>CM077591.1:47565000-49965000 GCA_039657365.1 Stephania yunnanensis
ATAACCTTTTATTTGGATGGAAAAACGCTCTTTCGGTCGGGAAAGAAACATGTATCTTATAATTAGAGGTGGCAATTCGTATCGACGAGTCGTAAACGTGTCGTATCGTAAACAATGCATGACCCATATAATGCAAACTCATAACATATGATGTTAATCATGTTAATTTTTTTAGTGTCTAAAATGGTCGTGTTAAACACGTCGGGTATTCGTGTCACATATTTATTAAATATTTAATTTAAACTTTTATAATTAATTTGTTTACTACATTTTTAAACGAGAAGTGCTAGAATGACAACACTATGTCACACCACAAGACATATTAGCTCATGAGAGTCATCCATGTGCGCTCCGAGATGCAAGAATATATAGATCTCGATGCATAACACGGGGGTCAAAGTAGCATGGAGGGCTCTTGTGAGCCAATGTTTTTTGTGGTGTCACGTTATTGTTGTCATGCTAGTATTTTCCTTGTTAAATATCTCTGCATGCAACAACAACAACAACAACAACAAAAGCCTCAGTCCCAAATTAATTAGGCTAAATATATCTACTTGAATAAATTTAAATGACCATAGCTAATAAAATATAATGTGGTTGTAGTCTTAAGTTTTATTTTACTTTTTTTTTCAAGTCTTTATTAATCTTGATAATTTACTTTTTCATTCAAGTCTTTATTAATCTTAATAATAAAGGGAAAATGACTCGTAGCAAATAACATATACAAAACTATAAGAATCATTTAAAAAACATTTAAATTTTACTTTGGTGAGAAAATTCATAGTTTTGTTAATAAATAATTATTAATAAGATTTAATTAAAACGTAAATAATATATTAAAAGTAAAATAAAATATAATAAAAGATGTCATAAATAAAAATAAATCATGTTATTCAAATGTATTCAAATGGGATGAGAATCTTTACTAATGTATTTATTATAACCTATTTATTATTTATATATACATTATTCTTTACTCGTGTTAAACGACTCATAAACGAGTTAAGCAGGTTATACTAGAACAATTTCGGTAATTAATAGAGGTTTTTAAATCCTTATTAAAGGGGGGTGTTATGAAATAACACCTAATTGGTATGAGTTTTAAAAAACTTCTATGTAATACGTGTATTAAAAATTAAAACATAACACATTTTCACATGATATTTAATAACACTCTATTTAATATGGATTTTAAAACCTCTATTAAAGGCCAAAAATGGTCTAGTGTTAATACGTTAACGCGTTAATATATAACTAATATATTTTTTTTGCATAAACGTGTTAATCTTATAACATATACACATTTATACCAAAATTATGATATGTTTATTACTTGTCATGCTATCAACTCATATTTATCTTACTTTTTAACCACTTTGTACGTATTATCTTACTTTTTAACTCCTTTTCAAGTACGTACTACCTTACTTTTTCTGATAGTAAAGGTGGTCACATGTACATCACCATCCTCTTTGTTTTTTTTGGGTTAGTACAGCACTCTCCTTTTATTCCAAAGAAGTAAGCCACTATCACTTTCTAAATATGGAAATGCAAAACTAATTCCCACTTCGTCCTCTGCAGAAAACGTTTCACCCCCCATTCATCCCAAATGTTATTATTCTTGATTTAATTATATGCCAATAAACTTTTTTCTTAATTTTCTTCTTGATATGGTACGTAATATGTGATTTTTTGAAAAATATAAGAGACAAAATCGTCAATAAATATAGAAATATGGTATATCACTTGTGTATATATATAAATACTTGGGATGTTTAATTTTGATCCATCACAAATATTAGTTCTTTTTTTTTTTTTTTTTTTTGATAATGCACGCTCATACCCCATGATGTAAGAAAAATTATCAATGGAATATAATGTTTTATTAAGAATCAAACTCATGACCGACTTTTGTCTTAGCAAGAGTTGTTGATATTATAATATTTTTTATAAGAAAAAAATATTACATTTTTAATTTTTTATCAGGTATAAATGAATGAAACTTGGATGTTATTTTCTAAAACATTATATATATATATATATATATTGCAAAAATATATATTTTTTATATGCACGATAAACTTACTCTTATAAATATTTGAAAAGTTTAATTAAATACAAAATAATTTAATCAGATTATAAAAAAATACAAACAATTGGGAAACTTTTTTTCAAAAGTAAACATTTATGGATACATTAATTAGTCTTCTCTAAATCAAAAATCAGGTACATTGGAAAAAAAGATAAACATATATTAGTTTTATATCGAAGGTCAATTTAGAGTCTTTGGACCCAGTTTTTATTTGAATCGAATGTTTAGTCATTGCTAGGAGCAGTGGCAACTCTTGTCGTGTCTAAACAAGTCATGATACCGATACATATGTTTACCCTAAACATGTATACGACATGATTAATTAATGCGAACATGAATATTAATGACTTAATTAACAGGTGACACTATCGTACGGCAGATTAAACATGCTGCACATTTATTAAGTGATATTGGATCATGTCTTGAAGCTTATATATAACGGAAATACTCCTTAGGATTTGCTTGAGGCCAAAATAGTTTTATTGACAAAATTGCCAATAAATGTTACCATTCATTGGATGAAAAATCTTTGAAAAAATAAAAGTAGGGGTGTTTAGGTAAATATGACTTAACTATTTTAAAAGTGGTATCTAAAAATGATAACCACCTCATGATTTACAAAAAAAAAAAACTTAAAAAAAAAACGGTTACCAATTGATATGAGTAGTTATTTTAATTGAATTGATTTCATCAAATTAATCGCATGTGGGTAGCCATGTTATATATATATATATATATATATATATATATATATATATATATATATATATATATATATAATATTTACAATATAATATCAAAAAAATTCTATTATAATATAACTAACGTGCACATAAAAACATAAAATACTATTTAATAATAAATCTTGCGGGTAGTTATGCGATCTATCAGGTTCATTAAGCTCATCTCATCTAGGCGCTATAAGATTATTATGACAATATTTTGGGGATGATCTAGTTCGCTTGTTTTTTTTAACATGTATTAATTGTAAGGTTTAGTTTCCTAACTTTTTTTTTATATGAAAGAAACAACTATTGCATCCACAAATATTTAAACTCAGAACCTCTTACTTTCTAATTTCATATCAAATCATTGGGCCACCCAATTAGTTGGTTGTTTCTGAAATATATATTGTGACCTAGCTATGTATAACCAAGTGTGTTAATGTAGCATTGCCTAAACATGATACATATAAATACTATGGAAATTTAAAGTAGCAAACGTCACACACCTCTATTATAGCGGGAGGGGCTGCACGACGTTGATGATTAGGAGTTGGTGCCACGGCCAGCAGTGATGATGAATGGTTGTTAAACGAGGTGGAGGACGCATCATCAATAGAGGTTGAGGGAACGACCTCTTTCACCATCTCCATTTCCTTGTCAATTTCCTCAACTATGCTCCTCAAGTAAGCTAGTGCATCTGCCAGTATAGACTTCTTGTCCATCTGCATGCATGCATGCATGTGTACGTAATCTTCATCATTAGGGACGATTTCGCAAGAGACTTATGTGTATATGTTTAAAATCAATTAGAGGCAGTGCCACACGTACATCGCACATCAGAACACGATGTCACAGTCGAGCAATGCACCTCAAAATTCATGTATGCACAGCTGACAGAACGCAATATGCATTTTGATGTGCGACGGTTATGTGCGCCAAACATTTTTCATTAATAGTTAGTTTTTAATGAAAATGTGTTTTTCTAGCCCTGGAGAATTTGTGTTAAGCTCTCGTTTGCCTTAATTTTTTTTAATCAACTATGGGTGTACATACATACACTAGTTTAACTAATCTCATGAATCTTGAAATTGTAAAAAGAAATCATATACGACCTGACATTTGCCCTAAATTGTATTATTCGTGGATTTGAATGATCAATTTTGAAGATTTTCGACGCGTCAATATATATATTTGAGACGCATTAAGCCACATACGTAAAAGGTTGCCCTTGCGCAATTTATGCATATGACCCTCCTTATATATATGTATATAGCCGATCAATAAAAAATAAAAATAAAAATAAAAACTATTATAAAAAAACTTCGACAACATTAGCCAACCCTCAAAATAATTTCTAGGTTGGCCGCCCTTGGTCTAACTCAGAGAATTTGAAATCATGGCCCTGCTCTTGAAAGGGTATTATTCGCTTGTTTATATACGTACCTTCGTAATGTTCGGAACTAGAGATCTCAACGCAAAGAGCTGCTGATTCAACCGCTTCCGACGATTCCGTTCCGACTTGAAATTTTTACTTCTCTTATCTTGTTTTCCATCATCATCGTCGTCACCGTCATCACCATCGCTACTGCCTCGGCTACTATTATTACTAGCTATTACTCCACCATGATCGACTTGATCCTTTGGTTGTTCATCTACTACTTGTAACGACACTTCCTCTTGGTTTTGACATGGAAAGGACTGATCACCAATGTCCATGTTGTTCCACCACTCACCCAACTGTTCCATTCCAGCACTCCAAATATAGTCATCTAGTGATAGATCCTCCTCTTCCCCCATTAACAATCCTTCCAACTCCATAGCATTAATCATGCCTTAATTAATTCCAAGCACTGAAGCACACACTAAATATATGTCACTACTACTAATCAGACCTCAAACATGCATGCATATATATAGTAGAGAATAATGCTATGACAATACACTTAAAATACACATATGCATATCGATATCGATCGAGTAGATCACTTTGAGATGTGTGCACACACATCTCCTATATACAAGTAGTAAGATAAGAATGCCAACATTACAAAAGTCACAACTCCCCCATCGAAAACCGTTAAATGCACATAGAGTTGCATGGATATGCATCTCAAGGAGCATGGTTTGGTCAGGTCATTCTACACAATTGACTATTAGTTCGCAGCACATTCACTTGCTGTTTGGTATTCAATGGCCCCAGCGTACAAGAGATGAGCCTAAGGTTCTCTCTCTACCATATGACCTTTTTAACTTGGGATCTGAGTATAATTGCATTGTAATTTATACATGAAAAAACGAAGTTTAATTATAATGATGTAGAAGTAGAGGTAAATATCAAGTGTTTGTTGTTTTGCTGTTGTTTATGACTCTGATATTTACTATATATGCTTGCTAGATTTTATTTACTAAAAAGCATACGAAACATTTAATTTTATCTTACTTTAATTAACAGAAAACTTCGGCTGCCAGCACGTTAATCAAATAACTTTTTTTTTTTGAAAATTGGTTAATCAAATAACTTTAATAAAGTGTATCTTATTACTAGAATAATTTCGGTATTTAATAGAAGTTTTTAAACCCCTATTAAAGTGGGTGTTATTAAATAGCACCTAATTGATAGAAATTTTAAATAACATCTAATTAACAGAAAACTTAGGCTGACAGCATGTTAATCAAATAACTTTTTTTTTTGAAACTGGTTAATCAAATAACTTTAATAAAGTGTATCTAATTGAAGAAATGTACAACAAAAATATGAAATTAGCTCAACCTGTATGACATATCATGTCTCCCAAGCAATACTTACTAATTTGTACCTACTCCACTAGCTAGCTCAAAATGACAGCTTAATTCCCCCACATTAATCCTTATTAAAGTTCCGCTTGTTTGATTCCTCGGAAAGCTACGAGCGCACAAGTAGTACTTGCATCATAGATTGATCTATTATATAAATAATGTATAACACATAGAAATAGCTATCGATGATCAGCTTTATAGTTTCTTAGTGCATACTTTTTGTTTTCGATAGCAAATTTCAGAAGTCAGAACCAGACATCAAAAAATGTCTTTGATGACAGATCACTAGAACAAATTTAACTTTTGATAGAGGTTTTGAACCTTTATGAAAGACTTTTCATAGAGGTTTTTGACATCTATGAAAAGTGTTATCTTTTAAGGCATTATCGTATCTTCAAAGCTTACATAGGGGTTTCAAACCTCTATCAAATTTGGCTATTTCATAGGGGTTTGAAACCTCTATAATATCTTCAGAGGCTTACATAGGGGTTTCAAACCCCTATCAATTGTAGTGATTTCATAGGGGTTTGAAATCTCTATACACTAGAACATTTTTGGCCTTTAATAGAGGTTTTAAAACCCTTATTAAATAGAGCGTTATTAAATGTCATGTGAAAATGTGTTATGTTTTAATTTTTAATACATGTATTACATAGAGATTTTTTAAAACTCCTATCAATTAAGTGTTATTTAATAACACCCCCCTTTAATAGGGGTTTAAAAACCTCTATTAAATACAGAAATTGTTCTAGTGATATTATCGTCAAAGGCTTAGATAGGGGTTTCAAACCCCTATCAAATGTCATTTTAAAAAAAAAAAAATAATAGCTGAAAATGCCCATAATTAATTTCCATTCCCATTTTCAATTGAAAATATAACAAATCTACATTCCACTCTCAATATTATTATTCCATCAAGAAATTCGCAGTGTTATACAACCAATCAAAAAAACAACAAATCGATAGCCACACATTTCACGAAACCCGCTAAAATGGTCAAAAATCAAACAAATGTCGAATCTTGAACAACAGTGATTCCTTCAACAAAAAGGGAAGCAGGAACATCAAGAACATAAGTGATTCCTTCAATAGTAACAACACCAACATATCTTGAAACAAGCACAATGGAAGAACATAAGTGATTCCTTCAACAAAAATGTACTCGTTTAGTGAGTTTGAATACCAACCCTATAATCTACAATGTTTCTGACCGTATGATTAAAAATTCTTCTCCACCCCCTCCGCCACCTCCACCACCTTTGTAACGACATTGATGGTCTCTACCACCATTACAACCTCCTCTGTACATAATCAATTCAAAGTTACAAACACATCAATAAATAGTTGACCTCATCAATGGATCTCTTCCTATTATATGAACATTTATCTTACTTTTAAGAGCCAGCAGGGGTGCCCATTTGTGCCTCCAAAATGGTAGAATTATTGATATCAACAAGTGAATTCTTAATAGGCAGTTCAACCCTAGACATACATGAGTTTAGTGTGGAATTTTCTCTTAGGAATCAATTTGTTGTCGCTCAGCAATTGATGGGAAGTATGGACATGGTAACATCTCAGTAACATTAAGTTCATCTAATGTTCTTATAGGTGAGTTAGTCTTCGTATGATTAGGAAACTAAATAATCAGGCCGTCATACCAAATGCGACATCTGAAACACATAAATACTTGCAAGGAAAGTAATCGAATGAGAGAAGAAGAAATGATGATGAGAACAAAATTAATGAAAGAACAACCCGACAACCAAGCAGACCTCTGAATGAACTAAAATCATGTTGTCCCACGAAAATTTGGCATGCCTTCGCTTAAAAGGAATTCAACAAATGAGAAACATTTTCATCAACTAGATTCAATTTAAATTAGTTTGTTTCCAAACCGCATTGCAACTAAATCAAGTTCTTTCGGTATATGCCACGCTCGATCCTTCTCAAAAGTTGACAACAACTCTGGACCAGACAACAAGCGATAGAAATATCTGTAACAAATCAAATGCTTCGATTTGTAATCCAAATACTACCGCTCTTAGTCATTAACATTAGTAGCCCTCTGGATTGAAATGAAATGAAACAATCAATAAACAAACTATTTCACTTACGACAACCTGTATCGATTTGACTAATAATGCATCGAATCATATACCTCACAACCTCTGCTCTTCAACTCGTTGACTAATTCACATCTGCTCTTCATCTCCATTAGCCATCAACGTATTCCCTGTATTTATATTAGAAAGGAGGTGAAATTAAGAAAGAACTAACTAATCACACATTGATAAAAGAGGCATCACATATCATGTTCAATAAGACTTTGGTAGGTAACTTATTTCAGTCATACAGTATGAAGATTTTACCTCAGAAGAGCTTGAAATTGATAATGATGGATCCAACACTTCTTTGCCTATCATAAACAAAGGTACATCTATCCAAATTGATAGGTCATGTCTCAAAAAAGCCTTGAACAAGTATACAAAGTCTATCTTGTCAAAGCATGAACAAGCAGCTTTAAGAGTGGTGGTTGACTCATCTCCAATTACAGATTGGTTGAACTGTGAACTGCACCAGTTCTAGTACAAAATGAAATTGCATTGTTTAAGTTCACAACACTTGGCATAAGTTGGTGCAGAAATGAAAAAATGCATAAAAATACATGTCGAAGTAGTAGTATCTCAATGCATCAGCTAAAACTTTACCAATGTCAGCTTTCATTGTGCAGTCCATACCTACATGTGAAAGGGAGTTCAATGTTCATAATAAAGGTAAGACCACTAAATTAGGGTACCATGTACCAAAATGAAGCTGCATTGTTTAAGTTCACAACACTTGGCGTAAGTTGGTGCAGAAATGAAAAAATGCATAAAAATACATGTCAAAGTAGTAGTATCTCAATGCATCAGCTAAAACTTTACCAATGCCAGCTTTCATTGTGCAGTCCATACCTACATATGAAAGGGAGTTCAATGTACATGTGAAATTTGTAATTCTTTTGTCCTTACTCCTTATTGACTTGGAAATAATTCATTGAAAGGTTACCACCCTTCACATATATATTTGGTGAGGGTACTCTGACCATCCTTACATGCGTGTGCATACGGGTCATACTGACATTCATTAAGTGAAAACTTTCAGATGTGATCATTGATTTAAAAACAACCATAAATATAACTAAAGAAGAATCTCACAAGAGCAACTGAATTGACTGAACCCATGAATCAAAAAACCTAGAATTGACTGGATTGACCAAATAAAAACATCACAAAAAACCTAGAATTGATAGAAGCCATGAATCAAAAGAAAGTTGAAAAAAAAAAAAACAGATAACAAAGTAACTTAACAAAAAGACTACTTTGCTTTGCCATTTTTGTATGAATAAAAATTACTTTTCTAAAGGGCAGAAGAAGAAGACCTTAGAGTTCACATGCAAGCACAGATGTCGAGAAGGCTCGCGCGAGTAATCCGACGGCGCTATGAGGCCCGTATAATTCCCAAATTTGACGCTAATACCAAATGATCTCTATGCCTTTCTAGGAGTATCCGTGGTGGCGTTATGTGGCAAAAAAAGTGACAAGCAAGCATTGCAAGTAATGGAGAGATTCTAAATCTCTGATTGTGAACTTTCATTATCGACCCTTCTTTATTAGTGTTGTCAATGTCATGGTGGTTCAAGGTAGATACAGGGTTGATAGTCGTATGAAAAGATTTGTCCAGTGTTGAATTCATAGTTTCATAGCTTCAAAATCTAGCAATCTTAGTTGGTCTAGTCTCTGATTGACTAAGGCCCAACATAAACAGCAAAGCCTTGATCCCAAAATAGTAGTTCACCAAAAAAGGAATAACTAGTAATTAATGGACTTCTTTGTGTTTAGTTGCAAGGCATCTTATGTTTTCTGGGCAATGATACTGCAAATTCTATGTCATTACATTAACAGAAAATGTTCCAACACAGGATAGGATTGATTAAGGTAAATGTAGGTGAGTTAAGAGATTCGTTCAAGACGTGCAGGGAGAACAAATTCAGCAAACATTTTTTTTTTTTTTTTTTTTTTTTTTTTTTTTTTTTGTTTTTGGCTTCCCTGGGGAAAGGCATCCCTCTACAAACTCATTGTCACTATTCTCTCAAACATTGCATTCAAATACAAATACATAGGGAAACATATATGAGCAAAGGAGACAAGTTTTCCTAAAATAAACCACATATGAACCAGAAATTAATTCAAGTTGTCTATCACATTATATAAACTCAATCAGAATATCCACGACACCATCAATAAATGCATTTCACCTTATCTCATTGAGGCATTTTCACAAACAGAGACCATATTCAACCAAAAAACTTGAATTTGAGAGCCAAAGTTTGAGATCTCGCACAAACATAACAAATCAACAATGCAAATAAGTGAAATCGCTTATCCAAATCCAAGTGTTCAAACATTTGATCAATTTAAGTCTAGTATTGTGCTCAAATCAAACCAAACCAAACCAAATCAAAATCGATCAACCACATAGAAAACTTTAACAAGGTCTAAATGATTCAGATCCATAAACAATGGAGAAGAATCGAAAAAATACATGCTCGTCAAATTTTGAGCGAAAAAGTTGAAAGAGGGATCGAAATGGAGGTGTTGATGAGGAGACGACTCTGTGAAAGATGATGAGATGACGAGAACAATTAGGGTTCTGCGAAAGACGATGAGACGACGCGACGACGTTGTGAATACAACGAGACGACGAGATCGACGACACTGTGAAGATGAGAACAGTTTAGGTGTTGAATGTATTTTGTTGTAATCGGATTTAGTGGTTAGATGGGGTTTTTTTAAAACCTCTATGCATTAGTTGCTATTAAAAGCCTAATTACCTAATATATAGGGGTTACTTAAAACCTCTATGTATTAGGTGCTATTAAAAGCTTAAATTGTTTTAGTGGATAGATTTGAATCAATACATGTTATTGTATGGAGTTTCGTAGACAATCAAGTATGGTATCGCAAAATTGACATCGGAGGAAACTCCAGTACCTGCGAAACCATGGAACAAAACCAATTACAACTTTGAACATGGCTTTGATGCTTGAGGCTTCTCTACAAGGTTTCCTAGCAAGATTTAAAATGGGCATGTTAAGTAAAATTCTCCCAGTCGCATCGCATGCGCAAGCACATGGATCTCCACCAGCATCGATATTGTCCCCAACTTAACCACTTTTCAACTCATAAGTCTCGTGGAGGGCCTCGATAATATTGAGACATGTTTTTATTTATGTCATTAAAAAAGTGTCACAATAGATCCACTTTGTTGTAGTGAGATAATGATCACTTATGTATTTATGTATGAAGTCATATTTAACCAATGTGTAGGACTAAACAACTTTTCGATCCACGCATCTTCAACACTCCGGCTTGGACCGAAAGTCACTATTGAAAAGCTTTTCTCTCCTAGGTCTCATATGAACCAGGTGTTGGGGCATGTGCCCTAGGTCAATCAATTAACTGTCTTTATGAATACTTTTAGTTAATAAAATAGAGGATTTCATTTGTTGTTTTATTATAATTAATTTGTATGTTTACATTATAATAAGATCCATGGGTATTTCCAGAAATATCCTAAATGTCCTTAGTCGATCATTATACCGGGAACTATAATGAATTAAAACTAGTGTAAGTCTTGATTGATGATCATATGATGATTGTAAATATAGGGATACGAATCAAGATCACGAGTACTTGTTAGGGAACAAAGTACTGGAGTGACCCCCTATGAGAACACCACATGGATTAAGTCATAGTTGTTTCTCATGATAGGTATATTTTTTAGTCATCTGACTTGAGATTACCAGAGACTTCAACATTGGGAACACAGTGATTTAACACAATCAAACGTTGTCTTTAACTAGACGATTATAAAGGTTGTGATTGGTTACTGTGTGAGCAATGTGATGAAGTTGTGTAATCGAGATAGAATTTGTCCCTCTCATATAAATAGAGATATCCAGTAGATCCCTCGATGTGCTAGACTGTTAAAAGGCCTAGTCTAAGTGAATTGATATTGATCAATGTCACTTGGATGTTTTATGTCTACCTAGAGATCGAAACTAGTACGATTGAACATGTCGGATGACAATTTCATGCATTATGTTTGATCAAAAGGATATCGTGTGACAAAAGGATGTTATATACACTATTGATTAGGTTGTATCGATTTGATATTCGTACAACTTGGGTAGTCATAATGTCTTGCTAGAGGTCGCTTATGACTTGTATACCAAAATGTGTTTTGGTACACTGTCAACGTTGTATGAGCCTATTAGGTCGCACACTAAGAATGTTTTTGCAAGATTTTAAGATGGTTCGGAAAAATGAATTTTATATGATAAAATTCATGACAGAAACGTCCTTGTGGTGTATTACACTTATACTTCTTTAAGTAGGGGTATATGTGTAATTTACTTAACCGTCTATATACAAGTGTTGTATAAATAGACGCTTTAAGTTAGAACACACGTATGAAAGATTAAGGGTCGAAACTCTATTTTTGTTTCAGAAACGAATTAGGGTTTTTTGGTACGCTCTGGATCGTTTTGGAGACAGACAAAAAAAGGTTTGGTATTCTCTGAAGCTAGCACTCCGAATCTCGGTCGCCGTTCGTGTGTGGACTGCTGGTAGAGGGCGTTCGTCGTTGGCAGCGCCTTAGAGATCGATCAACCTTCAGAAAGGTATATTACGACCGAGGTATGATTAAGTTTTCTTGGTTTAAACGTTTTTAATGGAATTAGATTCGGATCTTGTTGGGGTTTTTGTAAAATTGTTTTGTGATTTTCGTTGCGTATGAACCCCAAAACTCAACAGTGGTATCAAAGCCTTCGAGTTCGATTCCATTAAATTCATTACATGTTTTCTTCTGATATATACATGATTGAAAGCATGTTAATAGTTGATGTATATGTGATATACATAAGTTTTCTGTGAGATTTATTATCATGTTTTGTGTATATGATACATATATTCGTGATTTAATTGAAATCATTATCGTACATGCTAGTAACCATGTTAGGTTAATTCGAATAATATTAATGAATTAAGTTTCGTGTTATGCGATCAATGACCCCATTAGGTATAATCTTTATTTTTCGTGTATTGATGCATGGATGAAATCTCTGTAATTCAATATGCATATTTAGGTTACATTGTTTTAAGTTTCTTAAATTGTATAAGTCTTAATATTAATTCGAAACTAATATGAATAGGTTCGATTGGTATAGTAGTTCATGATTCAATTACATGTTTGTGATTATTTGGATGAGGACTGAAATTGCAAATAATTATTTTTCAAAATTATTTATTTATATCGTTATATCTATTATGTTATGAAATTTCTATTTGATAGGAGATAGATAACAAATTAGATTAGGAGATATTAGCAAAATCGGTTTCGTTATCCCTATTGGATAGGAGATAAATATCGAGAATTTTGTTATTAGTGATATGCTATGATTCAAAATATCTTAAGTCCTAATTGGATTGGGAAAAGATGATTCGTTAGATGTGGGCCCGGGTTAATTAAAATGTTTTAATTGACTTAATTTCGGATAAATTAAGGGGTTAATTTAGGATAATAAAATTAGCTAAAAATATGATTTTCTATAGAGAATTTTAATTTTTGAAATTGAAATTCGTCTCCTAAAAAACAAAAAAACGGGGCGCTGCCCCCTGTTCCCGTTTCGTTGCCATGATCTTGGTCACTTAACACGCATTCATTGACCGGCTAACGGACATTGTCTAACTAATCCTAGCGCACAGAAATTCTTTTATTAGTGAACAGTATAAAAATTCCCAAATTGTTTAGTGATTGAACAAATCAATAGAATATATGATATTTCATTGTTTACATAAAAATCACTAAAACTGAATAAAATTCATCTATTAAATTTTAAGTCTCGTGCCATCCATTTTAAACACTTGTCAAAGGCCTCGATCACACTAATATAGTTTCAGCCATAGCTGGGTGTATTGTGTTATCTTGGTAAGACAAGTTGGATAAGAGTTACATAAATGTTTAAAATGGTTCAACTTAATAAAGCTATAAAAATAGTTTTGAGCTTTAGGCACATGATGAGATAAAAAAAAACATGATAAGACATAAGATGTCTCGTATCTCATAAAAGTATCTAAAATTACATAAGATGTAATTGGTAACTATTACCTACCTAAATAATCTAGTTCTGTGTTTCATGTCATAGCTGTCATAGAATTAGGTAAAATATGGATTTTAGTCCTCTAAATAAACAGTATATTTTAGGAGGGTTGTTAATTTAGTGAGAGTCTATTCCTCTATACTAAAATAAACTTTACATAATCTTTATTGTAGATCAATGCCTCTTCAAGTAACAATAATCCCCTGTCACTGCGATCCATCCGCGAGAATGATAAGCAATCTGGGACTAAATTTCTTTATTGGTTTAGAAACTTGAGAATTGTTCTTAAGCATGAATGCAAATTGTATGTCCTGGATGCTCCAATCCCTGAGGACCCACCAGCCAATGCTATGAAAGCTGTGAAGGATGCGCATAATAAGCATGTCAACGATTCTACCGATGTTGCATGTATTATGCTGGCAACTGTGGTTCATGAACTTCAGAAGGACATGGAACAAATGGAAGCCTACGACATGGCTATAATGCTGAAGAAAATGTTCCAACAACAAGCTAGGTAAGAAAGGTTCAAGACAGTCAAGAACCTACATTCTTGCAAGATGACTGAGGGTGCGTCAGTTAGTCCTCATGTTCTGAAGATGAAGGGCTATGTTGACCAGCTTGAAAGACTCGAATTTTCCATAAGCCAAGAGTTGGCTACGGATTTGATCCTGAATTCATTACCAAAGAGTTACTAACAATTTGTGATGAACTAAAATATGAATAATATGGAGAAATCAATTTCAAAGTTGCATTTGATGCTCAAAACTGCTGAATAAAATATCAAAAAACCCTCTAATAATGTGTTGATGGTCCAAAAGGGAAAGGGAATGGAGAAGAAAGGCAAAGCTAGAGTTGTCAAGGTTGCTACTGCACCTGTCGCAAAGTCCGTGGAACAAGTCAAGCCCCAGCCTGTTCCTGCTTCAAAACACCCAAAAGAAAAGGAAGGAAATTGTTATTTTTTCCATGCACATGGACATTGGTTCAGAAATTGCAAACTCTATCGGGAAGATCTAAAGAAGAAAAAGGGTAGTTTGACTACCACTACAGGTATTTATGTTATCGAAATTAATTTATCTACTAGTGATTCCGGGTATTAGATACCGGATGTGGATTTCACATTTGTATAAATGTGCAGAGACTCACCAGAAGTAGAAAGGAGAAGAAAGGAGAAGTCATCCTCCGCGTAGGGAATGGAGCAAGAGTTGTTGCCCTGGCTGTTGGATCATATGACTTAGTCTTACCTAGTGGACTTATTTTAACTTTAAATAATTATTATTTTGTGTCTGCTTTGAGCAGAAATATCATTTCTGTTTCATACTTGGATATGGATGGTTTTGATTTTATTATTGCGAATAATTCCATTTCTCGTAAAGGTATATTTTATGCAAATGTTGATTTTTGTGATAGTCTTTATATTCTAAGCATGAAAAGGTCCACCGATACTCCGTCTTTAACATAAATACAAAGAAATTCAAGTCAAATGATTTGAATCAAACCTATCTTTGGCATTGTCGTCTCGGGCACATAAATGAGAAACGCATAACGAAGCTCCATAAAGATGGACTTCTAGATTCATTTGATTTAGAAACATATGAAACGTGTGTATCTTGTTTACTAGGCAAGATGACTAAATGTCAATTTACTGGACACAGTGAAAGGAATTGGGTCTAATACATATTGATGTATGCGGTCCTATAAACACAATGGCTAGAGGAGGTTATCAGTACTTCATTACATTTACTGATGATTTTAGCATGGTTATGTATATCTTATGAAACATAAAGCTGAATCATTTGAGATGTTTCGAACGTTTCAAAATGAAGTGCAGAATCAACTTGGTAAAACTATCAAAACACTTCGATCAGATTGAGGTGGTGAATATTTGAGTCAAGAATTTGATGATCATCTTAGAGATTGTGGGATTGTCTTCCAATTGACTCCACCAGCAACTCCGCAATGGAATGGAGTTTCTGAAAGGAGAAATCGAACCTTATTAGATATGGTTCGATCTATGATTAGTCATGCAGATCTTTCATTATCCTTTTGAGGTTATGCATTACAAACTGCAGCTTTCACTCTAAATCGAGTTCCTTCTAAAGCGGTTTATAAAACGCCATATGAGATATGGTACGGGAAGAGACCTAGTTTTTCTTTCCTTAAGATTTGGGGTTGTAAGGCTTACGTAAAGCGATAAGTCTCAAAAAAATTAGCGCCTAAATCTGACAAGTGTTTATTTGTGGGGTATTCTAAGGAAACAAATGGATATTACTTTTATAATCCTGCTGAGAACAAAGTGTTTGTTGCTCGGTATGTTGTCTTTATGGAAAAATAGTTTATTTCGAAAGACACTACTGGGAGAGAAATAAATCTTGAAGAAGTTCAAGAATCACAGATAAACACTGAACCGCTACCGAAAGTTCAACAACGTTCTGAACCAGTTGAACCTCCACAAGTGACACAAGGCCCACGTAAATCTAGTAGGGTAAGAGATGAGCCAGAGATATTCGGATTTCTCATTACTGATAGTCATGATGTGTTGCTTATGGATCAAAATGAGTCTGCCACTTATCAGGAAGCTATGTCTGGACCAGACTCAGATAAATGGCTAAGTGTCATGAACTCTGATATGCAATCCATGTATGATAACCAAGTTTGGAACTTGGTTGATTTACCTGAATGTGGTAAGATCATTGGATGTAAATGGGTTTTCAAGAAGAAAACTGACATGGATGGCAAAGTGCATACATTTAAAGCAAGATTTGTAGCAAAGGTTTCAGGCAGACTCAAGGTGTTGATTATGATGAAACATTTTCGTCAGTAGCCATGCTTAAATCCATAAGAATTTTAATTATCATTGTTGCATATTATGACTATGAGATATGGCAAATGGATGTAAAAACAACATTTCTTAATGGAAAGCTGTTTGAGGACGTGTATATGACGCAACCTGAAGGTTTTGTACATCCTGAGAATTCTAGGAAGATATGAAAGCTTCAAAGATCCATTTATAGATTAAAGCAAGCTTTTTCGGAGTTGGAATCTTCGTTTTGATGAAGCAATCAAGAATTTTGGTTTTATTAAGAACGAAGATGAGCCTTGTGTATACAAGAAGGTCAGTAGTAGTGTAGTTATTTTTCTGGTACTATATGTTGATGATATATTACTCATTGGAAATGACATCCCAACATTGCAGAATGTCAAGTCTTGGTTAGGGAAGTGTTTCTTAATGAAAGACTTAGGAAATGCAACCTATATCCTAGGGATAAGAATCTATAGGGATAGATCTAAGAGGCTAGTCGGTCTAAGTTAGAGTGCTTACATAGACAAGGTCTTGAATAGGTTCATTTTGCAAGACTCTAAAAGATGATTGTTGACAATGTCTTATGGCATAAGTCTCGGCAAGATTCAATGTCCTAAAACAAATGATAAGTGAGACCGTATGAATAAGATTCCATATGCATCAGCTATTGGATCTATCATATATGCCATGCTATGCACTCGACCTGATGTGTCATATGCTTTGAGCACTACAAGCGGATATTAGTCAGATCCTGGTGAGAGTCACTAGAGAGCAGTAAATAACATCCTTAAATACTTAAGAATGACTAAGAAAGTGTTCTTGGTCTATGGAGGTTTTGAAAATGATCTAGCTGTAAATGGTTACACATATGCAAGTTTTCAAACTGATATAGACGATTTTAGATCGCAGTTTGGATATGTGTTTACTTTGAATGGGGGTGCAATAAACTGGAAAAGTTCGAAGAGAGAGACCGTGGCAGATTCTACAATAGAAGCTAAGTATATTGCAGCGTCCGATGCAGCAAATGAGGCAGTTTGGATCAAAAAGTTCATTTTTGAACTAGGTGTGGTTCCAAGTATTGCTAACCCTGTTTGTTTGTATTGTGACAATAATGGGGCAATAGCAGAGCCAAGGAACCTAGATCACACCACGGATCCAAACATATACTCAGACGTTTTCATCTCATCAGGAAAATTATTGAGAGGGGAGACGCGAAGATTTGCAGAGTACCTACTACAGACAACGTTGCGGATCCATTGACAAAAGCTTTTCCACAAGCAAAACATGATGGTCATGTTAGATCATTAAGCATTAGATGCATGTATGATTGGCCATAGTGCAAGTGGGAGATGTTGGGGCATGTGCTCTAGGCCAATCCATTAACTGTTTATGAATACTTTTAGTTAATAAAATAGATGATTTCATTTGTTGTTTATTATAATTAATTTGCATGTTTACATTATAATAAGATCCATGGGTATTTGCAGAAATATCTAAATGTCCTTAGTCGATCATTATACTGGGAACTATAATGAATTAAGACTAGTGTAAGTCTTGATTGATGATCAAATGATGATTATACGTATAGGGATACGAATCAAGATCACGAGTACTTGTTAGGGAACAAAGTACTGGACCGACCCGCTATGAGAACACCACATGGATAAGTCATAGTTGTTTCTCATGATAGGTATATTTTTTAGTCATCTGACTTGAGATTACCAGAGACTTCAACATTAAGAACACAGTGATTTGACACAATCAAACGTTGTCTTTAATCGGACTATTATAAAGGTTGTGATTGGTTACTGTGTGAGCAATGTGATGAAGTTGTGTAATCGAGATAGAATTTGTCCTCTCATATAAAGAGAGATATCCAGTGGATCCCTCGATGTGCTAGACTGTTAAAAGGCCTAGTCTAAGTGAATTGATATTGATCAATGTCACTTGGATGTTTTCAGTCTACCTAAAGATCGAAACTAGTACGATTGAACATGTTGGATGACAATTCCATGCATTATGTTTGATCAAAAGGATATCGTGTGACAAAAAGATGTTATATACACTATTGATTAGGTTGTATCGATTTGATATTCGTACAACTTGGGTAGTCATAATGTCTTGCTAGAGGTCGCTTATGACTTGTATACCAAAATGTGTTTTGGTACACTACCAACGTTGTATGAGCCTATTAGGTCGCACACTAAGAATGTTTTTGCAAGATTTTAAGATGGTTCAAAAAAATGAATTTTATATGATAAAATTCATGACAGAAACGTCCTTGTGGTGTATTACACTTATACTTCTTTAAGTAGGGGTATATGTGTAATTTACTTAACCATCTATATACAAGGGTTGTATAAATTGACGCTTTAAGTTAGAACACACGTATGAAAGATTAAGAGCCGAAACTCTATTTTTGTTCAGAAACGAATTAGGGTTTTCTGGTACACTTTGGATCATTTTGGAGAGAAACAAAAAAAGGTTTGTTATTCTCTCAAAGCTAGCACTTCTAATCTCGGTCGTCGTTCGTGTGTGGACTGCTGGTAGAGGGCGTTCGTCGTTGGCAGCACCTTAAAGATCGATCTACCTTCAGAAAGGTATATTACGACCGAGGTATAATTAAGTTTTTTGGTTTAAACGTTTTTAATGTAATTAGATTCGAATCCTATTGGAGTTTTTGTCAAAATTATTTTGTAATTTTTGCTGTGTATGAACCCAAAACTCAACACCATGAGCACTTGTACCAAATTTGTTGAATCAATAAATGAAACTTGAATCACTTGACCAAAATGAAACATTTAAGCATTTTATGTACATTCATTGACGAGTGACATGCAATGATGCAACACAAATAAATAACCACGGCACGTAGGGGCTTTTTCCAAAAGTAGGGTATATTTACAATTTTATTCACAAAATAGGAAGGTTTTTTTTTTTTCACAGAAGTAGGCAATAACGCCTTTTGAGAAGGCGTTATTGAGTGGGATGTTTTTTGGTTCGAGGTGACGTGGCGTCCACGTGGCAGGTTTGCACGAGAAAGCGCCTTTTGAAAAGGCGCTATCGTACATGTGGCGCATTTTCGCCACGTCGGAGAGACATCATCACGAGCATTCAATAACGTCTTCTCAAAAGGCGTTATCGGGCGAAATTGGTGTTTGTGAGGTGGCGCTGACATGGCGAAAACGTGGCGCCACATGTACAGATAGCGCCTTTTCAAAAGTCGCTATCTGTACAAACCCTGCCACGTGGACGCCACGTCACCGCGAACCTCACAAACGCAACTCGCCGATCTGTCTCCGCCACTCCGTCCCTCGCCGCTCACCGTCGTCGTCGACGAGCGATCTCGACAAGTACTCCCCAAATTTGAATATGCATATGAAGATTTTATATTTGTATAAAAAAAAAACCAATTTTGTATATAACATAACCAACTAACATTAACTAACCTAAACCAACTAAACTAAATAAACTAACTAACTAACTAACTAACTAACGAACTAACTAACTAACTAACTAACTAACTAACTAACTAACTAAACTAAATTATACTAACAAACCTTTACTAATCCAACCAAATCAAACTAAACATAATAAACAACTAATCTTAACTAAACTAAATCACTAACTAACTAACTAAGTAACCAAAGTAAAGTAAACTAACTAACCTTAACTAACCTAACCAAACTAAACTAACTAACCTTAACTAACCTTAACTAACCTAACCAAACTAAAGTAATTAACAAACTAAACTAACTAACCTTAACTAACTAAACTAACAAACAAACAAACTAACTAACTAAAGTAAACTAAACTAACAACCCAAAACAAACCTAACCAAACCAAACTAAACTAACTAACTAACCTTAACCAAACTTAACTAACTTTAACTAACCTAACCAAACCAAACTAAAATAAGTAACTAACTAACTTCAACTACCTAAGTAACTAACATAACCAAACTAAACTAACTAACGTTACCTAACCAAACCACAGAGGTTTAAACTAAGTAAACTAAAATAACTAACTTCACTAGCTTAATTGCAAAGTAAACATACTAACTAAATGGAAATAACCAAAGTATACTAACTAACATTAACTAACCTAACTAGCCTTAAGTAACTAACCTAACCACCTAAACTAAGTAACTACACTAAACAAACATAACCTCAACACCTAAACTAAATTAAATTAACTAACTAAGCTAATTAACCTAACCAAACTAAACAAATATAACCTAACCACCGACACCTAACTAACTAAGCTAACCACTTAAGTTAAATTAAACATATAACCTAAACTAACTTAACAAACTACCCTAACTATTGAAGAGTAATCACGTATACATGAGAGTACATTCATTGACGAGTGACATGCAATGATGCAACACAAATAAATAACCACGGCACGTAGAGTAAATCTCGGATAAATAAAATCTGTAGTAGCTACTCTATAGGAACAACTCCCCATTACATGTTAGACTAAATCAATAAGAGTCTTATTCTCAAAACAAATTAACTACCAATAAACTATATACTAGCCAGACCAAATCAACAGCCGCGGTTATTCTTTAAACAATCAACTACCCACTCCGTAAAAGATCCAAATATTTTGAATCATACTTCAACATGTTCATCTCATCATCTGAGTCTAGACAAACCAATATTTTTAAGTGGAAGAACATTTGAGATATATCTGACAAAAGAATGAAGATTTATCTGCCAAAAGTAGTTTATTACTTACTACCTATTTTTTCAGTTCAATTTATTACTGCCTACATCCTATAAATCTGTCTAGTAAAAGCATCTCTAACCGGGTTGGGGTTGTGGATTGGGGGAGGATATGTCCCACTTAGGATATAATGCACATTAGTGTGAAAAAATCTTTTCAATGGGAATGTGGATGTAAAGGTGACGTGACATAGAAAAAAATAGTGGAATGTGGATTGAAGATGTGAAGGTGACGTGGCATGGAAAAAAGTAGACATTGTCATCGCACCCTCTAAAAATATAGGGTGCAATAGAATGTGTCTATATTGCCAACTCATCAAAATAACGCAAAAAAAAAGGAAAGTGTAATTCCAAAAGACCAGAAAAATAGCGGACACTTCAAAATAATTTCATTTCTTTTTGTCAAATTTCTTTTTTCCACTTTTTTACTTTTTATTTTTTGAAAGTTTCATTTCTTCATTCATACATACTGCACCATATATGTGATGATTATTATTATTAATTTTTTTTTAAAGCCATGATCATTATTATTTGACAAGATAAATAGAAACTTGACAAAGGAAAAGATAAATAAAAAATAGGTACGGGTTTTTAAAAATGGGTACGGGCTTTTTTAGAGCAATATGGGTATGTGCTTTAAATTTATAGTACTATTATTAAATTTTTCTTTATATAAAAATGGTTCATAATTAGTATAATCTTACCGTAAAAAAATGAAATCAATTTTTTAATTTGCATGTTAATTATTTATTAACTAGTCGTTTCCCTGCGATTCACGCAGGTGTGATAATAATAATAATAATAATAATAATAATAATAATAATAATAATAATAATAATAATAATAATAATAATAATAATAATAATAAATAAATAAATAAATAAATAAATAAATAAATAATAAAACACTATATTCATAATTATTCTCATCGAGTCAAACGAAAGGTTTATAAAAGAACAATAATAATAAGAAAGAGCAAAACACTATATTGTTTTATTTAGCTTTTGTAGCATTCTATGGACTGAACAACATCTTTAAGTAATGGTAATCCCATGCAGTAGTGTATATTGATCCACTATAACCGTTAAATATAAAATCCTCCATATCGTATGTTCACTCCAATTGAAGAATCTAAACCAACAGACAACATAACAAAGGCAGCATAAAAGTCACGTGATTATTGATTTGTGGTATAGATATAATGACTCACTTCAGTCTTGAACTTATGGAAAACGTACCAAACGATTAGATCCAATATAGAGCAAACATACCTAAAGGAGGGCGATCAAAAGTGGTTTAGCTTATAAGCGTTGTGAATGGTTGTTATATCACTGGATACATGAAGTTATGGGTAAGTTGAATAGCTTTTGAATGTACGGGCGATCTTGAAATCCATCGATCCTATCTTGAATTTATTGGATGATAATTGGTTGAGAACTGGAGGAATCTAAGGTTAAGTATAATAAAATTTGTTTTTTTGTGATTTTTTGAATGGTGAAGGAAAAAAAAACCAAGTCGAATTGCAAGAAGAATGGATGAGAGTTGAAATTTATAGGGGGAATGTAACTTGCACTACACTCAATTCCTTGTATTTACCCATGATTTCAAGTTCAACGTACTCAATCTATTAATAATAAGATAACCACTATTAGTTATTAATAAATGTATACATAATGTATAATTATATCTCTTGAAATAATAAATAAATAAATAACAAAAAATAACTCGATTCCTTGTATTTACCCATGATTTCAAGTTCAACGTACTCGATCTATTAATGATAAGATAATCACTATTAATTATTAATAAATGTACACATAATATATAATTATATCTCTTGAAATAATAAATAAATAAATAACAAAAAAATAAAAAAAATTGAAAAATTAGAAAAATAGAATGGTGAGATGATGTAAGTTTAAACTCTCTCTCCTCCGACTTTTATATATATATATATATATAGATAGATTATTTCTAATGTTTTGTTTTTTAAGTTGTCACCTCATCAATTAAAGGAGGTAACCGCATTGTGCATTGGAGAACGTACAGTTTTCAACTTCAATGTCTATTTAAACCACGTCGGATAGACATCATCTCCACGTTCTGACGTGGCATGAATTCACGCGTACAATCCACATTTACCATTGGAGATGCTCTAACTCCACTCCACCCAAAAAAAAAATTCTACATAGCAAAATATTGGAAGTAACAAGAGGTAAATTTATCGAGTTGATTCTAACTTGGAAAAGAATTGGAGATTTTTGGCAGTGGCAACTAGTCAGGAATATTATTGCATCAACTCATAATAAGTGGATGTCAATTCACATCCTTAATATAAGTGTCTAATTAATAGTACCTATTTTACTAATAGCTTCAGATCGGTGCTTCTGTGACCCAGATTTTGATAGCGAAATATTTGTTCTTGCTCATGGTTTATTTTTCCTAATTTTAGGGTTAACCACTTAATTTCTTGCATTCTTTTTTCTTTGCGTTATGTTTATTTTTAGTTAATTATTGGGGTAGAGATATTAGGTGATTTTTGCTGTATTCATTCCAACAGATAGGCAAGCCCACAATAATTCATTTGGATTCAAAACTTTGACAATTATTTATAGACAAATAGGAAAAGAAAACACTTTTCAAAAAAAAAAGGAAAAAAAAACAAAGATTCGCGAATCTAATTAAAAATGAAATGAAAAAAAAAATGGTTAAAAGTAACTTCTCATATGGGGAAATATGAGAGCAAGAACTTAATTAGAGCATCTCCAATGGAAATGTGGATTGGATGTCAATGTATACACTTAGGACAAAATAGACATTGGAGTGAAAAAAACATCTCCAATAGAATGTGCATTTTGAATGTAAAGATGACGTGGATATACTAGACTCAAAAGACAATGACAAAACTCACAAGATATACTAGACTCGAAAGACAATAACAAAATTAAGCAAATATCATCAGGGACGAAGCCATACTTACGGAGGGGGGGGGGGGGGGGAGGGGAGGGGGAGCTAGACTTCAGGAAGACAATAACAAAATTAAGCACATATCATCATGGACGAAGCCAACCTTCTGAAAGAGGAAGGGGGATGGATGTATTTTTTTTATGGATAAAGGAGGAGGACTCTGACGCCCATTTTTTCATACCGAAAAATGGGTAAGGGAGGTCACAAACTCACTTTTCATACCCGAAAAGTGAGGGAGGGAGGCCCCAAGCTCATTTTCCATTCTTGGTAAATGGAGGAGGGCTGCGATAGGTTGACAACCAGCGTAAAACTTTTGTCACTTTTCATGAAATGGATCAAACATATATAAACGTTGGGGCGTTCCCACCTAGCGACAAGCTGCATCGGAGCCCAGGTGTAGTGAGAAATGAGCAAGGGTGTGTTTCACATCGCCGCCTGGGTGCGAAGAAAAATGAGCAAGGGTTCCCACACATAGGACGTGTATGGGTAAAGAAGCTAGTCCTTCACATCCGGGCATCGCCGCCCGGATGTGAAGAAAAATGAGCAAGGGTTCCCACACAAAGGACGGGTGTGGGTAAAGAAGCTAGTTCAAAACAAAAACAAAAACTAAATCATAGATATGAACACTAGATCTTTTAGACAAAATAGAAATAGAAAAGAAAAACAAATACAAAGGGGAGAAAAAATTCGTTTAGGAACATGGAACATAGGAACACTTACGGGGAAGTCAATAGAACTAGTAGATACCATGATTAAAAGGAGAGTCAATATTGCTTGCCTCCAAGAGACAAAATGGGTAGGAGAAAAGAGTAGAGAAATAGGAAGCACAAGGTTTAAATTGTGGTACACTGGTATAGATAGAAAATGTAATGGAGTAGGAATTGTGGTGGATAATGATTATAAAGATAAGGTCGTAGAGGTTAAAAGAATGGGGGATAGATTGATTCTAGTTAAATTAATTATTGGAGACGAAAAAATGAACATACTTAGCGCATATGCACCACAAGTAGGATTAAGAGAGAGCATCAAATGCAAGTTTTGGGATGATATGGATGGATTTATGCAGAGTATACCATTAGATGAAAAGTTTTTTATTGGAGGAGATTTAAATGGGCATGTCGGGGTAAATAACGATGGGTTTGAGAGAGTTCATGGAGGTTTTGGTTACGATAACAGAAATGAAGAAGGAGAATCAATTTTAGAATTTGCTTCAGCATATGATCTTGTCTTAGCAAATACTAGTTTTAGGAAGAGGGAGTCGCATATAATTACTTTTAGTAGTGGTCATAACAAGAGTCAAATAGATTTTCTTTTAACAAGAAAAATAGATAGAAAACTATGTAAAGACCGCAAAGTAATACTTGGTGAAAGCACTTACTACCCAACATAAGTTAGTAGTACTTGATATTAAGATAACACAACGGAATAATATGAATAAAAGAGTTAGCGACCCTAGAATAAAGTGGTGGAACCTAAAACATAGTAAACAAGTAGAGTTTAGAGAAAAACAACTAAAGGAAAATGTTTGGAATCTTGACTTAGATGCTAATACAATGTGGCTAGAAATGAGTAGTTGCATAAGGAGGGTGGGATCAAACATATTAGGTATATCTAATGGTGTCTTTATGGAAAAAGACTTTATTTTAAAGAAACTAAAAGATACTACTTTTATAATCCCGATGAAAACAAAGTGTTTGTTGCTCGAAATGGTGTCTTTATGGAAAAAGACTTTATTTTAAAAGACAACAGTGGAAATAAAATAAGTATTGAAGAAATTCAAGAACCACAAATAAACACTCAACCGCCAGTGGGAGATCAACTAAGTCTTGAATTAATTGATCCTCCACATGTATCACAATGCCCTCGTAGGTCTGATAGGGTAAGACATCAGCCTGATAGATTTGGATCTCTTATTACTGATAGCAGGGGCGAATCCAGGATTTTTGATAGCCCTGGGCTATAAATATTTTTTGGTTCTTAACGTAGGATTTAAGAGATTTTTGGGGTGGGCTAAAATGTATTTTTTAAAAATTTGGGCTTAAAAAAAAAAAAATTTTGGGCTTTGCCCTGGGCTGTAGCCCAGGGCAAAGCCCACTTGGGTCCGCCGCTGACTGATAGTAGTGAGGTATTGCTTATAGATCAAAATGAACCTACTACTTATCAGGAGGCTATTTCTAGCCTTGAGGCAGATAAATGGCTTAGTGCCATGAATTCTGAGATGCAATCTATGTATGATAACCAAGTTTGGAACTTGGTTGATTTACCTGAAGGTGGTAAGACCATTGGATGTAAATGGGTTTTCAAGAAGAAAACTGACATGGATAGCAATATGCATACTTATAAAGCAGCGCTAGTAGCAAAGGGTTTCAAACAGACTCGAGGTGTTGATTATGATGAAGTTTTTTCTCCTATAGCCATGCTTAAATCCATTAGAATTCTAATTGTCATAGCCGCATATTATGACTATGAGATATGGAAAATGGATGTCAAAACAGCTTTTCTAAATGGAAAGTTACTTGAGGACTTGTATATGATACAACCAAAAGGGTTTGTTCATCCTAAGACTTCTAGGAAGGTGTGCAAGCTTCAAAGATCTATTTATGGATTAAAGCAAGCTTCTCGGAGTTGGAATCTTCGTTTTGATGAAGCAATTAAGGAATTTGGTCTCATTAAAAACGAAAATGAGCCTTGTGTATACAAGAATGTCAATGGGAGCGTGGTTGTTTTCCTGATGTTGTATGTTGATGATATATTACTCATTGGAAATGACATCCCAACCTTGCAGAGTGTCAAGTCTTGGTTAGGGAAGTGTTTCTCAATGAAGGACTTAGGAGATGTAGCCTACATCATTGGGATTAAGATCTATAGGAATAGATTTAAAAGGTTGATCGGTCTAAGTCAGAGTACTTTTATCGATAAGGTACTAAATAGGTTCAATATGTAAGACTCTAAAAGATGGTCATTGCCAATGTCTCATGGTATAAATCTCAGCAAGACTCAATGTCCAAAGACTAATGATGAGTGAAAGCGCATGAAAACGATTTCATATGCATCAACTATTGATCTATCATCCATGTCATGTTATGCACTCGACCAAATGTATTATATGCTTTGAGCGCAACAAGCAAATATCAATTCGATCCTGGTGAGAGTCACTAGATAGCAGTAGAGAACATTCTTAAGTACTTGAGAATGACTAAAGAAGTGTTCTTAGTTTATGAAAGTTTGGAAAACGAGTTTGTTGTAAGTGGTTACACAGAAGCAAGTCTTCAAACTGTTATAGATGACATTAGATTGTAGTCTAGATATGTGTTTACTTTGAATGGAGGCACAGTGAGCTGGAAAAGTTCGAAGCAAGAAACCGTCGTAGATTCTACAACAGAAACTGAATATATAGCAGCGTCCGATGCGGCTAAGGAGGCAGTTTCGATCAAAAAGTTCATCTCAGAACTTGGTGTGGTTCCGAGTATAGCTAACCTCATTTGCTTGTATTGTGACAACAATGGGGCGATAGCACAAGCTTAGGAACCAAGATCACACCACCGATCCAAACATATACTTAAACGTTTTCATCCATTTGAGAAATCATTGAGAGGGGAGCGTGAAGGTTTGTAGAGTTCTACAGAAGACAATGTTGTAGATCCTTTGACGAAGACTCTTCCACAAGTGAAACATGATGATTATGTTAGGTCATTAGCTATTAGATACATAAATGAACCCTAGTGCAAGTGGGAGATGTTAGGGCATGTGTCCTAGGTCGATCTACCAACATTGTTTATCTTATAATTTTAGTTTATTTGTTGTTTTATTATAAGTGATTGCATGTTTACCTTATAGTAAGATCCATGGGTATTTGAAGAAATATCTTAAATGTCCCTAATCGGTCATTATACTGGGAACTATAATGAATCAAGACTAATGTGAATCTTGATTGATGGTCATGTAATGATCATGCGTATAAGGATACGAATCAAGATCATTAGTATTTATTATGGAATAAGATACTGGACCGACCCGCTATAAGAACACTACATGGATTCAGTCATAGATGTTACTCATGATAGGTATATCATTTATTCTTTTGACTTGAGATTAACATAGACTTCAATATTATGAGCATGATAATTTGACACAATCAAATGTTGTCTTTAACCGGACAATTATAAAGATTGTGATTGGTTACCGTGTGAATAATATGTGAAGGAGTGTAATCAAGATAGAATTTGTTTCTCGTATAGAGAGAGATATCAGTGGATCCCTCGATAAGATAGACTGATAATGGTCTAGTCCATGTGAATTGACATGATCAATGTCACTTGGATGATTTTCGGTTTACCTAAAGATCGAGACTAGTATGATTGAACATTAAGGGTAACTTTCCATGTCTTATGTTTAATCAAAGGATATCGCACGATAAAATGATATGATATATGTTATTAATTAGTCATAATTTCTTGCTAAAGACCGCTTATGACTTGTGTACCAAAATGGTTTTGGTTCACTACCAACGTCGCACGAACCTATTGGGTCGCACACAAAGAATGGCTTTGAACAATTTCAATTGATCCAGAGTTATGAATTTTATATGATAAAATTTATAACATAAAAGGCGTCACGATTTGTTATATGACAACTTATTAATAGAGGCGTATGTGTAATTTGCTTGAACTTCGTAAATACAATAGTTGTATTACGAATAGGATTTTAAGTGAGGGCTTATCTACACATATAAATAAAAGGTGGATCCCTAAAAATGAAATAAGATTTCGTTTTACAATTTTTGAGTTCTCTGAATTTAGGGAGAGAAAGAAAAATCATTTTCAATCTTTTTGGGTGGCACTCTAAATTGTGGTTACCTTTCGTGTGTGGATTTCTGATAGAGGATGCGCACTTAAACGTCTTGAAAATCGAACAATCAAAAGGAAATCACGGAATAAGGTATGATTTACTTTAGTAGATTTAGTTTAATGAAACTTATTTTTCGATCATGTTGGGGTTTTCTAAATCTTGTTTTGAATTTTTCGCTGCGTATGAACCCCAAAAATCTAACATCCCGACCATAAACCACCTTAAAAGGAGATGTAACGGCCCATTTTTCAAATGAACAACCATAGGGGCCAATGTGGGCCCACAACCTAGCTTACCAGTGTCAGTTGTGTCCGCAAGTCATCTCATCCACCATTTAATCATTGTTAACCTCAATGAACAACAATTTACTGTTTAAATTGTTAATGAACTCAAATCATCTGCTTATAATATCATTTGAAACCATAATAAATAACCACAGCGAAAGTCTTTTATCATGACAATTAAAATATGAAACATTATAGTCATGCATCTAACTCTAATACCTAGAGTGGAAAACCTATAAATTTATAACATATATCATATATAAACCTCTAATACCTAGAGTGGAAAACCTATAAATTTATAACATATATCATATATAAACCTTAAAGATCTCAAAATATTAATGTATAGAGCATCCTGAAGTGCCTCGCAATCCCAAATTCCTCAAAATAAGATAAAATTTGTATAATACAAACGTACAAGCCTGGCTCAATATCTCTAAATCACAGGTATTCAGGTAGCTTGCCCTTGCCCCGGCTCGTACTAGGATATGCACGTAAGCCATCACAAAAAGGTAGATGAAGAGTCCAGAGTGAGTATTCTCATGGAAATTAAGTGAGCAATACGGAAAGTAAATATTGGAATTTAAACAAAACTATTAAATAAACATGCAGAAATAAATACATGCAACTGTGATCATCGCATGCATAAGTAATAGTGAAAGCTCAAAGTGTGTTTCCAGACTCCTCACAGACTACTGCCGGCGAGTAGCACTTAAGCAAGGCCAATATCTGGATCCACTAGGTGGTCGGCGTGGAACCTAAAACGCATCCACGCGTGCCCCGACGTGACTCTCGAGTCGAACTATTCACCGAGATCCCTAACGCTCGTGTTATGGCCTAATGGACATACACACAGGAATGGCACGGAAGGAGAGTCTCAACATCCGTCTATTTAAATGAAACTAAGAATATAGTATTGAAAGACAGAATATGAATTCAAAAGCAAAAGTAAATATTTCTCAAGAGATTTCAGTTGGAATACTACAAACCTTAAACCGCACTTTGTATCCTGGTAAATAACCCCCGGCCCAGCTCCACCGAATCCCCGATATCCAAATTAACGCTCGAAATAACTTATTTCCATTTATAATTGATTTTTAGTCAATTGAATGTATTTTATGTTACTAATTAGCAAAAATAGTCTAAATTCTACAAGATCTAGCGTACTAAGTTTGGGATTAGCGCACTAGATTTCTGGTCAGCTAAATGTTTTTCGTCAGAAAGAACATTAGCGCACTATTATTTTTTCCTAGCATGCTATTCTTCATCTAGCGTGCTAGATAACCACGTTAGCTCGCTAATGACGTTCTGAACAGCAGGTTTGCTGAAACTTTTGATTTCTCAATAACACCACCAACAACAACTACTACAGCTACAGTAATAACTTAACTTCATGCACTTAAAACCCACCAAAACAACTACTTAACAACCACTTAACAATTCATATTGGATTCACACCAACACCTCAACAATTTGTACCAAAAGATAAAGAAAGTTGAGGTAATTGTGAATCTCACCTTGCTTTGATGATTTAACCACTCCAAGCTCCTCACTTCATCAACTTTGAATCTCCAAAACTCTTGTTTCTTGGTCTCGATTTTCGAATTTGTGATAAGGAGAGAGAAAAGGTGGTGAAAAATGAAAGTCAATCGACTTTTTATAGTCAAATTTGATCCCTCCTCACTTGTGCATCTCAAGGCAATCTAATGAGTTTTATTTGCTCAATTATTCAACCTCTAATGACTCCAATTGTGACACCAATGGCACACCTGCCTTTGTTCTTAAGCCAAAAAGTTGTCTTTCGGGTGTTCCGACGCTCGATTTCGCCTCCCGAACCGCGACATACACGTACTACCATGACCCTAACCACCAAATGTACATTACATTTTAATTTTTAACTCATTTTATTCATTTATTGTGTGTATTATTTCCCCGACCTAATATTTAGTCTTTTAGACTACCCGGTACCCGCGTCGACATGCATATCGAGGCGAATACTTAACACACAGTCTCACACGTCGAATGGAATATAATTACACATATTACGATGTTGTTTAATTTATTTTAACGTAAACATCGCAAACTAGACAAATCAGTATACAAAAATAACTATTTACCTAGCTCCCGACACTCATTATCCTAGCTGCAGGTCCCACAAGCGTTTGAGCTGTCAGCCACGTCAGCAACCATGTCATTAATAATGGCAAATTAAATTCGAGTCGTTACAGGAGAGCATTGAAGTGACGAGAGAAATGAAGTATAATACCAATACTCATCCTAATGGACCCAATCAGACCACTATTTCGGTCGTTGATTGATGAAGCAACGGAGAAAAGTTTCAAGGCATCATTTGAGCACTTCCGTTCATCCGTCAGATTGGGGTGATAGGTCAAGCTTTAATTTAGCCGAGTGTGGTAAAAACAAAAGTGTTTGGTCCAGAAGTGGCTAAGGAAGATTTTATCACTATCCAACACCGTACTTTTGGGGAACCATGAAGACAAACGATGCCTTTCAAAAACACATCAACCACTGTCTTCACAGAGTAAAGGTTTTTAAAGGGAAAAAAATGAGCATACTTACTTAAGCGATCAACCACGACCAAGATTGAGTTAAAGCCACGTTGGAAGGAAAACCTTCGAAAAATCAAGGGAAATGTCCTCCCAAATAGATGTGGGAATAGGCAGGGGTTGTAAAAGACCACCAACAACTAAGGTTTCATACTTATTGCGTTGACACACATCGTAAGAGGCGGCAAACTCCTTAATATCTTTCTTCATTCCTACCCAGTATAGCTCAGCTGTGATGCATTTGTAAGTCTTCAAAAACCCACCATGAGCCTCTACAAGCCCAGGATGAAACTCGGCAAGAAGTTCAAGCTTAAGGCTGGATGAAGCCGAGATGACTACCTAGTTATGAAACAACAAACGACCATGATGGAGAGAGCAACCATGCTTGGAGTCCTCATCAAGAACCAGTGCAGTGCGAATGCTCACCAAGAAAGAATCCCCCAACACCTCAGAGGCAAACACTGTATTATCAGCCACCGAGAGAATGGACAAAAAGTTAAGCACAGTCGTAATGGGATAGCGGGAAAGAGCATCATCTACCACATTGGAAGACGAGCTTATAATGAATGTCGAAATGAAAACCCAACAGCTTTATAAGCCAACATTGGTACTCCGAGGCTACCACATGTTTAACCAAATACTTCAAGCTACGTTGGTCTGTACGCCTGCCCAACAAGTAGTGTCGTCATTTTTGCAAAACCAAAACAATTGCCATTAGCTCCCTTTTATAGGCCGACTTAGCTCTCAGTCTGAAAGTGGTCTAGAAAACTTGAAAACCACAACCCCCAAAACACATTTTTTATCACGTCACTGCCACGTCACGTGAGATGTGGCATTGTTAAAACAAAAACCTCGACGAGGAAGGCGAGATCCGACTCCTCCTGGAGTACAAGTAGTGTCGCCATCCTCTCTGGCCTTTTGCAGGATAACATCAAAACAATTGCCAGATTTTAGCCAGCAGTAGATTACCTTGATTGAACCCAGAGATGGATCAAATACAGATTCTTATTTATAACTCAAGGCAAGAAAATGCGTTAGCTTTAGTTGGTTGACAGTCAGTTGTCCCTCCATTCTCTTAAAGAGCTTATTACATTCACGGTTTTCAAACAAACAAAGAAACTAAAAACAAGGCATGGGTTCATGCCCACACTATGAGAAAGAGAAGAGGGGAGAAGAACTGGGCAAAAAGATATCGGAAATGGTGAAATGATAAAAAGAAAAGTAGAGCTGTCAAATGCTTTGGTCGACAATTAAAGCAAGTCGTGACTTGGAGACGCTCAAATCGTGATCTCAAGTCCTTGATTTAGTTTGATTTTTTTTGACGTGCACTCTAAAAGTGGTTTAAAAAACTTGAAAACCACAACCCCCAATTTGGCAATGGTTTTCATTTTTAAAAAATGTTGTTCACCAAACCGAACCGGTTGTAAAGGAATTTTAAGAATTTTAATTGAGCTTGCGTGATTTATTGTATTTGTATTTTTGGTACGAATAAATGGACATGTATGAACATGACATTTGAACACTTTTGTTTTTGTGGAATGTAAAGGTAGGATTTTTGGTAGTGTACATACATGACAAATTAGGTTTCAATGTAGCAAACTAATTAAGTGCATTGGAAAACTTAATTACCCAAAGAAAAGAAAGTGTAATGGAGAAGCATTAAAGCATGCAAGGCAACTACCACAAAGTTTCAATCCCTAATTATTTAGGGTCTGGCTATAGGCATCAAATTTTCCCACTTCGTTAGATTTAATGCACTAAAAGGCATACAAAGCATTCAATCTTATCTTACTTTAACTAAGAGAAATTTTTACTTGCTATAGGTAGGAACATCAACTTCAAAGGTTAATCAAATAACTTTAATAAAGTGTATTTACTTCAACAAATGTCTTTCTCAAAGCTCCGGTGTCCTCGGGCCTCATGATGGAACAAAAATATAAAAGTAACTCAACCTGTATCCTTAATTTGTACACCTTCTCATGCTCAAAATGACAGCTTCCCCCAAATGTCCCTGTTTTGGTCCCAACATCAAAACCTAATCGAAGTTCAGCTTGTTTGGTTCCTCGCTTTCCCTTATATATGTACATTTGCTTTGCAGTTGTTAGAATCCTATGAACACGCGTTAAGCCACGAGCACACATATGTATCTCAAGGGGCAACAGCACTTGCATCACAGACGCATGAAAGACTGTTAGATCTATTATATAAACAATGTAAAACACTCAGAAACGATCAGCTTTATAGTTTCTTAGTACATACTTTTTGTTTTTGATGGCAACATTTCAGAAGCCAGAACTAGACATTAAAAACATGCCTTTGATGACGGACAGATCAAAATCAATACCTGTTACTGAATGGAGTTCCGTAGACAATCAAGTACGGAACAGTTCGTACAACACTGTCAATTGGTATCGCAAAATTGACACCGGAGGAAACTCCAGTACCTGCGGAACCATGGAACAAAAACAGTTACAACTTGGAAAATAACATTGAAGCTTGAGGCTTCTCTACAAGGTTTCCTAGCTAGATTTAAATTTGCATGTTCATCTCATCATCTGAGTCTAGATCAAATAAACAAACCAATATTTTTAAGTGGAAGAACATCTGAGATATATCTGACAAAAGAATGAAACTTTATCTGCCAAAAGTAATTTATTGCTACGTATTTTTTTTCAGTTCAATTTATTACTGCCTACGTACTATAAATCTGCTTAGTAACTCTACCAGAAGAAATCTACCTAATAAAATATTGGAAGAAACAAGAGGTAAATTTATCGAGTTGATTCAAACTTGGAAAAGAATTGGGGATTTTTGGCAGTGGCAACTAGTCAGGAATATCATTGCATCAACTCATAATATGTGGACGTCAATTCAAATCCTTAACATAAGTGTCTAATTAATAGTACATATTTTACTAATTGCTCCAGATCGGTGCTTCAGTGACCCAAATTTTGATAGCGGAATATTTTTGTTATTACTCATGGTTCATTTTTCCTAATTTTATGGTTCATTTTTATTTTTTTTTGTAACATTGAGAATGAAGTCACACATAGAATTTAAGCTGGATGGAAGAAATGGCGGAGTGCAACAAGGATGATTTGTGATCGAAATGTTACTACTAAGTTAAAAGGAAAATTTTATAGGACCGCAATTAGGCCAGCTATGCTCTATGGAAGTGAATGTTGGGCGGTAAAGCAACAACAATTACATAAAATGAACGTAGCAGAAATGAAGATGCTTAGGTGGATGTGTGGTAAAACTCGTAAAGATAGAATAAAAAATATATAAATTCAAAGACAAGTAGGAGTAGCACCAATTGATACAAAGATTAGGGAAGGGCAAGTTGCGATGGTTTGGTCACCTGCAAAGACGACCTACAAATGCTCCAACTAGAAAACTTGACTCAATAGAAACTGTAGAAATTCGACGAGGTTGGGGCAAACCAAAGTTAACATGGGATGCATTAATTAGGAGGGATTTGAATGGTTTGCAAAGCTCACCATCAATTGCACTTAATCGAGCACAATGAAAAAGTTTGATCCATGTAGCCGACCCCAATTAATTTGGGACTGAGGCTATGTTGTTGTTGTTGTTGTTGTTGTTGTTGTTGTTGTTGTTGTTGTTGTTGTTGTATCGTTCTTTTTGGTTAATTATTGGGGTAGAGATATTAGGTGATTTTGTTGTGTTCATTCCAATGGATAGGCAAGCCCACAATAATTCATTTGGATTCAAAACTTTGACAATTATTCATAGACAAATAGGAAAAAGAAAACACTTTAAAAAAGAAAAAAAAAAAAAAAAAAGATTCATTAATCTAATTCAGAAGGAAATGGAAAAAGAATAATCATAAAAGGTAACTTTTCCCATGGGAAATATGAGAGCAAGAACTTATTCCATTGATCTAGAAGCCATATTTGCATGTTATTTTAGATACACATGACAAAAAATTAACTCTCAAGCCCAATTGAAATGCCTGTTTGATGATATTTAGAAACAAATGGAAAACACAACTTTCTAGGAATGTCAAGTAATATTAAATCAGACAGCCAAACTCACAAGATACACTAGACTCAAAAGACAATAAAAAAAAAGGCCGCTAAGGGCACCCCACCATTTAATGAAGGCACCCAACTTATTTGTAAAAATTCCAGCAAAAATGGAAAAGACCATTTTGCCCCTTTATATATATAATGGTTCAAAACTCCACCTATGTTGTACACTATGTGCGCTACATAGCCGGTCTCAAGTCCGGATAAAGGAGGAGGGTTGCGATAGGTTGACAGCCGGCGTAAAACTTTTGTCACATTTCATGAAATGGATCAAACATATATAAACATTGGGGCGTTCCCACCTAGTGACGCGCTGCATCGGAGCCCGGGTGTAGTGAGATATGAGCAAGGGTGTGTTTCACATCGCCGCCTGGGTGTGAAGAAAAATGAGCAAGGGTTCTCACACATAGGACGTGTGTGGGTAAAGAAGCTAGTCCCTTCACATCGTCGCCCGGATGTGAAGAAAAATGAGCAAGGGTTCCCACACAAAGGACGGGTGTGGGTAAAGAAGCTAGTTCAAAACAAAAAAGAAAACGTAGATACGAACACTAGATCTTTTAGGCAAAATAGAAATAGAAAAGAAAAACAAATACAAATGGGAGAAAAAATTTGTTTAGGAACATGGAACATAGGAACACTTACGGGGAAGTCAATAGAACTAGTAGATACCATGATTAGAAGGAGAGTCAATATTGCTCGCCTCCAAGAGACAAAATGGGTAGGAGAAAAGAATAGAGAAATAGGAAGCACAGGGTTTAAATTGTGGTACACAGGTATAGATAGAAAATGCAATGGAGTAGGAATTGTGGTGGATAATGATTATAAGGATAAGGTCGTAGAGGTTAAAAGAATGGGGGATAGATTGATTCTAGTTAAATTAATTATTGGAGACGAAAAAATTAACATACTTAGCGCATATGCACCACAAGTAGGATTAAGCGAGAGCATCAAACACAAGTTTTGGGATGATATGGATGGATTTATGCAGAGTATACCATTAGATGAAAAGGTTTTTATTGGAGGAGATTTAAATGGGCATGTCGGGGTAAGTAACGATGGGTTTGAGAGAGTTCATGGAGGTTTTGGTTACGGTAATAGAAATGAAGAAGGAGAATCAATTTTAGAATTTGCTTCGGCATATGATCTTGTCTTAGCAAATACTAGTTTTAGGAAAAGGGAGTCGCATATAATTACTTTTAGTAGAGGTCATAACAAGAGTCAAATAGAATTTCCCATTACGATAGGACTACATCAAGGATCGGCTTTAAGCCCATATCTATTTACTTTAGTTATGGATGAATTAACTAGACATATTCAAGAGGATATACCATGGTGTATGCTATTCGAAGATGATATTGTCTTAGTTGATGAAACTAAAGATGGAGTGAATAGGAAATTAGAACTCTGGAGAAATACATTAGAATCTAAAGGCTTTAAGTTGAGTAGGACGAAAACGGAATACATGCACTGTGAGTTTGGAAACACTAGACATCGAGATGACGGAGTGGTAAAATTAAGGGAAGTAGAAGTTCCTAGGGTAAACCACTTTAGATACGTAGGTTCAATCATACAAAATGATGGTAACATTGAAAATGATGTTACACATAGAATCCAAGCTGGATGGGAGAAATGGCGGAGTGCAACGGGGTGATTGTGATCGACATGTTCCTACTAAGTTAAAAGGAAAATTTTATAGGACCGCAATTAGGCCAGCTATGCTCTATGAAAGTGAATGTTGGGCGGTAAAGCAACAACAATTACATAAAGTGAATGTAGTGGCAGAAATGAAGATGCTTAGGTGGATGTGTGGTAAAACTCGTAAAGATAGAATAAGAAATATAGAAATTCAAAGCCAAGTTGTTGTATATATATAATGGTTCAAACCCCACAAACCATTTTGACAAGGAGTTAGGGCACCCTACCGCCAAGCTTGAACCACAAAGCCACAGCCACATTCCGTTTGGCGAAGAGTTGATCGATTCTTGCGGATTGACATCGTCCGACAGCGAGGTAACAATGTTTGACAACCATATTCGGGTTTTTTAGAACTGTTTAGTTGTGTATAACTGTGAAAATGATGATTTGTTTGTCAACGTAGGGTTTGGTAATTTCTTCAAATCCGAAGTTGTTTCCACTATATAATGGAGGATTGTAATGCTTCGGTGCCAGAGGAGGTCGTCCTTGAGGTAATTTTGCAAATGTTTTGTGTTTTTTATGCGGTTGGGAGAAGTTTCGGTCTGGGTGCGGGATTTTTTCGGCCTCGCAGGACCGAGATGTATAGTAATGTCTCGGTCATAAATGACCGAGAGGTTTCACGTAGGTCACGGACTAGTACGACCGAGCGTATTGAGTAACTCTCGGTAGTACATGAGCGAGACTCTGAAGAAAGTTTCGGACCTGTACAACCGAGAACTTGTTTTTTGGGTTTTTTTGTGATTGTGTTGTACATTTTGGTTGATTATAATGTTACACTGTTTGTATTGCAGGTAATGTCGTTATCTAGTAATTTTCCAGACTACAAGGACACTTTTACACCTTCTAAGTCATTCCCCTCTCGAGAAGCGGCTATTTCATGGCTTCAAATGATTGGTGGTGAGAACAAGTTTGTGTTAGTAACGAAGCGCTCGGATGCCAGGGGCATTAAGCGCAGGGGAAGGGTGAAACTTGCCTGTGAGAGGTTTGGGACATATAGGGGACTGGCTCAGAGAGTAGGGAAGGGGAAAGCGGCAAAAATTTTAACGAAATCAAGGAATGATGAAAAGGCAAGGACTCACACTAGTACGAAGAAATGTGGATGCCCTTTCCAAATTAACGTCAAGGAAAATGCTGACTCCTTATGGTATGTCAAAGTGATTTGTGGGAGGCACAATCACGACACCGCAGGAAGATTGGATAAGGGGGAGGAGGAAGTTGAGGATGCGGGGGGAGGACTGAAAGTGAGCAGCTCAGGGAGATTAGTCCACCTTCGTCTTTTGTGGAGTGCGAGCAGGAAGTTGAGGATGCGGGTGGGAGGACACCGGGGTCTCCAATCGGAGGCACCCCAGTGTCGAAGAGAAAACACGATGATGACGATTCTTCGACGACACGGGTGGAGAGCGGATTTGAGTCCTCCCACTCCACAAAAGAGGCCTCCACTTCTAGGCAAAAGAAAGGCAAGGTTGTTCCACAAATGCGTCGTGCCAGTCGACGCACGCAAAGTGGATCTAACATGGCTTATGGTCATTGCTTAGAACCGGATTGGTTGCCACATGTTGAGGCCATTATCGATGTGGTTTCCGATGGAAATTGTGGATATCGGTGTATAGCCTCTAGGCTTGGACTTGTCGACGTAGACGGGTGGAGGATTGTGCGTAGAAGGATGTACGATGAGATTATCGGGTATGAAGACCTTTGGCGGGAAGTGCTTGGCTCGAGTTTCGAGCCTATCAAGAATGCGGTGCATTGCCTAGAGAAGCAAGAGGGGGCATCTTTCAAAGAATGGTTGACACTTCCAGACATGGGATTGTTAGTATCCACCGCATTCAATGTCATTCTCGTCAACCTCTCGCATGGGAGTGCCTCCACATTCCTACCTCTACGTAGTACTCCACCGTCGTCATTGCACAACAGCTTTATCATTGCAATGGCAAATGAAAAGAATATCCATTGGGTTAGGGTAAGTTCTATGATTTTTTGTGAATTGGTTTGTTTCCCCCTTAATCGGGTTTGTGACAATATCTTCTATGTTCTATTGTTCACTTTGACATGTGCAGTTGCGTGTGAATGCACCGCTGCCATCCTTATATCCATCGTGGGATCGGTACGTTGAGGACTGCGTCAAAGGTTGGCGAGATGGATTCGTTTTTCGAGACATCGCGCTCATTGCAACTGCTGATGATGAAGCCACCATACCTGTTGTAGATTTAGATACACCGTAGGTTAAAGCTTGTACCTAGAAACCTTGATGGCTAAACATTTAGAAATTTTGCCAATTCCTCCTAATGTTCTATGTATATGCAAATGTTGTGCTGTATTTTGATTGTTGTTTACTTATGGACCCTTTTTAGAGTCAGTTTGAATGTTACGGAGATTTATAATTAATTAAGTTTCAGTGCAAATTGTCGTGTTGGATTTTCAATCTTGTATTGTTAGTTTGACATACCACAAAAAAAATTTACAAAAAGTAATGTTCAAATTCATCCATTTCTGAAGTCTCGGTTAAGCAAGTTCGTGAAACAACTCATATTTTCGGTTACCCATGACCGACAAGTAGTCCATTATATCGGTCGTTTACAACCGAGTCCGATAGCAAGTTATCGGTTATACACCACCGAGATGGATTGACCATTTCAATTCGCCTTACTCTCGTCCTATGACGACCGAGCCTATTGAGACCCTCTCGGAAGTGGACAACCGAGTGTACGACAAAATTCTCGGTTGTACACCACCGACGCCACATTACCAATCACTAATTGTAGCTCTCGTCATGTCACGGCCGAGATAACGGCAGTATTATCGGACATGCGTAACCGATACGTTGTCAACTCTTCCGGTCTACGTGGCCGAGACTGCGAGTTCCCAAAAATATTAGCTTCTGTCTCGGCCATGCTTGGCCGAGACAGTTGACACCGTCTCTGGCCTGTGTGGCCGAGAACCGCGAATTCCCATTTCTTTAACTATTCAACCGAACCCTAACTTGGAGACGAAATCGGCTCACACCACGACCCTACGACTGCAAAAAGCCGTAAACCGAAGGAGAAACACAAGGCGAGACACGGAAACACGATTTCGGGGATTCCTCTCCTTTGGTCGGTTCAAACCAAATGGGTTCTTGCACAACGGTTCGGTGAAGGTGGTGGTGGGGGTGGTGGGGTGCTCGGGGTTCGGTGAAGGTGGTGGTGGGGGTGGTGAGGTGCTCGGGGTTCGGTGAAGGTGGTGGTGGGGTGGTGGGGTGCGAGGGTTTTTGCACGAGGGGTATTTTCGGTATTTTGGGTTTAATTTTTGGGTGCCCCAGGTAAATCGATTTGTGCCCACATTAACTGGGTGCCTTCATTAATAGGTGGGGTGCCCTTAGCGGCCCTTTAAAAAAATTAAGCACGGCTTTCTAGGAATGTCAACTTTCTACATGTATCAAACTCTTCCATTGTGCTCGATTTAGTGCTACGTGATTATTATATGATTAAAAAACATTTCACAACCTTTACAATGAGCTCTCCTTGCAATGGTACGACCTCTATTTATTTTTTCAATTTTTTCGCTCTTTTTTTTTAATAATCATGAGTGTCTAAAGCCTTTTTAGGCTCGACTATTCCCACAAGAACCAGTCGAGCGCCTCAACCCCATGACTCGGGCAAAACCAACATATTTAGAGTTGAATGACAAGACTCAATCCCATAACCTAATGCTAATGGTCATCAAGCAAATCTCGGTAACTTTATCGATGCACCAAATCGATTGGGGGCTTTTCCACTTTTGTGTGTAGACCTCTCTTTATTTTATTTTTTTATTTTTTTCAATCATAATTTTTCGTTAAAAATTGAAGTTTTCACTACTCGCTTCCTTTTACAAGGCAATAGAATATTATGCACTTTGTAAATATTCATCTATATATAAACACCATGAGTTAATTATAGTACATACATAGACATATACACATACGTCTAACTCATGTAAGTTAACCACAACTAATTTAAAATTGATATGTAGCTTAATTAGTTATTATTGTTTATTGGTATTTATAAAAATAAGATCAAAGAAGTGTGTTTTGAACTATTAACTTCAAATGCATATTCGATCATTATTCATTTATTTAACATGCAATTATCTGTACATAAATTGGAGAAATTAGATTTAAGAATTTATACCTAAATTAGAGCTCAATTACCAAAAAAAATTGATTTTTTCTATAAAAAGAATGAAGGGATTCTATTTTCATTTTTATAGTAATTTTATTTTATTTTTGAAGATGATGTGCTAAGTGGACTAGGAAGTGATTGCCTTAGGTGTCAATCGTCAAATGCTTAAATTCCAACTGATCATGTAGAGAACAACACAATATGTTTTAGTGAAAAGTTTCTTATTAAGATTTTACGCTCTTTGTTGTCTACAAAGACGATTTTTATTTCAAGAATGCTAGATTAATAACAGCACCGAATGCACATTGCGCGCATCCCGCCGTGTATTGCACCTTGGGATGCGTAAGTCTGCATCCTAAGGCGCACACGGACGATGGGATTGGCGCGATGTGCATTCAGAATGCATACCGCATTGTTGTTCTAGCATTTCCCTTTTTTCAAAGCACCAAGTGACTGCAATTCTGAAACAAGTTTATTTGATACCAGTAAGCCAAAAAAATAAAAATAAAAATAAAATAAAATAAAATAAAAACCTTTCCGGGTGAAAGTGGCTGTGTTAACTCCAATAACATGTCCAAATGAATCAATCAATGGCCCGCCCGAATTTCCTGCCAAGACAAGTCATAGAGCCACAAATGGAGTTTCTGTTATGGAGTCCTAGAGAAAAATTTGTCAACATCATTGGTAATGAATGCTTATTACATGCTGCTAATAGATACCAATGAAAACCTCTTTCCCATGGAGAAAAAGTGAAACGGTCAAGAATGAAAGTGCAGCAGACCTTTTCCGGATGCTTCAATGGATACCAAAGAACGTGGATAATTCATGTCAGATGGTACACCTAAGTCCTATAATGTTAACTTTAACTCATAACAAAGTTTTATCAAAACCAAAGAGACTCCTGTTAGGCCTGAACTCAAATTCACATATCACAGGATGAGGAAGAAGGTTGGGTTGAGTCCAACAACAGCACTGGGCTTAAAAACAGCCCATGTTGCAAAATAGTAGGAGCAAATTCCTATTGTGTGCGCAGCACATTAGTGGTGACACCTTAACCTAATTAGCATATTATTAATATAAATTTCTATTAATAGGTACTGCTAAAGTAGGAGTGTCCGACTCTCGAAAGCCGAGTATTGTTTTGTTTCATATTACCATCAATAAAGTCTCTAGTTCTCTCTCACTTTTGATCACTGTCTCTATTTATTTTCTCGTGTTCTTGATAGAACTGGGGTTCTATCAACTCCACAGTGATGATTCTAATACTTAAGGCCTGCAACTGCAGCTTCAAGTTACCATTCATCAGAAGCTCAAAGTTACAAGACGGAAAAGAGGACACCGACAGTAGGTAAACTCTCAAATGGCTTACGTTATATATGCAAGCACCTTCACTAGTGTAAAGAAAAATCCCATAATCAGAAAGGGCTTTTATTTCAATACTGGGAGGAATCTCAACATCTTTTCGAATTGCAAAAGATATCCATTAATAAGAAAGAGTTAAATTACCTGAATTAATAGCAGCATCTGTTTGGATAGCTCCACGGATGGCACTTCCATTTGGAGATGGTATCTCCCTGCCTAGCCCACTCACAACCTGCAAATTGTTCAATCTACTAGTAAGCATTAGTAATAAACCGACAAAAATGATGTCTATGGAATAGAAAAGGATAAAAGTGAATAAAGATTTTCTTTTGTGGAAAAGGCAACACTTAAAGCATCACTGGGAAATAGGATTTAGTGTGAAATCACAAGGCCATCTATGCAGTCATAAGAAATTGACTAGAAGATACCTTGGACACAAGATACTGATATGGCATTGTCCTGTCTGAAGATGAAAATAGAACAAACAGAAGAAAATAGAGAGATGGAAAAATATCACAGCCTCTCTGATATTGATATGTTGGGTACATGCAAGTGTTACTAGAATAGTAACAAATTGGATAGCAATGAAGTGAATGGGAGAAATAAAGTGGAGAAAGAGCTAAAACCCAATGCCTTCATTTATTTGGTGGGATATGGCGTCAAAGGACTGCAACTAGTCTCACAAAGAGGATATGGTGAGTTGGAACTTTCTATGTTGTGCTTCTCCCCATGACTGCATGAGGTTACAAGGTCACCTGCGCAAAGCCTCTCAACATGCGGTATCAGAGCCGATGGTTCTGCTTGAACGATGGCATGTCCTTCAAGGCAATGTGGTCGCAGGTGTTCCTCAAGATGTACTGGTGGCCATGCATGGAATCAAATTGCCTTCAGATGATAGTGAAAGTTGCTAGAAATGTGATAGCAGGTGATGACAGCTAACAGGTTGCTTCAAGATAATACCGACAAGTTACTCAAGATGTGAAGAAAAAAGGAGATAGGTTCCTTAAGATGTAGGCATATCATGCAACAAAAGTTCTTTCATAGGTGAAAAGTCCAAGCCCAATGTGGAGGAGACTCACTTCCAGGAAGATTGTTGGGCATATGCAATGCAAGTGTGAGTAGAATAGTCCCGCATCAAATAGAAATGAAACGAGCATGCTTGCTAACAAATAGGATAATGTCATTAGGGACTTTCCATATTGCCCCCATGCTTGTGCATGAGGTCACAAGCTCATGCTGCACAGAGCCTCTCTGGTCTCAACATGATATGCCAAAGAAATGGTAATACAACGACAACAAAACCACAATCCCAAATTAGTTGGGGTCAGCTACATGGATCAAACTCGTCCATTGCACTTGATTTACTGCAATTAATGGTGTGCTTTCCAAATCCTTTAAATCCATCCTAACCAATGTGTCTCAAGTTAACTTCGGTGCACCCCTACTTTTGGAAAATGTGGTTATGTGTACAGTAATAGCAGCTCTCATTGTTTTAGCATTAACATTAAACCAGGAGTACATTTTAATAATGGATTTTTAATATTAAACTTTCAGTAATAGAAACCTACTGCGGTGATTCAATCCAGAAAATGTATTCTGTATCTGCAAGTTAATTGCTCAAATCAGCTTAAGCTCTGTACTTCAGCCTTAGGATTGAAAGAGAAAAAAGAAATCAACCCTAGAGGATTCTACTGCACTAGTTTTCCGTGATCCTTCTTAAACCAAAGATATTTTTAATTCCATGTCAAAGAAAATGTCAAATAAGGTAATTTCAACAAGAAAAATCTTTAAGATTACATTCAATTTGTTAGTGTATAAATTAATTGGCATTATTTGCACAATATACGTTTTAGATGTGAAGCTATAAATCGTTGCAACATAGGCAATTGTAAACAGGACAGTTGCAACTAGGGCAGCTGCAAACATGCTAGTTGCAACTGATACGAAAATAGAAGTTTCTTTATAACGAAATTTCTATTCCAAATTTAGATCCTAATTAATCTCTAAGAAGATTTTGGACAACTTTCTAAACGTGTGAACAAGGTTCGAAACTTCGACTTCGTCTATGACTTCGCTCACTTAAAATTCGGAATTAATTCGAGGAAGTTAACTTCGACAGTGGAAGTTTGACAAAAATTCGCCAGTGTACGGAAGTTTATGGAATTTCACTTTAAAGTTAGAAAACTCAAGTTTCTTCGAAGAGATGCTAGGAATATACTTAATCATACAACAATAATGCATAAAACTCATGTCAGTGGAGGATATCTGAATTTTAAGTATATTTTTAGCATAGGCGAAGTTTCAATCGAAGTTTGTTTAACTTCCACGAAACATAACAACTTTACTTCATGTTTTATGAACTTCCATCGATGTTTTCGAAGTTCGGTCGAAGTTAGCCAAAGTTGAGTTGAAGTTTTGCGATTTTTCAACTGCACTTGAACTTTGCTTCGCTCACCTCAACATCGACAAACTTCGCCAACAAACTTCGCCCGAACTTCGACGAAGGTTTGTCGACTTTTAAACCATGCGTGTGAAGAGAGGATCAACACATCCATACTTTTTTGGGATTTAGAAAGCTCACATCAACATTGGTTTTTAGGAAGAACACAAGTATATATCAATGATGATGTTATGTTCTTCTTCTTGTGGGTTTTAGGTTCAGCAATTGCAACTGGCAATTCTTTTGAACTTTTGTTTTATTTTTCTTTATTGATTTATAATTACCAAGGGGATCTTGGGGTGAGAGTTCATTGTGATGGGTAAAGGGTAGTATAGCAAGCCTGGTGAGGGATTACCGATTGGGATCTTGCATAAATCTGTAACTCTTTATCATAAATGGGTTCTTCGCATCTGGGCGTGACCCTGCACATGTAGGTCTTGGACCGAACTACGTCAACAAATATTTGTGATGTGGTTTGCTTTACAATTCAGTTTTAGTGTTATGGTGTGTTTATCATTGCGTGATTGCCATTAGCGATTCACAACTTACAAGTGGTTTCAGAGCGAGGCACCTAGGCATTTTGTTTTTCGGAAAGGTGTGATACTTAGTTTTTAGTTTGATTCGCGATGGCTCAAACAATACAATGCGATCAGGCCAAAGGAGTATCCACAACAAGGTCAGCACTGCTCACGAACTCCAACTACACATATTGGAAGGCTTAAGCACAAAAGTATAGTCCTAACTTTGATTCTCATAAACGTTCCAATTCAGAGTCTAAAGCAAATTCTAATCAACCCAGAAATTTCAAGTGTAGAGAATGTAGTGGCTTTCGACATATTCTGTCTAAATGTCCAACTTTCTTGAAGAAGACGGAGAAGTCACTCGTTACCAATTCGAGTGATAGCAAGGTCGATGCGGAAAGTGAAAAAGGCCACAACAACCTTTATACAACATTCATTGCAACTACATCAGAAGGGAATTCGACATCATCCAACGAAGTATTCAATCCAGTTGCAACTGTGGCCCACAGTTGCAACTCATCTTGTTACTGCTCTTGCTGTTACAACTCACTATGCCACTGCTCCTGAGTTGCAACTAACTCTGTCGCTGCTCCTACAGTTGTAACCTCGGAAGATCCTAATGAACCAAGAAGCTATGAGTCAGATTGTGACTCTGGCTCTGGAAGTATTGATGATACATCTATACGTGTAGCATTCGAACAAATGTATGGTCGATGGAGAGATGTTAATCATAACATATCTTTAAAAGAAGAAAATGCTTCTCTTCAAGAGATTGTTTCTCAGTTGTAAATACACTTAACAACAAAGGAGAAGGAATTGACTACATGTAAGATAAAACTTGTTGAGACTGAGGCCACCTACATCATAGAGGACTTGGCTACACCAACAAAGATGCTTCAACTTCTCTCAAAGCATGTCCTACTACCTTTGTCAAAGGGACCGAAGACAATGTAGCATCTATCGAGTCTCTTAGGAGATTTGTTCCTACTTGCTATTATTATGGAGTCAAAGGTCATATTCGACCACGATGTTTTACAATGTATCGTGAATTCGCAAGAAGGCAACAACAAATTGCTAAGAAGGCAAATGACTCGCGAATTCTAGTGCCATCTCGCCTGCAAAATCTTAAGTGGGTACCTAAGGCAACCCAAAAATGCGACGTTGCACTTGTTTCACTGACATCAATTGCTTCATCATGTTGGTATTTTGATAGCGGGTGTTGTAAAAACATGACGGGAGATAAGAGATGCCTGCAAGATTATAAAACATGCATTGATGGACATGTTACATTTGCAGATGGTATTCGTGGTAGAGTAATTGGAAAAGGTACACTTAAGATTGAAGGACTACAAACTCTTGAAAATGTCTTGCATGTTGAAAATCTTAAGGCAAACCTTCTCAATATCAGTCAGCTATGCAATGTGCATGACAGTTAGGGGTGGCAAAATGTGCCCGAACCTGTTTGTCCGTATTTGTCCGGACCCGTTTTAAACGGGTCGGGACATAATTTTTTGAAAATTAATACGGATCTGGACATATTTTCTTGTCCGTTTTAAAAAACCGGTCCGAGTCGGACAAAATTTTTTAAAAGCGGATACCCGTTTCGCGATTAATTTAAATAATATTTATTTATTTATAGTAGTGTTTTGAAACTTTCATAATGTTTGAATTATAATTTTACTAATGATGATGTTATTTTTATATGGAAACTTGTAAGATTTGAATTTTGAATTTATAACATTTCTTTTTTGTAGTGATGGAATGCATGACAACATAAACATTATGTATTTTTGTTAATAATTAAGTGAAAATTTTATTTTATTTTATTAAAAAACGGGTCCGGACAAAAAACGGGACTTGTATATTTTAAAAACATACGGGTCCAGAAAAAAAGTGTACGTTTCAAAAAGGGTACGGGTACGGTACGGGTACGGACACTATTTTTAGTTGTTATTAAAGGGGTGTCCAATCCCGTAGCCGTCCATACCCGTTTTTTTGCCACCCCTAATGACAGTGATGGTAGATGCGTGATGTTGGGTTCTAGATCTTGCAACAATTGTTATCTGTTGCAACAAGATGCACGAGATGTTAACACTAAACTGTGGGACAAAGCACCCGGACAACAATGTAGTGTTTTTTATGTTCACTAGTTAGTTGTTGGCCCAAAAAAAAAAAAAGGCACTCCTAACTAGTTTACATTATTTCTTTATCCTCTTTGTTTTTCTTAAAGCTTTATGTGGGCTCATCTGATGTTGCAATAGAAGTTGCTACTATTAACCTAGTTGCAACTAAGTTGTTTGGACTAATGGTTAGAGCTTCTTAAGTCATGCAACAATACGCCAGTTGCAACTGCTACCTGGTTGGACTACTGGTTGGGTAGTTTAAGGATTCAAGGGGAGCCTTCTACTGATTAGTACTACTAGTGGGGATCTTTTGCAACATCTTTCGTTGTGCGTTCTCTCTTCCACAAGAGGGATGTTGTTGTCACCTACTTGAGACAAAGATTTTATTTGTAAGAGATCACTATTTTTTTTTTTTTTTTTTTTTTGCATATGGTTTGATATCTGCAGCTAATTTCTTTATTTTCCTATGTGCTCGACGGGATATTCTACTTCGTCACGTTGCCGAGATCGACCATATTATCAGTAACTCCATTCCTCCATTATCTAGTCGCTAACTTCTGGGCTACTTCGCCATTTTTGTGTCGCAAAGAGGGGAATATGCATGTAGGGGGAGTGTAACATTGAGAACAAAGTGCTTCATTGTTTTTTGGTTTGAATATGATCTGAATGGTCAAGATACAACTACATTTTGGATATAGGTTACTTTACCTATTTCTTCTTTGGATACATGTGGGTTTATATCATGATTCCATAGTTTGCATATGGTTTGCTACAAATAATGACAAAGGGGGAAATTGTTAGTGTAAAAATTAATTGTCATTATTCGCACAATACAAGTTTTAAATGTGAAGCTGTATTTCCTCGCAGCAGTGGCAGTTGTAAACATGACAGTTGCAACTGGGGCAATTGGAAAAAAGGCAGTTGCAACTGGTGCAGTGTACAACTGGGGCAATTGGTGATTGGATCATGTAAGCGACATGAGATAAATCATTTGTTAATTGTGCTCTAATCTTTGGTACCCACTGTAAAGTCAACTAAGACTTACTTTCCTAAATACAATTTCAGTTCTAGGACACCGTATAACAGCTGATGATACAAATAGACACCCACTATATCCAAGCTTGCAAGTATTATTTCACACTATGAATAAAATTGCTAGAATGACTAAAGAGCATAGAGAATTGTACACAACAGCCATTAAGATAACCAAGAATTAATGAAAACTTACCCCTGCAGTTAGCGTGTTCTCATATCCATATGGATTCCCTATGGCAAAGCAGCTCTGACCCACATGTAAATCACGAGATATACCCAGCAGGGCAGGCTTCAGCTCAAAATCCTCAACCTCAATCTACTCAAAACAGATCCATGTTGGATATCTATTGGTGTCAAGATTATTGAGTTCCTACAATTTCAATATATTTCAGTTGCTCCAAGTTAATAAATAAAACTTGTGTACAAGTATCTCCTATGTTAGTTGTGATGTGGAATATTTTTTAGTCAAATCAACATTTACAACACTCCAGTCCTATCAAGACCAATAATGCTGATTTTCATATTGCCATTTAAACATCAAATCATAACAACATACTCAATTAATCCCAAAAGTAGTAGATGAATATACAAAAAGTAAACTGTCATTTGGTAGAGAACAAGGAAAAATTGCATGAACCATCACAAAAATAAAACCATTCTTAAGTATGGAATGCAACGAAGATGAGAAAATAAAGGTACATCTCCACTTTACGTAGAAACCTTCAAAACTCAAAAGATATTGTATGTAAAAACTTCGTAAGCTATTTAAGTTATCTTACAAATCATTTAATAGAGAGACAGGCTAAACAATTGCATGATGTTATGATGTTGTATTTGGATATGGGATGCTTTCATAGATAAAGTCTTTAAATACCTTCAAAACAGCCAGATCGTAGGAAGGATCAAGACCAATAAGCTTCCCTTCTTTGGCTAATCTATTGCCACTCGAATCAACAAAAAATACCTGTGAAATAGGAAAAAGATTGGTTCTTGTTCTACACAGAGACCAAATCAATTGAATATTAAAGAAAAAAATAATGACAAAGACAACAATTTGGATAGTCATTCGTGGCTACGGAAAAGAAAACGAAATGAGAAATGCAAAACCAACCTTGCAAGTATGAAGCCCACTTGTATCTGTAGCCAATTTAGCAATTACATGATAATTGGTGACCTGAAATGAATCCAAGAAGAAAGCTTGAGCATTTTCGACCCTAATTTTCTTAAAAAAATACAAAGATGAAGAGTTAAATATGAGAGAGTGAAGAAAATGCTAGAATGACACAATACTCACTCAATCATGGATGTACAAAGCCTCAACCCCAATTGTTTGTTGTCGCCAATACTCAATCATGGATGTAATATCTCATTTTAATTAAAATGGTGAAAGATTCATGTATAATTCTTACAAAGACCTTAAGACCTAATTAACACTAACAAGCCAATCCTTCGATGTTAAAAGTATAAAATTATAAAATGAGGAGAAAAGAAAAGATTGACTTAAGAAGCATCATAAAGGGGTTGATATAATATTAACTTGTTAATATCTCATCTGCACACCATCAAGCTCATTAAATGGAATGGAGTGGAGAGTTTGATCCATGTAGCAGACCTCAACTAATATGGGCTTGACTTATCTCATATGAGATAATATGTTACATCAGCATCATGCGATAACTACTAATAAGGTCAATATATAGTTACATATAAATGGGTCAAACATGGGCCAAGTCCTAATACCCACACACACAAACACATATAGATATATGTGTGTGTGTGTGTGTGTGTGTGTGTGTGTGTGTGTGTGTGGGGGGGGGGGGGGGGGACAGATATAGAAAGAACAAGGTGGATCAACAGTCTTGAGTTTGCAGACCAATACACTTAAATAAGTAACCAAAAAGTGTAACTATAAAAAGAACGAAAATAGTAATAATACTAATGGTGACGAACAGACGACGACGACGAAACGAAGATGTAGACACAGATGCACGCATAAGATCATCCGACTAACAATGGCGACAACAAAAGGGCCGAAGAGAAGCATGCACAAAAAGGGGTTGCTGCGAAAATGATCATCAGAATAACAAACGCGACAACAAACAAATTTGTACCGAATAGTACTAAAATCAAGGATCGAAAATTCGATTTCACCCAAGAGTTTAGTCCAAAACTTGTGATTAATTTCGAATGCCAAATTTAATGTAGAGATTTTTTGTAAAGTTTCAATACTATAGAAGAGCATTCATAACATAATCTAAGTGCTAGTGACATCTGAGCACATTAAAGAAGCATATCATTAAATAAATTTTCAAGTCCTTTCTCCTTTTTACACTCATTATCACATTTTTTCAAGTTCAACTTTAATGGTTTTGACTCATTTGGGTAATATTTTTCTTTCTTCTTTTGGCAATTCGTTCGAATTAATTGCTCATACTTGAGTTAGATTTCTAAACTTACATTCCTAATATGTTATAATTTATTAAGAATGTCTGCTAACAAAAATTGACTCTAGTTATTTTTCTTTCTTTTTTTTTCACATATCCCTGATGAAATTCGCCAACTATAACGTATTCCCCAATTTCAATGGAACCTTTGTAAAAAATGGTCTAATTTACAGAACAATGTTTAACAAATTCTAATTAATTCATAGAAGTTAAGAAAAGATAGAGAATTTTCATACCATGATCCAAACAAACAAATGTGTAGACAGCGTGCCAAAAATTAGAGCGGGCATTATGATTTATGGAGGTATACTGCTGTCAGTGTTAATTATTAGGGAACATCCAAAACAAAAATTTATTGGGCTAACATAGATGCCTATCAGTCGATAAGGGAGTTCACAAGTGCATGATTCTCTTAAGCACACTTTCATCGAATATCAAGTAGCGGACAAATGTCATGTAATTTATCCAATCTTTTAAAACTAATTTCCTAATTATAATTAGGAATTTTTCCTAATTGTCAATTAACCAATATCCTTAAGGAAATGTTTTAGCTAGTAAAGTTGACTCAATTTTTTTATGTTGGCTAATTAACAGTTTGACAAATATGATAATACGGTAATACCTAACAAATTTTATGCACCAAAACAGAAAGCAATTGGATTGATAGAACTAACTTATTAGAGGACCAAGCAGGTAGGCTCCTGAATGGACCTCTCTTTTGATGGTTTGAGTCGTGATGGTCCAGGTTTCAACCTTCAAGAATTACAAAGCTTAGGCAAGTGATTACGCAAATCCATTCTCTTGTATAACTATTTTGGCAGTTTATTTTATGTTTTATCTTATATATCAGAAGGTTTCAGGCATTAGAGTACTATACATATGTTGTTCTGATGTTCAAAAATATAGTACAGCTTGCTATGCCGGTATGCCCATAGCATTGAGGCTACACCAGATTAACAAATTAAAGGAAGATAAAAAAGAACATAAAGTTGATTGAACCTGCATAACGAATAAATACATTGACTCATTGAGAAGGATGAACCATAAGAATAGGAAAGACAAATAGCTTTAGCCAATATGTGATGGAGGTCCAATTTGTTGTGTGTATTATACACACACACACGTGCACATATATATATTAATAGTCAGGGTTCAGTAGTGTAAATAAAATAACAAAAATACATGAAGAGTGAAGACTACTAAGGGAACATAAGTTAGGATGAAGGGAAGAGAGATTGAAAAAGGACATGGATTGGAATGCACATCAGAGATAAGAACAATGAAATAACAACAACAACATAGCCTCAGTCCCAAATTAACTAGGGTCGGCTACATGGATCAAACTTTTCCATTGTGCTCGATTAAGTGCAAATAAGAACAATGAAATAACAGCAGAAAAACACCTTCTGAATAAGAGAATCATAGCAAATGTAAAAAAAAAAAATGTCTAGTAATCTTTAGGTAGCAAGATTGTTCATAAAGGAATTCTTGTATATCATGCTCCGTTCAGCCAATATCTTGAATAATATTCAGCCTATAAGTTAAGTGAATCATGCTCCTAAATGAAATCTATTTTAAGTCAACTCGCATCAATCCCAATTCCCAATGTCTTCAACTTCCTTTCACTGTCTAAATATATGCCAGTTTCATTTAATAAAGAACTGATCATTTTTCCATCTTTAGGAAACGCCACAAAAAGGTTTCCACCAGAAAGTTTTGTCAAATGACTCAAAGCTATACATCATGCTTTAGCACAATCTAGGTAATTTAAACATTCAGAACTTATAACTTCAAAAAAAAAATCCTGACATAAATATATAATTTCCTTAACTATCAAGAAATGCAAATTTGGGTTTCAAGAATAGAATGCCTACAATATGACCTGTCTTGTCCCATATGAAGCCAGAACCTGTCCCTTCAACTTTCACATTCTCAACTTCAGACAAATCTACCCCATTACTGCTCTTCGTTTTTTTCACTTTTTCAATGTTTTCAATGAAAACCACTGAAGGCGAAGTCTCCTACAAACATTAAAAATAAATAGAATCACAAAATACATACTTTTAGAAAACAGTATTAGATGGTAACAAACGCCTTTCAGTCGAAGAAGCTTGTTTTCTATGGGTAAATAAGAGCTACAAGTATAATTAAGCCATCTCAAAGCATATCAAATGTATCCAATATGGAAAAAAGAAGTAAAATGTGAAAAGAACAATCATCAAGTTTTCCTTCTCCAACCAACTCTTCCAAGAAATTCATGGCCCGGAATACAGCACAAATAACTATTGCTTTCCTACATTAGTAACTCCTCACCTGTGCAACCTCTTGACAGGAGATTTTCTAAAACATAAGTTTTAGACCAAGATCCTATTAACCACTTCAGTTTTCAACTTGAGATTAAAGTTTGACTAACTGAAAGAGAAGAATATTTTAGTTCTGCATTTTTATTTTCATTTTTATTTTTTATAGGAACGAGACTTTATTAGATTATAGGCAAAAATAATACAATGGGCGAGAAACAATGTGTTTCCCTCCAATAAAATCAAAATATTTTAGTTCCGCATTTTAACTACAAGAATTTCAACAAATGGAAACAAAATATAAATGGCTGAATCCAAATATCAAAAATAATTTGATGATGTTAGACACTCATTCAAATTAGTTGATCCCAACTAATTTGGCATGAGGCTTGTTTGTCGTTGTCGTTGTTGTTATAGACTTGCAGTGACTCATTAAAATATTGATCTCTAATTCTTTTTAATGAGTGCATATGTTTTCGAATAAAAATTTCTATACATTCTATCAATAGTAAGTATAATAAGTTTGCTCTACTCAGCCCCATAAAGAGTTGTACAAAATAAGTGGTAGTTCCATTTTATTTATGTCTGTGGGTGTCCAAACCACTTCAGCCCCTCCCGCTTAAAGTCAGACTAGTCCTACGAGGGATGATCGGGAGCACCTTCCCCAACACCCTAAAGTAGTCAGATGACATAATGTAGTTGTTGCGACTCGAACTCGGGACCATTGCCTCATTCAATGTCCTAAGCTTGAGTTTCTACCCTAGAAACTCTTCTCTAAAATATTTTATAGCAGTAAAACTGTTCTCTAATTGAGAGAATTAAACTTCTACATCAAAATACGAGTGCGCACATCTCAATGTCAAACCCCTCTAACCTATAATTTAATCTAAGGGGGGTGTATTCAATTGAGATTTTTAGAAATTTTTAGTTACTTTTATAAGTGGATGACTTTTAGAGACTTTTAGAGACTTGTAGATTTTTGTAAACTTTTATAAACTTTGGTAGACTTTGACAGACTTTATTTTTAATGACTTTTAGTAACTTTAATGGACTTTTGTAAGGACTTTGATAGACTTTGATAAACTTTTATTTTGATAAACATCCATGTAAATCTCGAAATCGAACAGGGGTATGTGCCCTACTTTTCACCATCTTCAACCTTTGCTTCGTTCTTCCTTCGTCTCTCCTCACTGTCTTGTTGAATCTCTCTCTCTCAATCCCTTCTCTCGTTCTCTCTCAATTTCGCCCCTATGATGAATAAAGAAGAAAAGAAGAAGACGAGACTGTTAATTTTGATTTTAGGGACTGTGTATGTGTGGGTGTTTGTGTGATTGAGGGAGAGGGAGAAAGGAAAGAAGTAATCAATAAAGAAAAAAAATAGAAGAGACTGAGACAGTCGAACCAGAGAGAGAGGAAGAAGATGACTTGACTAGGGGGGGAGGTTGGCTATGGTTGTATTCGGCTATGGGGGAGGGAAGAGTTTAAGCTCAACCCCAGCCAAAAAACGAAAAAAAGGGTCGATTGACTTTGATGGACTTCTTGCACATTTTTTAAAGCTTCGGTTACTTTTTAATTGAAAAAAATAAACTACTAAGCTTATTAAAAATATTTATTGTAAAAATCATGCAACAATACTTAGCCTTCGGTACATTATTTATTGAAGCAGTTAGAAGTAATTTTTGGATTGTATGGTCTGCAGATTCTCCTTTTAGTTGGTACAAAGCTTGAACTTGTCATTATGGAAATGGCTCAACAAATCCAAGATCGAACCACTGTAGTAAAAGGAGCTCCAACGGTAGAGCCTAGTAACAAGCTCTTTTGGTTTAACCGACCCGAATGGATTCTCCTCTTGATTCACTTCACCTTGTTCCAGGTACCATTTTTAGATTACTTATATATAGGTACTCATCTAATTTATATTCATCAAAGAGTTCCATGAATAGCCAAACAAAGGAACAAATTTTATACATTTCAGCGAGACATATAATTATTGGATGTTTGCTAGTGAAGTCCTAACCAGAATGGGATTAAATTACATGTCGACAAGCTATAACTTAAAGGTTGTGAATGCCATCTCTGCATCAAGGATTTATTTTTTGTTCACACATTTCATTGCTCATTGTGTAATACCCTTCTTGTATACATTTGCTGGGATTTTGCGAGGAGCAAAAGGAGTGCTTCCTTGTATATGACCTTAATTCATCTTCCTAAGATATTTGCATCCTTTCCCTCTACTTTTCCACTGCCACCATAACATCCTTTCATCAATCAAAGATTCAAACCTTGCAAGACATCCTTCCTAAAGAAATTACATGTAAGGTCGACTTCAAACTATATATAATACCTTTAAACCCCACATGCTTCATCTAATACCTTTCAATTTCTAACAAGTCCCCTGTAGACTATGACTTGAAAATTTTGTTTTCACAATCTACAATCTACAAAATTCTAACTATTTTAATTTGTTGATTGCGCTAAAGTCATGATCCTTTAGCGCATCCAAATCAAATAATTGAATTTCGGCAAAGAAAGAAGAGAGCCCTTGAAATACAACAGTGTTGTATTCACCATCCAAACGTTTGAATGCTAAAGGATCATGACTTTAGCGCATTTGAAGAGCATTTGAAGTTAAAAGGGATACAAATCCCACATGCTTGGAATGCTAAAGAATGACAGACATAAGGAAATTGGTTCTGCCTCTGAAGACATTGTGAACTCCTAAAATTCGAAAGGGAACCGAGGAAAACAAACTTATTGATCAGAAACTTTACTTTAGTAGTAATCTTTATTTTTTCTTTTCCAAACAGATCGATTCTGATGTACGCATAAATAATCAATCTTAGTAGTTAGGCTTCTTTTCATCTACTTTCCTGTAAAATTTTTAAAAGAACGTAGTTGTTATATAGTACATTGAATCCTCTTATAATTGGTAGTAAATTCTGCTCAATTCATTTGACTTACAAATTGATCAAATAATGATCTAGGTTTGATTTTCGTGAGCGATTTTCGCAAAGTTGAAGAGATTTTTTTTTTTTGACAAGGAAGTTGAAAGAGGTTTTGAGGCCTTAAAATTACGTTTGGGTTCCTTCAAATGTGCAGCGGTAACAAATTTTTGAAAGTGTGCATAACATATATGAAGGCATGCAATTTGGAAACTATATCAAAAGTTCTACTGGCAAGCTTACTGAAATACAACAGCGTTGATGGTTCAAAAATTATTACTGTAACTGTAGAAAAGAAAAGAGAAGCAGACGTAACACATTGTGAATGCATTACAAAGAGAACCAGACGTTAGAGAAGCGAGAGAGAGGGAGAGAGAGAGAGACGTTGGATGTTACCTCTCGAAGCAAACGATGGAGACGCGAGGCAGCGACGAGAAGCGAGTCTGCGATGGAGACGCGAGGCAGCAATGGAGAAGCGAGGCAGTGTCGAATGGAGGAGCGCAGACGACCGAGAGCGAGAGAGATTTCGCGATGAGAGAGAGAGGCCACGAAGAAGAAAAACAAAAGTCTTCAAAAGTTTCTCGTAGAGGCAAAGAGATGGAGAAGACTTTCAACATATATAGGATTAGGTGAAAAGTCTCCAAAAGTCATCCAAACTCACAAATCTACCAAATTTTTAAACAAATTGAATACCCCTTACTTTTAGAGACTCTCTAAAAGTTTAAATTGAATACCCCAAAACTTTTATAGACTTTTTAAAAGTCTCTAAAAGTTCACATTGAATACACCAAACTTGTAGAGACTCTCTAAAAGTTTTAATTGAATACCCCTAAACTTTTTTAGTTAATAAAAGTAACTAAAAATCTCTAAAAATCTCAATTGAATACACCCCTGTGAGCCAAGGATTTGCATGGTTGCCAGTCTCTTGTAAATCTTCTTCACGCCATAGCGAAAACCCTAGTCACTCGATCTCTTCAATCATCAAAAACAAACTTCGTTTCAATCTCGCATTGCCACAACAAAATTCCCCAAATCACAATCGAAAACCCTAACTCTACGAGCACCAACAACTCGTTCAATCAGATTATGATCAAAAGTGCGCGAATTACCTGGAAGAGGCGAACCATTCGGTGTTCCTGTCGTTGCAATTCATCTTCTCCAACTGCTTCAACTGCTCTTGCGAATCTAAACGACGAGTCGAGAAGCGAAGCTAGAAATGAAGCTGAGGAGATTATCGAGTTTCGACGCGTTACGAGCGAAGATTTGGTCGAAGAAGAAGAAGAAGAAGAAGAAGAAGAGGTGAGGGAATGGGAAGGATAGAGAGGGTGAAGAGCAGAGGCCAAGGCAAGCATTTTTTTGTTTCTTCTGTTTAACTTTTTGAACTGAATCCTTTACAGTCTTTTGGATTTGACATCGAGATGTGTGCGTTCGTAACTTGATGTGTGTTGAAAAAATCTCGACCGTTGAATGAGTTCTTTATCTAATCTAAACATTTCCTAGTGGTTGGAATTGATTGGAACCGAGTATGGTATGGGACATCTAAATGCATCACCAATGGTAATGTGGATTTAGACTATGAATTGATGAGTTGACACTTTTTTTCAATTTTTATAATATTAATAAAGACTTGAAAAAAATAAAAACTTTAAAAGAATTAATAATGTTGATGTGGCAGTTCACAACAATGTCTAAAAGTAGCTATTGTAGTAGACATCATCCACTTTGATTCCATACCACATAAGAATGGACATTATGAATCTATGATCTCATTAGATAGCATTTTTAGGTTGAATATGGATTGAATTATATGTGGATCTATTTCCACCACTATCCATAGTCCTATTGGAGATGTTCTAATGTCAATGAAGGAAAAATGATTTTCTAAACCACTTTTGACATTGTTTTCAAAAAAAAAAAAAAAAAAAAAAACCACTTTTGACACTCATAAATAGACACCGACTAGGACATGAGCAGTGTGATGCGCTTTGAGATGCGTACTTGAGGGGCGCATCGAACGCCCCTACTGACCAGTGTTCATTTGCCGCTGTAAAAAATGGATTAATTTGCAACTTCCAATGCCCAACTATGTTAGTACGAATTTTAATTTCTCGCATGGTAGGTATTCAATTAATGTTGATAATAGTCTCCAAATAGTTTGGTTAAAACAAACCTTATTTATGTTGTACAACTTTTATTGATAAGTTCACTCATCTATTTTTATTTTTATTTTTATAAAATTGATATACCATCTTAAAAATAATGTAATGTCTTTATATTAGTAACATTAGGGTGCGCATGAGGAAAATGTTAGAGATGAATAATTTAGAAAGATTGCACATTCAATTTTTTTCTAAAAAAAAATTGTGAGGTGAAATTATAATAAGGATTGTTAATGTTGTAAATTGGATGACCCTTTAACCAAACTTATGGATGATCACATTATCAAGCATGACTCTCACATTGAATTGTAACATAAGTATGACTTCTACATTGAATGTAACTTGTACACTCTACATAACTTGTATTCAACTTTAATGTATAATCACTTATCCATGTATTGTTATGTAACTTATAATCATCTCCAATGTACACCAACTATTTCATGTATTGTTTATATTGCTTGTGATGTGATGTATGACTTGTGGTGTATGTATAACTTGTACACATTGTATAAGTACAATTATCATCATCACCAAATGGCCTATATAAAAGATGTTAACCCCATTGTAATTCACACACCAAGTTGAATAAAAACTTCTCATTCCAACTATCTTATTTATTCTCTTCTCATTTGTAGTTGAAGTTTTCAGTCTTCTATTTTTCTTCTCTAGTTCTTAGCAAGTTCCAACTCAATTTACAACACGTTATCAGCACGAGCTTGCTCTAGCATTAAGGAGATCTTGAAGTTCAAGAATGATTGTTAAGGAGACAAAACTAAGAAGGTATAACTTTTGTTATTTAAATAAGTTCAATTTATTTCTATATTATCATGGTTGCTTCCTTTATTACATGCATCACTTCTATATGCATACGTTATTCATATATCATGCATTATAACGTCACCGATTGCGAAAGTATGCTCTGTAGTTGCGTCTTGTACAATCTTCTACATCCGAAATCAAAAGTCAATGTGTGATACGTAGTTTTTCTCTTAAAACTACAAGCGATTAGTTATTGTTATATTCTTGATTTTATAATACAAATAATGCTATAAATTTGAGTTGATTGTGGGTAAGCCTTGTCCCCAGTAAAGCTAAACATTGAAAGGGAGACGGGTTATCCCGTTTGAGGAGGTATGGTATTAAGTAAACTATGTCTTACCACCAAACCTGGAGGTTGTCCCACCAACTCATACGAATAATATATTTTGTTTATTAATGAATTAAGTCGTGAACATATATTTAATCATATGTTATGTTTTCACATAAAAATGGAAAAATATTTTATATTAAATTTATTTTCAAAATATTATTCAATCATAGTTGAACTTGTTGCCTTATTATATTACCGACGAGAATTACTTGTCATGACAATTAGATACTACAATTTGTGAATAAAACATATATGCAAAACTGTGTGTTATACATAATCATTCGCCAATTTCTCTTTAGAGATTTGAAAATTGAATATTCCACTTTATATATATTTTCGCCTTATGAAGTTATATATATACATACCAAAAGGGTAATGCTCCAAAAGCTCAAAATGAGCGACTGAGTCTCATGCTACAAAATTTAATCAGTCAAATATTCATTATAATTTCACAATTTTAATTACCTCTATGTTGAGGTTATGTGGAAATATGACTGATGAGACAATAAAAATAAGGTCACGTGGCTCGCCTCGAATTATTGCCGCAACAAATATCGAGTGCGCACATCAATCCAATAAATATTAAGGATTGATTTCTTGTCTCGTGGTAGCTGAGTAAAATAATGAGATATTATAAATATAACATCACTCCCGTCCAATTAGTTCAGCTTCAAATTAAGAAGCATATGTTGCATATAATGATCATGATCGCAATAATAAATTTGTGGACGTGAAAAATGTGAAAATATCAGGTAAAGGTCGTATTGACAATTCCTCCAAAAACTGGAACAAAAGTGGTGCACCACTACAAAGGGCAAATAATTATTAACAATGAGCGCTCATAATTGTGACCTTTTTTTGGTCATATGTGAAAGGTTATTTTGCCTAAATATTGTCATATATATACCCGAACATTTTTGTGACCTTTACCATGCCTACAAAATCAAAGACAAAATATTATGAATTTTATAATTGAAAATGGCTCGATAAAACAAGCATATCAAGATGTGTTTAAATCGTGACCTAACTATGGGTGATGAGTTTATGTCTTATGTATCGTGCTACATGCATGTACATTATAATATAAAAGTGAATATTTTTTGAATTCGAACTTAGCGAAGGCTAATGTTAAGACAATATCTAATATAACAATTTTATTGTTAATGTCTTGTTCAGAAGATGTCTACTCAGAATAATAGAAAATTTATCTATATGATTTAATCTGAGTATAATATTCACGGCTTTAACTTCTGAAATATATAAGACACATTAAAACGAATGTCGCATAAATCAAATGACATTCATAATGTGGAAAGATCTATTTGATTATCCATAATCATCAATAATGCGAAAATATCATAAATTCGCACGGACATCCTTTATCGAACTGGGTTTTTTCCAGCTGAAGATTATCTCAAGGCAAATCGATAGAAGACGTATATTGATTTACTCTCCATTAATCATATTATCATATGCCTTGAATCCCTAATAGGGAAATTATTTATAGCAAGTTTTGCTAATTGTCACTTTGATTAAGCAATTTCCTACAATTAGGGGGAGATATAAGCCAATTCAAAAGGAATGACGTGAAATTGCTTGAAACACATCAAATTGCATTAAATTTGTTGTATTATGATCCATGTATAAATTAATATAAACTCGAAGTTCAAAGGATTATTCAGTAGTAACAAAGTTATGAATCAATTACTTGATGCAAATACTATATACAAAAGAGCGACAATCATATGCTTCAGTATTAAATGGTTCATATAGAAAACGATGTCCATGTGCAACAAAATGCACAAAATGTCTCATCCATGTGAGCATGAGGAGGAGGATCAAAATGAGCTATTTGTTAATGTATTGCACTCTTTTCCCTTTGCTATGGTTTTATCCCACTGGATTTTCTTTGTAAAGGTTTTTAATGAGACAATTCTAACAATATTAAAACTCTTTATCAAGGTTGATTATTTGCACTATTTTCCTTTTGCTATTGGTTTGATCCCACTGGATTTGCCTAGCAAGGTTTTGAAAGAGGTAATCCTAGCATTATTATACTTCGTATAAAAAAATTTATGAGAGCAATGTACTCTTTTTCCTATACTAGATTTTTTTTCCATAGGGTTTTTCTAGTAAAGGTTTTAATGAGGCATATATATTCTCTCAAAGTGTATCAATGTGTTGCACTTTTTTTCTTAGCTTTGGTTTTGTCCCACTGAGTTTTCCTAGCAAGGTTTTTAATGAGGCAATCAATAATATTATACTGCAAATCAAGATTGACGAGAACATTGTACTTTTTTCCTGTACTAGATTTTTTCCCACAGGGTTTTTCTAGTACAGGTTTTAACGAGGCATATTCTCTCAGTTAGTGTCATCCAATGAGGAGTGTTGTAAATTAGATGACCCTTTAACCAAACTTATGGATGATCATATTGTCAAGCATGACTCTCACATTGAATTGTAACATCAAGCATGACTTCTACATTGAATGTAACTTGTACACTCTACATAACTTGTATTCATCTCTAATGTATAATCACTTATCCATGTATTGTTATGTAACTTGTAATCATCTCCAATGTACACCAACTATTTCATGTATTGTCTATGTTGCTTGTGATGTGTTGTATGACTTGTGGTGTATGTATAACTTGTACACATTGTATAAGTACAATTATTATCATCACCAAATGACCTATATAAAGGATGCCAACCTGACGCGTGTCGAATGCGTCAAAATATATAATCCCGATGAGATTACCAATGACCACAAGAACTGCAGTAGTGGCAAGCACGGGGTCGAACCAAGAAGACCAAGTTTCTACCTATGCTACGAAATTAAAAATAACTCGGGGTGTTCACATGAATAATATATAGATTAACTAAAACTAGTCTAAAAATAGCAAGTAAATAAATCAATCAATAGGGAAACAATCCAAACCATCGGTATCACAAATCTCCTCAATTTGGCATAATTTTACATACGGTCCTCAATCTAATCAAAGCATGCAATCCATAATAAATTACTGTAGCTATAGACCCGGTAACGTACGCGGGTCCTCGCACTTCCCTATCTCGATGATCAAGGTACAACAATGACCACTTCCCTAGTCAAACACATAACCATATATTCAAGTGAATTAGGTTTAATGTGTTGACCACAATGGACTTTGTGAAGGCACTACACCTAGACAACTGGATCACTAGTGTGTCCAATTTAGCCTAGATCCCTATGATATTCAACCGGTCCTAAAAGGGTCTAATCAATTGGTATGGTCGGATGCCACTAATGTGGTCTTATTGCACAAGTACGGGTGCGTACAACCTACTGGCATGTAAATCAAGATTTAAACAAGTGTTTAATCTCAATAATTCAACCAATATCAAAGTGAATAAAATATTATGAAAAACAAATTAAATAAATAAATAAATAGATCTCACATATGTTTTTATGCCAAAATGGGTGATTTGATCCACCTCTGGTTCAAATTGATGAATTTAACCGGCCATCGTCGTCAAGCACTCCATCAAAATTCAAAAATAAAATGTAAAACAATGGTTTTTTGTGGAAGAGAAAAAAGAAGAAAAACAAAGTCGCTGGAAAAATTAAAAACTCAAAAACTCCGTCTGATCCAACCCAAAAATCCCCAAGTAAAATTGGTTTCCATGTCAGCACGTGATTGGGCGAAAGAGGTGGACCTGGTGACGTGGCTCAATGTGATTGGAGGAGGACAGCAGTGATGACGCTGTTGGCGCAACAAGTCTGCCACGTGGCAGCGTCTGATTAGTCGGGTTTGTTGGCAACGCGACGTGGCGCGTTGTGATTGGAGTGCCACCGCCTTGTGTGTGGTTGAGCTAGGGCCATGTGTCGCTATCCGATTGGCGCGGCATGGATCGTGGACGCGTCTGGACCAATGGGAGTATGCCACGTGGCATGACTGGCGAAGGATGAAGTCGGCGACTCGTGCGAAATTCTGGGAGTTTGTGGGAGTACACATCTGGAGGCCGGTCGATGGTAGTTGAAACGTGGAGAATTGGCTTGCGGGTGACGTGGCGACGCTGGATGACGTGGAGTTGCGTGGCGGTCTCTGATTGGTTCTTTGGAGCCTCGCGCGCCGACGTGGCGTTTATTCATTGGTCGCGCTGCCTTGTGTTGACGTGCTTGAGGAGGAGAACACCACGTGGCAGCGTCTGATTGGTACAGAGTGTCTTTGGCGCTGACGTGGCATCTTCGATTGGTTGAAACATTATGTCTGCTATTCGACCCACCACGCAACACGTATTTCGAGGTAAACTGTCCGACGTCCGATTATTGCAAGTAAAAACTCTATTTTGAGTATTTTTCCGCCACGAATTCAACCGTGCACTCCGTTTCACCTAAAAATGACAAAAACATATTATTTAATATAATATTTAAATATTTTCAATAAATAATATACTAAAATGGACTACTAATTTCTTATAAAATACTGACTTATCACAACCCCATTGTAATTCACACACCAAGTTGAATGAAAACTTCTCATTCCAACTATCTCATTTCTTCTATTCTCATTTGTATTAGTAGTTTGTAGTAGTTGAAATTCTTAGTCTTCTATTTTCTTCTCTAGTTCTTAGCAAGTTCCAACTCAATTTACAACAGTTACAACATGAATAAAGTTTGATTTAATCAAACTCATAGAATTATAAGTTTGGGTGGCTTTAGAACTTGAGACATTATCTTACTTTACCATTTTGGTGAAGCCTCATCCCTAAACTATAATCCACAAAGTCCACTCACGGACTTGACTTACCAATTTACAATAGTTAAAAGCTTAGGTAACCCACTATAGACACCGAAATTAAACATTGACAAACTTGATGCTCATGTAATACACCGCGAGATGCATACTAATTTCAACGTGTATTACATAGGCATCGAGTGGATAAGTGCTCAATCTCGGTACATAAAGTGAGTTACTCTATCGATTTCCTTTACGAAAAGTCCATAGCTAGGAGAATCGAGTCCTTTTATCGCTGGAGGATCAGGTGGGTCCGATCCGACTCAGAGAAAAGCCGGTTTAAACGCGGAACAAAGCCCAGGTCGGTGACCGTCTCTGCGATCGATCGGTCGAGCTTTCGACTCTCATCTCAACAAGGTGCGTAGGTTTAGACTCTCTCTCTCTCTCTCTCTCTCTCTCTCTCTGATCAATCGAATTCTCCGATTCAACGTCTTCGCAGTCCCAATCGCGAAATCACTCGCATTCGGTCTCCAATCGGCGCTCGATCGGTGCGATTCGTCCCTTTTTGGTACAATTAGGTTGTTAGCTGGTGTTGATTTGTTTGATTTAGGCGTTTTTTTTCTTTGGCGTCGTTAGATGCGGATCGAATGGCTGAGGCGATCGGAAATCTTAGTTTTGTTGGTTGTGTGGTTGAATTGGTGAATATGTTCTCATTTGGTAGGTTTGTTAGTGTGAGTGTGAAATTGTTGGTTGAGTTATATAACCAAATGTGTATTTTTAAAAGACTTGAAAGAAAGATGGTTTTTTTTTTTTTGGATAATTTGAGATTGTTTAGTCATGGAAAATTAGTTGGAGTCGGCTACATGGATCAGACTCATCCAATGTGCTCGATTTAGTGCAATTGATTTATTAGTTCATGATCACTGAGGTTGAATGATTCATTGAGGTTGAATTCACAACTGTCTTGGCCATTCCCATGTGATGCGAGCTAGTGTAGTTTCAATGTCCGTAAACTATCGGTATTTTACTCGTCGAATGTATTTAAGTAGGATTAAGGAAATTTTCACATTGTTCAGTATATATTTTCTTGATTGATAGGTTGGAACTTTGTGATACATTACACATTTCAATTTTGATAAGCTAGTCGCGTAATGACTTGATAATTGGCAAATTTCAGAAAAGCTGGAACCTGTATCTTCTACTATAATATAAAAAATATACATTAGCGGTTGATTATTACTTTATGGACTTACAGTCTTGTTTGATTAAAATCGATTCATTAGTGTCGATATGCATTTGAGAAGTCCACAGTTTTGTGGCTCATAGAATCTTACTACGCATGCTCTGATAATACTATACAGTTATTTTGAGCCCCTTTGGAATCATGATTTCAATTATAACAATCTTTGGTCTTCTTAACATGCCAATGAAGACTATTTTTGTTTATGATAACTCTCCCTTCAATTTGAAGTAACAATATTTGGAAGAATAGTGAAATGATATTTAATTATCACTTAAGCAATGCTTTGGATGTGGTTTGGTTTGTATTCAGATTGAAATTTTGGAACAATATTGTGATCATAGACAGAAACGATTTGTAGAAGGTTTTTGCATTCTGTTCAAATGTGCTGTGGTGTTCTATTTTGCTAAATCTTTATAGAAATAATTTTTTTTTATAAGAAAGAAACTTTCCCCCACTGGGGTTCGAACCCATAAACTCTTACTCCCAAATCTCGTACCAAACCATTGGGCCTCCCAATTGGTTGGTGTCTTGATAGGAATAATGGTGTCCATTTGATTCTTCATTTTTAAGTCTTCCTTTGCTAAAATTGTGTATCAAGTTGTCAACAGTGGATAACTTCACGAATGTTGAGAAAATGGTTGGATTTCTTGTTGATACTGAATGTGTAAGCGTGATGATGGATCAAAATGATGGTCCACCGATTCTGTAAAACTCTAAGAAGTGGCTTGGATAATTAAATTCTGACAAAGTTTTCCATAAACAGATATCACTTGAGGGACAATGAATTTCCTATTAAGAACTGCTCAACCTGCTGTTCAAGACCATCTAAGTGCAACTGAACCTTCTTCAGAGTCCCAGTCTGAGCAAAAAGCAAAAATTACATTAGAAGGCCTCATTGCAGAAGATCCATTTCCAGAGGCAGAAGAAGATGATGGAACCGAAGGTCAAAACACTAGTAATGTTGAACCAGGCCTTGTTCCAATTTATAGAAATCACTCAGATGTTGCTGAAGATGAAGGGTGGATAACTATTCCATACAGTATTTCCTTCTCCCCTTTACATGATTAGTGTTTATGTGCTTTGAAAAATGTTTTATATCCATGCAAATTGATATTCTTAGTTTTGAGCATTTCAGTTTTAACTTCGATTTCTAGTCGACTAGTTTGTGTTGTTGGGGGGATGCAATGTTTTAAAATGAAGCTACATATGATATGATGGCTTTAATTCTAAGAGTTTACTACTGAAGACAGAATATCTTGATGGCAAAGTTGTTTCAGTAGGAATGCTCTAGGAGTTCTTTTCTTATAAATTTTTTTCCACAATAAACTCCCTTATTTTCTGAGCTCAAGTGCCTTTTGGTTGTTTTGTTTTGTTTTGTTTTGTTTTTTTTTGTTTTTACCTTCATTTCTTATTCATGCTCATAGTGTTTGGTGGTGTCCTTAAAAAAAAATAAAAAAAATTCCACTTTGTTTCTTTCTTGGACAGTTAAACCCTTGTGTTTTCCAGGATGTACTTATTCTGGACATTTGATTGCAGAAGAACTTCCCAATAATTGGAGCGATGCACCAGATATACTGTCATTTCAATCACTGGACCGCTCTTTTGTGTTCCCTGGTAGCAATATTTTTCTTCAATATTTTTACGACCAACTTTTTTGCATTTAAAAATATGTTTTGGTCTCCATTTGATGATAACTGTATTTCTTACTAGCAATCTGAATTACTTTTGGACATCCAGGTGAACAGGTGCATTTATTGGCATGCTTATCATCATCCAAGCAGGACAATCAGATTATCACTCCATTTAAGGTTGCTGCAGTGATGAGTAAAAATGGCATTCTCAGACAGAATACTAGGCAAAACAATGAGACCAAGGACATTGAGTGCAATTCTTTCCAGCAAGAAGGGGAAGAGAATGGATATCATCAAGATGCTGCTGCTTGTACAAGTATTGAAGAAAAAGCTGAAATCACACTAACAGAAAAGAAGATTGATGGACAAGTAGTCTCTGATGGTGAATCTCTTCTTAGAATGGAAGGCCACCGGAAACAGACAGAATCACAGTTGGCAAGATTTAAGAATTCCCACTTTTTTGTTAGGATAACTGAGTCAGAGGAGCCACTTTGGTCTAAGAAAAGTTCATCTGAATCTTCTTCTGGGACTGCAGATCATGTTGGAGATAGAACAAGGGTGAAAAATAGTTCTGATAATGATGGTAATGTCAATTCATACATTGATAGAGGAAGTTTTGATGCCACTATCTCTGGGGGAGTAGCTAGGAATGCTGTCAAATGCTGCTCTCTTCCTAATGGAGACATAGTGGTATGCTTCAACGTATCTACTTTTACCATCATTAATTTTAAGTATGTCTATTTATTTTCTATTTTTGAAAACCCAAATTATAAATCATAAATGACTTTTATGTATCCATAATTTTTAGTGAAATATGAAAAGCAAAAAGGAAAGAAATGGAGTTATCCAGTATTCATTTCAGTTTCGGGTATGAAAAATAGGTTTGGGACCTCCCTTACCCATTTTCCGGTATGGAAAATGGGCGTTAGAGTCCTCCTCTCTTACCCGGACTTGGGACCGGCTATGTAGCGCACATAGTGTTTTACATAGGTGGAGTTTTCTATGTGCTAGAGAGTGTACTATAAATTTTTTTTAGTGAATTGGACAATACTGTTTTTCTTAGTCAATAAATAATAACAACTATGGAGGTTCTTTATTTTAACTTAGAAGTTCCACTAATCTGGTACTTTGTTAAAGTTTTAATTGTCAATCTATTTTCTTTGCACAACTTCTAATTCGAACATTGTATATAGGTCTCTGAGTTGCAAATATACTGAATTTGTGCGGGATACTTGTGGAATTCGTAGAGGTTGTGAAAAACTTATCTAATGATTTATCTTGGAACGTTGAAGGTATAAACTCAGAATTCTGGAAATGATAAATCAAGTACAGCCAACAAATTTTTGGTGTAAAGGAGTTGGCCATTAGCATTAAAAATTCCAACTAAGAAAGCACGTTACCACAGTAAGCAATGTGTTGACTATTTTCAATGTCCTTGTGTTTGACTTGTACATGGTTGTCTAACCTAGAACCTGTATGAAATCTATCTTTTGTAAAAGTCTTTTCTTGTCTTTGGATTGTTAATATTTTCTTCGAACAATTATTTGGTATTGGCTCTTGAGTAAATTGGTCTTTTGATTTACTAAGATATTGGCAGAATTTTGTTCATGTCCAGGACTTGTTCCCTGATCATAAGATTTTCCACATTAGTTTTTGTATCGTTATTATCTTCTTTTAGTTAATTGTTGTGATCAAGATCTTGACGAACTTGGTACAACATGGATTAATATTACTTGTAAATCACCTATGCTAACTAGCGAGGGGCTAAAATTGAATATATGCACAGAGGAGTTCACAAATAGTAGATAGTGGGGTTGTACAACTAGGATAGGTAGAAGTTCCAAAAGTGGGTTATTTTAGGTATTTAGTATTTTTTTGACTTACATGATAGACATTTAATATTGGTCATCTAAAAAGATAGGCATATTGCATATGATGTTACACATAATTTGAGCTGGATGGAAGAAGTAAAGAAGTGCAACTAACAAGGGTGATAGGTGACAGAAGTGTCCTTGTTTAAACGAAATCGAAAATCTTTTAGGATTGGAAACAAGACCATTTAACAAGGGTGATAGGTTACACAAAATCTTGTAGAATTTGGGCTTATGGGAGTGAATTCTGGTCATTACTAGCATGGATATTACAATTAGGAGCACCTAACCCTCTTTTTTTATTTGACTTGTTCCCGTCTTTACTATTCATGGATTAAGTTGTTCTGTTATTACTTCAAGTAATTACTCTTATATAATTGTCTTTGCACTGCCCCTGTATGTGTAATATTCAAGACCAATTTAGGTAAACAAAGAAATATTGGAAGTATATATATAAGCAAATTTTGCACTTAATCGAGCGGAATGGAAGAGTTTGATCCATGTAGTCGACCCCAATTAATTTGGGATTAAGGCTACGTTGTTGTATATAAGCAAATTTAGGAAGAGTATTAGTCGGGAAAGAGAGAAAGAGGTATTGCTTATGTTCGAGGGAGAGAAGAAAAATTTAGGAATTGTGTTTGATTGAGGACATCAAGGAAGAATGAAGTCAACTGATGAAACTTTGACAAGCTTGAACTTTGTTTTGCAGCATCCAATTTGGTGCCTTTGAATATCTTCAATATACAATTGTTCGATATAAATTTGAGATTTGAATCTAATTTTTTTGCTTTTTCTAAATCAATTGATTTGATTAAAGATTTTGCAGCAGATAGATTCAATTCACATTTAGAATAAGCTATACACTATTTAGACGGATTTGTGCTCAAACTATGAAACCCGCACGTTCTAGGCTTGGAAAATTAGGGTTTTTGTATAAGTTGGATTAACAAAATTAGAAATTGGATGTAACATTTATAACTTGAAAGCATGCCATCAACTGCATGAAATCAAGTTGAGTGGAAACATTTGATCCATGAAGCCGACTCCAACTAATTTGAGATTGAGGCTTTAGCTTGAAAGTTAACGATGTTATATTTTAATAACATTTTTTTTGGGTGGTTCACCCCTTATCTTGATTTTCGGTTCCACCACTGATAACATTATTATGCATTTTCTAGCAAGGACACTGTTATGAACCTTTGCTCAGGACCTAGTCACGAGTTTAGATGCAATTGAATTTGTGCTTCGACCTATGTTGATAGGAAAAAAAAAAAATAGTAGAAGAGATGAGAGAGATAGAATAGGTAATTGAAGAGGCGGAATCCGTGACTCTCCTACTTCAATTCCTCCTTTGGTTCTTTTTCACTAAAATTGCTTGTTTTATTGATTCTTTAATACATGTATATATAGACTTCATTATACAATAAAAATAGAAATTAATAAATAGCAACTTTTACGAATAAAAAACCTACTTAAAATAAATATAGAAACTTCCTACTAATTAATACCTAAAAGATAGTAACTACTAAAATAGAAACTGCATGTAATTAGAAACTACTAATAATTCCTACAAAATTATAAACATAGAAATTTTTTTAATAATAAAATAGAAACTACTAAATACTATACCCTAAATCTAAGACCATATCAAACACCTATAGGCGTGTAGGAAAGAAACAATCACATACTTAAAATAAGCATAGTGAGATGGGTTGCTTGGTGGTTGATGGTAAAATCTATAAGGATAGAATAAGAAATAAAGAGACAAATAAAATAATGTGAGTAGGCTAGTAGCACCGATAAAGGGAAAAAAAAAAGACGGCTGCCATGGTTTGGAGGCATCCAAAAATGACTTGTGAATGCCCTAGTTAGAAAACTTGATGCACTAGAATTTAAGAATTCGGAGGTATGTGAGTAGACAGGTCTCGTTTGTACACAGATGTGGCATGATAGATATTTTCTAATAGGGTCCTTTCTCCACTTTCTAGATGTTCTGCTTAATTTTGGTATATCTTGATTTTCTACTTTTCCCATCTTCAAATTGTCTTAATTGCGAACTTTATTGTATTTGTATTGTTAGTTCTCACTTGAATTATTATTTTTTACATATTACACATCATAAATTATAAGATGGAACCATAATCAGTTATTTTACTCATTTGTGATTTGATTTGTTGGCCCATTTATATCTAATTTGGTTGCACTAATTTGATTTATTTGGCATATTCTTGAATGTTGGCAAAAAATCTTCCACCAGGATATGTTGTTGATTATCTATATTTGTTTGTAAGGATGCAGGTGCTTTTGCAAATCAATGTTGGAATTAACTTACTGAAAGATCCTATCCTTGAGATTCTTCAATTTGAAAAGTATCAGGATATAAACTTGACTACTGAGAAGAGAGATAATTTAGTTTATACTAGCCTAGAAGACCCCTGTAGTGACTTGCTAAAATGGTTGCTCCCTTTGGATCACACTCTACAACCTCCAGCTCGTCCAATATCTCCTCCCCCTTTGAATTCATCAGGTATTGGGAGTGTGTCTCACAAGTCCAGTTTTTCTTCATCAACTGGCTCTCAACTTTTCTCTTTTGGTCACTTCAGAAGTTATTCTATGTCTTCACTTCCACCAAATACTGCACCACCTGTTACAAGCTCAAGTTCTAAACCAATTTCTGAATTAGAAGATTGGGATCAAGCTTCCATTCAAAAACCATTGAAAAGCCAAGGGGCTGAGAAGGCTGGGCTTCAATCTTTTCGAGGGGTATCATTGGAGCCAGAGAGGTTTTCAGTTAATTGTGGGTTGGAAGGTATCTATGTACCAGGTCGAAGGTGGAGGAAGAAACTAGAGATCATTCAACCAGTAGAAATTCATACTTTTTCTGCTAAATGTGATATAGAGGACCTTATCTCTGTTCAGATAAAGGTGAGACAGTGAGAGCTATAACTTATAGATATTCGATTTATTGTTGTTTTCAAAGACTTGGAATTTTAGACAAGGACTTATCTCTTGGTTTGGTGAATTTTCAAGGTCCTTTCAAATGCTTTAGTTTAATTTTCTCAATTTGCAGAATGTTTCTCCATCTCATGTGCCAGATATAGTTATCTTTTTAGATGCTATAACGATTATCTTTGAAGAGGCTCCAAGAAAAGGATCCCCAGTCTCCTTGCCTATTGCTTCTATTGAGGCTGGAAATGACTGCAGTTTGCCAAATCTTGCTCTAAGGTTGGTATCAATTGTAACACTGTTTCATTCATTTTCCTTGTGAACTTAGAATACTTTTCCTTGGCAATCTGTTGCTAAAAATTTTCTTCTTGAATAGTAAGTTTTTGAGATCTACTGATCTATCAAATGGATACCTAGCATGCATTTTTTTGATAGGAATATACCTAGTATGCACTTTGCAAAGTATTTCTTCTTCAAAATATCTCTGAAAGAATTAAAACATGGATCTGTTACTGAAAATTGTCTTCTTCATTATTGTATTTTTTAAATTCGCTCCCTTCATGATTTGTTGCTGACAAAATAATTTTGGTTTTCAGAGACCAATAGGCTAGATGAAGTTTTTATTTTTTGATCTCTGTGATGTCAAGATCTTACAAAATATCCTTCTCTCGAATTAGACTTCCTTGCCTAAAGGTTTTTAAGTGACTTAATTTTATGACAAAGTCAAGTTTGGAATTCTTGCTTTGGATTCCTTAAAAAAAGGTCCAAACAAGTTACGACTTCGATGTATAAGTCAGTACCTTCTGGTTTGGGAACAAATATATGCGGCCTTTTGGACATAGAATGATAGAGATGTTATGTCTTAAAAACTAGATTTTTTTAATATCTTTCTATTTTCTCTTATTTGAATTTTTTTTTGAAGAATACTTTTTTAGCAAGTCCTAGTTGTAAGTGGATAGTTTTTTGTAAGTTTCCGTTCTTATCCTTTAATGTGTCTCTAGATGTGTTTTAGGTGTGTGAGCGTGTCTAAATAGAGTTGCAACTTATAAATTTGGAATAGATTTCGAAAGTTTATGTATCAATCTTAATTGGATAGCAAGCGTACTTTGGGTTTTAGTTGGTTTAAAACTTTTGCTTCAGGGGTTACCTACTTGCAAGCTCAATTGCGAGGCTGACATTTTTTATTCATCTCCAAGATAGTTTTTTGTCAGATCCTATGAGATAAATTTTAGTTTCTGGTAGTTGTTTTCTTTTTCTTTTGGATTATTTTACTTTCTTTTGTATCTAATGTTCTATATGCTTTCACTATGTTAAGTGGCATTAGTGACATAGTTAAGAACCTATCACTTTGTCATGGTTTAGTCATTCATGATTATCAGTTAGGTCCATAGTTCAAGGAACATGAAAATCTAGTTATGTAGACAATGGTTCCGCATGTGGTGACCTACAAATGAGGTTGAGGGATCAAATTTGCCTAAGTGTAAGTATGGGGGTGATAGGCCTCCAATATAATTCAAGTACTCAAGGAAGCACAAAAAGATTGCAAAGACACGTGGAGATGACTCTAATGTGGCGAGACAGTAAGGAAAAGTATTGGAGGGAAATTGTAATTAGTTGTAGCTAAGAGTATAAATAGAGGATATGAGGGACAGTTGAGGCATGCTTTGTATGAACATTCATATTGGAGTGTTGGGCAGCTCAAAGTGCCTGCACTCCCTTGTGTTTTCGCTTTCTCTTTCAATCAAGAACTCTCTCATCTTCTTGTGTATGCTAGCATTTGCTTGTTTACTAGTTTGTGATCTTATCAAATTGGTATCAGAGCCTCAGATATGTGTTATGGGGGGTCCAAACAAACAGGAAGCCAAGTTCGATGCTTTGGAGAAAGAGATGGAACGAATGCGAGGGGAATTGGATCGATTACCAACGATGGAGAAGAAGATGGAGAGTTTGGCGCAAAGCCTTGCTCAAGTATTGCAATCTGTGAGTGAGACTCAACGATCAATGCAATCTCGTCACGTGGAAAGAGAGTAGTGGTCGACGAGGCCTCCAATTCGGAGATCCGAAGCGGAGGCGTTCGGATCGGGAGCGTCCAGATAGGGGGAACTGCGGATCTGGGTGGTGGCGCTGCAGATCTGAGGGGTAGAGGGCCGATTAGTGATGAGCAGGGTAGGGTTCCTCCATGGTATCGCCCGTTTGATTTTGCATCGATGGGAAATAGGAACGAAACCTTCACGACGTCGGGTGGTTGGTGAGGAGGTCGTAAGCTTCAACTACTGATCTTCAACGGTGATGATCCGAAAGGTTGGTTGTTTCGGGCTGAATTGTACTTTGAGATTAACAAACTCACTGATGCAGAGAGAATCATGGCTACGAAAATTTGTTTCGATGACGAAGCGTTGACGTGGTTTCGTTGGCTGATTCTCAAATTCCTTTTGTGAGTTGGTCTGATCTCCGTTTGAAATTGTTGAAACGATTTAGCGAGACTCACGCGGGCACTTTGAAGGAGAGGCTACTGGATATTAAGTAAACGGGGTTTTGTGGCGGAGTATCGACGCCAATTTGAGATCTTGTCTGCCTCCGTTCGGGGTGTACTAGAAGACATCTTGGAGGGGATATTCATCAAGGGGTTGAAGATGAAACTCCAAACTGAACTTCGCCTCTTCAAACCAGTGGGGCTGTAGTCATTAATGGAAATGGCCCAGCTCATTGAGGCAAGCCTGGCTGTTAATGGGCCAGCCCGTTGTGCTACTGGGGAATTGGGCCTTAAAGGAGTTACTAAGGCTGTTAGTTTTAGCCCAAATGTATCACACACAAAAAAAAAACATTGCATTAGGCTCCATTTCTGGTGTCCCTGTTGCAAATTCTCCTCTCAACACTACCCATTCCAAATCATTTCGCCGTCACCTCAACCTCACGAAATTAAGCTTCAAACCAGGAGAGCGAAAGGATTATGTTTCTCTTGCGATGAGAAATACAACCTCGACCACACTTGCAAAAAGGTGTTACAACTAATGTTGGTCGACGATGAGGAGTCGATTGAGTCGCCTAGCCACGACAACGTCAAGCCTAATCTACCCGAGACTCAGGAAATGGAAGGGGGGGATACTATCGAGCTATCCATGAATACGGTCATGGGATTGACTGACCTTGGCACTATGAAACTTCGTGGGATGTTGGGCTTGAAAGAGATTACGGTATTGATTGATTGTGGTGCAACCCACAATTTCATCTCTCAAGAATTGGACGATCTACGACTTCCATTATCCGAAACGACCAGCTATGGTGTGATTATGGGTACAGGTTTCGCCGTCCGGGGTAGAGGCATTTGTAAGGGAGTTAAGTTGGTGATCCATGACCTTGAGGTAATTCAAGACTTTCTTCCTCTTCAGTTGGGCAGGACTGACGCTATTTTGGGTACGGAGTGGCTGCGTGATTTGGGTAATATGGAGGTTAATTGGAGTGCTCTCACTATGAAGTTCAGCTTTCAAGGCAAACACTACATCTTAAAAGCGGACCCGAGCCTTTGTAAAACAAGCATTTCGCTCAAAGCTCTCTCTAAGGAACTACTCCACGATGGCTAGGGCCTTTTGGTGTAATTATGTGCCTTAACGGCTGACGATGAACTTATTGCTCGTACCCCAGATTTGCCTTGTTGGTTTGGGCCATTTTTATCACAGTTTGCTAAGGTCTTTGATGCAATTACAGAGCTGCCACCCGAGCGAGTGATCGACCATGCCATTCCTTTACTGCTAGAGGCCGGTCCAGTGAATGTGCGTCTGTACCGGTATCCCCATTTTTAGAAAATAGAGATAGAGAAATTGGTGTGAGATATGCTTCTTGCCGGTGTAATCCAACCCTCCACTAGCCTGTTCTCTAGTCCCGTTTTACTGGTGAAGAAGGATGGGAGTTGGCTTTTTGTGTCTACTACCGTGCTCTAAACAAAGTCATGGTCCCCTATCGTTTCTCAATTCCAGTGGTGGATGAATTGTTAGATGAGCTTCATGGGGCATCAGTGTTTTCCAAGCTTGATTTGAAGTCCGGCTACCGTCAAATTCGTGTGAAGGCCTCCGACATACCGAAAACCGCCTTTCGTACTGACGAAGGTCATTACGCGTTTGTAGTGCCTGCGACGTTTCAAGCCTTGATGAATAGGGTATTTCGACCTATCGTCGTTTTGTTCTTGTGTTTTTTGACGACATTTTGGTGTATAGCAGGGACCTCACTGATCATCAAGAGCATCTGCGGCTGGTGTTACAAGTCTTATTGGATAACCAACTCCATGTTAATGCAAAGAAGTGCACCATTGGGCAACCTATGATTGAATACTTGGGACATTGGATCTCGGTCGCCGGCGTTCATGTGGACCCCGCAAAAATCGAAGCCATGCAACGCTGGCCGTCCCCCACCAATCTTAGGAGATGCGAAGTTTTTTAAGCCTCATTGGGTACTACCGTCGCTTTGTGGCTAACTATGGCTCAATTGCTTGGCCTCTCACCCAACAATTGAAGAATGATGCATTTGGGTGGACGACAGTAGCAGAGCAAGCATTCCAGAAATTAAAGGAAGCTATGATGAGTGTGCCGGTCCTTACTCTTCCCAACTTCTCCCAACCTTTTGTGCTTGAGTCCGACGCCTCGGCATGGGATTAGGGGCTGTCCTAATGCAACATGGCCGACCAATAGCCTATTTCAGCCAAGTCCTCTCTCCAAGAAATCAGTTGAACTCGGTGTATGAGCGCGAGCTGATGGCAATGGTTTTGGCGGTCCAAAAATGGAGACATTACTTTTCGGGACGACATTTTACTATCCACACGGATCAGCGGAGTTTGAAGTACTTGTTTGAGCAGCGGATAGTGCAACCAGAATATCAGAAATGGGTGGTGAAATTATTGGGCTATGACTTTGACATTCAATTCAAGCCGGGGATTACCAACAAAGCAGCTGATGCTCTCTCTCGCATCCCTCCGACTGATGTTTCTTTGAATTCGTTAGTAATGCACCGAGTTTTGGAAGTCCATGACATTCAGCAAGCAGTGGCCAACAATCCTCATCTCTCTCAAGTTTTTTCAGCATTGGAATCCGGCTCAACTTATTGGCCAGATTATTCTCTTCATCACGGTTGTTGTTGTTCAAGAACTCTCTCATCTTCTTGTGTATGCTGGCATTTGCTTGTTTACTAGTTTGTGATCTTATCAGGAGGTAATAAATTTGTTTCTTATCGGCAACAAACCAAAGCCTCAATCCCAAATTGGCTGGGGTCTGCTACATGGATCAAACTCTTCCATTGCACTCGATTTAATGCAATTGATGGTGTGCTTTCCAAATCACGACCCAATCTTTATATTTGTTTGATCCATTTCATAAATAGCGACAAAAGTTTTACACTGGCTGTCAACTTATCCCGGCCCTCCCCCATTTTCTGGGAAGTTAATTTCTTATAACAAAAAAGAAATTATAGTTTCTAAATTCTTACATAATGGTAACAAAGATTGAGTGAAGTTGATGACTTCAAGGAACCTGGTGGTCTTATATGTCAACTTTGGTTGTCCAGCTTAGATAGGGAAGTTCTGAGTTATTGTGATATTGAAAGGTGTTGATACTCAAGGAAAAGAGCACGTGTGTGGAGGAGATATCGTAATTCATTGAGCACAAAGTTGTGCTGTGGCTGGTTAGTACAAAAAAATGGTTATTCCTGTAGTAAATGCAGTAGGAGATGCTGTTTTGTAGAATGAGAGGTATCTTTCTTCTTTAGGGGGTGCTTTTTTTTTTTTGCTTGGTTTTGTTCCTTTTGTGCAGCTCTTTGAGTTGCCTTGCTTTTGTTTTATTACTGTAAAACCTTGTCATTAATACAAAAGCCATTTCTTATTAGAAAAGGAAAAGAAAGAAAGAAGCATTGCACGTTCTCATATAGTCACACTCGAGCTCAAATTGACAAGCAAGGTCCACGGTGTAACTATGCATCATTTGTTGATTCTAGACTAACAAAAGGATTTATTGCACCAATTACTTTGAAATTATCGTTTCCGCAAACCTGGATCTATATCTTATTGCAACTATATGAGATCGTGAGTGGGGTAGTTTTCGCAAACCTGGATCTATGGACTAGAGAGCTTCTAGTCAATGACTCTAAAACTCATTTCTTCCTTTTCTGTTGGTTTGCAAGTCTTCTTGTTATTTTCTTTTTTCAGTTTGCTTCTAAAACTGTGAGCATTACTGATTATTGGTGCATCAATATCTTATTGTCCTCTTGTCTTTCATTTTGTGGTTGTGGGGACCTATTTGTCCATCTTACATTGATCTATTTTGATGGTATTATTGCAGGAGAGATGAGGCACATTCATTTATTCTCAGGCCAACATCTTCAATGTGGAGCAACTTCAAGGCTGTCAGTGAAAAACGTTTACGGCCACCTCAGTCACAGTCTCGAGGTGCATTGCCAAAATTGCATTTGCCATCAAACAGGGATGAAGAGAAGGGTGTTTCTTCTAGTTACGATCAATACGCAATTTTAGTTTCCTGTCGATGCAATTACACAGGTATTTATAGTCATGAAAGCTATTGAATATGGTCTTTTATTTCGTAGGACTTCAACAGTGCTATGCTATTCATGCGTCACACATCTGGAATAACTGAGAAAGGAAAATGAAGCAGCTAAATTTTGCTAAGCAAATTCATGTGAGCTAATTGTGAAAAAACATTGGATCATTGTTTTACTTGCCCTGCTAGATGGTACTAGCTGATACAAATAAAACCTGATTGGGCATATCATACATTTTTCAATATGTGAAAAAAACTCAATGAGCTTTTTGTGATCGTTGTATTTATCCACGAAGCTTGAAGCATTTTATGATTGATGAATCCGTGAAGTCTTATTGCAGTCTGAAGGTGCATCGGTAATATCTTTCTGATTTTATTTTGTGTTCCTTTAATTGCTAGAATCAAGGCTATTCTTTAAGAAGAGCATTAGCTGGAGACCGCGTGTTGCAAGGGATCTCATGATATCTGTTGCTTCTGAAATGTCGGAACAGCCTTGTGGGCCCAGTGGAGGACTCACTCAACTTCCTGTCCAGGTTTGATTATTATTGTGCCGGTTAGTTTTAATCTGCTCTTTAGCTCAAGCACATTACAGGTTGGATAATGAGTTATGCCTTGTGAACTTTCAGGTCTTGAGACTTCAGGTTTCGAATTTGACTAAGGAAGACCTAACCATGACAGTCCTGGCCCCAGCATCAGTCACATCACCCCCATCAGTGGTGTCTTTAAATTCTGCTCCATCGACGCCAATGAGCCCTTTCTTAGGCTTTTCTGAGTTTGCTAATAAATTGACTAGAGAGAGACGGAGTACCGGTATGCGAAGGTCGAACTCAGCACATCTTGTGTCGGATAAACAGAAAGAAAAAGTTGGTGATGGAGCAAGATCTTCTTCTTTTAATGAGCAAATTACTTCAATCTCTGATGTCATTCCGAGTACTGGATTGGGTTGCACACACCTATGGTTGCAGAGTACAGTTCCTCTGGGGTAAAGCTTGCCATTCTTCTTTTTGATTTGTTATTTCTGATGCAAGATATTACATTGATAAAGCAATGTTGTTGTGGATCGTTCTTTTTACAGGTGTGTTCCTTCCCAGTCGACTGCTACTGTCAAGATAGAGTTGCTGCCGCTGACGGATGGTATAATTACACTTGACACTCTGCAGATTAATGTTAAGGAGAAAGGTACATGCTTACTACTTAGTATGATTTTCATTTTTTATTTAGTGTTCTCAAGTTAAATATCAATGAGCCGGTCAAAGATTTATTAGTGTCAGACACATGGGGAAACGTATAGTTCTGGCGTCCCCTAAGAGGTATAGTGCCGAAGTAGGAGGGGCTGAAAAAGGTTTGGACATCCACGGATATTCAATATATACACATATAGTTCTGGAATTTGGCCCTGTTTTCTTGTCCTATGTAGAGTTCTTGTACATTATTTTTCTGAAAGATCATGAACTGCACTTATGCCCACCAATTGCTCAGACTTTCAAAAAAAAAAAAAAAAAATGCATGTTCAACATCTTGTAACTATCTTTCTAGCTCTTCTTTTTATGAAGTGCGCGCTATTTTTATGAGCGTCTTTAAATTTGTCCCTGAAATCGTCGTTTGAATCTGTTCTGTAACAGGCACGACTTACATTCCTGAGCATTCTCTGAAGATCAATGCCACTTGCAGCGTTGCAACTGGTATTGCGTAGGAGAACTGAACTCCGCGCGTCCACAGTTTTTCCAGTTAAATGTTTTGGCTTGTACACGTTTCTGGTTCATTGCGCGAGGATTGGGTGCTTCTACATTTACTACCTAAATGCGTAGTTTAGATTGACAGCGCCCACTTACAGGCGATTCTTGGCATAGAGTGGATCGAGCCGCAAATTAGCTGAGAAATTTGATTATTTTTAAGATTCCCTTTGTCACAGAGAAAATTGGGAATGTATACTCCATTGCAGAATTTGCTGAGGACAATTACACATTGATGTGAGGACATTGTTGATTTGAATACAGAGCGAAGAGTGTTGTATTCCCTGATGTGGATAGCTTGTTTGAAATGAAATGAGTTTAGTAATCTATATTTGTTAATTTTTCTATTACTAATTGCTCTTACCTAATCTGTAAAGGATTGAGAGGAGGTTTTTGGGAGTGTTGTCAGCGTTCTTGATTCTTCGGCACACTAGCAGTCTCTCTAACGAGCGATTCGTCGGGTGTGAGCACCTCCGATTAATGTCCGCAACTATGGCTGAGTGGATCTTGTGTTTCTGCATCGACGTTTCTGGTTGGATCTAGCTTGCCTCGACAAAGACGATGACTTTGGATGGCAGAAGTTTTTCTCCTCTCTTGACATTGTGATGCCATTGTCCACAAGTAGATCTATCTTGCTTTTAGTTTTGTTGGTATTGTTCTGTAATTTCTCATGTTGTTCTAGGGCTTTAGTGTAGTTTACTAGGGTTTAGTCTCCACATGGCCCGCCCTTATATGGGTGTTGCCTATTTCTAGGGTTGTTGCCCTCCTTCAAGAGTTATTGTCCCCCTTCGTGGGGTTGTTGTCCCCTCGTGGGGATGTTGTTCCGAGCTTTAATGAATTGTATTGTCTATTACCCTCATTAATTATTGTAATAGCGTGTTGTACCCATTTTTGGGTGTTACGAACTTCATTGCAACAAAAAAAAAAAATTGAGCTCTTCTCTTAAGTTGGAGGAGAATAATTTTACATATCTACCCTTTCACGCTTAGAGATGCGCGCATACACAATTTTCAATGCATAACACGAGGGGCGTGTATCTCGAGATGCACACAGACGGTTTTTAAAGTCGATGTACATTTGGGATGTGTGTTCGATGACGTCAAAAAATAATTTCCTTTTGTTAGTGAAGGGTAAAAACTAATAATAAAAAGTTAATAAATTCTTACTCGTTTATTCTCTCCATAAAATGAACACATGATGCATTGTGATTGATAATTATGTAAATCTTACAATTTGCAATGTATAGAAGCGGCTTCCCATTTCAAAGGTTGTTAGTTCTAATCTTGTCGAATCTTGCTCTGAGCATGACAAAGACACCAAACCAATATATCTAAGAACATTAAAGTGCTAGTTGAACAAGACTTGATCAGAGCCGGACCTGACATTTTTGGGCTTGGGACAAATGAAGCCTTTTTATATTTAACTTGTTTTTTCATAAAAAAAATTATTTGACTCATTCAAGTTATTATCGTGTGCTATATTAGACTTAATTGTTTAAATAAAATATTAACATATAAAAAGTACTGCATGTTTTTGAAGATAATACAATTAATACAAATAATAGAAAATCTTGATACAAGTTAATTATTTATATATAATGCTAATCTTTTTATGAATAATTATTAATTAATTATTTTCTTAATCTAAACAACAATTAATTCCTAGACAGAATATAATAGTTTTATTTTTTTTACTACAAACACCTAAATAATTTAATTTTTGAGTTTGTTTATGTTGCTAATAATTTTTTAAGCAAAACAATAATTAATTTTAAGAATTTTTTTATTAATTTATTACAATTATAAACATATAGAGAAAGTCATTTAAGTGGGGTCTCTCCACTGCCACAACGTCACATAGTGGGTGGATAACTAATGAACCCACAGTTGACGCGCATAAATTACTTATCTCTAGTGCCTATATAAAATATAATTTTTTGAATTCTTCTAAGAAAACCCAATATAGTAAAATTATTTGGGGGACCTATCTTGGGGTGGGGGTCTGGGGCGACCGCCCGTGCTGCCCCGCCCACCCCCAAAACTGCCCTGAATCTGATAGATCTTTGGAAGAATTTCTTGAAAGCTAATCCATTATTACTTCTCCACGATTTTGAATTTTTTTTTTTTTACTTCAACAGGTCCAACTCACGACCTCCTTAAGCAAGTGATGAATATATCTCACTTGATTTAGAGATCAATTAATACAATTTGACTTTGGATTAGTCGAGGCCAAATAATTTCTTTGATATATTAATGCTTTGGGAGTAATCATTTTTAGACTAGGAAGGGGTAGATACACCCAGTTGCTATGCTACTCATGAACGAATTGACACATATACGACACGTCAACTCATTTTAGCACCGTGGCCTACAATATCAAAGAAAAAGAGAAGCGATTCTTGTAACTGTTTGAAGCACCATGTAAATATATATATAGAAACCAAAGCAATTAAATCTTTGTATAAAAAGTAAATATAAAACTTTGGCGCACACATTCGTCAAATCAAGATGGCCACCAGACTATACAATGGCGACATTTACAAGGTCCTACGTACATGGCTTATTAAAGTTGAGCCTTATAGGTGGCCCAAACTGAAAATAAAAAAAATAAAACAAAGCTGAAGAGAATCACAAAAAAAAAAAACTTCCAGAATGTGTGGAATAAAAAGTTGAATCCCAATGTGGTGCGGTGGCAACATTCAAGGTCTGCATGTTTCCACGTGTCGTTTGATGACAAGTAGAGGATCAACTAAGATGGTATCAAGAAAGGTACATAACATCAGTACATGCATGTAAAGCCAATTTATATTGGTGACAAATTGACAATAATACGCAAATAATACAATACGCAAATAATACTCCCTCCTGTTTATAGTAAGGGTCCATGTCTAGGTTCAGTGGGTGAGATGAGATTTAGTATTAGTCATTTGTTTTAGACCTTAAAAAGTTATATGTTCGAATTTTTCTAACTTTTCAAGCAAGTCTCTTGCATGTAATCAGAGTAAGAATATATGTGGGGCGAAAAATTTCTATTCTCCATAGAGATCCACCTCAATGGGATGAAGATTTTTCGCTAACTAGCTCCAACAAAGTTGGAGATGGAGAAATTTTATCTCACCATCGGGGTGGGGTGAGGGTCGTATTACCCCTCCCCACCATAGGAAATCCCTATGAAATTTTTTACAGAGATCCTGAATATTTCATATAGGAATTTCATCAAAATCATTAAATTTTATATTTTCCTTTTTTGTATAGTGAATATTTCACATAAAATTGAAAAATTTGCCTACAATTCTGACGAAAAAGTTTTTAATGATTTTAATTTCGGATCTATAATGTATTTGATATCTTTTTTTTTAGATATTATATAAAAAAAATAATGGGATGGGGATCCTCACCCCCAAGTGGGAAACCAAGGTCAAAATTTTTTCAGTCAAAAATTTCAAGCGGAAAATTGCCACCCCACTATAAGTGGGGATGGGATTGATATTGTATTTCTTGCCCCAAACCTGCCCTACATATTAAAATATACGAAAAATATACTCTTTAGAGAACGAAAACAGAAATATTTCAAAGTATGTATTACGGGAATATAATTGGCAAAATACCAATCTTGCCCTTAAATTTTAGTCCTCATCAATTTTTCAATATGCAGTAATATTAACATGTTAAGTAGCCAAAGCATATCTACAATGATATGGTTGAGGCATTTAATTTTTCAATCTTGCACTAATATATATATACTAAAGGTGATATGCACCAATAAATTCACTCGCTACACTCGTGGGAATATAATTGTAACAACATGTTATTATCCAATCTACACTAAATATAATATTGATGCGATTCTTAATGTTATTATCCAAAAATTATTGTGAATTATAGGTAAATATAATATTGATGCGATTCTTAAGAATTTGTACGTGTACCTCCAAAACACAGTTATTGTGAATTATAGGTCATACTTAGGATTATTTAACAAAATAATAATAATTTAATTCATGTTATTTTGCATAGAGCCTTCATAATATGCATATAGGAAACCCAAGTACATGATACCACGTATATTATTTAAGGCGACAAGATGTATAATATGCCTTAACATACATGTATCGGGTGAAAAAGTCTCCCAAAAATGTTCCCAAAATATATATATAAATTCAAACACCTACGAGTAAGCTAGTGGAAGCGTTCCAAATCAAAGGTAGTCGCCAATCACTGTCTTTTCCCGGCTCGTCGTAGAATCTGCGATTTGTCACCAAAAACAATGACAAATCCCAGGTAAGTAAATCCCAGAGAAATTCAGTTCAGAATTTACTTATTTTTTTCTTGAAAATTATTTATTTCACATTACTTTACGTCAGTTCAGTTTGCATGTTTACTCTATTCCTGCGTGTGTCTGTGTATGGTCGAAGGGACGGTTTGACCTCGATCCGATTGTTGCTACGGTGTTGGTCATACCTTAGACTACGTGTGAGATTTTTCTCAGCGAGTCGATGATCTCGAGAGCAAGTTGACGTGAGGTCCACCTCTGTCACAGATTTTCTCTCTTTTGAGGCGTTGGGCGGAAGTCTACCTTCTGACCAACAGAGTTCCTCGTTTCGATCGTGAAGAGGGGGTGTAGATTTCCTCACCTCCAGGGCCTTCTCGGTTTAGTATTTATGTCCCAGGGCTCGACAGTTGTACACCACACTCGCGTTCCGTATTCTTGATTATCTCACGACTTATATTCATGCTTTACATTTCGTTCATTTATTTTATATGCATGAATTGTAGCCGTTTTTCTTGGATTTCTTGTGAATACTAACTGAATTTCTCTCGGGATTTACTTATCCGGGATTTGTCATTGTTTTTGGTGACAAATCGCAGATCCTGCGACGAGCCGCGGCAAAGGAGTCTTAGGCGACTACGTCTAAGTAGGGAGAGGCCGCCACTTTTTGCATAAGTAGTTGTATGTATCTATTAACTACTTTATGACATTTTGGGATGACTTGTATACCCGATACATATATATGCTCACCGTTGTACTTTTGTCGCTTTTGATATACATGGTATCTATTACCGGGATTCCACACTATAGGGTTAATTATACAAATGCAAACTTTTCCTTCATACGGCGTTTGCATGTTTTTTTAAAAAAGGCTTCCGCTTGATATTTAATAACTTAATAAGTTGTGAATAACTTAACTTAGTCAATTTGATGAGAATATCCATAAAAATCTTCATAAATATTAAGTTAAGGCAAATAAGGTGTGTATAAAGGTGTAGGTCGCAGACAGTCAAAGTTAAGTGTGCGGTGACGTGGCATGCTTGGTGACTTGTCTGGCGACGTGGCGGTGCCCGGTTTGCCTTGAAATTTGGGGCCGTCACAGTTGGTATCAGAGCCAGGTTTCGAGGAACCTCGGGAAATTAACTGAAAGAGAATAAAACTTAACAACAAAAATTTTAGATGTGGAAACCCGATGTACTTGCCTTAGAACTTTAGTTGGGAAGAGAACATGGGACGGGAAGTGCCAAGGCTTATACGTTATATATTTTGATGTGTAATAGTATATATGCGTATACGAGGCTGATACAGGACTTCGCTATTGCAGATACGACATGGACGGACAGCCGACTCCACCTTCAGAGGATGGTGGACAGACGAGTAATACTACGCCTATCGCGACTGATCAGAGTGTACTCGATCGGATTGCGGCACACGATCAACAGTTCGAGCAGATAATGGCCTCGCTCCATGCTCAAACAGCGGCTATCGCGATGCTTACAGCCGCCATCACGCCGAGCGCCACCGAGCCGGCAGCCGCGCCGATTATTCAGGGTATGCCGATTACCGCAGTTATGGCGGAGACTCGTACGGAGATTACCACCCGGCGTCTACACATGCCAAGTGACACTAACACAGCCCCACAGGAGACCACATTTGAGGCTTCCCTGTTAGCTGAGGCTAAGCTGACGAAGGAGTTTGTGAGATTTCAGCCGGGATATTTCACTAGAGGCGGAGACCCGGAGGCAGCTGCGAGATGGCTTCTTGCACACGAGAAATTACATAATCTTATGAAGATCCACGACAGTATTCGCGCTAGGATATCTGGATATATGCTCCGAGGAGAGGCCGAGGTTTGGTGGACCGCTCATACCGAGACTCATGGAGAGCCGACTATTTGGGCCGGTTTCAGGCTGGCCTTTTATGACCAATACATACCGAGAGAGATACAGTTACGTCTGAGACATGAGTTTTTATGTTTTAGGCAGGGTAATCGTACAGTGGTCCAGTACATGGAGAGGTTTCGCTACCTATTACAGTTCGACGGGGATTTAGCTTCTACAAGATCGTGACCGGGTTCACTACTTCGGAGTCGGACTTAGAGATGAGATTGCGAGCGCAGGAGTATCAGGTGGAGCTCGTACACTGCAGGAGATCTACGAGAGGGCCTTAGCCCATGAGACATATCTTATCTTTCGTGCCGCGATGCCCATGCCACAGTTGGCATCGGGGTCGTCCCAGCAAGGCACCAGGTCTGACATGAAAGGGAAGAGGATCATCGATCACGGAGATAGGGGAGGACAGAGGCCCAAGCATGAGGACCACCAGGCGATCAATTCTCATGCGATAGTACCTGCACAGTCAGCACAACTGTCAAGTGGTGGTTATGCACCGCGGTCAGGGCAGAGAACCACCCAGGATCAGGGAGGCAGGGACGGAGGACAGTATGGTCATAGACATGATTATAAGGTTGGCGGACAACAGGGCCAGGGCTCTGGACATAAGCAGAATGTCACGTGCTTCGGATGTAGGCAAAAGGGGCACTATAAGAGTGAATGTACCAGGGAGCCAACACCACCACTAGCATCTCAGCCAATGCAGGCAATGGAGCAGGTGCACGCAGTTGTCGCACCAGATCGCGACGCGTCTCGGCAGTTCGTCGAGGGTATGTTGATTATTTTTGGTCGCCCTTTGCATACATTGATAGATTCTGGTTGTACGTTATCATTTATTTCGAGACGAATTGTAGGAGAGTTGGGTTGATACCTGAGAGCGTTAGCACCCACCTTATCCTCAGCACGGCCGGTGAAGATAAGATATGTCCTAATCGGATTTGTAGAGATCGTCCAACCGAGGTTGGTGGTCATCAGTTACCCATAGATCCGAGTATTAGAGTACCTAGAGTTCGATATACTCTTGGGAATGGATTGGTTGGCGGCAAACCACGCGCGTGGGGAGTGTGGATGGAGTGGGTGGTCTTGACCCACTCTACTTGGGGTCCCAGCGACCTACGAGGTCGGAATGAGACCTGCGAGGTGGGATTAGACCCACGAGGTAGGAGACCGGCGAGGTAGGACTAGGCCTTCACAAAATTAATCTACCTGAGATTCCGGCGACTGCGAGGTCGAATGAGACTGCGAGGTGGGATTAGACCACGAGGTAGGAGACCGACGAGGTAGGACTGGGCTTTTACTAAATTACTCTACCTGGGGTTCCAGCGACCCGCGAGGTCGGAGTGAGACCTGCGAGGTGGGATTAGACCCACGAGGTAGGAGACCGGCGAGGTGGGACCGGGCCTTCACAAAATCTCTCTACCACAGGGTTTCGGCGACCTGCGAGGTCGGAGTGAGACCTGCGAGGTGGGATTAGACCCACGAGGTAGGCGACCAGCGAGGTGGGACTGGGCTTTTACAAAATTTAATTATTAGTTCAAATAATAAATGTTTAGAGTGGGTGACTTTGTATCATTTTATACCTAGCCACCTGATAGGTGAGTTAGGGCTCGACTATATTTTGAGCCAGCACACGTCATTATCGACATGACAGACGAATGTAAGATGTTATCATAACCAAATTGGCATAGGATGCATTTTTTTTTGGTTGGCAAACGAAAATTGCCGAGAATATTTACGTAAGCCATGACTTTCTAGGTCAGTGCGCCACCAGTTTGAATGTTGCAACAAGTAAGGAAGGGCAGAGCCCGAGGATGTAGCTGTCGTTAGGTCTGAGATTGTTGTAGATCACACGAAGAAAATTTGGATGACTCGTCATAGGTTACAAGCTGCTCATGACAGACAAAAGGAGTACGCGAACAAAGACCGTGACGGGCTGAGTTATGAAGTGGATGATTTGTTTCACTTGAAGGTTTATCCCTTGAAGGGTCCCATTGGGGAAAGAGTCTCTACCATGCGAATACGATACTCCACTTGTTTCAAGGTAAAGATCGAATAAAATCTGAATTTCGGGACGAAATTTCCCTTAGTTGGGAAGATTGTAACGACCCGCTTTTATTAATCCCGATTAACCGACTAATTACGAATTAATATCATAAGCTCAGATCCACGTGGACGTCGTGGGAGAAGTCTATGACACGCATAATCAGGAAATATGTTATTTTTGTGTGGCGAATATTTAATTATTTTACTATTGTTAATAGTTCGCGCCGCGTGAATTAAGAATTTTGCTTAGTCGCGTTGTGCGCTTATAGTGACGAGAGCGTGCGGCGTCGCGGTGTGCGAGTAACGCGGGTGTACGTGGTAGTATGAGATTGAGTTGTCACATCACATCACACATCACATTAAAAGTCACATCAACTATTCATCATCATTGTTTTTTGTCCTTTCTCACCAAATAACAAAAAAAAAATGTGTTTTTGTTTAAAAACGGGAGAGAGAGATAGAGGAGAAGAAACGGTGAAGGGAGAGAAGAGAGAAAAAGAGAGCAGAGACGGTGAGTGACTGCCAGAGAGGAAGCTCCGGCGAGGAGCTTGGCGGGGCAGCGACGGCGAGCTCGGCGGTGGCAAGCTCGGCGGTGGCGAGCTCGACCCCATTAATCAAGTGAGTTTCGCTCATTCTCTCTTCGAATTTCAGTTCTTTGAATCGATTGTGTGGTGTTGATGTTCGGATTATTGTTGTTGTGTTGTGTTGAAAAAAAAAAAAAAAAAAAATTCTGGTTCTCAAACCGAAAGAATAAGAAGAAGAAGAAGAAGAAGGTGCACACGCGCGTGCGCGCATGCGTGCACCATATCGGCCGGGCCGCTGGGCGCGGCCGGCCTCGATGGACCGCATGGGCCGGGGGTCAGGCGGGTCGGGCCCGACCCGTTTGGGTCGGCCCGACCCAATCCAACCCCGAACCGGGCCGGACGGGTCGGGTTCGACCCAACGGGTCGGGCGAACCCGACTCTGATACAGTAAAAAAACAGAGAAAAGGGGAAAAAGAGAGGAAAAATTGAGAAAAATCATGGAAAATTCCAGAAAAATGAGAAAAAATTATGAAAAAATCATAATGCGACTAAATATATAGAATATATGAAAAATAAAATATTTGGATATTTTGGACGCGACTTTTGCGGGGGTTTGCCTCGAAAAGCGCAAAATAAACAATTTGTCTTAAAAAGTTTTAGGAAATTGTTGTAAATTTTCATGATAAATTAAGTTTATATAAATGGACACCAGGGACTTAGGAGCCTATAGTCGGGTGTCGGGTACGTATCTCGAGGCGAGTGCGGGACATTTTAAAGGCGTTGGAGGTAAGTAAACCCACGAGAAAGTCAGTTCAGAATTTACTTATTTTTTCTTGAAAATTACTTATTTCACATTACTTTACGTCAGTTCAGTTTGCATGTTTACTCTATTCCTGCGTGTGTCTGTGTATGGTCGAAGGGACGGTTTGACCTCGATCCGATTGTTGCTACGGTGTTGGTCATACCTTAGACTACGTGTGAGATTTTTCTCAGCGAGTCGATGATCTCGAGAGCGAGTTGACGTGAGGTCCACCTCTGTCACGGATTTCCTCTCTTTTGAGGCGTTGGGCGGAAGTCTACCTTCCGACCAACAGAGTTCCTCGTTTCGATCGTGAAGAGGGGGTGTAGATTTCCTCACCTCCAGGGCCTTCTCGGTTTAGTATTTATGTCCCAGGGCTCGACAGTTGTACACCACACTCGCGTTCCGTATTCTTGATTATCTCACGACTTATATTCATGCTTTACATTTCTGTTCATTTATTTTATATGCATGAATTGTAGCCGTTTTTCTTGGATTTCTTGTGAATACTAACTGAATTTCTCTGGGATTTACTTATCCGGGATTTGTCATTGTTTTTGGTGACAAATCGCAGATCCTGCGACGAGCCGCGGCAAAGGAGTCTTAGGCGACTACGTCTAAGTAGGGAGAGGCCGCCACTTTTTGCATAGATAGTTGTATGTATCTATTAACTACTTTATGACATTTTGGGATGACTTGTATACCCGATACATGTATATGCTCACCGTTGTACTTTTGTCGCTTTTGATATACATGGTATCTATTACCGGGATTAAACACTATAAGGTTAATTATACAAATGCAAACTTTTCCTTCATACGGCATTTGCATGTTTTTTTTAAAAAGGCTTCCGCTTGATATTTAATAACTTAATAAGTTGTGAATAACTTAACTTAGTCAATTTGATGAGAATATCCATAAAAATCTTCATAAATATTAAGTTAAGGCAAATAAGGTGTGTATAAAGGTGTAGGTCGCAGGCAGTCAAAGTTAAGTGTGCGGTGACGTGGCATGCTTGGTGACTTGTCTGGCGACGTGGCGGTGCCCGGTTTGCCTTGAAATTTGGGGCCGTCACAGATCACTATATATAGCTTGTGTCTTTTCTCTGAAAATAATTCAAGAAAATGACTTGCCCCTACAACTTAACGATGGAGATTCCTGGCCTAATAGTAATTTTTCATCCACCAATGCCAACCTAGAAAAGAACAAGTGCTCCAAATTATTCTAAGATTTTATGCACCACCCTTATTCAAAATAAAATAAATTGAAAATATGAGAACCAAACCAGCTGATGAAAAAATAGGTTTGATGTTGATTTAGTTTATATAACTTGAGTAATATTTAGCCTCCCAATGATCACGTATCCTTTTTTTTGGATGCACCGGCTCTTCACAGCCGCCCCGATTCCCATCTCTTTCTTGATTTGGATTTAGGCATAATTATTTATTTATTTTATTTATATTATAGTTGATTTATTTATATTTTTGTTATTTAAATTGATTTATAATAATTTTTGTGAAATTTTGTAATTTATATAATATATAATTTGTATTTTCTGTAAGAAATAGGGTTTTTTGTATTTTATGTTAGAATGAAAATTTGGAATAAAATTTGTAAATATATGCATGTTAAATTAAAAAATGTAATGGTTTGATTAAAAACTTGTAATTTTGTATTTTATGTTGGAATAAAATTTGCATTTCATGTATTTTTAGTTGAATAAAATTTGTTAAATTGATCAAAATGTTGCAATAAAGTATGTATGTTGATATTATTATTTATTTATTTTTGTGACAAATAAAATGCATGGATGTGAAATTTTTTTTTATTATTATTTGTGATGTTTATTGTATGATTTTTTTAATATTGATATATATGTACTTCTTTTGTAATGTTTTAGTAATAAAATAGTTGAATTTCAAATATGTCCATTAAACTATTATTTAATTGTTTTTACACTAATTTAAAAAATCAAATTAAAATCTATTTAACTATAATAAAGAGATTATGTTAAGTTGAAACAACTTTAAGTATAAAGTTAATTAAATGATACAAATTTTTAGACAAATCAAATTTCGATTAGGGCCAAAAAATAAAAGAGTATGTATGATATATTATACTATAAATAAATATAGAGTATTTAAAAGCAATTTAACTATAATAAAAAAATTTGTAACTGGTTGAACAAAATAATATTTATATAACAACACTTACATATATACGATATATATATAGTATAGGTAGGAAGGATTGACATTCATCTATATATATAAATTATGTTAAGTTGAAATTAAAATAAGTATGAAGTTACAAGTTACATGAAATATTAATACGGTAAATTGTATTGATAAAAATTTAATAAAATTATGTAAATTTATTAGACAAATTAAATTTCGATTAGGACAAAAATAGAAGATTATAATATATTATTCTATGAATAAATATAGAGTAGTTAAAAGTAATTTAACTATATTAAGGAAATTAGAATTGGTTGAATCAAATAATATTTATATAAGAATGGTTATGTATGAGATATATATATATATATATATATATATATATATATATATATATATGACAAAATAAAATAATAAATTGCAAATATTAAGTAAAATTTAAAATTTCAAAGGGAAAATTAAAAATTAGGTAAAATTACGCAAAAGTATGTGCATATATTGCAACAAATGGGACTAATTACGATAAACAATCGACTAAAATTTATAAAATATATTATGCAAAGTATGTGCAAATGCAATCGATTTGACTAATTACGATTAACACTTGACTAAAATTTATATAGTAATTAATGTGTACGTGTATAAGTCTTTTGAGATGTCTATGTCTCAAGATTGGATGTACAATCGTATTGAAGGAGGTTACATTAGATTAGTGGATGGCGTGAAGGAATTTATAAAATTTGTCATGCAACATTGCACCACTTATTTGAATGAAGCGAAAATTCGATGTCCTTGTCGAAAATGTCACAACGACAAATACTACGATGTAGATATCGTAGAGTTTCATCTAGTGAGGGGTGGATTCGTTCCCGATTACTATTGTTGGACCACGCATAGGGAGGAAGAAATAATAAGCGATGAGGACGAAAGAGGTGATAATCCAATGGATGAATATCCGACATCATATCATCATATGATACATGACATTGCGAGCCTTAGTTTCAATTGGAACCATGAAGATGAATATTGAAGCGACGAATCAATCACTTTGGTTGGGTTGCGAAATGATGAATAAACTCTCTGCAATGACACGTTTATTAACTATAAAGTCGAATTATCATATTTTGAAGCAAGCATTCGACGAGATTTTGCAAGTATGTAAAGACGTGTTGTCTGAAAACAACTGTTTGATAAGATAGCTTTTATAAATGTAAGGCTTGATGCACTGGTTGGGTCTCCCATATGAGTGAATTAACTATTGTCCCAACTTACGCATGCTTTATTGGGAGCTCGACTCCGAGCTTACATCTTGTAAATTTTGCAGAGAATTTAGATTTAACTTTAACATACGCTCGCATAAGACAATGTTTTACTTCCCTTTGGCGCCTCGTCTCAAACGTTTGTACACCTCGAAAGCTACTGCGACACACATGCGGTGGCACGCAGAAGAGGGCAATATGCAACATTGCTCTGATTCCTTGGCATGGAACCACTTCAATCAAATGAACCCTATGTTCAGCTTCGAGGTTCGTAATGTTTGACTTGGCTTATGCACTGATGGGTGTCAACCTTTCAAAATGACCGACAAATCGTACTCCTCGTGGCCAATGATTATAACATCGTGAACTTGCCTCCATCGATGTGTATGAAGAAAGAAGCGATCTTCTTAACAGTAATCGTACCTAAGTCAACTAATCCATTGCAAAAAAATTAATGTGTTTCTCCAGCTGTTGGTGAAAGAATTGCAAGATTTGTAGTATTACGGAGTGCCTACCTACGACGTATCGACTAAGACAAATTTCAAATGTGCGCTACACTTATCTGGACTGTTAGCAACTTTTCAGCGTACAACATGTTGTTAGGATGCAACATGTAACAACTCATTTTCAAATAAACCACCACGGGGTGATGCGAGCCCACAACCTGGCCTACCAGTGCGTTAGTTCTTTCCTACATGACATCTCATTCACCATTCAATCATTATTAACCTCAATAAAACAACATTTACTATTTAAATTATTATTGAACTCTAGTCATCTACTAAGATCATTTTAAAACTCAAATCAATCATAGCGGAAGTCTTTTAACATGACAAACAATATATATAAACGTTAAAGTCATGCAAATAACTCTTATACATAAAGTGGAAAACCCATATACCATTATATATCAATCATGTACCTCAATGTATCAAAATATCAACAGTATAGAGTCATAGTGTAGCACTTACATTCTCAAACCCCAAAATAAAACAAAATATGTATATACAAACGTACATGCCTTGGCTATATGTCTATGAATCACAAATATTCATGTAACTTGCCCTTGCTACGGCTCGTACTAGGATCTGCACTCAAGTCATCACAAAAAGACGGATGACAAGTCCAGTGTTAGTATTCCCAATGAAATTAAGTGAGTAATACGGAAAGCAAATACTAGAATTTATAGAAAACTATTAAATAAATATGCGGAAATAAAAAAATGCAACTGTGCTCATCGCATGCATATGTAATAGTGGAAACTCAAAGTGTGTATGTGTTCCTAGAGCTAGGGTTGGCTAGCGTCATACTTCGGACTCCCAACTGACTGCTGCCGGCGAGTAGCACTCAAGCAAGGCCAGTATCTGGATCCGCTAGGTGGTCGGTGTGCAACCTACGATGCACCCACACGTGCTCGACACGAATCTTTGGTAGCCCTATTCACCGAGATGGCACACGTGTTATGGCCTAGTGGACGTACACATAGAAATGACACGGAGGGAGAGCCTCAACGTTCGTCCATTATAACACACCAAGAATAGAGTAATGAAAGGCGGAATATGAATTCAAAAGCAAAATAAAGTACTGCTCAAGAAATTTTGATTAGGATACTACACACCTCAAACCGCACTCCATGTCCCGTCAATAACCCCCGATCCGACTCCGCCTAATCCCAGATATCTCAAATTACCGCTCAAAATGACTTTTTACATTTATAATTGATTTTTAGTCAATCGATATGTTTTAAGTCACTTAACAATATTAATCTCAACACAGCAGAATCTAGCGCGCTGGGTCTGGGAATTAGGGCGCTGATTCCTCAAGCAGTTATACGTTTTTCATAAGGAAGAACATTAGCGCGCTATTTTTCTAGCCTAGCACGATAACCGTCATCTAGCACGTTAATCGCATTCTGGACAGCAAACTGTTGAAAATTTTGGATTTTTAAACAACCCTACCAAACCAACAACAACCACGACACAAATAACACAACTTCAAAGCACTTCAAACCTATCTAAACAACAACTTGACATCCACCAAAACATCATCAACACCTGTATAATTGAGAACAAAAACATAGAGAAAGTTGATGTATATGTAAGCTCTCTTGAATCGCCCCTTGATCTCTTTTTGAGTGTTTTCATCCACGAACAACCTCGAACTTAAGCTACGAAAATCCTTTTGAAAACTACGAATTACATCCGGTAGATCGCTTAAATGACCCTAAAATTTGTCAAAAATAGTAAAAGTCTAAAAAGCCCGAAAACTAGAAACAAATGACAATAAAAACGGAAATTCCTTTAGTGAGAACTGCCCACACAAAGTCATCCACTTCGAACTCCACGTGACGCTTCTTTCGATCTGCATATTGTTTGTACTTGTCAGCAGCCTTCTGCGAGTTATCTTTGACAGATTGATGAATCTCTTGCAGCCCAACAAAGTCTTCTGCCTTGCCATGCCATCTAGTCTTACTTGGCACTGGTAACAGATCAAGAGGACCTCGAGGTAGTACTGAATACACAACCTAAAAAGGACTAAACCCGGTACTTCGATTAACAGCATGGTTGTGTGCAAATTCTGCTCGGCTCAACTTGAAGTCCCAACTCCTGACATTCTCACCCACCAAGCTCCTCAAAAGATTGCCTAACGAACAGTTGACAACTTCAGTCTGCCCATCTGTTTGCGGATGATAAGCACTGCTAAATTTCGGCTGCGTGTTCACCATAGCCGACAAACTGCGCCAAAAATGGCTGAGGAATCTGGTGTCGCGATCCGAAACAATCGAGGTAGGAAGGCCATGCAATCTATACACCTCCCGAAAGAACAGTTGAGCCACCTTTACAGCATCTGTGGTCTTCTTGCATGGGATGAAGTGAACCATCTTGGAAAAACGGTCAACCGCCACAAAAATAGAGTCATTACCTCGCTGTGTTCTAGGCAACCCCAGCACGAAATCCGTGCTAATATCAACCCATGGCTATTTTGGAATGGGCAAAGGCATATATAGACAGACATTAGTTGCAGTACTCTTCGAAAGCTGGCAAGTCCGGCACTGCGTACATATCCGTCCACTTCCTTGCGAATGGTAGGCCAAAAGTAAGAGGCCTGCACTAGTTGCAAAGTGCGATCACGCCCAACATGTCCCTCTCCATGCAACTCTCTAATAATCAGCAATCTCAAGCTGCAATTAGGAATGCAAAGTTGGTTGCCTCGAAATAAGAAACCCTCATGGAGTGTGTAATCAGTACGCTCCCCACTCCGCACCTTCTCCACAAGAGTAGCAAAGAAAAGATCAGTAGTAAACAAATCAGGGAAGTAGAAAAACTCAGGTACCTCAATGGTCATGCGGCTCAACAAACTTTTTCGTCTGCTCAGGGCATCGGCAACTCTGTTGGTCACGCCAGACTTATGTTTCACCACAAAAGTAAAGCGCTCCAAATAGGCCACCCAGGAAGCATGTCTGGCCGAGACCTTGTTCTGCCCATGTAAGTGTCGCAATGCCTTATGGTTTGTAAACAACACGAACTCTTTGTGAAAAAGATAATGCCGCCAATGCTTCACGGCTTGTACCACTGCATAGAACTCCACATCATATGTGCTATACCTCAACTTCGCCCCATACAACTTCTCACTAAAATAGGCAACAGGCCTATTATTCTGACTCAATACAGCTCCAATGCCTACCTTGGATGCATCACTATGTAACTTAAATGGTAGGTGAAAATCTGGCAACACCAGAATGGGTTTAGTGGTTAACCGCACCTTGATCAGTTGAAATGCTTCATCTGTCTCGTTTGACAGCCCAAACGGCATGACTAACCACTCATACAACCCCTCCCTAGTTTTAAAAGCAGTCTTCCACTTATACCCAACTCTAATGCGAATCTGGTGGTACCCACTCTTCAAATTCAGTTTTGTAAAAAATTTCGCTCCACTCAATTGGTCAAGTAAATCATCCAAGCGAGGGATAGGAAAGCGATACCTGACAGTAATCTTATTGATTGCTCTACTGTCCACACACATCCGTCAGGAGCCATCTTTCTTTGGTGTAAGGAGGGCTGGCACTGCACACGGACTCAAACTTTCACGGATGAATCCCTTCGACAATAACTCTTCAACCTGTATGCGCAACTCCTCATGCTCACCGAGACTCATTCGGTAGTGTGGTCTATTAGGTAGTGACGCACCACGTTCAAGGTCAATCTGATGTTGAATATCACGCAATTGTGGCAGTCCTTCTGGCATCTCATCAGGGAAAACATCACAAAACTCCTTCACAATAGGAATTGCAGCTTCATGAACATCAACGTCTCTATCTACCTCCTTTCCCATCAAGATGTAAACGACCTCAGAATCCTGTAATTCATCTTCAAATCTTGCCAAAGACAACAAACTGCTAGATTCTTTAGTAGGCTTAACTTCCTCCGGGTCCTTGGCGGGTACTAGCACAATTTTCACTCCTTTGAACATAAGGGTGTATTTATTGGTTCTGCCATCATGCACAACTCCCCTATCAAACTGCCAAGAACGTCCCAGTAATAAGTGGCAAACATCCATAGCTACAACATCACACCAAACTGAATCCTTGTAGTTAGCACCAATAGAAAAAGTCACCAAGGCACGCTTCGACACCTTCACATCACCACCCTTCTTCAACCAAGCTAGCTTGTAGGGCCTGGGGTGTTGTTCAGTTGCAAGGCCCAACTTCTGAACCGCTTTAACTGAGACGATATTCTCGCAACTATCTGCATCAATCATGAACCTGCACACCTTGCCTAAGATGGTACACTTGGACTGAAAGATGTTATTCATGACCACTCATCATCGCCGATGACTCTAGGAGTCATACAAGAACGCCTTACAACTAAGGCAATACCCACATCTCCGATCACGACCTCCTCTTCTGTGTTGTCAGAAGTATCAAACGCTGGTTCTGCAGTGATGTTGGCCTCTTCCCCTTCGTCTTCCTTTTCGTTATCAATAAAGAGAGTCTTCTTCCCTTTACATTATGACTTCCTGTGACCAACTTCGCCACAACCGAAGCATTTAATCCCACTAGTGCTATGTCTGTTTGTGCGACTAGCAGGGGTTAATTGAAGCGATATTACCTCTAGTATTGGCTGTCCCTACACTAACATTCTTGGAAGCATTACTCACACCCCGATTTGTGTTTCTCCACGAACAATGCTCGCTGGTGCGCTGCAGATAAGGAAGCCGAATCAAACATGTTGACGACATCTTGGATCTGCACCCTCAGTCCACCAATATACAGCGCCACTAATTGGTCGTTAGTCTCATGCAGTTCATTTCTAGCGACTAACTGATAAAATTCAGTAGTGTAATCATCTACTGACTTTGCCCATTGTCTCAGATTCTGCAACCTCTGATACATAAGGCGTTAGAAATTGCAAGGCAAGAACTCAGCCCATAAGTATTTTTTCATATTCTCCCACGAGGTGATCTTCGCCTTTCCATTCCTATTCCGCATCAACTTCTTCTGTTGCCACCAAGCCGTAGCCCTGTTGCGGAATCTGGTCGCAACCGATTGCACACGCTTGTCTTCGGGCACACCTTTGAATTCTATGAATTCTTCAACTGACGTCAGCCAGTCTAAGAATTCTTCCGGTTGAAGGGTGCAATGGAATTATGGGACCTCCGTCTTCATCCCAGACTCCCACCGCCTGCGATCATCCTCAACTGCACGCGACCTGTAGCGCCTCCTCGATGTCTCAACATACTCATCCTCCCATTCGGTAGAAAAATCTCCTACCGATTCATCACCAACAGGTTCCCTTCGATGGTTACGGACACGATCAATATTTTGACCCAACAACTGATCGATTCTGGCAGTTAATCGTTCTACCACCGCGCCCATGCGTTGGTCAATCAATTGGCCAGTTTGTCACAGTCATACACTTCCTCGATACGCTGCTGGTTCCTCTTCGGCGGCATGATTTCTCCAATCACGCTGAACCAGGCTCTGATACCAACTAACGAAGCGGAGATCTTCTAAACCAATTGAACGAATCCACGAACAACTCGATTTAGGTCAGAACTTAAGCCAAAGTTCAAAAATTCTTTTATTTCAGTCAAAACTACGAATTACACCCAATAGATCGCTTAAATAGTGAAACCCTAAAATTTACCAAAAATAGTAAAAAGTCCAAAAAGCCATAAACTGAAAACTAGACGAAAAATAGAAACAAATGCAACAAACGACAATAAAAACGAAAATTCATAATGAAAGTTATAAGCGAAACAAAACTTTCCTAAAATAGCAAAATTGCCGTTTCGAAGGGTGAAACGATGGAATTTCTTTCCTTCACTTCAATCTCATATAGAAATGACAAGAGAGAGAAAATGTGGTGGAAATAAGTCAATTTGACTTATTTATAGTTGAATTTGCATCACAACTCATTTGTGCATCTCTAGGCCATCCAAAGCTCCTTATTTGCTTATTTTCTAACCTCTCTCGACTCCAATTGTGACTCTGATAGCGCACTCGCCCTTGTTTTTAACTCAAAAATTGGTATTTCGGGTGTTTCGACATTCGGTTTCTCGTCCCGAACTGCGACATACGAATACTTCCATGTCTTTAACCACCAAATATAAATTCCATATTAATATTTAACCCATTTTATTCAATTTATGTGCATTATTTCCCCCGACCTAGTGTTAAATCGGTTAAACTACCCGATACCCGTGTCGACAAGTATATCGAGGCGAATACTTAACAAATAATCTCGCACGTCAAATGGCATAGAATCACACACATGCGATTTCATTTACTCTATTTAGATATACCATTGCAAATTACTCATTTCAGCACACAAAATAACTATTTACCTAACTCCAGACGTGCACAAACCTAGCGACGGGTCCCACAAGCATCTGAGTTGTCGGCCACGTCAGCAACCACGTCATTAATAACGAGATGCACAGGATGACTGCTTGTCCTTATTGCATGGAAGATACCGACGCTTTCCAGTTGAGGTTCGGAGGGAAAGCTAGTTGGTTCGATTGTAATCGATGTTTTTTGTCGCGATATTCGAAAGAACAGAAAGACAAGTCTACTTTTTCCCAGAGATAGAATCGTATCCAACAAGCCACCAGCTAATAAGTCAAGAATATATCTTGCGAGAAATTGAAGATTTAAGGTTGATGAAAATCACTAAATTGAGATCAGATGCAATAAACAACGAAGTTTCAATGACTAACGAGTGGAGAAAACGAAACATACTGTGGGATTTGCCTTATTGGAAAACGAACCTTATCAAGCACAACCTAGACGTGATGCACATTGAAAAAAAATGTCTTTGACAATATTTTCAATATAATCATGAATGTACCGGGGAAGACGAAAGATAATGCAAAGTCTAGGGGAAGACTTAAATGAGGTTTGTAATCGTCAGAGCTTCATTATGATCCAATTTATAAGAAATATCCCAACGCGCGATATGCGGCAAAATAAGAAAACAAACATTGTGTAAGTGGATTAAAGATTGAACTTCCCTGATGGTCACACTTCTAATATCAGTCTTTGCGTAGATTCTAAGAAGTTGAAGATGTTTGGGACGAACAAAACTTAGTCGAACACGTTGACAGTACGCCTATAGAACAAGACACTTTTTAGGAACAGCTACCTGAGCATGATACCGAGATCGATATTAACAACAATATTCCAACTTCGCTAGCTAATCCTAGTGGCACACACTGACGTCGACGAAGAAGACGATGAAAGTGATAACTCCGAGTTTTCATCGAATGATGCGGACGATGACGACAAACCACGATACTATCTTGTTCAGTCGGTAAATGATGCAATTATGTTTTTTTTTACTTGTTACGTAATATTTTAAATGTTGAAGGTTCAACTCAAAATTCTAATTTAGTCTTTATTTTTTATAAAGTTATGTCGTCAGGTAGAAGTTATGCCTCATCTTCTGGTGAGGGCTCCGGTGGACAATCCGGTGGATGATCTAATAGTCGATCCAGCTGACGATTAAGCGCTACTAGAGATCGACGATTGGATGGGTCACACCGTCGTTCTCATGATGATGCTACTCCACCTACACGGACTAGTCAGGGTCATCAAAATCTGCATCCATACCCATACCACCCTTTTCAACAGACCCCATTTCATCCGTAGCCATACCACCCTTCTCCGCATACCCTATTTCTCCATTAGACGCCTCCCCCACATTATGCACATCCATCACATCCATCTACATCTTTCATGTATTTTCCATCGATTTCTAGTGATGATCTCACCTCTATGCACATGTATTATACTTTACTTTCCCATTTACCTGCTCTACCCATTGATGGTCGTGGTACGTTTAGGCCAGGTGTCGAGCCTACTTTTTTTAAGGGGATCAACATCTCCCGTACATTTCATGATCGTACGCACGACCACCGTATAGTCCCACCACCACTCCATCATGATTTGCATGACTCGCCCTCTCAGGGTCAGCCGGTAGAGTAGTTGTCGGGTTCTTCGGCACATCGTTCAAGTGACTCGTCCATAGGTACGACCCCATATGGACGACGACGAAGCAATACTGCTAGCCAACCCTCGGGGAAAATATTATTGGTCGTGAAAGATGACATATAATAAGTATATGTACGAAGTTTTAAGTTTACTTATTTCTTATAAACCTAGTCTAACGCCTCGTTTTCAATTTAGTGGATGAAAACTACACCTATCCGACAGAGCTGCCCGGGAGATGACTAGGCATACAAACACTCCCTGCACAAGGATGGTTATTATTGGGAGCATGTCCTACAACACATGCGAGATATTTACTAGAATCAATAGAAAGTAAAGTTGTTTAAGTTAATGTTGTTTAATTTACATAAGATTTACAAACAATATATAATTGAAAAATGTTTAAAGATAAATTTAAAATTTTATTACTTTTAGCCTATAGTTGTTATTTCGACTGGGAGCCATCGGATGACGCAACTATTATAAAGGCGTACGATAGGCAGATTGCCACTAGATACGCATATTTTTATTAGCAAGATGTGCTCTAAAGATAAGAAGCATGCACATGTATCTGCTGAGATATTCGACCACTATAAGAAGATGCGGTCCACCATTGATTTTAAGAAGTCAGAGCGAGGAAGTAAAAACCAGAGAACTGGGACAAGGGGGACCTGGTATAGAGATCGCAGTGCATACTGGTGGCTCAATATCCATTTATCAGCACGCAGAAATGCCGGTAAGTTATGTTATAATAAGTTTATATATATAATATACATGGATTTAGTCTCAGACTTAATCCTTTTTAAATATATGTTTTGTAGGTGGAGAAGTTAAGTCGACCTCCGACTGCTTTGAGTTATGCATATACTTCCATACGAAATATCATGGCGGCGTAACTTTCCTCGATTCGAGAGTAGAACAAATCGTCGTAAGTAAATAGTTTTGCTTTTGAATTTTGTTTAGTTAATTAATGATAGGTATTAATGACTTGTAAATATTTTAAGTTCTTAATTTGGACGGCGATCTAGCGTAAGCGGATTGAGCTGACACGTTGCAGCCTGACACCCCGATAGATGAGACCAAGCTATATTTGTCCGTCGTTGAGCGCGACGATAAAAAGGACGGACATATGAACTAGGGTGGAAACCGTCGGGGTCACGATGCATACATGCTACAACTGGAGGGGCTGGAGGTGGAGGTGGAGATGGAGCTGGATTTTCTAAGTCTATTTCTACTATTAATTAGCCCGTCGAGCTTTTATGGAAGGACTTCCAGGTGATGCAACCACACATTCTTCGGGTTATGCAGGATCACACTCTAACCTAAGATCATTTGCGAGAGGTCCAAGACCAGTTGAATCGCATGGAGCAAGCTCTAATGGACAGACTTGAGATTTCATTCGCACCAACGCCTCTGAGAGATGTTCCAGTTGATGACTCAAAGACTGACGATGATCTCGACGAATGAGTTGACTTCCTTATATATTTAGCCTTAAGTTGTTCATATCTTGTTTTGTACATTTTATACTTGTAATTAACATTTTTCTTGTATTTAATTCATTTTGGTTTATGGACTTCGGTTATTAACTTTAATTTCCATTTATTTTCCTGTCCTTATAGTTATTCTGAATAAATTATATAGTATAGATTAAAATTATTTATTTTAATAATAATTTATAATAAAATTTTATAAAGAGTTTTTAAATTTAAATATTATTTATAAATAATATTATTTTGAAACATTTCATTTAAAATTTAATTTAATTGAATTTAAAAAAAATCATAAATTTTAAAATATTTTATATAATAGTTTTTGCATTTATATAAAAAATATAATAGTTAAATATCTTAAATATTTACATTTAATTTCATTTAAAATTTAATAATTTTTAATAAAGTTTTTAATATTTAGTTTTTATAAATTAATTATATTTCAAATATTTAATTTTAAATTTTTAAATAATATATTATATTATATATAATAGTTTTGCATTTTATAAATATTATATATTATATATTATAAATTATATATTATGTCAAACTTAAAAAAAATTTTTTTTTGGCAATTTAGTGATAGGGTTAGCGAGCGGCCTCGTGGCCTATCGCTAACCCCAATCCACGTGGCGGCCAACAAGCCACGTGGACAATTGGCGACAAGGTTTTAGTGACGGGTCCCCGTCGCTAATTGTCCACGTGGCATGATCAAACGAGTTTCGACCAAAACCACGTGGCACATTTACGACGTGATTAGCAACGAGATCCCGTCGCCAAACTTGATACGCCGTCACTAAAAAAATTTAGCGACGAGAAAGTTAGCAATGGGGTTTTCCGTTGCTAATCCCTTCGCTAACACGGGATAGCGACCGAAAATACCAAATTAGCGATGTTAGTTGAACAAATAATACATGTATAGTTAGCCATGCTAGTTGCCTTAAAAATAATGAGGGCCGCTAAGGGCACCCCACCTATTAATGAAGGCACCCAGTTAATGTGGGCACAAATTGATTTACTTGGGGCACCCAAAAATTAAATCCAAAATACCAAAAATACCCCTCATGCAAAAAACCCTTACACCCCACCACCACCACCACCACCACCACCATCACCGAACCCCGCCACCACCACCACCACCACCACCACCATAACCCCGAGCACCCAACCACCCCCACCACCACCTTCACCGAACCCCGAGCACCCCACCACCTTCACCGAGGCTGTTGTGCAAGAACCCATTTGGTTTGAATCGACCATTGAGAGGAATCTCCAAAATCGTGTTTCCCGTGTCTCGCCTGTGTGTTTCTCCTTCGCTTACGGCTTTTTTGCGGTTCGTAGGGTCGTGGTGTGAGCCGATTTCGTCTCCAAGTTTGGGTTCGGTTGAATAGTTAAAGAAATGGGAATTCGCGGTTCTCGGCCACACGGGCCGAGATCGTGCTAATCTTGTCTCGGCCTCGCATGGCCGAGACGGAAGCTACATTTTGGGAACTCGAAGTCTCGACCGCAAAGGCGGAAGAGTTCACGGTGTCTCGTTACGCATGGCCGAGTACTATAGTTCTCTCGGCCGAGACATGACGAGAGCTACAATTAGTGGTAGGTAATGTGGTGTCGGTGGTGTACAACCGAGAATGTGCTTATACTCTCGGTTGTACACTCGGCGTACCATACCGTGACCTAAGTACACCTCTCGGTCCTTTAAGACCGAGACATCGCCATACATCTCTCGGCCCCGCGAGGCCGATACAATCGCGCACATCGACGAAACTTCGGATAAGCGCAAAAAAAACACAATAAATTTGCAAAATTACTTCAACTTCGACCTCCTCTTGCACCGTAGTAGCAAGACAATCCTCCATTATATAGTGGAAACAAGTTCGGATTTGAGCAAATTACCAAACCCTACGTCGACAAACAAATCATCATTTTCACTGTTTTCCACAACTAAACAGTTCTAATAAACTATCATATGGTTGTCAAACATTGTTAACTCGCTGTCGGATGATGTCAATCCGCAATAATCGATAAAAAGTCGACAAACACAGTGTGGATTTGTGGTTCAACCTTGTGGTGGGGTGCCTTTTTTTCTTTGTCAAAATGATTTGTGAGGTTTGAATCACTATATATACAAGGGCAAAATAGTCTTTTCCACTTTTGCTGAAATTTTTACAAAAACTTTGGGTGCCTTCATTAAATGGTGGGGTGCCCTTAGCGGCCCTCAAAATCATGCATGCAGGCATTACTTAATTAAGATATGACATATGAGAGTGCTTTAATGAGTCAAAAATGAGTTCATGAATGTGATACACATAGTCCTAAAGCCATTAAATGATTAACTATAGATAAAGCTTCTATTTTATTCTAGATTAATTGCTTTGATCTACGTAAGTCATAGTATATTTTTTTAATAAATTGATCAATTACTTTACATCATAAAATATTATTTATATACATTGGACACATCATATGATTCATATTAATTCCTACCACTTATGATTCATAATTAATTCCTAATAAATCCAATAGATTATAATTGTATAAATTGACCCCAATTGTAGGGTATGAGACTATGTCAATGAAAAAAAAAAAAAAACTCCAACTCAACACAAGCATATATATCGTGTATGCACTAGACATATAAATGTAGTACTACTGCCACAATTAGCCAGCAACTTCATTTTTTATTAATATTTTTCTTCTGCTGATAGCCACGATGTCTATATCTTAATTGGGTCAGACTAATCCGAGACAGGTATATAGACACCTAAACCCATCGACTAGGCAAGAAGCCGACATGCATATATATATATATATATATGTGGTCTTGAATGAGAATGATCTAGCAATATGTCACTTGAACTCACACCTTGATGTGGTATATTTTTCATTTGGTCAATTTGGTTTTTTTTTTTGTAAGAGAAATTCTATTAATCCTTCATGTCTCAACACAAATCAAATATAGAATTAAGTACATTGATTTGCTAATTTTATTTGTTCAAACAAAATATCATTAATTTAGCCGTAAATGTGAAATTGAAATAGTTTGACAATCAAAGATGACTATCTACAACGTTGAAACTCATGGCAATACATAAAATTACTAGAACCACAAAACGAATAACAAAACTTTCCAACAAAGAGAAAAAACCTAAAACTTCCCAACAAAGAGAAGACAAATTAAAGACTTCCAATCGGAGAAGAAAATTAACTATAAAATAAAACTAAAGACAAGATCAATCCAACACCGCACAAATCCACGCAACAATGTTGATGAAGATGCACCACAATAAAGATGGACCAATCTCCACAATTCAGATTAGATTCATTGGTTATTGTATGAAAAAATGCAAAAGAGATTTGATTGGAAGCACCGCCGATCGAAGAGGAGGATCACCGATGATTCGAGAATAAAAATCACAAAAGTGAATCAAGAAGAAGAATTTTAGGGTTTTGGAGAAAAAAGAGAGATAAGGGAATAGTCTCACGTCCATCGATCAGTTAAAAAAAATCATGTCTTATAAACTTGGAGTGGGAACTCTTATTTGCCTTATCGACATTTTGAAACAATCACAAGCTTGGACCGGGCAATTTTTTCATAGTCGTGTAGTGGCTTAATTAATAGCTTATAATTAAGATCTAAAGTCGAAGTAGATTGAAATCCAATAACAATGGCGGCCAAAAAGGAAAAAAATGAGCAATGAAAACAAATGATAAAGCTAGACCTAACCTCCAGTTAGTGATAACTAAAGAAGACCAGTTGAATTTGAGGAGGAGCCTTTGAGATAAAGGGAATAATATCACATAAATTACATTACTGAGTCATTATACTCTACAAATAAATTATTTAAATTTGATGTCTTATATTATAAGAAGAGTTTGGTCTAGTAGCAGACTCTAATTAATTTTCGGGGCTTTGTTACTATATATAAGGAGAGGTTCTTGGTCTAATTAAACTTATTAGGCAGCTAGCTAGCAAAGAAAAAAGACAAAACAAACTCTAATCATTTGAAAAAAAAAAAAAAAAAGTACAACATACATGTAGTTTAATCAACTACATAGCATATATATTTTTATTTAACTTGCCTTGGTCATGATGAAACCATAGCATCTTTTATTATTGTTGAACTATATACACTCATATGGGCATGACAAAAAGGAAGGAAAGAACATAATAAAAACAACAAAAAGAAGACATGCAAAACATGCTCTAGCAGCACTATAGCTAGCCCCTGCATATATTATATGTGCCTACAAACTTCTGCATTACTTGTTTGGTATATTAATATTCTTCTTCATGATCATTTCCTAGAATTTGATCACACAAGTAGTTCTTTGTCTCTTGGAGCCTAATTTCTCTATTGAACTTGTTGATGAACTCCTCCACCCTCTTGTTAAGCTCTTCAACGCTCATAGCAGAGAACTCGTCGCAGCCCGCTGATTCCTTGGCTCCCTTATTCTCGAGATTCTCGGTCTTTGATCGTCGAAGACCTCTGAATTGTGGATGATCACTTGTAGGCACAATTGACATGTCTTCACAGCTCTCCAAGTACTCCATTGGCGTTGTTCCGAGCTTTTCGGTCTTGGAGCGACGAAGAATATTATTTTTAGGACTGCTAGATATGATTGTTTTATCTTGATCATCACTGCTAGGCACAACTGTTATAACCTTCTCTACACTAACATTACTAATTGAAACTTGATCTTGATGGACATCTTGACAAGGATCATCACCAACTAGTACTAGTGCATTATTATTTCCTTTAAATATAGACTGCTCACTATCACTAGGAGAGCTTATTAATGCTAATTCTTTGCCAACTTTGTGTAGATGGGAATCTAAAGGTGATGGTGGTCTAGCTGCCCTGCTGTTGATCAAGACCTCTTCATAAACATCATGTTTTGTGACCTTATCCGACGAAGAAAAAGCGCCCGAATCCGCGGCGACGACGAGGATGATGGCGTTGGAGAGGAGGAACCAAAACTTGGTGTCCTTGAAAAGTGTTGAAGGGGGGACATGGGAGAGTGAGAAAAATATGATGAATAGAGAGAAGTAGAAAAAGGCTGATGAGAAGGAGAGTGCCCGTTTAAGTGAGTTTTTGCTACTCGTGATCATGATCATGACCATAGACATTGGTTTATGATGATATTGATCATGATGACCATCCATGATTAATGTTGTCTTGGCTTGATGAGTTGGTGTTGATGATGAATTGAAGCGATGAATGAGTTGTTGTCTATCTATCATTTTGAGAGGTTGAAATTAAGGGTAGTGAGAGTTGGTGAGGAGAGTGTTTAATTTGTATTGTTTGGTGACTTGAAAGAAAGTTTTAGTTGTTGGCTTAATTGGCTTGGCACTAGTGTTGATGAGATGGTGAGAGTTTGAAATGGAGGGGGCTTTATAATATATATAGTGGGATTTGAAGTGAAAGTACAAGTTTAAGGGGTTGGCTAATAATTGAAGTTGGAACTGTTTGTAATAAATATCCTTCATTCATCACCACACCAATTAAAAATTTGGAGCAACTTGAAAAAATATTGGGTAAAATAATTGATGCACATAAAAAACAATTGATCATGTTTTGACAAAAAAAAAAACGGATTTCATGCAGGTATTTACTAACATCATTTGGGCAGTAAATACAAGCAAGGGTTTTAATCAATATATTCATGATTTTGCATAATTAATCTTTATTTGGTTAACAATTTTGCATAATTTAAGAAACTCTAACAACTGCATAAGAAATACATGTTACAAAATTAAGGATGTTATCCAATCATTTTCCAAAAAGATAAATTAAGTAGTTGCATGTACTCACAACTTTTGGTATCTACTCCCTCTAGTCATTTATATAAGTCGTTTAAGGTAATGACACAAGAATAAAGACAGCTTTAATTATGAGTGTAATTTACGCATATATCATTTGACATTAAATGAATTGAAGAATTGCAGAATCATAAATGCTTGAATTGTATAAGAGTAAAATGGGTAAAAATGCAATAAATACACTCTTGAATTTCGAAAACGACTTACGATTTTGAACTAAAAGTTTTTGCTAGAACGACTTATATAAATGACCGAAAAGAGTAATTAATAAGTAGGTGAGGTGCCGCACATGTCTCAGGTGGGGCAAGAAGGCGGGTGACCACTCCAGGCCTCCACCAATAAAAAGACTTTTCAGCTTATGTTTAATTTAAGTATTTATAGATTTTTATAAATTAAAACAATTTAATGAAACCAAAAAGCATTTATATATTCTGGAGAGATGGACGAGACCTCAGTTCTCAAAAGGAAACATTTAAGAAGGTCGTGGGTTTAATTCATGCTTAGGTAAAATAATAATAATAGGTAAAATAATAATAATAATAATAATAATAATATTATTATTATTATTATTATTATTATTATTATTTTTTGACGGATGTCAAAGTTTGAAGCATTAGGTCCACTAAAAATTAAGGCCTCCCATGTTTGTGCATAAGTAATTGTTAAATTTTTAATTGTCCTTCCAAGTCCGAAGAAATGAAGTAAAAAATGTGAAACTGATTTTTAAAGTAAAATAGTTGTTTAATTTTAATAATAATAAGATAGAAATAAAATATATAATTTTAATAAAAGTCTCATTTCTAAGAGCATCTACAATGATAAATGTGGATTATATAAATGTGGATTGAGGATGTTGATTGTCGTCACGTCATCAATGTGGAAGAGATGTCTAGATTATGTGGCATAAATACACATTTCATAGTAAAACATCTCCAATGGGACCATGGATTGAGGTGTAAATAGATCCAACTAAGATACAATTCAAGTCTAACCCAAAAAATGATATTCAATGAAATCATGGATTCATAATATTCATCCTATGTGGCATGGAATCAAAGTGAATGGTGTCTACTACAATGTCTACTTCTAGACATTGTGGTAGACCGCCACGTCAGCGTTATTAATTCTTTTAAAGTTTTTAATTTTTTCAAGTCTTTATTAATATTATGAAAATTGAAAATAAAAGTGTCAATTCATCAATCAATGGTCTAAATCCACATTACCATTGAAGATCTTTTAAGAGGTGAATGTCTATCTAGTGCTACATATGATAGACATTCTCTCTATATTCATGATGTGGCACCAATCCATGGTCTAAATCCATGTTACCATTGGAGATACTTAAAAATTGTCACTAATGGGTAATGTGGATTGCACCTTCCATTCATGACGTGACAACTTTTTTAACTTATTAAATTATATAAAAATAATTAGTAAATGATTATACATATACATTATTCTATTCTATGTATAAAGATCGAAAACTTATTTTGGAAACAAAATCTTGTTTGTATTTATCTTTTTATATATAAGTTATTTGTGATTATCTTTTTATATCTTGATAAATACAAAAAAAAACTTTAAAAAAAAAAGAAACGTAAAGATATGTATAAAAACAAAACCAGAACCCAAATATTTACGGCTTGCTTTTTTTTTATTTCTCTTTTCGTCGACCTTTTTTTTTTAATTTTTCAATAATGTGGCATAGTGCACACTCTAGATCTAGAAAGTTCAATAGACAGTGTCTACATTTTTTTATGTCACGTCATCTACACATTCTCAATCTACATCTCCATTGAAGAAGATATTTTCACATAATGTGTATTTTATCCTACGTCGCACACATCCTACCTCAATCTACAGTTCTATTATAGATTCTCTATGGTTTGCTCTTGGCCCCAAAATATCAGACCGGCATTGTGTATTAGAATTGGACACTATTTTTTCACTTGAATAGCTAGCTAATTAAATATTGACCATTGCAATTATTGACTTTACAGTGGTTACTTCGGTGCATTTGACAAACACTAAAAACAGTGTGTATCATATACAAGTAACTTTAATTAATATTTTGTGTCCTCAAATCATGAACTTACAATGATACATAAAACAAAGACTATAACTTATACATGTGCATAATATACATGATTGCATTGTTGAAATTGATATTTCTTGTGACCGTCACATGTACACATAGGCGTATTTGGAGCCTTAAAATAAGAAAACAGCATGACTTGTAGGCTGCTTGTGCGGCTGTGCCATCATGCAACATCTATCTCCCACGCATTTAGTTGAGCCTACCTATGTTTATCTAGGTGTCTCACACATCAACATTGTGAATTTTTTTCTTTAATTTGTAATATTAGTAGTAAATGTAATATTATTTGAGCTGATATATATTGCGTGTACCAAATTTCATGCCACTTGTCCTCTCGGGTTCAATTTTGTATATCAACTTGACATTCCCGAACCTTCCTTTGTAATTATTCCTTTATTTTTCGGAGAATAAAGTTAATCTTTATTACCAAAAATGATCATAGGGACAGGGTCTTGCCACAACTCTGTTACATGGGTTCTCAAAGCTCTAACAGCTAGAGCATGAGCTTTACAATTCATAAACCTACTTACATGCTTAACAGATACATTTCTTCCATTATGAAACATAGATCTAATGTTGACAATAATCAGCTCTATATCAGAGTTTTCCAACTCCCTATCAAAAGCATCTACTACATTCTTACAATCAGAATATATAAATAGCGTCTCCACTTGATTTAAGCAATCATTTGAACAAAACTTCAGTGACCCAAAGATTGCCCAAGCTTCAACAACTTCAACAGATGGAGAGGGTCCTAGTGATATTGAGCCAGCTCTAATCAGTTCATCATTAGAAAAAATTACCTAACCGTAAAAGCATTCCGTGGTAAGTGGGTCTCTAGCCACATCCACAAAAAGTTTGAAAGAAATGACTGCATGATGATGATAATTATCTTCAGGCTATCTCATGTTTTTGCAAAAATTGTTATAAGAGATGTTATCAACCAATGTCCCAATATAATCCTGGCATTGCTTCGATGTGAGATTGATAACCTCAATAGGAGAAACAGTCTGATGCTTAAAAATAAAATTATTTCTAGCCTTCCAGAGTATCCACATTCTGAAAATTATCCATTGGATGATTTCATCTAAATTTCCAGAATTTGACGCAATTTGAAGGAAGACTCGCCACGAAGACCAAAAACAATTACCCTCCATGAAAGCGGAATAAAGAGTCAAAGGGGAGGCAAACCAAAAATTGATTGCAAAAGGGCATTGGAATAGAATGTGATTGATTGTCTTTTCTTTATCCAAACATCTTGGGCACATAGGGTTGTTCGTCACTTTCTTTTTAAATAGGTTTGCTTTGCATGGAAGAATATTCATCAAGCATCTGCAGATGAAGAATTGAAGTTTCTTGGGCACTGATTGTTTCCAAACTGATCTCCATATCTTCTTTTGTGTGACAGTGGAACTAGATTCCCTATGTGGAGGGTTGTCCGAAATCCCTAAGCATCAAGAAAACAGGCTAACTTATAAGTTGATTTAATTGAAAAAACTCCCGACCTTTCATAATGCCAGGTAAGTGCATCTTGACAGCCCGCCCTGCTGATAGGAGTTCCAGTGATGAGTTTAACTTCATCTGGAGAAAATATTGAGTTTATTAATGCAAGGTCCCAAGTCATAGTGGATTGATCAATTAAGTCAGCCATCCTTCTGAATGCTACATTCCTTCCTGATCTTAGATATAATTTATTTTTATTGGTGACCCAAAAATCTTCCCATATACTTTATTTGTGCTTAAGGGACTTTGTGTGGTTAATTTATCCAAAAAACTCGCCTCATGTGTTATGGTGCAGTGGTAAAGAAAATAGCACTTCAACTTGAAGCAAAGGTCATAAATTCGATTCTTAACACCAACATTATAGTTCTTTGATTTCTCTCGAATTATGGAGTTGGGGTGCCACCCGACTAACTTCAGTGGGATTAGTCGAACCGAAGTAAAGAATGGTTGAAAACTATTTGGACGCCCATGGTTATTAAAGAAAATTTATCAAAAAATTCCTAACCAAATTGTTGGGGATATATGATATGAAATATAGTCTCACTTCTAGACTTGTTCACGGGCTAGAGTACTCTCATAAATTTTCTTAAGCCCAAGCCAGCTTATTAAGCTTTATAAAAAAATATATATTTGAGCCAAGATTTGGACTATAGCCATTTACATTAACCATTCTTTATCAATTAATGTATTACACATCTTTTGTATTTTATTTGCATATTAATATATATATATATGATTTCTACAATGTATTACATTTTATTTTAATTTTATGAAAGAAACATTTTAAAAAATGTTTATTTTAAAAAAATATAATTATTTCCTCTTAATATAAAAATATATGTTACATGTTTGAGAGATAGAATTTGTCCCTCTCATATAAAGAGAGATATCTGTGGATCCCTCGATGTGTTAGACTGTTAAAAGGCCTAGTCTAAGTGAATTGATATTGACCAATGTCACTTGGATGTTTTCAGTCTACCTAGAGATCGAGACTAATACAATTGAACATGTTGGATGACAATTCTATGCCTTATGTTTGATCAAAAGGATATCGTGTGACAAAATGATGTTATATACTCTATTGATTAGGTTGTATCGATTTGATATTCGTACAACTTGGGTAGTCATAATGTCTTGCTAGAGGGCGCTTATGACTTGTATACCAAAATATGTTTTGGTATACTGCCAACGTTGTATGAGCTTATTGGGTCGCACACTAAGAATGATTTTGCGAGATTTTAAGATGGTTCAGGAAAACGAATTTTATATGATAAAACTCATGATAGAAACGTCCTTGTGGTATATTACACTTATACTTCTTTAAGTATGGGTATATATGTAATTTACTTAACCATGTTTCATTAGTCAGACTTAAGTTTTATATTTTGCATATAAGTCAGACTTAAGCCAATTGTATAGGTTCAAACATAAGTAGTGATGGAACTGGGTTTGGTAGGCTAAGGTTCTTAGGCTCCGAGCTTGATTGGGCTCGATCCAAGCCCAGCCCATGGACAAGTCTACTCACCTCGGTTAAATTTTAGAGATTATTGGTCGACCAAATCAAAATTTCCCTCCTTTCAACTGGGTCATCGGCTTAGCTAAGTTGTTCTTGGAAGATGTCACTTGATCATTGAATGAGCATTTTTTTTTATAAGAAAAAAATAATTTCTTTCCGTGATTTGAATCCATAACTTTTTTCTTCCAAATACCATACCATACCATTGAGCTAAGTTGAGTTAAATGACAAATGTCTCTAGTGGTCTCTTCAATTGATATTAGAAATATATATTAAATATAATCTTATGTACAATTAATGAATTAAAGTTGGTTAATTATAATAAATTAAGGCGACTTTAGCGCAAGGCGACCTGAGTAGGTGTGGACCCGACAAGTGGGGTATTATGATTGATGGTTCAAGATGTGGATGCATGTCAATCAAAGCCATGAGTATATAGTCTCAAATTTGATTAAATGTGACTTCAAAATAATAAAAAATATAAAAATATAATCTCAACAAATACAAATTTTTTTGACAAGTGTTAGAATGACAATCGAAAATTATACCCCTAATATACATTGACCCGCAAAGTCATTCGTGCACACATCAAGATGTGAACACACAGAAATTTTGATGCATAACACACGAGTCAAGGTATGGCGTGTTCTGACATTTTTGAGACGTACGTAAAGCGAAACAAAAAAACTGGGCCTCAATAATTGATTGTTTTAAATGAATTTAAATAAAGAACTAAAAGTAGTGAAAAACAATATTTCTTTTGTCAAGAAAACAGCAATTTATATTCGCATAGGCCGATTTGTATAACTTTTTCTGTTTAAAAATAATAATTTAGCTAGTACCAATTAAATTGTTGTTAAGAATAAAAAATAAGATTTAATATGAGGCCACTTTGTTTTCAAAAAAAAATAAAAAAATGAGGCCACTTAATAGCAGTAAGTGAGCTCAAATATATAGCAAAATCATTTATATCAACAAAAATTAATACCAAAATAGTTTATGTTTCTAGATTTTTATTCTTTTTATAGTTGTTGATATGTAGAATTTTTTTTGAGGTCACATGTATTAAAGTACTTAATGATTTTCGTCGTTTCATTCTATCATTATTAACTATGTGTACTGTTAGTATAAAATTTAACATAAATAAAATATAAAATCAAATTTGCGTTTTAAAAATTATATAATCAAATGAAAAATACATGGATTACCCATTAAAATCTCAACATTTAAGAGCTTGGTGTACTTTTAGTAATACTCAATTAATTGTGTTACTTCAATTTATTGTAATAAGATGTTTGCACAGAAACAATGAAATTTCTCTAAGGACTTCAAGAAATGTGTTTCAAATGCAAGTACCAAATTAAGTAGATATACTACAAGGAAAATGAAATTTAGAAACGGAATTAGCAACGAAAATAAGTTTCGTTGCTAAAAAAATTAGTTAGAGACGGAATTGAAACGGACTAATTCAGAGACGGAATTGAGACGAATCAGAGACGGAAATAGAGACGGAATTAAATTCCGTCTCTAAAAAATGGCGCCAACATTCCCACCAAAATTTTCATTTATTACAACCGTCCGTTACGTCTCGAGATTCGTGCGTGGTTCGATCTCGATGATTCAAAAATGAGGACCAAGACTCTCTCTCTCTCTCTCTCTCTCTCTCTCTCTCTCTCTCTCTCTCTCTCTCTCTCTCTCTCTCTCTCGCTCGCTCAACCCTAAACGCAACAACGTTCTCTGCCTTCTCTCTCGCCCGGTCACCGCTCTACCTTCTCTCTCGCCCGGCCTTCTCTCTTGCCCGGTCACCGCTCTGCCTTCTCTCTCGCCCGGTCACCGCTCACCCCGCTCAACATCAGATAATCCATTATTTCAAATCCAAATCGCATATTCAAAATCATCGAATACCAAATCGAGAGATTTGAAGAACGAAACCTTGAAGAAATCGTATTTTGACAATGCGTTTATAGAGGACGATCGTCCGGCGGCCCTCGCTGTGTCCTCTTCGCCGTTTCGAGAAGGTTCGATCTCTCTCTCTCTAGAATTTCGTCGATAAGGTTGGGAAGTGGTTTCAGCTCTGTCCTTCACTCACTTTCTCAAATCTCGTTTAGGTTGAAGATAAGGTTGGGGTGCAGGGGAAGGTTAGGGTTTTAATTTTTTTGTTGAATACTTGAACTTTCAGTGATTTCTATGTGTTTTGGTGGAATTGGTGGTTCTTTAAACGTTCTTCGTATCTCTATCATTGAAGACCTAACTTTCGCTGCTTCTAATCATCTAAATTTGGAGATTCCTCACGTGTGTTTTGTTTTGTGTCTCAATTTTTGGTATTCCGAGAATCTTCTGTAGTTTGTCTTAGCAATTTGTGCACTTTGAATTTCTTCCGACTGCACAGCGATGGCGAAAAGGTTTGGTAAGCAATTGATGCAAAGAAGGCTCTATATGCGACGAAGTGCATCGACTGCTCTTGTGAAGTACGTAATGCTTCTTCACCTTCAGTTCCTTTTATTTTCAATTTTTTTCTTCAATAGTTTAAGCTTTGGTATTTAGGTTTGAAATCCATTTGATAATCTTTGTTGATCGAGTATTGTGTTGTTGTTCAATATGGCTTAAATTGAGGAAATTTGGATTTGTGTGATTAGTGAGTTGGCTAAATTTGGTTAGCCTTAAATTGAGGAAATTTGGATTTGTGTGATTAGTGATTAGTGAGTTGGCTAAATTTGTGGATTTGTGTGATTCGTGTGATTTTCAATATAGACAGTAAAAGTTTCCATGTATAAATCCAAAAAAATAGTTTCCATGTATAGTGATATTGTATAAATCCCATAAGATTTCTAATATGAAAACCTACTAGTAGGCTTTCTTACTTACAAAGTAATTGGTGATTAATCTTATGGGATATATGGTTGTGAATCTAAATTTCTTATGGATCTTGCTACACATGCATGTGAGGTTATATTAATTGAATATGCTGAACTTGCAGTCTTTAGGTATATGTCCTATTATTTCTCAATTTGTTACCGTATGTATATGAGGTTTTTTTTTTTTTTTTTTCAACCCTTCTTTGCTTCATAGTAGGTCCTTCATTTACCTTCGAAAGGTCTTGTGAGGTCATTTAGACATCCAATTTTAGTTTGCTTATATTATATGGTTCTACCTCAATGTTCATTGAGTCTTTTGTTTTCCTCATGTGGCGGACTTTATTCAGCTGATAAATGTATACTTTGGTTTTAAGAAAATTAGTAAGTTATTGAATAAATTTATGGATGCTTGATACATCTTGACTTTGGTAGATCTTGTGTTGAGTTTTTCGAAATGTTGTGTAAGTTTAGCTGACTGCTACGCAATGAACAGATCCTATTAGATGAGTATTGTATATACTTTGACTTTAGAAGTTTCTAATGCAAGTGGTGCATAATAAGTGATGTAAAAATCAAGAAAAACCTTAGGTGGATTCCATGTTTTTGAACGAATCTGACGATTCAACAGATCTTGTTCCATTTAAGACACTGGTTCAAACGCTGCCTATTGCATTATCATATTTGCTCTATATGGTATCTTGCCTCATCTGGTGCAATGGTGAGTTTTTTCTCCAAATAAAAAATAAAAAATGATAAGACTGGCACTTGTTTGTTGATTAAATCGTTCAATGCATGACCATTATTGTGATGAGACAGTCTACTCCGGTGAGGGTAAAGTTTTATTCAAGTTGTTGCATGTTTGTGCGAGGATCACTACAGTTCCGACGCCAAGTAAATTTTCTTTCATTTTCTTTCTTTCGTTTTTGCAAATTAGTAACACTTCTCCAAATATTGTGCTCTAAACCATGTTTTGAGCTCATGTCTGCATTATGTCAATCCTTTAATTTTTAATGCCATTTGAAATTGTTGTCCTTCAAGTGGGAAACTATATTCTAATTTTCCAAGACGGGATGATGTATTTATTTGCATACAAGAAGGGAATGGAATGGAATGGAAAGCAAGTAAAATGCTTCTCCCATACAAGCAACTTTGTAGTGAGAAAAAGGTAAAGTTTTCTATGTTAACCTTCAAGCCTATAAAAAAAAGCATATTATGAAAGAGAAAAAAAAGAAAAGAAAAAAAATGAACTCACTCTAATGTGATACATGAAGGTGGAAGCGGAGATTGTACAAATTGAAGCAGATGATGTACTAGTTGCAATATCTAATGAAGTGTCTAAGTCCCAAATCAGCATGCTTGTTATTGGAGCTTCGTCGGGTGGCGATTTCACAAGGTAAGAGTAAGAGATATGATATCGATTAACGAGTTTGATATATTTGCATAGTTCCATTACTCCGATTAATTGGATAGAATAGCAATGTGGATTTACCATTTAGTTCTATTTCCTTCGTTTCATCTCATGGTTTTTACATGCGTTGGACCTTATATGCCCTCATAGTTGTTCCTTGTTTCCAATTGTTCCTAGTTCTATTTGAGGTTTTAAACCTTCCTTGAAGTTAAAGCTGTTATTTGATTGGGTTGGGTGTCTTGATGATTGTTAGGCGAGAAGATAACTTCTTAGTTTTTAATTCTTATGCTTCGCACGATTCTACGATTCGGAGCCATTCCATTTTTAAGGAAAAACACATCACCCGCGAGTCATGATAAAATGTCGGGTTTGTTTGGTTTAATATTTATACACGGTTTTACGTAAAACAAAATTTAATAGCTAAGGTTTTTTGTTTAGCTCATTCAATTAGGATTTTGAAAGTTTTATTTAAAGCAAGGCCTTTTTTTTTTCAAAATATAACCCAACCTGTTTTTTTTTTTTTCATGAAAATATTCTTAGCTATTTTTCATTTATTAATGCATATTTTCCTCTGCAACATATAGAATAGTGCTCAATAATAATGATAATGGGAACTATTTTTCAAGGGGCACCATAATAGTGTCAGTTTAGATGTTTCATTTCATATATTATGGGGAGACACACAACAAATAACGAGGACCAAAGACTGTCTCTGTCTGTTCCCACTGTAGCCCACTACTATATATATGGTTGATCACTTTGGTTGTAGTGGTGAAACCACATCTTGTGAAAACAAGGTCTCTAGTGATACATCGACATCTATGGTTTTGGCTGTGATTTCTAAAAGTTGTAAACAAGTCTTAATTTTATTTTATTTTTATAAGAATAAACTAGTCGACTCTAATTAATTAATTTGCAATTTAGGTTTTATTTTCATTGTTGTCGAGCATAAATATTTTTCTTTTAATTTTAATTCTTAAACGTAATCATGCATGATAGCTTGTGTATGTTGCAGTCTTAAATATTGATCATGAAACATCAAGACTATATATATAAGCATCACAAACCATTGCTATGTTATAGTTTGGAGCGAGAGATAATTTGCTAATTAACACCATGTTCCTTCTGGATAATGATGAATTTCTTTTTCTTTATTACTTTATTTATGCTGTGTTTGGCTCATACACTTGTGCTTGCGATGATACGTAGTTCTCCCATAATATTGTTTATATTCCTATTATCGTTTGTATAATTTAGTGATTTTTTTCTTTTTGATCTTTTTTCAGGTGTTTTGTACGAAGTCAAGTATTATTTGAAGCACAATCAACTTTATATAATCTCGGAACACTTCATTTTTTTATTTTTATTTTCATTTAGAACAATTTTTGCTTTTACTTTTGTAGAAAGATACGATATAGAAACTTTTTAGATTGTTTTTGTTGTTTCGTGTACAGTACATTGAGAAAAGATAATGTTAAGGATATGTTAAGTTTATATAAACTGTGCAATATCAATATATTATTTAGCTATGATTTTTATTATATATTGGCAGGTTAAATGTGCTTGGATTGAGACCTATATATATAAGACTTTAAAAACTAAACAAAAATGAAAATTAGAGACGGAAATAGCAACGGAAAATAGATACATGAATCAGAAACGGATAAAATTCCGTCTCTGGTCCGTTTCTGATTAGCAACGGATCAGAGACGGAAATAATCAGAAACGGAATTTATTCCGTCTCTAATCAGAAACGGAATTAGCTCTGATCAGAAACGGAATTTATTCCGTCTCTGATCCGTCTCTAAATCAGAAACGGAATCACATTTTCGTTTCGATTGAATCATTAAAATCTCAACATTTAAGAGCTTGGCGTACCTTTAGTAATACTCAGTTAATTTTACTTTAGTGTAATGAGATTGTTGCACTGCACCCAAACAATGAAGTTTATCGAAAAGCGTTTTCAATGGGACTGTGGATTGAGGTGGACGTGGATCCACCTAAGATACAATTCACATCCAACTGAAAAAATGTTTTTCAATTGGACCATGGATTCATAATGTTTATCATATGTGGCATGGAAATCAAAGTAGAAAGTGTCTACAACAATGTCTACTTTTAGACGTTGTTGTAGACTGCCACATCGACATTATTAATTCTTTTAAAGTTTTTATTTTTCAAGCATATATTAATATTATGAAAACTAAAAATAAAAGTGTCAACCGGTGGATTCATAGTCTAAATCCACGTTACCATTGAAAATCATTTTAATACGTGAATATTTATCTAGTGCCACATATGATAGACATTATCTCCACATACATGATGCGGCATCGATCCATGATCTAAATCTATGTTACCATAAGAGATGCTATAAGGACTTCAACAAATGTGTTGCAAATGCAAGTACCAAATTAAGTAGTTACCCATTAAAATCTCAACATTTAAGAGCTTGGCGTCCTTTTAGTAATACTCAGTTAATTGTGTTACTTTGTTTCTGAGATTTTTGCACACAAACAATGAAGTTTATCTAAGGACTTTAACAAGGGTTTTTCCAAAAGTAAGGCACATTTACAATTTATTTCACAAAATAAAGTGGTATACTTTAAAATAACAAAAATAGTCAATAACGCGTTTTGAAAAGATGTTATTGCTTTTGATGTTTGTGACGTGGCGGTGAGGTGGCGGTGGGATAGCGTCTTTTGAAAAGGCGCTATCCATACAACCTCACCCGCCACCTCACCGCCACGTAACAAACATCCAATAACGCCTTTTCAAAAGGCGTTATTGGCTATTTTTGCAATTTGTGAGGTGGCGGTGAGGTGGCGATGACGCACACGCATATCGAAGTGGACAACCCATGTAAACGTCACTCATGTATGCCGAAGTGGAGATTTCATGCAAATGACAAGCACGTATGTCGAGGTGGGCGACCCATGCAACCTCGTGCAACTCATGCAAACGTCACGCACGTGTCTCGAGGTGGTAAAGCCAATGCTAACGTCACACACGTATCCCTGGTTGACAATCCATGCAAACGTCATGCACGTATCCCGAGGTGGGCAATCCATGCAAACGTCATGCACGTATCTCGAGGGGCAACTCATGCATATCCACTACAAACCATAGACCTCATGTAAACGTTAGCACGTATTGCGAGGCGGACAACCCGTACAACCCATAGGCGCTATTCGGTCGGCCCATGTCCACGTGGTCATCCTACGTGGACCGTCCACGTCAGCAAAAAACTCATCCACTCCAATAACGCCTTTACAAAAGACATTATTGCCTATTCTGGAGAAAAAAAAACACAACCTTATTTTTCGAGTTTAAACTAAAAACATTAGTAGTTTTGTAATTTTTTCCTTTAACAAGTGCAAATGCAAGTACCAAATTAAGTAGATTACCCATTAAAATCTCAACATTTATTAGCGCAGAGAGAGAGAGATTCTGACCCATTGTAGAGGGAATGTGGGGTTATTGACTTGGAACTCAACACAAATTTATTTTTTTGATGAAATTATGGGGCCTTGCTTGGGGTGGGGCCCGCCCCGCCCATCTCCCAAAATCGGGCTTGGGTCAAGGCAGTGTGAACGATTTCTTGTAAGGCTGCGTGAACCATTTCTTGTAGGCCAATGGTTTGACTTGCCCGTTATCATTCTAATATTTTTTAAGTTTTTTTTTTGGCGTAAAAACTAAAAACCATTGCCTATGTGCACAACATGGTTAAATTGGAAACATTGTAAAATACCATTCTCATTCGTCAGTTTTTCGCCTTTGTATTTCATGGTTGAGAAAATTTAATTTATGTCGCATAACCATTTGAATAGGAAAATGATAGAGTGCACTCACTTTTGTGTGCAACCAAATCTGACACGCAGAGCGCCTCCAAATGCGTGTGCTAGGCACATCCAAATATTACATTCAAAATTACTTTCCTTAATTTGTTTATTCTTATTAGTTTTAAAATTAAATGGCAGTTAGAGGATGAGGATGTTTTGAGTAGATAAATTACATTCAAATATTACTTTCCTTAATCTTCTCAACTTCCACATATTTAATAACTATCTAAGAGCATATCCAATGAGGATGTGAATTAGAGGTGAATGTGGGACACGTATGATAGAATAGACATCCCAAAATGTGGATTAATATTATGGAGATGATGTAGCACAAATAACTTTCTACATTGTCTACGACAAAGATAGTGTGTGTTATGCCACCTCATAAAAAACTAAATACAAAATACAAAAAAGCAACAAAAAAATTGAAAAATAGTTAATTAATATAATAACTTATTTTTATATCCTAAAAAGTATACTATGTTTTTATTCTGACTTTTTTGACAACTAATTATAACTTTAGGTTTAATAGCGGGAAGACCTTTAATTAAAAGAAGAATAGTAAATTTAAGTGAAGATTGAAAGACTTAATTAAGAGTAAAATAGTAAATTCAAGTGACGGGTGAAAGATTGATTATGCCTTTAATTAAATGTAGGATAGTAAATTTAAGTGACGGTTGAAAGATTTAATTAATGGTAGAATAGTAAATTCAAGTAACAATTGAAAGATTAATTATATGTACTTATTAAGTATAGTAGATATATATGTAGATAGAATCGGTGATGTAGCAATGGGTCGCGTAGTCTAGAAATAAACATTAAGAGCATCGCCAATGGAAAATGTGTATTATAAACGTGGATGGTTGTCATGTTAGCAACGTAGAGACGATGTCCATCCTAAGTAGCTTGAATAAACATTAAAGTTCAAAATTGATCTTCAATAGTCAATGCGGATTGCACTTTCTATTTTCAAATTTTATTGTTTTTTTATATATTTAAAAAAGAATTGTTTAAGTGGTTATGGCTTGCACCGTCTAGAAGCAGACATATATTGTTTATTCCTTAGAGCATCTCAAAAGGTAAATGTGGATTATAGGCATAGATTAATGATATATTATATGTTTTCCATCCAAGTGACTTGAATAGACATTGAAGTTCAAAATGATTTTCATCCAAGTGACTTGAATAGACATTGAAGTTCAAATGTACTATCCAATGCTCAATATGAATTTCACTTCTATTTTAAAATTTTATTATTATTTTATATATTTTGGAATCAAAACTTTTCAATAAAATTTTAAAATCAAAACGGATATCAATGGATTGGAGAAGAAGCACGCTTGTGCCAATCTTCAAAAACAAATGAGACATTCAAAGTTGCTCAAACTACCGGGGAATTAAACTTATGAGTCACACTATGAAACTATGGGAGAGAATAATCAACAATAGGCTAAGGAGAGAAACAACAATATCAGAGAACCAATTTGGTTTCATGCCTGGGAGGTCAACTATGGAGGCGATTTTCTTTGTAAGACGATTGTTAGAAAAATATAGAGAAAAAAAAAAGATCTTCATATGGTATTCGTAGATTTAGAAAAAGCATATGATAGGGTCCCTATAGAGATGTTCTTTGGTGTGTTCCAAAAAGAAAAAGAGTGCATGCTAGATACATAGACACTATTAAGGATATGTATGATGGAGTAGTAACGAGTATAAAGACATTTGGAGGAGCTACAAAAGAATTTTCCATTACGATAGGACTACATCAAGGATCGGCTTTAAGCCCATATCTATTTACTTTAGTTATGGATGAACTAACTAGACATATTCAAGAGGATATACAAGGTGTATGCTATTTGCGAGATGATATTGTCTTAGTGGATGAAACTAAAGATGGAGTGAATAGGACATTAGAACTCGGAGGAATACATTAGAATCTAAAGGCTTTAAGTTGAGTAGGACGGCGAATACATGCACTGTGAGTTTGGAAACACTAGACATCGAGATGACGGAGTGGTAAAATTAGGGGAAGTAGAAGTTCCTAAGGTAAACCACTTTAGATACCTAGGATCAATCATACAAAATGATGGTAACATTGAAAATGATGTCACATATAGAATTCAAGCCGGATGGAAGAAATGGCGAAGTGCAACAGGGGTGATTTGTGATCGACATGTTCCTACTAAGTTAAAAGTAAAATTTTATAGGACCGCAATTAGGCCAGCTATGCTCTATGGAAGTGAATGTTGGGCGGTAAAGCAACAAAAATTACATAAAGTGAACGTAGCAGAAATGAGGATGCTTAGGTGGATGTGTGGTAAAACTCGTAAATATAGAATAAGAAATATATAAATTCAAAGACAAGTAGGAGTAGCACCAATTGATACAAAGATTAGGGAAGGGTGGTTGCGATGGTTTGGTCACCTGCAAAGACGGCCTACAAATGCCCCAACTAGAAAACTTGACTCGATATATAGAAACTGTAGAAATTCGACGTGGTAGGGGCAGACTAAAGTTAACATGGGATGCATTAATTAAAAGGGATTTGAATGGTTTGCAAAGCTCACCATCAATTCCACTTAATCGAGCACAATGAAAAATTTGATCCATATAGCCGACCCCAATTAATTTGGGACTGAGGCTATGTTGTTGTTGTTGTATTTTATATATTTTGGAGAGAATTATTGCTAACGTGGCTATAAATTGCACTGGCCAGAAGTGAACATTCAAAATAGACAATGTTTATCCATGTCAGTTCGACATTCAAAATGCACATTTCCTTGGTGAGGTTTTTTAACCCCAATGTCTATTTAGTCTTAGATGGTACACATTGACATTCAAGTCACATCTCATTGGAGATGCTCTTATATGTTATGCATGCATAAGATTCAAAATGCACATTTTTGTGGAGCACAGTGAAGATGATTTTGAGTTTTTTCATACGCAATAAAAATTACAAAACAATTTTGACAAAAACCCCAACGAGGACGAATCTAATTCCATTAAAAACGTTTAAACCATGAAAAACTTAATCATCTCGCAATAAGTTGATCGAGCACCGCAACGACGAACGCCCTCTACTAGTAGTCTACACACTACGACGAACGACGCATTGAAGTGCTAGATATCTACAGCATACCCCTAAGTCGTTTCTAAAACGATGATGCCTATTAATCTCTAAGTGACATTGATCAATATCAATTCACTTAGACTAGGCCTTTTAACAAGCCTAACACATCAAGGATCCTTTGGATATCTCCCTTTATATGAGAGGGACAAATTCTATATTGATTACACAACTTCATCACATTGCTCACACAGTAACCGATCACAACCTTTATAATCGTCAGGTTAAAGATAACGTTTGATAGTGTCAAATCACTGTGTTCCCAATGTTGAAGTCTCTGGTAATCTCAAGTCAGAGGACCGAGAAATATATCTATCATGAGAAACAACTATGACTTAATCCATGTGATGTTCTCATAGCGGGTCGGTCCAGTACTTTGTTCCTTAACAAGTACTCGTGATCTTGATTCGTATCCCTATACGTATAATCATCAATCAAGACTCACACTAGTCTTAATTCATTATAGTTCCCAAGTATAATGATCGACTAGGGACATTTAGGATATTTCGTAAATACCCATGGATCTTATTATAATGTAAACATGCAAATTAATTATAATAAACAGCAAATGAAATCCTCTATTTTATTAACTAAAAGTATTCATAAAGACATTTATGGATTGACCTAGGGCACATGCCCCAACATCTCTCACTTACACTAGGGCCAATCATACATGCATCTAATGCCTAATGATCTAACATGACCATCATGTTTTGCTTGTGGAAGAGTTTTTGTCAATGGATCCCCAACGTTGTCTTCAGTAGGTACTCTGCAAATCTTTGCGTCTCCCCTCTTAATAATTTCTCTAATGAGATGAAATCGCCTGAGTATATGTTTGGATATGTGGTGTGATCTAGGTTCCTTGGCCTGTGCTATTGCCCCATTATTGTCACAATACAAACAAATAGGGTTAGCAATACTTGGAACCACACCTAGTTCGAGAAATGAACTTTTTGATCCAAACCGCCTCCTTTCTTTGCATCGGACGCCGCAATATACTCAAACTTTCGTTGTAGAATCGCCACATCTCTTGCTTCGAACTTTTTCACTTCTTCGCACCCCCATTCAAAATAAACACATATCCAGACATTACGATCTAAAATCATCTATATCGGTTTGAAAACTTGCATCTGTGTAACCATTTACAACTAGATCATTTTCAAAAACCTCCATAGACCAAGAACATTTCCTTAGTTCTTCTTAAGTATTTAAGAATGTTCTTTACTGTTATTCAGTGACTCTCACCAGGATCTGACTGATATCTGCTTGTAGTGCTTAAAGCATATGACACATCAGGTCGAGTGCATAGCATGGCATACATGATAGATCCAATAACTGATGCATATGAAGTCTTATTCATACGGTCTCGCTCATCATTTGTCTTAGGACATTGAGTCTTGCTGAGACTTATGCCATGAGACATTGGCAACAATTCTCTTTTAGAGTCTTGCAAACCGAACCTATTCAAAGACCTTGTCTATGTAAGCACTCGACTTATACTTGATTAGCGTCTTAGATCTATCCCTATAGATCATTATCCCTAGGATATAGGGTGCATCTCCTAAGTCTTTCATTGAGAAACACTTCCCCGACCAAGACTTGACACTCGCAATGTTGGGATGTCATTTCCAATGAGTAATATATCATCAACATACATGCAGAAAAACTACACTCCCATCGACCTTCTTGTATACACAAGGCTCATCTTCGTTCTTAATAAAACCAAAATCCTTGATTGCTTCATCAAAACGAAGATTCCAACTCCGAGAAGCTTGCTTTAATCCATAAATGGATCTTTGAAGCTTGCATACCTTCCTAGAATTCTCAGGATGTACAAAACCTTCAGGTTGTGTCATATACACGTCCTCAAGCAGCTTTCCATTAAGAAATATTATTTTTACATCCATTTGTCATATCTCATAGTCATAATATGCATCAATGACAATTAAAAATTCTTATGGATTTAAGCATGGCTACTGGCGAAAAAAGTTTCATCATAATCAACACCTTGAGTCTGCCTGAAACCTTTTGCTATAAGTCTTGCTTTAAAAGTATGCACATTGCCATCCATGTCAGTTTTCTTCTTGAAAACCCATTTACATCCAATGGTCTTACCACCTTCAGGTAAATTAACCAAGTTCCAAACTTGGTTATCATACATGAATTGCATCTCAGAGTTCATGGCACTTAGCCATTTATCTGAGTCTGGTCTAGACATAGCCTCCTGATAAGTGGTGGGCTCATTTTGATCCATAAGCAACACATCACGACTATCAGTAATGAGAAATCTGAATCTCTCTGGCTCATGTCTTACCCTACCAGATTTACGTGGATCTTGTGTCACTTGCGGAGGTTCAACTGGTTCAGAACGTTGTTGAACTTCCAGTAGCGGTTCAGGGTTTATCTGTGATTCTTGAACTTCTTCAAGATTTATTTCTCTCCCACTAGTGTCTTTTGAAATAAACTATTTTTTCATAAAGGCACCATACCGAGCAACAAACACTTTGTTCTCAACGGGATTATAAAAGTAATATCCTTTTGTTTCCTTAGGATACCCCACAAATAAACACTTGTCAGATTTAGGTGCTAGTTTTTCTGAGACTTGTCGTCCAAATCTTAAGGAAAGACAAACTAGGTCTCTTCCCGTACCATATCTCATATGGTGTTTTATCAACCGCTTTAGAAGGAACTTGATTTAGAGTGAAAGCTGCAGTTTGTAATGCATAACCCCAAAAGGATAATGGAAGATCTGCATGACTCATCATAGATCGAATCATATCTAATAAGGTTCGATTTCTCCTTTCAGAAACTCCATTCCATTGTGGAGTGGCTGGTGGAGTCAATTGGGAGACAATCCCACAATTTCTAAGATGATCATCAAATTCTTGGCTTAAATATTCACCACCTCGATCCGATCGAAGTGTTTTGATAGTTTTACCAAGTTGATTACGCACTTCATTTTGAAACGTTCGAAACATCTCAAATGATTCACTTTATGTTTCATAAGATATACATAACCATGTCTCTTTGAAATCATCGAGTAAATGTAATGAAGTATCGATAACCTCCTCTAGCCATTGTGTTTATAGGACCGCATACATCGGTATGTATTAGACCCAATAAATCACTTGCCCTTTCACTGTGTCCAGTAAAGGAACTTTTAGTCATCTTGCCTAGTAAACAAGATACGCATGTTTCATATATTTCTAAATCAAATGAATCTAGAAGCCCATCTTTATGGAGCTTCATTATGCGTTTCTCGTTTATGTGTCCGAGACGACAATGCCAAAGATAGGTTTGATTACATAAATGACAATTTTCTTCCTTTTCTTTTGGGTGTTTTGAAGCAGGAACAGGTTGGGACTTGACTTGTTCCATAGGCTTTGCGACAGGTGCATCAACAGCCTTGGCAACTCTAGCCTTGCCTTTGCCTTTCTTTTTCATTCCCTTTCCCTTTTGGACCATCAACACATTACTAGAGGGTTTCTTGATATTTTGTTCAGCAGTTTTGAGCATCAAATGCAACTCTGAAATTGATTTCTCCATATTATTCATATTGTAGTTTATCACAAATTGTGAGTAACTCTTTGGTAATGAATTCAGAATCAAATCTGTTGCCAACTCTTGGCTTATGGGAAATCCTAGTCTATCTTGTTGGTCAACATAGCCCTTCATCTTCAGAACATGAGGACTAACTGACGCCTCAGTCATCTTGCAAGAATGTAGGTTTTTGATTGTCTCGAACCTTTCTTGCCTAGCTTGCTGTTGGAACATTTCCTTCAGCGTTAAAGCCATGTCGTAGGCTTCCATTAGTTCCATGTCCTTCAAGTTCGGGAACTATAGTTGTCGACATAATACATGCAACATCAGTAGAATCGTTGACATGCTTAGTATGCGCATCCTTCACAAACTTTCATAACATTGGTGGTGGGTCCTCGGGGATTGGAGCATCCAGGACATACAACTTGCGTTCATGCTTAAGAACAATTCTCAAGTTTCGAACCAATCAAGAAAGTTAGTCCCAGATAGCTTATCCTTCTCAAGGATGGATCATGATGAAAAGGGATTATTGTTACTTGAAGAGGCCATTGATCTACAATAAAGATTATGCAAAGTTTATTTTAGTATAGAGGAATAGACTCCCACTAAATTAGCAACCCTCCTAAAACATACTATTTATTTAGGGGACTAAAATTCATATTTCACCTAATTCTATGACAGCTATGACATGAAACACAGAACTAGATTATTTAGGTAGGTAACAGTTACCAATTACATCTTATGTAATTTTTAGATCCTTTTACGAGATATGGGACATCTTATGTCTTAGCATGTTTTTATCTCATCATTTGCCTAAAGCTCAAAACTATTTTGATGGCTTTATTAAGTCGGACCATTTTAAACATTAAGGTAACTCTTACCCAACTTGTCTCACCAAGATAACATAATACACCCAGTTATGGCTGAAACTATATTAGTGTGATCGAGACCTTGACAAGTGTTTAAAATGGATGGCACGAGACTTAAAATTTAATAGATGAATTTTATTCAGTTTTAGTGATTTTATGCAAACAATGAAATATCATATATTTTATTGATTTGTTCAATCACTAAACAATTTGAAATTTTTTTTTATTTTATATACTTTTCACTAATAAAAGAATTTTCGTGCGCTAGGATTAGTTAGACGGCGGTCCTCATGGTCGGTCAATGGACGGTAATAGAGGCGCGCGCCTGCTTTTTTTTTTTAGAAGACTAATCTCAATTCTGAAAATTAAAACTCGCTATAGAAAATCATAATTTTTCACTGATTTTATTATCATAAATTAACCCCTTAATTTATCCGAAATTAAGTCAATTAAAACATTTTAATTAACTCGGGTCCACATCTAACTAATCATCTTATCCTAATCCAATTAGGATTTAAGATATTTGAATCCTAGTATATCACCAATAACAAGATTCTTGATATTTATCTCCTATTCTAATTTGTTATCTATCTTTATCAAATAGAAACTTCATAACAAAATAGATATAACAAGATAAATAATTAATTTCGAAAATTAATTATTTATTTTGAATTTAAGATATTTGAATCCTAGTATATCACCAATAACAAGATTCTTGATATTTATCTCATATTCTAATTTGTTATCTATATTTATCAAATAGAAACTTCATAACAAAATAGATATAACAAGTTAAATAAATAATTTCGAAAATTAATTATTTATTTTGGATTTAAGATATTTGAATCCTAATATATCAACAATAACAAGATTCTTGATATTTATCTCATATTCTAATTTGTTATCTATCTTTATCAAATAGAAACTTCATAACAAAATAGATATAACAAGATAAATAAATAATTTCGAAAATTAATTAATTATAAATAAATAATTTCTAAAATTAATTATTTGCAATTTCGGTCCTCATCCAAATAATCACAAACATGTAATTGAATCATGAACTACTATCCCAATCGAACCTAATGGTGTCATGGATCACAGAACACAAAATTCAATTCATTAAAATTATTTGAATTAACCTAACATGGTTACTAGCATGTACGAAACTGATTTTAATTAAATCACGAATATGTGTATCATATACACAAAACATGATAATAAATCTCAAAGACAACTTATGTATATCACATATACATCAACTATTAACATGCTTTCAATCATATATCATGTATATATCAGAAGAAAACATGTAATGAATTTAATGGAATCGAACTCGAAGACTCTAATACCACTGTTGAGTTTTGGGGTTCATACGCAGCGGAAATTACAAAACAATTTTGACAAAAACCCCAACAGGATCCGAATCTAATTCCATTAAAAACGTTTAAACCATGAAAAACTTAATCATACCTCGATCGCAATATACCTTTCTCGAAGGTTGATCGATCTCTAAGGCGCGCAACGACGAACGCCTCTACCGCAGTAGTCCACACACGAACGGCGACCAAGATTCGAAGTGCTAGCTTCAAGAGAATACCAAATCCTTTTGTTTCTCTCCAAAATGATCCAGAGCATACCAAAAACCATAAGTCGTTTCTAAAACGAAAATAGAGTTTCGGCCTATTAATCTTTCGTGCTTGTGTTCTAACTTAAAGCGTCTATTTATACAACCCTTGTATATAGACGGTTAAGTAAATTACACATATACCCTTACTTAAAGAAGTATAAGTGTAATACACCACAAGGACGTTTCTATTATGAATTTTATCACATAAAATTTGTTTTTCTAAATCATCTTAAAATCTCGCAAAACCATTCTTAGTGTGCGACCCAATAGGCTCATACAACGTTGGCAGTGTACCAAAACACATTTTGGTATACAAGTCATCATGATCTCTAGCAAGACATTATGACTACCCAAGTTGTACGAATATCAAATCGATACAACCTAATCAATAGTGTATATAACATCCTTTTGTCACACGATATCCTTTTGATCAAACATAAGGCATGGAATTGTCATCCAACATGTTCAATCGTACTAGTCTCGATCTTTAGGTAGATCGAAAACATCCAAGTGACATTGATCAATCCTATCATCAATATCTAATGATGTGTTACTTATGATATTATAGTTTAATTAGCTTATTAATATGATCATCAATAACTCACATTAGTCTTAACTCATTATAGTCAAGTATAAGTCAAGGCAATCGTAAATACATGGATTTCATATAAAAATGGCCTAATCTAAAAGTAATAAAGACATTTATGGATTGATAACATTAATTAATATAATGATGTGGATATTATAGTTTAATTAGCTTATTAATTGATGGACTCAAAAAGATTTCATATAAAAATGGCCTAATCAAACAGTATGATAACATTAATTAAAAAGACATCAAAAAGACTCAAACAACCAAAAAGACATAAAGACCCTTAATTCAAATTCATTATTGATGTTTGGGGGAAGAGGGTAATTTGGTCTTTTACTTAAATAGATATCTTAAATTATTAATAAAAAAATTTTGAATCCGGACTCAAAAAGTCCGAACAGATTTTTTGTTAATATAAATTTAACCTCTTCTTAATTTGTTTAGTTTTATGTTTAATATATTGATCATTTTAGTTCCCGATTCAAAAATGTGATTGAATTTGACCAAACTTTTTTTTTTTTTTCAAACATTTGTGTATTAATGTTACTAACCCAAAAAGGTACGACAATCTATTACAACAAACATAATAGATATTATATTTCAATGACGCTTGGAACTCAAGTCTTACACTACTCATACATGGTGATATGGCACCAACCACATAAGGGGGAACAATAACTCACACCACCAACCCATAAAGGGGAACAATAACTCTATAACAAGGGACGAGAACCCCATCATGAAGGACAACAACTCCATAAGTGGAAACGACGCCTCATAAATGGATACAAAAACTCTAGATCTCTAGTTCAAAGAGGAGAAAAAATAGTAAAACAATCGGTCATCACGCCACCACGATGACGCGCACACCTAACACCGCTCGTCACCACATAAAGTCAATCGTCGACATTCGCTACAGTAAACTAGGAGACCTGCAATCACATCTCACCGTATCATCGGTTGGAACATTTGTTCTTGTGTTTTTGAAAGAAAAATATTAGCCCCACAATGGAAAACCAAAAGCCTCTTTCTCACTTTATATATGAAAGTAATCCAATCAACTTTATTTTAAGGCAAAGGGTTGGAGTAAGCGACCCAATGGGGTGCACATGGGCAGTGAGATGACCCTTATACATTTTAAGTCAAAGATGGGCTTTGTGCATTGGGCTTTGACTTGGTTTGCTATCAAATATAATTTTATTTTTACTATTAACTTTTGAATTTCAGAATTAATTAAATAATAATTAATTTTTATTCTACTTAATCGTTTTACAATTATTATAGTTAGAGTATGTTAATAATTGTGATTGTTGAACCCTAAAATATTTATTGATTATGAAATTAAGGGATGTGTTGTTTGAAGACAACTCTTCAAAGGCTATTTAAGTCTTACTCAAACACAAATTATTTATTCAATTTTCATTTTTAAACTTATATTTTATTGTGAGAGAGAAGAAGAATACAGTTTGGCAAACTTTTAAATTTGGTGATCTTTGAATTTGGAAGTGAATCATGCAAGAGATAGACTTCTAAAGTGGGTTAATCACCAAATCGTGAAAAAAATTTGTATTCAGACATTGCAAAATTTGCAAGCCTCCGATTAAATTTTAATTTATTTATTCAGTTCTGTTTTCAATTTTGTGTCATTCCTTCTGTTGAAAGTATAAGAAATCGTTACAGATTGTATGATTTAACATCGTCACTTTCGGTTTTGGAGTCTAGGCAAAAGAGGGGCCAGCGGCGGCGGAAACCCACCAGCTACAACACGAGTTCAGTTAATATAGTATATTATCAGGTAGCTAATTTTCGGCCATATTTGTCTGCATGTACATGTCACGCTTTTTCTTTCTTTCATTCTTTTTAAACAAAAGAAAAATCAATCAATAACAAGCTTGAAGAACTTAAAGTCAAAAAAAAAAAGGTTAATTAATGAACATGGGAATGAATGATTTCTTATTAATATTAAGATAATGATCCTTAAACTAATCATGAGACGGAAGTTTAAGTTTCGGATTCTCATGATAATTTTAAAAAAATCATGGAGTTCCAATTTTCGCATGGGCATTATCACAAAGGTCTTGTAGTATTCACTTTTTTTATTAAAAAGAAACAACTTGCCTCTATTAAAGTTTAAACTCATAACTTCTCGCTCCTAAACCATGTATCAAGCCATTTGATATTGGTTGGTAGTCTTTTAATTTGGTACTAATATAGTGATATTATAGTTCAGGTTAGAAACAACAACTGCACTGAATAATTCGCGTTTGAACACTATTCGGCTTTATATTGGGTCAATTTACTCAATCCATGAGATTCAACTCTAAAACATTGCTTAACGGAAATTGAGTTCCTTATTACTCGGATCGATTGATTGTAAATGCTTTTTTTTTTTATGAACGTACACAGTGCATGGCAATTAATCTTTATATTTAGACATAAATTATAACCAAGTAGACATAAATTATAACCAACCAAAAGGTCGGGTAAGTCATTTATTTTAAATGGTTAGAATTTATTTTTTAAAAAATAATAAATGTTTATATTTTTTATTTTATTTTTAACTTCAAAAGGAGTCCAACCCCACCACCTCTCCATACTTTATCTTTTGGTAAGTGATGCCTCGTTATCTCACCAAGATACTTTCGCTAAATGTTAGGATATTAAGTGAATAAAATAATTCACCTATAGCATGATTACTTGATTAGCAGCATTAAATCATATATATATTCTGATTGAATTGTCTTTTCTTTGTCTGGTGTTTCTTCATGGCCAGATATAAATTAGCGTGTCTTTGGCCTTTTCTTTTCTTTGATTGCATATTATTTTTGTTTCTTTGTATTTTGTTGAAAGGCTCAATAATTAATTAATTACTTCGGGGAACATAAAATTTGTGATGGCTTTAGCTGATTGGTTGGCTTTACATCTATGTTTCTATTGATCCGATCTTTATTGCCTTCTATGTGCCTTGTTTGGTTATGGTTGGAGTTAACTTTCGAGAAATAACTTTGAGAGGAGTTGAAACTAATCTTGTTTAGTTGCCAACTTCCCTCCAAGTTATCTCTCAAGTCACACCCAAGTGTGAGAGATATCTCATCCACCCCTCTTAGAGAAGTTATCTTATCTCTCAAGAGTGTTTGAACACAATTATACCCCTCATTAATTACCTTTAATTATTCACATCCATCTTTTTTATTTGAAGGATATTTATACTAATTTATCTTTTATTATTTAAAAATTATTAACTTTCCAGCAAGTTTAAAGTTGAACTAAATATGAAATATGATTTTTCACTGTGAGTTAACTTCAAGGTGTTAACTCTACTCGCACTGTAAGTTGACAAAAACAAATCAAACGAGGCCCGAATCTTAATACATGCACCAAATTTATGTTTAAGAGGTTGTATTTGTGCTTACAATTAAGAAAAGTATAGAGAGGCTTAATTATTGCTTTAAGGGTAAGTGATTGATCTAAGATTGATTAGATAAAGCTTAATCATAAAAATATTAATTAAGTTACAACTTACAAGTCAATATTTAATTAAGTATATTTTTGAAAAGTTTATTGGATCTAAAGTAATACAGCAGAAACAAAGGTTGTATGTATGTATGTATGTATGTGTCTATATAGCTAGCTCTCTAAAAGCTGGGGTTTTTTTTTTTTGGTTACAACTAGGTTTTTTTTTTTGTTAAGTAGTTTATAGCATGCTTTTTATATTCTCATTAATTATTTCTTTGGATATGAACTTAAGCTTGCCAATTACTATATAGAACTCATAATTCAATGATTTATTGCACATAATATAAAGTGTAGTAAGGGTGTGATTATATCTTTTATTAAAGTTGGATATACAAAATCAAAATAAAAATATTGGTTATTGAAAATAATTCTTCAGATAAATGCAATTCACCAATTTTTTTATTCATATAAGTTCTATTATTTCAATACTTGATTATTTGTTTGTCAAATAAAAAAAACTTTTTGAATTCTCTGTAAACAAAATTTTGCTAAAGCGTTTAGCGTTGCCCAAAACGCTTTGAATTTTCCAAATGTTTCAGTGACAGTTGAACTTGTTCTTATTTTTTGTCTAACCTCAATTTCTCTACGTTCTTGATCTATCTACATCTTTAATTTAATTTTTGGAATAGCTGTGAGTTGTAAATTACTTTGTTCTTATTATTTTAGGGGGCCATCTTCAACACCCGTCACAATTTTTTTAGTACACGTGCAACTGCATGTGCAATTTTTTTAGTACAGTTGAACTTGAGTTTACTTTTTGGGATGTAATACCCAACTCTATCTTATTATTGTCACAGCAGAATAGCCTCCATTGTTAAAACTATTGCCAAATTTGACTTTATTTCTGCCAAAAAAAATAATATGAATTCAATGTGCAATGAAATGATTGGTAACAAAAAAAAAGATGAAACGATCGACCATTTCTTTTACTTAAAAAATAAATCATAGACTAAAGAACTGAATGTTTGATAATCATATTCACAAATTTTAAGTTAATTATATTTTATTTGATGTGCGTCACATATGAAGCACGTGCTCGTTGACTAGTATAATTAAAATAATTTTAATCATTAATTTTTTGATGACCTTAACCAGTAATTTTTTTCTTTTTTGGTGAAAAATCAATAATTTTTTAAAGATATATTCTCGTGCAATCAAATTAAGAAGGCATTGAAAAATTTTCTGTAATAGCTACTATACATAATGTCAATAATGTCAATGTCAATGTGATAGAAGTATAAAACATGTGATACTTATAAATATATCTTTATTCTGTCATGATTGAAATGAGAGCATTTCTAATGATAAATGTGAATTGTATGTATGAATTGATGTCACATCAGCAATGCAAAAGCAATGTAAAGAAGATGTATATCCCAAGTGGCTTCAATAAATATTGAAATTCAAAAGTGTTCTCCAATTGTCAATGTCGATTGTATTTTTATTTTAAATATATATATATATATATATATATACATATTAGTTTCTGGAGCTTGCTACGCACGCTTGAACCCTTAATTAATCTAATAATTTATTTTTATATCCCAAAAAGTATACTATTTCATTTTTATTTTGGCAACTAATTATAACTATTTGGATTCAATAGCGGAAAGACCCTTAATTAAAAGAAGAATAGTAAATTTAATGAAGATTGAAAGACTTAATAAAGAGTAAAATAGCAAATTCAATTAACGGATGAAAGTTTAATTATGCCTTTAATTAAAGATATGATAGTAAATTTAAGTGACGGTTGAAAGACTTAATTAAGGGTAGAATAGTAAATTCAAGTGACGATTGAAAGATTAATTATTCATGCTTATTAAGTATAGTAGATATGGTAATTATACAACGGAGCCCAACCTCATGTGATGGAAACTATATTTTTTTTTGTTTTGTCAGGCATTTAGTGGCCTATGTACTGCAATTAAGAGTTTAAGACAAATGTATTGACCATTAGATTCTAATATGGTCTTAAATAAAGTTCACATGAAACGTGTAACTCCCATGGTCGTCTTTTGATAAGAAATGTCTCATCAATCACTCCAAAAATGCTTTGGCGTAAATCTCAATTTTATATCGAAGATATACTTGAACAACTTAATTTGTCCCAATTGTATCACTTAACCACCTACTTCTACATGGCTGGGTTGCTCAATTTTCTTGCAGTATTACCAAGTGATGGCTTGGGTTATGGTAGTTGTTTGTGAGAGGTGAAGAAAATAATTCTACATAAACTAGTTGAAAAGAAATACACGATACTCCAACTTGCTTAGCATTTTGGTGTGAAGGCACCCACTCTAACCTAAAACCCACACTTCAAACTCATTTGTAGTTATGGGCCATTTCTCTCAAATTGATGAACACAATTAATTGAAGTTCACTCTTGAGATTGCCTAATTAATTAGCTAGGATCCTCAATAACTCAATCTGATCAACTTCTTAATTGACCTGCTTTAGATGAGAGTACATATTAATATTGAGCAAAGACAACAAAAAGACATTAGCAGTCATTCAATTATCATAACCTTGGATGGGAACGATTGGTGAGTTTGCCTGAGGTGGTGGTGGCCGGAAGATAGGCAGCTTCTTCCTCCGCAGCTCCTCGTCGAAATCAGGAAAGCCAGTGACATCGTCAAACACCACCACTACATGCGGCGGCACCACCACCTCACGCGGTGATTCTAATACATCTTCGACGCCGGATACCACATCGGTTTGGTCACTATCAGCACTTGTGAAAATGAATGCAGTAGTAGTTATAATAAGAGTAGGAGAACACAACATGAATGCCAGGATGACTACTGAGAAGTAGTGTTCGCCCATTCCTTCAAACAACAAAAAACAATCACACAAACAAATTCAAAGAGAACCAACACTGGTGGGGAGTGTTGGTTTTTTTTTTTTTTTTTTTTTTTTTTTTTTTTTTTTTGACAAACACTCAACATTCCACTGGAGTTGAACAGTACATGGTGCATTGGATATTTAATATTTGGTCCTTACATAGACATGACCATCTCAAGCAAGTAGATGAATAAAACTCCTTGTGTTACCGACACCAAATGATCCTACTAATGTAACCCAGGAACAAAGCACACTTGTTGGAGTCCCTTCGATACACATCGAGATACATGCGCGCACACACCAATGCCAAGATCAAGGGACGACAACAAATGCGTGTCATTCTTGCAATGTCTTTTCTAGGTTACAAAAGCATTTTCCATCAAAAAATCAAAGTCGACTACATAGATCAAGCTTTTTCATTTCACTCAATCTAATGCACACCCATATAGAAAATCTTTCTAAGACCTTTTTTTTGCAAGTTCTAAAACCTTCTTAGTTCATGTATCCCAAATTATTTTATTTCCATTTAAAGTTGCTAGCTAGCATGTGCATCTCATACTCCAGTAATTTGTTTTAATCATTACCATGCTATACCCCCTCCATTAACAAATTCAAGCAATAATCCATGTAATACGTACCAAACCTAAGCCAATCTAGGATTGAGACTTAGTTATAGTTATTGTACAAACACTTCAGACTATTGTTAACACAACTAATTTCAACATGTGGTGTTGCATATCATGTGGTGACGACCACAACATATGGTCTCATCTCATCTTCTACGTATGTGCAAAGACTAATATAGGTCGGCTTAAATTTCTCATCAGAGCAACAACAACAACCAACCCATACATTCAATTAGCATGCCCTATTTCCTAACGCTATCAACTACCAATGGGGTCAAGAGTTTATTATAAGATCCCAAATATTGCAAACTCGGACCCCATATGTCGCAGCGGACTGTGATTCGAATTGATGAAGGTAGTATCCGAAGCTCGAAGTTTCACGTGCTGTGCTTCTGCAACTACAGACTATCATTGGCATGCTTCGGATAACCCTATATCTAAGCAACATATCTCAAATGGATGATAAACTAGAGCACAGGTTAGACTTAGTAAGCATACCTTAAATTTATTTTCCCTTCAAAATCAACACAATGAAATAAAAGAAAGAATCACAAAAGCAGCAAACTAATAAAGTCTATCACTAGCATCAAAGCTTTAGAGGCAGAAGGCTGTTAACAGAATAACATAGATCACTATTAAAAGAGCAGAAACAGCGTCATAAACTCGAAATGAACAATCAAGGTTTAATATTATTAGTGTTATTTCATTTCCATCACCCTGCACACCTCATAGAAAATATATATAGGATAAAATGAGAAGCAAAACTAATCTAATCCAGTTTTTGGAAAGAACATTCAACATATAATGATTAAAAGCATCATGCAAATAGAGAGCCACTGTCAATATTTCTAAAACAAGAGATCATTAAGAAGTTCCTCACCAGGATGAAGTTGCCACGACATGAAAGTTGCGCAAAAATCTTCTCTTGTTTCCATGATTCAACATAAATACATCCGAAGCTGTTTTAAAAAAGAGAAATGATAAAAACATACTATATCCGAGAAAGGAACACTATCACAAGGTTACACTGACATGATCAAAGGTGAGATTAGAACATTAGCTCAAGACTTGATAACAATTACAAATATGCAGTTCTATTTTGTACAATAGATAACCTTTACTCCGACCAGGCCTAGGCAAGAAAGCTTCCCAATTAGCAAGTTGCATCGCTAGAACCATTCAATTAATCAGCCAATACTCATCCTCATCGAAATGGTTGAGAAGAAATACATAACTTAAAACGAAAAAGATGAGATTGCATTATTTAAAATCATCAAAAGCTTCTGGAATGAAAAGCTAATCTATCAGAGATTAGATTGCAATAAGCATGTGAAAATACAAAAAAGGAAATCCACAATAGCTTACCACATCACTGCAATCCTTGAATCAAAGAAATAAATGTTTAGGATCTAAAAAAAAAATCAACCAAACAATTAATACCACTGTTCCTTTAAGGCTTGTTATATAGTAATATCTGAATTGAATTAAGACTTGCGAGCGCATATAGGGTATAAAAGGAAAAGCACAGGATTTGAAAACGATTTTAAGGAAAAAAACTAAGGTTCCGAACCCAAACTACGTTTTCATTAATGTATACTAAGAAAACATCATAATCAAGTGATACAAAGAAACTCAGTCACTGTCAAAACCAAGATATTTTGAACATTTATATAGAATCATTAAGAATTAAAATCGCAAACCAAAATATTGGACAAGTGAAAAGAATATTCTACTTTCTAATTCAGGGTGATAACAGAGAAGTCAACTGAAATGACGAAACAAAACAGATTCACTCTTTGGATGGTATACCTTGCTACATTTGATAGAAAAATTGCAGGTCTCCATGAAATAGAGATGCTACTCCCATGTGTATGTATACTGTCAAAAAGGATATAATAAACAACAAATATTCTTCTTCAATCTTTCTCCGTCAAATCCAAGCTGCGTAGCCTCATGGATTATGAAACAACTTTGTTGAGAGCAAAAAAAACAGTTTGTCCAAATGGACAGCAACCTCCCGCAGCCGCATAATGATGAAACAGTTTTTCTCAGTATCAAAAAGGAAAACAGGCTGTCCGCAAAGATATCAATTTTCTCGAAAGCACCTAGAAGTAAACAACAAATGACCAAAATCATCAAGACAGAGATGTTTATGATACATCAGGTAATGCCTGAACATTTGGTCTTTAAAGAACTTTAGTACGTACCCAGATGGAGCATTTGTTGAAGGAAACCCAATATCAATGAAAATTGATGCATCAGTTAGCTAATTGTAATCAACCGCCTTTTCAGGAGTTCACGAATCTGGAAATGGAAATATCTTTTTCTTAGCAAGAGACTTCAAGGAAATAGAAACATGAGAATGATTTCATAGGAGATCTTCGCAAAAGATAATTCAGCAACCTAGGCATCCAAAAATGGTTTCCCCTGACTAAACGATTTGAGGCGTCCAACAAGATGCTCCTTTAATGATTCAGGAACTTGAGAAATAAAGGTTTTCCTAGCTTCTGCAATCAATATTTTCCTGCAACAGAAAAGCGCTTGTTACATTGTAGGATAGCTAAAAAGTTTCTGAAGTGAGTCACTAAACATATAGTGAAATAACATATTGAATAAAGATAAATTAAACAAGAAACATATAAATCCTGACTAGGATAGATATCACGGAACAATTTGAGCCACAAGCTGTGGAAAACAAAGTGAAATAGCAACATAAAGAGGCAAGAGAGCAAAATTTTCCCAATCAAGCAAATAAGCTCTTCTTTGAAGTCACTAAATGAAAGCCAGTGCTTCCAACTGCACCACTTGTCACCAAAAGAGCACTGTGCAATTACAAAGATCAATAACTATTCCATGTATAAACACAAGTGATAATGGCACTATAAAATTATACAAACAGTATAAATTCTTTCACAAGAAAACTTGATGTTATAAAATGTTTCAAGATTTCAACACTTTCAAAGATGTTGGAGCCCTAAGATTCAAGAAAACAACAACAAAATGGAGCCTGTCAGAAACACCTCCAGCTTTTCACCGTAAACCCCTTTCCATTCAAATAGAAAGGTCCTTATGAAGCTTAAACTTTAAAGAAGTATCAAGTATGCATCTTTCTTTTAGCTTCTGAGAATCACTACTTAGCCAAGCCATCAATAGAATTCACCAGTGAAACATGCAGAGGATTTCCCCAAAATAGTTTTCAGATTTATGCCTCAACACTGCAACTACTAGCTACACATCCTACAGTATTTAGCATCACAGCTAAAAAACCAATGAAGTCTAAGGCTCACCTTTTCATAATTTGGTTTTCTGAAAGTATTCTTTAAAAAATTAATGCTTATTTATATCATTTATGAAACCAGCATAAGAGCATGGACTAACCCCTACATTGATACAGACCATTCAGAAAGATTTCTATAATAAACAAAAGAAAATGAAGAAAATTTATGAGAAGTAGTACAATCTTCAATGTTGCTACTGTAATATATAATTAAAAGCAAGACCGTCAAAGGAGATGACTCAAACAAAATATGTTTCCATCCAGAAGTTATAGGAAGCTTACTTTAACTCAAAGTAATCAGGAAAGCTTCCAGCAGATTGATCCCGAAGTTTCTTTTTGGCACGCATGAAAGTGTGTACTTGATCATTCCAACCACAAGATCTTAAAGTTGAAGAAGCATCCTCAGCAAGTCTGGAAGAAAAGTATGTTATCATATTTCACTAAGTTACCGAAGGATACCAGGAAGTTACCAAAGATAAATTAAAGAAGAATTCAGAGACTTATGAAATAATTCCAGGGGTGCATTGAAATTTCACATGCTTACGATAAGCTTCAACTAAGATGCTAGTTAAAATGGAAAAGCAATGAAGAAAAATATCACAGAAAGTAAACTTACATTTGTTTGAATTTCTCAAGTTTTTCCTGATGATCATCTTGGCCGAGAATGTTATCTGGCACTTCATTCACAGATTTTCTCTTAGATCCAGAGAAAGATAGGTTGCTCTTACATTCACCTTTCTGTACATTTGCAGAGTCTGGAGATCTACCTGCCGTGACTTCATGCCCAGAATGATCGTCATCATATGCTGCTGTTTGCAATGATTTCACACCATTGCTTTGTTTTTTACCATTTGCATGTGGCGACAGAGTTTTTTGCTTACAATCACGAAATACAGCACTAGAAGACTTATCATTACTGACTACCAACGAAGTCTCTTTTTTACCTTTTTCTATGCTTCTCGACTCTTTCAAATCAACATGCCCATCAACAGCTCCATTCCTGGGAACATTTCCATTTCCATTGAGTTTTTTCGAATCAAAAGCTTTGATGTAACCAAACTTGATTCTTGGACTCGAAGTAACTTTCTGTTTCTTAGGAATGTTAAGCACATCCTCCGCTGAATAACTTGCATCATGTGTGTTTGCAGCAGCTGCTATCAGCTGTGGAGTGCCATCTGCATCTGATGATGCTTTACTATCATTACAAAAGGACTTTAACCCATCAGTAGTGGAAGTAGTCCTTGCTGTAATTGGTCTTTGATTAGTGCGAGAGAAGAAAAGAATATACACTTTCTCAGACAAAACGTCCTGTAGTGAGGAAAGTGAAACATAGGAGTCGTTGCAGCAAAACCACCGACCCACGGTATCCTGCATGCAAAACATAAAATTTGGCAAGAGAACAGGTACCTTAGGCACAATACTACAAGTGATACATTATTTCTTGATTGAGGTCACACATGATTAGAACAAAGATCAGATGAAACAAAGTCCAGGTAAAGAGAAACCTTGATATATGCATAGTAATGGCCCGACTCGGGTGAGAAGCCCGAATGCACAATGGTACCGAAAAGGTTATATTCAGGATGTGGATCCTGCATTGACAAAGGAAAAGAAACATGAGCAATCAAATATATTTCACACATAATAGTAAAAGAACAGGTAACAATCAATCAGCACTAAAATCATAAATGACACATCCAAAACAAGTAGTTCAAACTTCGAAGTAAACAAAGATACAATCCAGATAATATACAATAGTACGCCGATTTCTTAACCTCCAAAGAATTTTTTCCAAATCACTGTCTAAAGAACAGAATTATATTTGTTCAGGTCCCACTTTACTGATGTAAAACCACACTAAAGATCAAGAAATTATTTTTTTCCGGTCAACCTGAACATGCCAAAGAACACCAAAACTGTCACATTCCAAGCATTTAAAAAAGACAAATTATACATCTTCTCCAAGTCAATCCAGTTTTCCAAGTGGAATACTTCAATTCCTATAATTTGAAATTGGCAAATGGCCTATTGTTGGCAGTCTTGAATCATTCAAGTTTACAATAAGCCCAAGGCAAGAAAAATGAAATACAACATCAAGATTTTCAGGATATATTCTGATAAAAAAAATTTCAGGATATTGATAATACATAATTGATTGTTGCCAATGAAAGCAGAGGAGTTGTTTCAAAAGCACTTTTAAAGACCAAAATACAGACAATCGATAAGCATCTTTTCTTTCTAAGATTTCATGAACTGAGAAGGGCTGACAGTGACAGCTAAGGTTGTGGCAAATGTGAAAGTTCACAATCCATTGGCAGTTTCATCACAAATATATCATCTAATATGAGGATGATATGTGCCCCCTAGGTGTGTGGTGCGGTGGCAAGAGATGAGCATCATAACTCTGACTAAGGCAAAGGATGTGGTTCAAATCTTGGTAGCTACATTATATCCCCTTATTTCTCCCAGGCAAGGTTCGAAACTTTGACTCCACCTATGACTTCGCTCAATTAAAATTCAGAATTAATTCGAGGAAGTGTAATTCGATGTGGGGAATTTCGATAAAACTTCGACATTATAGAGAAGTCTAAATAATTTCATTAAAGTGCTAGAGAACATCAAAGTTTCACCAAAATACATTAAAAAGTTTGTTTTCTATAATATTTCTTCTTCTTTTTTTCATTCTATACTTAATCTTAAGTTTTCAAAACTTCAATTTTGACATGATTGATCAATTTTTTACATTATTTTTTTCTTCACTAGATAATATATTAGAATCCATTTCTAATAAGTGACGTAAAATTGTAGTTTTATTTTCTCATAACATGTTGTCATTATGTAGATTATATTCTAACAAAAGCTGACCCTAACTTCATTTCCCTTTTCTTACAAGTGAGCATCAAAACTTGAAATGTTATCACTTTTTCTAACTTCAATATAAGTTCTGTAAAATTTCTTTTACACCTAATTCTTAATTCGGTGCTTCAAAAAATCTAATTAATTCGAAGAAGTTTGGAAAACTTCGGAGAATTTTCAAACCATGCTCCCAGGTTATGGGGTTGGGGTGTCTAAGTAAGTCTTGCAGGAATAGTTGAACCAAAGTAAGGAAGGGTTGTAAAAGGTTCGGGACCCACAAATATCAAAAATGACTATGAGTTTGATACATAAGCATGCCATGTCTGATTAGGGAGGCCTTGGCTCTTTGGTAGTGATGTCATTACAAAGTTACAAGGGTAGAAATAGAAATTATATGCTTTCAGTCTTTAGGTACTACATTAGATAGATGGTTTGCGGCCCAATGAGAAAAAGAACAATTACCTACTCTTTACCAACTTCAATGGTCAAAACTTTTAGTGGAGCAAAAGAATCGAACAACTTCATCACTTCAAAACTGCTAACATGAAGTAAAAAGTGCAGTTTATGAGCAGCATCAACAAAAATTGTCCAATGAAACAACTTACTTACGATTCATTCGCAAAGGCTTAGGTTTCTATTGATACATCTAGCACACTTAAGGGAAGAAGGAATGGTTCTCTTCTCTTCCTGTTCAGACAAAGAAAAATAAGACTATCTACAAGACTGATTACCAACTACTATGGGAATTTTTCTACTTTTAATGTTGCTCATATCTTGGACTATCTTCCACCTTATGAATATTCCCTATATCACAAAAATATAAAATTTCTGTCAAGTGGAAAAGCGGATGCAAGAAATGGGATTTGGTAACCTATAAGTTATATTGCTAGTTTCCAACTATTTTATTTTTCATTTAGGTAATGGTTTTGAATTATTATGCTTTCTAATTTCACATATGTTTATCTCAACAAGGACTTTACCATTTAAATGAGCTCAAACTTATTTCCAACTTTATGCCTTTAGTCCTTTTTTTTTTTTTCTAAAGTAATCAATAATATGTACCGGCCACATGGATAAAGAAAAAACCATGGTAACCACCACTACCTAAAGTACCTTATCCCCTCACTAGTCAGCCAACATACATGAAGAGACGGATCCTTAGCCAAAGCAATCTAAGATTCAACCATGACAACAAATGAGCTAAACTTCTAAGCCAAGCAAAAACTCAGTAACAGTATAACCTAAGCAAAAGTTCATGGAAGCCAATGCACCTAAAAACCATCAATTTGGAAGATAACCGCAACTCGACCATATCTTAACTTTTTGCATCCAAAGATCTATGATTATGATAGAACACCAATTTTGATCTATTGAAACAAGAGCAACAACAACAATTACAAACCTAAAAGTAACCCCAGAGATGAGTCTTAAAACTCTCTCAACCCAATCACTCAAAGAGTGCCCACTAATATTCTAATTTCCAAGATATCTCATCTAACTATCTCACCCCTATTTATAGTGTTTCCTTCTCACTAACTATATGTGAGTACTCTATGTGGGATCTTATCATTACTCCCCCCTTGAACATCCACCTTGTCCTCAAGGTGGCTATAGAAATTTAGACAAAATATGTGATGCCGGTCATGAAGCCAATGAGAAATATGTGAGAGAAGACGAAAGTAGGGGACCACGCAAGAATTCAAATCCATCTCATAATCTCGCATGTGAGCAATATTAAAGAGCCAAAAGCTAATGATGAGCTCAATGAGGCAATTGTGCAAGAAAGCGCCAAGTGCATCTTCCATCCCGTGTTACCAAAAGTTCTCCCAAATTGCATTGTGTCCATGAGAGCCAAACAACCAGCGAGCTTTGTCCAAAATTTCCTTAGCATCCGAATGCATCATCGCCGGTGAAGTACGAGTTATTCGCAATAACACTTGAAATTTTAGTGACTAAATACGGAGCAATACTAGCCAATTGATCATATGAGTGGAATGAAAAATGAAAATGGGGACATCAACACCAACATCAATAAGACAGTTCGCTCACTTGAATCGTCAATGAAGACAAAGCCAATAGCCCCACCTGAAGGAATGCTTAATGCCAGTATCCCATAAATCCTTGTGAAAGGAATCACAAAAGAGTGACGACAGTGAGGCATTCATTCGAATAATAGAGCGAGAGAAAATGAGTAAGGTAAAGAGTCCCGTGATGATCCTCGAGCCTTGGGAAGCAAGTGATCAAGAACGAGCATCATCGAGGGCAAAATATAACCCACCACAATTTGTAACGCACGTGCATAATCGAAATATCACACCTATGCATATGCGTTGTTGTTGTTCAGCGCAACATCGCAAACCCACTGTTCGACTCTTTCCCAAAATAAACGATATAGTGAAAACACGGGCACGACGACGGTGGAAGCGTTAGGAGAAATGCCACAACGATGAAGGAGGAATGCTAAATAAAAAATGGATAACAACGATAGAAGAGACGATGGCGGTGGCCTAAGCGACATAAATGTAAGCCCTCAACCTTCAACCGCATAGTCATCCCATGGTGGTGAAGCCAGGGATGGACTGGTTTTGATTTGAACAGAACAAAGAACGAGAGAGTAATCGTGTTTGAGCTTTGACAAGAACACCAATGGAGGTTGTATTGCTAGCATTTGAGAAGAACTCGGCGGTGGCCATGGGTCTAGATCTAAGGCCTCAATCTTTTGTGAATACATCCAGGTTTAGTGGATCGGATGACGACAACTCCACACACTTCTTTGGATCGAAGGACATGAGAGTTGAACGAGAGGCTCTTCGATGCCGCAACGGGACCCCTTGAATCGATATCCCTTCGGATTGAACTTAAATGAGATGAACAACCCGAATCACCTTAGATGACATTAGATCTGCGGCACCAACATTCGGAGACCCTCGATCGGAACTTTCGCTCGATCGGTTCGCGCCATGATTGAAATCAACTCGAACGCCACCGAAAAAGTGGATCTGGCAATTTCATGTCATGATTCTTCAATTTTTGTTGTTCGTGCTAGGTAACACGATCCCATAATGAAGAAGATCTTATTTAAGACGTATTTTGCATTGATGTAACATGATTCGATTCAATCGAGCATCCATATTTGAAAATGCCCGATACCAATGATAGAACACCAATTTTGATCTATTGAAACAAGAGCAACAACAACAATTACAAACCCGAGAGAATCACTCAAAGAGTGCCCCTAATATTCTAATTTCCAAGATATCTCATCTAACTATCTCACCCCTAATAGTGTTTCCTTCTCACTAACAGTAATGTGGGATCTTATGTACTCGGCTTTATGAAGATATAAGAGTTTGCAATGTAAATGATATGCCACCCATTTGCTCACTTAACATCACCGAACTCCCATAACAATTGCAAATAGCCAAACAAAGATGTACTGACTACTAAGGATTGAGCCCCAATCTCAAAGAAAATAACACCTCATTTCTTCCATACTTTAGGAGGACAACGAGCATCTAAAGAACAAGCAATCAATGGATTTGCCTTATCATGTCACAGTGACAATGACGACAGGAAAGGGAGGCGCTTTTGAGAGGTTTGGGGTAATTGAGTAAATTGCTTTTATTTTGAGCCTAAATACAACCATATACTAGTCGGTCCAGAAGTACTGACCAAACAGGTAGCATTGTAGAAGGGTGATCAATGAAAAATTCAAAAAAGTTAGTAATCTGTTCACTAGAAGTTTCAATATGTTTGTAGCCCTTAAAAATTAGATGATATTCATTCTACAGTTCTCTATCCTTATTTAGGTTAAATTAGAACTATGTTCATTCTTGACTCCTATTAACTTCTTATATTGATGAAACAGATTATAATTAAAATTGTGTTCACTGGAGACTCCTTGTTTCTATTTATGTATGAATTATTCACATATTTCTTCTATTGCACCAATAGAATGAAATGGGAAGATCATAGAGTGGAGCCAAATGAGGAACATTCCCTATAAATAGGAGTAAAGTGGTTTCATAAAGTGGTTTCATCTTCCCCACTCAATTCATAAGCGGGACTAAAGTTGGCTCACCTAGAAAAGACTCTTACGACTAAAGAAGCACTTGATGGCACTTTGAACCGAAACCCCAGCCCTCCTAGGTATCCATTAAAACACCCAGTCATTCCATGCCTTAAAGAGCGCATATAAACATAAGCTAAGTGGCATAGGACAAGAAAGGGGCTTAAGTAAGCGATTTAGCAGTAATTGGTCTGTAATGGGCAATGTCGGACAGTTATAGGACTAGTATAGACAAAGAACCAGCGGTAACTCATCACAAAAAGTACCACATTAAATTAGGCATGAAAGAATCGAGAACCATCCTTAAAAGTCCTTGGCATCACACCAAAGGATCAATGGCATCAAATCAAATGATGGATTATATCTAACAAAACAACAACAACAACAACAACATAGCCTCGGTCCCAAATTAATTGGGATCGGCTACATGGATCAAACTTTTCCATTGTGCTCGATTAAGTGCTTATTTTTCTTCACACCCAGGCGGCGATGTGAAACACACCCTTGCTCATTTCTCACTACACCCGGGCTCCGATGCAGCGCGTCGCTAGGTGGGAACGCCCCAACGTTTATATATATTTGATCCATTTCATGAAAAGTGACAAAAGTTTTACGCTGGTTGTCAACCTATCGCAACCCTTCTCCATTTTCCAAGAATGGAAAATGAGCTTGGGGCCCCCCTCCCCCACTTCTCGGGTATGAAAAGTGAGTTTGGGACCTCCCTTACCCATTTTTCAGTATGAAAGAAATGGGCGTCAGAGTCCTCCTCCTTTATACGGACTTGGGACCGGCTATGTAGAGCACATAGTGTACAACATAGGTGGAGTTATATCTAACAAAATAAGAGAAGATTAAAATAAGTGTGTATTTATCGTTCAAAAGAGAGTTACAACCCTATTTACACACTTTTACAGCACATGAAAAACAAGGATCATAAATAATTCGTTGGAAAAGACATGTATGCCCTAGAAAATTAAACATTATTAATCATTTAGTCCACATATCGAGCTAAGTGGAAGCTTCTAATCCATGTTGCCAACCTCAACTAACTCGGGATTGTTGTTAACTATTTAGTCCATCTGAAACTTAAACATTATCTAGATAACATATTTAAACAAAGATGATAACCAGACCAGCTTTCTAACTTCCACTTTAAATTTTGTTTCTTTCTTTCATCCATGAAGTAACATTAATGAAGATAATAGATAGCTTCGCCAAGCTCTAGAAAATTCCAAATCAGAATTTCGGCTTTTAGATTCACAGTCACATCCTTATGTCAGCCATCTGCTAGTGTTTGATTTTCCACCACGCTTCTTCCTCTAGACACACCTTGAAAATTAATTACATACCTAACATTTGTTACTATTACTATGAATGTCTAAAAGTAACAAAGGTAGCAAAATTAAATAATGTAAGAAGTTTTTTTTACCACTTGGAATAAGTTATAAACACAGGAGCTGCAAAACAATGCATTAAAAGAACGCGAATATTTGATTTACTCTAAAAGCTTCAACGTATACTACAAGTATTAAAAGTTACCTGTAGTTTAAAGTGCTTTTACCATATATCTATCATATATATAAAAGCACAAATCACAAATCTTTGAGTGGTAATGAAATTTACCTTTTTGCCCATATTTTATTTGAGTGCTAATAAAATTTACCTATTTGTCCATACTTCTCGTGCCTTCTCTTAAAATTAATAAATTAATTCAAACTAATCCAAATTGCTTAAATTTTTGAGTGGTCCTTTTTGCACATATTTTATTTGAGTGTTAATAAAATTTACCTCTGTGTCCATGCTTCTCGTGCTTTCCCTTAAAATTAATAAATTAATTCAATATAATCCAAATTAAATGATGATAGAGGAGTCCAACTTAAATTAAAGATCAACAACTCAACGACTTGAGTGAACGCTACCTCTAAATCGATCAACAACTCACTGATCAACCACTCTCCTTCCTCTTCAAATCATTCATTACATGCTTTCCTTCATCGATTCATTCGTTGCTTTCCTTTGCTCTTTGATTCAAATGTGAGGTAATCCACCTTTCTTCTCCATTTTTTTTTTTTTGCTGTGTTGATTAGATTTGGTATTGTAAATTCTTAGATACCCATGATCGAGACTTTTTATAAAACTTTTGTAATTATTTGTTCTATGCATTCTATATGTTTGATGAATTATCTAAACCATAAAGTCAACGTTTAGTTGTTTTGAATTTCAGTGTTTATGCATTTTATGTGTTTGATGAATTGTCTAAACCATAAAGTCAATGTTTCGTGAAATGCCTATGAGAATATTGAATGTATTGTTCCATTGCCAACAAATTGAACCTCTGATTTTATATATGCAATTGATGAGTAGTTAATTAACACTATTTTATAAGGTGTTTAATTAAAGTCAAATCAATATCAATGGATACCCAATACCATAAACAGTGTTACAATAAATCTATATTATCTTTCAATCATTTTTTTTTATAAGAAAGAGGTAAATGTATATATCAAAATTATCAAAAAGTGTACAGAGAGGAATTTTGCTTCTACGCATTGTTCATTAATCTTTGTTTTGTACCTAATAAAATTATCAACAAATTACCCAAAATAGCTAATAAGATTTATGGATGCTTAGGTGGATGTGTGGTAAAACGCGTAAAGATAGAATAAGAAATATAGAAATTCAACGACAAGTAGGAGTAGCACCAATTGATACAAAGATTAGGGAAGGGCGGTTGCGATGGTTTGGTCACCGCAAACGGCCTACAAATGCCCCAACTAGAAAACTTGACTCAATAGAAATTAGAAATTCGACGAGGTAGGGGTAGACCAAAGTTAACATGGGATGCATTAATTAAGAGAGATTTGAATGGTTTGCAAAGCTCACCATCAATTGCACTTAATCGAGCACAATGGAAAAGTTTGATCCATGTGTTAATTGAGGCTATGTTGTTGTTGTTGTTGTAGCTAATAAGATTTATAGTTTTGAGCTAATAAAATTGCAGTGCTCCGAATTACCCCTGCGCATTGTTCTATTGGCGCTTTCATGCATTTTTACCATCTCCAAAAGTCGGTGTATTGTCTATTCAGAAGCCTCACGATTCTATGTGATGGTATAGGTTTTGTTTGGTGTTCCTTCATAGATCACCACCTTGGTCCCTCCTTTGTTCAGTTGGGCATTAAATTCTTTCCCTCCCTCTCTTTTTTAAATTGCATTTTGTGTATATTTTTGGGCTATGCACCAAAAATAAGAAAATAATGGAAAGAAATCAACTAAGGCAAGGTCGTTTATGTGGAAGATGTGGTTAAAGGACTACAAAGTTCCACATGGTACATGAGATAAGGCAATACAATCTCTGTTCTAATCTTTCTTTTTTTCTTGGTCAGGGTGTCTAAAGCTTTAATCCCAACTAATTCAATTATTTACATTCATAATTTCAAAGTTACCATTTCTATCTATAGAGTTTGAGGTAAAGATTGAACTTTATGTACAATTATACGAAATCTCCACAATCAAGTGTTCACAAATTAATGGGTCAAACCACTTGTGTTTTTTTTCCTTATTTCCTTTTTTTTTAAAGAAAGTAATGGCCTAGCATGACTAGCTTGTTTTTTTCATTCACATCTTATCTCAATCACATTAGAGAATATTGATAAGCTAAAAATGGTACTTGTATTTCTAATTTTTAAATTTTAATTACAATTTTGAATTTAAATTAATAAATTCTTATAAATTAATTCCCGCGAGCAAAGTGAGCAGGGTCAATCGTGCGTAGCACGTCTTAAAACTAGTATATATATATATGAAACACAATGTGATAAAAAGAAAATTGCATGTAGGTGTAATAGATTGAGAGTAATATGTGATTTGATCTCTACTACTTATATTCAGTTTAAATCCTACTCAAATTAAATCCCTCAAACTCTAAAGTCCTAATTTCCCCTTCGCACATCTCTTGTTTTGCCTATTAAAACAATTTCGTCCACAAACAACCCATGCTTCTTGATTTTCAATCTCCAACAGTCCTACAGTAATATAAACTTTTTTGTATTTTTTTTTCCCAATTTTAAAGTATGCTTGATACCACTTCTTTGTGCATATCTTTAATAATGTCTATATATCAAGCACGTATTCGCACTCATACCCTTTTCTTTCTACCTAAAGTCCGGCCAAAAACCCCCCACTAAATCCAAGAACTTGAAATCTAATAATAGGCATTCCTCGAATCTACTATTTGAAATGAACAAAACCGTACCTGGCTTTCCTTGCACATGTATCTCGAAAGCACAAGAACTTCTTCGAAAGTAATCATCCGATCAATCTTGTTCCCAAGAACACCCTCAAATCTCTAAAAACCAAAGTGCCACAAACAAAAAAATCACACAAACAATAACAACATCAAAATCAAAATCTTTTCCCACTACATACGCACATACCTTGAGCTGGATGACAAGCACATTTGGCGCCTGCATTATCGACATCTGCTTCCTCGCCCGCACGAGTTTCTTGCACCTAACACAACCAAAAAACAATCAATCAATCAGTTTCAATTTTGACAAATTCACATTGAGAAGAACACAAATTAGGGTTTTTTTTTTTTTTCCTCCCTCACCTCTCACACCTATACTTATTAGAGCCATCCAAGACCTCAGGTTTGAAGAACTTCTCCATAGCCTCCACAAGAGAATCACCACCACCATTACCACTCTTACTACTACTACTACTACTACTGCTAGTACACAAATCAAGACTGAGATCCATGATCTCGTCGACCTTATTCGACTCGAACCCGCAATTCAAACACTTGAGCTGGCTCCTGAGCTCCCCCCCAAATATCTCCTTCACCACACTGACATTGACAGCATTGGTGGCATTGCCATTGGCATTGGCATTGGCATTGGCATTGGCATTGGCATTGGCATTGGCAATGGGAATGGAGGCGTTGTGGCAGGCGTCGATGAGGTATCGGAGGAACTCGTGGGCGTCCTCCTGGCGGCCGGAGCGGAAGTGGTCGGCGAAGAGGGGGAGGGAGGAGTGGATCTTGGAGGGGGCGTCGAGGGTGGCGTCGAGGGTGTGGGAGCGGGCGATGCGGCGCTCGAGGAGGCAGAAGGGGCAGGGATTGGCGGCGGCGTTAGGGCAGAGAGAGGAGTGGAGGCGGAGGAGGGAGGAGTGGGCGAGGGGAGGGGTGTATGTGAGACACTGGAGGACGCTGTTTAGGTAACAGGAGTTGCCTAGGTTTTTCAGGCCGAGGGGCTGATTTGACTTCCGCCGGTGGAGGGAGGAGGGGCTTCTTGTCCATGTCATTTGGAGTTCCATTTACAGAACAACAACAACAACAACAACAACAACAACCACGACGACGACGACGACGAGAACAACATTGATTGTGGAGGATTGTGATCTCGAGATGCTCGGTTGAGGGAGATCGACTTTCTTGAGCTGCCGCTGATGACAAGATCGCATCGTCCCTCTCTCTCTCTCTCTGTCTGAATCTCTCCCTCTCACGCTCACTAACACACACACACAATTTGTGTTGTGTCTTGTGTTGGTCAGTTTTGGTGGGAGAGAGAAAGAGCACAGAAAGAGAGGGATTGGGGAAATGAAGTTGGAAGGGTTACGTCTTACCTTTAGTGATGTCTTGGTTAGTACATTAGATTTTTTTTTTATTTTTATTTTTTTTTTTAAGTCAAAACCACCATATATACGAAGTATTTGATTTACGTAGTTTAAATTGGAGTGTCAAAGTGTCTATGATGAGATGAAAAATGCATCACTTATCAAAAGACAACATTTGGGGAGGTGGTGCATTCGACTCTAGTGAAGTCAACAAAAAAAGAGAAAATTCAAGGTATTATAGTTTTTTTTTTCAACTCTTGCTAAAGTCAAAAAATAAAAACAAAAAATGGGGTGCTATAGTAAAAAAAGGAAAGAAAATTGGGGTACTACCGACCAATAATCAGTTGGTTCGAATGGCAAAGGACTTGTTCTATAAAGCATATTCGGATTTTAAGTCTTCTAATAAGGCTAGAAACTAAGTTAGAAGGATCATCCTCCATTTTGACACTTAAAAGTACATGAGCGTGAATTAGCCGATACAATTGATGTCGAATATCACATAAGAAATTAAAATTGGGTGGGGAGTTCTACTACCTCAATTACCTTTGACTATGAGGGGTGTACGTAGGTCACGGTATGGTACGACCGATAGTAGGAGAAAATTCTCGATTGTACACCACCGACGCTATATTACCTATCACTAATTGTAGCTCTCGTCATGTCTCGGTCGAGATAACTGAAGTATTCTCGGCCATGCGTAACCGAGACACTGTGAGCTCTTTCGGCCTTCGTGGCCGAGACTGCGAGTTCCCAAAAATTTAGCTTCTGTCTCGGCCATGCTTGGCCGAGACAGTTAACACAATCTCTGGCAGGTGTGGCCGAGAACCGCGATTTCCCAATTTTTTTACCATTCTACAAACCGCCACACACATTACAACTACTCTACCAAATGTAACTTAATTATACTATAAACGTACCTTCAAACGATCGATTTCGCGCAAAATCGTGTGTTTGACGATCTTCAACCGAGCCCTAATTTGGAGACGAAATCGGCTCACACCCCGACCCTACAAGCGCAAAAACTCGTACAACGAAGGAGAAACACACGGCGAGGGACGGAAAATATTGAGGCGTTTGAAAAAACTATTGAGGTGGGTGTATGAAAATTACTTTTGACTATTTCACATGATACACACCACATTCTACAAGAGATATACCTCTGAAAATTAGAAAATTTGAACATGAGGCCCTGTAGAAAGCCTAAGTAAATAATTAATAAATCTCAACCACTCCGTCAAGGCAATGATTGGTTCAAAAGAACGTGCAACACAAGGACTTTCAAGGAGGTCACCCATCTTAGTACTACTATAATCACAAGTTGGGTCTAATGATTCGTCTCATGTATATGTTTAGTAGAGTCTATGTTTCCATCCCAATGAGTTGAGATTTTGCTAGGAGGCTTTATATACCCCTTATAGGCCTACTAAACTCGAGCCCGAATGAGTCCAGACTCACCGAGCTTTCGAATTCGGGTAGTGCCCATTTTTTTAAGGATAGTTTTTATGGGGTGAGTGAGTTTTTTTTTTTTTTTTTTTGAAAATAGGGGTAAGATATTTTAATTGCATAAAATCTAGAAAGTAAATTCTAAGCATATGCATATACATAAATTGAAGTTCAAATCTAATCTTGACATGTGCATAAAGACTCTTTTGGGAGAGACACCCATAGTTTCGTGGTGGATAGTGCCTAAACTCCAATGGCCTATGTGGTTAAAAGAACAACAAAAAGGGCATCCCATGTGCGTTATAAAATGCGAGTAGTTGTAATGTGTGTGTGGCGGTTTTTTCAAATGTAAAAAAATTGGGAAATCGTGGTTCTCGCCACACAGCCGAGAGAATGTGTCAACTGTCTCGGCCTCTTGGCCGAGACGAAGCTAATATTTTGGGAACTCGCAGATCTCGGCCACGAAGACCAGAAAGAGTTAGCTGCGTATCGGTTGTCCACTTCTGAGAGGGTCTCAGTAGGCTCGGTCGTCATAGGACGAGAGTCAGGCGAATTGAAATGGTCAATCCATCTCGGTGGTGTACAACCGAGAAATTGAAATAGGACTCGGTTGTACACGGCCGATATATTGGAATACTTGTCGGTCATGGGTGACCGAAAATATGGGTTGTTTCACGAACCTGCTTGACCGAGACATCAGAAATGGATGAATTTGAACATTACAGTTTCAAAAAAATTGGGAAATCGTCAAACTAACAATACAAGATTGAAAATTCATCACGACATTTTGCACCGAAACTTAATTAATTATAAATCTCCGTAACATTCAAACTGACTCTAAAAAGGGTCCATCCATAAGTAAACAACAATCAAAACACAACAACAATCAAAACACAGCACAACATTTGCATATACATAGAACATTCGGACGAATTGGCAAAATTTCTAAATGTTTAGTTGTCTAGGTACAAGCTTTAACCTACGGTGTATCTAAATCTACAACTTGTATGGTGGCTTCATGATCAGCAGTTGCAATGGGCGCGATGTCTCGAAAAACGAATCCATATCGCCAACCTTTGGCGCAGTCCTCAACGTACCGATCCCACGATGGATATAAGGATGGCAGCGGTGCATTCACACGCAACTGCACCTGTCAAAGTGAACAGTAGAACATAGAAGATATTGTCACAAACCCGATTAAGGGGGAAACAAACCAATTCACAAAAAATCATAGAACTTACCCTAACCCAATGGATATTCCTTTCATTTGTCATTGCAATGATAAGTCTGTTGTGTAATGACGACGTTGGAGTACTACGTAGAGGTAGGAATGTGGAAGCACTCCCATGCGAGAGGTTGACGAGAATGACATTGAATGCGGTGGATACTAACAATCCCATGTCTGGAAGTGTCAACCATTCTTTGAAAGATGCCCCCTCTTGCTTCTCTGGGCAATGCACCGCATTCTTGACAGTCTCGAAACTCGAGCCAAGCACTTCCCGCCAAAGGTCTTCATACCCGATAATCCCATCGTACATCCGTCTACGCACAATCCTCCACCCGTCTTCGTCGGCAAGTCCAAGCCCAGAGGCTATACACCGATATCCACAATTCCCATCGGAAACCACATCGATAATGACATCAACATGTGGCAACCAATCCTGTTCTAAGCAATGACCATAAGCCATGTTAGATCCACTTTGCGTGCGTCGACTGACACAACGCATTTGTGGAACCTTGCCTTTCTTCTGCCTAGAAGCTTTTGTGGAGTGGGAGGACTCAAATCCGATTGGAGACTGGGGTGCCTCCGACACTGGGGTGCCTTCGATTGGAGACCCCGGTGTCCTCCCACCCGCATCCTCAACTTTCGCTCGCACTCCACAAAAGACGAAGGTGGACTAATCTCCCTGAGCCGCTCACTTTCGTCCCCCCCCCCCCCCGCATCATCAACTTCCTCATCCCCCTTATCCAATCTTCATGCGGTGTCGTGATTGTGCCTCCCACAAATCACGGTGACATACCATAAGGAGTCGCATTTTCCTTGACGTTAATTTGGAAAGGGCATCAACATTTCTTCGTACTAGTGTGAGTCCTCGCCTTTTCATCATTCCTTGATTTCTTTAAAAATTTTGCCGCTTTCCCTTCCCTACTCTCGAGCGGTCCCCTATATGTCTCGGACCTCTCACATGAGCAATTTTCGCCATTCCCCGCGCTTAATGCCCCGCATCCGAGCGCTTCGTTACTAACACAAACTTGTTCTCACCACCAATCATTTGAAGCCATGAAATAGCCGCTTCTCGAGAGGGAATGACTTAGTATAAAATGCGTCTTAAATTGAACCATTATGTGATTTATTTCTTTTCATCCAAATCCAACCTGCAGAACATAGTGTGTGCAACCATGTGCAGGGCCATAGTCAGGTTAAGTTTTAGGAAAATGCAAAAGTAACTCACTTTGAGTACCAATTCAATCAAACATTGTGCATTTTATCTCGAGATGTACACGCACACATGAAGACATGTATTGCACGACATTCGACTGGGTCGGTCTCCTAAGTGGGTTATGTTGAATTTTGGGATTCAAAATGCAGCAAAAATTTAAAATTTTTATTTCGAAACCCCACAAAATCAATCCGAATTTCATTGAACTGATTAACAAAAGTAAACCGTATCTTAATCGATGTTTAAGTCACTGCCAGATACGAACATCCTCTATCAGAAATCCTTACATGAACGACGACCAAGAATCGAGTGCTAGCTCGAAAGAGAACACAAAAACAATTTTTTGTTCTCCCTAAAAACTCTAGAAGAGCTAAAAAACCTAACTCGTTTTCTAAAAACGAAAATTAAATTTCTATCTTAATTTCATCTGTAATGTGAATTCACTTAACACACTTATTTATACAACTCTTATATAAAGTCGGGTAAGTGAATCGCCAATATACCCATACTTAAAGTGATATTAATATAACACATCTTAGGGATTTGATTGTTACGAATTTTATCACATACAATTCATTGTTCCGAGTAATGTAAAATTTGGCAAAACTATTCTTTATGTACAATCAAATATGTTCATGCAATGTTGGCAATGAACTAAAACTATTTTAGTACACGTGTCATAAGCTGTTTCTAGCAAGCATTATGACTACCCAAATTGCAAAAATAAAAAATCGATACAACCTAATTAAAAGTATATATTTTATCTTTTGATTCAACATAAAGCACGAAAAAGTCACCCTTAATGTTTGATCATGCTAGTCTCGATCTTTAGATAGACTGAAAACATACAAGTGACATTAATCATATCAATTCACTTGTTTGGCCATGTTTAATCTAACATATCGAGGGATCCACTAATATCTCTCTCTAAACGAGAGAGACAAATTTTATCTAAATTACACACATTCACACATTATTCACATAATAATCAATCACAACCTTTATAATAGTCTGGTTAAAGACAACGATTGATTATGTCAAATCACTATGATTCTAATGTCAAAATATATGATAATCTCAAGTCAAAAGACTAAATGATATACCTATCACTAATAACACATATAACCTAATCCATGTGGTGTTCTTATAGCGAGTCGATCAAGCACCTTGTTCCCTAACAAGTACTAATGATCTTCATTCGTATCCTTATACGCATGATCATCACATGACCATCAATCATGACTCGCACTAGTCTTAATTCATTATATTTTCAAATATAATGTCCAACTAGAGACATTTAAGATGTTTCGGTAAACATCCATGAATCCATTAATAATGAAAATATGCAAACCAAACTATAATAACGAACAACAAATGAAATCATCTATTTTATTAACTAAAATAATAATAAAAACAATGTTCATAAAATTCATCGAGGGCACACCCCAAGAGGTTACTCTAGCAGTTTCCTCCTAACATTAGTTGTGTGACTCAAAAATATTGTCCAAATAGATACATATAAATAGACTCTTCGAAGACATTCGATAAAATAGATACATATAAATAATTTCACACTAACAATGAGCCAAAGCATCTCTTGCAAGATGGATGAGCCATCACTTCATAAAAGGCAATTGGGGGAGGTCTCAAGTTCAAATCATGTTGAAGTCATTACCTCTAAAGTTCTTGATACGACCCTTACAAAAAAGGTCCCATACTCATAAGCTCATTTTACATAAACGATTGTCCATATGTGCAAATGTTAAGTACTAAAAATGCTTCACATCCCATTCTAACAAAGAATCACTACCATGTTTGAGGAGGCCAACTATTCAATCTCTGACTAGATATCTTCTAATCTAAGGATCACAGTATGCATCAAGAAGACTCATCTTTTATCTGACAAACTCGGACGAGCCACTTTTGCTCATCTACGCCTAAAGCAAGATTACGAAGCAAGTTTAAAGTGGAGTAGAGTTAGTAAATATGGATGTCTATTGTCTTACATTCAAAAATTCCTAATCATACATTCAACAAATGAACAAACATCTGTAATGTTTCATTTCCAAAATGTATGTAGCTTGCTCAATGACAAAAAATTTACAATGTTTCATGACAATGTGTATAAACATCCTTTTAACCAACCACCAGCCTGAAGAATCAAATTTGGACACTAATTAACAACAAAAAGATACTTTCTCAAACCCCAAAAACCTTTTTGGCTACCTCTGTCACCGTCGAACCTCCATTGTAGATGTTTTTAAGACTCAAATGCATGTAACTCCAACACTGAGGTCAGAGTATTGGCTTTACTTCATTTACATTTTTAAAAGGAAAAAAACTAAGAATGACACTTACTGCCTTGGCGGGTAAGGAATCCTTTGCATTCCACAAGTAGGCTTGTATGCCATTTCTACAATGGGAAATTCAAATGATTAGAAGAGGAAATATTCACATCTTATTTAATACACAACAAGAAATGTAAAACTTGTTAATCGCTTCATATCATTTGCAGAACTGACCTATGTATTTGTCTGTTGAGAATTTGAAGACATGCCGATAGGTAAGGCCTGTGGTTCTTGAGTCTTTTCTGATCTTGTTCCAGCAGCTTCTTTTTTCAATTTTTGATTATTGTAAGCAGCACACCTGCGATGGCTGTAAGAAGAAAAAAATGATCATTTTCAAAAGCTTTTTTTTTTTTTTTTCCTAGCCACAACTGAGAAAATGGTTTTATAAGAAATTACTCAGAAACCGAGTCTATTTCCCAAGAATGGATCAACTACATTCTTAAGATATAAGCCAGTACAATACATGGAGCATGAGACAATGATGTGCACAAACTTTGACAAGCATATAGGTACCCACTCACGGAAAGGAACAACATTTAGCATCCTTGAATGAGATCTAATTTGTGTCATCTAAGTTTAGGTCAAACATTAGCTATGCACATAATTTAGATAAGTACGTATCTCCTAATGAGAAGTGTGTGCACTCAAGCAGCTCACTGTGGCTTTTTTGCTTAAGAAATGTGCGGGGAAAAGAAATACTGGAAGATTTCTTACCTATGCCATAACCAAATAGATTGATGGTGGTCAGCTTTGTATCCGCAAATAGAAGGGCGGAAAGCAGGACGACCACCCAATCCTTCACCACACCAGCAACACGGATAGTCAAAGCGCTAGTATGTGATATGACAAGGAAAACGGAGAGGTTGAGAGCAAAAGTACATAGAGAGTTCAAAGTCAAAATAAGTGGTTGAAAGCTCCACGTCCCAGCTGCCTCCATCTTTGGCATCTCTAGAAATACCCATGGAATGAAGAGGCACAACGCACTGCATTGAACTAGATTCTGTCATGTTGGCAGGTTTCAGCAAAATTTAGAAGCAATATTTCCATCGCATGTATATATGAATGAGGAAGGAAAGATCAAACATGCCTGCAGGGACTGACATAGTACATGACAGATATAGGATTTAGTTTGAGACCCTTCCTTTTCACTAAAATCTCCATGAAAATGAGCCTCAAGGCCTCTCCAACAACACCACCCATTTGATAAACTACTCCAACCCAATTAACATTTATTTCTCCATAAGAAGCAACAATAACACCCAAGCTGATCACACACATTATAGCGAGCATTCTACAGCTCATACTTTCAAGTCCTGCCGCTACTCCAAGAATAAAAACTGCTACAGGCACTGAAAAGCACAAGCAGGCTGAATATTACATACAGTTGTTGTATAAATTTACGTTTAGATGTAAAAGTGTAACCTTGTAAGTAACTAAGTACATAGGGTAACAGTGGGCCATACATTAATGAGTGTTATTGTCGTATTAGCAAGTTAATGACGCTTACAACGAGCTGGCCAGTTAAAATGTCAATAGTATAACTCCTCCATAATGTTCATTTCTCTGAACGTATTAGCCCCAAGAAAGCAAAGCACCATGTTAATTGACACATCAACCAACTTCATACAGAAATTAGTTAACATATTGATTGACAATAAAATCAAATGTTAGTCAAATGAATAAAGGAAAAGCTTCGGGGGAAGAGCAAGAATTGATATTTAGGAAGATGCTAAAATGGTACACTTTTGACAAGCATTTGTTGGTTGTCCTTTGGATACACCTCAATTTTTGTGCGCGCAAACATTGATGCATAAATCAAGAGACATCATCAAGTGCATGTCAAAAGTGGGTTACAAAAGCATTTTCCTATATACAGCATCAAAAGTACAATACATGTTTTTAGTGCATGTATCACACATTACATATATTGACATCTCTCAGTGTTTTGGCTCACTCATGTTGAGATGATTCTATGGCTCAGCATGTTATTGTAAAGAGACAGGGACGTAATAACTTACTGATCGCTTTCAACATCTGAGCAAATGCAACAGAAATGTACATGTAAGCAGTGTTTCCCAGCCACAAAGTCATTGCGAACATTGCACCAATAGGAACAACTGATGTAGCATATCTGGAAATAAAATTTAATCAGCTTTTTGTTCATGAAGCAATACTCCCATGTCCAGAAGTCATCAAAAGGCTACAAAATAGGAATCAAAATGGAAATTTTTTCTCAAATTAATTATGAAGATACAAGTTCCCTTGACTCGAAATAATCATTGTTTGGAAAGTTAAACATATCATCCACGCTGCAACGTTAGAAATCCTTTTACTAGTAAACAATCAACAAATGAACACAAACAACCCAAAGCACCTTGTACAATAATCTATATCTTGGCAAATCACAACTAAACAAATTAGAAAACGTTCAAGAACAAGGAATTTCTTTGAATTTTCAGAAGTAAATCCAAATAAAACACCTAAATATTATTGACATTTTTTGCCGAGTCCCCGAGTCCTTATATTAAAGAATGGGAACTTCCGACCTTTAGACAGATATCCACACCCGAGACCATACCCGAGTCCAGATAACATGGATGAGGACTAGATGCATACTAGACAATTAAGACAAACAAAAATGCATTTGCAAAGAGAAGTTCATGAACTGCGAAAATTGATGACCAGGTGACACTGGCATGCGTCACAAGTGACAAGCAATCAAATCTGAGCATTCCATCAGAAAGTAAATAAACGAATCAAATCGAGATCACGCGGAATGAAAGGAAACTCAAAAAATAAATAATCTAATGGTTATATGATTCTCACATTTCTGGAGTCATTCCCTCCTCAACCTTCATAATCTGTAAGGAAATAAAAACATAGATAACAAACAAGAGTTACAAAAAAAAAAAAAAGAAGAAAAAGGAACTTCCATGGAAGACCTCTCTACATACAAAAAATAAACAGATATAGCGCAATGGATTGACATACCTTTAGAACTTTAGTGAGGATAAAACAAAGGATGGATGAAAAAACCATGTGCAATAGAGTCAATCCAAGAGGGTAGGGGAAATTTATTTGCTTCGACGACAAGACCCACTGCAATAGCAAACATAAAAAAGGAGGAAAAATTCTATATTACCCAAAGGGCGCGTGAGTAAATAATTTCAAAGTGTCTCTAGCCTCAGTCCCAAATTAATTGGGGTCGGCTACATGGATCAAACTCTGCCCATGTACTCGATTAAGTGCAATTGATGTGAGCTTTCCAAATCATTCAAATCCCTTAAGCAACAAAAATCTAATACTCGCATAAAGTCTAAATGTTGGAACATAGAGATCAAAACAATTCAACTATGTCTGGTTTCCAACTCCATTACTACCAAATAGCTGTCCTCAATTTCAGCCAAAATTTCCGAAAAGCTAAAACCTTCAAAGTTTTCGGCTTTTCCAGTTTCTTTGGGGGGGATTTAATCACTAAACAGACTATGGATCTTGTAAAAGTATTGAAACTAAACCGAATCTTCAATTTCCACAACTAAGAATTTATTCAAACTGTCTAAAACTCTGCAGAACTTTCAATTAATTCGCCGAGTTGCCTTCGAATCTTTCAATCAAACCTGAAACCCTAAAACAGCCAAATTGAGCAATGTCTGGTTTCAAACCCTAAAACAACCAAATTGATGTCCTCAATTTCAGCCAAAATTTGGGAAAAAGCATCAAAGTTTTAGGTTTTCTAGGGTTTTTTGGGGGTTTCATCACAAAGAGTCGATTGAAACCAAACCCAATGTTCGAATAGGTCTAAATCTGCGGAATTTTGAATTCACTCACCAAGATGTTGAAATTGACTTGAAAAATCGATGAAGTACAGCTGAAACCTTAAGTTGTTACCTTGTTGAAGAAGATCTGACCACTGGAGAGCGAGATGTAGAGGAGCAGATACGCGTAGGTCTTCACTCCCTCACCCACCAACCTCCCCATTCTCTCTCTACTCTGCACTCCTCCTTTGTTCCCTTTTTTAATGTTTGACAACCATATTCGTGTTTTTAGAAAAGTTGAGTTGTGTATAACTGTGAAAATGATGATTTGTTTGTCAACGTAGGGTTTGGTAATTTATTCAAATCCGAACTTGACTCCGGTATATAATGGAGGATTGTACTGCTTCGGTGCCAGAGGAGGTCGTACTTGAGGTAATTTTGAAAATGTTTTGTGTATTCGTTGCGGTTAACCGAAGTTTCTGTCTGGGTGGTGCGCGAATGTTTCGGCCTCGCAGGACCGAGATGTAATGTAATGTCTCGGTCTTAGAGGACCGAATGGTTCTCGTATCTGACGGAACTGTTAAACCGAGAGTATTCGTTAACTCTCGGTCGTACGTGAGCGAGACCACAAAGCTAGTTGCGGACCTGTACTACCGATAACATATTTTTTTGGATGTTATTGTGATTGTGCTGTACATTTCGGTTGATTATAATGTTACACCTTGTTTGTATTGCGAGGTAATGCGGTTTACTTATTTCCGGACTACACGGACACGTTTACACCTTGTAGGCCATTTCCAAGTAGAGAAGCGAGCGGTTTCATGGCTTCAAATGATAGGCCGTGAGAACATGTTCGTGCTAGTGACAAAGCACTCGACGCCGGGGCATTAAGCGAAGGGTAGGGTGAAAATTGCTGTGAGAGGTCGGGGACTTATAGGGAATGTCACAAAGAGTTGGCATAGGTAAAGCAACAAAAATTGCTTTGAAACCAAGAAATGAGGCGAAGAAGAGGAAACGGCGAGGACTCAAACAGTACGAAGAAATGTGGATGCCCTTTCCTTATCAACGTAAAGGAAAATGCTCGACTCGTTGTGGTATATCACCGTTATATGTGGGAGGCACAATCACGAGCCCGCAAAACACTTGGACGGCCATTCTTTTTAGGGAGATTGGATAAGGCGGAGAGCAGAAGTTGTGGTGCAAATGACAAAGGGCAATGTGAAGCCAAGAGACATCCTAAATACGTTGAAGCAAAGAGACGTCGGTAACGTATCGACAATGAGGACTATATATAATGCAAGACAAAAAGCCCGAAAGGAGGATGCGGGTGGGAGGACTCAAATGCAACAACTCTTGCTCATTTTGGAGAAGAATAAGTGGTTGTCATGGCATAGGAAGGATCCCGATACGAATGTTGTCACGGAGTTATTTTGGTCACATCCCGACTCAATAAAGTTGGTCAGGTGTTTTCCATCGGTTATTTTGATGGATTGCACGTACAAGACAAATAGGTACCGAATGCCTTTGTTGGAGATTGTTGGCATCACTTCTACGCACTTGACGTTCTCGTTGGGTTCGCATTCTTATCATCGAGAGTCATGGGCATTATGTTTGGACACTTGAGAAGTTGAGATCCATATTGGATGGGTGGCCTAAGCTTTGACGTGCTTGTTACCGATAGGGACTTAGCCCTTATTAGTGCAATAGAAGAAGTTTTTCCGGCCTCGTCTCACCTCCTTTGCTCTTGGCACATCAACAAAGTAGTTTTGTCTAAGACTAAGAAGATGTTTGGGGAGAACGATGGTTTTGCGCGTTTTATGGGTAGTTGGACGAGCGTGATGTATGCCAACTCCGAGGCGTTATTCGAAGTTAGGGTGAATGACCTCCGTTGTGAGTTTGGGCATGTGTTCTGGCCTTATGGAGTACTTGGACAACACATGGTTAAAGAACTACAAGGAGAAATTTGTCTCGGCTTGGACAGATAGACTTATGCACTTTGGGGGAAACGACAACGCAGAGGTGGAGTCTCGCACATTCTACTCGAAGGTACACCTGGGAACAGTCAAAGCTAATTTTGAGACTCTATGGCATGTGGTTGATGGACTCCTTAGAATCCAACACAACAATATCAAGGCATCGTTTGAGCTAAGTTTGAATGTCGTCCAACACGAGTACGTTGATGAGTTGTATCGACGATTGCGCGGTTATGTGTCTCAACGGCGCTTAGGCTAATTAGAGATGAATTGGCCCGGGGAGAGGATGTTGGTCACGATTCCACTCGTTGTGGTTGCGCGATACGCACCACACATGGCCTTCCTTGTGCACATGAGCTTAACCATCATATATTTGCTGCGACGCCCATCCCTCTCCAGGACATTCATGTTTACTGGCGAAAGTTGAGTATGATACCTGAGAGTCCGGTGGACTCGTCTGGGTACAACGTGCACGATGAGATTGAAAGGGTGTTGGCAAAGTTTAATGCATGCAGTAATGAGGACGATCGCCTCAAGATTATTCAGCAGCTCAGGGAGATTAGTCGACCGTCGTCTACTCCAGGTGTTGTGCCGCCGGCAAAAATTAAGACAAAAGGGAGGACACCGGGGTCGTTGAAGAGAAAACACGACTGTCCCGATTCTTCAACGAGACGGTTGCCGAGTGAGTTTGAGTACGTGCTATCGAATCGGAGGCCTCAAGTTCTAGGCAGAAGAGAAGTAAAGTTGTTCCTAAACTGCGTCGTGGTAGTCGACGCAAGCAAAGTGCAACTAACATGGCTTACGGTCATTGCGTAGAACCAGATTGGTTGCTACATGTTGAGGGCATCATCGATGTGCTAGCCGATGGGAATTGTGGATATAGGTGTGTTGCGCATGGGCTTGGACTAGCAGATGACGACGGGTGGCGGATCGTCCGTAGAAGGATGTACGATGAGCTTATCGGGCATGAAAACCATTGGCGCGAAGTGCTAGGTTGGGTTACGAGAGTGTGAAGATTGCGGTGCATTGCGTAGAGAATCAAGTTGGTGCAACTTTCCAAGAATGGTTCACACTTCCGGACATGGGATTGTTGGTAGCCACCGCGATCAATATGGTTCTCGTCAACCTATCGCGTGGGAGTGCCTCCACATTTCTACTGTACGTAGTGCTCCACCATCCACCGGTCACGGCAGATCTGTCATTGCCATGATTAATGACAGGGAATATACATTGGCTTAGGGTATGTGAAGCGAATTTGGTTGAATTGTTTTGTTGTTTCCGACAATATGGTAATGGTTTCATCGTTGACATTGACATGGTGTTCTTGAGCACGAATGCACCATTGCCATCCTTATACCCGTCGTGGGTACGGTATGCTCAGGATAGTGCGAAAGGTTGGCGAGATAGATTCGTATTCCGAGACATCGCGCCGTTGCAACTCTACTTGATGCCACCATATCCGTTGTAGATTTGGGTACACCTTAGTGTTACAATTGGAACAATGCAATCTAGTTTGGTTGTACAGTTTGTAAATTTCAAAGTTAGGATATAAAATGATTGAAAGTTAGTTGCATTTGTTGTTCGAAATGGTTACTGGAACATTCGTTTCGGTCATGCATGACCGAAACTTATGTTCCAGTCACGGTCCTTCGCCACCGTAATTTAACGCATAAGATCGGCCATGCGAGACCGAAACTGACCTTATCGTCTAGGTTGTTCTGTACCGAAAGTTGCACCTGACATTCGGTGCTGGGTGACCGACACAACATGAAAAAATTGCTTCCAATTCCAACCAGAAAAATGGACAATCAAACATCATAAACTGTCATGATAATGTACTCAACAGGCAAAGGAGACATATAAACCATTTAACAATGTAAGTAAAATGTAATACAAATGTCTATCCCTCCGGCATTGAGGGTTGGTCATTGCTTGGGTTTTTTGACGTTCTTCCTTCGATACTCCTTCCCATGCATTCTCTTCTGGGGGCCACCATCGGTCGCGGCAGGCTGAGATGTCGCCTGGGCTGAGGGTGTGGAAGTGCTACCATGATGGGAGTGCCTCGGGCCTGGTTCGCTAGGGCCGGTTGTCGCGGTTGTGCCGGTTGCGGTCGCGGTAAATGTACTCGTGGGGGTGGGACTTAAAGTCCTTCGGGAAAGGAGGTTGACCATGTCAGTCAGAGTGGTCATCGCCGAGTCAAAAGTAGACATCTCTGGGGGGAGGTCCATCCATCGCAACGCCGCGTCCAAGGCTCGCCTATTACGCTGGTGAAAAAAATCGGGTTACTGTCAAATACTCAACATTGCGGAAATAATTATAAATGCAATAATACGTATAACCATTCCAATACCTCAAGTATCTCGTTGTCTGCTATGGTTGAGGCGACCATTACACGGTCCTCAAAGACCGGATTCGTGATAACAGGATGAGACACTTTGACGAACCAAGGGAGGTAGTCCGGTGTAGCCAGAAACTCAAATACCGCCTTCTCGCCCCTAACTTCAGCAGCCAACACATGGTTCCTCCATCGCTCCCAATAGTCGTGTTCGAACCCATACTTGACGGAGTACTTGTTTGCAAAGGGGCCTCTGTGTGCTTCCAATGGACGGTAAGGAGGATCAGTATCGACCGCACATGGCCAAACCTGTCTTAGAATCCTCTCGGGTGGTAGGGCTCCACCACATCCATGTACTTGATCTTCCCACTGTAAAAGGCCGTCGCGTGCACAACGCCATTTTCCCTTAAATTCACATATGGGTCCCAAGTGACCTACAAAAAATTCAACAGGTAGTGGGTGTAAACTAAATTACCAAATTTGAGTACGTGCGTAAGAGGACATCAGAGGTCATGGATAGGCAGCTCACCTCACTTGGTCGCAACCTATCCAAGGTTCTCCTAATGGCCCCGAGCTTGTCAACATTCGCAACCGTCTCGTGCTTTTGAATCCATCTGGAGACACGAGGGTGCACGTAGTCCACGTACTTCGCATTGGGCGTGGCCAGACCAAGTTTGAAATGGTCATACACCCATCCCTGCATATAACGTTACAATGTTAGTTAGTCCACAATTGCAATTTGGGCCAATCGAACAACAGAATGCCTATTCAGTCTATTTTAAAACAAACCTCAAGCAATGTGAGGTAGCCAGCAATCTGGGACACTAGGACTCTCGTGGCGGACCCCAAGTGTCGATACAAGTAGGCCAACGCAGCCGCTCCCCATGCGTAGTTCCCTACGTCCTCCAAGTCCTCAAGCTTCAAGGCGGCGCGATCGACACCCGAGACCCACTCTTATCGGCGGCAAAAAGAGTGCACGACAACAAGTACGGCGCAGTACGCTCGGGCGGTGCACTCCACGGGAGGATAATTTCGGGTATCGAACCGGCTTTGGGGCACCATCGACTTTTCAACCAATGTTTGCGCCTTGTGAGCCCCTTGGTGATATTCACCTCCTCCTCCGCCTCCGCGCTAACCCCAAGAAGGTTGGAAACCATTTTGATAGCGTCGGAGCGAGATTCCTCCGTGTACCTAGCAAAGTTGTCCACTTCTACAACTTTGCCCGTCACAGGATCTTCGGGAGGAAGCGACATCCTCTAATGAGATAGACATTTCACCAAAAGGTAGGTGAAATGTGTTCGTTCCGCCGCCACCGCTCCACAAATGCGAGAGATCAACTCCTTGTTGGCCTTGCGGTATGAGCGATCTATCGCGCATTCAACCCGAACGCCGAATAATCCTCGAAGTCCCGCCGTGTCCAGGGTGACACGATGTAAATCCCATTCCGCTATTTGAGCTCCGTGATTGATACACTTAAGAACGGGCCGCTCCTGCAAATGTAAAAACATTTCGTCATTATGTGAAGACCGTGAGTGTTAAGTTAATAATTTCAATGAAATTGAAATTACCTCATTCCTCCATATCGATAAAGCCACATGATCCTTGAAGCTCTTCAAAGAACGCCCGTCTATAGGACCACCGGGGAATGGAGCACGCGCCTCAAAAGCCACTTCTGGCTCTCCTTCATCATGGCCAGCTCCACCTCTTCCGCTCCCCCCCACATTACGATCTGTTTCTATCATGGTAGCCACTGCATCTGAAGAGTCACTGCTACTTGACTCCGATGCATGCCCCTCCTCTTCTCCTCCGGCAACAACAAGATCCTCAGGTCGCCCGGCATTGAGGGTCGAACCCTCATCGTGCAAATGTAACCTTCCACGATTGCCATCTACCTTCGCCTTGCCCTTACCATCCTCATTCTCCTTCTCTTTCTCTTTCCGGTACGATGCTGTCTGGGGTCTCCGGCCACCTCGCCCCCGGTTCGGCCTCGGGACCTCAGCTCCAGCCTCTTCCCTAGTCACCGGTTGCTTCGGACGAGCCATACCTGCATAAATTACAACATATAAGCGCATGGAACAGATCCCAACTTAAATTTTAAAAAAAAAAAAAGTCCAAATCATCCATTTCTTATGTCTCGGTCAAGCAGGTTAGTGAAACGACACATATTTTCGGTCACACATGACCGACAATTCCTCCAATATATCGGCATTGAACAACCGAGTCTAATGAAACGGTCTCGGTTTTGCGCCACCGAGATGTATCGACCATTCCAATTCTACAAGCTCTCGGCCACTCACGACCGAGCCTACCTATACACTCACGGCATGGTACAACCAATAGTACTCCAAAATTCTCGGTTGTACACCACCGCCACCACATTACCTAGAAGTACTTCCATCTCTCGACACATCTCGACCGAGAGACCTAGAGTCATCTCGGTGGTCAGTAGGCGAGACTGTGTGATCTTTGTCGGCCTTTGTAGCCGACAGTTCGATTTCCCCAAAATTTGGCTACTCTCTCGGTCATCGTTGTCGAGAGCATAAACACATTCTCTTTTTGTGTGGCCGAGAACCGCGAATTCCCAGTTCTTACACTAATGAACAAACCACCACTGTAAATCACAACTACTCTTCCAAATGTAACTTAATTACACTAAAAACGTACCTTCAATCGACCGATTTCCCGCAAATCCTGTGTGTTCGAAGATGTTCAGCGGAACCCTAACTTCGAGACGAAATCGGCTCACACCACGACCCTACGAAGCGCAAAAAAACCGTCAAACGGAGGAGAAACACAAGGCGAGACACGTTTTCGGAGATTCCCCCCACTGCACGGTTCACACGAAACGTGTTCTTGGAGTCCAGGCGGTGAAGATGGTGTTGGGGGTGGTGGGGTGCAGATGGATTTCCACGAGGGGTAGTTTAGGTATTTCGGGTCTAATTTTTGGGTGCCCAAGGTAAATCGGTTTGTGCCCACATTAACTGGGTGCCTTCATTAACTGGTGGGGTGCCCTTAGCGGCCCTCTTTTTTTATGTTGGTGTGAGCCTCAAAATACGTGCACCCACTTTCCGATGCATGACACGCTGAGTATGTATCATGAGGCCAAAGCCCATGTGCATTCGGGGTTTTATGTTTGGTGATGTCAAAAAATCATTTCTCACACAAAAAATGTTAGAGTTAATTGACAGGACACTTGTGGTGTGTTTGGTTGGATCGATAAAGTTGTCTTGATAGGTTGGATTAACAAACATTAGATTACATGATTATGAATTAAGGGTAATTCGAAGTTGAAGACTTGTTCAATTGGCATGATAAAATTTTAAGTGATTTTAAGAAAGTTGCGATTTTATCCCTTTCATATAAAACCCCCCATAACAAATGTTGCATTGTCCTCTCCCTTCAATGGAGAGACCGAAACCCAGTAGTGGCTCTCAATACTCAAAAACCAAACCATAGACAATCCACTGCAGGGTGCTCCACCAAGTATAAACTCCCAAAAAACAGAGGCCCCATCAGATAGCCACAAGAGGGTGAAACAGACCAAGCATACCTCTCAGAACCGCTGGCCATTGACAAAATTAAGTCACCAGAAGGTCATACACCTCTAAACAAACCATTACACAAGCCAACCCAACCAAACACAGTCCCACCTCAAAACCCACCCATCTTTCTCTACTCTCCATCGAAATGCTCAAACAAATTCAATCTCAATTCATCAAGTCTGGCCTCCACAACACTCAGTGAGCTCTTAGCAAGCTCATTGAGTTTTGCGCAGTTTTGCCCTTCAGACTACTCTGTGCTCTATCGTTGTTCGAAACCATTGATGGGGATTAGTTCGTTCACACCTCGCTGGTTAACATGTATGCCCGAAATGCGGAGTTGAAGGATGCTTATTTGTTGTTCGACAAATGTGTGACATTTGAGAATTTTATAAACTTAATTAGGCAGCTAATTAAATATTTTCAGATTTAATTTGAGATTTAGGTATTCGAAGTGGGACCTCCGTGTTACAGATCTCTATTATACACTATTTCAATGTGAAATAAAGTTAAGCGGAGTGTATACACGGTGTCCGTAAGTTCCGGAGGGTGTTGGAGAATTTTTTCTAATTTTGGTAATTTCAAGGTTTTGTCTCGAGATACGTGCCAACACAAGTTTCGTAGAAGTTTAAATGTCGACCCGAACAACTATTTCGAGTTATGCAAAAAAAAGAATATTTACAAGTAAGTTTGATAATTCGAATTTTGAACTTTAAATAGACTAAATGAGCCGACGTGGGCCCACACCTTGATTTGCATGCGAGACCAGTTGTTTAGAAGTTTTGGAGCGCTTTGGTAAATTCTCCGACTTTTGGCTAAATTTGGGTTTTTCTCGTGGATTTATTTGGACGTAAATTGAAAAGATAATTATGAAATAAAATAAAATAATAAATAAATTGGTGGACGCCTAGTGACACTCAAGGTCGAGGGTGACATAGGTGAGATGTACAATAGTGTGCACGTCCGAGATTGGTTGTTGGCACGTGTAACCAATTTATAGCCGCGAAAATACATCGGTGTATATGTATTTATATATATATATATATATATAATAGTTTATATATAAATGGATCCAATAGTTTGATTAAAAAAATTAAAGTATACATTGGATTCGCCTCGAGATACGCGTAGCATGATCATCGAGGAAGTAAATAATGGGCGAGTTGGTGGCTGTTGGTGAGGTGTATACACGCCTCAGTTTACGTGTAAGTCGGGATCAAAGGTAGTGTGAAATGAGATGAAGTTGTGTGAGATCTTGTTTCGAGTTTGGTGTTGGTTAACAGTAGTCAAGGTTAAGTTGAGGTCCAAACTGATGCAAGTTTGGTAAAGTATGGCAAGAGGTTTGGTCCATAAGATTTTACTATGTCATAGACAAAGTTAAGATTTTTGGGGTTTTGATGTAATTAAAACTAGTGTTATGGAAGTTTTATGAACATTGACTATTTTGTCGAGAGTTTGACTCAATTTGGTGAAAAATCGAATTGAAAACGAGCGTCGGAAGTCGAAACACGTCAAAATAGTGATTTCGGGAATTAAAAATTTAAAATAAATTAAGCTGTTGCGCAACTGCTTAAGGTTTATATATATCATATATATCTATCATATATATATATAAAAACACGAATCACAAATTTTTGAGTCGTAATCAAATTTACCTTTTTGTCCCTCGCCCACGCATTTTTTCTCGTGCGTCCCTTATCTTTCTGTTTTACTCCTTTTTTTTCTCGTGCGTCCCTTATCTTTTCGTTTTACTCCTTCTTCCTCTTCTCTCGGACGTTATTGCTTCGTAGATACATGGTTCTCAAGTGAGTTATCTTCTCCCCAATCACTCTCACCGATCACTTCGATTTGTTTCTTCATTGCTACTACCAATTTCTCTGTTCAATCAATCTTCTCTACTTCGCCATGTCAAATTCTTTGCAAAAGTGTGAGTTTTTTGTAAGTTTTTCTTTTGTTTTAGCCCTAACATGTTGTTACGCCACTTGATGAAGCGTGTAGAATTGTACTACCGTTCTTAATTTGCTTGCTTGCTTGATTGATTTTAGGGGTTTCGAATTTGGGTTGATTTTGTTTGGCGAGTTTTTTGATGAGTTGATGATTTAGGTTTTTGTGCTAATGTGGGTGGTGCTGGGGAGATGGGTTTTGAATTTGGTTCTTCTCCATTAGGATCCCTCCATGTATTGTGTGGATCAAATCAATTCTAATTGAGAGAAAATGTACAATCCTAGGAAATGATTCTGAATGATATAATTAAGATTAAGAATTGCGTTTACCCTTTTTTTTGATGAATTTAGTTTGGATTTTTGTGCATTGACTTGGATTTGTTGTTAATCTCGATGTTAGGGTTGTTGTTTCGATGTTAGAATCTCAATTTCTCCGGTTCCACTGTTGATTTCGTGCTCCCAAATTTGAATAACTATATTGCGGAAATAAATGCAATGTCAAGTCGTGTTATATTAACAACAAAGAATGAATTTGTAGATGAAGTTAATTCTCTACTTATTCAACGATTTCCTGGTTGAAGTTGTTAGGTACTACAGCTTTGATGAAATTTTTAATGAAAACACGAGTTTGGTAAATCTCAAATTCTTGAATAGTTTATCCTTAAGTGGTTTTCCTCCACATGATTTGATGTTAAAGAAGGATTGTTCAGTTATTCTCCTGCGCAACATTAATCCATCTGAGGGATTATGTAATGGAACACGATTAATTTGCCGAAGATTTGAGAAAAACATCATTGATGCGGAGATAGCTACAGGTCATTACAAAGGGAAAAGAGTTTTTCTGCCTAGAATACCTTTCATTCCAAACGAAGAAGATAAAATGACATTCAAATTCAAAAGGAGACAATTCCCTATTCGATTGTGTTTTGCAATGACTATTAATAAGGCTCAAGGGCAAACATTAAACTTCGTTGGGGTTTATTTGAGAGAACCAGTTTTTTCTCACGGTCAACTTTATGTTGCGCTTTCACGTGCTACCACTGCGACTTGCATCAAAGTTCTTATTAAACCTTCTAATTACAATAATCATCCAAACACGACAAAGAACATTGTTTACAAAAAGTTGTTGTCACTCGTGGATGCTTCTCTTGCAGAATCACTTTAATTGAAATGTAAGTTTTCAACCATTTTATAATTGATATGTTTTATATGTTTCTCATTCTTTTAATAATTTCCTTTAAAAAAATTAATCTTTTAAATATAACAGGGACAAACTGATAAAGAAGTTGGAGAATTATTTCATGTTGGTTGTGTTTGTTTTTATTGGTAAATTGCATTTCATTCTCAAGGCCAAAAGAAGGAGATGAGAAATGTTGAGATCTTAAATTGGGTGAACAATAAGGTGAACTCCAAACCTCAACTCTGAGTTATTTAATTTCCTTCTTGGTCAACAACTCGCTGGACTCTCATTGAAGTGTATAAATATGTTTGATGTTTCTCCCAACTCTGTATCTCTCAAAGCTCTATCTATTCTCCATCACAATCAACTTTTCTTACTGTTCTATCTCATTCAAATTGGTCGATCTCCATTACAAGTAACTTCATGAGTTTTAGTTCTTTAATTTATAAAAATCATTTAAGGTTTTCGATTCTGGTGCATTTTCTGAATTTAGCGGTTCGCGAAAGAAGTGTGAATGCTTTTTTTCATTTAAATTTTAGGGTTTTGTTTAGGGTGTGTCTTATTGGGATCCTCGAATTCATTTCAATTTTCTTGATCATAATTTAACATTGATTGATTAAACCAAAACGAGAATGCTTCATATAGGATTGGCCTTGGATAACTGGAGCATGTGCAACAGTTAAAGTTGTATAATGCTTAATTGGAGAATGCTTAATTTTGGATTTTTGTTTTTTCATTTACGGTATTAGTTCATTCGTCCAATGTTTATGTATACCGAGGAAAAAACAACAAATTGTAGCTGTGATGGAGTCGTTTAAAATGAAGAATATGATTAATGCTTAAATATATCTAATAGTGCGTAATTACCAATTTTACGTTTAAAATATATATTTCAAATAAAGAGGGTAGGAAAATGTATGATTCTGGTGGAGACTTGTTTATTGTCTCATAAATAACCTTAGAAAATTGCAAATGCACGACATCTCTTGAAGTTTTCCAGGTTATTGAATTCTTAAGAAGTAACTGATTTTGGCATTCCTTGTGTGTTTAGGCTATAAGCGGGGACTCAATAGTCCCTGAAATTTGAGAAGGCAAGATCTCGCTCTCGAGGAAAGTCTGAGGCGCGTTGAAGATATTGTTCCACAAGCTATTGGTTGTCAGGTATTGACCTGCACACATTTGAACAGTTACCGTAGTAGCATCGGAGTTTTTCTTACTTTCTTTTGTTATGCTTTTTACTTGATGAGGTATGGGCTCGTTCGCACATTTATTTAGAATTTCTTGTGCATCAATATGAAATTGGATTTTTGTTGAACCACGGATCATCCATTTCCTCAACTTATGAATTATATAGCAGGATATATGTCAGTATGCATTTATTTTGACTATTTCTTAGTAGAGTTTGTGAATTTTTTCACTTAAACATGTCCTGCCTGAGAAGTGGTTAAAGAAGTGTACTGGAGTAGCTTCTTATGATCTTGAAATTTGAATGCTCAACCTTAATCGAATTGAGAACTTTCAGAATTTTCAGAATTTTGCCTCTTTCATTTATGATCCAATACATAATTTTTTTATCCATTGAGGTTGCTGATTTTCTTTTATGTTTTCTTATCTTTCACAGGTTTTAGTGATTGTAAATGAACTTCAGAGAACCATTTTTACTCTGGATCCTTTGGAGAAGCAAGTTGGTGATGATGTGATTGCATTACTCCAACAGGATAGAAATTTTAACGACGGTGGCGACAACAGTGAGCTTGAAATTTTTCATCAAGCTGCTTCAAGGCTTGGCATAACTTCCTCCAGAGCAACTCTCACCGAAAGAAGATCTCTCAAGAAGCTGGTTGAAAGAGCGCGCATTGAGGAAGATAAAAGAAAAGAATCCATTGTTGCTTATCTCTTACATCTGATGAGAAAATACTCAAAATTATTTAGAAGCGAGTTATGCGATGTCAATGATTCATAGGGATCTGCTCCTTGTTCTCCCACTGTCCTGAGCTCTTTAGAGGAAGGAAGCGGACCTGGATCTAACGGCCAAGCCTTTGAATGTCAGCTTTCGAAAATGAGCTCTTTCAATTTTAGGCCTAGCTTTAGGAGATCAAGGCGGATACCGGTTCCACCCGACGAACTAAGGTGCCCGATATTATTGCAAACTCATGTACGATCCTGTCATTATCTCATCGGCGCGGACTTATGAGCGAGCTCGCATTGAGAAATGGTTTAGTGATGGGCACGGCGGCTATCCGAAGACTCATTAGCGGCTCGCCCACCTTTGTTTAACTCCAAATTACTATGTTAAAGGTCTCGTTGCTTTGATCGGTGTGAGCGAGAATGGAGTGCCGATCCCCGACGGACCCCGGATACTCTTGATCACAACTATTGGAGAATGGCAATGTCGAATGCGAGACCACGAATTCACAATCTATAAAAAGCATTAACTCGTGCAACCTGAAAGGCGTTGAAGTGGTTCCGTTGGAGGAGTGCAGCGTCACCGAGGAAGTTGAAGGAAAAGGAAGGGAAGATGTCTTGGAACGGGACTTTGAAGTGGACATGTTTGATCAGTATAAGAGCTTATTAGCCATTTTATACGATGGGGGAAGACTTGAAGAGGCAGTGCAAAGTTGTAGAAAATATACGGATCTTATCGAAAGATGATGAAGGCGATAGAGTTTTCATGGGGGCTAACGGGTTCATAGAGGCACTCGTGCATTTTTCGAATTTAGCGGTTCGCGAAGGAAGTGTGAAAGCTCAAGAAATTGGAGCCATGGCCCTCTTCAACCTTGCAGTTAATAATGACAGGTACATAACACATGCTACTTTGCCATTATTTGCCAATTCTCAAGAATACTAGCTTGTGCCTCTTGTGGTCACTTTTATGATGTGCCTATGAGCCACGCTTTTAGTGTTTTAGAAAGTTTTTGCTGGAATTGTTTGTTTAGGACTAATGTTGAACTAATTCAACACTTGGTTAGTGGTAATTTTCTACTAATTTGGCACGATAGACTTGTGATTTGATCAAAATGTTTTGTTTCGTTAATTTATAGTTGGAGATTTGCACGGTGACCTTGCTCAAGCGAGATCGGCTCTTCGGATGGCCGGAGTGTTGAGTTCGGATGGCTAGGATATGTGGAGTGGCGGAGACTCGGTATGTTAGTTGATAGAGTGGCAGTTCTTTACAATCGATTAATGGTTAATCAGGAAATCTGTCATAATTGACTGCATTTTGGCTTTTATTCCAAACTCATCATTTGGGAACTTGGCATGCTTTACCCCAAATTGCTAATTGTAAGATATTGACTTTTCTTATAGGTATTGGTTCAGGTCGGAGATATTCTTGGCCGTGGAGAAGATGAAATAGCAATCTTATCATTGTTACGTTTGTTGGGTATTCAAAGCGGAAGGTAATGGATGAGCGCTTTTTAGGTATGTCGATTAAAGTTGCTTAAATATGCACACACTTGGCTGATGGCTCTTAAAAACCGCTCAACTAGATATGATTAGGAGAAAAGAGACCGGGGCATTAGTTGAAACTGTATTTTTTCCTCGGACGTGTTGATGTATTTCTCAAAGAACTTCTGATATCGTGGTGTTTTGTTGTTTTAACTGTTGTATGTGGACTAATGCTTTACTCTGTTAAAGCCATTGACATGGAAATAGTTCAAGAGACTTCCACCTGTAACACTTGCTATCCGTCATTTCTATTGCCTTTTTTTTTTGAACATTGGTAAGAACATATTCTAATACAGTTACATTTCATTTGCATCCTTGCATGTAGGTAAATGGGAATCATGAAACCATGAATGTGGAAGGAGATTTTAGATACGTAGATCCCGGGGCATTTGAAGAATGTTTGGATTTCTTTGAGTATCTTGGTGATTGTGAAGAGGAATGGGATGGCACTTTTGCTGGTTGGATAAGTTTATCTGAAAGACGAAAAGAAGCTCGTCAGAGGTTGCAAAACTCATGGGGACCATGGAGCGTAGTGAGGGTATAACTTATGAGTGTATATTTTAATTTGTCTATTTATTGTTCTTTGAATGCGGCTTCATCTTTCCACTTTTCTTTGTATATAATCTTTGTTAACAGTTTGATCTTTTTAAAAAAATTAAATAAAAAATAAAAACAAATTGACGATTTTATTGTGATAGAATACAAATGAAGAGGTGAAGTATGTTTAAGTATATTGATAAGCAGATACCAAGAAGTACGATAAAATAAAGACTTTTTTTAATGTTATTGACCGGAATTTCAAATATTCATGATGAATAATTGTTTGATAAACCCATAAAGAGACAAGTATAAGTTATGTTATACTGTCCTGACATTCTAATTGTTGTAAGATATTTTTTGTGCAGTATGTCAAAACCAATTCATAGACGCGCATGTTTTTTAAGTATTTTCGAGGACATTCTTTAACGATGAATATTCGATAAACTTTTCCTAACATTAGGGACGGCAAAAGGGAGTGATGGCAAGGTTGGCCCTCTTCGAGACCGGGAGGTCCGTTGGCATGTGAGTTGGCACAAAATCTGTTGTTCTTATAGTGGATGATTGGATTTTTTTGTCATGGTGGTCTTCTTCCTCATCATGGTAAAATGATTTCTTCTTGATTAAAATGCTAAACTGATTCTTTTGCTTTGTTCTCATTCATTTTTTTTTACTTTTCTTAGTTTTCTAAGAGATTTTATCCAATTCCTGAAAGGATTATTGACACTTCAACAGTTGCATATGGAATATAGAGGATGAACAGGGAAGTTTCTCAATGGATGAAAGGTTCTCCTCGAGAATGATGATAATGAACTGCACTCCCTTTCTTGCCATCGAGGCTACGACAAGGTGTGTTTGGAACCGATCGTACTCGAGAGATGTTGATGACATGGAGGACTATAGGAATCATCAGGTAGGCAGCTGATCCATACTATCAGATGCTTCAATTTCTTATTTTGGTGTCTTTCAGTAGTTTTAGAAGTTAGCGTGAACATGAAGACTGCAGTTTGCTCTATAAGATGCCGAAGCAAAAGGGTTGCCTCATCATTTAAATCGAATGTCAAATAAATGAATTGGGAGGCTTTTCTATATCATGTTGAGAGCAAGCTTGGTGGATTATATTTTACACTTAATATTCTGTTTGAATTACTTTTGCAGGTGTTAGCTTTTTTCCCATCTTTTGAAGGGTTAGAAGTGATTTGATCCTCTGTCGTCAAAGTCGAGCAGTCACTATATCGTGAAGCCCCTAGAAAGAATCCATTTAGACCTGATCAGAAGACACCGGTAAATAATTTCTTCCATGCAGGTTCGTACACAAATATCATATATATAAAAGCACGAATCGCAAATTTTTGAGTGGTAATAAAATTTACCTATTTGCCCGTACTTTTTTTTATCTCCAAATCAAACTTTTCTTTTGTATCCAAATCAAACTCTAATTCTTTATCAATCCACTACACTTTTTTCTGAAGAAGTAATGTCCTATCATGACTAGCTTGTTTTTTCATTCACATCTTATCTTAATCACATTAGAGAATATTTATAAGTTAAAAAATATACTTGTATTTCTAATTTTTAGATTTTAATTACAATTTTAAATTTTGTTACTAAATTCTTATAAATTAATTCCCGCGAGCGAAGCGAGAGGGAGAATCGTGCGTAACACGTCTTGAAACTAGTATATATAAAAGCACGAATCACAAATTTTTTAGTGGTAATAAAATTTACCTATTTGCCCATACTTTTTTTTTTTTTCATCTCTAAATCAACTTTTTCTTTTTATCCAAATCAAACTCTAACTCCTTATCAATCCACTACACATTTTTTTTCTTTATCTCCAAATCAATCATGAACTCATTCTCATCAATCCAATACACTTTTTTTGAGGAATTAATGTCCTAGCATGATTAGCTTGTTTTTTCATTCACATCTTATCTCAATTGCATTATAGAATATTGATAAACTAAAAAATGTACTTATATTTCTAATTTTTAAATTTTATTTACAATTTTGAATTTTGAATTTTATATATATCATATATATAAAAGCACAAATCACAAATTGTAAACTCAGAGTTTTTCCAATGGTATATATGTAACGTATTTATCTAGAGTTCTCCAAATGGTATATAAGCAATATATATATAAACGATGAAGAAGAGAGAATCTGATAGGGAAAAGAAGAAGGTGGGGGTTGAAGAAGAAGGTGACTTGAAAAATGTGTTGGGGAGGGAACAAACTCAAAACCCATAAGAAATCTTAATGAGAAAAATTCTGATTAATCATGTAAAAAAGGTGTCTAAAGCTTTAATCCCAACTAATTCAATTATTTACATTCATAATTTCAAAGTTATCATTTCTATCTATAGAGTTTGAGGTAAAGATTGAACTTTATGTACAATTATACGAAATCTCCACAAGCAAGTGTTCACAAATTGATGGGTTAAACCACTTGTGTTTTTTTTCCTTGTTTCCTTTTTTTTTGAGGAAGTAATGTCTTAGCATGACCAACTCATTTTTTCATTAACATCTTATATCAATCACATTAGAGAATATTGATAAGCTAAAAAAGGTACATGTATTTCTAATTTTAAAATTTTAATTAAGATTTTGAGTTTTATTAATAAATTCTTAGAAATTAACTCCCACGAGCAAAGCGAGTGGGTCAATCGTGCGTAGCACGTCCTGAAACTAGTATATATATAAACACGAATCACAAAATTTTGAGTGGTAATGAAATTTACCGCTTTGTCCACACTTTATTTGAGTGCTAATAAGATTTACCTCTTTGTCCATACTTCTCGTACCTTCCCTTAAAATTAATAAATTAATTCAACCTAATCCAAATTGGATGATGATAGAGGAGTCCGACTTAAATTAAAGATCAACAACTCAACGACTTGAGAGAATGCTAACTCTTCAACGTCTTGAATACTACCTCTTCAAATCGATGAACAATTCACTGATCAACGACTCTCCTTCCTCTTCAAATCATTCATTTCGTGCTTTCCTTCATCGATTCATTCGTTGCTTTCCTCTGCACTGTTGGGTTTTGGGGTTCATACGCAGCGGAAATTACAAAACAATTTTGACAAAAACCCCAACAGGATCCGAATCTAATTCTATTAAAAACGTTTAAACCATGAAAAACTTAATCATACCTCAGTCGCAATATACCTTTCTGAAGGTTGATTGATCTCTAAGGCGCTGCCAACGACGAACGCCCTCTATTAGCAGTCCGCACACGAACGGCGGCCGAGATTTGAAGTGCTAGCTTCGAGAGAATACCAAATCCTTTTGTTTTTCTCCAAAACGATCCAGAGCATACCAAAAACCCTAAGTCGTTTCTAAAACGAAAATAGAGTTTCGGCCTATTAATCGTTTTTACGTGTGTTCTAACTTAAAGCGTCTATTTATACAACCCTTGTATATAGACGGTTAAGTAAATTACACATATACCCTTACTTAAAGAAGTATAAGTGTAATACACCACAAGGGCGTTTCTGTCATGAATTTTATCACATAAAATTCATTTTTCTGAATCATCTTAAAATCTCGCAAAACCATTCTTAGCGTGATTCATAGATCCAACCATTGCTCTTATTCCTTCTTTAAACACAATGACAGTAATCACGGAGAAAGACATTGCCGTCGGTCGTAGAGACAAACGAACAACTGCATATACAACTCATTATCGCAAACTAAAGTTCATCGGTCACGTATTTCTGGCGATCGATCACGTAACGACTACACAAACAAGAGATCGCCTAAGATTCAAGAAGATAGAACGATTGAATCACAGAGCAGAAGAATTGATTACCATTGTTGCGGGGCGAGACGAGAGAGGCGATTAGGGTTTCATTGGTCTCGAACGCAAGAACGCACGCAAGTGAAGATACGAAGCGCGATGAGGTTTTAAGAGTTTATATACTAGCGCGATGAGGTTTTAAGAGTTTATATACTAGTGAGTCAGGGCTAGGGTTGGGATTAACAAGCTCGCCATAATGAAACACGTTGGGGTCGGCCCATTTTTAAGTGAGATCTCGAGTTTCAGTGTCACCTTAATAGAAAAGACTAAGCTAGGATGATGGCTACCTTTATATGGCACTGGACAATGGCTAAATATAGATTAGTCGGTACGTTTGGTGCCTGACGTCATGTAAAATTTTTATATTTTTTGTTTTTTATAGAGCGTATTTGCTACTATGCTCACGCCACTTGTAACCATATAAAGACTATCGGCCAACAATGAATTTTATGCTTGGAAACCTTTTTGACAACTTAACTCTGTACTTTTCTGCATCACCACCTGTGTCCACGTAGACCTGAAAAATTTGCAAGATATGAAACAGAATGTGCATGAAATTTTGAACACTAATAAAAGAATTAATCGCGAAAAATGTATCCTAAGATAGAATAGAGAATTGATTGTCACAAAAAATGCCTCAAAACAACCTACAAAAAGGTCCTCAATGTTATAAATTGAGTTGAAACTTGCTAAGAACTAGATAAGAAAAATAGAAAACTAAGAACTTTTACTATTACAAACTACTACTACAAAAGAGAAGAGAAGAAATGAGAAAGTTGGAATGAAAAATTTTCATTCAACTAGGTGTATGAATTACAATGAGTTTAGCACCCTTTATATAAGTCATTTGATGATGATGATAATTGTACTTAGACAATGTGTACAAGTTATACATACACCACAAGTCATAAAACACATCACAAGTAACATAGACAATACATGGAATAATTCGTGTACATTAGAAAAGATTACAAGTTACATAACAATACATGAATAAGTGATTATACATTGGAGTTGAATACAAGTTATTTAGAATGTACAAGTTACATTCAATATAGAAGTCATGTTTGATGTTACAATTCAATGTGAAAGTCATGCTTGACAACGCAATCAAAAGGTCATTCAATTTACAACACCCAAACCATAACCATACCGAATTTTGCTGATATTTTAGGAAGTACATCAAATTAACAAAAAATGAGAACGCTATTCGTATTATACAGTAAAAACGTTATGTTTAGTCAAATAAACAATGGCTTTAACCAATAATCACTATACCCAAATATTTATTCGATAATTCTCTTACTTATCGACGCAGTTTCAGATTAGTGAAGTACATTCACAAACTAAATGGCCAGATGTGCTTGCAGAGAATAACATATCACAACTTAAAAGATTATAATTCATAGAGAAAACCCAAGCAAAGCGAGATAAATCATTTAATGTGCAATCATTTGAAAGATGAAATCAACAAACCGAATGAAATATACAGTTCATAAACCAAAATACCCTAGTAGGATTCAAGATACTTAAGCGTCGTCGACTTTGGTAATATTCGGCAAAAATCCATTGGAACTACAAAACTGTTTTTCAACTAAGAAAGAAGATAGTTCTCGAAAAGAACTTGAAATAACCAACATTGCTGCAATGGCGATGGTGTAAAGATTGGATATGGGACCTCACAGCCTCCTTCCTCTTGGCCACCCTTTCTCCTAGTCTTTGTCGGTGGGAATTGGGGTCACGTCCTCTAAAATGAATGAACACAATACGTCGTTACTAGTTACTATTAACAAACTGGGTGAAACAGTTTTCCATTCGAGACATTCAACACTTACCAATTCGACCAATTCTCATCCCAGAACAAGCAAGAGCTCTCAATGCAGATCGTGCACCAGGACCAGGTGTCTTCGTTTTGTTTCCACCGGTAGCACGGAGCTTAATGTGAAGAGTGTTATCCCAAGCTCCTAAAGAACAAGACCAACACCATAATCAAATATTTTGCACACATGCGTAAGAAGAGAAAAGCTGCAGATTCATAAATAGAGATTGAAGAAGACGCCAAGCATAATAAGGTGGGAAATGTAAGAGGAATATTGATAGACAGTATATCAAATTCTCGCACATAAAAACCAAAAGATTGGTGTAGAGATTGTCTAAAACCCTAAAAGGTTGGTGTAGAGATTGTCTAAAACCATCATCAAGATAAAATCCCGCAAAAAATTCTCGCACATAAAAACCAAAGGAATATAACTCAAACAATGCTAAAAAATTAAAAGGTTGCATTGATTGTACCTTGCACGCGCGTTGCAACATCTTGAAGAAAGAAGCATGGCAAAGATAGGGTGATGATTCATCTCTGTCTGCCTTGACCTTCATCCCACCTTTTTTCAAAAATAAAACGAGCAAATAAGAAAAACATACATTTAATTAGTAAAGGTAACATTAATGCATCAATATAAAAAAAGGAAGATTACAAGAAAACAATATTTAAACACGCTGCCATTTAATACTCTCTTCTTATTGAATTGAAGTCTCGTATTAGATCAATGAAAAATCCCAACATTAAGAGAGAAGTTCATTAGGTTCTTGGCTTCATAAACTTATACAATCATCCCTCCATGTAATTCATTAGGTACTTGGTGTTTGTGAGTTTCATACAATGCTTGTTAGGTCTCTATTTGGTAAGTCTATTAGAGACCTAACAAATTCAAAGCCAAGCATTGTATGAAACTCACAAACACCAAGTTAACTCATTGTGTTATTCAAATGATATTTTATACCTTTTAAAATGAAGAATTGCTTTTTTGACATTAACAATGTCCAATCTAAAGTCACATCAACTTTGAGAGTTGCGTACATATTGCCATCGTACATCTTTTATTACACATTTCATGTGATATGCGTGAAAAATCGTGTTCACATACATTTTGAAGTACACATAGATGACTCCTAAGGTCAGCTTGACTTTGGTTGGAATTTGATTATGTCAATGTAGGCTTTGTAGCCCCCCCCTTAAAATTATGTACTCTTTTTCTTTTTCCTTTTGAGGAGGAATTTACTAAAACACCCTTGAAACATACAATCAACGATGGATATCTAATGGCAAAAAATATCGCATAGAAGTAAGGACAAAACCGTCAATATAATAATCCCTACGAGGCCAAAACCCAATTCGTTCATCCCCATCGACGAAACCCTAATCGAAAAACTAGGTTTTCATTTTTTTGGCGATTCAGAAATCAATCTCAACAAATCTTTCCAACATCAAGCCCGATCAGTTGTTGTTTCTGGTGATTCTCCATTATCGCTCTCTCTCTCTCTCTATAATGCTTCTCGCGCTTTGCTTCATTGTTTTGTTGTTGTAGTTGCGTTCGTGATTCGCGAAAGCTAGGGTTTTTATTTTTTGATGTTTTGTCGCATTGTCCTTGTTATTTCAGTTCGATTTCCTCAAGTTTTGATCTTTGTGGAGTTTCCTTGGATGCGCTTCGATTTTGGTGTAATGGCGTTGTTCATTTCGTTGTGCAATCATTAGGGTTAGTTGTTGAATTGATATTCGTTCTTGTTGATAGCTCGAAAGAACTGATCTGAACTAGAATCGTTTTTAGGTCGAACACTTGAGTTTCTGATGAAATGGCGTTGTAGATTTCCTTGTGTAATTATTATGGTTAGTTGTTGAATTCATTTGCGTTGTTATTGATAGCTCGAAAGAGTTGAGGTTTTGGGAAAATAGGAAGAACTAGAATCATATTTTTGTGACGAACACTTAAGTTTATGTTGTTGTTTATTGTACGCCGTAAGTAGACTTTCTCCTACTTATTCTTGATTATGGAATCTTGGTGAACTTGTAAGCAAGTAGTTTGTGTAATCATTGGGGTTTTTCCCAAGTAGTTTGTGTTATTCAAATGATATTTTATACCTTTTAAAATGAAGAATTGCTTTTTTGACATTAACAATGTCCCAATCTAAAGTCACATCAACTTTGAGAGTTGCGTACATATTGCCATCATACATCTTAGATTACTCATTTCATGTGTTTTGCGTGAAAAATTGTGTTCACATACATTTTGAAGTACACATAGATGATTCCTAAGGTCCGCTTGACTTTGATTGGAATTTGATTATGTTAATGTAGGCTTTGTAGCCCCTTCCCCTTAAAATTATGTACACTTTTTGTTTTTCATTTTGAGGAGGAATTTAAAGAAACACCCTTGAAACGTACAATCAGCGATGGATATCTAGGGCAAAAAATATCGCATAGAAGTAAGGATAAAACCGTCAATATAATAATCCCTACGAGGCTAAAACCAATTCGTTCATCCCCATAGACGAAACCCTAATCGAAAAACTAGGTTTTCGTTTTTTAGCCGATTCAGAAATCAATCTCGACAAATCTCTCCAACATCAAGCTCGATCAGTTGTTGTGTCTGGTGATTCTCCATTATCGCTCTCTCTCTCTCTTTCTCTATAATGCTTCTCGCACTTTGCTTCATTGTTTTGTTGTTGTAGTTGCGTTCGTGATTCGCAAAAGCTAGGGTTTTGGTTTTTTGATGTTTCATCGCATTGTCCTTGTTACTTTAGTTTGATTTCCTCAAGTTTTGATCTTTGTGGAGTTTCCTCGGATGCGCTTCGATTTTGGTGTAATGGCGTTGTTGATTTCATTGTGTAATCATTAGGGTTAGTTGTTGAATTGATATTCGTTCTTGTTGATAGCTCGAAAGAACTGATTTTAACTAGAATTGTTTTTAGGACGAACACTTGAGTTTCTGATGAAATGGCGTTGTAGATTTCCTTGTGTAATTATTATGGTTAGTTGTTGAATTCATTTGCGTTGTTATTGATAGCTCGAAAGAGCTGAAGTTTTGGGAAAATAGGAAGAACTAGAATCATAATTTTGGGACGAACACTTAAGTATCTGTTGTTGTTTATTGTAGGTGGTAAGTAGACTTTCTCCTACTTATTCTTGATTATGGAATCTTGGTGAACTTGTAAGCAAGTAGTTTGTGTAATCATTGGGGTTTTAAGCAAGTAGTTTGTGTTGTTGAAATGATATTTTATATCTTTTAAAATGAAGAATTGCTTTTTGACATTAACAATGTCCCAATCTAAAGTCACATCAACTTTGAGAGTTGCGTACATATTGTCATCGTACATATTAGATTACACATTTCATTTGTTATGCGTGAAAAATTTTGTTCACATACATTTTGAAGTACATATAGATGATTCCTAAGGTCCGCTTGACTTTGGTTGGAATTTGATTATGTCAATGTAGGCTTTGTAGCCCCCCTCCCCTTAAAATTGTGTACTCTTTTTCTTTTTCCTTTTGAGGAGGAATTTACTAAAACACCTTTGAAACGTACAATCAGCGATGGATATCTAAAGGCAAAAAATATCGCATATAAGTAAGGATAAAACCGTCAATATAATAATCCCTACGAGGCTAAAACCCAATTCGTTCATCCCCATCGACGAAACCCAAATCGAAAAACTAGGTTTTCGTTTTTTAGCCGATTCAGAAATCAATCTCGACAAATCTCTCCAACATCAAGCCCGATCAGTTGTTGTTTCTGGTGATTCTCCATTATCGCTCTCTCTCTCTCTCTCTCTCTCTCTCTCTATAATGCTTCTCGCGCTTTGCTTCATTGTTTTGTTGTTGTTGTTGCGTTCATGATTCGCAAAAGCTAGGGTTTTGGTTTTTTGAAGTTTCGTCACATTGTCCTTGTTACTTCAGTTTGATTTCCTCAAGTTTTGATCTTTGTGGAGTTTCCTCGGATGCGCTTCGATTTTGGTGTAATGGCGTTGTTCATTTCGTTGTGCAATCATTAGGGTTAGTTGTTGAATTGATATTCGTTCTTGTTGATAGCTCGAAAGAATTGATCTTAACTAGAATCGTTTTTAGGTCGAACACTTGAGTTTCTGATGAAATGGCGTTGTAGATTTCCTTGTGTAATTATTATGGTTAGTTGTTGAATTCATTTGCGTTGTTATTGATAGCTCGAAAGAGTTGAGGTTTTGGGAAAATAGGAACAACTAGAATCATATTTTTGTGACGAACACTTAAGTTTCTGTTGTTGTTTATTGTACGTCGTAAGTAGACTTTCTCCTACTTATTCTTGATTATGGAATCTTGGTGAACTTGTAAGCAAGTAGTTTGTGTAATCATTAGGGTTTTAAGCAAGTAGTTTGTGTTATTCAATTGATATTTTATACCTTTTAAAATGAAGAATTGCTTTTTTGACATTAACAATGTCCCAATCTAAAGTCACATCAACTTTGAGAGTTGCGTACATATTGCCATCATACATCTTAGATTACTCATTTCATGTGTTTTATGCGTGAAAAATTGTGTTCATATACATTTTGAAGTACACATAGATGATTCCTAAGGGTCGCTTGACTTTGGTTGGAATTTGATTATGTTAATGTAGGCTTTGTAGCCCCCCTCCCCTTAAAATTATGTACAATTTTTGTTTTTCATTTTGAGGAGGAATTTAAAGAAACACCCTTGAAATGTACAATCAGCGATGGATATCTAGGGCAAAAAATATCGCATAGAAGTAAGGACAAAACCGTCAATATAATAATCCCTACGAGGCTAAAACCAATTCGTTCATCCCCATCGACGAAACCCTAATCGAAAAACTAGGTTTTCGTTTTTTAGCCGATTCAGAAATCAATCTCGAAAATCTCTCCAACATCAAGCCCGATCAGTTGTTGTGTCTGGTGATTCTCCATTATCGCTCTCTCTCTCTTTCTCTATAATGCTTCTCGCACTTTGCTTCATTATTTTGTTGTTGTAGTTGCGTTCGTGATTCGCGAAAGCTAGGGTTTTTATTTTTTGATGTTTTGTCGCATTGTCCTTGTTATTTCAGTTCGATTTCCTCAAGTTTTGATCTTTGTGGAGTTTCCTTGGATGCGCTTCGATTTTGGTGTAATGGCGTTGTTCATTTCGTTGTGCAATCATTAGGGTTAGTTGTTGAATTGATATTCGTTCTTGTTGATAGCTCGAAAGAACTGATCTGAACTAGAATCGTTTTTAGGTCGAACACTTGAGTTTCTGATGAAATGGCGTTGTAGATTTCCTTGTGTAATTATTATGGTTAGTTGTTGAATTCATTTGCGTTGTTATTGATAGCTCGAAAGAGTTGAGGTTTTGGGAAAATAGGAAGAACTAGAATCATATTTTTGTGACGAACACTTAAGTTTATGTTGTTGTTTATTGTACGTAAGTAGACTTTCTCCTACTTATTCTTGATTATGGAATCTTGGTGAACTTGTAAGCAAGTAGTTTGTGTAATCATTAGGGTTTTAAGCAAGTAGTTTGTGTTATTCAATTGATATTTTATACCTTTTAAAATGAAGAATTGCTTTTTGACATTAACAATGTCCCAATCTAAAGTCACATCAACTTTGAGAGTTGCGTACATATTGCCATCATACATCTTAGATTACTCATTTCATGTGTTTTGCGTGAAAAATTGTGTTCATATACATTTTGAAGTACACATAGATGATTCCTAAGGTCTGCTTGACTTTGGTTGGAATTTGATTATGTTAATGTAGGCTTTGTAGCCCCCCTCCCCTTAAAATTATGTACACTTTTTGTTTTTCATTTTGAGGAGGAATTTAAAGAAACACCCTCGAAACGTACAATCAGCGATGGATATCTAGGGCAAAAAATATCGTATAGAAGTAAGGACAAAACCGTCAATATAATAATCCCTACGAGGCTAAAACCAATTCGTTCATCCCCATCGACGAAACCCTAATCGAAAAACTAGGTTTTCATTTTTTAGCCGATTCAGAAATCAATCTCGACAAATCTTTCCAACATCAAGCCCGATCAGTTGTTGTTTCTGGTGATTCTCCATTATCGCTCTCTCTCTCTCTATAATGCTTCTCGCGCTTTGCTTCATTGTTTTGTTGTTGTAGTTGCGTTCGTGATTCGCAAAAGCTAGGGTTTTTATTTTTTGATGTTTTGTCGCATTGTCCTTGTTATTTCAGTTTGATTTCCTCAAGTTTTGATCTTTGTGGAGTTTCCTCGGATGCGCTTCGATTTTGGTGTAATGGCGTTGTCCATTTCGTTGTGCAATCATTAGGGTTAGTTGTTGAATTGATATTCGTTCTTGTTGATAGCTCGAAAGAACTGATCTTAACGAGAATCGTTTTTAGGTCGAACCCTTGAGTTTCTGATGAAATGGCGTTGTAGATTTCCTTGTGTAATTATTATGGTTAGTTGTTGAATTCATTTGCGTTGTTATTGATAGCTCGAAAGAGTTGAGGTTTTGGGAAAATAGGAAAAACTAGAATCATATTTTTGTGACAAACACTTAAGTTTCTGTTGTTGTTTATTGTACGCCGTAAGTAGACTTTCTCCTACTTATTCTTGATTATGGAATCTTGGTGAACTTGTAAGCAAGTAGTTTGTGTAATCATTAGGGTTTTAAGCAAGTAGTTTGTGTTATTCAAATGATATTTTATACCTTTTAAAATGAAGAATCGCTTTTTTGACATTAACAATGTCCCAATCTAAAGTCACATCAACTTTGAGAGTTGCGTACATATTGCCATCATACATCTTAGATTACTCATTTCATGTGTTTTGCGTGAAAAATTGTGTTCACATACATTTTGAAGTACACATAGATGATTCCTAAGGTCTGCTTGACTTTGGTTGGAATTTGATTATGTTAATGTAGGCTTTGTAGCCCCTTCCCCTTAAAAATATGTACACTTTTTGTTTTTCATTTTGAGGAGGAATTTAAAGAAACACCCTTGAAACGTACAATCAGCGATGGATATCTAGGGCAAAAAATATCGCATAGAAGTAAGGACAAAACCGTCAATATAATAATCCCTACGAGGCTAAAACCAATTCGTTCATCCCCATCGACGAAACCCTAATCGAAAAACTAGGTTTTCGTTTTTTAGCCGATTCAGAAATCAATCTCGACAAATCTCTCCAACATCAAGCCCGATCAGTTGTTGTGTCTGGTGATTCTCCATTATCGCTCTTTCTCTCTTTCTCTATAATGCTTCTCGCACTTTGCTTCATTATTTTGTTGTTGTAGTTGCGTTCGTGATTCGCGAAAGCTAGGGTTTTTATTTTTTGATGTTTTGTTGCATTGTCCTTGTTACTTCAGTTTGATTTCCTCAAGTTTTGATCTTTGTGGAGTTTCCTCGGATGCGCTTCGATTTTGGTGTAATGGCGTTCTTGATTTCGTTGTGTAATCATTAGGGTTAGTTGTTGAATTGATATTCGTTCTTGTTGATAGCTCGAAAGAACTGATCTTAACTAGAATTGTTTTTAGGACGAACACTTGAGTTTCTGATGAAATGGCGTTGTAGATTTCCTTGTGTAATTATTATGGTTAGTTGTGGAATTCATTTGCGTTGTTATTGATAGCTCGAAAGAGCTGAAGTTTTGGGAAAATAGGAAGAACTAGAATCATATTTTTGGGACGAACACTTAAGTATCTGTTGTTGTTTATTGTAGGTGGTAAGTAGACTTTCTCCTACTTATTCTTGATTATGGAATCTTGGTGAACTTGTAAGCAAGTAGTTTGTGTAATCATTGGGGTTTTAAGCAAGTAGTTTGTGTTATTGAAATGATATTTTATATCTTTTAAAATGAAGAATTGCTTTTTTGACATTAACAATGTCCCAATCTAAAGTCACATCAACTTTGAGAGTTGCGTACATATTGTCATCGTACATATTAGATTACACATTTCATTTGTTATGCGTGAAAAATTGTGTTCACATACATTTTGAAGTACATATAGATGATTCCTAAGGTCCGCTTGACTTTGGTTGGAATTTGATTATGTCAATGTAGGCTTTGTAGCCCCCCTCCCCTTAAAATTGTGTACTCTTTTTCTTTTTCCTTTTGAGGAAGAATTTACTAAAACACCCTTGAAACGTACAATCAGCGATGGATATCTAAGGGCAAAAAATATCGCTTAGAAGTAAGGACAAAACCGTCAATATAATAATCCCTACGAGGCTAAAACCCAATTCGTTCATCCCCATCGACGAAACCCTAATCGAAAAACTAGGTTTTCATTTTTTAGCCGATTCAGAAATCAATCTCGACAAATCTCTCCAACATCAAGCCCGATAAGTTGTTGTTTCTGGTGATTCTCCATTATCGCTCTCTCTCTCTCTCTCTATAATGCTTCTCGCGCTTTGCTTCATTGTTTTGTTGTTGTTCTTGCGTTCATGATTCGCAAAAGCTAGGGTTTTGGTTTTTTGAAGTTTCGTCACATTGTCCTTGTTACTTCAGTTTGATTTCCTCAAGTTTTGATCTTTGTGGAGTTTCCTTGGATGCGCTTCGATTTTGGTGTAATGGCGTTGTTCATTTCGTTGTGCAATCATTAGGGTTAGTTGTTGAATTGATTCGTTCTTGTTGATAGCTCGAAAGAACTGATCTTAACTAGAATCGTTTTTAGGTCGAACACTTGAGTTTCTGATGAAATGGCGTTGTAGATTTCCTTGTGTAATTATTATGGTTAGTTGTTGAATTCATTTGCGTTGTTATTGATAGCTCGAAAGAGTTGAGGTTTTGGGAAAATAGGAAGAACTAGAATCATATTTTTGTGACGAACACTTAAGTTTCTGTTGTTGTTTATTGTACGCCGTAAGTAGACTTTCTCCTACTTATTCTTGATTATGGAATCTTGGTGAACTTGTAAGCAAGTAGTTTGTGTAATCATTAGGGTTTTAAGCAAGTAGTTTGTGTTATTCAAATGATATTTTATACCTTTTAAAATGAAGAATTGCTTTTTGACATTAACAATGTCCCAATCTAAAGTCACATCAACTTTGAGAGTTACGTACATATTGCCATCATACATCTTAGATTACTCATTTCATGTGTTTTGCGTGAAAAATTGTGTTCACATACATTTTAAAGTACACATAGATGATTCCTAAGGTCCGCTTGACTTTGGTTGGAATTTGATTATGTTAATGTAGGCTTTGTAGCCCCCCTCCCCTTAAAATTATGTACGCTTTTTGTTTTTCATTTTGAGGAGGAATTTAAAGAAACACCCTTGAAACGTACAATCGGCGATGGATATATAGGGCAAAAAATATCGCATAGGAGTAAGGATAAAACCGTCAATATAATAATCCCTACGAGGCTAAAACCAATTCGTTCATCCCCATCGACGAAACCCTAATCGAAAAACTAGGTTTTCGTTTTTTAGCCGATTCAGAAATCAATCTCGACAAATCTCTCCAACATCAAGCCCGATCAGTTGTTGTGTCTGGTGATTCTCCATTATCGCTCTCTCTCTCTTTCTCTATAATGCTTCTCGCACTTTGCTTCATTGTTTTGTTGTTGTAGTTGCGTTCATGATTCGCAAAAGCTAGGGTTTTGGTTTTTTGGTGCAATGGCGTTGTTCATTTCGTTGTGCAATCATTAGGGTTAGTTGTTGAATTGATATTCGTTCTTGTTGATAGTTCGAAAGAACTGATCTTAACTAGAATCGTTTTTAGGTCGAACACTTGAGTTTCTGATGAAATGGCGTTGTAGATTTCCTTGTGTAATTATTATGGTTAGTTGTTGAATTCATTTGCGTTGTTATTGATAGCTCGAAAGAGTTGAGGTTTTGGGAAAATAGGAACAACTAGAATCATATTTTTGTGACGAACACTTAAGTTTCTGTTGTTGTTTATTGTACGTCGTAAGTAGACTTTCTCCTACTTATTCTTGATTATGGAATCTTGGTGAACTTGTAAGCAAGTAGTTTGTGTAATCATTAGGGTTTTAAGCAAGTAGTTTGTGTTATTCAATTGATATTTTATACCTTTTAAAATGAAGAATTGCTTTTTTGACATTAACAATGTCCCAATCTAAAGTCACATCAACTTTGAGAGTTGCGTACATATTGCCATCATACATCTTAGATTACTCATTTCATGTGTTTTGCGTGAAAAATTGTGTTCATATACATTTTGAAGTACACATAGATGATTCCTAAGGTCTGCTTGACTTTGGTTGGAATTTGATTATGTTAATGTAGGCTTTGTAGCCCCCCTCCCCTTAAAATTATGTACACTTTTTGTTTTTCATTTTGAGGAGGAATTTAAAGAAACACCCTTGAAACGTACAATCAGCGATGGATATCTAGGGCAAAAAATATCGCATAGAAGTAAGGACAAAACCGTCAATATAATAATCCCTACGAGGCTAAAACCAATTCGTTCATCCCCATCGACGAAACCCTAATCGAAAAACTAGGTTTTCGTTTTTTAGCCGATTCAGAAATCAATCTCGACAAATCTTTCCAACATCAATCCTGATCAGTTGTTGTTTCTGGTGATTCTCCATTATCGCTCTCTCTCTCTATAATGCTTCTCGCGCTTTGCTTCATTGTTTTGTTGTTGTAGTTGCGTTCGTGATTCGCAAAAGCTAGGGTTTTTATTTTTTGATGTTTTGTCGCATTGTCCTTGTTATTTCAGTTTGATTTCCTCAAGTTTTGATCTTTGCGGAGTTTCCTTGGATGCGCTTCGATTTTGGTGTAATGGCGTTGTTCATTTCGTTGTGCAATCATTAGGGTTAGTTGTTGAATTGATTCGTTCTTGTTGATAGCTCGAAAGAACTGATCTTAACTAGAATCGTTTTTAGGTCGAACACTTGAGTTTCTGATAAAATGGCGTTGTAGATTTCCTTGTGTAATTATTATGGTTAGTTGTTGAATTCATTTGCGTTGTTATTGATAGCTTGAAAGAGTTGAGGTTTTGGGAAAATAGGAAGAACTAGAATCATATTTTTGTGACGAACACTTAAGTTTCTGTTGTTGTTTATTGTACGCCGTAAGTAGACTTTCTCCTACTTATTCTTGATTATGGAATCTTGGTGAACTTGTAAGCAAGTAGTTTGTGTAATCATTAGGGTTTTAAGCAAGTAGTTTGTGTTATTCAAATGATATTTTATACCTTTTAAAATGAAGAATTGCTTTTTTGACATTAACAATGTCCCAATCTAAAGTCACATCAACTTTGAGAGTTACGTACATATTGCCATCATACATCTTAGATTACTCATTTCATGTGTTTTGCGTGAAAAATTGTGTTCACATACATTTTGAAGTACACATAGATGATTCCTAAGGTCCGCTTGACTTTGGTTGGAATTTGATTATGTTAATGTAGGCTTTGTAGCCCCCCCCTTAAAATTATGTACGCTTTTTGTTTTTCATTTTGAGGAGGAATTTAAAGAAACACCCTTGAAACGTACAATCAGCGATGGATATATAGGGCAAAAAATATCGCATAGGAGTAAGGACAAAACCGTCAATATAATAATCCCTACGAGGCTAAAACCAATTCGTTCATCCCTATAGACGAAACCCTAATCGAAAAACTAGGTTTTCGTTTTTTAGCCGATTCAGAAATCAATCTCGACAAATCTCTCCAACATCAAGCCCGATCAGTTGTTGTGTCTGGTGATTCTCCATTATCGCTCTCTCTCTCTTTCTCTATAATGCTTCTCGCACTTTGCTTCATTGTTTTGTTGTTGTAGTTGCGTTCATGATTCGCAAAAGCTAGGGTTTTGGTTTTTTGATGTTTCATCGCATTGTCCTTGTTACTTCAGTTTGATTTCCTCAAGTTTTGATCTTTGTGGAGTTTCCTCGGATGCGCTTCGATTTTGGGGTAATGGCGTTGTTGATTTCGTTGTGTAATCATTAGGGTTAGTTGTTGAATTGATATTCGTTCTTGTTGATAGCTCGAAAGAACTGATCTTAACTAGAATTGTTTTTAGGACGAACACTTGAGTTTCTGATGAAATGGCGTTGTAGATTTCCTTGTGTAATTATTATGGTTAGTTGTTGAATTCATTTGCGTTGTTATTGATAGCTCGAAAGAGCTGAAGTTTTGGGAAAATAGGAAGAACTAGAATCATATTTTTGGGACGAAAACTTAAGTTTCTGTTGTTGTTTATTGTACGTCGTAAGTAGACTTTCTCCTACTTATTCTTGATTATGGAATCTTGGTGAACTTGTAAGCAAGTAGTTTGTGTAATCATTAGGGTTTTAAGCAAGTAGTTTGTGTTATTCAATTGATATTTTATACCTTTTAAAATGAAGAATTGCTTTTTTGACATTAACAATGTCCCAATCTAAAGTCACATCAACTTTGAGAGTTGCGTACATATTGCCATCATACATCTTAGATTACTCATTTCATGTGTTTTGCGTGAAAAATTGTGTTCATATACATTTTGAAGTACACATAGATGATTCCTAAGGTCTGCTTGACTTTGGTTGGAATTTGATTATGTTAATGTAGGCTTTGTAGCCCCCCTCCCCTTAAAATTATGTACACTTTTTGTTTTTAATTTGGAGGAGGAATTTAAAGAAACACCCTTGAAACGTACAATCAGCGATGGATATCTAGGGCAAAAAATATCGCATAGAAGTAAGGACAAAACCGTCAATATAATAATCCCTACGAGGCTAAAACCAATTCGTTCATCCCCATCGACGAAACCCTAATCGAAAAACTAGGTTTTCGTTTTTTAGCCGATTCAGAAATCAATCTCGACAAATCTTTCCAACATCAATCCTGATCAGTTGTTGTTTCTGGTGATTCTCCATTATCGCTCTCTCTCTCTATAATGCTTCTCGCGCTTTGCTTCATTGTTTTGTTGTTGTAGTTGCGTTCGTGATTCGCAAAAGCTAGGGTTTTTATTTTTTTATGTTTTGTCGCATTGTCCTTGTTATTTCAGTTTGATTTCCTCAAGTTTTGATCTTTGTGGAGTTTCCTTAGATGCGCTTCGATTTTGGTGTAATGGCGTTGTTCATTTCGTTGTGCAATCATTAGGGTTAGTTGTTGAATTGATTCGTTCTTGTTGATAGCTCGAAAGAACTGATCTTAACTAGAATCGTTTTTAGGTCGAACACTTGAGTTTCTGATAAAATGGCGTTGTAGATTTCCTTGTGTAATTATTATGGTTAGTTGTTGAATTCATTTGCGTTGTTATTGATAGCTCGAAAGAGTTGAGGTTTTGGGAAAATAGGAAGAACTAGAATCATATTTTTGTGACGAACACTTAAGTTTTGTTGTTGTTTATTGTACGTAGTAAGTAGACTTTCTCCTACTTATTCTTGATTATGGAATCTTGGTGAACTTGTAAGCAAGTAGTTTGTGTAATCATTAGGGTTTTAAGCAAGTAGTTTGTGTTATTCAAATGATATTTTATACCTTTTAAAATGAAGAATTGCTTTTTTGACATTAACAATGTCCCAATCTAAAGTCACATCAACTTTGAGAGTTACGTACATATTGCCATCATACATCTTAGATTACTCATTTCATGTGTTTTGCGTGAAAAATTGTGTTCACATACATTTTGAAGTACACATAGATGATTCCTAAGGTCCGCTTGACTTTGGTTGGAATTTGATTATGTTAATGTAGGCTTTGTGGCCCCCATCCCCTTAAAATTATGTACGCTTTTTGTTTTTCATTTTGAGGAGGAATTTAAAGAAACACCCTTGAAACGTACAATCAGCGATGGATATATAGGGCAAAAAATATCGCATAGGAGTAAGGACAAAACCGTCAATATAATAATCCCTACGAGGCTAAAACCAATTCGTTCATCCCCATAGACGAAACCCTAATCGAAAAACTAGGTTTTCGTTTTTTAGCCGATTCAGAAATCAATCTCGACAAATCTCTCCAACATCAAGCCCGATCAGTCGTTGTGTCTGGTGATTCTCCATTATCGCTCTCTCTCTCTTTCTCTATAATGCTTCTCGCACTTTGCTTCATTGTTTTGTTGTTGTAGTTGCGTTCATGATTCGCAAAAGCTAGGGTTTTGGTTTTTTGATGTTTCATCGCATTGTCCTTGTTACTTCAGTTTGATTTCCTCAAGTTTTGATCTTTGTGGAGTTTCCTCGGATGCGCTTCGATTTTGGTGTAATGGCGTTGTTGATTTCGTAGTGTAATCATTAGGGTTAGTTGTTGAATTGATATTCGTTCTTGTTGATAGCTCGAAAGAACTGATCTTAACTAGAATTGTTTTTAGGACGAACACTTGAGTTTCTGATGAAATGGCGTTGTAGATTTCCTTGTGTAATTATTATGGTTAGTTGTTGAATTCATTTGCGTTGTTATTGATAACTCGAAAGAGCTGAAGTTTTGGGAAAATAGGAAGAACTAGAATCATATTTTTGGGACGAAAACTTAAGTATCTGTTGTTGTTTATTGTAGGTGGTAAGTAGACTTTCTCCTATTTATTCTTGATTATGGAATCTTGGTGAACTTGTAAGCAAGTAGTTTGTGTAATCATTGGGGTTTTAAGCAAGTATTTTGTGTTATTGAAATGATATTTTATATCTTTTAAAATGTAGAATTGCTTTTTTGACATTAACAATGTCCCAATCTAAAGTCACATCAACTTTGAGAGTTGCGTACATATTGTCATCGTACTGATTAGATTACACATTTCATTTGTTATGCGTGAAAAATTGTGTTCACATACATTTTGAAGTACATATAGATGATTCCTAAGGTCCGCTTGACTTTGGTTGGAATTTGATTATGTCAATGTAGGCTTTGTAGCCCCCCTCCCCTTAAAATTGTGTACTCTTTTTCTTTTTCCTTTTGAGGAGGAATTTACTAAAACACTCTTGAAACGTACAATCAGCGATGGATATCTAAGGGCAAAAAATATCGCATAGAAGTAAGGACAAAACCGTCAATATGATAATCCCTACGAGGCTAAAACCCAATTCGTTCATCCCCATCGACGAAACCCTAATCGAAAAACTAGGTTTTCGTTTTTTTGGCGATTCATAAATCAATCTCGACAAATCTCTCCAACATCAAGCCCGATCAGTTGTTGTTTCTGGTGATTCTCCATTATCGCTCTCTCTCTCTCTATAATGCTTCTCGCGCTTTGCTTCATTGTTTTGTTGTTGTAGTTGCGTTCGTGATTCGCAAAAGCTAGGGTTTTTATTTTTTGATGTTTTGTCGCATTGTCCTTGTTATTTCAGTTTGATTTCCTCAAGTTTTGATCTTTGTGGAGTTTCCGCGGATGCGCTTCGATTTTGGTGTAATGGCGTTGTTGATTTCGTTGTGTAATCATTAAGGTTAGTTGTTGAATTGATATTCATTCTTGTTGATAGCTCGAAAGAACTGATCTTAACTAGAATCGTTTTTGGGACGAACACTTGAGTTTCTGATAAAATGGCGTTATAGATTTCCTTGTGTAATTATTATGGTTAGTTGTTGAATTCATTTGCGTTGTTATTGATAGCTCGAAAGAGCTGAGGTTTTGGGAAAATAGGAAGAACTAGAATCATATTTTTGGGACGAACACTTAAGTCTCTGTTGTTGTTTATTGTAGGTCGTAAGTAGACTTTCGCCTATTTATGCTTGATTATGGAATCTTGGTGAACTTTTAAGCAAGTAGTTTGTGTAATCATTAGGGTTTTAAGCAAGTAGTTTGTGTTATTCAAATGATATTTTATACCTTTTAAAATGAAGAATTGTTTTTTTGACATTAACAATGTCCCAATCTAAAGTCACATCAACATTGAGAGTTGCGTACGTATTGCCATCGTACATCTTAGATTACACATTTCATGTGTTATGTGTGAAAAATTGTGTTCACATACATTTTGAAGTACACATAGATGACTCCTAATTGGGCTGGCAAAATGTGCCCGGTCCCGTTTGGCCCGTTTTGTCCGGTCCCGTTTTAAACGGGACCGGGCAATATTTTTTTTACAAACATACGGGTCCGGACAATGTTTTATGTCCGTTTAAAAATACGGGACCGGGTCTGGGCAAAAATTTTAAAAAATGGGTACCCGTTTAGTGATTAATTTGAAGGGCATATAAGTAATTTCACACTCCATAACCTAATTCTCGCCTCTCACCGTCTCACGCTCACGATTCACATCTCCTCAACTCGCCTCTCGCCTCCTCAACAGTCAACACCGCCTCGATCCTCAACACCGTCGCTCTCTGCACACCGCCTCTCGCCTCCTCAACACCGCTCTCGCTCTCTGCTCCTCAACACCGCCTCTTAACAACTCGCCTCTCCGCCTCTCGCCTCCTCAACATCGCCTCCTCAACACCACCGCCTCTCGCTCCTCAACACCGCCTCTCTGCCTCTCAACACCGCCTCTCTGCCTCTCTTTCGCCGTCTCGCGCTTGCCAGTGGCCACCGCGGCACCGCCTGTGCGGCCTCAGCCTCCTCGACTGTGCGGCCTCTCCCTCCCACCACCAGCACCACCGCCCCAACCACGCCTTCAACCTCGCTCTCACCCCCAATTTCGTCGCCAACAATCTCTCCGGCACCTCTGTCTACACCGTCAGGCGTCAGCAATTCCAAGTTGGGCGCGCCGGCCTTAGATGTTACTTTGGCCTCTCTCTCTGTTGAAGATTGGAGTTGCCCTGCTTGCCCATTGGCCTCTAGGTCTTCACCTTCACAGCCTCACAAGTATTGATATTAATTTGATTAATTGTTGTTATGAGAATTAATTCTTGTTGTTTTCCTTAACGGGTATGTTTATTTTTGAGAGTAAAAAATGGGTTTTGATTTAATTTGGTTAAATGTTTTGATGTTGAATTTGGTGGTTCTTCTGATGTTTCTTTTTTTTAATGCATTTTTTATTTTCCCCTTCATTAGTAGTGAAGAGAACACATGTAATATCTTAATATCGTAACCCTTACCTTATAGGTTGGATTGAGTGGTCCAGAGTTACATATCCCGAATTTGTGCCGAAGTAAAAATAAAAAGTGGACAAAACGGGAGCCGTATACGGGACTGGACAAAAAAAAATTCCTCGTTTCAAAAACGGGACCGGGTCCGGGCACCAAATTTAATAATTTTAGAAATAGGTGTCCAGTACCGTTTATGTCCGTTCCCGGATTTTTGCCAGCCCTAACTCCTAAGGTTCGCTTGACTTTGGTTGGAATTTGATTATGTCAATGTAGGCTTTGTAGCCCCCCCTCCCCCCCTTTAAAATTATGTACTATTTTTCTTTTTCCTTTTGAGGAGGAATTTTTACTGAAACACCCTTGAAACGTACAATCAGCGATGGATATCTAAGGGCAAAAAATATCGCATAGAAGTACGAACAAAACCGTCAATATAATAATCCCTACGAGGCTAAAACCCAATTCGTTCATCCCCATCGATGAAACCCTAATCGAAAAACTAGGTTTTCATTTTTTAGCCGATTCAGAAATCAATCTCGACAAATCTCTCCAACATCAAGCCCGATCAGTTGTTGTTTCTGGTGATTCTCCATTATCGCTCTCTCTCTCTCTATAATGTTTCTCGGGCTTTGCTTCATTGTTTTGTTGTAGTTGTTGCGTTTGTGATTCGCAAAAGCTAGGGTTTTGGTTTTTTGATGTTTCGTCGCATTGTCCTTGTTACTTCAGTTTGATTTCCTCAAGTTTTGATCTTTGTGGAGTTTCCGCGGATGCGCTTCGATTTTGGTGTAATGGCGTTGTTGATTTCGTTGTGTAATCATTAGGGTTAGTTGTTGAATTGATATTCGTTCTTGTTGATAGCTCGAAAGAATTGATCTTAACTAGAATCGTTTTTGGGACGAACACTTGAGTTTCTGATGAAATGGCGTTGTAGATTTCCTTGTGTAATTATTATGGTTAGTTGTTGAATTCATTTGTGTTGTTATTAATAGCTCGAAAGAGCTGAGGTTTTGGGAAAATAAGAAGAACTAGAATCATATTTTTGGGACGAACACTTAAGTCTCTGTTGTTGTTTATTGTAGGTCGTAAGTAGACTTTCTCCTATTTATGCTTGATTATGGAATCTTGGTGAACTTGTAAGTAAAGTAGTTTGTGTTATTCTGATTGAGATGTTTTGGGTTTTTAGGGTTTTGAGCACATCACTGAGAAGACTTGGTCGCGGTTCTTCTTCTCTTCGTCTCCTTCGTCGCTCTCGCGATGAGTCGGTCAGGCCAACCCCCAGATCTCAAGAAGTAACTCTCTCTCTCTCTCTCTCTCTCTCTCTCTCTCTCTCTCTCTCCATGTGTTAATCTTGTTAGGGTTTTGATTCACTTCACTTCTTCTTCTGCAACAGGTACATGGACAAGCAGCTTCAAAGTAAGTTCCTTAATCTGATTTTCATGCTCAGAACTTCACAATCTTCGCATTCCCGGTTTTTAGTTCCTAAACCAATGTTGGTTCGCCATATCTGCAATTTTATGATTTTTCCCTCTTTTGAGGATGATTTTGGTTTGTACTTCGTTTTGTGCGAAAGCTTGGCTGATGCTATGTTTCATGTTTCTTCATTAATTGCTTTGTTGTATTTGATGTTGATTCTCGATTGATAGATACCAAGATTAACCATGTAGGTCATGATAATGCATTTTTAGTGTTTAGTAAGTTCTTTTGGTAGTGTGGTCAAACCATTTATTCTTTCAAAAGGTTCATGTAAGAGGTGTGACATTTTGTTAAGGGGGTGAAATGTTTTTGAAAAATTCGTTAATGGAAATTCCATTAGTCTTTAAGTTCCTATCCACTTTCATAGGAACCTTAGATTTGCCTGAATTAATTGATCAAACACGTGCTACAAAGAAATTGTTGATAACACTTAAGAGGTTATCTCTCTCCAAACATCTCTAAATATACTTTCTTTCAAAAATATATTTCTTTTCTTGTATAAAAATGTCAGCATTAGAGAAATGAAGCTAGAAATAAAAGTTTTATCTCATCTCATCACTATCTTCTTCTTCTATTTCTTTCTACCTTCCTCTCTTTACGTCTTCTTAGGAGACTCGAGCTCTTCTCGAATTGGGTTCCCTATAAATTGGTGTTTTCATTTTGTTCTCCATGCCTCCTAGGAAAGATCAATGAATTATAGATGTGATTTTATGCTCCTGGTGAGCTGGTAGATGTAATGGGGCAAAAACTTGATGACTACTTCGACTTCTATGATGCTGAAATCTTCACCAACTTGAGATGGTTTACCAATGAACACTCTACTTGAAACTAAGTTGCAATCCTCATGGTGTTCGTTAATGCACCCAATAATAAATCAGTTGTAAGTAGAATATGCTCCAGACCAAAACTAGACTGGCTAGCACAACTTCTAAACTCCCAGCAAACCATCAAAAAGTTTAGACTCCCCTCTGCCACAAAGGTTGGATGTATATACATCAACAAGTAAATGTTGTGTTAAGGCCCAAGAGTTATTGACAAGAAAATGTTGGGCCTTCCATGATCATCTCCGCCTTGAGCAGACAAGATCAGGTTTGTGGATATGAGGGATGTCTGGTGGGGCCAAGGAGACATATTGGCAATGTTGATGGTGAACTTCATCGTGAGAAACATATAGGTCGGTGCAACCCTTCGATCGTCCAAATTTGGTGGCCAAGGCAAAAGAGGAAAATTTCGAAAGCTTGTATGGGGAAGGAGGATCAGGTAGATGGTGAGGGAGGTCGCTGGTCTTTGGCTTGCTCGATTGAGTGAAACAAGAGACTTGAAAGAGGTTGTGAGGATAGCATTCTATGGAATTTAGGGTCGGAGGGGGCGAGTTTAATGTGGGGTGGTGCTTAGGTAGGTAGATGTGGTAGGTTGGTGTGCGGCTTAACAACGAACGGAGGGATTGTCGGTGGTGGCTTAGGCAAGTTAGTTGTTGAGAGGAGGGGCTGCAACTAGTGAGTGAGCCGCCTTATTTGCAACAAGGGTTCACGCAACAACACAACCGTAAAAGTCATAGTGGGCATCAAGTTTGTGATCCATTGGGTCAAGTCGCTCATTAGTTGCATTTACTTGCTCAACAAGAGCAAAAATTTCATCAATAATGGATTGGTTTTTTGTTTAGAGGGAGGGGGGCGGGAGCATGAAGAACAAAAATGAAAGCACCAATCGATAAAACCCTAATTCGAGAAGAGCTTAATCTCGTAAGAAGGCATAGAAAAGGTGAAGAATAGAAGGAAATAGATAGAGGTAGAAGAATAACACAGAGAGGAAATCGCACTTTTCCTTTCTGGTTTCTTCATCCATCAAATGTATTATAACTAATATTTAGTCTACTAAATTACTTATAAACTCATAACACATGATTTACACACTAATTCGAGAAGGGCTTAATCTAGTTGCATTTACTTGCTTGATGAGCAGCAGTGGTGATTCAGTGATGATAGTGTGTAAATTTGTGAGGGGTAAATTGATAACCTCTAACAACCAACCACTTGGGATTAGTTAGTCCCACCAAAATTGGTGGTTTTGTTTAGTCCCCTCTCTTGCCCATTAGCTAATCCCGTGGCTTAATTAATTCTCCAAGCGAACACCGGATTAACCAGTCCAGTGTGGCTAATCCGACCTAAAACGGTGAAGCGAACAGGCTACAAGGGTTTGCAGTTCAGAAATAACGTAGTCATATAAGTCATACTAGGCACCAAGTTTCTCCAAATGGGTATCAAGTTTCCGCCTCATTGCATCTCCATCTCACCAAGAGTATAAATTGGTTTTATAAAACGAAAGGTATGAAAAAGAAGAAGATAAGGATAAGGTCTCATATCTCCTAAGAAGACGTAGAGAGAGATGAAGGTAGAGAGAATTAGATAGAAAAAGAAGAAGATAAGGATGAGATGAAACTTTTTCTTTATCATTTCATTTTTCTAACACTAACCTTTTTATACAAGAAATAACATATATTTTAGGGTTAACAAAGACAACCTAAACCAACATAAAGACTTGGGCAAGCCCACCAAAATTCAAATTAAACTCTTAGACTTTGACATAACGTTTGAGCTTGGCCTTCATGTCTTGACCCGAGAGTTGCCTCGTATCACTATCTCACTACTCATATATTCACTCTAGAGAACTTACTTGAACCTTGAAAAATTAATGTGATGATCATCATTTGTAATTTTGGGTCTATCATTACTTGTAGTTGAAAGATTCACTTTTTCTTCAAGGCGTTTAAGAAAAAATGGTTCGAGAAGGAGACGACTTGCTAGGATCATGAACCCACATAGGAGAGATTAATGAGCCAACATTAAAGATGACCATGTTATGATCTATATCAACCTTGTATCAGGAGGGTGTTCAATTACGTTGGAATCTTGATTGGGGGCACAAAATTAACGACCATCAGTATGTTCAAGAGAATGGGAGTGTTAAGTGAATTGAAGTGTTAAAGAACTTAGCGTGCAATCGATGCACCATAGGAATGTCACCTGAAGGGCTCAGAAGGGTAGACTCCAATAGGCATCTACACATTGACATAACTAGCAAGTCAAAATTGAGAGCAGGCTCACAGATTCAAAATCAAAGTAATTGCGAGGATCACTATTTAATTTCATCTTGCGTTTGGGTCCATCATCACGGCTATGTTAGTTACCCTTGCATGAATGCTACTACTTGAAATCTAATCTCATCTTGCGTTTCAGACAATTGACATGCCTCTCTTATTGAGTTCACCTTGCATCTTTTATATCGTGCATAGCACACTATCTTGTACAAGTGTTTGGAGCTAGTATGAGTTTCTGGTTGCAAAATTCTTGAAATCATTGTTATTCAGATTTCATCTTAGTCCAGTACTCATCTCTTGTGGTGCTCATTATCACATCCTTGTACTTTGCTTCGGGAAATTGGAAAATTTCCTTTCTTCGGAGCTTTTTTGTTTTTCGAACTTGAGGGAACTCTGCCCGGCGCATTCTTTTTTGGGATACATCTTTAATCCATTCATGCATGAGTGCTATTTGCATCTCCTAGTTTGTGCTGAAACTCTATTCATGCCTGAGTTGGACATTTATTTTGCAAATCAAAGTTTGAATGCAAACCGCGTCGTAGTTGGTACGCTCATGCGCGGTTTTGATCAATTTATGAATTTGGTGATTGACAACACCATGGAAATTAATGGAAATGAGAAAAATGACATTGGCATGGTGGTGAGAATCTCTCCATTGGGTTTACATCCTTTTTTAATCCCCATTTTTGTCGATAAGAATTCAATTATTTTTCCTTTGTAATTCTTGATCTGTGTTGGCCCCTCTAACAAGCTCTTTGTGAATGTTTCTGCAGGTCATAAGAGGGAATAGCGTAGTGATGATTGAAGCTCTTGAACCTGTAGCCAGATCTCAGTAGACTTAAGTTTGTATGAATCTTGAATTATTTTGAGAGATTGGTAGCTATTTGATATTAGCCAGATCTCAGTAGACTTAAGTTTGTATGAATCTTGAATTATTTTGAGAGATTGGTAGCTATTTGATATGTTATTGGAGTTCCATGGACATGCGTTGGATGAAATTCAGTTGTCTCCTTGAACTGACCGGTTTTTTAGCTGCGAATGAAAGGTGAATGAAGTTTGTGTTGGCCATTGATGGACTACACTTGCTATATGTGCCACCTTTTTTAATGTATTGAAGTCAAAACTTGCCATGCATTTATTAAAACAGCTTGGTCGTTTCATCATCTCATTGCGAGCATGTTATGAGTTATGACAATGCCACAATCTGTGCCCTCGATAAGCAAACAGTAATGTTATTTGGACTTGTGAGTTCGGACTTAATTTTTTTTTTTTTTTATTTCAAGTTGTCCTCAGATGACTCTTGAAGCTCGTGTGACTTTGGTGACGTCAATACAAGCTAACTCTCCGATATTAACCTCTGAAAGGCTAAAACACAAATTCGGTCGTCCTCATCGGGTTTCCAAATTCGGTCGTCCCCATCGAGGAAACCCGAGATTGATTTTTTTGGCGCTTCAGAAAGCAATCTCGACAAATCTCTCCAACATCAAGCCCGATCAGTTGTTGTTTCTGGTGATTCTCCATTATTGTTCTCTCTAATCCATCTCGCGGTTCGCTTGATTGTTTTGTTGTTGTTGCGTTCGTGATTTGCGAAACCTAGGGTTTGGGTTTTTCGATGTTTCTTTGCATTGTTCTTGTTACTTGTCAGTTTGATTTCCCTCAAGTTTTGATCTTCGTGGAGTTCCATCGGATGCGCTTCGATTTTGGTGTAATGGCGATGTTGATTTCGTTGTGTAATTATTATTAGGGTTAGTTGTTGAATTTCCATTCGTTGTTATTGATAGCTCGAAAGAACTGATCTTTTGGGATATAGGAAGAACTAGAATCGTTTTTGGGATGAACACTTGAGTTTCTATTAAATGTTGTTGTTGATTTCGTTGTGTAATTATTGTTAGGGTTAGTTGTTGAATTGATATTGTTGTTATTGATAGGTTGAAAGAACTGATCTTTTGGGAATAAAGGAAGAACTAGAATCGTTTTTGGGACGAACACTTGAATTTCTGATGAAATGGCTTTCTTGATTTCGTTGTTTAATTATTAGGGTTAGTTGTTGAATTCATTTTTGTGTAGCTCGAAAGTGCTGAGCTTTGGGGAATATAGGACTAACTAGATTTTTTTCTTTTTGCGACGAACACTTTTTGTTTTGATGCAATGGCGTTGTTGATTTTGTTGTGTAATTATTGGGGTTTGTTGTTTAATCATTTGCGTTTTTATTGATAGCTCGAAAGAACTGATCTTTTAGGAATATAAGAAGGAAAAGAATCATTTTTTGGGATGAACATTTAGTCTCTGATCTAGTTTATTGTAGTTCGGATGTATATTTTATCCTATTTGTGTTTGATTATGGAATCTTGATGAACTTGTAGCTCTTGTTATTTGATTTTAGGGGTTTACAGGGGTATACCTAAGCTAACTTAAGACACATTGATTAGGAAGAATTTAAAGGATTTGGAAAGCACATCATTAAGTGCACTAAATATAGGACTTCGTTGTTATTGTTTGGACTTTGGAAACCTCCAAAGACTCAAAATGTCCCCATTAAAAAATTTGACTTAACGAAACTCAACGATGTAGGGGTGGACTGAAGCTAACTTGAGACATATTGATTAGGAAGGATTTAAAAAATTTGGAAGCCCACCATTAGTTGCACTAAATCAAATGCAATGGAAGACTTTGTAGTTTACCGATTGATCACTGTCTTTAGTTGGGTTTTTTTTTTTTTTTTTTTTTTTTCTCTTGTATATAATTCATTTTGCTTCTCCTATCCTTTTTCTGTTTTTTTTTTTTTCTGACTCAGTGGATGTTTTCTTCCTTCTTGTTTTCATTTATTACTCTGAAAATGTCCTCGTGTAATTAGTTTGGAAGCTCAATAGCTCCTGATGGCCTGTTGCATTTCTGTCTGTTATATTTTGTCGCATATCATGTTCGATTGTGAATGTTTTAGATTCATTCCTTATTTTTTGAAACTTCTTGATGAATGAAGATCTTGTTTCTTACATATATGATACAGCTTTTTTTACTTTGCCCTGTTTTGTGAATGCATTGCGCAGGGGTTTAGATAGTTAAACACTTAGTGGCCAATGCTTTTGAACCGTAGCCTGAAATCTAAAGTTTGAAATGTTCATTCTTCGCATTTTGCACCTGCTGAGCATCGTCATCCTTTTGAATCTTGATTATCATTCAGTTTGCTCTCTTGCCTGTCGTTATTTGTACTGCTAGTACTTTTATCGTTCCTTGTGAAAAATCTCACTTTGAATATCCCTGAAGCCATATCTCATGGCACTGTTTCTGGCAACATTCTCGTTCTACAACTCCTTTTGGTCTTTCATTTTGTTTCCATCATTCCATATTTTTTTACTTGCCCCTTCAAATGCTTTTGGCTTCTGCGCTTCCCTCACAGTTGCTTGGCGAGCTTATCTTGTTAGATACTTAAGATGCCGAGAGGGAGGCCAGCTCGAAGGATGGTTGAACCTGAAAAGCCAACTGAACCAGAAAAACCAGTTGAAGCAGAGGAACAGGTGGACCTTGATGGAGATAATGAACCTGAGGAGATGGAAGAGGTAGAGTATGAAGAGGTAGAGGAAGAAGTGGAAGAGGAGGAGGAGGTGGAAGAGGAGGAGGAGGAGGAGGAGGAGGAGGAGGAGGAGGAGGAAGAAGAGGTTGAAGATGAAGAGGAGGAGGAGGAAGAAGAAGAAGAAGAAGAAGAGGCAGCGGGTACAGATGCACATGCTCCCGGTGACGACGCTGAGATGAGAGGTACAAAGGAAGAGGATGGAGATGAAAGTGCAAAGCATGCTGAACTTCTTGCATTACCTCCCCATGGTTCCGAAGTTTATATTGGTAGTATTCCTCAAGATACTTCTGAAGAAGATTTGAAATCCTTTTGCCAGGCAGTAGGAGAGGTCACTCAGGTACTTTATGCCTTTTTCTTTAAAATAAACTACTTATGCATTTTATTCGTTAGGACTCGTAAATTTTTTTTTTTTAATCTAAGATGTTTTCTTTTTTTTATGTGGTAATTGTCAGGTTAGGATAATGAAAGGAAAAGATTCTGGGGAAAACAAGGGTTATGCCTTTGTGACCTTTAGAACTAAAGAATTGGCTGTGCAGGCCATTGAAGAGCTGAATAACAAAGAATTCAAGGTAATATTTCATTTTTTCTACGACTTCTTGATAGATATCCCAACTTCACGCACAAACAATGTGTAGGTAGTGCAAACACTTGGGAATTAATTGAGGAGGTCATTTTGGCAAATATTCTCAAATGTATCCTTCAAAACTTTGTTCTGCTTTATAATGTTTTTGAGAAACTAATTTTAGGGTCAGGTATGTTGTTTCACTTGGAGAAGATTTTTGGCTTTCTAGTTTGAGTACTAGTATCTCTGATCTGTGTCTAGGATCTGTGATGCATTGACTGTTGTGTACTTATTTCTCAGGGAAGAAAGATCAAGTGTTCATCTTCTCAAGCAAAGCATCGCTTATTCATTGGTAATGTTCCTAGAAACTGGGTAGCGGATGATCTGAAGAAAGTTGCGACAGAAATGGGCCCTGGAGTTAATGTTGTTGAACTAGTGAAGGTCAGGCCTTTTTCAAGTTTCCTTCTATTTTATCGGTTTTGAATGTTAAAACATATTTTAGGGAATGTATGGTTTAATGACCTTATTGGTTATGTTGGATAACTTACAGCCCATTCTATTATTATTTCAGGATCCCCAGAATTCCTCTCGTAATCGTGGGTTTGCTTTTATTGAGTACTATAATCACGCATGTGCTGAATATTCAAGGCAAAAAATGTCAAGCCCTAAATTCAAGTTGGACAGTAATGCTCCTACTGTTAGCTGGGCTGACCCTAAGAATGCAGATTCTTCTAGCACTGCACAGGTTTAGCCTCCCTGTCTTATTTTCACCATGGATTTTCAATGTTTTTATTCATTTTGTGGGAGCTGATGAGTGTGCTCTCAAGTTGAAAGCGGTGATGATTCCCTGTGGTCTCATAGCTGGCTATTTTGTTTGTTTAACATGGTTCTATACTCTTAATTTTTCTTCCAAAGGCGTCTGTAAATTTGTAATGCAAACTGAATTTGGGATGTTAAAAGTTAAAACATCTATACAGCTGCATTGTTAGTGGTGCTCTTTACATTTCTGAGTCTCTGACATCTAAGGCACATCTACTCTTCTAGATGATGTTGGTATACTTATGAGTCGGTGCTAGTTATCTTCTTGAAAATTGTTTGACCTTTTAGTTTTTGCAGGTTAAGGCACTCTATGTGAAGAATTTGCCAAAAGACATCACTCAGGATAAGTTACGGAATCTATTTGAACACCATGGAGAGATCACAAAAGTAGTGCTGCCACCTGCTAAGTCTGGACAGGAAAAGAGCAGGTTTGGTTTTGTTCATTTTGCGGAGAGATCTAACGCCATGAAAGCACTCAAGAACACAGAAAAATATGAGATTGATGGTGAGCATAATTCATTAGCATTCAATGCACGCTGTTTTGATGCCTTAGTGACCATTAAGTGATGTCGACTGTGTTATGCACTGACAGGTCAAGTTCTTGAGTGCTCTCTTGCCAAGCCACAGACGGACAAGAAAGCTGATTCAGGATCTACTTCACAGAAGTCGGCTTTACTTCCAACTTACCCACCACGCATGGGCTATGGATTGGTTGGTGGTCCATATGGCGGTCTTGGCGCTGGATATCCTCCACCAGGCTTGGGCCAGGTTTTCTTTTCCTGCCTTCTATTTGTAAATTTTTGGTTTCTCCAGTTGACTTGAAGATGTAGACATTCTGATGTTCTCATGCACCTATAACTGGAGGCTCTACTTCAAAACATATCGAAATGAAAAGTAACTGGGAAAAACCCAAAAAAAGAAAGAAAGAAAAGTATTTGGGAAGAAATACTCTTTGATACACACATTTGCTGCACGGTTGTTTCGTCCTTTGGACACTAGTCCAGAGGTGTTTGCCTGTAGTTTGATGCACGATATAAAGAACTCCATTAACTAGGTAGCAAATGTACGTGTTTTTGGCTTCAATTATGCACTTCCATTCATCGAAGTAGCATATTGAACCATTATGAGCTTGGTTAGTGTCTGGTATTGCCATATTGCCTTGTTAGACAAGGTGTGTTGCAATTTGATTTAGTTTCTCTTGGCACCTACTTATTGTTATTTGAGGAGCCAATACCTGAAGCTGAACTATCTGACGGCGATAAAAATAAAGTATTGCTTGACAGTTTCTGATTATTGTTGTACTTTTAATGTGCAGTCTTTTATTTATGGAAGGGGACCAGCTCCTACTGGCATGGCAATGATGCCAATGCTTTTACCTGATGGGCGGATTGGATATGTCCTGTAAGTGCTGCAAATTTTGTATCTCATTAGTTTTGTGTAATGCCTGTACCTTTACCTTTCATGGGATGCTAGAGATTCTGCGACTTTTGAGTGGTCCTTTATCAATAATTAACAACAACATAGTCTTAATCCCAAACTAGTTGGGGTCGGCCAATTATTGGCTTGATCATGGATTCTGAAACAATTCTGAGCCTATTTATCATAGTTGCCCTGGCTCTACATATTGTTTGTATGCGCTTTGACTGCGGTATAGGCACTAAAGTTTATCTTCTGAATTGCAGGCAACAACCAGGAGCAAATCCACAAACTCCTCCGCCGCGACATAGAAATACTGGTAATAAGAATGTAGGGAAGCATAACAACCACCACAACAACAACAACAACAACAACAACAACAACAGTAGCGGTGGTGCCGGACGTGGTAGGAGATACCGTCCGTACTGATAAAATCGGTTTCACAGTTAGGATCCAAATTGTTCCTTTGTTGATGTTTTTTTTTTTTTTTTTTTTTAAAAAAATCTCGATATTGTATTATTAGGCTCTCTGCGGCTTCAGTGGGTCAGCAAGCTAAATTTATTTTATGCCCCTATCCTGATTGCTCTTTAACCGTTTCAGACATTGATTGCATCTATGTAGTTTCCTCTTTGCACATACGTGACGTTGTCATATCTCACTGCAGATTATGTGTACAATAAGCTAAGTTTATTTTGTAACATCCTGGGTCCCATCCAATATTGGTTTCATGCTGCCGATATTAACAAGTGTGTTGATTTGAGTATCATTTTAGAGTCATTTTGACATTTCTCGTCATTTTGACATTTCTCTATTTCATGTGCATTGTGTTTAGGGGTGGCAATTAGTATTAGTGAGTCGTAAAAGTGTTGTGTCATAAACAGGTCGTGACTCATATAATGCAAATTTATTACATGACATGTTTATTAATCGTGTTAATCGTTTTCGTGTCTAAGTGGATCGTGTTAATTAACATGTCGTGTATTCGTGTCATTCATTTATTAAATATTGTATTTAAAAATTTTATTTTATTTAAACTTTTATGATTTGGTTACTATTTTTTATAATATATTTAAATGATTAAATTCGAACAAACATACTAAAATAACCAATAAAATATAATGTGGTTATATATAGTTGTTAGTTTTATTTTACTTTTTCATTTAAGTTTTTATTACTCTTAATAATAAAGTAAAAATGACTCGTAATAATAACATAAATAAAATTATAAGAATCATTTAAAAAAATTTAAATCTTACTTTGGTGAAAAGTTTTATTTTTTCTTAATAAATAATTATTAATAAAATTTAAAATATAAATAACATATTAAAAGTAAAATGAACATTTCTTCTTAAATATAAAATAAAATATGATAAAAGATGTCTATAAATAAATCATGCTATTAACACGCATTCAAATGAATGAATTTTGTGTCAATCTATTTATTATACCATAATTATTATTTATACATTATTCTTTAGTCGTGTTAAACGAGTCATAAATGAGTTAAGCAGGTTGACACGTTAATGACTCGTTTATTAACCGTGTATACACGTGTTAACATGTTTATGACTCAGATTCACTTAAGTCAAACCCACGACATGTTTATTACGTATCGTGTCGTGTTAATCGTTCGATGACTCAAATTGTCAACCCTAATTGTATTTCTCATCTCATGAGCAAGGAAAAGTGTTTCTTTCCCACAGCCTTCGGGTTTGAGTCATTGGCTCGCTCCCACTATAGGGGACTCAAGTGTACTATAAGCGAGGAATGAAAAGAAGTGTGTGAGAACAGATGACTATTTAAAGCCATATTCATAGAAGAAAATCAAGAAACAGACAACCAGCATCAAATAAAGTTTCCTGGATGTAGCAAAAAGGAACAAGGAATGGACATAGAATCTAATCTTCACTAGAAGGTGCATCTTCATTCACTTCTTCCACGTCCACCTCTTCTACGCCATTTTCTCCATTTTCATTCTCCTTCAACGTACCCTCTGCCTTCCTCTTTTTATCCACCTTAACCTTCATTGCTCCTGCCTTCTTTCTCGCATTTCTTTTCCTAAAATCTGCAGAGACGCGACCAACCAAAAAAAAAACAAAAATTGTTAACACGTCAAGCATGCACGCCAAAGCTGCAAGACATAGGGAAGCCTAATATCTACAAAGCTCTTGTGATTCTAGTTTTCTCTTGACAAGAGACCGACGATATATCTAGACGTAACCCCCTTCCCATTTAGATCACATTACAGATAAAATTTAGGCGAAAAAAATGGCTGCAGAAAAAAAGGGGAAAAATCCATCTACATGAGAAATCGAGCCATCAGAAATTTCAGTCAAAATCTAATAAGTGGAAACATAGAGACAACAAAACATCTTTATACAAATGTATGCATGTATGACCATGCTGATGACAATATGGTTTCAGAACAAACAAAAGACTGGGAATTATCTGATTGCGTGGAGCAAGCATGGATAGACGTAACCCCTTGCCATTTAGAGCACATTACAGATAAAATTTAGACGAAAATAATGGAGGGAGAAAAAAGGGGAAAAATCCATCTACATGAGAAATCAAGCCATCAGAAATTTCAGACAAAATCTGATAAGTGGAAATATAGAAACAACAAAACATCTTTATACAAATGTATGCATGTATGACTATGCTGATGAAAATATGGTTTCAGAACAAACGAAAGACTGGGAATTATCAGATTGCGTGGAGCAAGCATGGATAGAGTTGCTTGTTCTCTCCTATCTTAATACGGCCAGAGAAATTTCACTTGAAGACAGATGAAGTTGCAAAGAGCTGACTACTTAACCAAAAGGTGACGCAACATCTATTATCATCACATAAGAGTTATTCAGAAGTACTTTATATGGAGGATAGTTTCTATACCAACAACGGTGGGGAGCTTAAGAATACAACAACGACGACAACAACATAGCCTCAGTCCCAAATTAACTGAGGTCGGCTACATGGATCAAACTTTTCCATTGTGCTCGATTGAGTGCAATTGACGGTGAGCTTTGCAAACCATTCAAATCCCTCATAATTAATGCATCCAACGTTAACTAGGGAGCTTAAGAATAGTGAACTTAAATTCACATGTTATTGCGTAGCACTTGACCACCTTTAGAAATGTCATCTTCAGCAAATTTTAGCAAAGGCTAGCTTTTGTATGAATAATTTCCTCCGCCTAGTGAACAGACTATTTTAGATCTTCAACTTGTACAAAATTAGTAGTGAAGAAAACAATTCACTTCTTTTAACTATTTATCAGCAAAATCCGCTAGATGCAAGAGGATCAATAAAAAGAGGTACTTGAATTATATGCGGGAGTATGAGATGGGATTTTGAAGCATCGGGAAACAGTTAGTAGAACCATGATTGCTTTCTCAATAAAATACTAAAGAAGAGGCGGATCATCCATAATTAATTCTAGAAAGCATTGAATTAGAAAAACTAACAAATGCTTCGCTGTGAAGAGCTCAAGGACTTAAGTTGGCAAGAGGGAGAAACCTGCCCCAGCCACAGCATAACAGCACCCTACCAACCCAATCTGATCCTATGAGAATGTTATCCCACCCCCAACCGGTCATGAAGGGCCGACTTACAATTTGCAAAATCTTGGACCAGGGATGACCCAACCCACACAAAAACAGACTAATATATCACAAAAAAAGTAATTATACGCAGCATGGAACAAAAATTGAGAAGTTATAATTGAAAGGGATTATAAAAGTGAACTATGATTTCTAAAAAAATGAGCTTACCATTTAAAGCAGCTTTTAAAGGCTCAATGAACTCAATAAACTCAATTTCTTCAAGCGCATTAAATACATCTTCAGCATTGATTGTCTGCCTCTTTGATTCCTTACATATGTCATTTGCCCTGTAAGATATCATGGTTCTGTCAAAGCCAAGATGGAGTAGAGATGATAAAATAATCACTTCAAAGTGTTTTCTGCAAGCATAGTAGGCTAATAGCTGATCTGAAATATGAGAAAAAAATAAAACCGAACTGCAAAGGACGTAGAACAAAAGTAATGGCCAACGCCCATTTAACAACTAACAAGAACAAACAACCTTGGTAGCACATTGCAAATAGAACAAGATTAAATCCTCATTACAGAACATTTCCGAACAACATGTAAAATAAGATGACTTTGAAAATTACTCGATTAGGTTCACGACACGGGTCGTTCATCCCCTATACACAATCCAACATACTAACTCCGCAAAATGTGACAAGGGCAGCTCTTTTGCCACTCATCAGTTACTGTAACTGTCAATCGCAATATCGCATACAAACATATAACTAACAGACCATTACAGTTGTCTTTTAAAACCAATTGAGGAAATGAGTGAAGAAATTCATTTTTCTCAAGTTTGACGCTTGGATCCAACCGTTATCCTCCACCGTGAACTAGAATTCTTCCACATCATATGTTCAACGAGAGACGTAAACAATATATAGATAACTTCGTAAAGAGATTTCGGGAAGCAAAATTTCGCATCGAAACACATAGTAAGAAATTGGGAATTCTTATCTTGAATCTTTATCTATCTTTTTTTTTTGGTACGACAGCTGAGTTGCCGCTCAGGTGTCCGAAGCTTTGCCCTGACTAATCCCATACCCGAGGAGGGTAGGACCACATGGGGCAAGGCGGCAAATGCCAACCTCTTGTCAAGTGTTTTTAAGTTGCTTCATTCGCAAGACTCGAACTTGAGACCTCTGGTTAAGGTAGGGGCTCGTGTCGTCCCACCACAACCCTCTTTGTTATCTTCAATATTAAATGTGTGTATCCAACTTTTATATATCCAACAAGGTCTAGACTCTCAAAACAAGTAAAAAATCACTTCAAACTCTAATTCTCTATACTCCAAAAACCCTAATTCTGATCCAAACTTGAACTTCACATTGCCCTTTCAACGAACAGTTCACCTTCAACAAAAACCCCAAACCACCCATCAAATTCACAGCAATCGGGACACACTACCAGCACAAACCCTAGTTTGAACACAACACCAACCAAAACTCAATCGAATTGCACAAAACCGATCTCATTGAAACCCTAATTCGCGATGCAATCACAAATGAGAGATCGAAAGAGAGATTGCGAGTACGTACGTCGCGGAGAGGTAGTGGATGAAGATTCTGGCGCTCTCGGAGAAGGCGAGGAGAGCGTCTTTGTGGATGGCGACGTTGTTGGGGTCTCCTCCATCGCCGTCGGCGTTGGAGAGCTCAGAAAGCTTATCCTTCACCACCCGGCGCACGATAGCCTTCGGGAGCTCTTCGGCCTCGATCGCCGGTGTCGCGCTTTTCGAGGTATTCGCATTCGACATCTCTCTCTCTCTCTCTCTCGCTCACGCCAGGTCTGTTCCCGCCTTAATGTGGAGAAGAGAATTTGGTTTTACAGTAAGGACCCTAGTGAAATGGGGATATTCCGATAACCGCCCAGGTACTTGTAAAGCTTATTTGGTACCACGATTGCTTGTGCACGAAACTTATGTGGCAACGGTTTATATATTTGTGGCATTAACGCGACATCCAAAACTACCGATCTCTTTAATTATTATTTATCGACACATTATGAGAAAGAAAATCTCAATTACATCTTCATTAAAATATATATTTAATTATATTTTTTGGTCATTTTTAGGTGAAACGGACTTCGCGGTTGAATTCGTGGCGGATTAATACTCAAAATGGAGTATTTATTTGCGAAATCGGATGTCGGATGTGTCGAATAGCCAACGAAATGTTCCCGCCAATCGACAACGCCACGTCGCATACGGCAAGACGTCATGCGGGACCAATCAGAGATGCCACGCGTACGCCGCGTCGGCACAAGCAAGCCAATCATCACGCTTCGATGAGCCGTCGATCGCCTCGTGATGCGCGAAAGACAAACTCCCAGAATTTCGTTCGAGAGTCGCGCGATTTTCCGAGCCACGTGGATGACACGTGGCAATCGCCCATTCGTCCAGCGAGGCGCTTTGACGTGTTCCAGCTAATCAGCAGTTGACACGTAGCACTGAGTCAGCAAACACAATTAGAAACTCACAGCTAGCACGCGCAGGATCTCCGCGAATCACGCGGCGACAACTCAGAGGCGGTGACAGGGACGGTCTAATGGCGCTGCGACACGTCAGCGCGACCAAGAAAAGCAGCCAATAGGCTATTCACACGTGACTGACCCAGTTTTTCAAGCTAAAAACAGCCGTACGATGCTCCTCGACGCACGAGTCACGTACCTTACCCCTAAAATTAGTATCCTAGACCAATTTGGAGTATTTCTATATATTATGAACCTTGGTATTATTAATAGGGGATTGATTAGCAATTTTGAAAGGGAGATCAATTAGTTTTTAGTAGTAGTTTTTGAAGACAATGCCCGGCTAATCAATTTCTTGCCTAAGTCGAAGGAGAAGCAAGTCGGAATCATGGATTCAAAACATATTATGTGAGATCTTTTATTTTATTATTCAAATTAATTTAATTTCTCCTATTTCATTGTTGTTGGTTTACGGTCATTGAATGTACAACAATTGGATCTAGCGGTTATCTAGGATTAGTGATCCCATAGATCTATATTAATGCGGTTAGTGTATTAAACCTTATTGGCGGATGTCTAGGGTTATACATTAATTAGGGAAATTAGTGGCGGATGTCCTGATTATCAAAATTAGGGGAATTAAGAATTTCTGGCGGATGTCGATTTTCCATCACTAATCTAGGAGAATTAAATTAATAATTTTTTGGGAAAGATTAAAGACCATGATTGTCATTGAATCTTAATTCTGATTTGTGGAACTGGAGATTTAGGTATTATTTAGGCATTATTTAGGAATTAATTAATTATTAATTAGTTGGTTTAATAATTAGTTAGTTATTTTAATTAGTTTAGTTAGATTAATTAGTTTAATTAATATTTATTTGAAAACCCCCATATTTAGTTAACTTAGAGTAAACTAAGTTCTGCGGATTCGACCCCGTATTTACCTGTGACGGCCCCAAATTCCAAGGCAAACCGGTACCGCCACGTCGCTGTGACACGTCACCAAGCATGCCACGTCACCGCACACTTATTTTGAATGTCCGCGACTGAACCCTTGTACATAACTTATTCGCCTTTAACTTAGTAATTATGTGTATTTTATGAATTTTAAGTTATTCATGATTTAGTAATTTAATATAAATCATACATTGTTGCGAAGTCTTAAGGCATGCATATACCGTAAAAGTGAAAAGTTTGCATTTTTTTATGAACAACCCTACAGTGTGGAAACCCGGCATTAGATACCATGTATATCAAAAGCGACAAAAGTACAAAAACGAGCATATACATGTATCGGGTATACAAGTCATCCCAAAATATCAAAAAGTAGCTAATAGATACATACAACTACCTACGCAAAAAGTGGCGGCCTTTCTCTACTTAGACGTAGTCACCTAAGACTCCTTTGTCGCGGCTCGTCGTAGGATCTGCGATTTGTCACCAAAAACAATGACAAATCCCAGGTGAGTAAATCCCATACTACCCCGTACGCCCGCGTTACGCGCACACCGCGACGTCGCACACTCTCGTCACTAGACGTACGCAACGCGACCAATAACATATTAAACGATGCGACGCTAATTATTTAATATTAGTAACTTAAGTAAACAATTACACACAAGAATAACCAATTTTTTACCTCGTTAGGCGTGCCCTGAGCTTTTCTGCGACGTTCACGTGGGTCTGAGCTTAAGGTCTTAATCTGTAATTTGTAAGTTAATTGGGATTAATTAGAGCAGGCCGTTACAATCTTCCCAACTAAGAGGAATTTCGTCCCGAAATTCAAATTTAGTAAAATCCTTACCTTGGAACAAGTGGGGGTATCGCTCTCGCAAGGTAGACTCTTTCTCCCAAGTGAGGCCCTCGTTCTTATGATACTGCCATCGAACGAGTACAAGTGGTATTTCTTTCCTTCTAAGGGTCTGTACCTTGCGATCCACTATCTCAATGGGGTGTTCCTCGTACGTCACCTCTGGCCGAACCTCGATCTTTGCCATATCAATCATCGGTCTCGGTCCCGATCTAGCCAACTGTAACATCGAAATATGAAAAACATTATGAACCCCTGCCAATCGACTTGGCAATTTCAACTGATAAGCGACTTTCCCAACTTGTTTCTCAATCTGAAACGGCCCAATAAATCTTGGTGCTAATTTCCCCTTGATCCCAAATCTCTGATGACCTTTCAACGGAGAAACTTTCAAATAGACCCAATCGTCTACCTCGTAGCTCAGCCCATCGCGGTACCTATCCATTTACTTCTTTTGTCTGTGTTGAGCAGCCAATAACCGTTGACGAATCAATCTCACCTTCTCTGTATGGTCCACAACAATCTCAGCCCCACAACCTTGTTGTATCCTCCGCTCGCCCAACAAGCCGGTGATCTACACGGTCTACCATACAGGGCTTCAAATGGTGGCATTTCAATACTGGCCTGATAGCTGTTGTTGTAAGCAAATTCACAGAGCGGCAAGTACTCCTCCCAAGACCCACCAAACTGCAACACACATGCCCTGAGCATATCCTCCGAGTATTTGTATTAATCTCTCTGATCCCCGTCCGTCGAGGATGGAATGCATGCTAAAACTGTAACTTAGTACCAAACTGTTCCTGCATAGCTTGCCACAATGATGATGTAAGACGTCTGTCTCGGTCTGAAACAATCGAAATTGGTACTCCGTGCAGTCGTACAATCTCTTTTTCAAATAATATGCTCAACTGTGTGAAATTATATTTCATAGAGATTGGTAGGAAATGAGCTGATTTCGTCAACCTGTCCACAATCACCCATATCGCATCGTGTTTCCGCGAAGTCTGCGGTAATCCACAAACGAAATCCATCGTAATGTGTTCCCATTTCCACCGAGGGATGGGTAGTGGCTGCAATAACCCTCCAGGCCTCCTGTGCTCAGCCTTAACCTGCTGGCACACCTCACAACCCCTAACGTAGGCGCCAACGTCCGCCTTCATCCCTGGCCACCAAAATAATCGTCGCATATCGTGATACATTTTGGTCCTGCCAGGATGCACTGTATACCGGGACCTGTGAGCCTCATGGAGTATCCCATCGCGCATCTCTGCCACTGCTGGAATCCATAACCTCCCCCGGTGCCTCAAACACTGATCCACAGACTCGCTCCAATTCGGGTGATCAGGATTACGTGCCATCTCACTGAATCTCGAGTACATCTCGTCAGTCCTCTGACACTCCAACACTCGCGGGATAGAAATAGACGGTACGCCAATCGTCCACGAATCGTGTGCGTCCGTTGTAAAGGGAACCTCTCTGTCAAACTCGGTGTTGCCGCAGCCTTCAAGTAAACCATACTCGTGCATCATATGACGTATAACTGTCTCGAATCGGTCCTCTCCGCTCAACGCATCGCTACGACATTTGCCTTCCCAGCCGATATTCGATAGAGAAGTCGTAATCCTTCAAAGAACTCTAGCCAACCAACGTCATTGTCTCATGTTCAGATCTTTATGAGTGAATAAGTATGTCAAACTCTTATGATCTGTATATAATGTGAACATCTCACCGTAGAGGTAATGTCTCCATACCTTCAGTGCAAATACGACTGTTGCAAGCTCCAAGTCATGCACTGGATAATTCCTCTCATGGGTCCGTAACTGTCGGGATAGATAGGCGATTACGCTGTCTCCCTGCATCAGCACACAACCTAGCCTTGTGCCGCAAGCATCAGTATGAACTGTCAATCCCTTACCCGGCTCTGACAACACTAGTACTGGTGCAGTAGTCAATCTCATCTTCAACAGTGTAAATGCATCCTCGCACTCCTTTGACCAATTGAAAGGTACATCCTTCTTTGTCAATTTAGTCATTGGCGCGCAGCGATCTTCGAGAAGTCCTTCACAAATCGCCGATAGTATCCTGCTAACCCAAGGAAGCTCCTGATATCTGTCACTGTCTCAGGTGTCGGCCAATCTATGACAAAGATGAATTTTACTCGCGTCCATCGATATACCTTTGTCACGATCACGTGTCCCAAGAATTTGACTTCGAAACCAAAACTCGCACTTACTGAATTTAGCATAAAGTTTGTGCTATCTCAGCGTCATCAATATCTGCATGAGATGTTGTCCATGATCTTCGCGAGTCTTGCTGTAGATCAATATGTCATCAATGAAGACAATGACGAATTTATCCAAGTACGGCTTCAGTACTCTGTGCATCAAGTCCATGAACATGGCCGGTGCATTCGTTAGTCCGAATGACATCACTGTAAACTCAAATAACCCATATCTGGTGCTGAATGCAGTCTTAGGTATGTCTTCATCCCGAATCTTGAGCTGATGATAACCCGATCTTAAGTCGATCTTGGAGAAGACACGTGCTCCGGCCAACTGGTCAAACAAATCGTCGATCCTTGGCAAAGGGTAACGATTTCGTACTGTCACTTGGTTCAACTTCCTATAGTCAATACACATCCTCAAGCTACCTGTCCTTCTTCTTAACGAACAAAACCGGTGCTCCCATGGTGATGCGCTCGGGTGTATAAACCCCTTATTCTCTAAATCTTCCAGTTGAGTCTTCAACTCCTCTTGCTCCTTTCGTGATATCCCGTGACGGCTCGCTAGCTATCGGTTGTGTGCCTCGGTACTAACTCAATAACGAACTCAATCTCTCCGTGTGGGGCAATCCTCGGTAGATCCTCCGGAAGACGTCGAGAAATTCACCGACAATTGGGACATCCTCCGCCAACCTCTCGAGGTCTCGGTTGACTCTACTATTCCCGCAAATACTTCCATCTCTAAGGTCGTAGCCAATCTAACCCTAAGTGGTCGGTAGTCTACTTGCATTACCCGTGAAAGTGAACTTTGGTATGTTGGGGATCGAAAAGTCACCGTCTTACGGAAACAATCCACCGGGCGTGATATGACGCTAGCTACCCATACCCAAAAGTGCATCGAACTCTAAAAACTCTAGGACGCGTAAGTCGATAGGGAGTTGGTGTCCGGAGATCTCTATCGTGCAACTCTCACAAATCATGTTAGGGTAAACCTTCTCCCCCTCACCGCGTGCTTTGAGAATCAGAGAGTGTACTAATCGTAATCGGTGTTAACCCTAACTCATCAACCATACGTCCGTAAATAAATGAAACCGTGGAACCGTAATCAATAAGTGTATGCATAAAACGATTGCAAATCGAAATCATACCCTCAACGAGCCGTGTCGGTGGCCTCGCGGCCTTGCGTGCTGGCGCATGCACCCGCTCCCCGGCTCGAATCGGTGGTGTTGCAATCGGGCTACACGAAGCCATCGACATTCTTTCCTAATATGTCCAGGTTGTCCGCACTTGAAACAAATAAGATGCCGGTGTCCCGACCCCCAGCCCCGACCTCTCGTCCGACCTCCGGCCCCGACTCGACCATACCGTCCTCGGTCCCCGCCTCCCCGATCCTGGGCCTGCCTCGCCTTGGCCATCGCGGTGCATAACCACCACTGACAACCGTGCTTGATTCGCGCGCGCAGTACTATCGCATGAGAAGTGACCGCCGACGATCCTCATGTATGGGCCTCTCGTCCTTTCCTATCTCTCGTGATCGATGATCCTTTTCCCTTTCTGTCATACCTGGTGCCTTCTTTGGGACGACCCCGATGCTAATCGTGGCATGGGCATCGCATGCACGAAAGATAAGATATGTCTCATGTGCTAAGGCCCTCTCGTAGATCTCTTGCTGTGTACGAGCTCCGCTTGATACTACTGCACTCGCAATCTCATCTCTGAGCCCGACTCCAAAGTAGTGAACCTGATCGCGATCTGTAGAAGCCAAATCCTCGCCGAATCGTAATAGGTAGCGAAACCTCTCCATGTCTTGGACCACGGCACAATTACCCTGCCTAAGACACAAAAATTCCTGTCGCAGACGTAACTGTATCTCTCTCGGTATATACTGGTCATAAAAAGCATGTCTGAACCCGGCCCAAGTAGTCGGCTCTCCATGAGTCTCGGTATGAGCGGTCCACCAAACTCCGGCCTCTCCTCGGAGCATATATCCAGATATCCTAGCACGAATACTATCGTGAATCCTCAGAAGATTATGCAATTTCTCGTGTGCGAGAAGCCATCTCACACCGCCTCCGGTCTCCGCCTCCAAAGTGAAATATCCATTTGAAATCTCACAAATTCCTTCGTCAGCTTAGCTTCAGCTGACAAGGAAGCCTCAAATGTGATTTCTTTTGGAGCATGTGTCAGTGTCACTGCTTGCGTAGATGCCGGTGTGGTAGTCTCAAATATAATCGCAGATGATCGGCGTATTCTCGAACATCGGCACATGGCTGGCTCGTGGCGCTCGGTGTGATGGTGGCAGAAGCGTCGCGATAGCCGTGTCGAGCACGGAGCAAGGCCATCATCTCGCTTCGAATCGTTTGTCGTGTGCCGCAATCCGATCAAGTACACTCGATCGGTCGCGATAGGCGTAGTACCACTCGTCTCGTCCACCATCCTCCGAAGGTGGAGTCTGGTCCGTCCATGTCGTATCTGCAACAGCGAAGGCTTGTATCAGCCTCGTATACGCATATATACTATTACAAATCAAAATATATAACGTATAAGCCTTGACATTACCCGTCCCATGTTCTCTTCCCAACTAAAGTTCTAAGTCGGGATCTTCTGGTTTCCACATCTAATGTTTGTTGTTAAGTTTTATTCAGTTATATTACATTGTTCCCTAGGTTCGCCTGAACCTAAGCTTTGATACCAACTGTGACGGCCCCAAATTCCAAGGCAAACCGGGTACCGCCACGTCGCCAGACACGTCACCAAGCATGCCACGTCACCGCACACTTATTTTGACTGTCCGCGACCTGAACCCTTGTACATAACTTATTCGCCTTTAACTTAGTAATTATGTGTATTTTATGAATTTTAAGTTATTCACGATTTAGTAATTTAATATAAATCATACATTGTTGCGGAAGTCTTAAGGCATGCATATACCGTAAAAGTGAAAGTTTGCATTTTTTTATGAACAACCCTACAAAGTGTGGAAACCCAAAGATTAGATACCATGTATATCAAAAGCGACAAAAGTACAAAAACGAGCATATACATGTATCGGGTATACAAGTCATCCCAAAATATCAAAAAGTAGCTAATAGATACATACAACTACCTACGCAAAAAGTGGCGGCTCTCTCTACTTAGACGTAGTCACCTAAGACTCCTTTGCCGCGGCTCGTCGTAGGATCTGCGATTTGTCACCAAAAACAATGACAAATCCCAGTGAGTAAATCCCATACTACCCGTACGATACGCCGCGTTACGCGCACACCGCGACGTCGCACACTCTCGTCACTACACGTACGCAACGCGACCAATAACATATTAAACGATGCGACGCTAATTATTTAATATTAGTAACTTAAGTAAACAATTACACACAAGAATAACCAGCTTTTTTACCTCGTTAGGCGTGCCCTGAGCTTTTCTGCGACGTCCACGTGGGTCTGAGCTTAAGGTCTTAATCTGTAATTTGTAAGTTAATTGGGATTAATTAGAGCGGGCCGTTACATTACCACTACTACACCCTTGTGGTTGGTAACTCGATTACGGGTTATATTTGGCACGCACGACACGCGTCAAAAACTACTACTAAAAACTAATTGATCTCCCATTCAAAATTGCTAATCAATCCCCCTATTAATAATACCAAGGTTCATAATATATAGAAATACTCCAAATTGGTCTAGGATACTAATTTTAGGGGTAAGGTACGTGACTCGTGCGTCGAGGAGCATCGTACGGCTGTTTTTAGCTTGAAAAACCGGGTCTCGACGTATCCATGTCCTGGAAATCAAAAGTAGAGAAGTGAAATAAATAAGTAAACAACAAATATCATGTCTCCATGTATGTGTGTATTGTAACTTTGCAAGGGTTCTAATTTAAGTATTGCAAATTGAGAAAAGAGAAAGCAAACCCCTGCGCAACACATTCACGAAACAGGCGAAGTAGAAAAAAGGGCGTAACATATATATAAGATAAGATAACTTGACGAATCTAGGAATTTCAAAAAGTAATGAATGAATCTAATGTATTCATAATCCAACACAACATGCCATATAAAATATAACAAAAGGCACAACCAAGCAAGAAACGCGCTCATCAGGAAACATGAATTACATTTAAAAAAAAGATAATTTTGCACTGTTAGAGTAAATTATTAGAGTGGTGTTTAGTGAGTATCTTGAGGATTATCTGTGGTAGTGTAAGGAGTAAGCGATGTATGTGTGTGTCAAGTGTGTCTGTAAATGAAGGGTTGAGATGTAAAAAAATGAACGGCTCAGATGTATTCTTGTTTTGATATATAAATGAAAACAACAGTAGCATCGACGAGTTTGTTGAGCTACTGATTTCTCCAAAACCCTAACAATGGAGTTCCTCTAGAACTCCAACATGCACCAACTAATGAAGTGGTAAACTACAACAACAACAAGAAAGCATCAATCCCAAGTTACATAGGCAACCGAGTAGTAAACTAGCCGCTACAAGTTCATCAAGAGAATCGAATTCCCAAACAAAATCAACACAATCGAAACGCATCCGTGCGAACTCCACGAACAAAGTAACATGTAAAATGATGCGAAAGATTCAAAAGTCAAAACCCTAACTTTGCGAATCAAGCACAACAGCGCGAAACGGAGAAGAAGAATTACCAAGAACAACAACAACCGATCCGACTTGCTCCGATGGAAAGAAACCCAAATCTCAAGAGAGTTCTCGGAATTTAGGGTAAGAGTTTGGCGGGAACGAAATGAAAAATGAGAGGATTCGCGAATTTATACTCTCTTTGTTGACATCTGAACTACCCAAATTGCCCATAGTGAAACACATTAATTTCAAAAATACCACTAAGGGTTTGGCCTGTTCGCTTCACCGTCTTAGGTCGGATTAGCCACACTGGACTGGTTAATCCGGTGTTCGCTTGGAGGATTAACTAGGCCACGAGATTAGTTAATGGGCATGAAAGGGGACTAAACAATACCACCAATTTTGGTGGGATTAGCTAATCTAAAGTGGGTGGTTATTGGAGATTACCAATTTACCCCTCATATTACTACCCATCTTCAACACCCCGGCTCAACAACGTTGGCTCACTAAATTATTGTTCCAACGATGAAGATTGTTTCAACTTGAAAAGAGAAGCTTCATAGTTGAGGAAGTTGGAAGGACCGATTGTTGATGGCTGCGGTGAAGTCGGCCCATGTAGTGAGTTGGTTGGTGTTATACAACCAATGAAACCATTGGAGTGCCGTGCCCGACATATAGAAGGAGGCGACGGAGAGGCGTTGGTCAAGTGGCGTGTTGTGGTAGAGAAAAAATCTCTCAATTTGAAACAACCAACTGAGGGGGTTATCGCTTGAGAAAACAGGGATTTCAAGTTTAGGCAAGCGAAGTTGGGTGCCTGGGGTCATGGTTGGGAAGGGTTGTGTTGGTGGATGTAAGGTGATGGAAGTAGTGGGCTGGCTTGGTTGGAAGGTTGGTGTGGAAGAGGAGGCGTTGTGATGGGTTTGGCTAGATGAGGGAGTGGGAAGTAAGGGTGGTGGTTGTACATGTTGTTTTTCCAAGCTATTCAGGTGTTGGAGGACTTCAATCATCATCTTGTGGATATTCTCACACACATAGGTGTTTTTGTTGATGAAGATGGTGTGTTCCTGAGAAACAAAGTCTTGTTTAACGACTTGCTCCTTCAGCGCAGCAATGGATTCTTCTATTGCATGGTAGCAGATTGCCATACCTTCCGCTATGGTCAATGAAAGCACCAAAATGTTACAAGCTAAGAGATGAGGGAAGAGACTCAGGAAGAGTGATAAGTTCGTATTTTTATATATTTATTAGTATATTTTAGTATATTTAATTATTAAAAGTATTTAAAATAAATATTTAATAATATTTTCTGGTCATTTTTAGGTGAAACGGAGTGCGCGGTTGAATTCGTGGCGGAAAAATACTAAAAATTGAGTATTTACTTGTAGTAATCGGACACCGGACGGTTTGCTTGTCTCGAAATACGCGTTGCGCGGTGTGTCGAATAGCGCACGGGCGTTCATGCCCAGCCCAATCGAGAGGATGACACGTGGCGCGTTTTCATTGGAGTAGACCAATCGGTCCAATCGAGAGAGCGACACGTGGGCGTGCGCGCACAAGATAACGCACACACAGCGCCAGCAAGACCAATAAGAGAGCGCCACGTCAACGAATACACATCAGCGCCACCAATCACATGCTGCCACGTCAGCTCAAGCATACACGTCACGCAAGCATTTCTTCTCCTCGCTTCAGCTGCCCATCGATCGGCCTCGAGCTGCGCATACAAACAGACTCCCGGTATTTCGCACGAACTCGCGCGAGACTGCGCTGCCAGCTAGACGCCACGTGGCACGACGCCATTCGCCCAGACGCGTCAATAGATCAGTCGGTCCAATCCGATCATGCCACGTGGCTGCTGAGTTACACGCACACTCCAGATGACCTCGTGCCGACGCGCTGTCCCGACCAATGAGAAAACGCCACGTCAGCGCAGTGTCAGGGACGGTCCAATCACAGAGCGACACGTGGCGCACAAGGAAAAATCAGCGAATCACAACGCGACACGTGGCAGAGTCCGATTTTTGATAAAAACACCCGTACGATGCTCCTCGACTCACGAATCACCTCCAAAAACCAAAAAAGTGGTGTCATGAAGCTCTATAAATACGCTTCACCTTGTATTAATGAAACATCTCTCAATATCTCTCAACACCTATGAATTAGGAATAATTAGTATAGTTTAGCTTAGTTTTAGTAATTATTTTTGCGCGACAATGTCCGGCTAGTCGATTTCTCGCCTAAGTCGAAAGGGAAGCAAGTCGGGATCACGGATTCAAAGCGTATTATGTGAGATCTTTTATTTTTATTATCTAATTAATTTAATTTCTCTTAATTCATTGTTGTTGATTTTAATTATTATGATTGATAATCGACTGTTATTTGGAATATTAGCATCCGTGTAATTGTGCTTTTAGACCAATACAGTAACAAACATTCACCCGGTTGCCGTAAAACCCTTCAGGTCGATGAATATACAACAATTGAATATAAATTAAATCGGTAGCGGTTGTGACCCGATTATTTAGGATTAGTGTTCCCATAGATCTAAATTACTGCGGTTAGTGTATTAAATCTGATTGGCGGACGTCTAGGGTTATACATTAATTAGGGAAGTAGTCAGTGGCGGACGTCCTGACTATCGAGATTAGGGGAACTAGGAATTTCTGGCGGTTGTCGATTTTCCATAGCTAATCTAGGAGAATTAAATTAATAACTTTTTGAGACCATGATTGTTATTGAATCTTGATCCTGATTTGTGGAGCTGGAGATTTAGGTGATATTTAATTATTAATTATTTATTTTAGAAATTAGTTTAGTTAATTTATTTAGTTATTTTAGTTAGATTAGTTAATTAAATTAAAATTCATTTCAAAACCCCAATTTTACTTTTTTGTTGTTTTAAACCTAAGAAAGAACCAGTCTCTGTGGGATCGACCCTTTGCCACTATTCTACAAAATAGTTGGTTTAGGAACTTTATTTATTGACGTGTTCGGCGCGCTTCAAAGAGCAGAAGGTTTAGAAGAGAATAAGAGGAGAGAGCAGTTGAGAGAGAAGATAAATTTTTGGTCTATGGTTTCATAGTTTCATTCATTCAATTTATAGGAGACACTTTGTAACTATGACAAATTGTAAGACCTACTTTTCAGGTTAGTGGCTAGATCTCCCTGCATAATTTATGGCCTACTTTAAGGGTTAGTGGCCATATTTCCTTGCACAATTCATGGCCTACTTTCAGGTTGTAGGCCATATTTTCCTGCACTATTTGATTACACAAGAATTGATAACCTCTTTACATCCGCACGAAATCCTTATGCTTCCTTGGAGCATTCGTTGTGCGTGAACTCCTCCTTAGTTGGTCTTGGTTCTGATTTGGGTCTTTATTAGAGCTTGCAACAAAGTCCGACCTTCTCTTCACACACACACTCTCTGTGTGTTTTTTAGAGATTCAAAAAATCAGGATATGGAAAGAATTAATAGCCTGTTCGCTTCCCATTTTAGTGAGTCGGCATGGGATTAATTTGTAATAGGACTAACACATAGGTTTAGATGGTTTAGTCTCATTTGTGTATCTTGTTTGGTTGGGAGTTTTAAGATTGGGATTAAATGTGGTCGTAATTGTACATTTACCAAAATACCCTTACATAAGTAACACATCCTCACCTCATTTTTCACACATTGTGTGGTCGTTCCATCGCCACCTCCTCATCTGGTTCATTCACGCGTTCATCCCCTTCTTCATTCCTTCCATCGCGATCTCAATCTGCCGCTAGGGTTGTGTTCCTCCTCTTCAGTTCCTCATCTCTTTCTCGCAAGCACCTGCGTCTTCTTCTTCGCGACATCGCTGGTGCCGAAATGGGGTTCCTCATCCTCACTTCCTCATCTCCTTCTCCAGCAAGCAGTGGTGATTCAATGAGGCAGTGGTGCTGGAGCGAGGAATCGGTGAAGCAGGGGATTCGTTGAAGATGGGTAGTAATGTGAGGGGTAAATTGGTAATCTCCAATAACCATTCACTTTAGATTAGCTAATCCCACCAAAATTGGTAGTATTGTTTAGTCCCCTTTCATGCCCATTAACTAATCTCGTGGCCCAGTTAATCCTCCAAGCGAACACCGGATTAACCAGTCCAGTATGGCTAATCCGACCTAAGACGGTGAAGCGAACAGGCCAAACCCTTAGTGGTATTTTTGAAATTAATGTGTTTCACTATGGGCAGTTTGGGTAGTTCAGATGTCAACAAAGAGAGTATAAATTCGCGAATCCTCTCATTTTTCATTTCGTTCCCGCCAAACCCTAACCCTAAATTCCGAGAACTCTCTGGAGATTTGGGTTTCTTTCCATCGGAGCAAGTCGGATCGGTTGTTGTTGTTCTTGGTAATTCTTCTTCTCCGTTTCGAGCTGTTGTGCTTGATTCGCAAAGTTAGAGTTTTGACTTTTGAATCTTTCGCATCATTTTACATGTTACTTTGTTCGTGGAGTTCGCACGGATGCGTTTCGATTGTGTTGATTTTGTTTGGGAATTCGATTCTCTTGATGAACTTGTAGCGGCTAGTTTACTACTCGGTTGCCCATGTAACTTGGGATTGATGCTTTGTTGTTGTTGTTGTAGTTTACCACTTCATTAGTTGGTGCATGTTGGAGTTCCAGAGGAACTCCATTGTTAGGGTTTTGGAGAAATCAGTAGCTCAACAAACTCGTCGATGCTACTGTTGTTTTCATTTATATATCAAAACAAGAATACATATGAGTCGTTCATTTGTTTACATCTCAACCCTTCATTTACAGACACACTTGACACACACATACATCGCTTACTCCTTACACTACCACAGATAATCCTCAAGATACTCAATAAACACCACCCTAATGATTTACTCTAACAGTGCAAAATTATCTTTTTTTTAAGGTAATTCATGTTTCCTGATGAGCGCGTTTCTTGCTTGGTTGTGCCTTTTGTTATATTTTATATGGCATGTTGTGTTGGATTATGAATACATTAGATTCATTCATTACTTTTTGAAATTTCTAGATTAGTCAAGTTATCTTTTCTTATATATATGTTACGCCCTTTTTTCTACTTCGCCTGTTTCGTGAATGTGTTGCGCAGGGGTTTGCTTTCTCTTTTCTCAATTTGCAATACTTAAATTAGAACCCTTGCAAAGTTACAATACACACATACATGGAGACATGATATTTGTTGTTTTCTTATTTATTTCACTTCTCTACTTTTGATTTCCAGGACATGGATACGTCGAACCCGGCAGTGTTGGTCAATGCAGAGTTGTTGCCGATGTATGTAGGGCGAAAAGTTCGGGCTGTTGTCCAGGTTCTGCATTCGGATGGTGTAGCCATCAAGGGAAAGTCTACGGATTACCGCTCATTGATTATCAAAGGCAGTTTACCTCCATTTCCTATGTCAAATTTCGTTGAGGTGATTGGTATTGCAGACACCAACAACTCCATTCAAGCTGAAATAGTAACTGATTTTGGAGAAAAATTCGGTATTGTTTCCAATTCTACGCTATATGTTTTCTCTCAAATAATGGTTTTGATTTGGTTGGAAAGTAGAGCAGTCCAAACCATCACGAGCCTTCTTTATTGTTTTTAAATTTATCAATATATTTGCAACTAATTTTTTCGATTCTTGTCTGTTTCCTCTATTTGTGAGTATTTGAAGGAAATGACTAAGAACTATTTGACTTATTTGATGCTTAATAAAATCTACTGAAGCCCGTATCACAAATAAGTACCTCGGGTTATTACATTATTAAACAGGTGATTTACAATAGGTACAGCGGCATACAGTGTAGCTGTGGTCATGGAATCTTGAGTGAATGCTAAATATTTGAATTACCGTTTGGAAAACAAATAACATTGTCTGCGGACTTGTTTTCTTTTGCAATATTGATATTGGAAGCAAGTAGTGATAACAATGGAATTCATGTCAACTAATTTATCACATAAGGATGCACTTGGTTATTTAGTTAGGACTTGGTTTTGTGTATATTCCATAGTCTTTGCATACAAAAATTTCCTAAGTTAAAGGATTAAATTGAATAAGGAGTTGGGTCCAAGGAGGTCGGTCTCCTCACCTAAAATGCTCATTGTTTGTTTGTTTGTTTTTTGATAAGTGGCTCCAATATGAGTCGAATTAAAGACCTCTCCCAACTTTTAACTTTTAGCAAGTGATTTTTCACACCTTTTAAAATGAAGAATTATTTTTTTGACATTAACAATGTCACAGCCTAAAGTCACATCAACTTTAAGAGTTGCGTTTCAGGATACACACTGCCACTGTACATCTTAGATTACACATCTCATGTGTTATGAATGAAAAATTGTGTTCACACACATTTTGAAGTGACTTTCGTTGGAATTTGATTATGTCAACGTAGGCTATGTAGCTCTTCCCCCGTAAAATTGTATACTTTTTATCTTTTTCCTTTTGAGGAGGAATTTACTGAAACACCCTTGAAACGTACTCTCCGCGATAGGTATCTAGGGGCAAAAAATATCACATAGAAGTAAGGACAGAACCGTCAATATAATAATCCCTACAAGGCTAAAACCCAATTCGTTCATCCCCATCGACGAAACCCTAATCGAAAAACTAGGTTTTCGATTTTTTGGCGCTTCAGAAATCAATCTCGACAAATCTCTCCAACATCAAGCCCGATCAGTTGTTGTTTCTGGTGATTCTCCATTATCGCTCTCTCTCTCTCTCTCTCTCTCTCTCTCTCTCTCTCTCTCTCTCTCTATAATGCTTGTCGCGCTTTGCTTCATCGTTTTGTTGTTGTTGTTGCGTTCGTGATTCGCAAAAGCTAGGGTTTTGGTTTTTTGATGTTTCGTCGCATTGTCCTTGTTACTTCAGTTTGATTTCTTTAAGTTTCGATCTTTGTGGAGTTTCCGCGGATGCGCTTCGATTTTGGTGTAATGGCGTTGTTGATTTCGTTGTGTAATTATTATTAGGGTTAGTTGTTGAATTGATATTCGTTCTTGTTGATAGCTCGAAAGAACTGATCTTAACTAGAATCGTTTTAGGGACGAACACTTGAGTTTCTGATGAAATGGCGTTGTAGATTTCCTTGTGTAATTATTATGGTTAGTTGTTGAATTCATTTGCGTTGTTATTGATAGCTTGAAAGAGCTGAGCTTTTGGGAAAATAGGAAGAACTAGAATAATTTATTTGGGACGAACACTTAAGTCTTTGTTGTTGTTTATTGTAGGTCGTAAGTAGACTTTCTCCTATTTGTGCTTGATTATGGAATCTTGGTGAACTTGTAAGCAAATAGTTTATGTTATTCTGATTGAGAGGATTTCGGTTTTAGGTTTTTGAGTGAACCGCTGAGAAGACTTGGTCGCGGTTCTTCTCTCTTCATCTCCTTCGTCGCTCTCACGATGAGTCGGTCAGGCCAACCCCCAGATCTCAAGAAGTAACTCTCTCTCTCTCTCTCTCTCTCTCTCTGTTAATCTTGTTAGGGTTTTGATTCACTTCACTTCTTCTTCTGCAACAGGTACATGGACAAGCAGCTTCAAAGTAAGTTCCTTGATCTGATTTTCATGCTCAGAACTTCACAATCTTCGCATTCACGGTTTTTAGTTTCTAAACCAATGCTTTGGTTCGCCGTATCTGCAATTTTATGATTTTTTTTCCTCTTTTGAGGATGATTTTGGTTTCTACTTCGTTTTGTGCGAAAGCTTGGCTGATGCTATGTTTCATGTTTCTTCATTAATTGCTTTGTTGTATTTCATGTCGATTCTTGATTGATAGATACCAAGATTAAACATGTAGGTCATGATAATGCATTTTTAGTGTTTTAGTAAGTTCTTTTAGTAGCGTGGTCAAACCTTTTATTCTTTTAAAAGGTACATGTAAGAGGTGCGACGTTTTGTTAAGGGGGTGAAATGTTTTTGAAAAATTCTTTAATGGAAATTCCATTAGTCTTTAAGTTCCTATCCACTTTCATAGGAACCTTAGATTTACCTGAATTAATTGATCAAACACGATACTACAAAGAAATCGTTGATAACACTTAAGAGGTTATCTCTCTCCAAACATCTCTAAATAGACTTTCTTTCCAAAATATTATTCTTTTCTTGTATAAAAATGTCAGCATTAGAGAAATGAAGCAAGAAATAAAAGTTTCATCTCATCTCATCACTATCTTCTTCTTCTATTTCTTTCTACCTTCCTCTCTTTACGTCTTCTTAGGAGACTCGAGCTCTTCTTGAATTGGGTTCCCTATCAATTGGTGTTTTCATTTTGTTCTCCATGCCTCCCATGAAAGATCAATAAATTATAGATGCGATTTTATGCTCCTGGTGAGCTAGTAGATGCAATGGGGCAAAAAGTTGAAACTAAGTTGCAATCTTCACCAACTTGAGATGATTTACCAATGAACAATCCACTTGAAACTAAGTTGCAATCCTCATGGTGTTTGTTAATGCACCCAATAATAAATCAGTTGCAAGTGGAATATGCTCCATACCAAAACTAGATAGGCTAGCACAACTTCTAAACTCCCAACAAACCATCAAAAAGTTTAGACTCCCCTTTGCCACAAAGGTTGGAAGTGTATACATCAACAAGTAAATGTTGTGTCAAGGCCCAAGAGTTATTGACGAAAAAATGTTGGGCCTTCCACAATCATCTTCGCCTTGAGCAGACAAGATCAGGTCTGTGGAGAGGAGGGATGTCGGCTGGGGCCAGGGAGACATACTGACAGCGTCAATGGAGAACTCCATCGTGAGAAACATATAGGTCTGTGCAGCCCTTCGACCGTCCAAATTTGGTGGCCAAGGCAAAAGAGGAAAATTTCGGAAGCTTGGATGGGGAAGGAGGATCAGGGAGATGGCGAGGGGAGGTCGATTTTGGTGTAATGGCGTTGTTCATTTCGTTGTGTAATCATTAGGGTTAGTTGTTGATTTGATATTCGTTATTGTTGATAGCTCGAAAGAACTGATCTTAACTAGAATCGTTTTTAGGTCGAACACTTGAGTTTCTGATGAAATGGCGTTGTAGATTTCCTTGTGTAATTATTATGGTTAGTTGTTGAATTCATTTGCGTTGTTATTGATAGCTCGAAAGAGCTGAGGTTTTGGGAAAATAGGAAGAACTAGAATCATATTTTTGGGACGAACACTTAAGTCTCTGTTGTTGTTTATTGTAGGTCGTAAGTAGACTTTCGCCTATTTATGCTTGATTATGGAATCTTGGTGAACTTGTAAGCAAGTAGTTTGTGTAATCGTTAGGGTTTTAAGCAAGTAGTTTGTGTTATTCAAATGATATTTTATACCTTTTAAAATGAAGAATTGCTTTTTTGACATTAACAATGTCCAATCTAAAGTCACATCAACTTTGAGAGTTGCGTACATATTGCCATCATACATCTTAGATTACTCATTTCATGTGTTATGCGTGAAAAATTGTGTTCACATACATTTTGAAGTACACATAGATGATTCCTAAGGTCCGCTTGACTTTGGTTTGAATTTGATTATGTCAATGTAGGCTTTGTAGCCCCCCTCCCCTTAAAATTATGTACTCTTCTTCTTTTTTTCATTTTGAGGAGGAATTTACTGAAACACCCTTGAAACGTACAATCAGCGATGAATATATAGGGCAAAAAAATATCGCATAGAAGTAAGGACAAAACCGGCAATATAATAATCCCTACGACGCTAAAACCCAATTCGTTCGTCCTAGGGGTGGGCAGCGATTTTTGAAAAATCGCCCAAACCTCCGAAACCGACCAAACCGCACGATTTTCATTTTGAAAAAACCGCGGTTTAACTAAATTGATGGCATTTTGGTAAATAACCAAATAAAAACCCTAAAAAGCCACAAGCATTCCCAATTTCATACTACCGTCCCGTTCTCTTCCTCTCACAGTCCCCCTCTTCCTCTCACACTCCCGCCGCTCACCTCCCTTTCCCGTTCCTCTTCCTCTCATTCACTCCGCCGCTCCTCACTCCCGTCACTCCCCCCGGCTCCACTCTCTCGCCGCCGCCGTCTCTCCTTTCACTCCCGCCGTCTCCACTCTCTCGCCGCGGCCGTCTCTCCTTGCACTCCCGCTGTCTCCTCTCTCCTCTCGAGCACTCTCCGTCGGCCCGTCGCGGACCGCCGCCCTTCATCCTCACTCCCCTTCTCACCGCCGCCGCCTCCTCCATCGCCATCGTCGTCCCCTTCCACCGCGCGAACAGCTGACGCGTCCACCGCCGCCTCGCACCGCTGCCTCGCACCGCGGTACACCCTTTTTTATCAAACTATAATTCTACGTACATATGGCTTGGCAGGCTTGCTGTTTTTTTTTTTTTTTTTTTTTTTTGCAATTTAATCTTCTTTTGTAGTTATAAATTTCAATGTACATATATGGCTTGGCAGGCTTGCTGTTTTTTTTTTTTTTTTGCAATTTAATCTTCTTTTGTTGTTATAAATTTCTATGTACATATGGCTTGGCAGGCTTTTTTTTTTTTTTTTTTTTTTTTTTTTTTTTTTTTCTGAAAATAGTGTGCAAGAAAACCGAGAAACCAAACCGCGCAAACCGCGGTTCGGTTTGGTGCGGTTTTGGTGATTCGCGGTTTGGTGGTGGTTTGGAAAATCACCAAACCGTAGACCTTCGGTTTGGTCGTGGTTTGGTGGTTTTCACTACCAAACCACGGTTTGCCCACCCCTAGGTCACTTCATCCCCATCGACGAAACCCTAATCGAAAAACTAGGTTTTCGTTTTTTTGGCGATTCATAAATCAATCTCGACAAATCTCTCCAACATCAAGCCCGATCAGTTGTTGTTTCTGGTGATTCTCCATTATCGCTCTCTCTCTCTCTCTATAATGCTTCTCGCGCTTTACTTCATTGTTTTGTCGTTGTTGTTGCGTTCGTGATTCGCAAAAGCTAGGGTTTGGTTTTTTTATGTTTTGTCGCATTGTCCTTGTTACTTCAGTTTGATTTCTTTAAGTTTTGATCTTTGTGGAGTTTCCGCGGATGCGCTTCGATTTTGGTGTAATGGCGTTGTTGATTTCGTTGTGTAATTATTATTAAGGTTAGTTGTTGAATTGATATTCGTTCTTGTTGATAGCTCGAAAGAACTAATCTTAACTAGAATCGTTTTTGGGACGAACACTTGAGTTTCTGATGAAATGGCGTTGTAGATTTCCTTGTGTAATTATTATGGTTAGTTGTTGAATTCATTTGCGTTGTTATTGATAGCTCGAAAGAGTTGAGCTTTTGGGAAAATAGGAAGAACTAGAATAATTTATTTGGGACGAACACTTAAGTCTCTGTTGTTGTTTATTGTAGGTCGTAAGTGGACTTTCGCCTATTTATGCTTGATTATGGAATCTTGGTGAACTTGTAAGCAAGTAGTTTGTGTTATTCTGATTGAGAGGTTTTGGGTTTTTAGGGTTTTGAGCGCATCACTGAGAAGACTTGGTCGCGGTTCTTCTTCTTTTCATCTCCTTCGTCGCTCTCACGATGAGTCGGTCAGGCCAACCCCCAGATCTCAAGAAGTAACTCTCTCTCTTGATCCATCTCTCTCTCTCTCTCTCTCTCTCTCTCTCTCTATAGGTGTTAATCTTGTTAGGGTTTTGATTCACTTCACTTCTTCTTCTGCAACAGGTACATGGACAAGCAGCTTCAAAGTAAGTTCCTTGATCTAATTTTCATGCTCAGAAGTTCACAATCTTCGCATTCACGGTTTTTAGTTCCTAAACCAATGCTTTGGTTCGCCGTATCTGCAATTTTATGATTTTTTTTCCTCTTTTGAGGATGATTTTGGTTTCTACTTCGTTTTGTGCGAAAGCTTGGCTGATGCTATGTTTCATGTTTCTTCATTAATTGCTTTGTTGTATTTCATGTCGATTCTTGATTGATAGATACCAAGATTAAACATGTAGGTCATGATAATGCATTTTTAGTGTTTTAGTAAGTTCTTTTAGTAGCGTGGTCGAACCTTTTATTCTTTTAAAAGGTACATGTAAGAGGTGCGACATTTTGTTAAGGGGGTGAAATGTTTTTGAAAAATTCTTTAATGGAAATTCCATTAGTCTTTAAGTTCCTATCCACTTTCATAGGAACCTTAGATTTACCTGAATTAATTGATCAAACACGATACTACAAAGAAATCGTTGATAACACTTAAGAGGTTATCTCTCTCCAAACATCTCTAAATAGACTTTCTTTCCAAAATATTATTCTTTTCTTGTATAAAAATGTCAGCATTAGAGAAATGAAGCAAGAAATAAAAGTTTCATCTCATCTCATCACTATCTTCTTCTTCTATTTCTTTCTACCTTCCTCTCTTTACGTCTTCTTAGGAGACTCGAGCTCTTCTCGAATTGGGTTCCCTATCAATTGGTGTTTTCATTTTGTTCTCCATGCCTCCCATGAAAGATCAATAAATTATAGATGCGATTTTATGCTCCTGGTGAGCTAGTAGATGCAATGGGGCAAAAAGTTGAAACTAAGTTGCAATCTTCACCAACTTGAGATGATTTACCAATGAACAATCCACTTGAAACTAAGTTGCAATCCTCATGGTGTTTGTTAATGCACCCAATAATAAATCAGTTGTAAGTGGAATATGCTCCATACCAAAACTAGATAGGCTAGCACAACTTCTAAACTCCCAACAAACCATCAAAAAGTTTAGACTCCCCTTTGCCACAAAGGTTGGATGTGTATACATCAACAAGTAAATGTTGTGTCAAGGCCCAAGAGTTATTGACGAAAAAATGTTGGGCCTTCCACAATCATCTTCGCCTTGAGCAGACAAGATCAGGTCTGTGGAGATGAGGGATGTCGGCTGGGGCCAGGGAGACATACCGACAACGTCAATGGAGAACTCCATCGTGAGAAACATATAGGTCTGTGCAGCCCTTCGACCGTCCAAATTTGGTGACCAAGGCAAAAGAGGAAAATTTCGGAAGCTTGGATGGGGAAGGAGGATCAGGGAGATGGCGAGGGGAGGTCGCTGGTCTTTGGCTTGCTTGATGGAGTGAAGCAAGAGACTTGAAAGAGGATGCGAGGATGGCGTTCTATGGAATTTAGGGTAGGGGGCGAGTTTAATGAGGGGTGGTGATTAGGTAGGTAGTTGTGGTGGGTTGGTGGGCGGCCTAACGACGAACAGAGGGATTGTTGGTGGTGGCTAAGGCAATTTAGTTGTTGAGAGGAGGGGCTGCAACTAGTAAGTGAGCCGACATATTTGCAACAAGGGTTCGCTATTCAGAAACAACACAACCGTAGAAGTCATAGTGAGCATCAAGTTTGTGATCCATTGAAGTCGCTCATTAGTTGCATTTACTTGCTCAACGAGAGCATAAATTTCATCAATAATGGTTTGGTTTTTTGTTGAAAGGAAGGGGGCGGGGGCATGAAGAACAAAATGAAAGCACCAATCGATAGAAACCTAATTCGAGAAGGGCTTAATCTCGTAAGAAGACATAGAAAACGTGAAGAATAGAAAGAAGGATATAGATAGAGGTAGAATAATAACACAGAGATGAGATAAATCACACTTTTCCTTTCTTGGTTTCTTCATTCATCAAATGTATTTTATACAATCTCATAATACATGATTGACTTTAATTGGTAACATACTAAACCAAGAAAAAGTAAATAAAATGCTAATATATAAACTACTCCCAACTAGTAGTAAAGATCTCTAAGTCCTTCAAGTATGTGTTTGTATCAATAAAATGTTGATATGCTATAGAAGGCGCCTTTGCAACTGCAACATTAAAAGTTAAGGCATCGAAAAGTGATGAACCACCAAAGATTAGAGATGGCTGGTTGTGGGTTGTGGATGTTAGGGTTTGTGGTGACTGGGGATGGAATGGACGGTGATAGAGGGAGTGATGCAACCGACTAGTAATCTTTGCAATGAAAAGGGTTTGCAGTTCAGCAATAACGTAGTCATATAAGTCATACTAGGCATCAAGTTTCTCCAAATGGGTATCAAGTTTCCGCCTCATTGCATTTACCATCTTACCAAGAGTATAAATCGCATTTATAATGGATTGATCTTCCATGAAGAACAAAATGAAAACACCAATTGATAGAAACTTAATTCAAGAAGGGCTTAAATCTCATAAGAAGACATAGAAAAGGTGAGGAATATAAGGATATAGATAGAGGTAGAAGAATAAGATAGAGATGAGATGAATCGCACTTTTCCTTTCTTGGTTTCTTCATTCATCAAATGTCTTTTATACAAAGTCCTGATACTTAGTCTACTAAATTACTTATCAACTCATATCACATGATTAATTTTAATTGGTAACATACTAAACCAAGAAAAAGTAAATAAAATGCTAATATATAAACTACTCCCAACTAGTAGTAAAGATCTGTAAGTCCTTCAAGCCTGTGTTTGTATCAAAAAAAATGTTGATATGCTAGAGCAGGCGCCTCTGCAACTGCAACAATAAAAGTTAAGGCATCGAAAAGCGATGAACCACCAAAGATTAGAGATGGCTGGTTGTGGGTTGTGGATGTTAGGATTTGTGGTGATTGGGGATGGAATGGACGGTGATAGAGGGAGTGATACAATTGGGGAGTAAGTAGTCGTCTTTGCAACAACAAGGGTTTGCAGTTCGGCAATAACATATTCATATAAGTCATACTAAGCACCAAGTTTCTCCAAATGGGTATCAAGTTTCCGCCTCATTGCATTTACCATCTCACCAAGAGAATAAATTGCATTTATAAAACGAAAGGTATGAAAAAGAAGATAAGGATAAGGTCTCAAATCTCCTAAGATGAAGGTAGTAAGAATTAACCAACATGAAGACTTGGGCAAGCCCACCAAAATTCAAATTAAACTCTTAGACTTTGACATAACTTTTGAGGTTGACCTTCACGTCTCGTCCCACAATTTCGTTCCAATTCATAGTAAAACCTGAAATTGCCTCTTAACCCGAGAGTTGCCTCGTATCACTATCTCACTACTCATACATTCACTCTAGAGAACTTACTTGAACCTTAAAAAATTATTGTGATGATCATCATCCGTAATTTTGGGTCTATCATTACCTATAGTTGAAAGATTCACCTTTTCTTCAAGGCGGATAAGAGAAAATGGTCAGAGGAGGAGATGACTTGCTAGGATCGTGAACCCACACAGGAGATATTAATGAGCCAACACAAAAGATGACCTTGTTATGATCTATATCAACCTTGTATCAGGAGGGTGTTCAATTACGTTGGAATCTTGATTGGGGGCACAAAATTAACGACCATCAGTATGTTCATAGAATGGGAGTGTTAAGAGAATTGAAGCGTTAAAGAACTTAGCGTGCAATCGATGCGCCATATGAATGTCACCTGAAGGGCTCAGAAGGGTAGACTCCAATAGACATCTACACATTGACATAACTAGTAAGTCAAAATTGAGAGTAGAATCACATATTCAAAATCAAAGTAATTGCAAGCATCACTATTTAATTTCATCTTGCGTTTGGGTCCATCATCACGGCTATGTTAGTTACCCTTGCATGAATGCTACTACTTGAAATCTAATCTCATCTTGCGTTTCAGACAATTGGCATGCCTCTCTTATTGAGTTCACCTTGCATCTTTTATATCGTGCATAGCACACTATCTTGTACAAGTGTTTGGAGCTAGTATGAGTTTCTGGTTGCAAAATTCTTGAAATCATTGTTATTCAGATTTCATCTTAGTCCAGTACTCATCTCTTGTGGTGCTCATTATCACATCCTTGTACTTTGCTTCGGGAAATTGGAAAATTTCCTTTCTTTGGAGCTTTTTTGTTTTTCGAACTTGAGGGAACTCTGCCCGGCGCATTCTTTTTTGGGATACATCTTTAATCCATTCATGCATGAGTGCTATTTGCATCTCCTAGTTTGTGCTGAAACTCTATTCATGCCTGAGTTGGACATTTATTTTGCAGTCAAGCTGAATGCAAACCGTGTCGTAGTTGGCACGCTCCGCGGATTTGATCAATTTATGAATTTGGTGATTGACAACACCATGGAAATTAATGGAAATGAGAAAAATGACATTGGCATGGTGGTGAGAATCTCTCCATTGGGTTTACATCCTTTTTTAATCCCCATTTTTGTCGATAAGAATTCAATTATTTTTCCTTTGTAATTCTTGATCTGTGTTGGCCCCTCTAACAAGCTCTTTGTGAATGTTTCGCAGGTCATAAGAGGGAATAGCGTAGTGATGATTGAAGCTCTTGAACCTGTAGCCAGATCTCAGTAGACTTAAGTTTGTATGAATCTTGAATTATTTTGAGAGATTGGTAGCTATTTGATATTAGCCAGATCTCAGTAGACTTAAGTTTGTATGAATCTTGAATTATTTTGAGAGATTGGTAGCTATTTGATATGTTATTGGAGTTCCATGGACATGCGTTGGATGAAATTCAATTGTCTCCTTGAACTGACCAGTTTTCTGCTGCGAATGAAAGGTGAATGAAGTTTGTGTTGGCCATTGATGAACTACACTTGCTATATGTGCCACCTTTTTTAATGTATTGAAGAGCGAATGTTAGATTTTTGAGTCGTAAGCAAATTGACTATTTTGTCCTTTTTATTATTTCTTTCGCTCCCAATTTTGGTTCCAAGTTCACAATTTCATTACGAGTTATTGTTTTCAATTCAAAATTCGTCTCCAACTCTAACTCCTAGATTTTTTCTTTCACATCTCAACTCGAGTTTTCAAAACTCAATTTTTTTTTCCATGATTCTTATTCTCTTCGACTCCTATTCTCTGCATTGTTTGATCGAGATTACGATAAGCTCCAGGTTGCTGAGGAGAATGAGTGGAGATTGTAACTCCGCTTCTACTTTAGGTGACATTAGGTTTTTTTTTCTTAGTTTTTTTTGGGCTCCTCTGCAATTTTGGTCTCTCACATTGTTGAATCTCTAGAACACAAACAAAATACTCGATTTTCTTTTTCTTTTTTTTAATCCGTGGCTCTTTTTATTCTCACTCTATTATCTCATTTTTTTATTATGGAACATCTCTTTTAGTCTTTGTTTTATGGGATCATCAAAAACCATACATACCTTTTAGTCTAGGTATAGGCAATGTTTTCAGTTTCTTAGTTTATATCAATCTGGAGAACAAAAAAAAAAAGATTAGGTCAATCTATGGAGCATTACGCTTTTGCTTTTTAGTTTTTGCAACACTTACATATTCGGATTATCCAAACCACCAAATTTGATATCAATGCTACAACCAGTCTTCTGAAAACAAAAAAAAAAATGTATTCATTAGTGATTTGCTTGACCACCAATTGTTTGAATAAATGACAAGCCGAAAGAGCAAATGAACTTTAACTCAATTTTTGTTCCATTACAACAACATAGCCTCAGTCCCAAATTAACTGGGGTCGGCTATATGGATCAAATTTTTTCATTGTGCTAACTCGAACTACCATCTACCCATTTCATTAAACCTCAAAAATAGATAGTGGCGAGAACCCTTTACAAAAATCACTCATACCGTGAAGATTGACAACTTCCCACGAACACCCAACCGTAAAAAATCGGTAAAAGTCTAGCGATCAATAAAGTCTTCAATGGATCATCAGTAGTGCTTGTGTTCTTAACATTTTCTTCAATTTAAACAAGAGATTACGTAATAAGCTTTGTTACTATTATAGATCAAATGCGGCATCTTTTTATTTAAATCTAGAAGCATTTAATAGAAAACCAAGTCTATAGATCAATAAAGAAGAAGAAAATAATAAAATGGCATAACTGCTTGCAGCATTAAGCATGCTAATTAAGTGGCTCTGTTATGATAAAAAAAAAAAAAAAAAAAAAAAAAAAAAAAAAAAAAAAGTGGCTCTGCGTATAGTCTTCACTGCGTTTTATTTTAGGTACCATCATTGTGTATTACATTAAAAAGTGATACAAGCTCAAGGCATGAGAGGACTTTTAGGTTTTGTAGTTAATGGACTTTCTAGCCCAATAACGACTAGATAATTCTCATGGAACAAGTGTGGCAACATATATATGTTGCAGTGGGCTTAGAAAGATTATGGACTTCTTCTGTGACAATATCTAATGGACCCCATCAGTACACGTTGTACTCGTAAGTATGAACTATAGATTTCTCTAAAGTTGTAGTAACATTCCTTTTAAGATAAGAATTTGAACAATTAGTTAATGCATGGGCCTTCATTACTATCGAGTAAAAACATACTCTACAGTAAGAGACTTTCACTCACATTCACATAGCCATTTTATTTATTTGGCTTGACCAGGCTTGCAAACAACAACAGCAACGGGGACTATGTTAACTTTGTACTTACATTTTGTTTTTCATCTATATTAGAGTATATACCCTTAATTTATTTGTATTCAAGTATGTATTATACACTTGAAACGTTAACTAATTCAAATTACTAATCTTTAAAATGTTTTCCTCATTAGTTTCATTGCATTAATTCTCGTTTTAATAACCGACTGTGGTCTATTTACATTCATGGTTGAGACTTGATGGTTACATGAAAAACCGGTTAGACTTGAGCTGGAATGGCATAAGCACATGCATAAATTATTCATAAAATATAAATTCTAGGTTCTATTAAGAGTATATCAATGCTAATTATAGGTTATGTGTTTTCACTTTTCTGGATCATGTGCGCTTTCATATATACATAATAGGCAGTCTCTGCTTATGTATATGATATATCTAGATTTTGCAATAGATTTAAGTGTTTAGAGGCATAGATCGTGTATTAATCACATTGTATTATTTAGGAGAACTATTCGTTGTCAATTAAGTGTAACCATTTTATCTTGCATTAGCGAGTTACCAATTGGTTGAATAAATGTCAAGCCAATCTAGATTTTGGTTACAACTATCCAACTTCAAAGTGTTGAATAAAAATGACCACCAAGTGTTTGAATTGTAAGTGTTGTTGTTGATTCCATTTTATTAGAGGTTATTTTTAAAGTTATATATCAACCTATCCATCATTGTTGAGCTGCCTTAGTATGATAGATTTATACTAAATCTTATATTTATTTTTATACTAAATTTGCATTGTTTTGATTAACATTATTTATTTCTTTAAGGAAACTCCCGCGAGCGAAGCGAGCGGACTTAGTCGTGCGTAGCACGATCACGAAACTAGTATATATATATATCTATACTATTATAATAGCAATCCTAAAACGGTTAACCGTGAAGCCTTTTTGGCTAAAAGTCTCGATAATGCCCCTAAGTACTATGATCCAAATATTTAAAATTTGGGATAAATTGGTAATTTAATCGATAATTCCAAATTAATAGGCGATTTGGAATTTGCGATTTCGAATTTAAATGTGCAAATCGAAATTGAATTACTTTCTAAAGGTACCCCAATTCCTAACAATGGGATTTGGAGATTTACTTCTCTCTCACACACACACATCCACGTTTCTCTCTCTCTCTTCCACGGTTCTCTCTCTCTCCCCTCCACTCTCTCTCTCTCTCTCTCTCTCACTTTCACGTTCTCTCTCTCTCTCTCTCTCCACTTTCCACGTTTCTCTCTCTCTCCCTCCCTTCTCTCTCTCTCTCTCTCTCTCTCTCTCTCTCTCTCTCTCTCTCCACTTTCCACGTTTCTCTCTCTCTCTTCCATGGTTCTCTCTCTCCCCTCCACTTCTCTCCTCCAGCGTTCTTTACTTTTTCTCCATTCACGTTTTTATTTACATATGGTTTCCTAAAATAAAAAATGATGATTTTAACCATTGAGATGTCGTTTTAATGAGTTCCATTAATCGCTACCATTTTCACATCACCTTCAAGTCTATTATTCTTCACGCCTCCATGAAGACCTCTATGAAAAAAAATGGCAGAGATACAAATCTTTCGATTGGAGAGTGCGCACTCACTTTCGCCATGTTGCTCTTGAGGATCTTTGTGAAGTATTATATTTTAATTTGCTTCGGAAATTGGGAAGGTACGTAACTTCAATGTTATTGATGCAAAGTGATGCCATGCGGTGCCATTGTATTTTTCATAAATTTTATGGTAATACTTTATATTATGAAAATATTATTTTTCTTAATAATTAAAAAAAACTTCAACTTAATTCGTTTTCAAAGTTCAATAATAGAGTTTTCACTTTTTGCAATGCATATAATTTATTGGGTTCCTACTTTGACTACCATGCATAATTTAACTTTCACAAATGTTTATTAATATATTTATTGTTTATGCCTCACGCACATAGCGCGTGCCCATTGACTAGATAGCTATTTAGTAGTACCGTTTTTCTATTTATATAAAGTTTTGATTTAGATAGCTATTTAATAGATATTAAATTGCATCGATTCGATTTAATAGATGTTTAATAGCAATATGAAAACAATGTTTGTTAGGACTCTATTTCTTTTTTGTAGAATCGATTCTAATTTAATGAAAAGTTATATTTAGGTACTTAATACCACAGGATGTATTTGGAAATAATTTTATTTAGATAGCTATTTAATAGCTATTTAGTACCACAGCTTTCTCTTTGTATATAGTTTTGATTTAGATAGACACCTATTTAATAGATATTTAATTGCAACGGTTCTATTTAATAGCAATATGAAATCAGTCGATTCTTAGGACTTATCTTTTTTTTAGTTCTTTTTAGATAATATAAGAAGTTACATTCTATTTATATTTGTGACTTTTTGTCATTAAGATAATATTTTAATATTAACTTTCACAAATGTTTATTAATATATTTATTGTTTATGCCTCACGCGCATAGCGCGTGCCCATTGACTAGTATATATATATATATATATATATATATATATATGTTAGGGAGAGAGTCGACAAAGTGGTCTGAAAAAGGGGAGAGAAAGTGGACAAAGTGGAAAGAATAAAATAAGGGAGAACGTGGATACAAAATGACATCAAAATCAGCACGTTTGACCATCCCCATGTTTTAGTGCAACATTGTTGCACATTGTCTCGTTAGAAACAAGAAGAAAAAATATAAAAAGAGGAGCAAGGAGGTTATAAGAGGAGAGGCGATTCTCTCTCGAAGGGGGCATCTCTCCATACTTGACTCTTTGGCCAAACTCCTCTCCCCCATTCTATTTTCTATTTTTGTTTGTTCTTTGTGTTCTTCAATTATGCGAGGCTAAAACCTCTAGCCTAGGCAAGATTGCAAGGGATGTTCGATTGCGCATATCAATGGATTTGTGAGATTTATATATTTTAATTTCAGTCTTTTTATTAATATTTTATTTTCTTTGGTATTATTTGAACAATCAAAGTTAAACACTTGTTTAAACTTTGATTTATTTGTCAGTGAGTCGTAAGCATCCGTCCTTATGCAATAAGACCACACTAGTGACAATTGACCATACCAATTGATTAGTCTCTTTTGGGACCGGTTGAATACCTTAGAAATCTAGGCTAAATCGGACACACGAGTGATCCGGTTGTCTAGGTGTAGTGCCTTCACAAAGCCCATTGCGGTCAATACATTAAATCTAATTCACTTGAATATATGGTTGCGTGTCTGACTAGAGAAATAGTCACCGTCGTACCTTGGCTATCGAGATTAGGAAGTGCGAGGAACCGCGTGCGTCACCGGGTCTATAGCTACACTAAGATATTTTGATTTGCATATTTTACATAAATCGATGACCAAATCCAATTTATTACCGAACCGAACTTGTATGTCTTGACCTAGGTATTTTTATTAATTGTTTTTATTGTTTTGTTTATTTATTTTATTATTAGATAATTAATTTATTCTCTATCAAACCCCGATTTCCTTTTTTGTTATTTTTGACCATAGAAAGATTACCAGTCCCTGTGGGATCAACCCTTTGCCACTATTCTACAAAAATAGTTGGTTTAGGTAAATATAAATAATTTTATTGACGCGTTCGGCGCGCGTCAATAGTGTAGTTGAAGTAGTGTAAAGATAATGTTAACTTGCTGCATTATGAATTTGCACTGCCTGATCAAAGTATTTGAGATGCTTTTGTGCCCCCTTTGTACACCAAAAAAAAAGTACCCTTTTTGGCTTTTTGTTTTTCAGCTTGTCAACTTGCCTCTTAACTAAGAATTACAGGCTTTTACAATAGTGGATAAGTTTCCCATGGCTTTTTTTTTTATAACTTGAGTGAGAGTTAAACTCGCAATTTCTCAAATCTTACTTTTTGATAAGTGATGTCTTTACCGTCTTATTAGAGATACTTTGATTTTCTTACGAACGAAAAAGTTAAATAAATATTATTTGGTTAATATGAAAGAAGAGACGAGACAATTGACGGGGATTATATAATAATTATAAAAGACTCAAAAGATTTGTTGAATGATATCATCAACTGCATCAAAATGTAGGAAATGGAAATGTTAGATTCATGTAGACAACCTCAACTAATTTATCACATAACGATTTATCACATAAGGATGCATTTAGTTATTTAGTTAGGACTTGGTTTTGTGTATATTCCATAGTCTTTGCATACAAAAATTTCCTAAGTTAAAGGATTAAATTGAGTAAGGAGTTGGGTCCAAGGAGGTCGGTCTCCTCACCTAAAATGCTCATTGTTTGTTTGTTTGTTTTTTTGATAAGTGGTTCCAATATGAGTCGAATTAAAGACCTCTCCCAACTTTTAACTTTTAGCAAGTGATCTTTTATACCTTCTAAAATGAAGAATTGTTTTTTTGACATTAACAATGTCACGATCTAAAGTCACATCAACTTTGAGAGTTGCGTTTCAGGATACATATTGCCACTGCATATCTTTAGATCACACATCTCATGTGATATGCGTGAAAAATTGTGTTCACACATATTACACACATTTTGAAGTGCACATAGATGGCTCTTAAAATTATTTACTTTTTTCTTTTTCCTTTTGAGGAGGAATTTACTGAAACACCCTTGAAACGTACTCTCCGCAATAAATATCTAGGGGCAAAAAATATCGCATAGAAGTAAGGACAAAACCGTCAATATAATAATCCCTACAAAGCTAAAACCTAATTCGTTCATTCCCATCGACGAAACCCTCGTCGAAAAACTAGGTTTTCGTTTCTTTGGCGTTTCAGAAATCAATCTCGACAAATCTCTCCAACATCAAGCCCGATAAGTTGTTGTTTCTGGTGATTCTCCATTATCTCTCTCTCTCGTAAAATGCTTCTCGCGCTTTGCTTCATTGTTTTGTTGTTGTTGTTGCGTTCGTGATTCGCTAAAGCTAGGGTTTTGGTTTTATGATGTTTCGTCGCATTGTCCTTCTTACTTTAGTTTGATTTCCTCAAGTTTGATCTTTGTGGAGTTTCCGCGGATGCGCTTCGATTTTGGTGTAATGGCGTTGTTGATTTCGTTGTGTAATCATTAGGGTTAGTTGTGGAATTGATGTTCGTTCTTGTTGATAGCTCGAAAGAACTGATCTTACCTAGAATCGTTTTTGGGACGAACACTTGAGTTTCTGATGAAATGGCGTTGTAGATTTCCTTGTGTAATTATTATGGTTAGTTGTTGAATTCATTTGCGTTGTTATTAATAGCTCGAAAGAGTTGAGCTTTTGGGAAAATAGGAAGAACTAGAGTTGAGCTTTTTTCTTGTACAAAAATGTCGCATTAGAGAAATGAAGCAAGAAATAAAAGTTTCATCTCATCTCATCACTACCTTCTTCTTCTATTTCTTTCTACTTCCTCTCTTTACGTCTTCTTAGGAGACTCGAGCTCTTCTCGAATTGGGTTCTCTATCAATTGGTGTTTTCATTTTGTTCTCCATGCCTCCCATGAAAGATGAATGAATTATAGATGCGATTTTATGCTCCTGGTGAGCTAGTAGATGCAATGAGGCAAAAACTTGATGACCACTTTGACTTCTATGACTATTCTAATGCTGAAATCTTCACCAACTTGAGTTGATTTACCAATGAACGGTCCACTTGAAACTAAGTTGCAATCCTCATGGTGTTTGTTAATGCACCCAATAATAAATCAGTTGTAAGTGGAATATGGTCCAGACCAAAACTAGACAGGCTAGCACAACTTCTAAATTCCCAGCAAACCATCAAAAAGTTAGACTCCCCTCTGCCACAAAGGTTGAATGTGTATACATCAACAAGTAAATGTTATGTCAAGGCCCAAGAGTTATTGACGAGAAAATGTTGGGCCTTCCACGATCATCTCTGCCTTGAGCAGACAAGATCAGGTCTGTGGAGATGAGGGATGTCGGCTGGGGCCAGGGAGGCACACTGACAACGTCAATGGAGAACTCCATCGTGAGAAACATATAGTTATGTGCAGCCCTTCGAACGTCCAAATTTGGTGGCCAAGGCAAAAGAGAAAAATTTCGAAAGCTTGGATGGGGAAGGAGGATCAGGGAGATGGCGAGGGGAGGTCGCTGGTCTTTGGCTTGCTTGATGGAGTGAAACAAGAGACTGGAAAGAGGATGTGAGGATGGCGTTCTATGGAATTTAGGGTCGGAGGGGGCGAGTTTAATGAGGGGTGGTGATTATGTAGGTAGTTGTGGTGGGTTGGTGGGCGGTTTAACGACGAACAGAGGGATTGTTGGTGGGCGGCTTAACGACGAATAGAGGGATTGTTGGTGGTGGCTTAGGCAAGTTAGTTGTTGAGAGAAGGGGCTGCAACTAGTGAGTGAGCCGCCGTATTAGCAACGAGGGTTCGCTATTTAGAAACAACACAACCGTAGAAGTCATAGCGAGCATCAAGTTTGCGATCCATTGGGTCAAGTCGCTCATTAGTTGCATTTACTTGCTAAACGAGAGCATAAATTTCATCTATAATGGTTTGGTTTTTTGTTGAGAGGGAGGGGGCGGGGGCATGAAGAACAAAATGAAAGCATCAATCGATAGAAACCTAATTCGAGAAAGGCTTAATCTCAAATACTTTGATCAGGCAGTGCAAATTCATAATGCAGCAACTTAACATCATCTTTACACTACTTCAACTACACTATCAAACCCAGAAGGAAACGAAATATAAGCAAAGCTGATGAACCATAAAACTTGAGTAAACGAGTTTTAATTATCCGTCGCAATGCAGGATGTTCAGCTCAAGTGAATCGGGACGTGAATCGGGACGTCATCGCTTCTTGCAACCTTAAAGAAGGGCCCATTCACCGATCTAGAGAAATAAGCTTTTGTACTCCCCATTCGCAAGTTGGCATAACTTAGGTTGTACGTAAATGCATCTGTTAAAAAACGTCAATAGCATTCAGATCTTCCTCAAGTCACAAAGAATAGGTAAATAACTTGCAATCTACTAGCAGCAATAAGACATGCTCTAGAGGTTAGGACAAATTAATTAAATACCCTTGATAAAAAAAAAAAAAAAAAAAAAAAAAAAACATAAAAAATTTAACAAAGGCGACATCCGTAGCTATGGGATAGTGAATTGAATTCCATTGTTATCACTACTTGCCTCCAATATCAATGTTGCAAAAGAAAACAAGTCCATGAGACAAGTGTTATTTGTTTTCCAAACGGTAATTCAAATATTTAGCATTCACTCAAGATTCCATGACCACAGCTACTTTGTATGCCGTTGTACCTATTGTAAACCACCTGTTTAATAATGTAATAACCCGAGGTACTTATTTGTGATACGGGCTTGAGAGATTTTAATAAGCATCAAATAAGTCAAATAGTTCTTAGTCATTTCCTTCAAATACTCACAAATAGAGGAAACATACAAGAATCGAAAAATTAGTTGCAAATATATTGATAAATTTAAAAACGATAAAGAAGGCTCGTGATGGTTTGGACTGCTCTACTTTCCAACCAAATCAAAACCATTATTTGAGAGAAAACATATAGCGTAGAATTGGAAACAATACCGAATTTTTCTCCAAAATCAGTTACTATTTCGGCTTGAATGGAGTTGTTGGTGTCTGCAATACCAATCACCTCAACGAAATTTGACAGAGGAAATGGAGGTAAACTGCCTTTGATAATCAATGAGCGGTCATCCGTAGACTTTCCCTTGATGGCTACACCATCCGAATGCAGAACCTGGACAACAGCCCGAACTTTTCGCCCTACATACATCGGCAACAACTCTGCATTGACAAACACTGCCGGGTTCGACGTATCCATGTCCTGGAAATCAAAAGTAGAGAAGTGAAATAAATAAGAAAACAACAAATATCATGTCTCCATGTATGTGTGTATTGTAACTTTGCAAGGGTTCTAATTTAAGTATTGCAAATTGAGAAAAGAGAAAGCAAACCCCTGCGCAACACATTCACGAAACAGGCGAAGTAGAAAAAAGGGCGTAACATATATATAAGAAAAGATAACTTGACTAATCTAGAAATTTCAAAAAGTAATGAATGAATCTAATGTATTCATAATCCAACACAACGTGCCATATAAAATATAACAAAAGGCACAACCAAGCAAGAAACGCGCTCATCAGGAAACATGAATTACCTTAAAAAAAAGATAATTTTGCACTGTTAGAGTAAATCATTAGGGTGGTGTTTAGTGAGTATCTTGAGGATTATCTGTGGTAGTGTAAGGAGTAAGCGATGTATGTGTGTGTCAAGTGTGTCTGTAAATGAAGGGTTGAGATGTAAACAAATGAACGGCTCATATGTATTCTTGTTTTGATATATAAATGAAAACAATAGTAGCATCGACGAGTTTGTTGAGCTACTGATTTCTCCAAAACCCTAACAATGGAGTTCCTCCGGAACTCCAACATGCACCAACTAATGAAGTGGTAAACTACAACAACAACAAGAAAGCATCAATCCCAAGTTACATAGGCAACCGAGTAGTAAACTAGCCGCTACAAGTTCATCAAGAGAATCGAATTCCCAAACAAAATCAACACAATCGAAACGCATCCGTGCGAACTCCACGAACAAAGTAACATGTAAAATGATGCGAAAGATTCAAAAGTCAAGAATGGGCCCTTCTTTAAGGTTGCAGTGAAGCAGTACGTCCCGATTCACTTAAGCTGAACATCCTGCATTGCGACGAATGATTAAAACTCGTTTACTCAAGTTTTATGGTTCATCAGTTTTGCTTATATTTCGTTTCCTTCTGGGTTTGATAGTGTAGTTGAAGTAGTGTAAAGATGATGTTAACTTGCTGCATTATGAATTTGCACTGCCTGATCAAAGTATTTGAGATGCTTTTGTGCCCCCTTTGTACACAAAAAAGTACCCTTTTTGGCTTTTTGTTTTTCAGCTTGTCAACTTGCCTCTTAACTAAGAATTACAGGCTTTTACAGTAGTGGATTAGTTTCCCATGGCTTTTTTTTTATAACTTGAGTGAGAGTTAAACTCGCAATTTCTCAAATCTTACTTTTTGATAAGTGATGTCTTTACCATCTTATTAGAGATACTTTGATTTTCTTACGAAAGAAAAAGTTAAATAAATATTATTTGGTTAATATGAAAGAAGACTTAAGACGAATTGACGGGGATTATATAATAATTATAAAAGACTCAAAAGATTTGTTGAATGATATCATCAACTGCATCAAAATGTAGGAAATGGAAATGTTAGATTCATGTCAACTAATTTATCACATAAGGATGCACTTGGTTATTTAGTTAGGACTTGGTTTTGTGTATATTCCATAGTCTTTGCATACAAAAATTTCCTAAGTTAAAGGATTAAATTGAGTAAGGAGTTGGGTCCAAGGAGGTCGGTCTCCTCACCTAAAATGCTCATTGTTTGTTTGTTTGTTTTTTGATAAGTGGCTCCAATATGAGTCGAATTAAAGACCTCTCCCAACTTTTAACTTTTAGCAAGTGATTTTTTACACCTTTTAAAATGAAGAATTATTTTTTTGACATTAACAATGTCATAGCCTAAAGTCACATCAACTTTAAGAGTTGCGTTTCAGGATACACACTGCCACTGTACATCTTAGATTACACATCTCATGTGTTATGAATGAAAAATTGTGTTCACACACATTTTGAAGTGACTTTCGTTGGAATTTGATTATGTCAATGTAGGCTATGTAGCTCTTCCCCCGTAAAATTGTATACTTTTTATCTTTTTCCTTTTGAGGAGGAATTTACTGAAACACCCTTGAAACGTACTCTCCGCGATAGGTATCTAGGGGCAAAAAATATCACATAGAAGTAAGGACAGAACCGTCAATATAATAATCCCTACAAGGCTAAAACCCAATTCGTTCATCCCCATCGACGAAACCCTAATCGAAAAACTAGGTTTTCTTTTTTTTGGCGCTTCGAAATCAATCTCGACAAATCTCTCCAACATCAAGCCCGATCAGTTGTTGTTTCTGGTGATTCTCCATTATCGCTCTCTCTCTCTCTCTATAATGCTTGTCGCGCTTTGCTTCATCGTTTTGTTGTTGTTGTTGCGTTCGTGATTCGCAAAAGCTAGGGTTTTGGTTTTTCGATGTTTCGTCGCATTGTCCTTGTTACTTCAGTTTGATTTCTTTAAGTTTTGATCTTTGTGGAGTTTCCGCGGATGCGCTTCGATTTTGGTGTAATGGCGTTGTTGATTTCGTTGTGTAATTATTATTAGGGTTAGTTGTTGAATTGATATTCGTTCTTGTTGATAGCTCGAAAGAACTGATCTTAACTAGAATCGTTTTTGGGACGAATACTTGAGTTTCTGATGAAATGGCGTTGTAGATTTCCTTGTGTAATTATTACGGTTAGTTGTTGAATTCATTTGCGTTGTTATTGATAGCTCGAAAGAGTTGAGCTTTTAGGAAAATAGGAAGAACTAGAATAATTTTTTTGGGACGAACACTTAAGTCTCTGTTGTTGTTTATTGTAGGTCGTAAGTAGACTTTCTCCTATTTGTGCTTGATTATGGAATCTTGGTGAACTTGTAAGCAAGTAGTTTGTGTTATTCTGATTGAGAGGTTTTGGGTTTTTAGGGTTTTGAGCGCATCACTGAGAAGACGTGGTCGTGGTTCTTCTTCTCTTCATCTCCTTCGTCGCTATCGCGATGAGTCGGTCAGGCCAACCCCCAGATCTCAAGAAGTAACTCTCTTTTAATCCATCTCTCTCTCTCTCTCTCTCTCTCTCTCTCTCTCTCTCTCTCTCTCTCTCTCTCTCTCTCTATGTGTTAATCTTGTTAGGGTTTTGATTCATTTCACTTCTTCTTCTGCAACAGGTACATGGACAAGCAGCTTCAAAGTAAGTTCCTTGATCTGATTTTCATGCTCCGAACTTCACAATCTTCGCATTCACAGTTTTTAGTTCCTAAACCAACGCTTTGGTTCGCTGTATCTGCAATTTTATGATTTTTTCCTCTTTTGAGGATGATTTTGGTTTCTACTTTGTTTTGTGTGAAAGCTTGGCTGATGCTATGTTTCATGTTTCTTCATTAATTGCTTTGTTGTATTTGATGTCGATTCTCGATTGATAGATACCAAGATTAAACATGTAGGTCATGATAATGCATTTTTAGTGTTTTAGTAAGTTCTTTTAGTAGTGTGGTCAAACCTTTTATTCTTTTAAAAGGTACATGTAAGAGGTGTGACATTTTGTTAAGGGGGTGAAATGTGAAAATTTCTTCAATGGAAATTCCATTAGTCTTTAAGTTCCTATCCATTTTTATAGGAACCTTAGATTTACCTGAATTATTTGATCGAACACGATACTACAAAGAAATCGTTGATAGCACTTAAGAGGTTATCTCTCTCCAAACATCTCTAAATAGAATTTCTTTCAAAAATATATTTCTTTTCTTGTATAAAAATGTCAGCATTAGAGAAATGAAGCAAGAAATTAAAGTTTCATCTCATCTCATCACCATCTTCTTCTTCTATTTCTTGTACCTTCCTCTCTTTACGTCTTCTTAGGAGACTCGAGCTCTTGTCGAATTGGGTTTCCTATCAATTGGTGTTTTCATTTTGTTCTCCATGCCTCCCATGAAAGATCAATGAATTATAGATGTGATTTTATGCTCCTGGTGAGCTAGTAGATGTAATGGGGCGAAAACTTGATGACCATTTCGACTTCTATGATGCTGAAATCTTCACCAACTTGAGATGATTTACCAATGAACTGTCCACTTGAAACTAAGTTGCAATCCTCATGGTGTTTGTTAATGCACCCAATAATAAATCAGTTGTAAGTAGAATATGCTCCAGACCAAAACTAGACAGGCTAGCACAACTTCTAAACTCCCGGCAAACCGTCAAAAAGTTTAGACTCTCCTTTGCCACAAAGGTTGGATGTGTATACATCAACAAGTAAATGTTGTGTCAAGGCCCAAGAGTATTGACAAGAAAACGTTGGGCCTTCCACGATCATCTCTGCCTTGAGCAGACAAGATTAGGTCTGTGGAGATGAGGGATGTCTGGTGGGGCCAGGGAGACATACTGGCAACGTCAATGGAGAACTCCATCATGAGAAACATATAGGTCTGTGCAACCCTTCGACCGTCCAAATTTGGTGGCCAAGGCAAAAGAGGAAAATTTCATAAGCTTGTATGGGGAAGGAGGATCAGAGAGATGGCGAGGGGAGGTCGCTGGTCTTTGGCTTGCTCGATAGAGTGAAACAAGAGACTTGAAAGAGGATGTGAGGATGGCGTTCTGTGGAATTTAGGGTCGAAGGGGGCGAGTTTAATGAGGGGTGGTGCTTAAGTAGGTAGATGTGGTGGGTTGGTGGGCGGCTTAACAATGAACGAAGGGATTGTTGGTGGTGGCTTAGGTAAGTTAGTTGTTGAGAGGAGGGGCTGCAACTAGTGAGTGAGACGTCGTATTTGCAACAAGGGTTCGTGCAACAACGCAACCGTAAAAGTCATACATCAAGTTTGTGATCCATTGGGTCAAGTCGCTCATTAGTTGCATTTACTTGCTCAACAAGAACATAAATTGCATCAATAATGGATTGGTTTTTTGTTGAGAAGGAGGGGGCGGGGGCATGAAGAACAAAATGAAAGCACCAATCGATAGAAACCTAATTCGAGAAGGGCTTAATCTTGTAAGAAGACATAGATAAGGTGAAGAATAGAAGGATATAGATAGAGGTAGAAGAATAACACAGAGATGAAGTCGCACTTTTCCTTCCTTGGTTTCTTCATTCATCAAATGTATTTTATACAAAGTCCTAATATTTAGTCTACTAAATTACTTATAAACTCATGACACATGATTGGCTTTAATTGGTAACATATTAAACCAAGAAAAAGTAAATAAAATTCTAATATATAAACTACTCCCAACTAGTAGTAAAGATCTCTTAGTCCTTCAAGCATGTGTCTGTATCAATAAAATGTTGATATGCTATAGAAGGCGCCTCTGCGATTGCAACAATAAAAGTTAAGGCATCGAAAAGTGATGAACCACCAAAGATTAGAGATGGCTGGTTGTGGGTTGTGGATGTTAGGATTTGTGGTGACTGAGGATGGAATGGACGATGATAGAGGGAGTGATGCAACTGGCGAGTAAGTAGCCGTCTTTACAATGAAAAGGGTTTGCAGTTCAGCGATAACATAGTCATATAAGTCATACTAGGCAGCAAGTTTCTCCATATGGGCAACAAGTTTCTTCGTTCATCAAATGTCTTTTATACAAAGTCCTAATATTTAGTCTACTAAATTACTTATCTACTCATATCACATGATTGATTCAAAGTCTTAATATTTAGTCTACTAAATTACTTATCAACTCATATCACATGATTGATTTTAATTGGTAACATACTAAACCTAGAAAAAGTAAATAAAATGCTAATATAAACTACTCCCAACTAGTGGTAAAGATATCTAAGTCCTTCAAGCATGTGTTTGTATCAATAAAATGTTGATATGCTAGAGCATGCGCCTTTACAACTGCAACAATAAAAGTTAAAGGCATCGAAAAGTGATGAACCACCAAAGATTAGAGATGCCTAGTTGTGGGTTGTGGATGTTAGGATTTGTGGTGACTGGGGATGGAATGGACGGTGATAGAGGGAGTGATGCAACTGGCGAATAAGTAGCCGTCTTTGCAACAACAAGGGTTTGCAGTTCATCAATAACGTAGTCATATAAGTCATACTAGGCACCTAGTTTCTCCAAATGGGTATCAAGTTTCCGCCTCATTGCACCTACCATCTCACCAAGAGTATAAATTGCATTTATAAAACGAAAGGTATGAAAAAAAGAAGATAAGGATAAGGTCTCAAATCTCCTAAGAAGACGTAGAGAGAGATGAAGGTAGAGAGAATTAGATAGAAAAAGAAGAAGATAAGGATGAGATGCAACTTTTTCTTTCTCATTTCATTTTTCTAACATTAACCTTTTTATACAAATATATTTTAGGGTTAACAAAGACAACCTAAACCAACATAAAGACTTGGGCAAGCCCACAAAAATTCAAATTAAACTCTTAGACTTTGACATAACGTTTGCGTTGGCCTTCACGTCTTGTCCCACAATTTCGTTCCAATTCATAGTAAAACTTGAAATTGCCTCTTAACCCAAGAGTTACCTCGTATCACTATCTCACTACCCATATATTCACTCTAGAGAACTTACTTGAACCTTAAAAAATTAATGTGATGATCATCATCCGTAATTTCGGGTGTATCATTACCTATAGTTGAAAGATTCACCTTTTCTTCAAGGCGGATAAGAGAAAATGGTCAGAGGAGGAGACGACTTGCTAGGATCGTGAACCCACGTAGGAGAGATTAATGAGCCAACATAAAAGATGACCATGTTATGATCTATATCAACCTTGTATCAGGAGGGTGTTCAATTACGTTGGAATCTTGATGGGGGGCACAAAATTAACGACCATCAGTATGTTCAAGAGAATGGGAGTGTTAAGAGAATTGAAGTGTTAAAGAACTTAGCGTGCAATTGATGCGCCATATGAATGCCACTTAAAGGGCTCAGAAAGGTAGACTCCAATAGGCATCTACACATTGACATAACTAGTAAGTCAAAATTGAGAGTAGAATCACAGATTCAAAATGAAAGTGATTGCAAGCATCACTATTTAATTTCATCTTGCGTTTGGGTCCATCATCACGGCTATGTTAGTTACCCTTGCATGAATGCTACTACTTGAAATCTAATCTCATCTTGCGTTTCAGACGATTGGCGTGCCTCTCTTATTGAGTTCACCTTGCATCTTTTATATCGTGCATAGCTCACTATCTTGTATAAGTGTTTGGAGCTAGTATGAGTTTCTGGTTGCAAAATTCTTGAAATCATTGTTACATCCTTGTACTTCGCTTCGGGAAATTGGAAAATTTCCTTTCTTTGGAGCTTTTTTGTTTTTCGAACTTGAGGGAACTGGATACATCTTTAATCCATTCATACTTGAGTGTTATTTGCGTCTCCTAGTTTGTGCTGAAACTCTATTCATGCCTGAGTTGGACATTTATTTTGCAGTCAAGCTGAATGCAAACCGTGTTGTAGTTGGCACGCTCCGTGGATTTGATCAATTTATGAATTTGGTGATTGACAACACCATGGAACTTAACGGGAATGAGAAAAATGACATTGGCATGGTGGTGAGAATCTCTCCATTGGGTTTACATCCTTTTTTAATCCCCATTTTTGTCGATAAGAATTCAATTATTTTTCCTTTGTAATTCTTGATCTGTGTTAGCCCCTCTAACAAGCTCTTTGTGAATGTTTCGCAGTCATAAGAGGGAATAGCGTAGTGATGATTGAAGCTCTTGAACCTGTAGCCAGATCTCAGTAGACTTAAGTTTGTATGAATCTTGAATTATTTTGAGAGATTGGTAGCTATTTGATATGTTATTGGAGTTCCATGGACATGCGTTGGATGAAATTCAGTTGTCTCCTTGAACTGACCAGTTTTCTGCTGCGAATGAAAGGTGAATGAAGTTTGTGTTGGCCATTGATGGACTACACTTGCTATATGTGCCACCTTTTTTAATGTATTGAAGTCAAAACTTGCCATGCATTTATTAAAACAGCTTGGTCGTTTCATCATCTCATTGCGAGCATGTTATGAGTTATGACAATGCCACAATCTGTGCCCTCGATAAGCAAACAGTAATGTTATTTGGACTTGTGAGTTCGGACTTAAATTTTTTTTTTTTTTATTTCAAATATATCTTTGAGCAATTAATAAAGCAATAACAATCACTTGTAAATTTTTTTTGATATCCTTTAAATATTTACAAAAATCTTAAAAACATCTATATGAGTTCAGATTTATAAGTTTAAGTAAATTTATTATTTTCTTTAAATTCAAACTTAGAAGTAGAATTAAACTAAGCATTTTCCCCTCTCCACTCAAGTCTCATTTTTGTGTTGAATTCTTCATACCACCTCGTGTAGGGTTTTTTTTTTTTTTTTTTTTTTTTTTTTTTTTTTTTTGACATTTAATGAAGTCACTCCAAAGTCACATAAGCTTTTGGAGTCTTCGTGCATTGCAGGATAAACATTCGTGTATTATGCTTGAAAAATTGTATTCACATGTATCTTGAGGCGCTCATAAGTGACTCTTAAGGCCTATGTGTGCGTTGCAGAACCATACTCGTGTGTTACGCATGAAGAATTATGTTCATATGCATCTCAAGTTGTCCTCAGATGACTCTTGAAGCTCGTGTGACTTTGGTGACGTCAATACAAGCTAACTCTCCGATATTAACCTCTGCAAGGCTAAAACCAGGAAACCCGAGATTGATTTTTTTGGCGCTTCAGAAAGCAATCTCGACAAATCTCTCCAACATCAAGCCCGATCAGTTGTTGTTTCTGGTGATTCTCCATTATTGTTCTCTCTAATCCATCTCGCGGTTCGCTTGATTGTTTTGTTGTTGTTGCGTTCGTGATTTGCGAAACCTAGGGTTTGGGTTTTTCGATGTTTCTTTGCATTGTTCTTGTTACTTGTCAGTTTGATTTCCCGCAAGTTTTGATCTTCGTGGAGTTCCATCGGATGCACTTCGATTTTGGTGTAATGGCGATGTTGATTTTGTTGTGTAATTATTATTTGGGTTAGTTGTTGAATTGGTATTCGTTGTTATTGATAGCTCGAAAGAACTGATCTTTTGGGATATAGGAAGAACTAGAATCGTTTTTGGGACGAACACTTGAGTTTCTATTAAATGTTGTTGTTGATTTCGTTGTGTAATTATTGTTAGGGTTAGTTGTTGAATTGATATTCGTTGTTATTGATAGGTTGAAAGAACTGATCTTTTGGGAATAAAGGAAGAACTAGAATCGTTTTTGGGACGAACACTTGAATTTCTGATGAAATGGCTTTCTTGATTTCGTTGTTTAATTATTAGGGTTAGTTGTTGAATTCATTTTTGTGTAGCTCGAAAGAGCTGAGCTTTGGGGAATATAGGACTAACTAGATTTTTTCTTTTTGTGACGAACACTTTTTGTTTTGATGCAACGGCGTTGTTGATTTTATTGTGTAATTATTGGGGTTTGTTGTTTAATCATTTGCGTTGTTATTGATAGCTCGAAAGAACTGATCTTTTAGGAATATAAGAAGGAAAAGAATCGTTTTTTGGGATGAACACTTGAGTCTCTGATCTAGTTTATTGTAGTTCGAAAGTATATTTTATCCTATTTGTGTTTGATTATGGAATCTTGATGAACTTGTAGCTCTTGTTGTTTGATTTTAGGGGTTTACAGAGGTATACCTAAGCTAACTTGAGAAACATTGATTAGGAAGAATTTAAAGGATTTGGAAAGCACATCATTAAGTGCACTAAATATAGGACTTTGTTGTTGTTTGGACTTTGGAAACCTCCAAAGACTCAGATGTCCCCATTAAAAAATTTGACTTAACAGAAACTCAACGATGTAGGGGTGGACTGAAGCTAACTTGAGACATATTGATTAGGAAGGATTTAAAAAATTTGGAAGCCCACCATTAGTTGCACTAAATCAAGTGCAATGGAAGACTTTGTAGTTTACCGATTGATCACTGTCTTTAGTTGGTGCTTTTTTTTTTTTTTTTTTTTTTTTTTTTTTTTTCTCTTGTATATAATTCATTTTGCTTCTCCTATCCTTTTTCTGTTTCTTTTTTTTTTTCTGACTCAGCGGATGTTTTCTCCCTTCTTGTTTTCATTTACTACTCTGAAAATGTCCTCGTGTAATTAGTTTGGAAGCTCAATAACTCCTGATGGCCTCTTGCATTTTTGTGTCTGTTATATTTTGTCGCATATCATGTACGATTGTGAATGTTTTAGATTCATTCCTTATTTTTTGAAACTTCTTGATGAATGAAGATCTTGTTTCTTACATATATGATACACCTTTTTTTTTACTTTGCCCTGTTTTGTGAATGCGTTGCGCAGGGGTTTAGATAGTTAAACACTTAGTGGCCAATGCTTTTGAGCGGTAGCCTGAAATCTAAAGTTCGAAATGTTCATTCTTCGCATTTTGCACCTGTTGAGCATCGTCATCCTTTTGAATCTTGATTGTCATTCAGTTTGCTCTCTTGCCTGTCATTATTTGTACTGCTAGTACTTTTATCGTTCCTTGTGAAAAATCTCACTTTGAATATCCCTGAAGCCATATCTCATGGCACTGTTTCTGGCAACATTCTCGTTCTACAACTCCTTTTGGTCTTTCATTTTGTTTCCATCATTCCATATTTTTTTACTTCCCCCTTCAAATGCTTCTAGCTTCTGCGCTTCCCTCACAGTTGCTTGGCGAGCTTATCTTGTTAGATACTTAAGATGCCGAGAGGGAGGCCAGCTCGAAGGATGGTTGAACCTGAAAAGCCAACTGAACCAGAAAAACCAGTTGAAGCAGAGGAACAGGTGGACCTTGATGGAGATAATGAACCTGAGGAGATGGAAGAGGTAGAGTATGAAGAGGTAGAGGAAGAAGTGGAAGAGGAGGAGGAGGTGGAAGAGGAGGAGGAGGAGGAGGAGGAGGAGGAAGAAGAGGTTGAAGATGAAGAGGAGGAGGAGAAGAAGAAGAAGAAGAAGAAGAGGCAGCGGGTACAGATGCACATGCTCCCGGTGACGACGCTGAGATGAGAGGTACAAAGGAAGAGGATGGAGATGAAAGTGCAAAGCATGCTGAACTTCTTGCATTACCTCCCCATGGTTCCGAAGTTTATATTGGTAGTATTCCTCAAGATACTTCTGAAGAAGATTTGAAATCCTTTTGCCAGGCAGTAGGAGAGGTCACTCAGGTACTTTATGCCTTTTTCTTTAAAATAAACTACTTATGCATTTTATTCGTTAGGACTCGTAAATTTTTTTTTTTTTTTAATCTAAGATGTTTTCTTTTTTTTTATGTGGTAATTGTCAGGTTAGGATAATGAAAGGAAAAGATTCTGGGGAAAACAAGGGTTATGCCTTTGTGACCTTTAGAACTAAAGAATTGGCTGTGCAGGCCATTGAAGAGCTGAATAACAAAGAATTCAAGGTAATATTTCATTTTTTCTACGACTTCTTGATAGATATCCCAACTTCACGCACAAACAATGTGTAGGTAGTGCAAACACTTGGGAATTAATTGAGGAGGTCATTTTGGCAAATATTCTCAAATGTATCCTTCAAAACTTTGTTCTGCTTTATAATGTTTTTGAGAAACTAATTTTAGGGTCAGGTATGTTGTTTCACTTGGAGAAGATTTTTGGCTTTCTAGTTTGAGTACTAGTATCTCTGATCTGTGTCTAGGATCTGTGATGCATTGACTGTTGTGTACTTATTTCTCAGGGAAGAAAGATCAAGTGTTCATCTTCTCAAGCAAAGCATCGCTTATTCATTGGTAATGTTCCTAGAAACTGGGTAGCGGATGATCTGAAGAAAGTTGCGACAGAAATGGGCCCTGGAGTTAATGTTGTTGAACTAGTGAAGGTCAGGCCTTTTTCAAGTTTCCTTCTATTTTATCGGTTTTGAATGTTAAAACATATTTTAGGGAATGTATGGTTTAATGACCTTATTGGTTATGTTGGATAACTTACAGCCCATTCTATTATTATTTCAGGATCCCCAGAATTCCTCTCGTAATCGTGGGTTTGCTTTTATTGAGTACTATAATCACGCATGTGCTGAATATTCAAGGCAAAAAATGTCAAGCCCTAAATTCAAGTTGGACAGTAATGCTCCTACTGTTAGCTGGGCTGACCCTAAGAATGCAGATTCTTCTAGCACTGCACAGGTTTAGCCTCCCTGTCTTATTTTCACCATGGATTTTCAATGTTTTTATTCATTTTGTGGGAGCTGATGAGTGTGCTCTCAAGTTGAAAGCGGTGATGATTCCCTGTGGTCTCATAGCTGGCTATTTTGTTTGTTTAACATGGTTCTATACTCTTAATTTTTCTTCCAAAGGCGTCTGTAAATTTGTAATGCAAACTGAATTTGGGATGTTAAAAGTTAAAACATCTATACAGCTGCATTGTTAGTGGTGCTCTTTACATTTCTGAGTCTCTGACATCTAAGGCACATCTACTCTTCTAGATGATGTTGGTATACTTATGAGTCGGTGCTAGTTATCTTCTTGAAAATTGTTTGACCTTTTAGTTTTTGCAGGTTAAGGCACTCTATGTGAAGAATTTGCCAAAAGACATCACTCAGGATAAGTTACGGAATCTATTTGAACACCATGGAGAGATCACAAAAGTAGTGCTGCCACCTGCTAAGTCTGGACAGGAAAAGAGCAGGTTTGGTTTTGTTCATTTTGCGGAGAGATCTAACGCCATGAAAGCACTCAAGAACACAGAAAAATATGAGATTGATGGTGAGCATAATTCATTAGCATTCAATGCACGCTGTTTTGATGCCTTAGTGACCATTAAGTGATGTCGACTGTGTTATGCACTGACAGGTCAAGTTCTTGAGTGCTCTCTTGCCAAGCCACAGACGGACAAGAAAGCTGATTCAGGATCTACTTCACAGAAGTCGGCTTTACTTCCAACTTACCCACCACGCATGGGCTATGGATTGGTTGGTGGTCCATATGGCGGTCTTGGCGCTGGATATCCTCCACCAGGCTTGGGCCAGGTTTTCTTTTCCTGCCTTCTATTTGTAAATTTTTGGTTTCTCCAGTTGACTTGAAGATGTAGACATTCTGATGTTCTCATGCACCTATAACTGGAGGCTCTACTTCAAAACATATCGAAATGAAAAGTAACTGGGAAAAACCCAAAAAAAGAAAGAAAGAAAAGTATTTGGGAAGAAATACTCTTTGATACACACATTTGCTGCACGGTTGTTTCGTCCTTTGGACACTAGTCCAGAGGTGTTTGCCTGTAGTTTGATGCACGATATAAAGAACTCCATTAACTAGGTAGCAAATGTACGTGTTTTTGGCTTCAATTATGCACTTCCATTCATCGAAGTAGCATATTGAACCATTATGAGCTTGGTTAGTGTCTGTATTGGTATTGCCATATTGCCTTGTTAGACAAGGTGTGTTGCAATTTGATTTAGTTTCTCTTGGCACCTACTTATTGTTATTTGAGGAGCCAATACCTGAAGCTGAACTATCTGACGGCGATAAAAATAAAGTATTGCTTGACAGTTTCTGATTATTGTTGTACTTTTAATGTGCAGTCTTTTATTTATGGAAGGGGACCAGCTCCTACTGGCATGGCAATGATGCCAATGCTTTTACCTGATGGGCGGATTGGATATGTCCTGTAAGTGCTGCAAATTTTGTATCTCATTAGTTTTGTGTAATGCCTGTACCTTTACCTTTCATGGGATGCTAGAGATTCTGCGACTTTTGAGTGGTCCTTTATCAATAATTAACAACAACATAGTCTTAATCCCAAACTAGTTGGGGTCGGCCAATTATTGGCTTGATCATGGATTCTGAAACAATTCTGAGCCTATTTATCATAGTTGCCCTGGCTCTACATATTGTTTGTATGCGCTTTGACTGCGGTATAGGCACTAAAGTTTATCTTCTGAATTGCAGGCAACAACCAGGAGCAAATCCACAAACTCCTCCGCCGCGACATAGAAATACTGGTAATAAGAATGTAGGGAAGCATAACAACCACCACAACAACAACAACAACAACAACAACAACAACAACAACAGTAGCGGTGGTGCCGGACGTGGTAGGAGGTACCGTCCGTACTGATAAAATCGGTTTCACAGTTAGGATCCAAATTGTTCCTTTGTTGATGTTTTTTTTTTTTTTTAAAAAAAAAAAATCTCGATATTGTATTATTAGGCTCTCTGCGGCTTCAGTGGGTCAGCAAGCTAAATTTATTTTATGCCCCTATCCTGATTGCTCTTTAACCGTTTCAGACATTGATTGCATCTATGTAGTTTCCTCTTTGCACATACGTGACGTTGTCATATCTCACTGCAGATTATGTGTACAATAAGCTAAGTTTATTTTGTAACATCCTGGGTCCCATCCAATATTGGTTTCATGCTGCCGATATTAACAAGTGTGTTGATTTGAGTATCATTTTAGAGTCATTTTGACATTTCTCGTCATTTTGACATTTCTCTATTTCATGTGCATTGTGTTTAGGGGTGGCAATTAGTGTTAGTGAGTCGTAAAAGTGTTGTGTCATATAAGCAGTGCGTGACTCATATAATGCAAATTTATTACATGACATGTTTATTAATCGTGTTAATCGTTTTTCGTGTCTAAGTGGATCGTGTTAATTAACATGTCGTGTATTCGTGTCATTCATTTATTAAATATTGTATTTAAAAATTTTATTTTATTTAAACTTTTATGATTTGGTTACTATTTTTTATAATATATTTAAATGATTAAATTCGAACAAACATACTAAAATAACCAATAAAATATAATGTGGTTATATATAGTTGTTAGTTTTATTTTACTTTTTCATTTAAGTTTTTATTACTCTTAATAATAAAGTAAAAATGACTCGTAATAATAACATAAATAAAATTATAAGAATCATTTAAAAAAATTTAAATCTTACTTTGGTGAAAAGTTTTATTTTTTCTTAATAAATAATTATTAATAAAATTTAAAATATAAATAACATATTAAAAGTAAAATGAACATTTCTTCTTAAATATAAAATAAAATATGATAAAAGATGTCTATAAATAAATCATGCTATTAACACGCATTCAAATGAATGAATTTTGTGTCAATCTATTTATTATACCATAATTATTATTTATACATTATTCTTTAGTCGTGTTAAGCGAGTCATAAATGAGTTAAGCGAGGTTGACACGTTAATGACTCGTTTATTAACGCGTGTATACACGTGTTAACATGTTTATGACTCGATTCACTTAAGTCAAACCCACGACATGTTTATTACGTATCGTGTCGTGTTAATCGTTCGATGACTCAAATTGTCAACCCTAATTGTATTTCTCATCTCATGAGCAAGGAAAAGTGTTTCTTTCCCACAGCCTTCGGGTTTGAGTCATTGGCTCGCTCCCACTATAGGGGACTCAAGTGTACTATAAGCGAGGAATGAAAAGAAGTGTGTGAGAACAGATGACTATTTAAAGCCATATTCATAGAAGAAAATCAAGAAACAGACAACCAGCATCAAATAAAGTTTCCTGGATGTAGCAAAAAAGGAACAAGGAATGGACATAGAATCTAATCTTCACTAGAAGGTGCATCTTCATTCACTTCTTCCACGTCCACCTCTTCTACGCCATTTTCTCCATTTTCATTCTCCTTCAACGTACCCTCTGCCTTCCTCTTTTTATCCACCTTAACCTTCATTGCTCCTGCCTTCTTTCTCGCATTTCTTTTCCTAAAATCTGCAGAGACGCGACCAACCAAAAAAAAAACAAAAATTGTTAACACGTCAAGCATGCACGCCAAAGCTGCAAGACATAGGGAAGCCTAATATCTACAAAGCTCTTGTGATTCTAGTTTTCTCTTGACAAGAGACCGACGATATATCTAGACGTAACCCCCTTCCCATTTAGATCACATTACAGATAAAATTTAGGCGAAAAAAATGGCTGCAGAAAAAAAGGGGAAAAATCCATCTACATGAGAAATCGAGCCATCAGAAATTTCAGTCAAAATCTAATAAGTGGAAACATAGAGACAACAAAACATCTTTATACAAATGTATGCATGTATGACCATGCTGATGACAATATGGTTTCAGAACAAACAAAAGACTGGGAATTATCTGATTGCGTGGAGCAAGCATGGATAGACGTAACCCCCTTGCCATTTAGAGCACATTACAGATAAAATTTAGACGAAAATAATGGAGGGAGAAAAAAGGGGAAAAATCCATCTACATGAGAAATCAAGCCATCAGAAATTTCAGTCAAAATCTGATAAGTGGAAATATAGAAACAACAAAACATCTTTATACAAATGTATGCATGTATGACTATGCTGATGAAAATATGGTTTCAGAACAAACGAAAGACTGGGAATTATCAGATTGCGTGGAGCAAGCATGGATAGAGTTGCTTGTTCTCTCCTATCTTAATACGGCCAGAGAAATTTCACTTGAAGACAGATGAAGTTGCAAAGAGCTGACTACTTAACCAAAAGGTGACGCAACATCTATTATCATCACATAAGAGTTATTCAGAAGTACTTTATATGGAGGATAGTTTCTATACCAACAACGGTGGGGAGCTTAAGAATACAACAACGACGACAACAACATAGCCTCAGTCCCAAATTAACTGGGGTCGACTACATGGATCAAACTTTTCCATTGTGCTCGATTGAGTGCAATTGACGGTGAGCTTTGCAAACCATTCAAATCCCTCATAATTAATGCATCCAACGTTAACTAGGGAGCTTAAGAATAGTGAACTTAAATTCACATGTTATTGCGTAGCACTTGACTACCTTTAGAAATGTCATCTTCAGCAAATTTTAGCAAAGGCTAGCTTTTGTATGAATAATTTCCTCCGCCTAGTGAACAGACTATTTTAGATCTTCAACTTGTACAAAATTAGTAGTGAAGAAAACAATTCACTTCTTTTAACTATTTATCAGCAAAATCCGCTAGATGCAAGAGGATCAATAAAAAGAGGTACTTGAATTATATGCGGGAGTATGAGATGGGATTTTGAAGCATCGGGAAACAGTTAGTAGAACCATGATTGCTTTCTCAATAAAATACTAAAGAAGAGGCGGATCATCCATAATTAATTCTAGAAAGCATTGAATTAGAAAAACTAACAAATGCTTCGCTGTGAAGAGCTCAAGGACTTAAGTTGGCAAGAGGGAGAAACCTGCCCCAGCCACAGCATAACAGCACCCTACCAACCCAATCTGATCCTATGAGAATGTTATCCCACCCCCAACCGGTCATGAAGGGCCGACTTACAATTTGCAAAATCTTGGACCAGGGATGACCCAACCCACACAAAAACAGACTAATATATCACAAAAAAGTAATTATACGCAGCATGGAACAAAAATTGAGAAGTTATAATTGAAAGGGATTATAAAAGTGAACTATGATTTCTAAAAAAATGAGCTTACCATTTAAAGCAGCTTTTAAAGGCTCAATGAACTCAATAAACTCAATTTCTTCAAGCGCATTAAATACATCTTCAGCATTGATTGTCTGCCTCTTTGATTCCTTACATATGTCATTTGCCCTGTAAGATATCATGGTTCTGTCAAAGCCAAGATGGAGTAGAGATGATAAAATAATCACTTCAAAGTGTTTTCTGCAAGCATAGTAGGCTAATAGCTGATCTGAAATATGAGAAAAAAATAAAACCGAACTGCAAAGGACGTAGAACAAAAGTAATGGCCAACGCCCATTTAACAACTAACAAGAACACACAACCGTGGTAGCACATTGCAAATAGAACAAGATTAAATCCTCATTACAGAACATTTCCGAACAACATGTAAAATAAGATGACTTTGAAAATTACTCGATTAGGTTCACGACACGGGTCGTTCATCCCCTATACACAATCCAACATACTAACTCCGCAAAATGTGACAAGGGCAGCTCTTTTGCCACTCATCAGTTACTGTAACTGTCAATCGCAATATCGCATACAAACATATAACTAACAGACCATTACAGTTGTCTTTTAAAACCATTTGAGGAAATGAGTGAAGAAATTCATTTTTCTCAAGTTTGACGCTTGGATCCAACCGTTATCCTCCACCGTGAACTAGAATTCTTCCACATCATATGTTCAACGAGAGACGTAAACAATATATAGATAACTTCGTAAAGAGATTTCGGGAAGCAAAATTTCGCATCGAAACACATAGTAAGAAATTGGGAATTCTTATCTTGAATCTTTATCTATCTTTTTTTTTTGGTACGACAGCTGAGTTGCCGCTCAGGTGTCCGAAGCTTTGCCCTGACTAATCCCATACCCGAGGAGAGTAGGACCACATGGGGCAAGGCGGCAAATGCCAACCTCTTGTCAAGTGTTTTTAAGTTGCTTCATTCGCAAGACTCGAACTTGAGACCTCTGGTTAAGGTAGGGGCTCGTGTCGTCCCACCACAACCCTCTTTGTTATCTTCAATATTAAATGTGTGTATCCAACTTTTATATATCCAACAAGGTCTAGACTCTCAAAACAAGTAAAAAATCACTTCAAACTCTAATTCTCTATACTCCAAAAACCCTAATTCTGATCCAAACTTGAACTTCACATTGCCCTTTCAACGAACAGTTCACCTTCAACAAAAACCCCAAACCACCCATCAAATTCACAGCAATCGGGACACACTACCAGCACAAACCCTAGTTTGAACACAACACCAACCAAAACTCAATCGAATTGCACAAAACCGATCTCATTGAAACCCTAATTCGCGATGCAATCACAAATGAGAGATCGAAAGAGAGATTGCGAGTACGTACGTCGCGGAGAGGTAGTGGATGAAGATTCTGGCGCTCTCGGAGAAGGCGAGGAGAGCGTCTTTGTGGATGGCGACGTTGTTGGGGTCTCCTCCATCGCCGTCGGCGTTGGAGAGCTCAGAAAGCTTATCCTTCACCACCCGGCGCACGATAGCCTTCGGGAGCTCTTCGGCCTCGATCGCCGGTGTCGCGCTTTTCGAGGTATTCGCATTCGACATCTCTCTCTCTCTCTCTCTTGCTCACGCCAGGTCTGTTCCCGCCTTAATGTGGAGAAGAGAATTTGGTTTTACAGTAACGACCCTAGTGAAATGGGGATATTCCGATAACCGCCCAGGTACTTGTAAAGCTTATTTGGTACCACGATTGCTTGTGCACGAAACTTATGTGGCAACGGTTTATATATTTGTGGCACTAACGCGACATCCAAAACTACCGATCTCTTTAATTATTATTTATCGACACATTATGAGAAAGAAAATCTCAATTACATCTTCATTAAAATATATATTTAATTATATTTTTTGGTCATTTTTAGGTGAAACGGACTACGCGGTTGAATTCGTGGCGGATTAATACTCAAAATGGAGTATTTATTTGCAGAAATCGGATGTCGGATGTGTCGAATAGCCAACGAAATGTTCCGGCCAATCAGACGACGCACGTCGGTGGCAGACGATGCGGGACCAATCGGGAGATGTCACGCGTACGCCGCGTCAACACCGCAAGCCAATCATCACGCTTCAGTAGCCGTCGATCTGCCTCGTGATGCGCAGCAGTACAAACTCCCAGAATTTCGTTCGAGAGTCGCGCGATTTTCCGAGCCACGTGGATGACACGTGGCAATCGCCCATTCGTCCAGCGAGGCGCTTTGACGTGTTCCAGCTAATCAGGAGTTGACACGTAGCACTGAGTCAGCAAACACAATTAGAAACTCACAGCTAGCACGCGCAGGATCTCCGCGAATCACGCGGCGACAACTCAGAGGCGGTGACAGGGACGGTCTAATGGCGCTGCGACACGTCAGCGCGACCAAGAAAAGCAGCCAATAGGCTATTCACACGTGGCAGACCCAGTTTTTCAAGCTAAAAACAGCCGTACGATGCTCCTCGACGCACAAGTCACGTACCTTACCCCTAAAATTAGTATCCTAGACCAATTTGGAGTATTTCTATATATTATGAACCTTGGTATTATTAATAGGGGGATTGATTAACAATTTTGAAAGGGAGATCAATTAGTTTTTAGTAGTAGTTTTTGAAGACAATGCCCGCTAATCAATTTCTTGCCTAAGTCGAAGGAGAAGCAAGTCGGAATCATGGATTCAAAACATATTATGTGAGATCTTTTATTTTATTATTCAAATTAATTTAATTTCTCATATTTCATTGTTGTTGGTTTACGGTCATTGAATGTACAACAATTGGATCTAGCGGTTATCTAGGATTAGTGATCCCATAGATCTATATTAATGCGGTTAGTGTATTAAACCTTATTGGCGGATGTCTAGGGTTATACATTAATTAGGGAAATTAGTGGCGGATGTCCTGATTATCAAAATTAGGGGAATTAAGAATTTCTGGCGGATGTCGATTTTCCATCACTAATCTAGGAGAATTAAATTAATAATTTTTTGGGAAAGATTAAAGACCATGATTGTCATTGAATCTTGATTCTGATTTGTGGAACTGGAGATTTAGGTATTATTTAGGCATTATTTAGGAATTAATTAATTATTAATTAGTTGGTTTAATAATTAGTTATTTATTTTAATTAGTTTAGTTAGATTAATTAGTTTAATTAATATTTATTTGAAAACCCCCATATTTAGTTAACTTAGAGTAAACTAAGTCCTGCGGATTCGACCCCGTATTTACCTGTGACGGCCCCAAATTCCAAGGCAAACCGGGTACCGCCACGTCGCCAGACACGTCACCAAGCATGCCACGTCACCGCACACTTATTTTGAATGTCCGCGACCTGAACCCTTGTACATAACTTATTCGCCTTTAACTTAGTAATTATGTGTATTTTATGAATTTTAAGTTATTCATGATTTAGTAATTTAATATAAATCATACATTGTTGCGGAAGTCTTAAGGCATGCATATACCGTAAAAGTGAAAAGTTTGCATTTTTTTATGAACAACCCTACAGTGTGGAAACCCGGCATTAGATACCATGTATATCAAAAGCGACAAAAGTACAAAAACGAGCATATACATGTATCGGGTATACAAGTCATCCCAAAATATCAAAAAGTAGCTAATAGATACATACAACTACCTACGCAAAAAGTGGCGGCCTTTCTCTACTTAGACGTAGTCACCTAAGACTCCTTTGTCGCGGCTCGTCGTAGGATCTGCGATTTGTCACCAAAAACAATGACAAATCTCAGGTGAGTAAATCCCATACTACCCCGTACACCCGCGTTACGCGCACACCGCGACGTCGCACACTCTCGTCACTAGACGTACGCAACGCGACCAATAACATATTAAACGATGCGACGCTAATTATTTAATATTAGTAACTTAAGTAAACAATTACACACAAGAATAACCAATTTTTACCTCGTTAGGCGTGCCCTGAGCTTTTCTGCGACGTCTACGTGGGTCTGAGCTTAAGGTCTTAATCTGTAATTTGTAAGTTAATTGGGATTAATTAGAGCGGGCCGTTACAATCTTCCCAACTAAGAGGAATTTCGTCCCGAAATTCAAATTTAGTAAAATCCTTACCTTGGAACAAGTGGGGGTATCGCTCTCGCAAGGTAGACTCTCTCTCCCAAGTGAGGCCCTCGTTCTTATGATATTGCCATCGAACGAGTACAAGTGGTATTTCTTTCCTTCTAAGGGTCTGTACCTTGCGATCCACTATCTCAATGGGGTGTTCCTCGTACGTCACCTCTGGCCGAACCTCGATCTTTGCCATATCAATCATCGGTCTCGGTCCCGATCTAGACAACTGTAACATCGAAATATGAAAAACATTATGAACCCCTGCCAATCGACTTGGCAATTTCAACTGATAAGCGACTTTCCCAACTTGTTTCTCAATCTGAAACGGCCCAATAAATCTTGGTGCTAATTTCCCCTTGATCCCAAATCTCTGATGACATTTCAACGGAGAAACTTTCAAATAGACCCAATCGTCTACCTCGTAGCTCAGCCCATCGCGGTACCTATCCATACTTCTTTTGTCTGTGTTGGGCAGCCAATAACCGTTGACGAATCAATCTCACCTTCTCTGTATGGTCCACAACAATCTCGGGCCCCACAACTGTTGTATCCTCTGGCTCTGCCCAACAAGCCGGTGATCTATACGGTCTACCATACAGGGCTTCAAATGGTGGCATTTCAATACTGGCCTGATAGCTGTTGTTGTAAGCAAATTCACAGAGCGGCAAGTACTCCTCCCAAGACCCACCAAACTGCAACACACATGCCCTGAGCATATCCTCCAGTATTTGTATTAATCTCTCTGACTGCCCGTCCGTCTGAGGATGGAATGCAGTGCTAAACTGTAACTTAGTACCAAACTGTTCCTGCATAGCTTGCCACAATGATGATGTAAGACGACTGTCTCGGTCTGAAACAATCGAAATTGGTACTCCGTGCAGTCGTACAATCTCTTTTTCAAATAATATGCTCAACTGTGTGAAATTATATTTCATAGAGATTGGTAGGAAATGAGCTGATTTCGTCAACCTGTCCACAATCACCCATATCGCATCGTGTTTCCGCGAAGTCTGCGGTAATCCACAAACGAAATTCATCGTAATGTGTTCCCATTTCCACCGAGGGATGGGTAGTGGCTGCAATAACCCTCCAGGCCTCCTGTGCTCAGCCTTAACCTGCTGGCACACCTCGCAACCCCTAACGTAGGCGCCAACGTCCGCCTTCATCCCTGGCCACCAAAATAATCGTCGCATATCGTGATACATTTTGGTCCTGCCAGGATGCACTGTATACCGGGACCTGTGAGCCTCATGGAGTATCCCATCGCGTATCTCTGCCACTGCTAGAATCCATAACCTCCCCCGGTGCCTCAAACACTGATCCACAGACTCGCTCCAATCCGGGTGATCAGGATTACGTGCCATCTCACTGAATCTCGAGTACATCTCGTCAGTCCTCTGACACTCAAACACTCGCGGAATAGAAATAGACGGTACGCCAATCTGTCCACTAATCTGTGCGTCCGCTGTAGCGGGAACCTCTGTCAAACTCAGTGTTGCCGCAACTTCAAGTAAACCATACTCGTGCATCATATGACAGATAACTGTCTCAGAATCTGGTCCTCTCCGGCTCAATGCATCTGCTACGACATTTGCCTTCCCAGGCCGATATTCGATAGAGAAGTCGTAATCCTTCAGCAACTCTAGCCAACGTCGTTGTCTCATGTTCAGATCTTTCTGAGTGAATAAGTATGTCAAACTCTTATGATCTGTATATAATGTGAACATCTCACCGTAGAGGTAATGTCTCCATACCTTCAGTGCAAATACGACTGTTGCAAGCTCCAAGTCATGCACTGGATAATTCCTCTCATGGGTCCGTAACTGTCGGGATAGATAGGCGATTACGCTGTCTCCCTGCATCAGCACACAACCTAGCCTTGTGCCGCAAGCATCAGTATGAACTGTCAATCCCTTACCCGGCTCTGACAACACTAGTACCGGTGCAGTAGTCAATCTCATCTTCAACAGTGTAAATGCATCCTCGCACTCCTTTGACCAATTGAAAGGTACATCCTTCTTTGTCAATTTAGTCATTGGCGCGGCGATCTTCGAGAAGTCCTTCACAAATCGCCGATAGTATCCCCGCTAACCCAAGGAAGCTCCCGATATCATCACTTGTCTCGTGTGTCGCCAATCTATGACAGCATGAATTTTACTCGGGTCCACTGATATACCTTTGTCACTGATCACGTGTCCCAAGAATTTGACTTCTGACAGCCAAAACTCGCACTTACTGAATTTAGCATAAAGTTTGTGCTCTCTCAGCGTCATCAATATCTGCATGAGATGTTGTCCATGATCTTCGCGAGTCTTGCTGTAGATCAATATGTCATCAATGAAGACAATGACGAATTTATCCAAGTACGGCTTCAGTACTCTGTGCATCAAGTCCATGAACATGGCCGGTGCATTCGTTAGTCCGAATGACATCACTGTAAACTCAAATAACCCATATCAGTCTTGAATGCGATCTTAGGTATGTCTTCATCCCGAATCCTGAGCTGATGATAACCCGATCTTAAGTCGATCTTGGAGAAGACACGTGCTCCGGCCAACTGGTCAAACAAATCGTCGATCCTTGGCAAAGGGTAACGATTTCGTACTGTCACTTGGTTCAACTTCCTATAGTCAATACACATCCTCAAGCTACTGTCCTTCTTCTTAACGAACAGAACCGGTGCTCCCCATGGTGATGCGCTCGGGTGTATAAACCCCTTCTTCTCTAAATCTTCCAGTTGAGTCTTCAACTCCTCTTGCTCCTTTCGTGATATCCGGTACGGTCTGCTAGCTATCGGTTGTGTGCCTGGTACTAACTCAATAACGAACTCAATCTCTCTGTGTGGGGGCAATCCTGGTGATCCTCCGGGAAGACGTCGAGAAATTCACTGACAATTGGGACATCCTCCGGTCTAACCTCTGAGGTCTCGGTTGACTCTACTATTCCTGCAAATACTTCCATCTCTAAGGTCGTAGCCGATCTACCCCTAGTGGTCGGTAGTCTACTTGCATCACCTGTGAAAGTGAACTTTGGTATGTTGGGGATCTGAAAAGTCACTGTCTTACGGAAACAATCCACCTGGGCGTGATATGACGCTAGCCAGTCCATACCCAAAAGTGCATCGAACTCTAAAAACTCTAGGACGCGTAAGTCGATAGGGAGTTGGTGTCCGGAGATCTCTATCGTGCAACCCTCACAAATCATGTTAGGGTAAACCTTCTCCCCAGCTGTTGTGCTGAGAATCAGGAGTGTACTAACTGTAATCGGTGTTAACCCTAACTCATCAACCATACGTCCAGAAATAAATGAAACTGTGGAACCAGAATCAATAAGTGTATGCATAAAACGATTGCAAATCGAAATCATACCCTCAACGAGCTGTCTGGTGGCCTCGCGGTCTGGCGTGCTACAACATGCACCCGCTCCCTGGCCTGAACTGGTGGTGTTGCAATCGGGGCTATTGAAGCCATCGGACATTCTTTCCTAATATGTCCAGGTTGTCTGCACTTGAAACAAATAAGATGTTGGTGTCCTGACCCCTGGCCCTGACCTCTGTCTGACCTCTGGCCCTGACTCTGACCATACTGTCCTCGGTCCCTGCCTCCCTGATCCTGGGTCGGTCTCTGGCCCGGTCGCGGTGCATAACCACCACTTGACAACTGTGCTGACTGCGCAGGTACTATCGCATGAGAAGTGACCGCCTGACGATCCTCATGTATGGGCCTCTGTCCTTTCCTATCTCTGTGATCGATGATCCTTTTCCCTTTCCTGTCATACCTGGTGCCTTGCTGGGACGACCCCGATGCTAACTGTGGCATGGGCATCGCGGTACGAAAGATAAGATATGTCTCATGTGCTAAGGCCCTCTCGTAGATCTCTTGCTATGTACGAGCTCCGCTTGATACTACTGCACTCGCAATCTCATCTCTGAGCCCGACTCCAAAGTAGTGAACCTGATCGCGATCTGTAGAAGCCAAATCCTCAGCGAACTGTAATAGGTAGCGAAACCTCTCCATGTACTGGACCACGGTACGATTACCCTTCCTAAGACACAAAAATTCCTGTCGCAGACGTAACTGTATCTCTCTCGGTATATACTGGTCATAAAAAGCATGTCTGAACCCGGCCCAAGTAGTCGGCTCTCCATGAGTCTCGGTATGAGCGGTCCACCAAACTCCGGCCTCTCCTCGGAGCATATATCCAGATATCCTAGCACGAATACTATCGTGAATCCTCAGAAGATTATGCAATTTCTCGTGTGCGAGAAGCCATCTCATAGCTGCCTCCGGGTCTCCGCCTCCAGTGAAATATCCCGGTTGAAATCTCACAAATTCCTTCGTCAGCTTAGCTTCAGCTGACAAGGAAGCCTCAAATGTGATTTCTTGTGGAGCAGCAATGTCGTGTCACTGCTTGCGTAGATGCCGGTGTGGTAGTCTCAGCCATAACTGCAGTGACTGGCGTACCCGAACAATCGGCGCGGCTGCCGGCTCAGTGGCGCTCGGTGTGATGGTGGCAGTAAGCGTCGCGATAGCCGCTGGCTGAGCACGGAGCAAGGCCATCATCTGCTCGAACTGTCGGTCGTGTGCCGCAATCCGATCAAGTACACTCTGATCAGTCGCGATAGGCGTAGTACCACTCGTCTTGTCCACCATCCTCCGAAGGTGGAGTCGGCTGTCCGTCCATGTCGTATCTGCAACAGCGAAGGCTTGTATCAGCCTCGTATACGCATATATACTATTACAAATCAAAATATATAACGTATAAGCCTTGACATTACCCGTCCCATGTTCTCTTCCCAACTAAAGTTCTAAGTCGGGATCTTCGAGTTTCCACATCTAATGTTTGTTGTTAAGTTTTATTCAGTTGTATTACATTGTTCCCTAGGTTCGCCTGAACCTAAGCTTTGATACCAACTGTGACGGCCCCAAATTCCAAGGCAAACCGGGTACCGCCACGTCGCCAGACACGTCACCAAGCATGCCATGTCACCGCACACTTATTTTGACTGTCCGCGACCTGAACCCTTGTACATAACTTTTTCGCCTTTAACTTAGTAATTATGTGTATTTTATGAATTTTAAGTTATTCATGATTTAGTAATTTAATATAAATCATACATTGTTGCGGAAGTCTTAAGGCATGCATATACCGTAAAAGTGAAAAGTTTGCATTTTTTTATGAACAACCCTACAGTGTGGAAACCCGGCATTAGATACCATGTATATCAAAAGCGACAAAAGTACAAAAACGAGCATATACATGTATCGGGTATACAAGTCATCCCAAAATATCAAAAAGTAGCTAATAGATACATACAACTACCTACGCAAAAAGTGGCGGCCTCTCTCTACTTAGACGTAGTCACCTAAGACTCCTTTGCCGCGGCTCGTCGTAGGATCTGCGATTTGTCACCAAAAACAATGACAAATCCCAGGTGAGTAAATCCCATACTACCCAGTACGCCCGCGTTACGCGCACACCGCGACGTCGCACACTCTCGTCACTACACGTACGCAACGCGACCAATAACATATTAAACGATGCGACGCTAATTATTTAATATTAGTAACTTAAGTAAACAATTACACACAAGAATAACCAGTTTTTTACCTCGTTAGGCGTGCCCTGAGCTTTTCTGCGACGTCCACGTGGGTCTGAGCTTAAGGTCTTAATCTGTAATTTGTAAGTTAATTGGGATTAATTAGAGCGGGCCGTTACATTACCACTACTACACCCTTGCGGTTGGTAACTCGATTACGGGTTATATTTGGCACGCACGACACGCGTCAAAAACTACTACTAAAAACTAATTGATCTCCCTTTCAAAATTGCTAATCAATCCCCCTATTAATAATACCAAGGTTCATAATATATAGAAATACTCCAAATTGGTCTAGGATACTAATTTTAGGGGTAAGGTACGTGACTCGTGCGTCGAGGAGCATCGTACGGCTGTTTTTAGTTTGAAAAACCGGGTCTCGACGTATCCATGTCCTGGAAATCAAAAGTAGAGAAGTGAAATAAATAAGAAAACAACAAATATCATGTCTCCATGTATGTGTGTATTGTAACTTTGCAAGGGTTCTAATTTAAGTATTGCAAATTGAGAAAAGAGAAAGCAAACCCCTGCGCAACACATTCACGAAACAGGCGAAGTAGAAAAAAGGGCGTAACATATATATAAGAGAAGATAACTTGACGAATCTAGGAATTTCAAAAAGTAATGAATGAATCTAATGTATGCATAATCCAACACAACATGCCATATAAAATATAACAAAAGGCACAACCAAGCAAGAAACGCGCTCATCAGGAAACATGAATTACCTTTAAAAAAAAAAGATAATTTTGCACTGTTAGAGTAAATCATTAGAGTGGTGTTTAGTGAGTATCTTGAGGATTATCTGTGGTAGTGTAAGGAGTAAGCGATGTATGTGTGTGTCAAGTGTGTCTGTAAATGAAGGGTTGAGATGTAAACAAATGAACGGCTCATATGTATTCTTGTTTTGATATTTAAATGAAAACAACAGTAGCATCGACGAGTTTGTCGAGCTACTGATTTCTCCAAAACCCTAACAATGGAGTTCCTCTGGAACTCCAACATGCACCAACTAATGAAGTGGTAAACTACAACAACAACAACAAAGCATCAATCCCAAGTTACATAGGCAACCGAGTAGTAAACTAGCCGCTACAAGTTCATCAAGAGAATCGAATTCCCAAACAAAATCAACACAATCGAAACGCATCCGTGCGAACTCCACGAACAAAGTAACATGTAAAATGATGCGAAAGATTCAAAAGTCAAAACCCTAACTTTGCGAATCAAGCACAACAGCGCGAAACGGAGAAGAAGAATTACCAAGAACAACAACAACCGATCCGACTTGCTCCGATGGAAAGAAACCCAAATCTCAAGAGAGTTCTCGGAATTTAGGGTAAGAGTTTGGCGGGAACGAAATGAAAAATGAGAGGATTCGCGAATTTATACTCTCTTTGTTGACATCTGAACTACCCAAATTGCCCATAGTGAAACACATTAATTTCAAAAATACCACTAAGGGTTTGGCCTGTTCGCTTCACCGTCTTAGGTCGGATTAGCCACACTGGAATGGTTAATCCGGTGTTCGCTTGGAGGATTAACTAGGCCACGAGATTAGTTAATGGGCATGAAAGGGGACTAAACAATACCACCAATTTTGGTGGGATTAGCTAATCTAAAGTGGGTGGTTATTGGAGATTACCAATTTACCCCTCATATTACTACCCATCTTCAACACCCCGGCTCAACAACGTTGGCTCACTAAATTATTGTTCCAACGATGAAGATTGTTTCAACTTGAAAAGAGAAGCTTCATAGTTGAGGAAGTTGGAAGGACCAAAGCGATTGTTGATGGCTGCGGTGAAGTCGGCCCATGTAGTGAGTTGGTTGGTGTTATACAACCAATGAAACCATTGGAGTGTCGTGCCCGACATATAGAAGGAGGCGACGGAGAGGCGTTGGTCGAGTGGCGTGTTGTGGTAGAGAAAAAATCTCTCAATTTGAAACAACCAACTGAGGGGGTTATCGCTTGAGAAAACATGGATTTCAAGTTTAGGCAAGCGAAGTTGGGTGCCTGGGGTCATGGTTGGGAAGGGTTGTGTTGGTGGATGTAAGGTGATGGAAGTAGTGGGCTGGCTTGGTTGGAAGGTTGGTGTGGAAGAGGAGGCGTTGTGATGGGTTTGGCTAGATGAGGGAGTGGGAAGTAAGGGTGGTGGTTGTACATGTTGCTTTTCCAAGCTATTCAGGCGTTGGAGGACTTCAGTCATCATCTTGTGGATATTCTCACACACAGAGGTGTTTTTGTTGATGGAGATGGTGTGTTCCTGAGAAACAGAGTCTTGTTTAACGACTTGCTCCTTCAGCGCAGCAATGGATTCTTCCATTGCATGGTAGCAGATTGCCATACCTTCCGCTATGGTCAACGAAAGCACCAAAATGTTGCAAGCTAAGAGATGAGGGAAGAGACTCAGGAAGAGTGATAAGTTCGTATTTTTATATATTTATTAGTATATTTTAGTATATTTAATTATTAAAAGTATTTAAAATAAATATTTAATAATATTTTCTGGTCATTTTTAGGTGAAACGGAGTGCGCGGTTGAATTCGTGGCGGAAAAATACTAAAAATGGAGTATTTACTTGTAGTAATCGGACACCGGATAGTTTGCCTCGAAATACGCGTTGCGCGGTGTGTCGAATAGCGAGACATGTATGCCGGCCAATCGAGAGGATGACACGTGGCGCGTTTTCATTGGAGTAGACCAATCGGTCCAATCGAGAGAGCGACACGTGGGCGTGGCGCACACAAATGACGCACACACGCGCCAAGAAGACCAATAAGAGAGCGCCACGTCAGGGAATACACATCAGCGCCACCAATCACATGCTGCCACGTCAGCTCGAGCATACACGTCCCGCAAGCATTTCTTCTCCTCGCTTCAGCTGCCCATCGATCGGCCTCGAGACGCGCATACACACAGACTCCCAGTATTTCGCACGAACTCGCGCGAGACTGCGCTGCCAGCTGGACGCCACGTGGCATGACGCCATTCGCCCAGACGCGTCAATAGATCAGTCGGTTCTATCCGATCACTCCACGTGGCGCGACGCCGTTCGCCCAGACGCGTCATAATATGCAGTCGGTCCAATCCGATCATGCCACGTGGCTGCTGAGTTACACGCACACACCAGATGACCACGTGCTGACGCGCTGTCCCGACCAATGAGAAAGCGCCACGTCAGCGCGGTGTCAGGGACGGTCCAATCACAGCGCGACACGTGGCGCACAAGGAAAAATCAGCGAATCACAACGCGACACGTGGCAGAGTCCGATTTTTGATAAAAACACTCGTACGATGCTCCTCGACTCACGAATCACCTCCAAAAACCAAAAAAGTGGTGTCATGAAGCTCTATAAATAGGCTTCACCTTGTATTAATGAAACATCCGCACTTTCAGGTTGTAGGCCATATTTTCCTGCACTATTTGATTACACAAGAATTGATAACCTCTTTACATCCGCACGAAATCCTTATGCTTCCTTGGAGCATTCGTTGTGCGTGAACTCCTCCTTAGTTGGACTTGGTTCTGATTTGGGTCTTTATTAGAGCTTGCAACAAAGTCCGACCTTCTCTTCACACACACTCTCTCTGTGTGTTTTTTAGAGATTCAAAAAATCAGGATATGGAAAGAATTAATAGCCTGTTCGCTTCCCATTTTAGTGAGTCGGCATGGGATTAATTTGTGATAGGACTAACACATATGTTTAGATGGTTTAGTCTCATTTGTGTATCTTGTTTGGTTGGGAGTTTTAAGATTGGGATTAAATGTGGTCGTAATTGTACATTTACCAAAATACCCTTACATAAGTAACACCTCCTCACCTCATTTTTCACACATTGTGTGGTCGTTCCATCGCCACCTCCTCATCTGGTTCATTCACGCGTTCATCCCTTCTTCCTTCCTTCCATCGCGATTTCAATCTGCTGCTAGGGTTGTGTTCCTCCTCTTCAGTTCCTCATCTCTTTCTCGCAAGCACCTGCGTCTTCTTCTTCGCGAAAGCGCTGGTGCCGAAATGGGGTTCCTCATCCTCACTTCCTCATCTCCTTCTCCAAAGCAGCAGTGGTGATTCAATGAGGCAGTGGTGCTGGAGCGAGGAATCGGTGAAGCAGGGGATTCGTTGAAGATGGGTAGTAATGTGAGGGGTAAATTGGTAATCTCCAATAACCACCCACTTTAGATTAGCTAATCCCACCAAAATTGGTAGTATTGTTTAGTCCCCTTTCATGCCCATTAACTAATCTCGTGGCCCAGTTAATCCTCCAAGCGAACACCGGATTAACCAGTCCAGTATGGCTAATCCGACCTAAGACGGTGAAGCGAACAGGCTAAACCCTTAGTGGTATTTTTGAAATTAATGTGTTTCACTATGGGCAGTTTGGGTAGTTCAGATGTCAACAAAGAGAGTATAAATTCGCGAATCCTCTCATTTTTCATTTCGTTCCCGCCAAACCCTAACCCTAAATTCCGAGAACTCTCTGGAGATTTGGGTTTCTTTCCATCGGAGCAAGTCGGATCGGTTGTTGTTGTTCTTGGTAATTCTTCTTCTCCGTTTTGCACTGTTGTGCTTGATTCGCAAAGTTAGTGTTTTGACTTTTGAATCTTTCGCATCATTTTACATGTTACTTTGTTCGTGGAGTTCGCACGGATGCGTTTCGATTGTGTTGATTTTGTTTGGGAATTCGATTCTCTTGATGAACTTGTAGCGGCTAGTTTACTACTCGGTTGCCCATGTAACTTGGGATTGATGCTTTGTTGTTGTTGTTGTTGTAGTTTACCACTTCATTAGTTGGTGCATGTTGGAGTTCCAGAGGAACTCCATTGTTAGGGTTTTGGAGAAATCAGTAGCTCAACAAACTCGTCGATGCTACTGTTGTTTTCATTTATATATCAAAACAAGAATACATATGAGCCGTTCATTTGTTTACATCTCAACCCTTCATTTACGAGACACACTTGACACACACATACATCGCTTACTCCTTACACTACCATGAGATAATCCTCAAGATACTCACTAAACACCACCCTAATGATTTACTCTAACAGTGCAAAATTATCTTTTTTTTTTAAGGTAATTCATGTTTCCTGATGAGCGCGTTTCTTGCTTGGTTGTGCCTTTTGTTATATTTTATATGGCATGTTGTGTTGGATTATGAATACATTAGATTCATTCATTACTTTTTGAAATTTCTAGATTAGTCAAGTTATCTTTTCTTATATATATGTTACGCCCTTTTTTCTACTTCGCCTGTTTCGTGAATGTGTTGCGCAGGGGTTTGCATTCTCTTTTCTCAATTTGCAATACTTAAATTAGAACCCTTGCAAAGTTACAATACACACATACATGGAGACATGATATTTGTTGTTTTCTTATTTATTTCACTTCTCTACTTTTGATTTCCGGGACATGGATACGTCGAACCCGGCAGTGTTGGTCAATGCAGAGTTGTTGTCGATGTATGTAAGGCGAAAAGTTCGGTTGTTGTCCAGGTTCGCATTCGGATGGTGTAGCCATCAAGGGAAAGTCTACGGATTACCGCTCATTGATTATCAAAGCGGTTTACCTCCATTTCCTATGTCAAATTTCGTTGAGGTGATTGGTATTGCAGACACCAACAACTCCATTCAATTTGAAATAGTAAGCGATTTTGGAGAAAAATTCGTATTGTTTCCAATTCTACGCTATATGTTTTCTCTCAAATAATGGTTTTGATTTGGTTGGAAAGTAGAAGCAGTCCAAACCATCACGAGCCTTCTTTCTTGTTTTTAAATTTATCAATATATTTGCAACTAATTTTTTCGATTCTTGTCTGTTTCCTCTATTTGTGAGTATTTGAAGGAAATGACTAAGAACTATTTGACTTATTTGATGCTTATTAAAATCTACTGAAGCCCGTATCACAAATAAGTACCTCGGGTTATTACATTATTAAACAGGTGATTTACAATAGGTACAACGGCATACAGTGTAGCTGTGGTCATGGAATCTTGAGTGAATGCTAAATATTTGAATTACCGTTTGGAAAACAAATAACACTGTCTGCGGACTTGTTTTCTTTTGCAACATTGATGTTGGAAGCAAGTAGTGATAACAATGGAATTCAATTCACTATCCCATAGCTACGGATGCTGCCCTTTGTTAAATTTTTTAAGTTTTTTTTTTTTTTTTTTATCAAGGGTATTTAATTAATTTGTCCTAGCCTCTAGAGCATGTCTTATTGCTGCTAGTAGATTGCAAGTTATTTACCTATTCTTTGTGACTTGAGGAAGATCTGAATGCTATTGACGTTTTTTAACAGATGCATTTACATACTACCGGTTATGCCAACTTGCGAATGGGGAGTACAAAAGCTTATTTCTCTAGACTGGTGAATGGGCCCTTCTTTAAGGTTGCAGTGAAGCAGTACGTCCCGATTCACTTGAGTTGAACATCCTGCATTGCGACGGATGATTAAAACTCGTTTACTAAAGTTTTATGGTTCATCAGCTTTGCTTATATAGAATGGGGGCATCTCTCCATACTTGGCTCTTTGGCCAAACTCCTCTCCCCCATTCTATTTTCTATTTTTGTTTGTTCTTTGTGTTCTTCAATTATGCGAGGCTAAAACCTCTAGCCTAGGCAAGATTGCAAGGGATGTTCGATTGCGCATATCAATGGATTTGTGAGATTTATATATTTTAATTTCAGTCTTTTTATTAATATTTTATTTTCTTTGGTATTATTTGAACAATCAAAGTTAAACACTTGTTTAAACTTTGATTTATTTGTCAGTGAGTCGTAAGCATCCGTCTTTGTGCAATAAGACCACACTAGTGACAATTGACCATACCAATTGATTAGTCTCTTTTGGGACCGGTTGAATACCTTAGAAATCTATGCTAAATCGGACACACGAGTGATCCGGTTGTCTAGGTGTAGTGCCTTCACAAAGTCCATTGTGGTCAACACATTAAATTTAATTCACTTGAATATATGGTTGTGTCTGACTAGAGAAATAGTCACCGTCGTACCTTGGCTATCGAGATTAGGAAGTGCGAGGAACCGCGTGCGTCACCAGATCTATAGCTACACTAAGATATTTTGATTTGCATATTTTACATAAATCGACGACCAAATCCAATTTATTACCGAACCGAACTTGTATGTCTTGACCTAGGTATTTTTATTAATTGTTTTTATTGTTTTGTTTATTTATTTTATTATTAGATAATTAATTTATTCTCTATCAAACCCCGATTTCATTTTGTGTTATTTTTTTACCATAGAAAGATTATCAGTCCCTGTGGGATCGACCCTTTGCCATTATTCTACAAAAATAGTTGGTTTAGGTAAATATAAATAATTTTATTGACGCGTTCGGCGCGCGTCAATTTTTGGCGCCGTTGCCGAGGACTGGTCTTTTTCTTTCTTTGGTTATTTATTATTATTATTATTATTATTATTATTATTATTATTATTATTATATTATTATTATTATATTATTATATTATTATATTATTATATTATTAATTATTTATTATATTTTTTTATTTTTTTATTTTTATTTTTTTTGGATCTAGTCCCTTGTTCTTAACATGTATGTAGGCAACCCCGCGATGGCCTCCTACCCCCACAATTACGGTCAATTCGAAGACTCACATTATTATAATGTGAATGGGGTAGGTATGTTATATAATGGACATCAATTTTCTAACATGCATTCTTTTGTGCAACAGGTCGAGGTTTGCAAAATTTGTGAAGATTATTCTCATTTCACATATGATTGTCCGTATTATCCAAAGTATGAGAATTATCACTATCCTAGCTATGCATCGCCACAACCCGACTTCTTTGGGCTCATGTCAGGTCCACATATTCCTCAACAAAGCACCTCTTTAGAAGATATGATGAAAAAATTACTTGATGATCAACAACGATTTCATGAAGAGCTTCAAGAATTTTCGAGTGAGTTTCCAAGCTTGCAAAATTTGGAAACTCAATTTATTCAATTGAATGCCACACTCCAGAATATGCATGACGAGAAAGAGTTGTGTAATACACAACCAACTTCTTACTCAGAGGTGAATGTGGATGTTGATACATTGAGTAATGTTGAGGAGAATGTTGATACACCGGTGGAGAACTACTGGTGCGAAACAACGCAAGGACTTGAAGTCCTTCAAATTGAGCTGGACATGCCCATTGCACCGAATGATGATGATGATGTCGCGCTAGAAATTGGAGTCATTTCAGAACGGCCAGAGGAGCCGCAGATAGAGAGCGAGGAAGACCAACCTCTGGTGTTGGTGAAACCACCCACCCTCCCATGCATATTTGTTAGACCTTGCAAGGGGGTGGAAGTAAAAGAGCATTCGCGGATTTTCTACACTGCCGACACCTTTGTGTTGGATGACCATGACTCGACAGATTCTTTTGTGTTAGAGGTCCCGAATGAGCTCCGAACTCTGAAAGATGGCATGCATGCTGCATTGCCCAAAACTATAGATGCACCATTCGTTGTTGATATCTCGAAAGGAGAGGGCATCACGTGATAAATCAAAGCAAGTCTAGCCAAAGACTTAAAAGAAAGGCGCTCGTTGGGAGGCAGCCCAACTTTATTTTTATTTTTATTGCATTTATTTCAGTTTTAATTTCGTTTTAGTTTTTTTATGCTTAATAAAGCTCTAACTTGGTCTCTTGGATTTTTGCAGGTATAATGAATGTTTGATGAGCACTGATGGCATTAGACCACCCCCTGAGTTTTGCTAGGTTTGACTGTGGATTACATTATTTTTGGAGTAATTTGAGCATATTATTTATTAGGAATTAACATATTATTAGTGTTTAGGTGTTTTGAGACTTGGTTGGGACATATCCAACTTAAGTCACCACATTCGTGGCGGGTCTTTCGGTAGACCCAAAACCTTAAACCTCATTCCATCATCTTGTTGACGTCACCCGTAGTTGAAAGACTCGGGCTCGCAAGATTTGATAGGAATCATTTGAGTTAACTCCCATGGTTATTAGTTCTTGCTCTTATTATGATAATTTTATTTCATAGTTTCCTTCGTCACCTAGACATGTGCAATTTGAGCATTCACTAGTTTTTGGAGACCTTTATTATGCATGTATTTGTATCATCCTCCTATTTATTTATCCATGTTCTTGTTCACCACTATTCTATTTATTTTTGTTGCATGGATTCATTGACTTGTTTTGAACCTTGAGGACAAGGTTCGAAATAAGTTTGGGGGTACTTTAGGATTTGTGGACTGAGCTGGATGAGTTTCTATGCGAAAGACCGCAGGTGAGATCGTTTAAATTTTTTCAATTATATGCGATTGTCGGACGATATTGGTGGTGTTATGTATCTTTTATTCATTCATTTCTTCCATTTCTTTTCCCTCCATCTCACTTCATTAGGAGTTGATACACTTTCATGCGTGCATGCATAATTTTCATTTTTATATTGTTTAGAGTCACCCGAAAACTTTGTTCATGCCTTTGGTTGTGGATGAGTAAATTACAGTTGCCTTTTTGACTTGAAATTTAGAGAAAATTAGGAGAAACATTTAATCAAGTCCGTAGCTCTGCATTTTTATGATTTCATGATTAGAGATTTGGATGATGGTTGGACTTTGTGCTAGATAACGAAAATGAGTAAACGGTCACATTTATGCAAGTTATTTTATTTTAATCCACAATGGGGGATTTGCTTGATTATAGTGAAAGTGAGAAGTTCTAACAAGAGTTTTATGAGTGTAGAGTGTCCTACAAGTTTCCACAGGAGATGGAGCAGGGAAACTTGTGGTAGGAAAAAGCGAGAAAATCGGTCCACATGAAATGGAGCAGGGATCGTACTATTTAAAAAAAAAAAAAAAAAAAAAAAAAAAAAAAAAAAAAAAAGAAGAAGGTTGATGAAAATATTTAAAATAATATTGAAAAAAGGTGGAAGTTGTAAAACTCCTCAAATAAAAGATTTAGTCCGAGTGCTTTCACTATATTAAGTAATATTTTGAACTTGCGTGCTTGAATGTATAGACCAATAAAACTTGTGATTAGTTGATGGCCTTTGTATTGACCGATTCTGTGTCTTGAAAGTGAGATCCTAATTGTGTTTGAGTTGCGAGACTTGACATATCATAACTCTGAAATTTTCTGAGTTTCGTGTTAATTTGGTGACTATGTAAACCAAAGGAACTCCATGAATTTGGGTCGGGTATAGGATTAATTGAGTTGGTATTATTAATAAGTCTAGTTGAGTTTGTGTTTTCATTTACACCTTTACTCGGGACGCGCAAAGTCTTAAGTTTGAGGGTATTTGATAAGTCAGTATTTTATAGGAAATTAGTAGTCGATTTTAGTATATTAATTATTGAAAATATTTAAATATTATATTAAATAATATGTTTTTGTCATTTTTAGGTGAAACGGAGTGCGCGGTTGAATTCGTGACGGAAAAATACGCGAAATCGAGTATTCATATGTTCGGATCCGTTTTACACTGAAAATTGTGTTAACACGTATCTCGAGGCAAATCTGGTACTCGAGGCGATGACGTGGCAAACAGTTTTAAGGAGCGTGCTTTGTGGCTTTGTGCTTGCATGATTCAAGGAACGTGCTTTGTGGCATAATTAGAGGAGAAATGTCAAAAAACGATTAGTTTATATATTATATTATATATATATATATATATCTATCAAATATATAAAAGAGCGAATGTTAGATTTTTGAGTCGTAAGCAAATTGACTATTTTGTCCTTTTTATTATTTCTTTCGCTCCCAATTTTGGTTCCAAGTTCACAATTTCATTACGAGTTATTGTTTTCAATTCAAAATTCGTCTCCAACTCTAACTCCTAGATTTTTTCTTTCACATCTCAACTCGAGTTTTCGATTAAACTCAATTTTTTTTTCCATGATTCTTATTCTCTTCGACTCCTATTCTCTGCATTGTTTGATCGAGATTACGATAAGCTCCAGGTTGCTGAGGAGAATGAGTGGAGATTGTAACGCCGCTTCTACTTTAGGTGACATTAGGTTTTTTTTTCTTAGTTTTTTTTGGGCTCCTCTGCAATTTTGGTCTCTCACATTGTTGAATCTCTAGAACACAAACAAAATACTCGATTTTCTTTTTCTTTTTTTTAATCCGTGGCTCTTTTTATTCTCACTCTATTATCTCCTTTTTTTTATTATGGAACATCTCTTTTAGTCTTTGTTTTATGGGATCATCAAAAACCATACATACCTTTTAGTCTAGGTATAGGCAATGTTTTCAGTTTCTTAGTTTATATCAATCTGGAGAAAAAAAAAAAAAAGATTAGGTCAATCTATGGAGCATTACGCTTTTGCTTTTTAGTTTTTGCAACACTTACATATTCGGATTATCCAAACCACCAAATTTGATATCAATGCTACAACCAGTCTTCTGAAAACAAAAAAAAAATGTATTCATTAGTGATTTGCTTGACCACCAATTGTTTGAATAAATGACAAGCCGAAAGAGCAAATGAACTTTAACTCAATTTTTGTTCCATTACAACAACATAGCCTCAGTCCCAAATTAATTGGGGTCGGCTATATGGATCAAACTTTTTCATTGTGCTAACTCGAACTACCATCTACCCATTTCATTAAACCTCAAAAATAGATAGTGGCGAAAACCCTTTACAAAAATCACTCATACCGTGAAGATTGACAACTTCCCACGAACACCCAACCGTAGAAAATCGGTAAAAGTCTAGCGATCAATAAAGTCTTCAATGGATCATCAGTAGTGCTTGTGTTCTTAACATTTTCTTCAATTTAAACAAGAGATTACGTAATAAGCTTTGTTACTATTATAGATCAAATGCGGCATCTTTTTATTTAAATCTAGAAGCATTTAATAGAAAACCAAGTCTATAGATCAATAAAGAAGAAGAAAATAATAAAATGGCATAACTGCTTGCAGCATTAAGCATGCTAATTAAGTGGACTTCTCATATATAGGTTGTTATGATCTAAAAAAAAAAAAAAAAAAAAAAAGTGGCTCTATGCGTATAGTCTTCTATGTTAACTTTGCGTTTTATTTTAGGTACCATCATTGTGTATTACATTAAAAAGTGATACAAGCTCAAGGCATGAGAGGACTTTTAGGTTTTGTATATGATAATAGGCAGTCTCTGCTTATGTATATGATATATCTAGATTTTGCAATAGATTTAAGTGTTTAGAGGCATAGATCGTGTATTAATCACATTGTATTATTTAGGAGAACTATTCGTTGTCAATTAAGTGTAACCATTTTATCTTGCATTAGCGAGTTACCAATTGGTTGAATAAATGTCAAGCCAATCTAGATTTTGGTTACAACTATCCAACTTCAAAGTGTTGAATAAAAATGACCACCAAGTGTTTGAATTGTAAGTGTTGTTGTTGATTCCATTTTATTAGAGGTTATTTTTAAAGTTATATATCAACCTATCCATCATTGTTGAGCTGCCTTAGTATGATAGATTTATACTAAATCTTATATTTATTTTTATACTAAATTTGCATTGTTTTGATTAACATTATTTATTTCTTTAAGGAAACTCCCGCGAGCGAAGCGAGCGGGCTTAGTCGTGCGTAGCACGATCACGAAACTAGTATATATATATATATCTATACTATTATAATAGCAATCATAAAACGGTTAACCGTGAAGCCTTTTTGGCTAAAAGTCTCGATAATGCCCCTAAGTACTATGATCCAAATATTTAAAATTTGGGATAAATTGGTAATTTAATCGATAATTCCAAATTAATAGGCGATTTGGAATTTGCGATTTCGAATTTAAATGTGCAAATCGAAATTGAATTACTTTCTAAAGGTACCCCAATTCCTAACAATGGGATTTGGAGATTTACTTCTCTCTCACACACACACATCCACGTTTCTCTCTCTCTCTTCCACGGTTCTCTCTCTCTCCCCTCTCTCTCTCTCTCTCTCTCTCTCTCTCTCTCTCCACTTTCCACGTTTCTCTCTCTCTCCCCTCCACTTCTCTCTCTCTCCTCCACTTCTCTCTCTCTCTCTCTCTCCACTTTCCACGTTTCTCTCTCTCTCTTCCACGGTTCTCTCTCTCCCTCCACTTCTCTCCTCCAGGCGTTCTTTACTTTTTCTCCATTCACGTTTTTATTTACATATGGTTTCCTAAAATAAAAAATGATGATTTTAACCATTGAGATGTCGTTTTAATGAGTTCCATTAATCGCTACCATTTTCACATCACCTTCAAGTCTATTATTCTTCACGCCTCCATGAAGACCTCTATGAAAAAAATGGAGAGATACAAATCTTTCGATTGGAGAGTGCGCACTCACTTTCGCCATGTTGCTCTTGAGGATCTTTGTGAAGTATTATATTTTAATTTGCTTCGGAAATTGGGAAGGTACGTAACTTCAATGTTATTGATGCAAAGTGATGCCATGCGGTGCCATTGTATTTTTCATAAATTTTATGGTAATACTTTATATTATGAAAATATTATTTTTCTTAATAATTAAAAAAAACTTCAACTTAATTCGTTTTCAAAGTTCAATAATAGAGTTTTCACTTTTTGCAATGCATATAATTTATTGGGTTCCTACTTTGACTACCATGCATAATTTAACTTTCACAAATGTTTATTAATATATTTATTGTTTATGCCTCACGCACATAGCGCGTGCCCATTGACTAGATAGCTATTTAGTAGTACCGTTTTTCTATTTATATAAAGTTTTGATTTAGATAGCTATTTAATAGATATTAAATTGCATCGATTCGATTTAATAGATGTTTAATAGCAATATGAAAACAATGTTTGTTAGGACTCTATTTCTTTTTGTAGAATCGATTCTAATTTAATGAAAAGTTATATTTAGGTACTTAATACCACGGGATGTATTTGGAAATAATTTTATTTAGATAGCTATTTAATAGCTATTTAGTACCACAGCTTTCTCTTTGTATATAGTTTTGATTTAGATAGACACCTATTTAATAGATATTTAATTGCAACGGTTCTATTTAATAGCAATATGAAATCAGTCGATTCTTAGGACTTATCTTTTTTTTAGTTCTTTTTAGATAATATAAGAAGTTACATTCTATTTATATTTGTGACTTTTTGTCATTAAGATAATATTTTAATATTAACTTTCACAAATGTTTATTAATATATTTATTGTTTATGCCTCACGCGCATAGCGCGTGTCCATTGACTAGTATATATATATATATATATGTTAGGGAGAGAGTCGACAAAGTGGTCTGAAAAAGGGGAGAGAAAGTGGACAAAGTGGAAAGAATAAAATAAGGGAGAACGTGGATACAAAATGACATCAAAATCAGCACGTTTGACCATCCCCATGTTTTAGTGCAACATTGTTGCACATTGTCTCGTTAGAAACAAGAAGAAAAAATATAAAAAGAGGACAGCAAGGAGGTTATAAGAGGAGAGGCGATTCTTCTCTGAAGGGGGGCATCTCTCCATACTTGACTCTTTGGCCAAACTCCTCTCCCCCATTCTATTTTCTATTTTTGTTTGTTCTTTGTGTTCTTCAATTATGCGAGGCTAAAACCTCTAGCCTAGGCAAGATTGCAAGGGATGTTCGATTGCGCATATCAATGGATTTGTGAGATTTATATATTTTAATTTCAGTCTTTTTATTAATATTTTATTTTCTTTGGTATTATTTGAACAATCAAAGTTAAACACTTGTTTAAACTTTGATTTATTTGTCAGTGAGTCGTAAGCATCCGTCCTTATGCAATAAGACCACACTAGTGACAATTGACCATACCAATTGATTAGTCTCTTTTGGGACCGGTTGAATACCTTAGAAATCTAGGCTAAATCGGACACACGAGTGATCCGGTTGTCTAGGTGTAGTGCCTTCACAAAGCCCATTGCGGTCAATACATTAAATCTAATTCACTTGAATATATGGTTGCGTGTCTGACTAGAGAAATAGTCACGTCGTACCTTGGCTATCGAGATTAGGAAGTGCGAGGAACCGCGTGCGTCACCGGGTCTATAGCTACACTAAGATATTTTGATTTGCATATTTTACATAAATCGATGACCAAATCCAATTTATTACCGAACCGAACTTGTATGTCTTGACCTAGGTATTTTTATTAATTGTTTTTATTGTTTTGTTTATTTATTTTATTATTAGATAATTAATTTATTCTCTATCAAACCCCGATTTCCTTTTTTGTTATTTTTGACCATAGAAAGATTACCAGTCCCTGTGGGATCAACCCTTTGCCACTATTCTACAAAAATAGTTGGTTTAGGTAAATATAAATAATTTTATTGACGCGTTCGGCGCGCGTCAATAGTGTAGTTGAAGTAGTGTAAAGATAATGTTAACTTGCTGCATTATGAATTTGCACTGCCTGATCAAAGTATTTGAGATGCTTTTGTGCCCCCTTTGTACACCAAAAAAAAGTACCCTTTTTGGCTTTTTGTTTTTCAGCTTGTCAACTTGCCTCTTAACTAAGAATTACAAGCTTTTACAATAGTGGATAAGTTTCCCATGGCTTTTTTTTTTATAACTTGAGTGAGAGTTAAACTCGCAATTTCTCAAATCTTACTTTTTGATAAGTGATGTCTTTACCGTCTTATTAGAGATACTTTGATTTTCTTACGAACGAAAAAGTTAAATAAATATTATTTGGTTAATATGAAAGAAGACTCGAGACGAATTGACGGGGATTATATAATAATTATAAAAGACTCAAAAGATTTGTTGAATGATATCATCAACTGCATCAAAATGTAGGAAATGGAAATGTTAGATTCATGTAGACAACCTCAACTAATTTATCACATAACGATTTATCACATAAGGATGCATTTAGTTATTTAGTTAGGACTTGGTTTTGTGTATATTCCATAGTCTTTGCATACAAAAATTTCCTAAGTTAAAGGATTAAATTGAGTAAGGAGTTGGGTCCAAGGAGGTCGATCTCCTCACCTAAAATGCTCATTGTTTGTTTGTTTGTTTTTTTGATAAGTGGTTCCAATACGAGTCGAATTAAAGACCTCTCCCAACTTTTAACTTTTAGCAAGTGATCTTTTATACCTTCTAAAATGAAGAATTGTTTTTTTGACATTAACAATGTCACGATCTAAAGTCACATCAACTTTGAGAGTTGCGTTTCAGGATACATATTGCCACTGCATATCTTTAGATCACACATCTCATGTGATATGCGTGAAAAATTGTGTTCACACATATTACACACATTTTGAAGTGCACATAGATGGCTCTTAAAATTATTTACTTTTTTCTTTTTCCTTTTGAGGAGGAATTTACTGAAACACCCTTGAAACGTACTCTCCGCAATAAATATCTAGGGGCAAAAAATATCGCATAGAAGTAAGGACAAAACCGTCAATATAATAATCCCTACAAAGCTAAAACCTAATTCGTTCATTCCCATCGACGAAACCCTCGTCGAAAAACTAGGTTTTCGTTTCTTTGGCGTTTCAGAAATCAATCTCGACAAATCTCTCCAACATCAAGCCCGATAAGTTGTTGTTTCTGGTGATTCTCCATTATCTCTCTCTCTCTCGTAAAATGCTTCTCGCGCTTTGCTTCATTGTTTTGTTGTTGTTGTTGCGTTCGTGATTCGCTAAAGCTAGGGTTTTGGTTTTATGATGTTTCGTCGCATTGTCCTTCTTACTTTAGTTTGATTTCCTCAAGTTTGATCTTTGTGGAGTTTCCGCGGATGCGCTTCGATTTTGGTGTAATGGCGTTGTTGATTTCGTTGTGTAATCATTAGGGTTAGTTGTGGAATTGATGTTCGTTCTTGTTGATAGCTCGAAAGAACTGATCTTACCTAGAATCGTTTTTGGGACGAACACTTGAGTTTCTGATGAAATGGCGTTGTAGATTTCCTTGTGTAATTATTATGGTTAGTTGTTGAATTCATTTGCGTTGTTATTAATAGCTCGAAAGAGTTGAGCTTTTGGGAAAATAGGAAGAACTAGAGTTGAGCTTTTTTCTTGTACAAAAATGTCAGCATTAGAGAAATGAAGCAAGAAATAAAAGTTTCATCTCATCTCATCACTACCTTCTTCTTCTATTTCTTTCTACTTCCTCTCTTTACGTCTTCTTAGGAGACTCGAGCTCTTCTCGAATTGGGTTCTCTATCAATTGGTGTTTTCATTTTGTTCTCCATGCCTCCCATGAAAGATGAATGAATTATAGATGCGATTTTATGCTCCTGGTGAGCTAGTAGATGCAATGAGGCAAAAACTTGATGACCACTTTGACTTCTATGACTATTCTAATGCTGAAATCTTCACCAACTTGAGTTGATTTACCAATGAACGGTCCACTTGAAACTAAGTTGCAATCCTCATGGTGTTTGTTAATGCACCCAATAATAAATCGTTGTAAGTGGAATATGGTCCGGACCAAAACTAGACAAAGCTAGCACAACTTCTAAATTCCCAAAGCAAACCATCAAAAAGTTAGACTCCCCTCGCCACAAAGGTTGAATGTGTATACATCAACAAGTAAATGTTATGTCAAGGCCCAAGAGTTATTGACGAGAAAATGTTGGGCCTTCCACGATCATCTCTCGCCTTGAGAGACAAGATCAGTCTCGTGGAGATGAGGGATGTCGACTGGGGCCAGGGAGGCACACTGACAACGTCAATGGAGAACTCCATCGTGAGAAACATATAGTTATGTGCAGCCCTTCGAACGTCCAAATTTGGTGGCCAAGGCAAAAGAGAAAAATTTCGAAAGCTTGGATGGGGAAGGAGGATCAGGGAGATGGCGAGGGAGGTCGCTGGTCTTTGGCTTGCTTGATGGAGTGAAACAAGAGACCTGGAAAGAGGATGTGAGGATGGCGTTCTATGGAATTTAGGGTCGGAGGGGGCGAGTTTAATGAGGGGTGGTGATTATGTAGGTAGTTGTGGTGGGTTGGTGGGCGGTTTAACGACGAACAGAGGGATTGTTGGTGGGCGGCTTAACGACGAATAGAGGGATTGTTGGTGGTGGCTTAGGCAAGTTAGTTGTTGAGAGAAGGGGCTGCAACTAGTGAGTGAGTCGTCGTATTAGCAACGAGGGTTCGCTATTTAGAAACAACACAACCGTAGAAGTCATAGCGAGCATCAAGTTTGCGATCCATTGGGTCAAGTCGCTCATTAGTTGCATTTACTTGCTAAACGAGAGCATAAATTTCATCTATAATGGTTTGGTTTTTTGTTGAGAGGGAGGGGGCGGGGGCATGAAGAACAAAATGAAAGCATCAATCGATAGAAACCTAATTCGAGAAAGGCTTAATCTCAAATACTTTGATCAGGCAGTGCAAATTCATAATGCAGCAACTTAACATCATCTTTACACTACTTCAACTACACTATCAAACCCAGAAGGAAACGAAATATAAGCAAAGCTGATGAACCATAAAACTTGAGTAAACGAGTTTTAATTATCCGTCGCAATGCAGGATGTTCAGCTCAAGTGAATCGGGACGTGAATCGGGACGTACTGCTTCACTGCAACCTTAAAGAAGGGCCCATTCACCAGTCTAGAGAAATAAGCTTTTGTACTCCCCATTCGCAAGTTGGCATAACCGGTTGTACGTAAATGCATCTGTTAAAAAACGTCAATAGCATTCAAATCTTCCTCAAGTCACAAAGAATAGGTAAATAACTTGCAATCTACTAGCAGCAATAAGACATGCTCTAGAGGTTAGGACAAATTAATTAAATACCCTTGATAAAAAAAAAAACATAAAAAATTTAACAAAGGGCAGCATCCGTAGCTATGGGATAGTGAATTGAATTCCATTGTTATCACTACTTGCCTCCAATATCAATGTTGCAAAAGAAAACAAGTCTCCGCAGACAGTGTTATTTGTTTTCCAAACGGTAATTCAAATATTTAGCATTCACTCAAGATTCCATGACCACAGCTACACTGTATGCCGTTGTACCTATTGTAAACCACCTGTTTAATAATGTAATAACCCGAGGTACTTATTTGTGATACGGGCTTCAGTAGATTTTAATAAGCATCAAATAAGTCAAATAGTTCTTAGTCATTTCCTTCAAATACTCACAAATAGAGGAAACATACAAGAATCAGAAAAATTAGTTGCAAATATATTGATAAATTTAAAAACAGTAAAGAAGGCTCGTGATGGTTTGGACTGCTCTACTTTCCAACCAAATCAAAACCATTATTTGAGAGAAAACATATAGCGTAGAATTGGAAACAATACCGAATTTTTCTCCAAAATCAGTTACTATTTCGGCTTGAATGGAGTTGTTGGTGTCTGCAATACCAATCACCTCAACGAAATTTGACAGAGGAAATGGAGGTAAACTGCCTTTGATAATCAATGAGCGGTCATCCGTAGACTTTCCCTTGATGGCTACACCATCCGAATGCAGAACCTGGACAACAGCCCGAACTTTTCGCCCTACATACATCGGCAACAACTCTGCATTGACAAACACTGCCGGGTTCGACGTATCCATGTCCTGGAAATCAAAAGTAGAGAAGTGAAATAAATAAGAAAACAACAAATATCATGTCTCCATGTATGTGTGTATTGTAACTTTGCAAGGGTTCTAATTTAAGTATTGCAAATTGAGAAAAGAGAAAGCAAACCCCTGCGCAACACATTCACGAAACAGACGAAGTAGAAAAAAGGGCGTAACATATATATAAGAAAAGATAACTTGACTAATCTAGAAATTTCAAAAAGTAATGAATGAATCTAATGTATTCATAATCCAACACAACGTGCCATATAAAATATAACAAAAGGCACAACCAAGCAAGAAACGCGCTCATCAGGAAACATGAATTACCTTAAAAAAAAAGATAATTTTGCACTGTTAGAGTAAATCATTAGGGTGGTGTTTAGTGAGTATCTTGAGGATTATCTGTGGTAGTGTAAGGAGTAAGCGATGTATGTGTGTGTCAAGTGTGTCTGTAAATGAAGGGTTGAGATGTAAACAAATGAACGGCTCATATGTATTCTTGTTTTGATATATAAATGAAAACAACAGTAGCATCGACGAGTTTGTTGAGCTACTGATTTCTCCAAAACCCTAACAATGGAGTTCCTCTGGAACTCCAACATGCACCAACTAATGAAGTGGTAAACTACAACAACAACAAGAAAGCATCAATCCCAAGTTACATAGGCAACCGAGTAGTAAACTAGCCGCTACAAGTTCATCAAGAGAATCGAATTCCCAAACAAAATCAACACAATCGAAACGCATCCGTGCGAACTCCACGAACAAAGTAACATGTAAAATGATGCGAAAGATTCAAAAGTCAAGAATGGGCCCTTCTTTAAGGTTGCAGTGAAGCAGTACGTCCCGATTCACTTAAGCTGAACATCCTGCATTGCGACGGATGATTAAAACTCGTTTACTCAAGTTTTATGGTTCATCAGCTTTCCTTATATTTCGTTTCCTTCTGGGTTTGATAGTGTAGTTGAAGTAGTGTAAAGATGATGTTAACTTGCTACATTATGAATTTGCACTGCCTGATCAAAGTATTTGAGATGCTTTTGTGCCCCCTTTGTACACAAAAAAAAAGTACCCTTTTTGGCTTTTTGTTTTTCAGCTTGTCAACTTGCCTCTTAACTAAGAATTACAGGCTTTTACAGTAGTGGATTAGTTTCCCATGGCTTTTTTTTATAACTTGAGTGAGAGTTAAACTCGCAATTTCTCAAATCTTACTTTTTGATAAGTGATGTCTTTACCATCTTATTAGAGATACTTTGATTTTCTTACGAACGAAAAAGTTAAATAAATATTATTTGGTTAATATGAAAGAAGACTTAAGACGAATTGACGGGGATTATATAATAATTATAAAAGACTCAAAAGATTTGTTGAATGATATCATCAACTGCATCAAAATGTAGGAAATGGAAATGTTAGATTCATGTCAACTAATTTATCACATAAGGATGCACTTGGTTATTTAGTTAGGACTTGGTTTTGTGTATATTCCATAGTCTTTGCATACAAAAATTTCCTAAGTTAAAGGATTAAATTGAGTAAGGAGTTGGGTCCAAGGAGGTCGGTCTCCTCACCTAAAATGCTCATTGTTTGTTTGTTTGTTTTTTGATAAGTGGCTCCAATATGAGTCGAATTAAAGACCTCTCCCAACTTTTAACTTTTAGCAAGTGATTTTTTACACCTTTTAAAATGAAGAATTATTTTTTTGACATTAACAATGTCACAGCCTAAAGTCACATCAACTTTAAGAGTTGCGTTTCAGGATACACACTGCCACTGTACATCTTATATTACACATCTCATGTGTTATGAATGAAAAATTGTGTTCACACACATTTTGAAGTGACTTTCGTTGGAATTTGATTATGTCAATGTAGGCTATGTAGCTCTTCCCCCGTAAAATTGTATACTTTTTATCTTTTTCCTTTTGAGGAGGAATTTACTGAAACACCCTTGAAACGTACTCTCCGCGATAGGTATCTAGGGGCAAAAAATATCACATAGAAGTAAGGACAGAACCGTCAATATAATAATCCCTACAAGGCTAAAACCCAATTCGTTCATCCCCATCGACGAAACCCTAATCGAAAAACTAGGTTTTCGTTTTTTTGGCGCTTCGGAAATCAATCTCGACAAATCTCTCCAACATCAAGCCCGATCAGTTGTTGTTTCTGGTGATTCTCCATTATCGCTCTCTCTCTCTCTCTATAATGCTTGTCGCGCTTTGCTTCATCGTTTTGTTGTTGTTGTTGCGTTCGTGATTCGCAAAAGCTAGGGTTTTGGTTTTTTGATGTTTCGTCGCATTGTCCTTGTTACTTCAGTTTGATTTCTTTAAGTTTTGATCTTTGTGGAGTTTCCGCGGATGCGCTTCGATTTTGGTGTAATGGCGTTGTTGATTTCGTTGTGTAATTATTATTAGGGTTAGTTGTTGAATTGATATTCGTTCTTGTTGATAGCTCGAAAGAACTGATCTTAACTAGAATCATTTTTGGGACGAATACTTGAGTTTCTGATGAAATGGCGTTGTAGATTTCCTTGTGTAATTATTATGGTTAGTTGTTGAATTCATTTGCGTTGTTATTGATAGCTCGAAAGAGTTGAGCTTTTAGGAAAATAGGAAGAACTAGAATAATTTTTTTGGGACGAACACTTAAGTCTCTGTTGTTGTTTATTGTAGGTCGTAAGTAGACTTTCTCCTATTTGTGCTTGATTATGGAATCTTGGTGAACTTGTAAGCAAGTAGTTTGTGTTATTCTGATTGAGAGGTTTTGGGTTTTTAGGGTTTTGAGCGCATCACTGAGAAGACGTGGTCGTGGTTCTTCTTCTCTTCATCTCCTTCGTCGCTATCGCGATGAGTCGGTCAGGCCAACCCCCAGATCTCAAGAAGTAACTCTCTTTTAATCCATCTCTCTCTCTCTCTCTCTCTCTCTCTCTCTCTCTCTCTCTCTCTCTCTCTCTCTCTCTATGTGTTAATCTTGTTAGGGTTTTGATTCATTTCACTTCTTCTTCGCAACAGTGTACATGGACAAGCAGCTTCAAAGTAAGTTCCTTGATCTCGATTTTCATGCTCGAACTTCACAATCTTCGCATTCACGTTTTTAGTTCCTAAACCAATGCTTTGGTTATTTGTATCTGCAATTTTATGATTTTTTCCTCTTTTGAGGATGATTTTGGTTTCTACTTTGTTTTGTGTGAAAGCTTGGTGATGCTATGTTTCATGTTTCTTCATTAATTGCTTTGTTGTATTTGATGTCGATTCTCGATTGATAGATACCAAGATTAAACATGTAGGTCATGATAATGCATTTTTAGTGTTTTAGTAAGTTCTTTTAGTAGTGTGGTCAAACCTTTTATTCTTTTAAAAGGTACATGTAAGAGGTGTGACATTTTGTTAAGGGGGTGAAATGTGAAAATTTCTTCAATGGAAATTCCATTAGTCTTTAAGTTCCTATCCATTTTTATAGGAACCTTAGATTTACCTGAATTATTTGATCGAACACGATACTACAAAGAAATCGTTGATAGCACTTAAGAGGTTATCTCTCTCCAAACATCTCTAAATAGAATTTCTTTCAAAAATACATTTCTTTTCTTGTATAAAAATGTCAGCATTAGAGAAATGAAGCAAGAAATTAAAGTTTCATCTCATCTCATCACCATCTTCTTCTTCTATTTCTTGTACCTTCCTCTCTTTACGTCTTCTTAGGAGACTCGAGCTCTTGTCGAATTGGGTTTCCTATCAATTGGTGTTTTCATTTTGTTCTCCATGCCTCCCATGAAAGATCAATGAATTATAGATGTGATTTTATGCTCCTGGTGAGCTAGTAGATGTAATGGGGCAAAAACTTGATGACCATTTCGACTTCTATGATGCTGAAATCTTCACCAACTTGAGATGATTTACCAATGAACTGTCCACTTGAAACTAAGTTGCAATCCTCATGGTGTTTGTTAATGCACCCAATAATAAATCAGTTGTAAGTAGAATATGCTCCAGACCAAAACTAGACAGGCTAGCACAACTTCTAAACTCCCGGCAAACCGTCAAAAAGTTTAGACTCTCCTTTGCCACAAAGGTTGGATGTGTATACATCAACAAGTAAATGTTGTGTCAAGGCCCAAGAGTTATTGACAAGAAAACGTTGGGCCTTCCACGATCATCTCTGCCTTGAGCAGACAAGATTAGGTCTGTGGAGATGAGGGATGTCTGGTGGGGCCAGGGAGACATACTGGCAACGTCAATGGAGAACTCCATCATGAGAAACATATAGGTCTGTGCAACCCTTCGACCGTCCAAATTTGGTGGCCAAGGCAAAAGAGGAAAATTTCATAAGCTTGTATGGGGAAGGAGGATCAGGGAGATGGCGAGGGGAGGTCGCTGGTCTTTGGCTTGCTCGATAGAGTGAAACAAGAGACTTGAAAGAGGATGTGAGGATGGCGTTCTGTGGAATTTAGGGTCGAAGGGGCGAGTTTAATGAGGGGTGGTGCTTAAGTAGGTAGATGTGGTGGGTTGGTGGGCGGCTTAACAATGAACGAAGGGATTGTTGGTGGTGGCTTAGGTAAGTTAGTTGTGAGAGAGGAGGGCTGCAACTAGTGAGTGAGACGTCGTATTTGCAACAAGGGTTCGTGCAACAACGCCACCGTAAAAGTCATACATCAAGTTTGTGATCCATTGGGTCAAGTCGCTCATTAGTTGCATTTACTTGCTCAACAAGAACATAAATTGCATCAATAATGGATTGGTTTTTTGTTGAGAAGGAGGGGGCGGGGGCATGAAGAACAAAATGAAAGCACCAATCGATAGAAACCTAATTCGAGAAGGGCTTAATCTTGTAAGAAGACATAGATAAGGTGAAGAATAGAAGGATATAGATAGAGGTAGAAGAATAACACAGAGATGAAGTCGCACTTTTCCTTCCTTGGTTTCTTCATTCATCAAATGTATTTTATACAAAGTCCTAATATTTAGTCTACTAAATTACTTATAAACTCATGACACATGAATGGCTTTAATTGGTAACATATTAAACCAAGAAAAAGTAAATAAAATTCTAATATATAAACTACTCCCAACTAGTAGTAAAGATCTCTTAGTCCTTCAAGCATGTGTCTGTATCAATAAAATGTTGATATGCTATAGAAGGCGCCTCTGCAATTGCAACAATAAAAGTTAAGGCATCGAAAAGTGATGAACCACCAAAGATTAGAGATGGCTGGTTGTGGGTTGTGGATGTTAGGATTTGTGGTGACTGAGGATGGAATGGACGATGATAGAGGGAGTGATGCAACTGGCGAGTAAGTAGCCGTCTTTACAATGAAAAGGGTTTGCAGTTCAGCGATAACATAGTCATATAAGTCATACTAGGCAGCAAGTTTCTCCATATGGGCAACAAGTTTCTTCGTTCATCAAATGTCTTTTATACAAAGTCCTAATATTTAGTCTACTAAATTACTTATCTACCTTGATTGATTCAAAGTCTTAATATTTAGTCTACTAAATTACTTATCAACTCATATCACATGATTGATTTTAATTGGTAACATACTAAACCTAGAAAAAGTAAATAAAATGCTAATATAAACTACTCCCAACTAGTGGTAAAGATATCTAAGTCCTTCAAGCATGTGTTTGTATCAATAAAATGTTGATATGCTAGAGCATGCGCCTTTCAACTGCAACAATAAAAGTTAAGGCATCGAAAAGTGATGAACCACCAAAGATTAGAGATGGCTGGTTGTGGGTTGTGGATGTTAGGATTTGTGGTGACTGGGGATGGAATGGACGGTGATAGAGGGAGTGATGCAACTGGCGAATAAGTAGCCGTCTTTGCAACAACAAGGGTTTGCAGTTCATCAATAACGTAGTCATATAAGTCATACTAGGCACCTAGTTTCTCCAAATGGGTATCAAGTTTCCGCCTCATTGCACCTACCATCTCACCAAGAGTATAAATTGCATTTATAAAACGAAAGGTATGAAAAAAAGAAGATAAGGATAAGGTCTCAAATCTCCTAAGAAGACGTAGAGAGAGATGAAGGTAGAGAGAATTAGATAGAAAAAGAAGAAGATAAGGATGAGATGCAACTTTTTCTTTCTCATTTCATTTTTCTAACATTAACCTTTTTATACAAATATATTTTAGGGTTAACAAAGACAACCTAAACCAACATAAAGACTTGGGCAAGCCCACAAAAATTCAAATTAAACTCTTAGACTTTGACATAACGTTTGCGTTGGCCTTCACGTCTTGTCCCACAATTTCGTTCCAATTCATAGTAAAACTTGAAATTGCCTCTTAACCCAAGAGTTACCTCGTATCACTATCTCACTACCCATATATTCACTCTAGAGAACTTACTTGAACCTTAAAAAATTAATGTGATGATCATCATCCGTAATTTCGGGTGTATCATTACCTATAGTTGAAAGATTCACCTTTTCTTCAAGGCGGATAAGAGAAAATGGTCAGAGGAGGAGACGACTTGCTAGGATCGTGAACCCACGTAGGAGAGATTAATGAGCCAACATAAAAGATGACCATGTTATGATCTATATCAACCTTGTATCGGGGAGGGTGTTCAATTACGTTGGAATCTTGATGGGGGCACAAAATTAACGACCATCAAGTATGTTCAAGAGAATGGGAGTGTTAAGAGAATTGAAGTGTTAAAGAACTTAGCGTGCAATTGATGCGCCATATGAATGCCACTTAAAGGGCTCAGAAAGGTAGACTCCAATAGGCATCTACACATTGACATAACTAGTAAGTCAAAATTGAGAGTAGAATCACAGATTCAAAATGAAAGTGATTGCAAGCATCACTATTTAATTTCATCTTGCGTTTGGGTCCATCATCACGGCTATGTTAGTTACCCTTGCATGAATGCTACTACTTGAAATCTAATCTCATCTTGCGTTTCGACGACGATTGGCGTGCCTCTCTTATTGAGTTCACCTTGCATCTTTTATATCGTGCATAGCTCACTATCTTGTATAAGTGTTTGGAGCTAGTATGAGTTTCGGTTGCAAAATTCTTGAAATCATTGTTACATCCTTGTACTTCGCTTCGGGAAATTGGAAATTTCTTTTTGGAGCTTTTTGTTTTTCGAACTTGAGGGAACTGGATACATCTTTAATCCATTCATACTTGAGTGTTATTTGCGTCTCCTAGTTTGTGCTGAAACTCTATTCATGCCTGAGTTGGACATTTATTTTGCAGTCAAGCTGAATGCAAACCGTGTTGTAGTTGGCACGCTCCGTGGATTTAATCAATTTATGAATTTGGTGATTGACAACACCATGGAACTTAACGGGAATGAGAAAAATGACATTGGCATGGTGGTGAGAATCTCTCCATTGGGTTTACATCCTTTTTTAATCCCCATTTTTGTCGATAAGAATTCAATTATTTTTCCTTTGTAATTCTTGATCTGTGTTAGCCCCTCTAACAAGCTCTTTGTGAATGTTTCTGCAGGTCATAAGAGGGAATAGCGTAGTGATGATTGAAGCTCTTGAACCTGTAGCCAGATCTCAGTAGACTTAAGTTTGTATGAATCTTGAATTATTTTGAGAGATTGGTAGCTATTTGATATGTTATTGGAGTTCCATGGACATGCGTTGGATGAAATTCAGTTGTCTCCTTGAGCCCGACCGGTTTTCTGCTGCGAATGAAAGGTGAATGAAGTTTGTGTTGGCCATTGATGGACTACACTTGCTATATGTGCCACCTTTTTTAATGTATTGAAGTCAAAACTTGCCATGCATTTATTAAAACAGCTTGGTCGTTTAATCATCTCATTGCGAGCATGTTATGAGTTATGACAATGCCACAATCTGTGCCCTCGATAAGCAAACAGTAATGTTATTTGGACTTGTGAGTTCGGACTTAAAGTTTTTTTTTTTTTTTATTTCAAATATATCTTTGAGCAATTAATAAAGCAATAACAATCACTTGTAAATTTTTTTTGATATCCTTTAAATATTTACAAAAATCTTAAAAACATCTATATGAGTTCAGATTTATAAGTTTAAGTAAATTTATTATTTTCTTTAAATTCAAACTTAGAAGTAGAATTAAACTAAGCATTTTCCCCTCTCCACTCAAGTCTCATTTTTGTGTTGAATTCTTCATACCACCTCGTGTAGGGGTTTTTTTTTTTTTTTTTTTTTTTTTGACATTTAATGAAGTTACTCCAAAGTCACATAAGCTTTTGGAGTCTTCGTGCATTGCAGGATAAACATTCGTGTATTATGCTTGAAAAATTGTATTCACATGTATCTTGAGGCGCTCATAAGTGACTCTTAAGGCCTATGTGTGCGTTGCAGAACCATACTCGTGTGTTACGCATGAAGAATTATGTTCATATGCATCTCAAGTTGTCCTCAGATGACTCTTGAAGCTCGTGTGACTTTGGTGACGTCAATACAAGCTAACTCTCCGATATTAACCTCTGCAAGGCTAAAACCAGGAAACCCGAGATTGATTTTTTTGGCGCTTCAGAAAGCAATCTCGACAAATCTCTCCAACATCAAGCCCGATCAGTTGTTGTTTCTGGTGATTCTCCATTATTGTTCTCTCTAATCCATCTAGCGGTTCGCTTGATTGTTTTGTTGTTGTTGCGTTCGTGATTTGCGAAACCTAGGGTTTGGGTTTTTCGATGTTTCTTTGCATTGTTCTTGTTACTTGTCAGTTTGATTTCCCGCAAGTTTTGATCTTCGTGGAGTTCCATCGGATGCACTTCGATTTTGGTGTAATGGCGATGTTGATTTTGTTGTGTAATTATTATTTGGGTTAGTTGTTGAATTGGTATTCGTTGTTATTGATAGCTCGAAAGAACTGATCTTTTGGGATATAGGAAGAACTAGAATCGTTTTTGGGACGAACACTTGAGTTTCTATTAAATGTTGTTGTTGATTTCGTTGTGTAATTATTGTTAGGGTTAGTTGTTGAATTGATATTCGTTGTTATTGATAGGTTGAAAGAACTGATCTTTTGGGAATAAAGGAAGAACTAGAATCGTTTTTGGGACGAACACTTGAATTTCTGATGAAATGGCTTTCTTGATTTCGTTGTTTAATTATTAGGGTTAGTTGTTGAATTCATTTTTGTGTAGCTCGAAAGAGCTGAGCTTTGGGGAATATAGGACTAACTAGATTTTTTTCTTTTTGTGACGAACACTTTTTGTTTTGATGCAACGGCGTTGTTGATTTTATTGTGTAATTATTGGGGTTTGTTGTTTAATCATTTGCGTTGTTATTGATAGCTCGAAAGAACTGATCTTTTAGGAATATAAGAAGGAAAAGAATCGTTTTTTGGGATGAACACTTGAGTCTCTGATCTAGTTTATTGTAGTTCGAAAGTATATTTTATCCTATTTGTGTTTGATTATGGAATCTTGATGAACTTGTAGCTCTTGTTGTTTGATTTTAGGGGTTTACAGAGGTATACCTAAGCTAACTTGAGAAACATTGATTAGGAAGAATTTAAAGGATTTGGAAAGCACATCATTAAGTGCACTAAATATAGGACTTTGTTGTTGTTTGGACTTTGGAAACCTCCAAAGACTCAGATGTCCCCATTAAAAAATTTGACTTAACAGAAACTCAACGATGTAGGGGTGGACTGAAGCTAACTTGAGACATATTGATTAGGAAGGATTTAAAAAATTTGGAAGCCCACCATTAGTTGCACTAAATCAAGTGCAATGGAAGACTTTGTAGTTTACCGATTGATCACTGTCTTTAGTTGGTGCTTTTTTTTTTTTTTTTTTTTTTTTTTTTTTTTTTTTTCTCTTGTATATAATTCATTTTGCTTCTCCTATCCTTTTTCTGTTTCTTTTTTTTTTTCTGACTCAGCGGATGTTTTCTCCTTCTTGTTTTCATTTACTACTCTGAAAATGTCCTCGTGTAATTAGTTTGGAAGCTCAATAACTCCTGATGGCCTCTTGCATTTTTGTGTCTGTTATATTTTGTCGCATATCATGTACGATTGTGAATGTTTTAGATTCATTCCTTATTTTTTGAAACTTCTTGATGAATGAAGATCTTGTTTCTTACATATATGATACACCTTTTTTTTTACTTTGCCCTGTTTTGTGAATGCGTTGCGCAGGGGTTTAGATAGTTAAACACTTAGTGGCCAATGCTTTTGAGCGGTAGCCTGAAATCTAAAGTTCGAAATGTTCATTCTTCGCATTTTGCACCTGTTGAGCATCGTCATCCTTTTGAATCTTGATTGTCATTCAGTTTGCTCTCTTGCCTGTCATTATTTGTACTGCTAGTACTTTTATCGTTCCTTGTGAAAAATCTCACTTTGAATATCCCTGAAGCCATATCTCATGGCACTGTTTCTGGCAACATTCTCGTTCTACAACTCCTTTTGGTCTTTCATTTTGTTTCCATCATTCCATATTTTTTTACTTCCCCCTTCAAATGCTTCTAGCTTCTGCGCTTCCCTCACAGTTGCTTGGCGAGCTTATCTTGTTAGATACTTAAGATGCCGAGAGGGAGGCCAGCTCGAAGGATGGTTGAACCTGAAAAGCCAACTGAACCAGAAAAACCAGTTGAAGCAGAGGAACAGGTGGACCTTGATGGAGATAATGAACCTGAGGAGATGGAAGAGGTAGAGTATGAAGAGGTAGAGGAAGAAGTGGAAGAGGAGGAGGAGGTGGAAGAGGAGGAGGAGGAGGAGGAGGAGGAGGAAGAAGAGGTTGAAGATGAAGAGGAGGAGGAGGAAGAAGAAGAAGAAGAAGAAGAGGCAGCGGGTACAGATGCACATGCTCCCGGTGACGACGCTGAGATGAGAGGTACAAAGGAAGAGGATGGAGATGAAAGTGCAAAGCATGCTGAACTTCTTGCATTACCTCCCCATGGTTCCGAAGTTTATATTGGTAGTATTCCTCAAGATACTTCTGAAGAAGATTTGAAATCCTTTTGCCAGGCAGTAGGAGAGGTCACTCAGGTACTTTATGCCTTTTTCTTTAAAATAAACTACTTATGCATTTTATTCGTTAGGACTCGTAAATTTTTTTTTTTAATCTAAGATGTTTTCTTTTTTTTTATGTGGTAATTGTCAGGTTAGGATAATGAAAGGAAAAGATTCTGGGGAAAACAAGGGTTATGCCTTTGTGACCTTTAGAACTAAAGAATTGGCTGTGCAGGCCATTGAAGAGCTGAATAACAAAGAATTCAAGGTAATATTTCATTTTTTCTACGACTTCTTGATAGATATCCCAACTTCACGCACAAACAATGTGTAGGTAGTGCAAACACTTGGGAATTAATTGAGGAGGTCATTTTGGCAAATATTCTCAAATGTATCCTTCAAAACTTTGTTCTGCTTTATAATGTTTTTGAGAAACTAATTTTAGGGTCAGGTATGTTGTTTCACTTGGAGAAGATTTTTGGCTTTCTAGTTTGAGTACTAGTATCTCTGATCTGTGTCTAGGATCTGTGATGCATTGACTGTTGTGTACTTATTTCTCAGGGAAGAAAGATCAAGTGTTCATCTTCTCAAGCAAAGCATCGCTTATTCATTGGTAATGTTCCTAGAAACTGGGTAGCGGATGATCTGAAGAAAGTTGCGACAGAAATGGGCCCTGGAGTTAATGTTGTTGAACTAGTGAAGGTCAGGCCTTTTTCAAGTTTCCTTCTATTTTATCGGTTTTGAATGTTAAAACATATTTTAGGGAATGTATGGTTTAATGACCTTATTGGTTATGTTGGATAACTTACAGCCCATTCTATTATTATTTCAGGATCCCCAGAATTCCTCTCGTAATCGTGGGTTTGCTTTTATTGAGTACTATAATCACGCATGTGCTGAATATTCAAGGCAAAAAATGTCAAGCCCTAAATTCAAGTTGGACAGTAATGCTCCTACTGTTAGCTGGGCTGACCCTAAGAATGCAGATTCTTCTAGCACTGCACAGGTTTAGCCTCCCTGTCTTATTTTCACCATGGATTTTCAATGTTTTTATTCATTTTGTGGGAGCTGATGAGTGTGCTCTCAAGTTGAAAGCGGTGATGATTCCCTGTGGTCTCATAGCTGGCTATTTTGTTTGTTTAACATGGTTCTATACTCTTAATTTTTCTTCCAAAGGCGTCTGTAAATTTGTAATGCAAACTGAATTTGGGATGTTAAAAGTTAAAACATCTATACAGCTGCATTGTTAGTGGTGCTCTTTACATTTCTGAGTCTCTGACATCTAAGGCACATCTATTCTTCTAGATGATGTTGGTATACTTATGAGTCGGTGCTAGTTATCTTCTTGAAAATTGTTTGACCTTTTAGTTTTTGCAGGTTAAGGCACTCTATGTGAAGAATTTGCCAAAAGACATCACTCAGGATAAGTTACGGAATCTATTTGAACACCATGGAGAGATCACAAAAGTAGTGCTGCCACCTGCTAAGTCTGGACAGGAAAAGAGCAGGTTTGGTTTTGTTCATTTTGCGGAGAGATCTAACGCCATGAAAGCACTCAAGAACACAGAAAAATATGAGATTGATGGTGAGCATAATTCATTAGCATTCAATGCACGCTGTTTTGATGCCTTAGTGACCATTAAGTGATGTCGACTGTGTTATGCACTGACAGGTCAAGTTCTTGAGTGCTCTCTTGCCAAGCCACAGACGGACAAGAAAGCTGATTCAGGATCTACTTCACAGAAGTCGGCTTTACTTCCAACTTACCCACCACGCATGGGCTATGGATTGGTTGGTGGTCCATATGGCGGTCTTGGCGCTGGATATCCTCCACCAGGCTTGGGCCAGGTTTTCTTTTTCCTGCCTTCTATTTGTAAATTTTTGGTTTCTCCAGTTGACTTGAAGATGTAGACATTCTGATGTTCTCATGCACCTATAACTGGAGGCTCTACTTCAAAACATATCGAAATGAAAAGTAACTGGGAAAAACCCAAAAAAAGAAAGAAAGAAAAGTATTTGGGAAGAAATACTCTTTGATACACACATTTGCTGCACGGTTGTTTCGTCCTTTGGACACTAGTCCAGAGGTGTTTGCCTGTAGTTTGATGCACGATATAAAGAACTCCATTAACTAGGTAGCAAATGTACGTGTTTTTGGCTTCAATTATGCACTTCCATTCATCGAAGTAGCATATTGAACCATTATGAGCTTGGTTAGTGTCTGGTATTGCCATATTGCCTTGTTAGACAAGGTGTGTTGCAATTTGATTTAGTTTCTCTTGGCACCTACTTATTGTTATTTGAGGAGCCAATACCTGAAGCTGAACTATCTGACGGCGATAAAAATAAAGTATTGCTTGACAGTTTCTGATTATTGTTGTATTTTTAATGTGCAGTCTTTTATTTATGGAAGGGGACCAGCTCCTACTGGCATGGCAATGATGCCAATGCTTTTACCTGATGGGCGGATTGGATATGTCCTGTAAGTGCTGCAAATTTTGTATCTCATTAGTTTTGTGTAATGCCTGTACCTTTACCTTTCATGGGATGCTAGAGATTCTGCGACTTTTGAGTGGTCCTTTATCAATAATTAACAACAACATAGTCTTAATCCCAAACTAGTTGGGGTCGGCCAATTATTGGCTTGATCATGGATTCTGAAACAATTCTGAGCCTATTTATCATAGTTGCCCTGGCTCTACATATTGTTTGTATGCGCTTTGACTGCGGTATAGGCACTAAAGTTTATCTTCTGAATTGCAGGCAACAACCAGGAGCAAATCCACAAACTCCTCCGCCGCGACATAGAAATACTGGTAATAAGAATGTAGGGAAGCATAACAACCACCACAACAACAACAACAACAACAACAACAACAACAGTAGCGGTGGTGCCGGACGTGGTAGGAGATACCGTCCGTACTGATAAAATCGGTTTCACAGTTAGGATCCAAATTGTTCCTTTGTTGATGTTTTTTTTTTTTTTTTTTAAAAAAAAAATCTCGATATTGTATTATTAGGCTCTCTGCGGCTTCAGTGGGTCAGCAAGCTAAATTTATTTTATGCCCCTATCCTGATTGCTCTTTAACCGTTTCAGACATTGATTGCATCTATGTAGTTTCCTCTTTGCACATACTTGACGTTGTCATATCTCACTGCAGATTATGTGTACAATAAGCTAAGTTTATTTTGTAACATCCTGGGTCCCATCCAATATTGGTTTCATGCTGCCGATATTAACAAGTGTGTTGATTTGAGTATCATTTTAGAGTCATTTTGACATTTCTCATCATTTTGACATTTCTCTATTTCATGTGCATTGTGTTTAGGGGTGGCAATTAGTGTTAGTGAGTCGTAAAAGTGTTGTGTCATAAACAGGTCGTGACTCATATAATGCAAATTTATTACATGACATGTTTATTAATCGTGTTAATCGTTTTCGTGTCTAAGTGGATCGTGTTAATTAACATGTCGTGTATTCGTGTCATTCATTTATTAAATATTGTATTTAAAAATTTTATTTTATTTAAACTTTTATGATTTGGTTACTATTTTTTAAAATATATTTAAATGATTAAATTCGAACAAACATACTAAAATAACCAATAAAATATAATGTGGTTATATATAGTTGTTAGTTTTATTTTACTTTTTCATTTAAGTTTTTATTACTCTTAATAATAAAGTAAAAATGACTCGTAATAATAACATAAATAAAATTATAAGAATCATTTAAAAAAATTTAAATCTTACTTTGGTGAAAAATTTTATTTTTTCTTAATAAATAATTATTAATAAAATTTAAAATATAAATAACATATTAAAAGTAAAATGAACATTTCTTCTTAAATATAAAATAAAATATGATAAAAGATGTCTATAAATAAATCATGCTATTAACACGCATTCAAATGAATGAATTTTGTGTCAATCTATTTATTATACCATAATTATTATTTATACATTATTCTTTAGTCGTGTTAAGCGAGTCATAAATGAGTTAAGCAGGTTGACACGTTAATGACTCGTTTATTAACCGTGTATACACGTGTTAACATGTTTATGACTCAGATTCACTTAAGTCAAACCCACGACATGTTTATTACGTATCGTGTCGTGTTAATCGTTCGATGACTCAAATTGTCAACCCTAATTGTATTTCTCATCTCATGAGCAAGGAAAAGTGTTTCTTTCCCACAGCCTTCGGGTTTGAGTCATTGGCTCGCTCCCACTATAGGGGACTCAAGTGTACTATAAGCGAGGAATGAAAAGAAGTGTGTGAGAACAGATGACTATTTAAAGCCATATTCATAGAAGAAAATCAAGAAACAGACAACCAGCATCAAATAAAGTTTCCTGGATGTAGCAAAAAAGGAACAAGGAATGGACATAGAATCTAATCTTCACTAGAAGGTGCATCTTCATTCACTTCTTCCACGTCCACCTCTTCTACGCCATTTTCTCCAATTTCATTCTCCTTCAACGTACCCTCTGCCTTCCTCTTTTTATCCACCTTAACCTTCATTGCTCCTGCCTTCTTTCTCGCATTTCTTTTCCTAAAATCTGCAGAGACGCGACCAACCAAAAAAAAAACAAAAATTGTTAACACGTCAAGCATGCACGCCAAAGCTGCAAGACATAGGGAAGCCTAATATCTACAAAGCTCTTGTGATTCTAGTTTTCTCTTGACAAGAGACCGACGATATATCTAGACGTAACCCCCTTCCCATTTAGATCACATTACAGATAAAATTTAGGCGAAAAAAATGGCTGCAGAAAAAAAGGGGAAAAATCCATCTACATGAGAAATCGAGCCATCAGAAATTTCAGTCAAAATCTAATAAGTGGAAACATAGAGACAACAAAACATCTTTATACAAATGTATGCATGTATGACCATGCTGATGACAATATGGTTTCAGAACAAACAAAAGACTGGGAATTATCTGATTGCGTGGAGCAAGCATGGATAGACGTAACCCCCTTGCCATTTAGAGCACATTACAGATAAAATTTAGACGAAAATAATGGAGGGAGAAAAAAGGGGAAAAATCCATCTACATGAGAAATCAAGCCATCAGAAATTTCAGTCAAAATCTGATAAGTGGAAATATAGAAACAACAAAACATCTTTATACAAATGTATGCATGTATGACTATGCTGATGAAAATATGGTTTCAGAACAAACGAAAGACTGGGAATTATCAGATTGCGTGGAGCAAGCATGGATAGAGTTGCTTGTTCTCTCCTATCTTAATACGGCCAGAGAAATTTCACTTGAAGACAGATGAAGTTGCAAAGAGCTGACTACTTAACCAAAAGGTGACGCAACATCTATTATCATCACATAAGAGTTATTCAGAAGTACTTTATATGGAGGATAGTTTCTATACCAACAACGGTGGGGAGCTTAAGAATACAACAACGACGACAACAACATAGCCTCGATCCCAAATTAAGCTGGGGTCCACTACATGGATCAAACTTTTCCATTGTGCTCGATTGAGTGCAATTGATGGTGAGCTTTGCAAACCATTCAAATCCCTCATAATTAATGCATCCAACGTTAACTAGGGAGCTTAAGAATAGTGAACTTAAATTCACATGTTATTGCGTAGCACTTGACTACCTTTAGAAATGTCATCTTCAGCAAATTTTAGCAAAGGCTAGCTTTTGTATGAATAATTTCCTCCGCCTAGTGAACAGACTATTTTAGATCTTCAACTTGTACACAATTAGTAGTGAACAAAACAATTCACTTCTTTTAAATTTACATGTCATTGCGTAACACTTGACTACCTTTAGAAATGTCATCTTCAGCAAATTTTAGTAAAGGCTAGCTTTTGTATGAATAATTCCCTCCGCCTAGTGAAAAAACTATTTTGGATCTTCAACTTGTACAAAATTAGTAGTGAACAAAACAATTCACTTCTTTTAACTATTTATCAGCAAGATCCGCTTGATGCAAGAGGATCAATAAAAAGAGGTATTTGAATTATATGCGGGAGTTTGAGATGGCATTTTGAAGCATCGGGAAACAGTCAGTAGAACCATGATTGCTTTCTCAATAAAATACTAAAGAAGAGGCGGATCATCCATAATTAATTCTAGAAAGCATTGAATTAGAAAAACTAACAAATGCTTCGCTGTGAAGAGCTCAAGGACTTAAGTTGGCAAGAGGGAATAAAGTACTGGACCGACCCGCTAAGAGAACATCACATGTATTAAGTCATAGTTGTTTCTCTCGATAGGTATATATTCCAATCATCTGACTTGAGATTACCAGAGACTTCAACATTAGGAACACAGTGATTTGACACAATCAAACGTTGTCTTTAACCGAACGATTATAAAAGTTGTGATTGGTTACTGTGTGAGCAATGTGATGAAGTTGTGTAATCGAGATAGAATTTGTCCCTCTCATATAAAGAGAGATATCTAGTGGATCCCTCGATGTGTTAGACTATTAAAAGGCCTAGTCTAAGTGAATTGATATTGATCAATGTCACTTGGATGTTTTCAGTCTACCTAGAGATCGAGACTAGTACGATTGAACATGTTGGATGACAATTCCATGCTTTATGTTTGATCAAAAGGATATCGTGTGACAAAAGGATGTTATATACACTATTGATAAGGTTGTATCGATTTGATATTCGTACAACTTGGGTAGTCATAATGTCTTGCTAGAGACTGCTTATGACTTGTATACCAAAATGTGTTTTGGTACACTGCCAACGTTGTATGAGCCAAATTAATTATAATAAACAGCAAAGGAAATCCTCTATTTTATTAACTAAAAGTATTCATAAAGACAGTTAATGGATTGACCTAGGGCACATGCCCCATCATGCACTTCGATTCAAAGTCGTTGCTTTCATTTGCTCTTCGATTCAAAAGCGAGGTAATCCACCTTTCTTCTCCAATTCCTTTTTTTGTTGTGTTGATTAGATTTGGTATTGAGAATTATTAGATACACATGATCGAGACTTTTTATAGAACTCTGTAATTCTTTATTTTATGCATTCTATGTGTTTGATGAATTATCTAAACCATAAAGTCAATGTTTGGTTATTTTGAATTGCAGTGTTTATGCATTTTATGTGTTTAATGAATTTTCGAAACCATAAAGTCAATGTTTCGTGAAACGCCTATGAGAATATTGAATGTACTATTCCATTGCCAACAAATTGAACCTCTGATTCTATATATGCAATTGATGAGTAATTAATTAACACTATTTTATAAGGTGTTTAATTAAAGTCAAATCAATATCAATGGATACAAAAGTCCATAAACAATGTTACAATATATATTAGTAAATAAATATATCCTATCTTTCAATCAATTTTTTTTTATAAGAAAGAGGTATATGTATATATCAAAATTATCAAAAAGTGTACAGAGAGGAATTTCTCTTCTACGCATTGTTCATTAATCTTTGTTTTGTACCTAATAAAATTATCAAAAAATTACCCAAAGTAGCTAATAAGATTTATATTTTTGAGCTAATAAAATTGCAAGTGCTCCGAATTACCCCTGCACATTGTTCTCTTTGTGCTTTCAAGCATTTTCACTATCTCCAAAAGTCGGTGTATTGTCCATTTGGAAGCCTCGCGATTTCATGTGATGGTATAAGTTTTATTTGGTGTTCCTAAATAGATCGCCACCTTGGTCCCTCCTCTTTTCAGTTGGGCATTAAATTCTTTCCTTCCCTCTCTTTTTTAAATTGCATTTTGTGTATATTTCTGGGGGCTATGCATGGATATGTGTTTTTCCATGGGAGCGTCAATAACATGGTAGACTTCTTTGGGGTGGTTTTTTGCTTTTCAACTTATGCTTCTTCAATATTTAATTATGCACAATATGCGTATTTTTATTTGATTTACACGGTCATTTCTTACAGTTATAGTGAGAAAATTGTCTCCAAAATTGCATGAGTTGACCACACTCCAGTTATTGATAAACTTTCCTTTCCAATCTGAGTGGGGAGTAAGCAAAATAATTCATAGCATTCTTGTTACAATACTTAAGTCTCAAGTTAGTATCTTAAATTTAACTTCTTTCAAAATTAAAAGGAACTTCTTTTTAACTTCATTTGGCGAAGCATATTAATAAACCAAAGTTAGTTTATCAATACATTTATATGTATTCTGATGAAAAAAGTGTATGTATATGTGCTAAGCAATGTTGTCTATCTTGCAAAGAAGAGATTGATTGGCACAAATCGACCTTGAAGTTCGTTGGAATATTAAATTTCTGAAAATTTCTCGCTTTGAATTTTCCACATTTCTAATAAAAAATCTTTAAGTTTTCCACTTATCAATTAAACTTCACGTGATTGTTTGATCTTTTCCTCTAAAAAGAAAAATATTCTGCGGTAGAGTATTTTACTAATTTAAGTTCTTCAAGTGAAAATATATAATTCTAGCTTAATATTAGAATACTATTAAATGATGATTAGTTTACTAATTTAAGTTATTCTTCCAAAGAATAAATAAATATTATTTAGTTAATATCAGAATAATAATAGTTATTTTAGTATTCTTATAATTGAATAATATCTTGCACATATACCACCAAGGAATTAATGTTTGTTGGTATATTTGGATAATGTTGTGAAATTGATGAGTTTTGATGGATAATTAAGCTAGCCAAATTTGATCTACAAATTCATTCTTTTTCATTTCAGATGACATTTTATGTATTTTGATATGTTCAATTCAAATGTGAGTTAATCATCTGGTCTATATGGTTTAATTTTATTCATTGTTTTGACATAAATTAGGCTCTATAACAATTCAAAGTGAATATGAGAATAGATATATCAAACTCTTAAGATAAATAGAATGTGTTTCCAGGTGGTGTATGTGAAATGTAATCAAATGAAAACTAAATGAGACTATTGTTTTTCAATAGATTAAGGGATGTCAAAATTTTCAAATTTCGTTTTCCCAACTTCAAAGATACATGGCAATTTACATACAAGGGTATTTTTTTTAGCATAATTGCTGCTCATTAGTTATTTTAGCATCTACATAAAAGGGTATTTTTTTAGCATAATTGTTGTTTATTAGTTATTTTACCATCCATATACAAGAGTATTTTAAATTCAGGAACGTTAGTTACTATTTGATTCCTTGGCTGGATAGTCTTCTCTCTGATGAACTCCCACATTGAGGTTCTGTTGACGATTGTAATCTTCAAAACTAAACCACCGCTGAATATGACAAGAGTGTATGCATAATCTCTAATCAATATAGTCTTAAGCTTGAAATGTAGAAATGTAGAAACTATCGTGCAATGGTCTCATTATTCAAGTGAGGATGAGCTTCTAGACCAGGTTATAAGTCTTTTATATGCTTATTTTTAAAACCCTTTTACTAATGTTTATTATTTTTGAAATAATGAATGGCTAAAGAATATTTGAACTGCTTATATAAGGAAGTAATCAATTTGAGATTCATATTGTAAGTCCTTCAGTAAAGTCGACGAGGCAAGATAATTTTCGACTTGGACTCTTAAAATAATTGTATTTAATTTTGGAAAACATAAATAATCATCATATCTTCTTTGTCTTTAATTCATATCTTTCCAGGACCTTGATGCTCTAAACATATATGACATCCTAGAGCCAGGTTACCATAGTCTAGAAGCAATAGCTACATCATCTACTATCCTTGATGCATGAGTATAAGGCTTGGTCTGGTGGTTTAAGAGGTGCAGGTCCTTTTATGGCACATTAAATCTTATTACGCGATTTTTGGATGTGATGAAATACATGGTGATTGAGAGTTACAAAAGTCAATAGACGTGTACTATGTGACATCAATTGGAGACTTTGGCATCAAACTCAAACAAGCTCTTCTGTTATTAGGTGCACCTTAATCCGCTTATTTCATGTAATTCAAGGTGCGTCTGACGACACAAAAGGGGCTTGTGCGTTGTGTGTTTAATGTCCCAACTGATGGCAATTTTCCCTCGTAGTATTTTTTACTTAAATGTTACAAGCATATACTTTTTTCCTACTATTGTTTTGATAAATATGCAAATTTATGCATCTCATTGTGTCTTCTTATACCATATTAGACTGATCAGTTCAGTTGTTTCTTCAAGCTTTATGAATTTTATGTTGAGTGGGTTATTTGATATTTAAAGTGAAGTTAGTGCTTGATTTAGGACTTCCCAGTTTGGTGCCTGCTTACAAGTGGTCAATGGCAGTTCGGAAAAATGCATTCAACTTCAGGAGAAAATGCGAGAGTCATGCTTTCAGATGAAAAAGTTGGTTTATACCTTTTATTATTGTGCAGATAATGCTATTTGATTTTGAATAATTAAAACTTATGTACTTTGTATTTCTACAGGTTTTAACAATGTCGAATGGAACTGTTTTGCCTGCAAACCTTAATATCCTTGAAGATAATGATGATCTTGTACAGTTGAGCTTCTTGAATGAGCCTTCAGTTCTTCACAATCTCTGCTGTAGATATTCTCAAAGCACATCCTATGTATGTCTATGCAAATTATTTCATTTTGCGATCGAATTTAATTTATCACTTCTCTCATAGCTTTAACTTTTACTTTGCTACCTATAGACTAAAGCAGGACCAGTTTTACTTGCGATGAATCCGTTCAAAGGGGTTGAAGTACGTGGAAACGAGTTAGTCTCTGGTTGCGGGAAGAAGCCTAGAGTTTCTCCTCGCATCTATTATTGGGCTAAAGATGCCTTCATTGCCATGATGAATAGTGAATATAAATTTTTTTTTTTTTTGGTTTTTTTAGACTACTTGTTCAAAAATGACAGATGATTTCATTCTCAACTATATATGCCTTTTTATCTCAATATTTTGCTACTTGTAGATGAAGTAAATCAATCTGTTATCATTAGGTATGCATCTCCATCCTGATTATTTTTCTTGTAATCGTCTTGAGTCTTTGTCTCTACACTTCAAAAATTCTTTAGTGATTTGCTAAGATTTGTAGTTTTTAACTTTACATATTATCATTTCGGGAATCATATTTGAACTTATAATGCAGTGGTGAAAATGGAGCTGGAAAAACTCAAATAGAAAAAGGTATGGCTGAATGTTTGACTAACCTTAGCAGTGGGAGTGCCCTCGAGGAAAAGCTTCGGCACACTCATGTGATCCTGGAGGCTTTCGGAAATGCAAAAACATCCAAACAGGCTAATCTAACCAATTTGTATGCCTTTTCTTCCAACATGATGAATAGTCCTTTTGAGTCTTACAAGATGAAAAATTTAAGCTATTAATTCTTCAGCAAAGTAGTTCTGTTCAGATATTTCCATATTTTGATGTTATTTTGAATGTAAGATGCATATTTGATATTATGTTTCTGTTAAACGGAACAAGTACCATTGCGCATTTTCTGTCAATTTGCATTCGATTAACCTGATGTGTAATTGTAACGACCCGAAAATTTGACTTGTGCCACATGTCAGGTCAGGGTTGTATGTGGGATCCATTTGTCGGAATACGTATGTCCGAATCTCGGGTGGAAACACCGAGAATATCCAATTTGAGATTATAATGCTAATTGTTGAGAAATGTATATGCGGGGAATTCGGTGAGCCGAAACACGAACGGGGACGAGTCTCGAATCGCGTGTCGACGTGGGACCGAGGTAGCAACTTAATGTGGCTATAGGGGCTATAGTGGTTTTAATGTGGTCACGTTATATATATATATATATATATATATATATATATATATGAAATTTAGGTATCCGAAGTGGGACCCACGTGTTACATATCTCTATTATACACTATTTCAATGCGAAATAAAGTTAAGTGGAGTGTATATACGGTGTCCGTAAGTTCCGGAGGGTGTTGGAGAATTTTCTCTAATTTTGGTAATTTCGAGGTTTTGTCTCAAGATACGTGCCAGCACAAGTTTCGTAGAAGTTTAAATGTCGACCCGAACAACTGTTTCGAGTTATGCCAAAAAAAGAATATTTACAAGTAAGTTTGATAATTCAAATTTTGAACTTTAAATAGACTAAATGAGTCGACGTGGGCCCACACCTTGATTTGTATGCGAGACCAGTTGTTTAGAAGTTTTGGAGCGCTTTGGTAAATTCTCCGACTTTTGGCTAAATTTGGGATTTCTCGAGGATTTATTTGGACGTAAATTGAAAAGATAATTATGAAATAAAATAAAATAATAAGTAAATTGGTGGACGCCTAGTGACACTCAGGGTCGACTGTGACACAGGTGAGATGTACAATAGTGTGCACGTCCGAGATTGGTTGTTGGCACCTGTAACCAATTTATAGCCGCGAAAAATACATAGGTGTATATGTATTTATATATATAATATAGTTTATATATATATATATATATATAAATGGATCCAATAGTTTGATTAAAAAATTAAAGTATACATCGGATTCGCTTCGAGAGACGTGTAGCGTGATCATCGAGGAAGTAAATAATGGACGAGTTGGTGGCTGTTGGTGAGGAGTATACACGCCTCGGTTTGCGTGTAAGTCGGGATCAAAGGTAGTGTGAAATGAGACGAAGTTGTGTGAGATCTTGTTTCGAGTTTGGTGTTGGTTAATGGCAATCGAGGTTAAGATTGGGTCCAAACTGATGCGAGTTTGGTAAAGTATGGCAAGATATTTGGTTTAGAAGATTTTAGAATGTCATAGATAAAGTTAAGATTTTTAGGGCTTTGATGTAATTAAAACTAGTGTTATGGAAGTTTTATGAAGATTGACTATTTTGTCGAGAGTTTGACTCGATTTGGTGAAAAATCGAATTGAAAACGAGTGTTGGAAGTCGAAACACGTTAAAATAGTGATTTCGGGAATTAAAAACTAAAAATAAATTAAGATGTTGTGCAACAGCTTAAGGTTTATATATATATATATATATATATATATCATATATATAAAAGCACGAATCACAAATTTTTGAGTTGTAATGAAATTTACCTATTTGCTCATACTTTTTTTTCATCTCCAAATCAACCTTTTCTTTTTATCCAAATCAAACTTTAACTCCTTATCAATCCACTACACGATTTTTTTTTTCTTTATCTCCAAATCAATCATGAACTCATTTTCATCAATCCAATACACTTTTTTTGAGGAAGTAATGTCCTAGCATGATTAGCTTGTTTTTTCATTCACATCTTATCTCAATCGCATTATAGAATATTGATAAACTAAAAAAGGTACTCATATTTCTAATTTTTAAATTTTAATTACAATTTTGAATTTTGGATTTTATATCTATCATATATATAAAAGCACGAATCACAAATTTTTGAGTGGTAATGAAATTTACTTATTTGCCCATATATATCTATCATATATATAAAAACCACTATATATATAAAAGCAACTAAATATCACAAATTGTAAGCTCAGAGTTTTCCCAATGGTATATATGCAATGTATTCATCTAGAGTTCTCTCAATGGTATATACGCAACATACATACATACATACATACATACATACATACATACATACATACATATATATATATATATATATACTAGTTTTAAGATGTGTTACGCACGATTCCTTAGAGAATATTGATAAGCTAAAAAAGGTACTTGTATTTTTAATTTTTAAATTTTAATTAAAATTTTGAGTTTTATTAATAAATTCTTATAAATTAATTCCCGCGAGCGAAGCGAGCGGTTCAATCGTGCGTAGCACGTCCTGAATCTAGTATATATAAAAGGAAGAATAGCAAATTTTTGAGTGGTAATGAAATTTACTTCTTTGCCTATATATATATATATCATATTTACTTCTTTCCCATATATATATATATATATATATATCATATATATAAAAGCAACTATATATCTATCATATATATCTATCTATATACGCTACCTCTTCAACGTCTTGAACACTGCCTCTTCAAATCGATCAACAACTCAACTAATCAATGATTTTCCTTCCTCTTCAAATCATTCATTCCTTGTTTTCCTTCATCAACTCATTCATTGCTTTCATTTGCTCTTCGATTCAAAGGTAAGTTAATCCACATTTCTTATCTAATTCTTTTTTTTTCAGAGAGGTTCGACTCAAAGGTGATTTAATCATCTGGTCTATATGGTTCAATCTGATTCATGGTTTTTGAAAGAAATTTGGGTCTAATCCACCCTTGATTCAATGATGAATTTAACACAAAAAACCCTCTTATTCATCTGGTTTATATGGTTCAATTTGATTCATGGTTTTTGAAACAATACCTTGGAAGCTAATAAGGACAACCCCTCTTTCATCGTATGGTTATTATAATTCATGGGATACATATATGTTTGACTATTTGTAGTGAGCGATTTCTTGAAGACAATAAGCCGAAACTGAATTGGGCTTTAAGATACTGAATACTAGGTGTTTGTTGAAATACCAAAATAATCTCCATCTTCTTCCTTTATATAGAAATATATAGATATTTGATTTGTCCGTCTTTTTACAAGTTGGAATTAAAAAATTGCATCTTTTATATTAGCATACTTGGGAAAAAAAGGACATGAAGTAATTTGAATCTTTGTTTGTTGAACTTGTTGTGTTGTTGGTGACGAACTAATCTCTCGGTTCATTAATCCCTACATAAATGAATGTAAAGTTTTTGTGCACATTTGAGATAAAATGAAAGCCTCCAATAAAAGCATATAGGATATGGAAAGTAAGCAATGAAATTATTGTGTCTTTTTATCTATATTGAACTTGCGGTCGATATTTTTTAATTTTTCTGCTAAATTATGTCTTGTTGAACAAGCTCTTCGAAGTAATCTTTGTGATACATAATTTATGGTGCAGAATTCTTTTGAGAGATCATAACCACAATACATGCTAATCCTATTATAACTTGGAACTGGAGTTGAACTAAAAACACAAAACATAAACTATCTCCAAATTATATTTTCAATAATTGTGGTTTATCATATTATAATTTGATATCGATGAGCAAAGCCTATTGCATTTGCTCGATTATGAAACATTATGATGTATGTTCGACACTCTCGTATGCATACACTATTTGATTGAATTTTTCAATCGATTAGTTAATTTCCATATGTGCGGAAATACCATCTTAATTCACAGTTAAGATGAAATGATGGACCATCTTAGTTTTACAATTATACTTGTCTACCATCTTAATTTTACAATTATGACTAACACGTTCTTCTGTGGTTTTCTGTTTCAGTTAATTTCCTCAAAGTAGGTCTTGACAATAAAACGAAAAAGGAATAATAAAATAAGAATAATTTGTAACATCAATTGAAATATAATAAGAGAGCCCCTTATTGAGGCAGTTGTCATCCCTCTTTCCATTTTTTCTAGATTATTCTCGAAGTATCCTGGGATTTGCCCCGGTCAATTTTGGACTTGAGGAATGTAAGACTACAATAATTTGCAAGAGTTCTAAAGCTTTTCCATTCCTAGAGTTCTCATCCATCTTTCCACTCGATTTATATTTTGAAAATGTGTTCGTAAGGAATTCTTCTTAATAATTCGACTTCGAAAAACTTGTGATAAATCATTTTTAATAGGTAATATGAACAACTTGTAATTTGCTCTTTATATAGACCTACTTCCATTTGGCGAAGTTTTAAAGATCTAATTAAATTTTAATGTATTTAATGTATTTAAGTTTTAAAGGTCTAATTAAGGTAAAGTTACACATAAGAAGTTCAATCCTCCAATGGGTGGCTTAAACTACTTGCATTTGGTGGCGGTAGTTATAACTTAACATCAAAAAATTGAAAGAGTTTCTTCTAGATTGAGTTAACTCATAAACAATAACTCCATAATCTTTTGTTTTGATAAGAAGCCAACTTAATTAGATACATCATACTTGAATCCAAAATGAGCCCCCAACCTTTCCTTTGACATCTGCCTCAATATTAATTCATCTAATTAGAGATGCTTTGGCATAACTCTCTAATCTTTCCTTCTTGCTTTCACTTTATTCATCAAACAAGTCCAATTTGTAAAGTTGGTCATTTTTCAAATTTTAGGCTATTGTTTCTTTTTTATTTTCTAGAATAAATAATTAAACACTATAAAATTAACAAGACATATTTGCGAGTTGATCAAAAGTCTATTGTATAGTTATATTTTCAAAAGAAGATATTTGCGAGTTGTGTAATAATCTATTGGAAGACTAGAGAGGACTAACAACCAAAAGTCATTAACCTCAAAGCTAAATATTGATGTAAAGTTTTATTTTTTTTTTCAAAAAAAGATAGTATTTAGATGAGCGGTTCATTTCATCAATATATTTCATGTAATGTTAACAATGGTTACAGAATATGTGTCCACAATTGTGAAGTCAATTTTGTCACGTCTTTTGCTTTGATATTTCGTTCTTATGGATCTTTTTTTTTTCTTTTTTTTTATTTGCTAAATGATGCTTCTTGAATTGCATTTTTACTTCTTACGTATTCAAATTATGTATGTTTGGATTTTATATTACATAGTTTGTTCAAACTCATACATATTATTTAAATTAAATTTTATATTTAGTTGCATATTAAATTAACATTATTTTTTTAATTACTACTCTAATGTTTGTTTCATTGGATTGTAGTTTAACAATCTCATCTAAAAATTCATTAAGTATAACCATTTTACCTTGCATTAGCTAGTTACCATGGTTAAAAACTTAGGAGTTATCAACAATAGTGAATACGCTGTAAGAAAAATAATAAATACTAATCATAGGGAGGTGGATAATTTGAAACGTAAATTTGCAATGGAAGAAGAAAAAGAAATGAAGCGAGCTCGCTAAAGACAACTAAGGAGTGAAAAGAAAGAGTTAAATGATCACAGTATGGATTTGAAACTTCACAAAATATTCTATGAAATATTGAGTAGGGTAAATGCTATGAAGCAAAATGAATGACTTTAATTAATAATTTAGAAACTAAGTTGCCTTTATTTCTTTTTTATGTATAGGTCCCCAGAATGCAAAACCACGTTCTGTCGCTATAGATTTTGAGCATGTTGCAAGTTCAGCAGATGCGTTATCATCTATAAACTCTTGTCGAAATTTTAGTGCGAATAGGTTTTTCATGAATCTAATAGTTTATGTTGTTCAAACGGTCAAGTAACCCTCATTCCTAATGTTGTCCCCGAAGATATGTTCGACCTATTCACTTCAAACACTGAAGAGACACGTGAGTTTTTTTATGTACATCCGTATTTATAACACCAATTTTGGTTTTACATCTTTTGGTGTAAAGTGCGAGAGAGGGTATGCCAAAAGTAATGTAGGTGTATATACATTTAGAGTGCAGGGCCAAATTCATCATTTTATAAATAATTTACTTCCTGACAAGGACATCCTTCTTTTTTGCAACTGCATTTTTATGATATTGATCACGAAGTGCAAAACCGAATGCATCACTCTGATAGAATGAAAGAGACAATTTCGGTAAGGTTAATTAGTATGCTTGTGAAACATCCATATGCAAGCTTTTTCCGCACTTTACAAAATAAGGAAGATTTAGAAGATCATGTTGTTCAATTAGTTTCAAGTGTTAGTCGCATTCTACTTATTGTTTTTCATGTTTTCTATTAATTGTAGTGGTTCTTTTTAATTTTGGTTGATTAACTAGAAATTAATTCCCGCGAGCGAAGTGAGCGGGTCAATCGTGTGTAGCACGTCTTGAAACTAGTATATATAAAAGCACGAATCACAATTTTTGAGTGGTAAAAAAATTTACCTCTTTGCCACACTTTATTTGAGTGCTAATAAAATTTACCTCTTTGCCCATACTTTTCGTACCTTCCCTTAAAATTAATAAATTAATTCAACATAATCCAAATTGGATGATGATAGAGGAGTCCGACTTATGCTTCTTCAATATTTAATTATGCACAATATGCATATTTTTATTTGATTTACACTGTCCTTTCTTACTGTTATAGTGAGAAAATTGTCTCTAAAATTGCATGAGTTGACCACACTCCAGTTATTGATAAACTTTCCTTTCCAATCTGAGTGGGGAGTAAGCAAAAGAATTCATAGCATTCTTGTTACAATACTTAAGTCTCATGTTAGTATCTTAAATTTGAACTTCTTTCAAAATTAAAAGGAACTTCTTTTTAACTTCATTTGGCAAAGCATATTAATAAACCAAAGTTAGTTTATCAGTACATTTATATATATTCTGATGAAAAAAGTGTATGTATATGCGCTAAGCAATGTTGCCTATCTTGCAAAGAAGAGAGTGGTTGGTCACAAATCAACCTTGAAGTTCGGTGGAATATTAAATTTATGAATATTTCCTCTCTTTTTCTCGCTTTGAATTTTCCACCTTTCTAATAAAAAATCTTTAAGTTTTCCACTTACGAAGTTAAACTTCACGTGATTGTTTGATCATGTCCTCTAAAAAGAAAAATATTATGCGGAAGAGTATTTTACTAATTTAAGTTATTCAAGTGAAAATATATAATTCTAGCTTAATATTAGAATACTATTAAATGATGATTAGTTTACTAATTTAAGTTATTCTTCCTAAGAATAAATAAATATTATTTAGTTAATATCAGAATAATAATAGTTATTTTAGTATTCTTATAATTGAATAAGATCTTGCACATATACCACCAAGGAATTAATGTTTGTTGGTATATTTGGATAATGTTATGAAATTGATGAGTTTTGATGGATAATTAAACTAGCCAAATTTGATCCACAAATTCATTCTTTTTCATTTCAGATGACATTTTATCTATTTTGATATAGTCAACTCAAATGTGAGTTAATCATCTGGTCTATATGGTTTAATTTTATTCATTGTTTTTGACTGAAATTGGTTCTATAACAATTCAAAGTGAATATGAGAAGAGATATATCAAACTCTTAAGATAAATAGAACGTGTTTCCAGGTGGTGTGTGTGAAATGTAATCAAATGAAAACTAAATGAGACTATTGTTTTCAATAGATTAAGGGATGTCAAAATTTTCAAATTGTGTTTTCCCAACTTCAAAGATCCATGGTAATTCACATACATGGATATTTTTTAGCATAATTGCTGCTCATTAGTTATTTTAGCATCCACATAAAAGGGTATTTTTTAAGCATAATTGTTGTTTATTAGTTATTTTAGCATCCATATACAAGAGTATTTTAAATTTCGGATCGTTAATTACTATTCGATTCCTTGGCTGGATAGTCTTCACTCTTATGGACTCTCATATTGAGGTTCTGTTGATAATTGAAATCTTCGAAACTAAAACCACCATTGAATATGACAAGAGCGTATGCGCAATCTCTAATCAATATAGCCTTGAGCTTAAAATGTAGAAATGTAGAAACTATAGTGCAATGGTTTCTTTATTCAAGTGGGGATGAGCTTCTGGACCAGGTTATAAGTCTTTTATATACTTATTTTTTAAAACCCTTTTACTAATGTTTATTATTTTTGGAATGATGAATGGCTAAAGAATATTTGAATTGCTTATATAAGGAAGTAATCAATTTGAGATTCATAATGTAAGTCCCTCAGTAAAGTCAACGAGGCAAGATAATTTTCGACTTGGACTCTTCAAAAAATTGTATTTAATTTTGGAAAACATAAATAATCATCATGTTTTCTTTGTCTTTAATTCATATCTTTCCAGGACCTTGATGCTCTAAACATATATGATATCCTAAAGCCAGGTTACCATAGTCTAGAAGCAGTAGCTACATCATCTACTATCCTTGATGCATGAGTATAAGGCTTGGTCTGGTGGTTTAAGAAGTGCAGGTCCTTTTATGGCACATTAAATCTTATTACGCGATTTTTGGATGTGATGAAATACATGGTGATTGAGAGTTACAAAAGTCGATAGACGTGTACTATGTTGACATCAATTGGAGACTTTGGCATCAAACTCAAACAAGCTCTTCTGTTATTAGGTGCACCTTAATCCACTTATTTCATGTAATTCAAGGTGCGTCTGACAACACAAAAGGGGCTTGTGCGTTGTGTGTTTAATGTCCCAACTGATGGCAATTTTCCCTCGTAGTATTTTTTACTTAAATGTTACAAGCATAGACTTTTTTCCTACTATTGTTTTGATAAATATGCAAATTTATGCATCTCATTGTGTCTTCTTATACCATATTAGACTGATCAGTTCAGTTGTTTCTTCAAGCTTTATGAATTTTATGTTGAGTGGGTTATTTGATATTTAAAGTGAAGTTAGTGCTTGATTTAGGACTTCCCAGTTTGGTGCCTGCTTACAAGTGGTCAATGGCAGTTCGGAAAAATGCATTCAACTTCAGGAGAAGATGCGAGAGTCATGCTTTCAGATGACAAAGTTGGTTTATACCTTTTATTATTGTGCGGATAATGCTATTTGATTTTGAATAATTAAAACTTATGTACTTTGTATTTCTACAGGTTTTGACAATGTCAAATGGAACTGTTTTGCCTGCAAACCCTAATATTCTTGAAGATAATGATGATCTTGTACACTTGAGCTTCTTGAATGAGCCTTCAGTTCTTCACAATCTCTGTTGTAGATATTCTCAAAGCAAATCCTATGTATGTCTATGCAAATTATTTCATTTTGCAATCAAATTTAATTTATCACTTCTCTCCTAGCTTTAACTTTCACTTTGCTACCTATAGACTAAAGCAGGACCAGGTTTACTTGCGATGTACTTGTTCAAAGGGGCTGAAGTATATGGAAATAATTTAGTCTCTGGTTGCGGGAAGAAGCCTAGAGTTTCTCCTCTCATTTATTATTGCTAAAGATGCCTTCATTGCTATGATGAATGGTGAATATAAAATTTTTCTTTGGTTTTTTGTTAGACTACTTGTTCAAAAATGACAGATGATTTCATTCTCAACTATATGCCTTTTTTATCTCAATATTTTGCTACTTGCAGATGAAGTAAATCAGTCTGTCATCATTAGGTTTGTATCTCCATCTTGATTATTTTCTTGTAATCGCCTTGAGTCTTTGTTTCTGCACTTCAAAAACTCTTTAGTGATTTGTTGAGATTTGTAGTTTTTAACTTGACATATTATCATTTCGGGAATCATATTTGAACTTATAATGCAGTGGTGAAAATGGAGCTGGAAAAACTCAAATAGAAAAAGTTATGGCTGAATGTTTGACTAACCTTGGCAGTGGGAGTGCCATCGAGGAAAAGCTTCGGCACACTCATGTGATCCAAGAGGCTTCTGGAAATGCAAAAACATCCAAACACGCTAACCTAACCAATTTTATGTCTTTTCTTCCAACATGATGAATAGTCATTTTGAGTCTTACAAGATAAAAAGTTTAAGCTATTAATTCTTCAGCAAGGTAGTTATGTTCAAATATTTCCATATTTTGATGTTATTTTGAATGAAAGATGCATATTTGATATTATGTTTCTGTTAAACATAACGAGTACCGTTTAGCAGCACAAATTATCAGTCAATTCATGTTTCATATTTTTTTACTATGATGTTTGACATGATGCATTTTAACTTTGCATATCGAACTCTTCCTGCAATGCTTTGGACAGTTCTACTTGAGAATGTATTCATTTATGTGAACATACATTTCAAATTCTTCTGATTAACTTACGACTAATCTTGAAGATTGTTCTAATGGTTTGAGCAGATGAGACTGATTCAGCTTGCTAAATGAGAAAGATCATTTCATTGTTTTACTAACTATGTTATGGCGCTCCATCTTCTCTCAAATGTTGTATTCTGCTTATTGATGTGAGCATTCATGACGAAAATCAATAATTCTTTTTTCATCTTTACTTTGATTATTTGGGATTGAGGCCATGTTACTTAAATTTCTTTTTGTTGTTCTGGAGCACAAACAATTTGTTTTGATTTCATACTTCGATAAGAATATTCATCTGCATAATTTTTTTATAAGAATAATCATCTGAATGATAGAGAATCATTATAATGGAACAAAAAGATTTTGCAGAAATAATGAAAAACAATTTACATTTACTCGAATCAGATTTTAATCACCTGATAATATATCTTATGCATTGATGTCTAGCCAACTCGATTCGTATCACAATCATAATGCATTTTAACCTTTCTTCTTTTAGAAATTGCCTACTATTCATCATCTAACTCAAGCTTCTCAAGAGGTATTCCACTTCTTCATTTCTTTTTCTCTTAACAACAGTTGAATATTGAAATATTGATTTGAAGAAGAAACAAACTTTCCCTCTACTCTTTCCACAGGAAGTCAATCAAATGTGGGCAAGGTTTTGCTTATTACAGACGAGCTCGTTTTCATTATAGGTGATGTTCATTTCTTCGTCTACTCTCAGTTTGTGAATGAATTACATCTTGCTTCTGCTTCTTTAGATTGTTTATGTCAAAGTTGTTGAATTACATCCGAGGCTTGTCAGACGCAGTTGGAGGACAAGATGGGCGAACTCAGCGAGAGCCCTTGGGCCCTTCATTGCTCTCAACACTTCCAAATTTCTCATTAGATTCATTAAGATACTCCCATCCCATAAAAAAATATCAGGATTTAAAGTAAGTAAAGAATCAAGCCTGCAATTCCATATTCCTAGAAATCATGCCTATAATCATGAACAAACACATAAGTTATTGTTTCACAGTAACATAAGGAAATAAAGTTCTTTTGTGATGCACAGTACGTAATTAGGATAATAAGTGTATTCCTAATAATATGATCATAATTGTTTTGGAAGGAAATGTACTTTTACATACATGCATAAGGTTTTACAGGATATACAAAACCCAAATAGAGATGCACCAAAAATAAGAAAATAATGTAAAGAGATCAACTAAGGCAAGATCGTTTATGTGGAAGATGTGGTTAACGGACTACAGAGTTCCATATGGTACATGAGATAAGGCAATACGACCTCTGTTCTAATCTTTCTTTCTTTTTTCTTGGTTAGGGTGTCTAAAGCTTTAATCCCAACTAATTCAATTATTTACGTTCATAATTTCAAAGTTATCCTTTCTATCTATAGAGTTTGAGGTAAAGATTGAACTTTACGTACAATTATATGGAATCTCCACAAGCAAGTGTTCGCAAATTAATGGGTAAAACCACTTGTATTTTTTTCCTCGTCTCCCTTTTTTTTGGAGAAGTAATGGTCTAGCACGACTAGCTTGTTTTTCATTCATATCTTATCTCAATCACATTAGAGAAATATTGATAAGCTAAAAAAAGGTACTTATATTTCTAATTTTTAAATTTTATATACAATTTTGAATTTAAATTAATAAATTCTTAAAATTAATTCCCGCTAGTGAAACGAACGGGTCAATCATGCCAAGCATGTCTTGAAACTAGTATATATATATAACCTAATGAAAACTAAACTTTGTTTTCGTTTCAATAGAACGAAAACTATTTCGTTCAACGTGACCCTTCTCCGACCTTTTTTAGCTTTCGGATCTTCGTACGTTCAATTTTCGTCCAATTTCTTTTCGTAAAATTGTAGAGCGTCGTGAGACGATCAATTTGAGCTAAATTTCCATAGTGGAAATGAGGTATTCAACCCGTAATTTAATAAATTCTCAATACCGAGCATTTTTCCTCAATTCAATTTGAGTTCTTGCTATTTATCAATTTTTCGCGGGATTTTGATAGAAATTGGTATGAATTTTTGCTAATTGGTATATTGGATTGATTTGTGTCAATTTGGGATAAATTCCATCGACATTTTTTGATGAGGTGAAATAATACAATTCAGTTGATAACTATTTTGAGATGTTTTAATTATTAATATTGATTTATATTGGGTTTCTGAATGAATTGATTATTGATTTTGATACAATTTGACTCCACAGGCTGTTAAAATATTTTGGTGTTGGTATCGAGTGGTTTTGTGGTGTTTGTTGCCTGAGTTTTGAGAATCTAATTGCGAAAATATCGATTTAGATGCATTTTTTTATTTAAAATAAATAAAGTTTGTCTAGTCGATAGGCTATATGAAAAAACTCGTAACTTTTTCGTCGATGATTCAATTTGGGTGTTCTTGGAGTCTATAAAAATTAGGACATGAGTACTACAAGTTTCATTTTGGTCATCATGAAAATATTAAGGTTTTCAGGGTTAAAAAGTCACCCCAAATTGGCTAGTTGAAACCGTGTATAAATTAATATTTTTGGAAACTGTTCTCAAACATATTTTGATCGTGGTTTTTATTGGGTTTCGTGATATGATTTCACTCGAAGCTTGACCCATAATATAATTGGGTATGCAGGAAAGATATTGAAACCATTTTCAAGGTGATTTGACGCTCTGGGGACCCCAAAAATTAAGCTTAAAGTTGGTTGTTTGTAAGGTTAAGTAAATCTCATGGTAACCTTTACATTGTATGAATATTTCTCGAATATAATTGCATGCATGGTTTATCGCTGTATATTTATTGATCATGCATTCACGGACACAAGAGGAAGAAGGCCTTTGGGGGTCCTATTACGTTCATTGGCTACATGTGTGGTAGGATGAACATTGCGGTGTTCTGCGACTAGAGTCTCTGATAATTGTTGACACTTATTTCAGATAGGTTATTTTGTGATGTTGGCCAAGATCATACTCCATGGAGAGTCGAGGGCGTGGCTTCTTGAGGGACTTCCTCTCAAACTCATGAACCTTTATTATTGTTTCTTATATTGGAAATACATCTTCAGATTGTAGTCGATCAACAGAAACATGATGGATTGCATACTTGTATATTTATAATTCCTTGCGATATTATTATTCGTTTAAATTCTTGGAATACAATGCATTTGATTATTACAGGTGTATGGATAGTGTGAGATTTACTTATCTGACATTGTCGAATTTTTATAATTGGATAATGACAGGTTCTAGTGGCAACAAGGGAAAGGGGAAGCTTTCTGATTGTCTGTGTCACGGCTCAAATAATTAATACGAGTTTAATTCATTAATCATGACCAAATGACCCGTGACGTGGGGCCCGCAGCAAGATATTTGTCACTACCAAGGCACGGTAGCCTAGATATGTGTTATATTTGTTGTGTTGTTTGTCTAGTATACTGTACATGTGTAGACTACTAAGTCATTTATGGGTATGCAGATACCAAGACGAGCAGGGACTTACCTCGTGTTGCGTTCCGACGTGGGCCCGAGGTAGCAACTCGTGAAGTAAGCATAACTAGTTAAATTATATTGCATTAAAAATGATATATGTTAGTGGTTTCTATGTGGCCACATCTACCTCTGTATTAAATGAGCCTAAGTTAAAGAATTAAAACAAACATCACTAGATAGGCACCTAGATGCACGCAGACTCATCTCTAAGAAGAGTGTCACACATTTGAGTCACTTAAGAGCGACACAAGGGACAAGTGTTGTGAGCGAGACCACATGATGTGCCTCGAGATACGTGTGTGTTTTGAGATGTGTGGCTCACATTTAAGCAGACCCAAATTATATATATGGGTTAAATGAACCTCAAAGTCTAAGTTTATCACAATTTGATCTCTCAAAGTCGGTGGAGGGAGAGAAAAAAAATAGAGAAGAAGAAGAAACCGAAGAGAGGAGAGGAAGAAGGAGAAAGGAGAAGAGAGAAAGAGAGAAAGGGAGAAAGGGAGAAAGAGAGAGAGAGAGAGAGAGAGAGAGAGAGAGAGAGAGAGAGAGAGAGACCGAACTCGAAGAAAGCGATCAATGTGAGTTGAGTGTTATTGTTGTTTGTGTCGTCGTTGTTGTTGTTTTGAGCTGGCAGTTCGTCTGAGATCAAGGAAAGCAGGGGAGTAGTCTCCCCTGCATACGAAACCCAACCTGGGGTTGGGGATGGAAGCCTAACCCCAGTGAAGTCGAGAAAATAAATTAAAACATAGCAGCCGCTCTGTCTTGCGATAGGTTAGGTACGATGATCCTGAGCCGGGCCGATTCGGCCCGGTTCAGACCCAAAGAAGAAAGAAAAAAAATAGAAGAGGAGAAGATGGGTTGGGTGAACTGGGCCAGTTTGAAACCGGTTCGGCCCGATTCAACCCAAACCCATATATTTATATATAGAAAAAGAAAAATGGAAGAAAATTGGGAAAACCCCCATAAAAATTAGGAAAGTTTTCGAAAAATTTATATTTCGACAAAATAAATAGAAATTGATAAACTTCTATGAAAAATAAAATATTTAAAATTTCGGACAAGTCTTTTACAGGGTTTTTACCTCGAAAAGTGCAAAATTGTCAAATTGGTTTCGAATTCGATTTCGACAAATTTAGGAATTTTAAATAATTAAGCTTGAATCTAAATTGATAAATTGTCAAATGTTAGGACCGTAAAGGAGATATTACGGGGTGTTGGGTGCCTACAGTGATGCGATGAGAAGCCCGATAGCTTAGAACTTGTTGTGGACTGTAAGTAAACTAAGTGAGTCATTTATTTACATTTCATTTCATTCCATTTATTTATTCATTCTCAGTTATTCGAACTGAATTTACCTTTGAAATCCATATGCTATGACTTATTCATTTATCATTTTATGATGTTGCTCGTAGCAGACTCTGTTTTTTATATACTATCATTTATTCTAATTCTTATACTTTGTCATGTTGATTATTGTGTTTGGAAGTCAATGATATAGCATGCAATTAGGTTAGTTTGTTTATTTTGACTCCAATCCTTTGTGCATTAGTATGCAGTTACATCTCTTAGATTCTGTCACCGAGTCATTATTGAAAAAAGTGATTTTTGTGGTTATAGTCATTTGATGATAGAAATTCAGCTTTCATACGAGGGTCACTAGACTTTTCGAGATGTTAGGGAGTTTCTCCACTACCTTGCATGACACGCGGGGTAACATACCTCAAACGGGGTAACCGGACCTCGGGGTTTGTTGGCGCAAGAATAACTTGGGTGAGCATGACGAGTTTTAAAACTCGGGTATGTTAGCAAGTATACATTCCGGTGACGACTAATTCACTTGGAATAGAAAGGGCATAATCGTAAGTACAACCTTTGAAAATGATGATATAGAGCTCAATTTGTACTGAAATGATATAGAGCAGAGATCAAATTGTAGTGAAAATGTTGATATGACGTAGGGACCCTAATCCACTACCACTTAGCCTTGAGTCAGTTTCATATTTGGTTAACTGAAGTATCTCTTTGCATGAAGTTTCTTTCAGCTTAGTTGTTATTTAAATTATGCAATTTGATACTTGTTGTCTGTTCGGGAATGTGGATTAATGTCTCTCAGTATTACTTCAATAATTTCATGTACTCACCGTCTAGTTTATGATGGTGGGTGCAGATCAGCCGAGAAGCAGACCAGGCAAATAGAAGATTATTAACTACCTTTGAGCTAGTGAAGGACTGCTACGACATATTTTTGTACGTTTTATATTCTTTTGTATTACTAACGCGCGCCGAACACTTCAGTAAAGTAAAGTTTACTAAACCAACTATTTTGTAGAATAGAGACAAAGGGTCGATCCCACATATACTGATTGTCTTTCTTAGGTTAAAAACAACAAAAAAGGAAAATCGGAGGTTTTAAGATAAATATTAATTTAACTAACTAAGCTATCTAAACTAAATAAATAAAATAACTAAGTTAATTTCTAAAACAATTAATTAATAATTAAGTAACACCTAAATCTCCAGTTCCACAAATCAGAATCAAGATTCAATAGCAATCATGGTCTTTAATCTTTCCCAAAAAGTTATTAATTTAAATTCTCCTAGATTAGCTATAAAAAATAGACGTCCGCCAGAAATTTTTAATTTCCCTAATTTCGATAGTTAGGACGTCCGCCACTAACTAATTCCCTAATTAATTTATAACCCTAGACATCCGCCAATCGGGTTTAACACACTAACCACAGTAATATAGATTTGTGGGAACACTAATCCTAAATAACTGGATCGCATCCGCTCCCGATTTATCCTAGATTCAATTGTTGCACACTCAAGCACCGAAAGGGTTTTACGACAAACGGGTGAATGTTTGTTACTTTATTGGTCTAAAAGCACAATTACACGGATACTAATAATCCAAATAACAATAGATTGTCTACCTAAAAACATGCAATGACCATATACATACCCTACATCTAAATCATAATAATTAAAATCAACAACAATGAAATAGGAGAAATTAAATTAATTAAATAATAAAATAAAATATCTCACATAATATGCAATGAATCCATGATTCCGACTTGCTTCCCCTTCGACTTAGGCAAGAAGTTGTTTAGCTGGACATCATCTTCAAAAATCTATATTAAAAACTAATAGTAATTCTCTAAAAAAATAGTAATAATTGGTTTTTTCTTTAAATAATACCTAGGTTCCTAATATATAAAAATACTTCAAATTGGTCTCGGATACGGGGTTGGGGACGTAACTCGTGCGCCGAGGAGCATCGTACGGGTGTTTTTAGCTCAAAATTCGGACTTTGCCATGTGTCACAACGTAATTCGCTATTTTTCTGCATCGCGATGACGTGTCAACACCTTATTGGACCGCCTCTGTCACCGCTGCTGATTTGGCGTCGCGTGATTCGCCGAAATCCTTGCGTTTTCGTTGTGAGAGGATGACTCGGCTCCATGTGGCACGATTTGATTGGAGGAACCCTTCGCTGGTGACGCGCTGGACGAAAGAAAGCTCGCCACGTGGACGCACACTGGAGCCGCTGGAGTCGCCCGAAAACCACCGAAATTCAAGGAGTTTGTGCGGACACGTGTCTGGAGGCAGATCGATGGAAGCTATGAGAGAAGAAAGAATGGCGGTGTGTGACGTGGTCTGTCCTGGCTGACATGGCAGCTCCTTATTGGCTGAAATATACTGTCGGCTATTCGACCCACCGCGCAATGCGTAATTCGAGGCAAACTGTCCGACATCCGATCACTACAAGTAAATACTCCATTTTGAGTATTTTTCCGCCACGAATTCAACCGCGCACTCCGTTTTACCTAAAAACGACCAAAGAATATAGTTAAATATATATTTTAAATACTTTCTATAATTAAATATACTAAAATAGACTATTAAAAACCTATAAATACCGACTTATCAAATACCCTAAACTTAAGACTTTGCACGTCCCGAGCAAAGGTGTAAATGACAACACAAACTAAACTAGACTCCTAATATAATAATGCACTGACTCAACTAATCCTAAACCCGACTCAAATTCATGGAGTTCCTTTGGTTTACATAGTCACCAAATTAACAAGTAACTCAGAGAATTTCAGAGTTATGATATATCAAGACTCGCAACCCAAACACAATTAAGATCCCACTTTAAAAACATAGACTTGGTCAATACAAAGGCCATCAACTACTCACAAGTTTTATTGGCTTATACAATTAAACCACGCAAGTTCAAATTCTCACTTAATATAGTGAAAGCACTCGAACTAAATCTTTTATTCGAGGAGTTTTACAACTTTCACCTTTATTCAATTTCTATTTCTCTATTTTTCATCACTTTTTTTCAAGTAGTATGATCCTTGCTCTATTTCCCGTGGACCATTTTTCTCACTTTTTTCCACCACAAGATTCCTTGCTCCATTTCCTACGGACCTGTGGGACTCTCTATTTTTTATTTATTATAGAAAAAAACTCATGTTAGTACTTCTCACTTTCAGTATAATCAAGCAAATCCCCCAATGTGGGTTAAAATAATACAACTTGCACAAATTTAATCGTTTACTCATTTTGTTATCTAGCACTAAGTCTAACCATCATCTAAGTCTTCAATCATGAAATCATAAAAATGCGGAGCTACAAACTTGATTGAGTGTTTCTCCTACTTTTCTCTAAGTATTAAGTTAAAAAAGCAACTATAATTTACTCATCCACAACCAAAGGCGAACAAAGTTTCGGGTGACTCTAAATAAAATATATAGATTAAATGGATATATATACATGGAAGTGTATCAAATCCTAATGAAATGAGAAAGGAATATGAATGGACAAGAAATGATATAAAACACCACCATTACCATCCAATATCCATATATAATCGCATAAAAAAATTAAACGATCTCACCTGCGGTATTTTGCAAAGAATCCATCTAAATCAATCCACAATCCCTAAAACACCCCCAAAATTATTTCAAACCTTGTCCTCAAGGTTTAAAACAAGTCAAGACATCCATATAACAAAAAGAAAATGACAGTTTGCATGAATAACAAAAAGTTTCTAAAAACTAGTGAACGCACAAAATCTCTCATGTGTGAGTGACTAAGGAAACTATAAAAGAACATTAATAAGAAGAGCAAGAACTAGTAAACATAGGAGTTAACTAAAAAAATTCCAATCAAGTCTTGCGAGCCCGAAGTTTGTCAACTAAGGGTGAAATCAACAAGATGAGGGAATGAAGTTTAGGGTTTTGAGTCTATTAAAAAATATGCCACTAATGCAGTGACTTAAGTTAAGTATGTCACAACCAAGTCTCAAAACACCTAAAACCCTATAAACATGTTAATTCCTAAAAAAATAATAATGCTCAAATTATGCTAAAAATGTAATCCAAAGTCGAACCTACAAAACTCGGTGCTCCAACCCTCTAATGAATGTTAAACATAATATACCACCTGTAAAAATAAAGAGACCAAATTAGAGTGTTATTAAAAATAATAATTAAAAAAAAACTAAAACTGAAATAAATGCAACGACGCCAAAAATTGATCACGTGTCGTGCTTGCCAAATATAACCCGTATTTACCATTACTACACCCTTGTGATTGGTAACTCGATTGCAGGTTATATTTTGCACGCACTATACCTGATCAATTTTTTGCGTCTTTGCCGGGGATTGGTATTTTTCTTTCTTTGGTTTATCGTTATTTTTATTTTTATTTTTTTTATTTTGTCTATCTAGTCCTTTGCTCTTAACATGTATGCAGGCAACCCCGTGATGGATTCCTCCTACTTCTAAAATTATGGTCGATTCGAAGACTCACATTATTATAATGTGAATGGCGTAGGTATGCCACATAATAGATATCAATATTTTAACATGAATTCTTTTGTGCAACAGACCGAGGTTTGCGAAATTTGTGGAAATTATTCTCATTCTACATATAATTGTCCCTATTATCCACAATATGAGAACTACCACTATTCTAGCTATGCATCGCCACAACCTGACTTCTCTGGATTCATGTCACACACACAGGTTTCTCAACATGAAGGAAATCAACAGTTACATCAAACCTTTCCTGGAAGATATGGTGATGCAAGTGATAGAAAGTGTGCAAGAGTGTCTATAAATTTGTGATGAGACTCGAAAACTTGATTTTAGTTTTCCAGCCTTTAAGGACTTGCAAACTTCATTCGATCGATATAGTGCCAGTCTTCAAAAATAAATTGATGAAGCAGAGTTGTGTAGTACATAACCAACTTTTAACCCATAGGAGGATGTGAGTGATGATACATTGACAAATCTTGAGGTGAATGATGTTACACAGGTGGAAGACTATTTGATAGATACATCCGAAGAATGTGAAGTCTTTCAAATTGAGCCAGAGATTATCATTGCATTAAATGAGGGAGAAGATGAGATGAAAATTGATGTCAATTCAGACAAGCCGGAGAAGCCACAGATAGAGAGCGAGGAACACCAACCTCTAGCGTTGGTGCAACCACCCACCCTCCCATGCACATTTGGTACACCTTATAAGGGGGTGAAAGTGAGGAAGTGTTTACAGATCTTCTACACTGGCAACACTTTTGTATTGGACGATCCTGATACGATAGATTCTTTCGTGTTGGAAGTTCCGAATGAGCTCCTAAATATGAAAGAGGGTGGGCATGCTTCATTGCCCAATTACGTAGATGCGCCATTTGTTGTTGACATCTCTAAAGGAGAGGGCATCATGTGACCAATCATGCCAAGTCTAGCCAAAGACTTAAAAAGAAAAGCGGCTCGTTGGGAGGCAGCCCAACTTTATTTTTATTTTATTTACTTCTTGCATTTATTTTAGTTTTATTTTAGTTTTAGTTTTTTTTAATTACTATTTTTAATAACACTCTAATTTGGTCTTTTTATTTTTATAGGTGATATATTATGTTTAACGTTCATTGGAGGGTTGGAGCGCTGAGTTTTGTAGGTTTGACTTTGGATTACATTTTTAGCATAATTTGAGCATTATCTTTTTTTTAGGAATTAACATGTTTATAGGATTTTAGGTGTTTTGAGAATTGGTTGGGACATACTTAACTTAAGTCGCTGCATTAGTGGCAGATTTTTGAGTAGACCCAAAACCCTAAACTTCATTCCATCATCTTGTTGATTTCACCCTTAATTGACAAACTTCGAGCTCGCAAGACTTGATTGGAATTTTTTTGAGTTAACTCTTATGTTTACTAGTTCTTGCTCTTCTTATTAATGTTCTTTTATAGTTTCCTTAGTCACCCACACATGAGAGATTTTGTGTGTTCACTAGTTTTTAGAAATTTTTTGTTATTCATGCATTTGTATCATTTTCTTATCCATGTTCTTCTTCACCACTGTCATTTTCTTTTTGTTATATGGATGGCTTGACTTGTTTTAAACCTTGAGGACAAGGTTCGAAATAAGTTTGGGGGTGTTTTAGGGATTGTGGATTGATTTGGATGGATTCTTTGCGAAAGACAACAGGTGAGATCGTTTAATTTTTTTATGCGGTTATATGCGGATATTGGAAGGTAATGGTGGTGTTTTATATAATTTCGTGTCCATTCATATTCCTTTCTCGTTTCATTAGGATTTGATACACTTTCATGTATATATATGCATTTAATATATATATATATATATATATTATTTAGAGTCACCCGAAACTTTGATCATGCCTTTGGTTGTGGATGAGTAAATCATAGTTGTCTTTTTAACTTGAAACTTATTAGAGAAAATTAGGAGGAATAGTCAATCAAGTTCGTAGCTCTGCATTTTTATGATTTCATGATTAAAGACTTAGATGATGGTTAGACTTAGTGCTAGATAACGAAAATGAGTAGACGGTCAAATTAATGCAAGTAGTATTATTTTAACCCACATCGAGGGATTTGCTTATTATAGTGAAAGTGAGAAGTACTAAGAGGAGTATTCTTAGTTTAGAGTGTCCTACAAGTTTCCATAAGAAATAGAGCAGGGACCATATTAATTGAAAAAAGAAAAAAAAAGATTTGGAGAAGAAAAAAATAAAATAAAAATGAAAAAATAAATAAAGGCGGAAGTTGTGAAACTCCTCAAATAAAAGATTTAGTTCGAGTGCTTTCACTATACTAAGTAAGATTTTGAACTTGCGTGTTTTAATGTATAGACCAAGAAAATTTGTGAGTAGTTGATGGTCTTTGTATTGATCGAGTCTATGTTTTTAAAGTGAGATCTTAATTGTGTTTGACTTGCGAGTCTTGAAATATCATAACTCTGAAATTTTATGAGTTACTTGTTAATTCGGTAACTATGTAAACCAAAGGAACTCCATGAATTTGAGTCGGGTTTAGGATTAGTTGAGTCAGTTCATTATTATATTAGGAGTCTAGTTTAGTACTCTCAGGTTAAAAACAACAAAAAAGGAAAATTGTGGGTTTTTAGATAAATATTAATTTAACTAACTAATCTATCTAAACTAAATAAATAAAATAACTAAACTAATTTCTAAAACAATTAATTAATAATTAAGTAACACATAAATCTCCAGTTTCACAAATCGGAATCAAGATTCAATAGCAATCATGGTTTTCAATCTTTCCCAAAAAGTTATTAATTTAAATTCTCCTAGATTAGTTATAGAAAATCGACATCCGCAAAGAATTCTTAGTTCTCCTAATCTCGAAAGCCAAGACGTCCGCCACTAACTATTTCCCTAATTTATGTATAACCCTAGACATCCGCCAATCGGGTTTAACACACGAACCGCAGTAATATAGATATGTGGGAACACTAATCCTAAATAACTGGATCACATCCGCTCCCGATTTAACTTAGATTCAATTGTTGCACACTCAAGCACCGAAAAGGTTTTACGACAAACGGGTGAATGTTTGTTACTTTATTGGTCTAAAAGCACAATTACACGGATACTAATATTCCAAATAACAATAGATTGTCCACCTAAAAGCATGCAATGGTCATATGAATCCATGATTCCGACTTGCTTCCCCTTCGACTTAGGCAAGAAGTTGATTAGCCGGACATCATCTTCAAAAATCTATACTAAAAACTAATAGTAAATCTCTAAAAAAATAGTAATTGGTTTTTTCTTTAAATAATACATAGGTTCATAATATATAAAAATACTCCAAATTGGTCTCGGATACTAATTTTAGGGGTTAGGGACGTGACTCGTGCGTCGAAGAGCATCGTACGGGTGTTTTTAGCTTAAAACTTGGACTCTACCATGTGTCACAGCGTAATTCGCTATTTTTCTGCGTCGCGATGACGTGTCAACACCTTTTTGGACCGCCTCTGTCACCGCTGCTGATTTGGCGTCGCGTGATTCGTCGAAATCCTTATGTTTTCGTTGTGAGAGGATGACTCAGCTCCACGTGGTACGATTTGATTGGAGGAACACCTTGCTAGTAACGCTCTGGACAAATGAAATCCCGCCATGTGGACGCACACTGGAGCCGCTGGAGTCGCTCGAAAACCACCAAAATTCTGGGAGTTTGTGTGGACACGCATATCGAGGCAGATCGATGGAAGCTGTGTGAGAAGAAAGAATGGCGGTGTGTGACGTGGTCTGTCCTGGCTGACGTGGAAGCTCCTTATTGGCTGAAATATACTGTTGGATATTCGACCCACCGCGTAACGCGTAATTCGAGGCAACTATTCGACATCTGATCACTTCAAGTAAATACTCCATTTTGAGTATTTTTCCGCCACGAATTCAACCCCGCATTTCGTTTTAAGTAAAAATGACCAAAAGATATAATTAAATATATATTTTAAATACTTTCTATAATTGAATATACTAAAATAGACTACTAAAAGCCTATAAATACTGACTTATCAATTACATTTTTATATATACATGATATTTTTACTTTTAGGTTGAGCGATATGAACATCTGACCAGACACATGTTGTATATATCACCACTTTTGTTTAAATATGTATGTGATCTCTATTTCCTGATTTTTCCACAATTAGTTAGGCCTTAGGATCTCATTTCAACTAGTAACTTAAGAAGACTTTCGCTGAATAACTTGTTAGTTTGAAGATTTTTAATTAACTCTGATTTGCTAGGTCTTTGAACTATCTAGTTAACTGTAGGTGGTATCGTGTTTTTAATATTGAATAATTGATAGGTTTTTAGGTGTTTAACTAAGGTTGACTAGTTCCTTGTTAGGTCCTCTATGAGAGATTATGGCTTAATTATGGATTAGGCCGGGCGGTGCCCTTATTTGGAGAAGGAGTTGTCACGGTATGTGACTGAATTAATTCTTTTCTCTATGTATGTGTTGGTTTTCGAATATATTATATTGTATAAATGAGTTTATGGGTTCGAGTGTGATTATGATCTCCTTTGGAATGTTACGGAGCTAAGGTAGTGAGAGTTTAAGGATTTTGAAAATATGAGATAGGTTAGAATGAATAAATAATTTTTGTTAATGTATTATATATGTTGTCATGGGTGGATTTTGAGTCCTTCGGCTTTTTCACCAAAACTGAGCAGGTTTTAATGAAGATTTTTGAAGGCCGAAATCTCTGGTGTAGGCTTAAAAATAAAGGAGATGTTGTTGAAAAGTTTTTACGAAATTTCAAGGATTATTTAATTCATGTAAACAAACTTTAAGGTTTAAGATTCAATTTAGAATCCTTAATGGTTGATAATATTTTATATTTAATGATCACGAGATCTTATTCTTAATGATTTATCGATGGAAAGGTTAAGACCGCTAGATTATCAAGAGAGTTAAGGTAATCTAGGCTGGTCGGATGCCCTAATTAGGTAGGGTCTGACAAATGTCTGATGAAATGCCTAATAGAGACGAGAAGGGAAACCGGGTTTTCGGAGAGAGAGAGTTGTGATTGTGGTGTTGTTGTTGTTGTTATTGTTGTTCGTTGTAGGGGTAGAGAGAGAAGTATCTGTGAAAAGGGAAGGAAATGCTAAGGAGGAATATTGAGTGAAGAAGTTGAACTTGATGACAGGTTAGCTAACGAATATGTCACTTACTTTATTCCACAGTTTGTGTAATTTACTAATCCGTTGCATTATCTAATCATGCGAAGTGAACAACGGATTACATCTAATCCGACAAATTAGCTAATCAGTCATGCGAATTGAACACCATTGGTTTTTCGCCAACGTACATGCACATGCATGCAAATGCGATTACCCCTAGTAGGTTCCTTTTTTTGGTAGTTTCTAGTATGAGTCCTGTAAGTTTCACATTGCACATGTAACCTTAGAATGGGATAACAACCCCAATAATAAAGACATCAAAGTAGAACAATAACTTAAAAAAACCCTAAAAATTTACTAGAAATAGAAGAAGTTGGTCAAGAATACGTACTAAATATTTAGTCTTCATGATGATGTTGGCCTTCGCTCGATGCCACTTGTCAATAAGTCATGAGTAAGTTGATTTATTACATTGAATAAATATTACCCTACGTTATAACACTCGAAACTAAGACTTTGTACTATAAGTCGGGCTTTATATCATTTTTTCATCTACGACAAAATAAGGTAACTCAAAAAGTATCTCTTTCATGCCTTAAAAATTTCTTCCCTGGTCGCTTTTACATGGAATGTGAGAATCGATCTCGCAACTTTTTTCGCTGCAAGATTGATTTCGTGGCAATAATGATTTATTATTTATTTATCATATGTATTAATTCATATCTTATTTGCACAAAAAATGAAACACAGTATAATAGTTTGATTCATGTACCCGACTTTAACTAAAAGTTAAGATTTAGGCTTTTTTGGTGTAGTTGTTGGGGAATGTGCCATAGGTCAATTTATAAACGTTGTTTATCTTATAATTTTAGGTAATAAAATAGAGGTTGTTATTTGCTATTTTATTATAAGTGATTGCATGTTTACCTTATATTAAGATTCATGGGTATTTATTAAAATATCCTAAAGTTCCCTAATCAGTTGTTATACTGGAACTATAATGAATTAAGACTAGTTTGAATCTTGATTGATGGTCATGTGATGATCATGTGTATATATGGATACGAATCGAGATCGCGTGAGTACTTGTTAGGGAACAAGGTACCGAACCGACCCGCTATGAGAACACCACATGAATTAAGTCATAGGTGTTTCTCATGATATGTATATCATTTAGTCATTCAACTTGAGATTACCATAAACTTCAATATTATGAGCATGATAATTCGACGCAATCAAACGTTGTCTTTAACCGGATGATTATAAAAATCGTGATTGACTACCATGTGAATAATATTTGTAATCAAGATAAAATTTGTCACTCTCGTATAGAGAGGTATCCATGGATCCTTCGATGTGATAGATTGATAATGACCAAATCCATGTGAATTGATATTATCAATGTCACTTGGATGTTTTCAGTTTACCTAAAGATTAAGACTAGTATGATTGAACATTAAGAGTGACTTTCTATACCTTATGTTTAATCAAAGGATATCACACGACAAAAGTATATGATATATGTTATTCATTAGGTTGTATCTATTTTGATATTCATGCTACTTGGGTAGTCATAATGCCTTGTTAGAGACCACTTATGACATGTGTACCAAAATGAATTTGGTTCACTGCCAACGTCCATGAATCTTTTGGATTGCACACAAAGAATGACTTTGTTCAATTTCAATATGTCCAAAGTAATGAATTTTATAGATAAAATTCATGGCATAAAATCCCTTACAATTTGTTATATAATAACTTATTAATATGGGCGTATGTGTAATTTTCTTAAACTGCCTAAATACAATAGTTGTATTACGAATATGATTTTAAGTGATGACTTATCTACACATATAAATAAAGGTTGACACCTTAAAACAAAAAAAAAGATTTTCATTTTTGCTATTTTCAAGTTCTCTGAATCTTGGGAGAGAATGAAAAATATTTTCTATCTCTCTTGGGGGTAGCACTTCAAATCGTGGTTACCATTCGTGTGTGGATTTCCGATAGAGGACGGGCGCTTGAATGTCTTGGAGTTTGAACAATCAGAGAAGAAAAACACGGATTAAGGTATTGTTTTACTTTTATAGATCTAGTTTAATGAAACTTATTTTTGATCCAGTTAGTTTTTCAAAATTGTTTTAAATTTTTCACTGTGTATAGATATCAAAACCCAACAGTTTGTTAATGTTGTAGTAAGATCTTATTTTAATTATTTTGCCAAATTTCTCCATCACGAGTAGGGGAGGCCACAAAATGTCTGGATTTGTCTAGACCCGCTTTAAACGAGTCCGGATATAATTTTTCCTAAATAAATACGAGCCCATACATGTTTTCTTCTATTTAAAAAACGGGTCTAAGGCCAAACAAAGTTTTCAAAAAAAAAAAAACAAGTACCCATTTATTTATTGATAAGGTATTTGAAAACTTTCATGGTATTTGTATTGAAATTTCACCAATGATGATGATAATTTTATGTAAAAACTTTGAATATATAATGTCATTTTTTGTAGTAATGAAATGCATCTTACGTTGTAACATGAAAATTATGTATTTTTTGTAAATAATTAGGTGAAATTTATTTAATTATATTAAAAATGAGTTCGGAGAAAAGACGAGTTCCATATGTTATATAAACATAATGGTTTAGACAAAAAAATAAATAAAAAATGTCAGTACGAATCCGCATACTGTTTTTTAATCATTATTAATAAAGCATCCGGATCCGTACTCGTTTTGACCCCACCTCTAATGACCATCTAATAAGTTGTAGCTCAATTACCATGACATGCTCATAGTTGTCAGTAATGCCAATTAAGTCATGCCTAAGCCTTAGTTTCACTGGTTTAACGTGTAGTCCGCTACTCAAATGGTGTAGCGTTTGTAGGTTGGTTTTAGAAGCGTACTCACATGGTCTACAATCACTATGCATGCATTTCAATCTGGATAGAATTTAGGGTTTCAAGAACCCTAGCTAGGGTTTCACAATTCTCACTCTAATTGACTCCAAATGAAACTCTACTCCGCAAATTCACCTCTCTCGCCGGCAATTCTCCGTTCTCGCGCCAGATTCCTCACTTCGTGTTCCGTCTCCACTTCGCAATCTCAGGAGGACCTCTCTGTATCACCAATTCCCGAACCATATCTGAAACTCGACGAATTCGGATCAACGGTAGTGTTTTCTCGACAATGACGTGATTTTGAGGCAATCTAGTTAGGGTTTCGTCGAAGAGATTCAATTGGGTTGGTGAAATCCTGATTTTCTCGATAAAAATGTGATTTTGGGGCAATCTAGCTAGGGTTTTGTTGAAGATATTCAATTGATTTGTGTAAGTCCTGATTTTCTCGATAAAAATGTGATTTTCGGGCAATCTAGTTAGGGTTTTGTTGAAGAGATTCAATTGGGTTGGGGAAATCCTGGTTTCTTGATAAAAATGTGATTTTGAGGCGATCTAGTTAGTGTTTTGTTGAAGAGATGGTAATCTTGATTTTCTCGATAAAAATGTGATTTTGGGGCGATTTAGTTAGTGATTTGCTGGATTGAATTCATTTGTTTTGTAGATTGAGCGGGAGATCGCGTCGCATCGATCCAATTCAGTGCTCACACAGGATCATGTGATTGAGGTACTGTTGAGGAACCAGAATGACCCTAGGTCTGCTTTGAATTATTTCAAATGGGCTGAGAAACAGCGCGGGTTTGTTCGCGGTGTCGATGCATTGTGCATTTTGCTTCATATATTGACTAAGTCGCGGCGCATTCAGGCTGCACATTTCCTGTTGAACCGACATGTTAGTGGTAATTCCAGTCCTAGTGCATCCGTGTTGATTGATCGTCTTCTTGATACGTCGCAAAAGTGTTCATCGGACTCTCGTGTGTTCAATTATGTAGTTCATAGTTTTATTGAGGCTGGGCGAATTGAAGATGCAGCGGAATGTTTTGATAGATTGATTGAAAGTGGCAATATTCCTGGAATTAGAACTCGAAATGCTCTTCTAACTGCATTGGTTAAGGCAAACATGATGCAGAAAGCGCGGGTGTTGTTTGAGGAAATGGTGGTGAGAGGATTTGATTGTGATTGTTTCACGCTTGATATGATCATGCACGCTTGTTTTAAAGAAGAGAAGCCCGAAGATGCGGTGAAATACTTTAGAGAAATGAGAAGTAATGGAATGGAAATGGACGCGACGGCCTATAACACTGTGATCCGTGCTGTTTGTAAGAAGCCTGATTCAAGGGCAGCATGTGAATTTTTGGAAGAAATGAAAGATAAGAACTTGGTTCCTTGTGAGAGTACGTATACCTACGTTATTGGAGCTTGTGTTAAACAGGGAAACATGATTGAAGCACTGAGGTTGAAGGATGAAGGTTTTGGATCTAAATTGCCAATGAACTTGGTTATTGCGACCAGCTTGGTCAAGGCTTATTGTGTCCTAGGAAATTTAGATCGCGCATTGGATTTGTTTACTCAGATGATTGAGAGTGGGATTACTCCAAACAAAGTCACATTCTCAGTTTTGATTGATGGTTGCTATAAAAATGGGAATGCGAGGAAGGCATATGAGCTTCACGAACAAATGAAAGCTGCAGGTATCCCTCCTACCTTCTTTACATACAATTCTTTGATATTGGGTTTTCTGAAAGCTAATTGTTCGCAAGAGGCAATGAGACTATTTGATGAGGCAGTAGAATGCAAGGTTGCTAGTGTTGTTACCTATAATATTATAATATACTGGCTTTGCAAAGAGGGGAGGATGGGTGAGGCTTGTAATATATTTGATAAGATGGCATATGGAGGTGTAGAACCTAGTGAGGTCTCTTACAACCATCTAATATTAGGATATTGTCGCCAAGGCAATATGGATTTAGCTTCAAAAGTGTTCAATGAAATGAATGACAGGGGAATGAAACCGAATGTGATTACATATTCTACCTTGATGGATGGTTACTTCAAGAAAGGTGAGGTTGATCAAGCTCTCAGTGTCCATGGCCAAATGATGCAAAGGAGGATATGCCCTAATGATTATACGTTCAACACAATTATAAGTGGTCTCTCCAAAGCTGGGAAAACTTCTGAAGCAGATGCTATGTTAAAAAACTTCATGAGTGAGGGTTTTATTCCCACTTGCATGACCTTTAACAGCATGTTGGATGGACTCATAAAAGAAGGATCAATGAGCACCGCTCTAGCAATTTATCGGGATATGACTAAGCTTGGGGTACCCCCAAATGTTATAACTTACACCACTATGATTGATGGGTTCTGCAAAGGAAACAACATCTATCTTGCTCAATCGGTGCACAATGAGATGAAAATGCGAGGCCTTGATCTGGATCTCCCTGCGTATAGTGCTCTTATTGATGGCTTATGCAAAAATGGTAATATGAGAGGTGCACATGAGGTTTTCTCTGAGCTCCTTGAAGTTGGTTTGTCTCCAAATACTATTGTTTACAATAGCTTGATAAGTGGGTTTCGAAACCAAAGAAACATGGAAGCAGCAATTTCTCTGTTTCGGAGGATGTGTGATGAGGGAGTAGAGTGTGATTTGGCAACTTACACTACATTAATTGATGGGTTGTTGAGAGCGGATAATGTACCTTTTGCATTAGAACTATACTCAGAGATGCTAAACAAGGGTATTACTCCTGATCATATTATATATACTGTTCTCATCAATGGTCTTTGTGAGAAAGGACATTGGGAGACTGCGCGTGAATTTCTGGAAGAAATGAATGGCAAGAATGTGCCTCCTAATGTTTGTATATACAATACATTAATAGCTATATATGTCAAGGAAGGGAATTTGGATGAGGCTTTTAGATTGCACGACGAGATGCTTGAGTGGGGCCTTGTGCCTGATGATAGAACTCTTGATATTCTTGTGAATTCTCCATTGGAAAAAAATGCGTCCGTAGTTGGAGTTTGACCTTCTGTTAAGTGCCGGCCTGTGGGTTTAAACTCTTCTTGATATCTGGAGAATCAATGTAACATTGACACAGGTTATGAATTTTTTGGTATTTGTTAGACCAGAGCGGTCTTTTAAGATAAGCAGTGCATTCTTTGCAGTTTTTTGCGTTTGCTATCTTGATCGTGAAAATAGTTGTTGTTTTAATAGCTAGAGGAACAATTCTTGCCCCATTTTGAACTCCTATTTTTGGGAGGTACCCACACCACTCTTCATTTTTTTTTTTTTTGATGAAAGACAACTCTTCATTATTCATACTTTCATACCTGTAAATTCAGAGTCTTATTGAAAATTAGTGCAATAATCTTTTGACAGAATTAATTTGTGTAATAGGATATAAATCATAAATGGAAGAAGAGGTGTTTGAAAGTTTACATTCTTAGTTTTTGTTAATGATGCAAGCCTTGATGTTACTATTTATTTACTTTTTTTTGGTCAAAAGACCATTCAAGAAGAGGTGTTTGGAAGTGAACATGCCTAAACAAAAGGTTCTCCGCCTTAGTGGCTAATTACGCTGAGAAGGTTGATGTTTCTAGATATGGATGCTGAGGGAATTTTGGGCTTGCTCCTATTTTCATAAAAGTAGTATATGAATTCTTCAAGACCCAGATCGCTAAGAATGATTCGATATCTTTGTTGAAACTTGAAAGATATTGTACAACTGCCCAATTTAAAGTTTGGAATGATTTGTGAACTTTTGGTATGAGGGATGGTTTTCATATAATTTGCTGGCTTTCATTTTAAACATGAAGTGCTTGCCGTTGAGGAAAGTTGCCCTTTAGACCTTAATGAAGATAGCAACAACTTAAAAGGTTTAAATTTGATTACTTAGTGTTATAACTGGTGGTATCTCTGCTTCCTTCTGTCTAGAGCGTGTGAGATGATGAGATGCTTTGATGTATTTTCAATAACTAAATTCTTTTTGTGCTTTGCTTTTTAAAAACTAGAAATGTATTTGAAGAAGTCACAATCTTCTTTGGAGATTTTTTTTTTGGTTGCAACTGAACATCTTATAGATAGAACGATTTTCAAATGAATGCCAAGATGTTCTATGTTTTTTTCTCAAGGCATGTGAACTGTTTAGTTAGAGTTGCAGTATTGTTCGTGATCTCAATATACGTGACGATGTTAGGGGATATGTGAAACTACTTTTATTGACTTAATTTTACTAGTTTAGATCTCATTTTCCCAAGTAATTCCACCTTCAATTTACTACTGATAAAATTCATGGATATGAGTATCCAAAAAAATTAAATTCATCAATTTTCTTTTCTAATTATGAAGTACGCAGTTTCAAAAAGCAGATTAATTTTTTCCCTTTGTTTATTAAGTTCTGAAGTTTATTATGGCCTTCGAGACACGAGATAAAGTGAATATGAAATTATAACTTTGGAGGTATACGTAAGAGTCAATATTTGGAGAAATAAAAGTTGAGTTCTTCGGATGAACCATTTTAGATATTTAGGATCACCCGTCAAAAAGGTTGTCAAGCTGGATGGAAGAAGGGGAAGAATTCAACAAGTGTGATGTGTGATCAATATGTTCCTATCAAGTTAAAAGAAATTTTGTAGGTTCACAATTAGGCCAATTTTGCTTTATAGGAGCGAATGTTGTGCCGCATATAAATAGCACATGCATAAATCGTAGTAGAAATGAGATTGAATGTGTGATACTCAACACAGTAGGAATTGAAGAATTTTGAAGGTATGAGGTTAGACTTAAAATAACATGGAATGCATCCATTAAGAAGGATTTAAAAATTGTGAGTGACAAAATTAAATGGAGTGGAATAGAAGAGTTTCATCCATGTAGCGACCTAACTAGTTGGGGTTGAGGCTTTTTTGTTGTTGTTGAGTGTATGTAGGGTTGTTGAATTTGATCACATTTGGTTTGCAATTCAATGCTTAAAAGTCGAAAAAATTCCATGAAAGTTTTGCGAAGTTTGGAAAAACATTTTAGCATGGCTTGAAACTTGAAGTGCTCGGTAATTGATTTGAGACTATGTTTGACATTTTAAATCTGTGATTTTCATTGAAATAATATGCAGACATTTTTGGTAGAAATTTTGTAGAAAAGACCTTTGTTGCCGCAATTGTGCTCTCCTCATAGAAGCGGTGAATCTGAAGTACGAAAGTGGTTGAAAATAAATATCTTTTAGTATAAGGTGAGTTGTGTTTTTTTACTTAGCTTCTTTTATTTTCCATGCTTCATATTCTCAATTATTGAATGAATCATATTCTTATTTACCAAATCTTCATTTATTTACTTAATTTTTTTTTTTTCATTTGAAAACTTAATGATAAGACAAGGGATTAAAACTTCTATTGGATGATAGCAAGCTTATTCTTGCCATTTGTGGTAAGAAGCACGATGTCTAGTTCTGGTTTTGGAGTTTCAAAAACTATTAAGGACTTTCTCCTACTTAATTATCTTACACCCATTAACTGCTCCTGTTAATAATAGAATCAATCTGCAAAACTGCAATTTTCAAATCAACAAGCCCTATACTAATAGATGTATACTTTTTGTACTGTGAACGCCGAAGCAGGAAAAACTAGGCCTAAGGCCCTAAGCTGTGAATATGGCGACCATTAAACTGTTGATGCAATTCTTCTTTGAAATAGCTGGCTGAACTTCAAGGATGAATTTTACAGACTTAATGTTTAAGGTATTCCTTGCATAAAACTGTAATTTAAATATTTCATTTAACTTTGTTTCTTTTTTGTCTGGAAAGCTCACCATCAATTGCACTTAATCGAGCTCAGTGGAAAAGTTTGATCCATGTAGCCGGCCCCAATTAAGTTGGGACTGAGGCTTTGTTGCTGTTGTTGTTGTTGTTGTTGTTGTTGAACTTTGTTTCTTTTTTCTGTGTTCAAACAATTAAAAGCTTGTGATAGAAGGACAACACTAAAATTAATATGGACTTGGGTCAATGCTTCACTTGTGCCCCTTTGAGGTCACAAGTTCCGATCTACTAATTTTTCGAGGTATATATCTTGTGGAGTGGGGATACGCTCCCTGTGGATAGTCAGAGGCAATCCTGGGCATAACAGTTCAAAAAAAAGTTCTTTGAATACGTTGAGATGTGTGCCTGAAGGACATCAATAACTATGTAGCAAATGTAAGTATGTTGCCAATTACTTCTCTTCGTTTTTATTCATATTCAGTTGATTCTATAGTTGTGAATTTGGTGTTACACTCTTTATGCTAAGTATACTATTGATTGATCAGCATTTTACCCTGTACTTATTGCACTATATGCATCTGTATGCAATTGCAAGATTGAGCTCTTCTAAGTAAATCATGTTTCATTTCTTCACAAAAAGAAATATATATATATATATATATATATATATATAGTATTTAAATAGGAATGTATCAACAGTTATGAAAAAACTATATTGAATCAGTGTAAGTATATCAACTAGCCTTCTGCGTGTTTTAAAGATGTCTATGAACTTGCAATAGGAATTGGGGAATTGGGAACCCTAAGTCGACTCGCATAACGAGCAGGCCACTCACCTGTAACTTGGTAAGTTAGCATTATAGCATATGACTGTTAGAAAGTTTCCACTTGCATTAAGGGCCTACTTGTGTGCTCCAAGAGTCTTGGAAAAGTGCAAGTTACTTAAAGAGGTGCTTAACAATTTTAGAGAAGAGTTTTAAGCTGAAACAAGACTATAAAATATTCAAATAAGCGTTACGAAACTTAACTATAATGTTTTTGTTGATTTTTTGCTTGCATTGTGTGGAGTATGAAAAATTTGGTTGATTTGGGAGGAAGGAATGAAAATTCGATAAAATTAGCCGAGTTTTAGGCGAAGGTTATCGAGGTTGAAGGGATCGAAATGAAGTTCATAGGTAGTTTAAAAACTACAATATTTCGTTGAAGTTTATGTTAAAAATCGACAACTTCTTGATATGGATCGCTAAAACAAGGAAAAATTGCAAAATTTTCAGTCAAAATAAGTATGTAGGGTAGTGAAGTTTTGTACTTACCTCGCATTAGTGAGAAGAATCGAGTTAGATTATCCTTAAAAAGTGATATACCATGGACAATATGCATGACTAGTGTCAATAAAATTGACTTAAAACCATTAAATTGTGAGTTTTTAAGGTATAGAAGCATCATTCTGCTTGTTTTGACATCCCATAAAATGAGTTTTAGTTTATTAACCATTTAAATAAAAAAAAAATCTTAAACTTCTCTAACTTAGCAAATTTTTACCAAAATTATCCACGTCGAATTAAACTTCTTCGAATTAATTCCAATTATCAAGAGGGCGAATTATAAGGCGAAATCGAAGTTTTGATCCTTGGTTGGGAGGTGTAGGTATTTGCTTTTTTCAGTCTTTTTATGCTCTAAGCCCTGCTTTTAGTTAGAAAGGTGCATATATATATGATGCTTGTTGAGAATTAACTCACTATTTAATAGTAAATATCATTGGAGTCTGACAAATACTTTATATTTAATCACCAAATATAAAGTTATCACTAACAACCTCTTGCCTCCTTTTTTGATTGTAGAGGTTATAAAATTTTCTTTTTTTCTTAAAAACCTTCACCATCATCTCTAGTCAACTAGCTTTTAGTTTAGGAACCTATCTTATAACTATCTTCCTGCTTTTTCAATTGGTTAGTATTTTGAAGCACAATAGCTTAATGAGAATTTAGCATCCCAAATGAAGGAGAAATAGAAAAATCTAGTATCTGTTATGATAGCAGCTGTTGGTAATTTCTCAGTTATGAATTTTTCTCAGGTTGTTTTTGGACTGTTAGAAACTTGTGTCCTTTTTTTTATAAGAAAGAAAACCAACTTTTCTCGCCTCCTATTGGGACTCGAACTCTACCAAAAACAACCTGAATAAAAATTACTCATCATGACTTGTGTGCATTTTTTGTCAGGTTGGTAATTTCTCGCCTCCTACGGGACTGTTAGAAACTTGTGTGCATTCTCTCTCATGAGAATCATTAGGTGGGCTAGCTGCCTTGAATTGCATGGATCGGAAATGTTGAATCTACGTATCCAACCTCAACTAATTTGGAGTTGAGTCATGTTGTTGTGAATTAAAGTTAGTATGATACATATGATGCTCGCCTCCTATTGGGGAGGAATGCCTCCACCGTTTATCTTGTCTGTATTGAACTCTGATTGTTGAAATATAATAGGTTTTTTACCTAAAAAAAAGAAAAACAAAAAAAAACTAATAATCTAGAAGCTTTTGCTTCCGGATTGTTTATGCCATTTGTTTTGCTTTTCTTCCTTGCACCTCGATTACATTACGTGCAACCTTATAAATATTCTTTGGATGTTGCTAGCGTGCCCCAGGTCCGCCACGCATTCCGCGTGCATCCCATGCGGTACGTCTTGTGCACACATCTCGAGGCGCATCGACAACGCATGCTAGCATTTTCCATATTATTTTGCTTCAGTGACCTTAACTTTGCGTACTACTATTTCTCATTCTCTGCTCAGTTGTTTTGCAGTCATATTCGAAAGATCTTTGAAAGAAGTTGAGGCATTTTCATCTGTGGGAATCATGTTAGAGATCACAGTCCTACTACTACAGGTTCTTCAGTTCCTACTGTTAATGAGACAGTTCAAGATCACAGTGGCACAAGTTCATTCAGTTCATGTTAATGAGACAGGGGAGTTTTTGATCTGATGTAACAGCTGTAGATTAAGCTCAGTAAGTCGGTTCGTTAGATGGTTATGACAGTTGTAAAGTTGTTGTAAATCTGTTGTAAATTAGTTAGGACAGTTAGGAGGTTGTTATAAGTTTGTTATTTCAGTTAGGCTGTTTGTAAGAATGTCTATAAATAAGACATTCCTTGTATCATTTGTTAATTCAATACAATTTCTTTTCTCTCTTTTGGTTGTTGTTCTTCTTGTTCTTCTTTGTGTGATCGGTGTATTCACTCATTAGTGAATACTTTACATGGTATCGAATTTGGATCGACCCTGACAATGGCGGAAGGAAGCTCATCTCGATGGAGACTCGCGATCTAAACACCTTCTTGATGTTACAAGAATAGCCAAATCTCTCAATTTCAACTTAAACGAAGCTTGAAGAAGGTAACTATGTATATTGGAAAGTGCAAGTTAAAGCGCCATTAGAGCTCTAGGATTGGAGTTTTTCATTGAAAACAAGAGAGCTTCGATTTACAACGAGACTCATCTATAACGAGATGAAGTCCTAAGTAGATGTGATAATCCGCTCATGGTTTGGTTGTTTTCAAACATTAGCAAAAATGTTATAGGACATGTCACGAGAATGTGAGTCCTCTTTTGAGATTTGGAAAACATTGGAAAGTTTGTTTGCTCAATCATCTATGGCACGAGTTCTTCAACTCAAAAGAAGATGAACAACATCAAGAAAGGTTCATCTTCAATATCGAGTTTGTTCTTCTTGTTAAAACAATAGCTTGAATTGAGGTCAATAAATCAAGTGATTATCGAATCGATATGATTCAATCAATATTAAGTGGTCTTGGTCATGAATTTGATCTGTTGTTGTGTTAATTGCTTCTCAAAAGAAAATATGTCATTACAAGATGCACAATACATGTTGATGATGCATGAAGCGAGAGAATATAAGATTTAAATCAAGGTTCTCAAAGCTGATATGAACAATTTCTCAAGCAAATTTTGTTGTGATAGTGACAAGAAGTCACAAGGTATGAAAGGTAGTTCTATACACTTTCAAAATAGATCTAACAATGGCTTTAGAGGTGGTTTCAAGAATCGTGGAGGAATGACTGGAAATAGAGGAAAGGTTTTTTGTCAGTTGTGCTATAAACATGGACATATGGCTCTTCGGTGTTATCACAGATTTGATCAATCATTTTTGGTCCTCGAGGCCGAGTGCTCAATCTAGACGTCTGTTACACGGTCTCACTATCAAATGCCTCAGAATGCTCAAGCAATGATCAACCAACAAATGATCCATCAACAACCAGCACCTCAAGCAATGATCAATCATTTTCAAGGCATGATGGTGACTCCTGAAAATGTTGTTGATCCAAAGCTGGTACATGGACAGTGGAAGCTTCTAGTCACATGACATCGATGGATCAGCTCTACACAATAAAGCGAATACAAAGGTAATCGATTAGTTATCATGGTAATGGTGAGTTATTAAAAATTTATCATACTGGTAATGTTGTGATTCATTCAAATTCAGTTCTTTCTCTTCCTTCTTTTCAACTAAATGATGTTCTTCTTGTTCCAAAAATAGCCAAGAATCTTATAAGTGTTTCAAAGCTTACTTGTGATAATAATGTCATTACTGAATTCACTCCTTCTTCTTTCTCTGTTAAGGACAAGAATTTGAAGACAACATTGCTTCAAGGAGTGCTTCATAATGGCTTATATTGTCTTCAAATTTGGTTCTTTTCCATCTACTGTCTCTTCTGTTTCACTCGCTTATTCACCTAAATCTTGTACTACTTCACTTGTGAGTTGTTACCTCTTGATGTATGGCATGCCGAGACTAGGACATCCATCTAGTTCGGTGTTACAAAAAGTCTTATCTTCATTAGACAATCTATAAATAAATCTTGCATATCCTTTTGTAACTCTTGTAAAATAGCAAAGATGCACAAACTTCCTTTTCGGTCTTGCAATATAAGCTGCTACTAAACCACTTGAGTTGGTTTACTCGATCTTTGGGGTCCTTCTCCATTCTTTGTCCTCTCAAGGTTCAAGGTATTACATAGTTTTTGTTGATGCCTTTAGTCGTTTTACTTGGTTCTATCCTCTCAAGTTAAAATCGAGATGCATATCTTTGCTTTTCTACATTTTATCAAACAGGCTGAATTACAACTTAACTCTAAGTTAAAAAATTTTCAATCAGATATGGGCCTTGAATATAAACCAATTGAGAAATTTTGCAATGCATCTGGTATTATTCATCGTTACTCTTGTCCATATACACATCAACAAAATGGAGTTCTGAAAGAAAACATAGATCTATTGTTGAGATGGGACTTACTCTTCTTGCTCATTCAAAGCGCCTTTTCATTCGGGAAGAGGCATTCATAATGCTATTTTTCTTATAAACAGTTTACCATCGTTGTTCTTGGTTTTAAGTCTCCATATGAGGTATGTTTTTGTAAACTACCGATTATTCTTACTTTAAATCCTTTGGTTGTGCTTGTTATCCAAATCTTCTCGCCTACTCTCATCATAAGTTCAATTTTTGATCTTCTAAATGTGTTTTTATTGGTTACAGTCCTAGGCATCATGGTTACAAGTGCTTACATTCAAATGGCAAGATTTATATCTCACGAGATGTTATATTCAATGAAGAAGACTTTCCTTACTCTAACATTTTTTCGTCTAATCAAACTTCATCCTCTTCTTATTCTAGTCTTCCTTTATCTGTTATGCAATATTGTCCTGTTTCCTCATCTTCACAACATTCTGTTTCAAATTCTTCTTCATTAGACAGTTCAAATTCTTCTCTTTTTAATCTACCACCAAACCTACTACTCTGTTGTTTCTCGGCTCCTCTTGATCCTCTTTTTATCTTCTCGTTTCTCTTGAATTACCTCTTGCTCCATGACTTTCTATTACCAGAACTAATACTAACACTCACCATATGCTAACTAGAAGTAAAACTGGTGTTTTTAAATCAAAGGCACTAGTTGTTACTTCTCCATATGCCTTGATACATTCTCTAAATGAACCTACATCTCATTCAAATTGCTCTTCTTGATCCAAAGTGGTGTTGTTCTACTATGTGATGAATTAAAAGCATTGGACAATAACAATACTTGGACATTGGTTCCTCCATCATCTGATATGAGTATTGTTGGTTGTAAGTGGGTTTTTCGAGTTAAAACTACACCTACTGGTGCTATTCAAAGATATAAGGCAAGACTGGTTGCTAAGGGGTTTCATCAAATACCTGGACTAGATTTTGGAGATACTTTTTCTCCTGTCATTAAACCTTCCTCTCTTCGTATTATGTTTACTCTTGCTGTTACTTATCAGTGGCCTATCAAGCAGATTGATGTGAATAATGCTTTCCTTAATGGTGATCTTACTGAAGAAGTATTTATGAGTCAACCTGAAGGCTTTGTTAGCAAGCAATATCCACATTATGTTTGTAAACTAAACAAAGCTTTATATGGTCTCAAGCAAGCTCCTCGAGCATGGTTTTCTAAGCTAAAAACAGCTTTGCTTGATTGGGGATTTAAAAATAGTTCAGGTGATGTTAGCTTCTTTTTTCAAAGAACTGATATTCTCATTACTGGTTCCAATCCATTACTAATCCAGCAACTTATTACATGGTTGAATTCCAAATTTTCTCTCACATCTTTGGGAGATGTGGATTTCTTTCTTGGTTTTGAAGTTCACAGAGACTCTACTGGATTATATTTGTCTCAACATAAGTACATTCTTGATCTTCTCAAGAGGACTAACTTATTGGATTCTAAACCAATGTCTTCACCTTATTCTGTTGGAGTTAAACTTAGTGCAACTGATGGCATTCCTTTTTCTGATCCTACATTGTATAGGAGTACATTGGGTGCTCTGCAGTATCTTACCTACACTCGTCCTGATCTAAGTTTCATAGTTAATAAACTTAGTCAGTTTCAACAACATCCTACTGATCTTCATTGGGGCTGCTTGTCAAAAGAGTTCTTAGATTTTAGAATCCCTCTTTCAAATTGGCATTGTTTTTGTCCTGCTTCTTCTTTGTCAATTGAAGTCTTTCGATTTTGATTGAAATTTGGTGATGTTGATGATAGACGTTCTACAAGTGGAGTTTGTGTTCTTCTTGGTGGCAATCTTATTACTTGGTATTCTAAGAAGCAATCGGTTGTAGCACGATCTAATCGAAAGGTGAATATCGTGCTTTGGCACTAGGTGTTCTTGATATATTATGGACATCATCTCTACTTCGTGAGCTTGGTTTTCATTGTTCTACCAAGCCAATTCTTTGGTGTGACAATACTAGTGCTCGGGCATTGGCTTTGAATCCCGTTTTTCATGCTAGAACCAAACACATTGAGATTGATGTTCATTTCTTAAGGGAAAAACTGCAAATTTGGTCTTGTTGAGCTTCGGTATATACCAACTGATCATCAATCTGCTGATTTGTTCACCAAGGTTTTGTCTACTCCTCGATTTCATTTTCTTTCATCCAAAGCTGAATCTAGTTTCTTCCACAGGTTCGGTTTGAGGGGGCATGTTAGAGATCACAATCCTACTACTACAGGTTCTTCAGTTCCTACTGTTAATGAGACAGTTCAAGATCACAGTGGCACAAGTTCATTCAGTTCATGTTAATGAGACATGGGAGTTTTTGATCTGATGTAACAGTTGTAGATTAAGCTCAGTAAGTCGGTTCGTTAGATGGTTATGACAGTTGTAAAGTTGTTGTAAATCTGTTGTAAATTAGTTAGGACAGTTAGGAGGTTGTTATAAGTTTGTTATTTCAGTTAGGCTGTTTGTAAGAATGTCTATAAATAAGACATTCCTTGTAATCATTTGTTAATTCAATACAATTTCGTTTTTCTCTCTTTTGGTTGTTGTTCTTGTTGTTCTTCTTTGTGTGATCAGTGTATTCACTCATTAGTGAATACTTTACAGTCTGCTAGCTTACTGGCTATACTGCAAATGAATGCCGCATTTCCAGGTATTTTTTACTAAATTTCAGTCACTTGTGGATATATATGTTAGCATCGAAACATTACCGCAGTTTAATACTATTGATCATTGCTCATCTATTGCAGCACATATCATTTTTTTGTTGTGAAGAACATAACCATGACTTTCATTAGGATGTGCTGCGGGAGAATGGTTTTCCTCTTACGCTCCGTGCATTGACAAGAGTAGCTCAGATGGTGTTGCAGTGGTTAATTAATTTTCATTCATGTGTTACTTTTCCTTCTTTTCTTATTTGCATTTTCTCTTGTTCTTTCAACTAAATTGTATTTTGAATTTTCATTTGTTACAATAGTGAAAAATGAAACTCTCTAGATTATTGTTTGTAGTTATTGTGTAAATCTGCAAGTACTACATGATGTGTTTTTGTGATAACCTGATGGAAGATCTTTGTCTTTACTTTCTAAATTAGCTGGGATTTGGTCCACTCATTGATTTGATTTTAGTAATCTAATATAGAATGGATCCAGACTCCCAGTGTTCCGTTCCGCTTGGTTTAATGCATGTCAGAGGCTTCCTCTCGTAGCTTAGAATTATTTTAGTTTGTAACACATCTAGTTTTCGAATTGTGGCATTAATCACATCATCTAATGTATTAAATCGAGTAGAATGGACACGCTTGATTGATGTAGTGTTAGCATACAAGGACGGCCCCCAATTAGAAAGGTATATCAAAGGAGGAGCACTGGATCAATTCCCTCTTCAGGGGTTGTTGAGTTGGGGGTACGTGGGCCCGGACAGTTGGTTGGGGCATCAGCAGGTGTGGACAGCAAGCAAGCAGTGAATGAGGTTTGACGGTGGCCAGTTGGTTGGGGCGTCAGCAGTACATGGTGTGGACAACAAGCAAGCAGTAAATGGGATTGACGGTGAGCAGCAAAGCACGTGAAGGGGTGGTCAGATAGTGAGTGTGTGAGTGAGGTGTGGCACACATGAGAAGTAGTAGGTGGGGGTGGGGGTTATAAAGATGAGTCGGTTCATTTTGTGGGGGATCTTTTTGAAAGCTGTAAATAGTGGTAGGTGTGAGAGGAGAGAGTCTCTCTTTCTCTCTGGGTTTAGGGAATCATTCTCTGTGAGTTGTATCCCCTTTTCTTGGTATATTAATAAAATTACAACAAGGCGACCCCCTCTTTCTGGTATCAAAGCAACGATCTATGCCGTCAAGAATGGAAGCCCGTGTTGAGTCACTGGAGGAGCAGCCGAAGCAATTCCCAGCTGCGTTGCAGAGGATCCCAACACTGAAGACAACCGTGGGGGAGTTACGATCAGAGATCAGGGAGCTGATGGACCAGATCCGGGAACTGCACCACCAGGATCGATCACCGCAGTCGCGAATCAGCCAGATCGGTGAAGGTAGTACCCAATCTCCAGCAAATCCACCAGATCCGGGTCCCCGCGGGCGAGACAAGTAGGTGGTCGAACAGATATGGTCATTCCACCGTACAGATCCAGTCCCGATGTAAGGAAGATCAAGATGCCTACCTGCAACGGCGAGGAACTCCTCGTTTGGTTCAACCAAGCTGAGCACTATTTTGCCTTGCATGAAATGCCAGAGGAGTCAAAACTCAGGGCAGCCCGTATTTGCTTAGTTGGTCCGGCTCAGATCTGGTTGCAAATGGAAGAGAAGACGAAGCCGTTCACATCGTGGCTCGAGTTGAAGGGACAACTAGCACGACGCTTCATGGACGCGGACCCTCTAAGTCTGAGCCAACAATTTTTCTCCATCAAGCAAGAATCATCTGTGGCGGAGTATAGACATCGGTTTGAGTTGTTGTATTTACAGCTGGAAGATCTATCAGAAACTCACGCCATCGTCGTCTTCATCAACGGATTGTCCGACCGGATCCGCCTGGAAGTCATGGTGGAGCCGCCCCACACTCTCTCAGCTGTCGTCGACAGGGCCACACAGGTGGAGCGCAAGCACCGTCAAGGCGATGCTATGGGGCTGAGTTCAGGTGGAGGCCCCAAAAGCCCACTCATCACCAGGCCCGATAGCCAAATCTGAGTCCAAAGGGTTGGGATGGGTCACCCATACTATCACAAGCCCAAGTCAAAGGGGACTCACGTCCAAGCCCAGTCCTACTTCCTCCTCTTCGAGCCCTACGTCTTTTAAGCACACGACGCCACTGGTTTCTCCTCCAAAGTTCAAGCGACTGACGGAGGCTGAGGCCGAGGCTCGCCGAAAGCAAGGGCTCTATTACAGATGTGATGCTAGGTGGTTTGTAGGCCATCGCTGCCAACAGAAGGAATTACATGTGATGCTAGTAGATGATGACGAAGACGACTCCTCGGTCTCTCCCTCAGAGGTGGTGGGTGAACAACCGGAGACGACGACAGTAGAGCTGATTGCTCATGCAATCGAGGGACCCCCCGGACCGCGGACATTGAAGGTTAAGGGTCAGGTCCACGGTGTAGAAGTGGTGATCCTCATCGACAGTGGAACATCCCACTTCATCTCACTAGTGTTGGTCCGTACCCTCCGTCTTCGATGTCCTCAACTGCTGACTACAGCGTATTAGTGGGGGGTGGGTCGAAGGTCCCGGGCTCGGGTGTGTGCAAGAACGTCCTTCTGCAGTTTCAAGGTCTAACGGTGACAGCGGACTTCCATCCGATCTCGATGTCGAGTTCAGACGTGATCCTAGGAATGCAGTGGCTCATGTCTCTGGGGTTCACCGCCGAGGACTGGCCAAACTTGACGATGTATTTTCATCACGAAGGTAGATGGGTAGCGATTAAGGGGGATCCCACCTTGCACCGTGCCTTGGTGTCCTGCAAGTCAATCAAACGCTCCCTGGACTCGGTATTGGGATGTTTCTTGATTGAATGCCTCAGTGGCGAGCCATCACTAACCATCTCATGGGATTCAATTGAGGTACCCTATATTCGTGATTTACTCAAATCTTTCTCTGCTCTCTTGAAGTCCCTGTGTCCCTTCCACCACCTCGTGACTGTGATCACGCCATACTCCTCAAAGAAGGCACTGATCCGATTCGAGTTCGACCCTATCGCTACCCCCAAATACAGAAATCGGAGATTGAAAAGATGGTTAACGAGATGCTCTCGGCGGGGATTATACAACCTAGCAACTCTCCTTTTTCAAGCCCAGTACTATTGGTAAAGAAGAAAGATGGTAGTTGGCGGTTTTGCGTGGACTATAGCGCATTAAACAAGGCCACTGTTCCAGACCGTTTTCCCATTCCAAATATTGACGAGCTACTGGACGAACTCCACGGGGCGTGTGTATTTTCGAAGCTCGACCTACGATCTGGTTACCACCAAATTCGGGTGAAGTCGACCGATGTTCCGAAAACGGCTTTCCGCACTCATGACGGGCATTTCAAATTTCTGGTGATGCCTTTTGGATTGTCCAACGCACCAGCAACCTTCCAATCCCTAATGAACTCCATCTTCAAGGGAAGTATCCGTCGTTTTGTGTTAGTATTTTTTGATGATATATTGGTCTATAGTAAATCGATGCAAGACCACTGTGACCACTTTTCACATGTGCTCTCGGTTCTCCAATCTAACTCACTGTTTGTTAACTTTCGAAAATGCTGCTTTGCCAGGTCAAGCTTGGACTATTCGGGTCACATAATTTCTCAGGAGGGTGTTTTAGCTGACCCGGAGAAGGTGAAAGCAATGGACGTATGGCCGCTCCCATCCTCTCCTAAAGATCTTCGAGGATTTCAGGGGCTTACTGGGTATTATAGGCGGTTTGTGAGAGACTACGGCAAGATAGCAACACCTCTTACACATCTTCTTTGCAAAGATTCTTTTGAATGGATGGACGGAAGCGACATTCTCCTTCAATCAACTGAAGCAGGCAATGAAAGGGGTCCCCGTCCTAGCCCTGCCGGATTTCTCGGCTCTTTTTGTGATAGACATAGACGCTTCGGGGTTGGGGGTTGGAGCCGTCCTTACTCAACACGATCGACCGATCGCCTTTTTTAGCCAAGCTTTCTCTCCTCAAGCAAGGGCCAAGTCTGCTTATGAGCGCGAGCTAATGGCCATTGTCCTTGCTGTCCAAAAGTGGCGCCACTATCTTCTTGGTCGACGTTTTCTTGTCCGCACAGATCAGCGCAGCCTGAAGTTCTTATTGGAACAACGTATGGTTGCCCCGGAGTACTAACGTTGGCGATGAAGTTGATGGGTTTTCACTTTGATATCCAGTACAAGCCGAGCTCCTCCAACGTCGTGGTTGATGCTCTTTCTAGATACCCCATCACGGCGGAACTCCAAACACTGTCCATCTTATCAGTCGCAGAGGTGCCCTTATTACTCAAGGAGGTGTTGGGCGACTCTTTCTTGTCCTCTATCCGAGAGGCTCTATTGGCGGATCCTTTGTCGAAACCGGGTTGGTCCCTCTCCCATGACCGTCTCCTCTTCCACAACCGGCTGGCTATTTCAGCTTCCTCTCGATTCAAACTCAAATTACTGATTGAATTCCATTCCAGCCCGCTTGGGGGACATGGTGGTGTGTTAAAGACTTACAAGCGCTTGGCGGCAGAATTTTATTGGACAAGGATGCACAAAGATGTCAAAGACTTTGTTCAAGCTTGTGATGTGTGCCAGAGAAGCAAGTATGAAACCTTGGCTCCGAGGGGACTCCTACAACCTCTCCCAATTCCCACGGCTATATGGGAAGACATATCCCTCGACTTCATTGAAGGACTGCCTTGCTCCCATGGGTTCAACTCCATTTTAGTGGTCGTGGACAGACTCAGCAAATATGGTCATTTTTCTCCCTTGAAACATCCGTATACGGCTAAATCAGTGGCTGATCTCTTCTTGCAAGGTGTGGTACGCCTCCATGGGTTTCCCCGTTCTATGGTTTTCGACCGTGACAAGATTTTTCTCAGCCATTTTTGGAGCGAGCTCTTTCGCCTCCACCACACCCAACTCAACCGAAGCTCTGCCTATCACCCTCAAAGCGATGGACAAACTGAAGTGGTCAATAGATGCCTGGAAACATATTTGCCTGTTTTATCAGCCGACGCCCCAAATTATGGTCGGATTGGCTCTTTTGGGCGGAATATTGGTACAATACCTCCTTCCACTCCTCCCTCAAATGCACTCCTTTTAAGGTGGTTATGGGCGCGACCCCCCACCCCTGGTTCAATTTGGCATCCCATCTACCAGGGCTCCTTTCGACCTTGACACCATGTTATTAGCACGGGATCACGCCCTACGGTAGCTCCGTCTTCAACTCCTATCAGCTCAGAATCGTATGAAGCAACAGGCTGATAGAGGACGCCGGGAAGTGCAGTTCGATGTTGGCACATTGGTTTATCTCAAGCTTCGGCCTTATCGACAAGTGTTGGTCTCGCGCCGCACCAACATGAAGCTCAGTCCGAAGTATTATGGCCCTTTCAAGATTTTGGCTTGCATTGGCGAGGTCGCTTACAAGTTGGAACTCCCAACTTCGTCCTCCATCCATCCAGTTTTTCACGTCTCTCAGCTAAAAGCCGCGGTGGGCTCTGCTCCTTCTTCTCCATCCCTTCCCCGTTTTCTTCCCGCAACTATAGTCGTGGATTGTGAGCCTGAGTCCGTCGTGGCATACCGCCACCTCACTGCTGGCCCGGAAGTGCTCATCAAATGGACTACCCTTCCCCTCTCGGACGCCACTTGGGAACTCGTCCGTCACATCCGTCGATCCTTTCCATCCTTCCACTTTGAGGACAAGGTGATTGTTCAGGAGGGGAGTATTGTTAGCATACAAGGACGACCCCCAATTAGAAAGGTATATCAAAGGAGGAGCACTGGATCAATTCCCTCTTCAGGGGTTGTTGAGTTGGGGGTACATGGGCCCGGACAGTTGGTTGGGGCGTTAGTAGGTGTGGACAGCAAGCAAGCAGTGAATGAGGTTGACAGTGGGCAGTTGGTTGGGGCGTCAGTAGTACATGGTGTGGACAGCAAGCAAGCGGTAAATGGGATTGACAGTGAGCAGCAAAGCATGTGAAGGGGTGGTCAGATAGTGAGTGTGTGAGTGACGCGTGGCACACATGAGAAGGAGTAGGTGGGGGTGGGCGTTATAAAGATGAGTCGGTTCATTTTGTGGGGGATCTTTTTGAAAGCTGTAAATAGTGGTAGGTGTGAGAGGAGAGAGTCTCTCTTTCTCTCTGGGTTTAGGGAATCCTTCTCTGTGAGTTGTATCCCCTTTTCTTGGTATATCAATAAAACTACAACGAGGCGACCCCCTCCTTCTATAACATGTAGCCCCTAATTATTTTGGAACTGTTCTATCAAAAAAAATATTTTTGATCTGAGGGTTGCTGTTGTTGAGTTAGATTTGATTAATGCTACTAATATGTCAATAAATAATGCAAAGTTCTATTTCCATTTGTTTGTGTGGTTTTTTTTCTTTTAATTATATAGTTTTCATTTGAAGGAAAAAAAAAAAAAGAGAACTCTTTTTAGTATTGTTGCATTTAAATGCCATCAACATCACACATTGAGATGTGCAATCTAATAGATTTCAACAACTGCGTAGCAAAAAGTACATGTAGCAAAAAGTACGTGAAGGCGAGTAGGTGAAATTGAAAAATAAGGTACATGCATTTTTGTTCCTTTGATAAAAAAAAAGGTCCATGTAGACCGAAGCTAACTCGAGTACATTGATTAGGAGAGATTTAAATGATTTGGAAAACACAACATCATTTGCGCTAAATTGAGCGCAATGGAAGAGTACGTTCGATCCATGTAGCAAACCCTAACTTATTTGGAATTGAGACCATGTTTTTGTGGTTGTTGATAAAAAAGGTCTTCTACAATGACAATGACAATACACAACAAAATGCTCAGTGACCCATAAGAACCATTGGATTCACCTTGGCCGCGATCCATACACACCTTGAGGTGCATATCACCAGACCAATTTGTAATGTTGGCTCCCATGTTAATTGAGTTGAGGAAAATTTTTAACTATAGTGAGATGCCGGCCACTAAACCCCGGCCTTAAGATACATAGTAGACAAGTTGATTTTCCTGCATTGCTGTCTACCGATGTAGATGTGCTAAATGAAGTCCCAAGGAATATCAGTTTAAAAAGTTACCAATCTCGAGGAGTCCACAGACAAACTCTGATAGGCGTGTGCACGCATCTCGATGCAAAATCAGCACCTTTTTGTCTTTTGATCATATTATATATTCCAGTCATTGATTTCAGATTGCCCACCTGTTTCAAATGGATTTTTTATTTAGCTTTGATCTGAACTTCACTGGGTTGCTACATATTTAGTGGGAGGTTCAGCACTGGTAAATTTTTTTCTCAGTCTCTCATTTGATTTGAAATGGGTGTATGTCTATTTGATGTTAGAATCATTGGTTCTGCTTCCCCATGTGTATTTGTACTGTGAGCTTCTTCATTTTGTCTTTGATTCAATTAGATGACCCTTTAATTGATTTTTTTTTTCAATGGGTATATTTCTATCTATTTGATTGGCTTTTGCTTGATTTTTTTCGACCTTTTTTTATTTCTGTTTATGTACTCATTGTGTTTGGTTTCTGGTTGGAATCTCAAATGGATTTTTTGTTGCTTCTTTTTCAAATGGTTGGAATTGTTTTGTTCATTTTCACTAGTGACTGATAGCTGGGCTGAATTATACTTTTTTTTGGTTTACTGTTTTAGGCCAATTGATATGCTAAAGATGGTGGAAATAACAAATGTTGTTGAATATGAGGCGATTGCGAAGGAGAGGTTGCCGAAGATGGTATACGAGTTCTTCGCATCGGGTGCTGAGGATCAATGGACACTCAAGGAGAATAGATCTGCTTTTTCAAGGATTTTGTGAGCTTACTTTTGCTCCTTGCACTTCACAAAAATATGTGTTTTAACTCTTCTTTTTAAAAAGACCACTTCAACTCTCTCTCATTCTCATATCGCTTATTACGGTTTCGATTAATTGATTAAAAACCAAAAATAAAGACCACTTCAGATTTGCATATGCACATAGGCTTGTAAATGTCCCAATTAGAAAACTTGAAACAATATAAATTGAAGAAATTCGAGGTATAAAGGTAGATATAAGCTAGATAACTTGAGATGCATTGATTAAGTAGTATTTAAAGGATAAGGATTTTGAAACTGTGATTCATTTGTTTTTTTATTTCTTATAAGAAGCATACTTCATATATGCAAAGAGATTTTATAGTCATCTTTAACTGTGATTCATTTGTTGAACAAATTTCTTTTTCCTTTTTTAAGGGAAATTGTATTTTTGTTGAATGAATTTCCATCATCAAGTGAAATTGGTTAGTAAACATGTTTCAATGGGATCTTTTAAACTGAAATGTAGGTTTCGACATTGCATTCTCATTGATGTGACCAACATCGATTTGACCGCTACTATCTTCGGTTACAAGATATCAATGCCAATCATGATTGCTCCGACTGCCTTGCATAAAATGGCTCATCCAGATGGTGTGATTCTAGTCCTCTTCTCTTGATGTGTCATTTTTGCCTTTGATTGAGCTTGAAAAATCAGTCATCTGCTTGCTTGAGGTTTTTGCAGCCTATCCATCTACACAATACACACAGTAGATATTTTCTTAGTATAGAAAGTAACATCCTTTGATAGCTCAATATAATTTTTTAAATTATATAAAATCCTTTCAAGGATTGATTTATAATTCAATTTTTTTTTTTTTTAATTAAAGGGAGGCTATCGCCTAGTTACATCAACTGATCATATTAACACACAAAAGAGTCCATAAAATCATCTAAAATCATGTGGCATATCCCACAAGCTCAACTTTAATCTTAAATATCACGCTCTTGTTCAAGTAAATTCATAGCCATGCTATTGAACAATAAGTATTCGATGAGAGAAACTTTGCCTTTAGCAGCTTTGCTTTTGGAACCATGATCATCTTTGATTTGCCCAATTTTTTGACGCAAAGTTTCTAGACTTCTAGTTTCCCCTCATATTTAAAAAATCCAGACTTCTTTATAATCTATGTGTAAGCATGCATGTGCAGCACAACAACAAAACTCAAGCCCGAATTAGTTAGGCTCGGCTATCTGGATCAACTTTTCCACTCCACTTGAAGGCTTTTCTCTAGCGAAAGATCAGTTTTTTGCTACTTCCCTTTATGTTGTAGTGCATTTATAGAGATTCAATCTGGTGCTTTGCACAATCATGTTCATCAAAAGGTGCATGTCTGATATGCTAAATCTTGTTTGGGAATCGGTAAAAAGATATTGTCTGGGAATTGTGGATAAGTTCGTCACTCATCAGTATGAAATGCCAATTCTTAATTTTTTTAAATTATCCAATGCTTTCAATCGATTAACTTTTTGAGAAATGAAGCTTTGAATTTATGGAAACTTCTTTTTTTTTTTTTTTTTCCTCATGCAGGAGAGATAGCAACAGCACGAGCAGCATTTGGAGCTAGAACTATAATGGTTTGATTCCTTATTTTAAGCTTGCTTGCAGATTGGAATTAATAGAATATTCGAAATGAACTCGCAAGTAAAATATTCAAAATAAACACTTATCCACACTGGTCTTAATTGAGATTTTCTTGAACTAGAGTTGTATCTGGGGCCTTATGGCACAATACTTGAAAAACTCCCTATCATTGGATGAGGCTAGTTTTTGAAATTTGAATCCAGTCTTCTATTTAGAAAACCACTTAAAACAAATCCTACTCATGATATTATTAGCGTTTATGCATATTTAGCATCCTTTTCGCCACTCTCAATTACTATCTCATTTTAAACACCGTATCTTCGTCCTCAAATACTACTTCCACAGTTTCGCCATTATCTGGACACATGCAACTGTGGGCTTTCCTTCATTTTCTTAATTATGGAGTCTTGTTAGTTCTTACGCATTTTAATTGTTCTAAAATGCCCACATCTCTTTTATTCTCTGTATATTTCATTGGTTGTTTCAGACCTTGTCATCATGGGCTACATCCAGCATTGAAGAGGTTGCTTCAACAGGAGCGGGCATTCGCTTCTTCCAGCTTTCAGTACGTCCTAAAGCTCTTTTCCATTCTTTGTTGATGTGGCACATATTGTCCTATATTTCAATCAGTTATTGATTTTACTAACTCAAAGCATATACTACATGATGGTGCTGATCATTCAGGTATACAAAGACAGAAGCTTAGTTGTCCAGCTAGTTAAAAGAGCAGAAAAGGCAGGATTCAAGGCAATTGTCCTCACTGTTGATGCTCCAAGACTTGGTCGCAGAGAAGCTGATATCAAAAACAAGTGTGCATGCCACATTGAGAAACACATTTGGCTTATATTGCAGTTGAAGAATGTTTTCGACGACTTCAACACCTGGAAACATCAATAGTTTTCACATCGTTTTTTGTGTGATAAATCAATCGCGCCTATGAGTATAAACATTCTTTATTTGTTCTGGTTCAGGTTTGCTTTGCCAAAATTCTTCACTTTCAAGAACTTCGAGGGTTTAGACATCGGGAAGATGGCCAAGGAACGTAATTTGTTTTCGTATATGCATTTATTCTCTTCTGATATTGAATTGTCTCGGAAAAATTAGTCCCCTTTTTGTAGTTGTACTGTTTTCTTTAAATTCTTAGCTAACATTGTCGTTAAGACTAGTCCAGAAATATTATTTACATTTCTCTTTCACTTTTCTTTTTCGTTGTGACATTTGTATCGATAGATGTTTATGGATCTTTTGCAGACAGATGGCTCTGAGCTTGCATTATATGCTTCTAGTCAAATTGATCGATCTTCGAGCTGGAAGGTTTCTTCGTCTATCCCTTGTCCATAATTAGAACAGAATGTGCTTATTGTGTTTCATCAAGAGTAAATGTAGCATCTACATCTTGAATCACTTGTGCTAAAAACGTTTCTCTCTGGTTTCGACAGGATGTAAAATGGCTGCAGACGATCACAAATTTGCCAATCCTTCTGAAGGGTGTGGTGACTGCCGAGGATGGTAAGCAATATAATTTTATCAATTCTATATTTTCTACGACATTGGATTCGACATGTGATGCTTCACAAAGAAAATTAAAGTACTTAAGTAATTATGGCCTAAACTAATTCTCTTTTAACATCTACCGGACTATCTCCGTTCATTTTGTTGTTGTTCTTTGCACAATCATCGTCTCATTGATCAACAGCAAAAATTGCCTTGCAAGTTGGCGTGGCAGGGATCATTGTATCCAACCATGGAGCTCGCCAACTTGATTATATCCCTGCAACCATCAATTGTCTCGAAGAGGTAATTAATAAAACTGCATTGATGAGTTCGTTCTGTAGTAGTTAAAGGAAACCTTTTATCTGGGCTCAGAGATATTAAAAGCTAGATCCTACTATTTTCTGTACGCCTTTATCCTACCGGAAATTTCAGGTTGTCAAAGCAGCAGAAGGTCGAATTCCTGTCTTTCTGGATAGTGGAGTTCGTCGTGGTTCTGATGTATTCAAAGCATTGGCTTTGGGAGCCTCAGGTGTCTTTGTAAGTATACGAGTATGTCGATTGAAACAATCGCACCATAGCTTTTTTTGCATTGTTTATGATCTATTACCTACTCGATTGTTCTCAATCATAGATCGGAAGGCCCGTGGTGTTCTCATTGGCTGCCGAAGGTGAGGCTGGTGTGAGAAAAGTACTTTAAATTCTTCGCGACGAGTTTGAATTGACAATGGCATTGAGTGGTTGTCGCTCGCTCAAGGAGATCACTCGCAATCACATTATGACAGACTGGGATAATCCTCGGCCAGCATCCCGGTTATAACTTTTAAGGCATCGTGGAATGGTATCACTGGACTAGTTCAATATTGCATCCTTCTTCATTATGAGGAATTGAATAAGCATGTTGTATAGCTCATTTGTCTGTCATTATTAATAAAGCTATTATTATTGATCAATTTAAGCAACATTCTTTGTGTTCATCAATGGCAATTTTTTTCAGCAGTGACGCCGAAGTCGGAATACTTGAAACGCATCAATGTTTGCTTTAAGAACCAAGAGGGCTTCATCGATCTCTTCTTACATGCCATGGTGCACAAGTGCAGTGGTTTGACAGCCAAGTTGGGTATAGTCTAGAGCTCAGTAAATGCATAACCAGTGAACCACTCTATATTCACAAGACTTGTTTGGATTACAAGAAGTACAGATGGAATTGTTGTTGGATGTGATTTGAGTTTGTGTAAAGAATAGTCCCTATTGACTATTCAAAGTGAGTGTATTGACTAGGTTATAATAGGTTGGAATGGGAATATTATCATGTCTTGACGTTTTGGTGTATACTTTTTTCGAAACTTGTACAATCTCTCTTATAGACTCTCAAGTGATGCCCACAAAGTGGCGTACACGAGGTATTTATAGGAACTCATCCTGCTTCTAGCTAAGACTTAAATTCTAAATTAAATACAACTCAAAAACCTTTATTGGAACTCTTATTTTGTAGTTGCTACATTAAGTCAACTCTCGATCCACTAAACCTTCAAGTTTTCCTTGAACATTGAGTTGCGATCATCCAAACCAAATTAAGCATACACTAGAATATTTTTGGCCTTTAATAGATGTTGTAAAACTTCTATTAACTAGAGTGTTATTAAATGTAATGTGAAAATGTGTTATGCTTTAATTTTTAATATATGTATTACATATAGGTTTTTTAAAACTCATATCAATTAAATGTTATTTAATAGCAACTCCTTTTAATAGGGGTTTTAAAAATTTTATTAAATATATCAAAATTGTTCTAGTAATATCATAAGTAGCTTTGCGTTGCAAATAAACTTTAAGTAGGTCTTGGTCACCTCCGTTGTTTGACAAACAATGCCGACTATAATTAAGTCCATATCATTTTGTACACACGGTTTATGCACAAACCTAACAGTTCTAACTGTCGAACAGTTGGAGAATCTGTAAGACAATAAGAGGCGCGAACAGCTTATCTGTGTTACCACTACGCCAAGAGGCCCAAGATGATTATTAGTTATCAACCTCACATTTACAATTTAAAACATTAGGTTCAATTAATTACTATATATAATAAAGCCAATACCCTTAGGTTAAATTAATTAAACAAATTCTATAAAAAATAATTAAAAAAAAAGCGAAGCATGAGCACATTGCTAGCTATTTTATTGAATTTTAAATTTTAAATTTCAATGAGTGCTCTTGTTCACATCCCGAGGGGAACCAACCGTGGGTGGGAGGGGGGCCAACCTTAAGTCGGCTCCACTTTTTTTTGGTATACGGCTTCACTCTTATTTATTGTGACGAATCACCACGGAATATCCAAGATCGCAGTCATACGAATAAACTCAAAGATAAACAAACAACAAAAAAATACGAACACAAGAATTTATGTGAAAACTCCAAAATTAGGATAAAACCACGGGCAAGAAAAAGACAATCCACTATCGATAGTTTAGGACACAAAGGAAAAACGTCCTCTATCTAAACTCCAGATAGATACCCCAACAAGATTCAATCTCGCATTGTCGCGTACCCGCTCGTAGGCCCGTACGCTACGACACAACTCTCGGCTCTCAACTAGCACCTCAACTCTATGCTTAATCGCACACAACACTATGCTTTTCTCATGACCCCATACACATATTTATAGGTATTACATGCTTGTACTCATAAACCAACACAAATATTAACTCTTAATTAGAATATAACATATTAATGTTGTTTGCATCCAATTACTAATTAAACCCAATGTGCAATCATTGTGTATGCATGAATCCATGTATGCCACTAATTTGAGTCCAACTCAAATTACAAGTTTGAGCCACTTAATTCAATAAATCTTCACCTTGGAGAAAACTCACTATTACCTTGCTCTTGCCACACCGCCCTCTCGGGCCTCCATCCTTAATATCGAGAATGAACCAAGTCCAATCCAGCCTGTTTGGACTTATCAATAACCGACACCTACTTCTTGATCAACTTTTGATGTTCAGACCTTGCTCCATGTTTTTGCACCAAAATAAACAAATTTTTCTTCCTCACGCCATAACCAACGAAGACTTTCGGAATATTTTCAATACTCCACCTCGCCCGGAGTACCTGAAACCTTCAGAATCTAATTTGGAAAGAGAAATTAGATTTTGAGTACAACTCGACACAATTCGAATATTCGAAGTGTTATGACGCATTCGTCAAACTACTTCAATTGAACTTCACCGACTCCCAATATCGGTCGCAGAGAGTCGTTAGCCATCGACATAACATTGCCACTTATTCAACTTGCATAATTACCGATTCATACCTTATGTACGCACACATGTCTTGTGGCACTGCTGTCAATTACCTATTCTCTCTTCTGATTACCAATCCTATTATTTGTTGAACACATTGGATAATTACTATCAGCCTTGAGAACTAATAAATTGTCAGCTTCATCACCTTCAACATCAGAATCCCCCTTTATTGAATTAGAGCTTTTTTTCGAACCCGCTCCTTTACCTTTTCTATTCCTGCAGTCTCTTCTAAGATGCCCTAGTTGACCGCATCTCCACCAAATCGCTTTCTCGTATTTCTTGGGACCATTTTCGGCAGTCGCCTAACCCGAGCTTTTAGATGAACTATTGTTTTCACCTTTCATCAATTTCTCCCTATACATTAACGTGGTAGTGACCTTTGCTAAACTGATGGTTTCCTTCCCGTACATCAGTGTTGGCTTTATGTGCTTGAACGAAGGCGGAAGTCACCAGATGAGTTTAAGCGTCTGATCCTCATTACTGACTTGCTTTCCCAACTCCTCAAATTCCAAGACAACCTTATTAAGAGCACTAAGATGATCAATAATATTTGTACCTTCATCAATCTTCGGGTGATGGTACCGCTCCTTTATGAAAAAACCATTTGACATACTTTTCATCATAAACATAGTCTCCAATTTCTCCAAAAGAACTTTCGCCGAAGAAATATTCCTCATGTTCGAAAGAACATTCTTTGGTAAATTGAGTCTTATAATGCTTGTCGCCCTCAAATCCAACTCTTCCCAATTCTCATCATTTTCCTTCACATGATCCTTCAACGCTTGACGTAGCCCAAATTGAATAAACAAATATTTGACTTGAATTTTCCACAAGCCAAAAATCTTCTTACCGTCAAATTTCTCCACATCAAACTTCATCGCACTTGTGTAATTTTGACATCTCTGAAACTTCACCTTAATAGTGTAACCCCTCAGCTCCGAATCTTGGATCTTATACCAATTTGTTGTGACAAATCACTGCGGAATATCCAAGATTGCAGTCACACAAATACACCCAAAAGTAAACAAACAACAAAAAAATATGAATACAAGAATTTATGTAGAAAACCCCAAATTAGGATAAAAACCATGGGCAAGAAAAAGACAATCCACTATCAATAGTTTAGTGCACAAAGGAAATAATGTCCTCTATCGAAACCCCAGATAGTTACCCAAATAAGATTCAATCTCACAGTGTCGCGTACCCGCCGCAGACCCGTACGCTATGACACAATTCTCGGCTCTCAACTAGCACCTCAACTCTATGCTTACTCGCACATAACATTATGCTTTCCCCATGACCCCATACACCTATATATATGTAATACATGCTTGTACTCATAAACCAACACATATATTAACTCCTAATTAGATTACAACACATTAATGTAGTTTGTATCCAATTACTAATTAAACCTAATGTGTAATCACTGTGTATGCATGAATCCATAGAGGACACAAATTTGAGCCCAACTCAAATTACAAGTTTGAGCCACTTAATTCAACAATATTTATGTATGTATCTTTAATGATATGCAAAATAAATATACATTTCCACTACCCCAAAGTAATACACACTCCATCCATTTATATAGGTCTTAGACCAATTTTACTTTCCAAAATTATGAGTTGTATTGCTCTTTTCACACCTTAAATACTCATTTCACCCTTTAAATACTCATTTCACCCCTTTTCACACCCAACATTTAATGTCATTAAATGTGCTTCCTTCTTTGTGTTAAAACTTAAAAGGTAAAAATGGAAAGTAAACACAAAATTAGTATCACTTTAATTAGTGTGATAAAGCTCAAAACAATATATATATATATATATATATAAATGGAAGGAGGGAGTTGTTACATGTATGACACATTTAACAACCAATAAACAAACATACATATACACAGTGAAGAATTAAATATAAATGTTACCTCAGATCACGATGAATTACGTGTTCTGCCTAGCGTCGTTGGAGCTCCTACGGGAGTGATTTTACTACCACTATGGAGTACGATTTGTATACACATCCTAGAAGCGGAAGATGAATAGAGAATACACACTACTCTATTCTTCTAGAAACTCAATCAATCAATTAATTATCCTTTATCTCCCTATGATATATTTATAGAAACTCAAAAGGTATAAGTTTGTGACTTTTGGTAGGACGTGTCCCTACACAATCTGAAAGAATTAGTGTAACTCTTCACATGAAGTGAATCTTCATACACTTGACTCCATATGTGTTACCAAAAACTCTAACAAGAGTAATTGATAAAATTGTTTTAAATCATTAAAACCGAAAAGAATAACTTTATAATTAGATATATTGAAATTTCTTCATTTGAACCTAACAAGGTGAATGTGTAGAGGTGACAAGGGACATTATGGGGTGAGACGCAAGGCGGGGTGGGGGCCAAAGTGAGGATTGAGGTAAGGTGGAGGAGCAAAAAGTGGGTTAGAGTAAGGGGCAAAGTGGGGCTAGGCATAGGGGTATGTCGATAGAGTTAGGGCGTGAGTTAATGGGCCTTAGGCCCCCCAACATGCATGTAGCTCCACCCCGCACATCCCCCGATGCAATAAATGTATAATAAGTATTAACCAAAAAAATGTATAATTGTTGTAAAATAACTTTGAACAAAGCTAGGAAAGTAAAGACAATGAATTAGAAAGATAACAATAAAAGAGATAGGGGAAAATGAGAGAGTTTTTAATTCCAACATGGTGTGTCACATTACATAGATAAACCTCTTTATATAGAACTTTAGTTATAATGACTAGAAGGTCTAAGGTCACAAGTTACGCTTTACTTGTACCTACAAGAATGAATAAGCTTAAGTACATGTAATTACAACGCATGAAGTGTGTTATATAATTTAATGAATAGGGATAGGTAGAGTCATCCACTTGCTTTTACATTTACAACACTCCCCCTTGGATGACACTTGCTAAGAGAATATGCTCCGTTAAAACCTTTACTAGAAAGTGGAAAAAAATCCAGTAAAGGAAAAAGAGTACATCGTTCTCGTCAATGTTGATATAGAGTAAGATATTGATAAAATTGCATCATTAAAAACCTTGTTAGGAAAACCCAATAGAATAAAACCTTATCGAAAGGAAAAATAGTACAATACACTTATCAGTTTTGATATGGGGTATGAATATTGTTAGGATTGCCTCGTTAAAAACCTTGCTAGGAAAACCCGATGAGATAAAATCATAGCTAAGGGAAAAAGAGTGTAATGCACTAATCAATAACTCCTTTTGATTCTCTCCCTCACGTTCACATGGGCGAGACTTCATATATTACATTGCAACACGTCATTGCAAGTAATTTAAAAATATAATATCTGGTCTTTTACACCTTAAGCATTTGGTGTTTCTTGTGTATTTTATTGCACGCGGACATCATTTTCTATATGAACCTTTAATGCCGGAACATATGATTTTGTCACTCTTTTATATTAACAATTGCTTCTTGTTGCTAATCAATGATCCTATGAACTTTAATTTCATATTAAATTTATACATGGATCACAATGCAACACATGTGGTGCGTTTCAAGCAATGCCATGCCATTAATTTTTTGAATTGGCTTATATCTCCCCCTAATTGAGGGAAAATTGCTTGAATAAGGTGACAATTACCAAGATATGTTATAAATAAATACCATATTAGACCAATTATGAGTCTCAAGACATCTTATAATATGATTAATGGAGAGTTAAATCAATATAAGTCTCCTATTGATTTGCATTAAGATAATCGCCACCTGATAAAAATTAAATAAGGTTCCATAAAGGATGTCCATGCGAATTTACAATGTTTTTAGCATTATTGATGCTTATGGATAATAAAAAATGATCACTCCACATTATGAATGTCATTAGATCATTTGATTTATGATGACATTCATTTTAATATGCATTTTATATTTCAGAAGGTAAAGCCGAGAATTTCATTCTCAGATTAAATCATAATCATGTAGAGAGATTCTCTATTATTATGAATATATTTCTTCTCCTTCTCGATAAGGCATTGACAATATAGTTATTGTACTAGATATTGCTTGAATGTTAGCCTCTACTATGTTCATATTTGAGAAATATTCTCTTTTATGTTATAATGTGCATGTAGCAAAATGAGCAAGACATGCATTATTCTCCTTTATTTAGGTCATGATTTGAACACATCTTAATGTGTCAATTGTAATGAGCTATAAATGTAATGTCCTGAATTTAATTCACTCTTATTAATGACGTGATTGATAGCTCAGACGCTCGTGGGACCCGCAGCTAGGCTAGTGTCAGCCTGGAACTAGGTAAATAGTTATTTTGTGTGATGATTCATTTAATTTATGATGTTTTTGTTGAAATAGATCAAACGGAATCATAAAGTGTGTATTTATATTAGATTTGATGTGCGAGACCATGCGTTAAGTATTCGCCTCGATATGCATGTCGACGCGGGTACTGAGTAGTCTAAAAGACTAAATACTAGGCCGGGGGAAATAATATACACATGAATGAATAAAATGGGTTAAATAATTAATATGTAATGGCTATTTGATGGGTAGGGACATGGTAGTACGAGTATGTCGCGTTTCGGGATGCGAAATCGGTCGTCGAAACACCCGAAAAATGACTTTTTGGGTTAAAAACAAGGGCAAGTGTGCCATTGGTGTCACATTTGGAGTTATTAGAGGTTGGAAATGGAGCAAATAGTGCTAATTGGATTGTCTTGAGATGCACAAATGAGAGATGCTATTTGAACTATAAAAGTTAAATAGACTTTGGTTTCCACCACCTTTTCTCTTTCCTTATCTCAAAATCCAAAAATAGAGAAGAAGAAATAAGGGTTTTGGAGTGTCAAATTGATCATTAGAGGAACTTGGAGTGGTTGAATCATCAAAGCAAGGTGAGATTCACAATTACCTCAACTTTCTTTATTTTTTGGTATAAATTTTTGAGGTGTTTGTGTGAATCCTATATGGATTGTTAAGTGGCTGTTAAATAGTTATTTTGGTGGGTTTTAAATGCTATGAAGTTCAGTGGTTTATGTTGTGGTGGTTGTTGTTGGTGGTGGTGTTTTGAGAACCCAAAGTTTTCAGCCAAACTGTTGTCTACAACGCGATTATCACGCTAATGAGGTCATCTAGTGCGCTAAATGATGATTAGAGTGCTAGGTGAAATACATAGCGCACTAATGTTCTTCCTGACGAAGAATGTTTAGCTACCTAGGAATCTAGCGCGCTATTCCCCATACCTAGCGCGCTAGATATTGCAGATTTTAGATTATTTTTCCCAAGTAACATAAAATACATCCAATTGACTAAAAATCAATTATAAATGAAAATAGGTCATTTCAGGTGGTAATTTGGATATCCGGGATTTAGCATAGTCGGACCGAGAGTTATTTATGGGATACGGAGTGTGGTTTGATGTGTATGGTATCCCAACTGAAATTTCTTGAGTAGTACTCTATTTTTGCTTTTGAATTCATATTCTGTCTTTCAATGCTCTATTCTTGGTTATGGTTTAAATGGATGGACATTGAGGCTCTCCCTCTGTACCGTTCCTGTGTGTATGTCTATTAGGCCATAACACGTGTACCAAAGATCTCGATGAATAGGTATACCCAAGAGTCGTGTCAGGGCATGCGTGGGTGCATCGTTGGTTCTATGCCGACCACCTAGTGGATCCAGATACAGTTGGCCTTGCTTGAGTGCTACTCGCCGTCAGTAGTCTGTGGGGAGTTTGAAGTATGACACTAGTATGAACCTAGGCTTTAGGAACACACTTTGAGCTTTTACTATTACTTATGCATGTGATGAGCACAGTTTTCTGTATTTATTTTTGTATGTTTATTTAATAGTTTTGTTTAAATTCCAGTATTTAATTTCCGTGTTGCTCACTTAATTTCCTTGGGAATACTCACCATGGACTTGTTATTTGCCTTTTTGTGATGGCTTGAGTGCGATACTAGTACAAGTCGGGGCAAGGGCAAACTTCCAGAGTACCTTTGATTCAGAGATATTAGCCAGACTTGTACATTTGTATTATATATACTTTGTTTTTATTTTTGGAATTTGGGATTGTGAGATACTTCACGACTCTACATTTTTGATATTTTGATTATATATGGGTTTTCCACACTAGGTATCAGAGTTAAATGCATGACTATAATGTTTATATTTTGATTGTCATGATAAAAGACTTTCATTGTGATTTATTGTGGTTTAAAATGACTTTAGCGGATGACTTGAGTTCGGTAACAATTTAAATAGTAAATTGTTGTTTATTGAGGTTAATAATGATTAAATGATGGATGGATAACATGCGAGACACAACTGGCACTGGAAGGCCAGGTTGTGGGCCCGCATTGGCTCCCGAGGCGGTCCATTTGAAAAATGGGTCGTTACATTTTGGCCTGCATTGTCTGCATTATGGTAAAATTTGAGGAGAAACCTGAGGAATAAACTTTAGATGCGGAAACCCAAAAGAATTGCCTATAGTTCTGTTGAGAAGTGAGGTGAGATAGGTATAAATAAGGGATATACATATTATATTTTTGGTTGTATAATACATAAAATACATGTATATTAGTATTGAGGGTAATTAGAAGCACGTTCTTCGATGCAGATAACGATGGACGGACAATCTTTACATACTACTCAGCATGAGGCGGGGATACTAGTGATTCGACTAAGCCGACTTTGACATTAGAGTAATTGGCGCGGACGATGGATGATAGATTCGCTATGCTGATAGACATGTTGAGAGCTCGGGATGATCAGGAGACTACTATATCTCCTACTACCATTTTAGTTGCACCAATGACTACTACTTAGCCAGTTGTACCTCCTACTACAGTTGAGACTCAGGTGCAGGCAATAATATTTGAAACACTGGCCGAGAGGGCTACGCCAGTAACGGTACCAATGGATACGACAGTGGTCATTACACTGTGATGCTGAAAGCAGCCAGCAGTGGCGTCTACTTCTGGGAGTCTGATGACAGCTGAGGCTAAGAAGATGAAGGACTTCATTAAATTCTCGCCATGATACTTTTATGGAGTCGAGGGACCCAGAGATAGCGGGAGGTGGATGTTTTCTCATGAGCGGCTACATGACTTGCTTCGGGTTGAGGAGATTGATCAGCCGAGGCTATCGAGTTTCTATTTTAGAGCCGATGCGGCGATTTGGTGGACTACCTACATCGTGACTCGATCCTACTATGACTACTTGGGCAGAGTTTCGAGTGTTGTTTATGGACGAGTATATACCTATAAAGGTCAGGGTCCGATTGAGGGAGAAGTTTTTTGTCATTGGTTCGGGGTGATATGTCTGTCACGGTGTACATTAAAAGGTACGGATATCTACTATCGCACTCCATGGACATAGCATGTACAGATCTATTACAGATATATTATTTTGTCCGAGGTTTGATGAGAGGATTATGAGCACGGTTGTATCCAATGAAGCTCTTAGATTGGCAGAGATTTGCGACAGGTCCCTCGCACACGAAACATACCTAGTTCAGAGGGCCAGCTGATTAGCGATCCAAGTTGCGCTACAGAGTCAGCTAGCTTCGGGTTCTCGATCTGATCAGAGACCGAAGAGACAAGAAAGACCAAGATCGATTGAGACAGGGCTAAAGACCTCGTCGAGGTGATTAGTAGTCTGATCAGAGTTGCAGAGGCAAGAGATTGTCGTGAAGAGGTTGGTGTGATGATCTCCAAATACCATATTATATGGCTTCTACACCAGTTGATCAGCCTAGACAGAAGTATAGGCAGGATAGAAGTTAGAGATGCCTGAGTCGAGGTCAGGGTCAAACATTGTGTTAGAGAAGTTTTGCAGATCATAGACTCGTACATGTTATGTATGTGGTTTGGTTAGACATATTGTGGTAGATTGCACCATACCAGCACCCCTACAACTACTGACGAAGTAGGCCAGAGATATGGTCTAGACTGCAGCTTTTAGGGTCGCGCAACCGAACAAGGATGGGACTAGACAGCTAATTGAGGGTACGTTATCTGTTTGGGGTATTTCTATGCATATTATGATGGGTTTTGGTAGCACACTATCTTTTATTTCTAGACGTATGGTAGGAGAGTTAGAGTTACTTGCATAGACTTTAGATACACATCTTGTTCTCAGTACGGTAGATGGGGATAAGATTAACCCTAACCAAATTTGTTGGAATTGTATTGTGGAGATTGAGGGACATCAACTACCGGTTGATTTGAGAGTGTTAAAGTATCTAATGTTCGATGTAATGTTCGGTATGGATTGGTTATCATTTTATCATGCACAGATTGACTGTTTCAACAAGACTGTGACGTTTGACATCGAGGGGATTTCAAAGTTTATATTTGTCAGAGTTGCGACTGCATTACATATCACTCAAGGCAGATTAGCAACGTCGCAGGAGATGGAGGTGTACGTTGCTATGGTTAAGTTTAAGCTTAGGATGATGGTTAAGGTTGAGGATGTCCCTATTGTTTGCGCATTTTCGAAAGTGTTCCCTGATGATTTTGAAGATTGCCACCACCAAGAGCTGTTGAGTTTATCACTAAGCTGATTTCGGGAACTCAGCTAATTTATAGCAGACCATATAGGATGTCAGCATCGGAGCACGAGGAGTTGAGGCCCAGTTAGAAGACTTATTGCAGAAAGGTCTCATTCACCCTAACATGTCACCTTGGGGAGCTCCAGTTCTATTTGTGAAAAAGAATGACGACTCAATGCGTATGTGTGTGGACTACCGGAAGCTGAATCAGGTGGTGATTCAGAATCATTACCCACTTTTGAGGATTGATGACTTATTCGATTAATTGGTTGGGGCCAAGTTCTTCTCGAAGATCGGCTTAAGATCGGTATACCATCAGTTGAGGACTCGAGAGGACGATGTGGAGAAGACCACTTTTAATACGTGTTACAGGCTATTCGAGTTTACAATCATTCCTTTTGGGCTGTCTAACGCATCGGTGATCTTTATGGATTTGATGCACAAGGTATTAAGGCCATTTCTAGATCAATATTGTATTTATCGATGACATTTTGATTTACAGTAAGACTAGTGTGGAGTACGAGAGGCATCTCAAAGATGTGTTGGTGACGGTGAAAGAGCACATACTGTAACGACCCGAAAATGTGACTTGTGCCACGTGTCAGGAGAGGGTCGTTTGTGGGATTCACTCGTCGAAATACTTATGTCCGAATCCAATTTGAAATGATAATGCTAACTATGCGAGGAATTCGGTGAGTCGAAACACGAACGGGGATGCGCCTCGAGTCGCGTGCCGACGTGGGACCGAGATAGTGGCGTAATATTTATGTTGGATAAGCCTCGTGTTGCGTGTATGGGCGAGTATTGGGATTTTGAAATGAGGTAGGTCGGTGCCTCGAGATGCGCGCTACTCGATTGTTGAGTTTGCCTAGAGATTCGTGATGGATTTGAAGGCTGACTAGGCTCTCGTTGACCTTGCGAGACTGGCTCGAGGGTCCACGTGAGTTTAGGCCGGCGGGGCCCAATTTGTGGAAATTGGGGCCGTCACACATACTTTATGACAAGTTTAGTAAGTGTGCATTCTAGCTGAGTGAGGTGAAGTTCTCGGGGCATGTCATTAGTGATCAAGGCATATCTGTTAATGGTGATAAGATTCAGAAGATTATTGACTCGAGGACACCCACCTATATCTGACATCTAGAGTTTCCTGGGTTTGGCAGGGTATTACGGGTGCTTCGTGCATGATTTCTCGATCATCGCAGCGCAGATGACGAGGCTAACCAAGAAGGATATTAGATTTGAATGGTTACAGGAGTGTGAGGATGCTTTTTGGGAGCTGAAAAAAAGTTGACTTCGACACCAGTTTTGGCATTACCTGTAGCAGGTAGAGGTTTTTCAGTTTATACTGATGCATCTGGCACTGGGTTGGGTTGTGTGTTAATGCAAAATGAACACCTAGTGGACTATTTATCTCGATGGTTGAGACTGACGAGGTAAACTATCTAGTGCACAACTTGGAGCTTGCAGCGGTCGTGTTTGCACTAAAGGCCTTGATGCACTATTTGTATGGTGAGAAGTTTGTGTTGTTCATAGACCACCAGAGTTTGAGGTATATGTTCACTCAAAAGAGTTGAACATGCGACATCAGAGATGGCTCGAGTTATTGAAGGACTATGACTTCGCAATTGAGTATCATCGGGTAAGGTGAATGTTGTAGCTAATGTGCTGAGCAGGAACGACATCGAGAGCCAGATGGTACTGCTGCATATGACACATGACCACGGGTTGCTTGAGGCAGCGTTAGTATTGTGTGTGACAGAGGCTATTGCTGAGATACAGATTTGCTATCAGATGTGAGTTCTTATGGTGTCTCTTGAGCGGGTTGTTGAGTTGCGGAGAACTGACGATAGTTATTTGCGGATCAGTGGCTTAGCTCAGGATCCAAGGTATACTGAGTGGTCTGAGGTTTCAGACGGGTGCTTGAGACACATGGGTCATTTGTGGATACCAGAGGTATTGAAGCTCAGGGACAGCATTCTCGAGGACTCACATTGATTGCGATATATAGTTCATTCTGGTCGGACCAAGATGTATCACGATCTGCAGAGATCGTTTTGGTGGCCAGGGATGAAGGCTGACGTGGGCAGATATGTCCAGAGTTGTCATATTTGCTAGCAGGTGAAGGCTGAGCACAGGAACCGCTGGGTTGCTACATCCGCTGCTCATTCCTCAGTGGAAGTGAGAACATGTAACCATGGACTTCGTCAGTGGTTTACCACAAATTAAGAAGAAACACTACGCAGTTTCGGTTGTTGTCGACAGGTTGACAAAGTTGGCGCATTTCATACCGATCATCATGAGATATTCAGTTACACAACTGGGTATTATCTTCAAGAGTGATTTTCATATTGCATGATATACCGGTCTCCATTATTTTTGACAAAGATCCGGGATTTACTTCGAGACTTTGGGAGAGTATGCAGGAGGAATTTGGCACTCGTTATAGTTTAGCATTACGTACCATCCTCAAACTAATAGGTAGTCAAAGCGTTTGATTCAAATTCTCGAAGATATGCTCAGGGTGTGTATATCACAGTTTGGTGGATCATGGGAAGATTACTTACCTTTGTGTGAGTTTGCCTACAACAACAGCTATTAGGCGAGTATCGGGATGACATCGTTTGAGGCACTTTATAGTAAGCCCCCTGGAGGTCACCAGCATGTTGGTTGGCACTGGAGGGTACAACGACTTCATGACCTAAGATTGTTGTTGATCATACTGAGAAGGTAAGATAGATCAAAGCAAAGGCTTCATATGGCGTAGGACAAGCAGAAGAAATATATGGACAAGTATCTTGAGGGTCTGAGCTACGAGGTTGGATATTTGGTGTATTTGAAAATTTCGCCTGGAAAGGTCATCAAAGGCTTGGAATTAAATGGACAATGGCACCAAGGTTCATTGAGTCGTTTAAAGTTGAGGAACAAATTGACTGAGTGACATACCATCTGGAGTTGCCACCGCAGTTAGTATGGGTACACCTAGTGTTTCACATTTCCATGTTGAGGTGCGACCTAATATGTCATATGAGGAACAACCTGTGGAAATCATGGATAGGAGGACTCAGATTTTGAGGAATAAGGAGATCCCAAAGGTTTTGGTACGATGGCAGCATAATTTGACCGAGGGACTCACCTGAGAGCTTATGTCTATTATGCGATGACGACATCCTCACTTATTTGTCGGTAAGTATTTAAGTTTAATTTAAGTTTCGGGACAAAATCTTACCTAGTTGGAAAAACCGTAACTGGCTGAATTTAATTCACCGTTATTAATGACGTGGTTGCAGAAGTGACTAACAGCTCAGATGCTCATGGGACTCGCAGCTAGGCTAGTGCGCGCATGGAGCTAGGTATTACATTTGACGGTGTAAGGCCGTGTGTTAAGTATTCGTCTTGATATGTGTGTCGACGCGGGTACCGGATAGTCTAAAAGACTAAATACTAGGTCGGGGAAAGTAATACACATGAATGAATAAATGGGTAAAATAATTAATATGTAATGCCTATTTTATGGTTAGGGACATGGTAGTACGCGTATGTCGCTTTTCGGGATGCGAAATCGGGCGTCGAAACACCCGAAAGTCAACTTTTGGGTTAAGAACAAGGGCAAATGTGCCATTTGTGCCACATTTGGAGTCATTAGAGGTTGGAAATGGAGCAAATAATGTTCATTGGATTGCCTTGAGATGCACAAATGAAGAGAGATGCTATTTGAACTATAAAAGTGAAATTGACTTTGGTTTCCACCACATTTTCTCTCTTTTTATCTCAAAATTCGAAAATAGAAAAAAAGAGTGTCAAAGTGATCTATTAGAGGAGCTTGGAGTGGTTGAATCATCAAACTAATGTGAGATTCACAATTACCTCAACTTTCTTTATATTTTGGTATAAGTTTTTGAGGTGTTTGTGTGAATCCTATATGGATTGTTAAGTAGTTGTTTTGGTGAGTTTTAAGCGCTATGAAGTTCGGTGGTTTGTATTGTGGTGGTTGTTGTCGTTGGTGGTGTTGTTGAGAACCCAAAGTTTTCATCCAAACTGCTGTCCATAATGTGATTAGCGCTATATGACGATTGGAGCGTTAGGTGAAAAATATTGCGCGTTAATGTTCTTCCTGACGAAGAACATTTAGCTGCCTAGGAATCTAGCGCACTAATCCCTAGACCTAGCGCGCTACATATTGCAGATTTTAGATTATTTTTGCTAAGTAACATAAAATACATCCGATTGACTAAAAATCATTTATAAATGGAAATATGTCATTTCGAGCGGTAATTTAGATATCTGGGATTCGGTGGAGTCGACCGGGGTTATTTACGGGACACGGAATGCGGTTTGAGGTGTGTAGTATCCCAACTGAAATTTCTTGAGTAGTACTCTATTTTTGCTTTTAAATTCATGTTATATCTTTCAATGTTCTATTATTGGTTATGGTTTAAATGAACAATAGACGTTGAGGCTCTCCCACCGTTCCATTCCTGTGTGTATGTCCACTAGGCCATAACATGTGTGCCAGGGGTCTCGGTGAATAGGACAACCCGAGAGTCGCGTCGGGGCTTGTGTTGGTGTGTCGTTGATTCTACACCGACCACCTAGCATATCAGATACCGACATTGTTTGAGTGCTACTCGTAGACAACAGTCTATGGGGAGTCCGAAGTATGACACTAGTATGACCCTAGGCTCTAGAAACACACTTTGAGCTTTCACTATTACTTATGCATGCGATGAGTACAATTGAATGTATTAATTTCAGCGTGTTTATTTAATAGTTTTGTTTAAATTTCAATATTTACTTTCCGTATTGCTCACTTAATTTCATTGGGAATACTAACTCTGGACTATGCAAATCGTAGTACAATTCGTGGCAAGGGAAAGTTTCTAGAGTACCTTTGATTCAGAGATATTAAGCTAGACTTGTACATTTGTATTATATATACTTTGTTTTTGTTTTGAGAATTTGAGATTGTGAGATACTTCAGGACTTTACATTTTTGATATTTTGATTATATATGGGTTTTCCACACTAGGTATCAAAGTTAAATGCATGACTATAATGTTTATATTTTAATTGTCATGATAAAAGACTTCCATTGTAATTTATTATGGCTTAAAATGATTTTAGCAGATGACTTGAGTTCAGTAACATTAAATAGTAAATTGTTGTTTATTGATGTTAATAATGATTAAATGGTGGATAAGATAGCATGTGGGATATAGATGGCGCTGGTAGGTTAGGTTGTGGGCCCGCATTGGCCCCGTGGCGGTCCATTTGGAAAATGGGTCGTTACAATAAAATTCATAATTTAGCATTTGATTGGCATGGTAAAGGTCACCAAAATATTTGGGCATGTATATGACAATATTCAGGCTTGATGGCCTTTCATGCGTGACATAGTTTGTCACGATTTTGAGCATGCCGATTGTCAATAATTTTTCCCTTCATATTTCATGTGGTGCACTACTTTTATTCCACTTTTGGTGGAATTACTAATATGATTTTTACCAGATCATTTCCCTTTTTCCGCATTCATAATTTTATCATTGCGACCATAGTTATTTTATAACATAATAAACGTTTTATAAAGCTAGACCAATTGGACGAGAGTGATATTATATGTATAATATCTTATAATTTTACTCAGCTATCATTAGACAATAAATCAATTCATAATATTCCTATTGAATTGAGAGACACGCTCAATATTTTGTTGCAATAATATATCGAGGCGTACCACGTGGATTTTTCTATCATTGTCTAATTAGTCATATTTCCGCATTTAGCCTTAACCAAGAGGTAATTAAAGTTGCGAAATTATAATTCATATTCGACTGATATAAATAATGTAGCTTGAGACCCAACTACTCATTTCGTGGTTTTTGGAGTGTTGCTATTGATTTTTATATTTATAGCTCCATTAGGTGAAAGGATAATTATAAAGTGAAATATTCACTTTTCAAATATTGGCGAATAAATATTAGTGCTATGTGCACAGTTTTGCATAGATGCATTTTCAGGATTTAAGCATTTAATTGCCCGTAACAAATAAGTTTTGTCAATAATAATATTCAGGCAACAACTTATATTATATATGATTGAATAATATTTGAGAAATAAATATAAAGTTAAATAGTTTTCTCATTTTTATGTAAAAGTACATAGTATATGATTAAATGAATGTTCACAATTTGATTATTTTATACACAAAATATTATTTTGTATGAGTTGGTAGGACAACCTCCAGGTTGAGTGGCGAGATGAAGTCTACTTAACAACCATGCCTCCTCGAATGGGATAACCCGTCTCCCTTTCAATATTTAACTTTATCGGGGACAAGGCTTACCACTATCAACTCAAACTTATAATATTATTTGTATTGTAAAAATCAAGAATAGAATATAATTAATCGTTAATAATTTTATGAGAAAAAACTAATATAAAAATTATATGATCATAAGAAATGCCTTTCAATTAATAGCAAAACAGGTCGTGGATATATAATATATACTTGATATTTTATAAAAATATTTAGCAATACAAGGCGTTGTTGTCGTCAAATGAATTTGTGGACAACTTAGAGCAACTAGCTCCGCATCTTCTGGTTTCTAGCCCATATATTGTTAATATATATTTTATTTGAAAAGAATGCATGGCCATGAAATGATGCATAAAATATAAGATTTGATCAAAATTAATCATGATTAAGGTTGAACAAAAAAAATCATGATTTGGCCCAGTGATGGGAGTACTATTTATATATTTTAAGGTAACGAGATCTAAATTATTTCATAGAAACATTAATTGAATACAATAAATTATTGTGTTACCACTTAATAAAATTATGTCATAGTAAGTGCTTAATTAAGTCAATAATTATTTCATTTTCACATCCGAGAAAATTGTAAGCAACCAGGAACTCTATATAGGAGGTAACATTAATATGTGACCCAAATATTTGATATGTTGCTTTTGTAAGAACAAAAATTATATATAATATTTTTATTTAAATATTAATTATATATAGCATGAGGTAAGGCTTAATTAATTAACATTTATTTTTATAAACAAGCCAAATAAAAAAAATCTATGATAGTATATAACACTGTAAAAGTGGTCAGGAGTATTGAAAAGTCTCTATCGGTTAGAAGCAACTCAAAGAAGACATAAAGTTTGGTTCCTATATTGTGAGCTCATGTTCATTTCTTTCTTTCTTTTTTAATTTCATTTCAGTGTAATCAAATAAATTTTCACTTTGATTTCATAATTAACTAGTTAATTGAGATACTAGCTAGTAATTTTGAATCATATATAAATCATGCTTAATGTATTTCATGTAACCAAAAGATATAATTTACGATGAATGCGTCTAGACATAATACAATGCAAATATGGAGAAAATGTTATAAATGTATACTTATATGAGATAGACGGTTTTTGGATTTTGGATTTTTTTTTTCAAGTCAACTATGCTTATCAAAGTCACACCCCAATTCAAAAGCTTTGTCTTTAAAAAAAAAAAAAAAAAAAAAAAAAAAAAAAACAAACTTTTGGATCTTCAAGCATCTCTAGTGTAGAGCATCGTGCTGATAACGTGTTCTAAAATAACTTTGAACAAAGCTAGAAAAGTAAAGATAATGAACTAGAAAGATAACAACAAAAGAGATGAGAGGAAATGAGAGTTCTTTTATTCTAACATGGCGTGTTACACTACATAGATAGACCTCTTTATATAGACATTTAGTTATAATGACTAGAAGATCTAAGGTCACAAGTTACACTTTACTTGTAACTACAAGAATGAATAAGTTTAAATATATGTAAGTACAACACATTAAGTGAGTGTTATATAATTTAAGGAATAAGGATAGGATGCAACAGTCATCCACTTGCTTTTTCATTGGCAACAATAATAAACTTGTTGTAAATTAGATGACCATTTAACAAAGCTTATGAATGATCACATTATCAAAGCATAACTTTCACATTGAATCGTAACATCAAACATGACTTCTACATTGAATGTAACTTGTATACTCTACATAACTTGTATTCAACTCCAATGTATAATCATTTGTCCATGCATTGTCATGTAACTTGTAATTTTGTATGACATGAGGCTTTGGTGTAACTTGCACACTTTGTGCAAATACTTATTTTCATCATGACTAAGGGCTTATATAAGGGGTTCTTTCACTTGTAAAGAACACACCAATATATGAATGAAATCTCTACATTTTCATCTCTAGCTCTCTTCTCTCTTGTCTCATCTTCTCTACTTATTTTAGTAGTTCTTAGTTTATGCCTTATATGGTTAAGTCTCTAGCAAGTCCAACTTAAGTTCTAGTTGATTTACAACTTAGTTTACAACAAAACTTTTCTAGTGTTAGATTTTTTTTAGGTATCCAAAACAAAAATGGCCCCAATAAACCCTGCATTTAATATCGTCACTTACAGTTCGTTCTTACGAATCATGATGGGGCCAATCAACGGTGTCCGATATATCAGTTGTTGGATCAATCTACTAAAACATGCATATATGCAAGTACAAAACCATGCATATAATCAAACTTAAGAACTAAATTAAAACAATACCAGAGGCTTGCACTAAATGGCAATGTCCTTAGAAGAAATTTCCTCTAATTCGGTGTATGAATGCTTCAAGAGGTTCGTCTCCAGGATACAACTAGATTGATCTTTGATTACACACCAACCAAAAGATCCTATCTTCTGCAACAACCAAAATCTCTCTCTCAAAACCAGAAAACTCTTGAATTTTGAAATTTTTCTCTATATTTTCTAATGAGGTTACAACCCCTATTTATAGACCAAAAGACACCTCTTTTGAACAATTACAACTGTTCAAAACGAGACCAAAAGACACCTCTTTTGAACAATTACAACTGTTCAAAACGAGACCAAAAGACACCTCTTTTGAACAATTACAATTGTTCAAAACGAGGTCATTAGTGGTGACTATTCACCACTAATTACACACATTTTTTAAAAAATGAAAATTTAATGTAAAAAGTAAAAATCTTGTGTTGTGAATTGGCCAAGTTATTTTAACATTAGCCCCAAGGCCCAAGGCCTAATCATAGACATATTGAATATCAAGTATTTAATATATATTAATCAATGGGGAATACTCATGGTCTTTGCCTCCAACCCCACATTCACTTAACTAAGACTTTCAAGTGAAAAATCTCTTATAAGGAAAGAAACAAAAAGTTTCTTTCCCATGTGGGACTAATAGTGGATACAATACAAACTCAATATATTTCAACAATACCCCACATTTGTATTGTATCCATCTGTAACCATGACCGAGTTTACTTTGCCAAATCACAAACACAAAATTTAAACAAATATTAAATAATAACCATTGTTTTAAAAACAATTGAGAGAGATTATCATGTCATGTTAATCAGGAAAGTGTCGTATAGACTTGAACTTACCCTAGTAAGATCATATCGAGTTCACTTCGTGACGCAGTGATGTATGTATCTTGAATTGTTCACTTTTTGTAGTAAACTAAGACAATATGTCTCACTTATGACATGATTCCTGATGCACTTTATTCTTTGTTGTTCATTTTAGTCCTGAACATATCCTAGGTTCATGATAGCTTTAGAGAATGTAGCCTATTCATTCTCATAAATGCGACCCCACATTTACTATCATATAGGTGAATTATCTTTAATCATTAAATGCAATATTGCATACCCTAAACTTCTTAACAACACACTTACTTCATCATAGGAACAGGTAATTGTGTGTCCTGTTTGTTAAGTCAAGTCTAACCAGTTTTCCTATTGAACCTAGACCATGGGATCTCCAATCAGCTAGGTTAGGTTTCCACTAGACTTGACTTACTCTATAGGCTTTACGCCCATTCCCCTCGATAATATCTTCACTCGATCTCTTGGTAAGCCTTTAGTCAAAGGATCTGCAATGTTTTCCTTAGACTTAACATAATCAATACTAATTACTCCACTTGAGAGTAATTGTCTTATAGTATTGTGTCGGCGCCTTATATGTCTCGACTTACCATTATATATGTTGTTCTTAGCTCTTGCTTGTCTTTGCCATACTATCACAATGTATGCAAATTCTTTGTATTTGGTTTTGGCCGACAAGGAATATCTTCTAAGAAATTTCTTAGCCATTCAACTTCTGAGATGCCTTGTCAAGAGCAATGAATTCGAGATTCCATGGTGGAACGTGCTATACACGTTTGTTTTGTTGATTTCAAGAAATCGTTGCACCACCTAATGTGAATATATATCCACTTGTTGATTTGGTTTCTGTATTATCAGAAATCCAATTTGCATCACTATACCCCTCAAGTACAGGTGAATATTTTGTATAATAAAGTCCATAATTTAAGGTATATTTAAGATACCTTAGAACTCTTATTAATGCTGTCCAATGAGCATCATTAGGATTACTTGTGTATCTACTAAGCCTGCTTACTGCATAAGCTATGTTAGGTCTAGTAGAATTCATCAAGTACATCAAGCTTCCAATTACTTGAGAATATTCCAATTGAGAAATTGCTTCTCCATTATTTTTCTTAAGATGACAATTAGCATCAAAAGGAGTTGGAGCCGGTTTACAATCGAATTGATTGAATCTTTTTAAGATTTTCTCAACATAATGAGATTGTGTGAGGACATAACCTTCGTTATTCCTTTTGATTTGAATTCCTAGTATTACATCAGCTAGACCTAGGTCTTTCATGTCAAAACTGGAATTCAACATCTTTTTGGTTGACATTATAGCATCCTTACTTGTGCTCATAATCAACATGTCATCAACATATAAACATACTATGACGCAAAAGTTTTTCATTTCTTTAATGTACACACATTTGTCACATTCATTTATTTTGAAACCATTTGCTAGCATAGTATGATCAAATTTTTCATGCCATTGTTTTGGAGCTTGTTTAAGTCCATATAATGACTTAACAAGTCTACAAACTTTATTCTCTTGGCCTTTGACTATGAACCCTTCAGGTTGGTCCATATAGATTTCTTCTTCTAACTCTCCATTTAGAAATGTTGTTTTAACATCCATTTGATGTATTTCCATATTGTATAAAGCGGCTATGGCAATCAACATTCTAATGGAAGTTATTCTCGAAAACGAGGAGAATAGGTGTGAAGTAATCTACACATTCCTTTTGTCTATAACCTTTTGCAACCAATCGTGCTTTGTATTTATCAATAGTACCGTCACTTTAAGCTTTCTTTTGAATATCCATTTATATCCAATTGGTTTGATTAGGATGGTAGATCAACCAATTCCCATGTATTATTTTGTAAAATGGATTCAACTTCACTATTGATTACTTCCATCCATAAAGAAGCTTAAGGTGAAGACATAGCCTCCCTATAAGTCGTGGTTCATTTTCGGTTAACGAGACTTATAAAATCGAAGTCCAAAATTCTTTGGAACCTTTATTCTTTTCCCCTTCTAGGTTCCAATTCTTGTTCTTGAACCCTTGAAGTGGTTGGTTCTTCTAGACTTTCTTGGTAGTCCTTTTTCGTGATGAACCATTTTGTTTTTCCTTGAAAGGAAATATATGCTCAAAAAATGTAGCATCTGCAGATTTTACAATAGTATTATCACGATATCGAAATATGTGATTTAACTACTAAGAATCTATATCTTTTGCACTATTCTTAGCAAAAGCCGATGAACACACAATCTACGGTTTTAGGTCCTAATTTAGTCCTTTTTGGTAAAGGAATTTGAACCTTTGCTAAGCAACCCCACACTTTTAAAGTTTTGTAAGTGGGCTTTCTTTTGCTCCAAATCTCATATGGAGAATTATCAGATTTTTTTAAAGGAACTCTATTCAAGATATGATTTGCAGTCAGTAGTGCTTCACCCCATAAGTTTTGGGGAAGTCCAGAATCATTCAACATAGAATTAATCATATTCTTGAGAGCTCTATTTTTCCTCTCTGCCACACCATTTTGTTGAGGTGTATATGGCGCGGTGGTCTGATGAATAATTCCATTTATATTACAAAATTCTGCAAATTCAATGGAATCATATTCTCCACCTCGATCAGTTCTTAGTACTTTTATCTTTTTGTCAAGTTGATTTTCAACCTCTGCCTTATATATTTTAAATACATCGAAGGCCTCACTTTTATTCTTGATCAAAAAGACGTGACAATACTTACTAAAATCATCAATAAAGGTGATGTAGTAGTTCTTTTCTCCTCTCGTAGGATTTGATTTGAAGTCACAAAGATCACTATGAACTAAATCTAATAATTCACTTGATCTTTCTTGAACAGACTTAAATGTTTGCCTAGCAAACTTTGATTCAGCACAAACTTCACATTTATGTTTTAAATCTAATTTAAACATTGGTAACATATTCAAATGTACCATTTTATGAATTAATCTGTTATTTACATGCCCTAGTCTAGCATACCATATATCAAATGATTCAATCATATAGGCAGAGACAGTCATATACGCAGAAACAATCATTCTATTACCAGTGTCATTAACAATTACAATGCTTAGTTTGAAGAGACCTTCAGTAAGGTACCCTTTCCCTATGAACATGCCACCCTTAGTCAATACAAATTTGTCAGACTCGAAAACAAGTTTGACCTTTCTTATTCAGTAAAGGGCCAGATACACGATTTTTCCTAATATTAGGAACATAAAGAACATCAAGTAAAGTGATTACTTTTCCAGACGTGAACTTCATCTTCACTGTTCCTTTGCCTTCAACCTTGGAGGAGGATGAGTTTCCCATGTAAAGTTTCTCTTCACTATCAGCCGGATGAAACTCAGAAAATAAGGTTTTGTCACTGCATATGTGCCTTGTTGCACCAGTATCGATCCACCATCCTTTGACATTAGAAACCATATTAGTTTCAGAAACAACTGCAGTGAGATCAAAGTCAGTATTATCAATTTCCATGTCAGTAATATTTGCTTGGTTGTTCACACCAGAATTATCAAAATTCTGATCTTTCTTGTGGCGACAATCTTGAGCCCTGTAACCCTGCTTTCCACAAACCCAGCAACCTCCCTTAATTTTCTTGTAATCCTTCCCCTTTGGTGCTAACGGCTTGGCGGTTCTCTTACGATTTTTCTTGAAATTCTTATTCTGGAATTTCTGAAATTTGGACTTGCTTGATTGTGCTACCACCATGTTAGCGTTAGCATTAGCCATTTCCTTTTTGTCTCCCTTCCTGTGATCTTCCTCAACACGAAGTCGCAGAATGAGATCCTCAATGGACATGTCCCTTCGCTTGTGCTTTAGGTAGACCTTGAAGTCATTCCACGACGGTGGAAGCTTTTCAATAATGGCTCCAGTCTGAAAATGTTCATTTACGATGCACCCTTCAGCGTGCAATTCATGTATCAGAACTTGCAGTTCTTCCACTTACTTTACCACGGACTTCGAATCCACCATATTGTATTTCAAAAACTTGCCTACCACGAACTTTTTAGCCCATGCATCTTCAGTTCGGTATTTCTTTTCGAGAAGATCCCAAACATCCTTTGCAGTTTTACATTTAGAATAGACATCATACAGTGTATCATCAAGTCTATTCAAAATGTAATTTCTGTAAAGAAAGTTAGAATTCCTCCATGCTTCAATAGTAAGGAGAGTTTCCCTCAGACAAAGGGTCCTCGTCGATTTCGGAACTTCTTCCTTCACTATGTTGGCAAGATTCATAGTGGTCAAAACGAACAACATTTTCTGCAAAAGGTTTGCCACCTTTTAAAGTCAAGACCACTTGAACTTCTCTGGTCTTTCATCTTTGGGATTGGCAGATGTGGATTTCTCAGTTATAAGAGATGTCATTTCAAACTAGTATGCAAACAACAATTTCGTATAAATCAGTGACTAGTTTTTGTAAAAACAGTGACAAATTATATGCAATCAACTATTGTATGTAAACCAGTGATAACATCAATTTTCATCTAAGATTGTTGGATCAATCTACTAAAACATGCATATATGTAAGTACAAAACCATGCATATAATCAAACTTAAGAACTAAATTAAAACAATACCAGAGGCTTGCACTAAATGACAATGTCCTTGGACGAAATTTCCTCCAATTCGGTGTATGAATGTTTCAAGAAGTTCGTCTCCAGGATACAACTGGATTGATCTTTGATTACACACCAACCAAAAGATCCTATCTTCTGCAACAGCCAAAATCTCTCTCTCAAAACTAGAAAACTCTTGAATTTCAAAATTTTTCTCTATATTTTCTAATGAGGTTACAACCCCTATTTATAGACTAAAAGACACCTCTTTTGAACAATTACAACTGTTCAAAACGAGACCAAAAGACACCTCTTTTGAACAATTACAACTGTTCAAAACGAGGTCATTAGTGGTGACTATTCACCACTAATTACACACATTTTTTAAAAAACGAAAATTTAATGTAAAAAGTAAAAATCTTGTGTTGAGAATTGGCTAAGTTATTTTAACATTAGCCCCAAGACCCAAGGCCTATTCATAGACATATTAAATATCAAGTATTTAATATATATTAATCAATGGGGAATACCCATGGTCTTTACCTCCAACCCCACATTCACTTAACTAAGACTTTCAAGTGAAAAATCTCTTATAAGGAAAGAAACAAAAAGTTTATTTCCCATGTGGGACTAATAGTGGATACAATACAAACTCAATATATTTCAACATCGGTGTCACGTTCTTTCAAATCATTTTCCTTCCCAGTTTGCCATTTTGAAGAAAATCTTTTCTTATCTAAAGTTGTTTCCTCAAAAAGTTTTCCTTTTTTTGCTTTAGTTTGTTAATTGTTGGCAGACTAATCTATGTTTGTCTACTATTAAGCCTTAAGCTTAGTTTGATTTGTTTTTACTAACTTAGAAGGTTAATATTTTCATATTTGGTTCAACTTTAAACTTGTAGGGAAGTTTTAAATTTTTAAATAAAATAAATGAATTGACATAAATAACTTTCAAAGAAGAGAGAAATGCGTAATAAAATGGTCATTAATGAGGGGTAGTTGTGTCAACAACTCCTGGGAGATAACTCCCTTGAGGGTAATAGGGAGATATATATTACCTATTGGGAGATAACTTACATGCAAGGTGAGCAACCAAACGAGATTAGTTCTCAACTCCTTATGAGTTATCTCCTGATATATCCACCTCATACCAAATAAGGCATTATACAAAGGTGATCTTTTCGATCTAAATATTTTGAGACTTAAACTCGAGATCTCGCTTAAAGAGAATGGAGTGAGTCTCTTGCCACTCAATCTCAATTAAATAAACACTCAAGTACTATTAAGCCCAATACTTTCAATGTAATTTTTTCAATTCACTAAACTTAAAATCGGGACTACACTGTGACCAACAAGTTTGGTGTAATCGGCTTGAGCATACTCCACTGACCAAGCAAATTTGCCACACTGAAGAATTAAAATCGAGATCATGTGCTTAACTCATACAACACCGCCTTCTTAACTCACACTACACTGCTTTCACTTTTATTGCTGTGGCAACTTGATTGAGTTACGTGACCGACAAGTTGTTGGCAACCTGGTCCAGTTCCGTTTTGCATGCGAGTCTGCTTATGGCGGCTTCTCAATAAAATATTTCCAATCTCTCTTATTATGGTTGAAATTGTTTTTTGATCTACTTTTGATCGAACTTCTTTGGGTTGCTACATATTGAGAGGTATAATATACCGCTGATGAACTTAAAATCCCAGTGTATTTCACAGTTTCTTGTTTGATTTCAATTGGTTTTGTGTCTATTTGAAGCTAGACCAATTGGACGGAAGTGATATTTTATTTATAATATCTCATAATTTTACTCAGCTACATTAGACAATAAATCAATTCATAATATTCCTATTGAATTGATAGACGCGCTCGATATTTTGTTGCAATAATATATCGAGGCGTACTGCGTGAGTTTTTCTATCATTGTCTAATCAGTCATATTTCCGCATTTAGCCTCAACCAAAAGGTAATTAAAGTTGCGGAATTATAATTCATACTCGACCGATATAAATAATGTAGCTTGAGACCCAACCACTCATTTCGTGATTTTTGGAGTGTTGCCATTGATTTTTATATTTATAGCTCCATTAGGTGAAAGGATAATTATAAAGTGAAATATTCACTTTTCAAATATTGGCGAATAAATATTAGTGCTATGTGCACAGTCTTGCATAGATGCATTTTCAGGATTTAAGCATTTAATTTCCCGTAGCAAATAAGTTTTGTCAATAATAATATTCAGGCAACAACTTATATTATATATGATTGAATAATATTTGAAAAATAAATATAAAGTTAAATAGTTTTCTCATTTTTATGTAGAAGTACATAGTATATGATTAAATGAATGTTCACAACTTGATTATTTTATACCCAAAATACTATTTTGTATGAATTGGTGAGACAACCTCTAGGTTAGGTGGCTAGATGAAGTCTACTTAACAACCATGCCTCCTTGAACGGGATAACATGTTTCCCTTTCAATGTTTAACTTTACCGGGGACAAGGCTTACCCACTATCAACTCAAACTTATAGTATTATTTGTATCGTAAAAATCAAGAATAGAATATAATTAATCGTTAATAATTTTATGAGAAAAAAAAACTAATTTAAAAATTATATGATTATAGAAAATGTCTTTCAATTAATGGCAAAGAAGGTCGTGGATAAATAATATATACTTGATATTTTATAAAAATATTTAACAATACAAGGCGTTGTTACCGTCAAATGAATTTATCCATAGACAACTTAGAGCAATTAGCCTCACATCTTCTGGTTTCTAGCCCATATATTGTTAATGTATATTTTATTTGAAAAGAAAACATGGCCATGAAACGATGCATAAAATATAAGATTCGACCAAAATTAATCATGATTAAGGTTGAACAAAAAAAATCATGATTCGGCTTAATGATGGGAGTACTATTTATATATTTTAAGGTAACGAGATCTAAATTATTCCATATGAACATTAATTGAATACAATAGATTACTGTGTTACCACTTAATAAAATTATGTCATAGTAAGTGCTTAATTAAGTCAATAATTATTTCATTTCACATTCGAGAAAATTATAAGCGAATAGGAATATATAGGAGGTAACATTAATATGTGACCTAAATATATTCGATTTGTTGCTTTTGTAAGAACAAAAACTATATATAATATTTTTATTTAAATATTAATTATATATAGCATGAGGTAAGACTTAATTAATTAACATTTATTTTTATAAACTAGCCAAATAAAAAAAATCTATGATGTTTCATGGATAATGTATAACATTGTTAAAGTGGTCAAGAGTATTGAAAAGTCTCTATAGGTTACAAGCAACTCAAAGAAGGCATAAAGTTTGGCTTGTACATTGTGAGCTCATCTTCATTTCTTTCTTCTTCTTTTTTTTTAATTTCATTTCAGTAATCAAATAAATTTTCGCTTTGACTTCATAATTAACTAGTTAATTGAGAGACTAGCTAGTAATTCTGAATCATATATAAATCATGCTTAATGTATTTCATGTAACCAAAAGATATAATTTACGATGCATGTGTCTAGACATAATACAGTGCAAATATGGAGAAAAAGTTATAAATGTATACTTATATGAGATAGGCAGTTTATTTTTTTATTTTTATTTTCAAGTCAACTATGCTTATCAAAGTCACACCCCACTTCAAAAGCTTTGTCTCAAAAAAAAAAAAAAAAAAAAAAAAAAAAGGATATTCAAGTTTCTATGGTGTAGAGCATTATGCTGATAACGTGTTGTAAAATAACTTTGAACAAAACTAGAAAAATAAAGACAATGAACTAGAAAGATAACAATAGAATAGATAAGGGGAAATGAGAGAGTTTTTTATTTCAACATGGTGTGTTACATTACATAGATAGACCTATTTATATAGACATTTAGTTATAATGACTAGAAGATCTGATGAAGTTCAAGAATTAGCTTGCAAATTCTTGATAGGATAATGAAGCCCAATAATTAGTTTGCAAATTCTTGATAGGATAATGATGAAGTCCAAGAATTAGTTGCAAATTCTTGGAAAAATAGGAAAAGATATGACTCGCAGCGATCCGGGGGTATGGGTTTATTGGAAACGACGTGGAGATCACGACTCACAGTTATGCTGTGACTACGACGTTTTTCGGCGAAATTCCATCGTTTCGCCCTCCGAAACGGCAATTTTGCTATTTTAGGAAACTTTTGTTTCGGTTATAACTTTCATTAGGAATTTTCGTTTTTATTGCCGTTTGCGGCGTTTGTTTCTATTTTTCGTCTAGTTTTCAGTTTAGGGCTTTTTGAACTTTTTACTATTTTTGGAAAATTTTAGGGTTTCGCTATTTAAGCGATCTATTTAATGTAATTCGTAGTTTTTTGGTTGAAATAAAAGAATTTTCGAACTTTGGCTTAAGTTCTGACCTAGATCGAGCTGTTCGTGGATTCGTTCAACTGATTTAGAAGATCTCCGCTGCGTCAGTTGGTATCAGAGCCTGCTTCAGCGTGATTGGAGAAATCATGCCGCCGAAGAGGAACCAGCAGCGTATCGAGGAGGTGTATGATCGTAACAATCTGAATCGACAAATTGGCCCATTAATTGACCAACGCATGGTCGCGGTGGTAGAACAATTAACTGCCAGAATCGATCAGTTGTTGGATCGGCATATGGATCGTATCCTCCCCTTCGAGAGGACGGATTCTGTAGGTTCTGCGGGGAGATGGAGGGACTCCCATCACGGATCGAGAGAGTTCGTGCGTTGGGGTTCGGAGGACTTGCGCAGACCTTCAGGTCATAGTAAGCAGGGCGGTTACCAGTTATCTTCGGAGGAGTCCAGTCGGGGGTTTGCGCCGTCTCGTGCCGGGAAGAGGAGCGCAGAAGAGGAGAGCGGTTTTAGGCCCTCCGCGTTACGGGGAGGCGACGGGAAGTATTATGCCGTGGCGGGCGTGCAACCAAAGGGTCTTTCAGCCAGAGAGCGGAGAAGAGGGCACGGTTCGGAGCAAGGACGCCAACGTGATGTGATTTGTTGAGACGCCAGTTCACGAGTTCGATGATTCGGGTTCGAAGGCGACGTCGAGGAAGAGATTGGTGAAGAAGAGTGGGGACAGAGAGAGGACGCTGATTTTGGGATTGAAGATGAAGAACCAGCGTTCATGAGAGATGAGTTTGCGAGCGAGCCGCCATCGTCGCAGAAGCGGAAAGGGTCGAAGGAAGATGGGTTTAGAAAGAAAGAGAAGAAATTGAAGGGGGATAAGAAGTTTGATAAGGGAGGGAAGATGAGCTCGAAGGGTGGGAGCTTGTCGGCGATTTATCCTGGCCGCGATCGCGAGATGAAGGAGCTCTGGGATACGGTTGCCGGGGCTGATTCTGAGGATGACCAAGAAGGTGTTAGGACTATGGATGACGATAACTTCATAGATGATCTTTGGAGTGGATCGGTTGACCTGGTACAATGAGTGACAACGAAGGCTTTATTGGGGATGCGCCACAGCTTGAGAAGGGCCACGGAACTAGAGAGTCTCTTGATATTTTGCTTGGCAAAGCAGTCTCTTACAATCCGGCAGCCGAGGTTCTTTGGCTGAGGGGTGCCAAAGAGAAGTGGCTCGCAGGTGAGGTTGACACCGCTAGAGCGATCCTTGGGCAAGCGTATGCTGCCATTACAAATTCAGAGGAGATTTTGCTTGCTACAATTCAAACTGAATCAAGGCATGGTAACAAGAAGGAATCCGATATACTGATGGCAAGGCATAAGACTTTGTTCGTGGGCTGCAAGAGATTCACCAATTTATCAAAGTTAACTTGCAGAAGGCTGCTGACAAGTACAAGGATTCAGTTAGGTGTGAAAATTAATGTCAATCATCTTGTTCTCTATTATGGGGATACGTCTGATGATGACAATTCGAGAGCGAATTCTGTCCACCCTGGGGAGAATGATGAAGTCCAAGAATTAGCTTGCAAATTCTTGATAGGATAATGAAGCCCAATAATTAGTTTGCAAATTCTTGATAGGATAATGATGAAGTCCAAGAATTAGTTGCAAATTCTTGGAAAAATAGGAAAAGATATGACTCGCAGCGATCCGGGGGTATGGGTTTATTGGAAACGACGTGGAGATCACGACACACAGCTATGCTGTGATTACGACGTTTTTCGGCGAAATTCCATCGTTTCGCCCTCCGAAACGGCAATTTTGCTATTTTAGGAAACTTTTGTTTCGGTTATAACTTTCATTAGGAATTTTCGTTTTTATTGCCGTTTGCGGCGTTTGTTTCTATTTTTCGTCTAGTTTTCAGTTTAGGGCTTTTTGGACTTTTTACTATTTTTGGAAAATTTTAGGGTTTCGCTATTTAAGCGATCTATTTGATGTAATTCGTAGTTTTTTGGTTGAAATAAAAGAATTTTCGAACTTTGGCTTAAGTTCTGACCTAGATCGAGTTGTTCGTGGATTCGTTCAACTGATTTAGAAGATCTCCGCTGCGTCAAGATCTAAGGTCACAAGTTACACTTTACTTGTAACTACAAGAATAAATAAATTAAAGTACATATAAATACAACACATGAAGTGGGTGTTATATAATCTATATCTATATCTATCTATATCTATATATATAGAAAGTTGAAGGAGAGAAAAAGTTTCTCATACTCTCTCCTTCTACTATTTCATTTTTAGGATTTTCTTAATTTTTTTTATTTTTTATTTTAAGATATTTATATATTTGTGTTATTTATTGTTTTAAATTACATTCATCCCCCCATATTTTTGGAAAACGAAAAATATATATTTATATATATATTATTATTATTATTTTGAAATATATTCATTCTCCCATATTTTTGAAAAACTAAAAATCCAACTTTAAACAACTAAACGACCGTCTAATTAATTATGTATTCATATTCTTTATTTCGAATGTTACACTATCGATTTTGTTACCGCAACATTATTTATATATATTATTTATATATACTGTTTTGGGCACTAAAGCAACAATTAAGTTCATTCGAATTCTTTTTTTTTTTTGTTAATGAATGGCTACTTCAATGATTTATAAGTAAATATTTTTTAAACCTTCTATTGTATATTTTTTTCTAATAAATATGGGTTGATTATTGTGAATTGTAATTTTAATTGTAAAAAATATTATAATGTATTCATGTAAATTAATTTATTTAACTTTATATTAAAGTTTTAATAACTCCTGCGCAAAGCGCAAGAAATCGACTAGTATATATAAAAGTCGGAGGAGAGAGAAAGTTTAAAAGCTACCCCATCTCATTATTCTATTTTTCTATTTTTCACAATTTTCTTATTTTTTGTTATTTATTTATTTATTATTTCAAGAGATATAATTATACATTATGTGTACATTTATTAATAATTAATAAAGGTTATCTTATCATTAATAGATTGAGTACGTTAAACTTGAAATCATGGGTAAATACAAGGAATTGAGTGTAGTGCAAGTTACATTGCCCCTATAAAATTCAACTCTCATCCATTCTTCTTGCAATCCACTTGATTTTTTTCCTTCACCATTCAAAAAATCACAAAAAATAAATTTTATTATACCTAACCTTAGATTCCTCCAATTCTCAATCAATTATCACCCAATAAATCCAAGATCGGATCGATGGATTTCAACATCGCCTCTACATTCAAAAGCTATTCTACTTACCCATAGTTTCAGACATCCAGTGATATAACAATCATTCACAACGCTTATAAGCTAAACCACTTTCGATCGTCCTCCTTTATGTATGTTTGCTCTATATTGGATCTAATCGTTTGATACGTTTTCCATAAGTTCAATACTGAAGTGAATCAATATATCTATAACACAAATCAATAGTCACATGACCTTTATGCTACCATTGCTTAAATATACACTACTGCATGAAATTACTAATATATTGGATCTAATCGTCCTCCTTTAGTTACATTAGATTTTTGAATTTAGGTATCCAAAACTAAGGAAAATGGCTTTTACATTTGCAAAAATAATAACCTTTTCCTTTTAGATTTTTGTTAGGTATCCAAAACTAAAATGGCCCGATAAACCCTGCATTTAATATCGTCAGGTCACTTACAGTTCGTTCTTACGAATCATGATGGAGCCAATCAACGGTGTCCGATATATCGGTGTCACGTTCCATCAAATCATTCTCCTTCCCAGTTAGCCATTTTGAAGAAAATCTTTTCTTATCTGAAGTTGTTTCCTCAAAAAGTTTTCCTTTTTTTCTTTTGTTTGTTAATTGTTGGCAGACTAATCTATGTTTGTCTACTATTAAGCCTTAAGCTTAGTTTGATTTGTTTTTACTAACTTAGAGGGTTAATATTTTCATATTTGGTTCAATTTTAAACTTGTAAGGAAGTTTTAAATTTTAAACAAAAAAAAATGAATTAACATAAATAACCTTCAAACAAGAGAAAAAGAGTAATAAAATGGTCATTAATGAGGGGTAATTGTGTCAATAACTCCTGAGAGATAACTCCCTAGGGGTAATGGGGAGATATATATTACGTTAGAGTGTAAGTTAGGAGATAACTTACATGCAAGGTGAGCAACCAAACGAGATTAGTTTCAACTCCTTATGAGTTATTTCCTTAGAGATATATCTACCTCATACCAAACAAGGCATTATACAAAGGTAATCTTTTCGATCTAAATATTTTAAGACTTAAACTCGAGATCTCGCTTAAAGAGAATCGAGTGAGTCTCTTGCCACTCAATCTCGATTAAATAAACACTCAAGTACTATTAAGCCCAATACTTTCAATGTAATTTTTTCAATTCACTAAACTTATAATCGGGACTACACTGTGACCGATTGTGACCAACAAGTTTGGTGTAATCGACTTGAACGTACTCTACTAACCAAACAATCTTGCCACACCGAAAAATTAAAATTGAGATAATGTTTAACTCACACAACACCGCCTTCTTAACTCACACTACACCGCCTTCACTTTTATTGTTGTGGCACCTGATCGAGTTACGTGACCAACAAGTTGTTGGCAACCTGGTCCAGTTCCGTTTTGCATGCGAGTCTGCTTATGGCGGCTTCTCAATAAAATATTTCCAATCTCTCTTATTATGGTTGAAATTGTTTTTTGATCTACTTTTGATCTGAGCTTCACTGGGTTGCTACATATTGAGAGGTATAATATACCACTGATGAACTTAAAATCCCAGTGTATTTCACAGTTTCTTGTTTGATTTCAATTGGTTTTGTGTCTATTTGATATGGGAATCGGTCAGTCACTAGTTCTGCTTCATTTTATCTTTGATTCAATCAGACCCTTCTTTTGATTTCTTTTTCTTTGAAGGTTTTCAATAGGGGTCTGTTTGTTTGCCTATCAAACTGACTTTTGATTTACATTTCTTGTTACCTTTTTATTTCTTTTGTGTACTTTTCTTTCAGATTTCACTTTAGTTCATGCACTCATTGTGTTTGATTTTAAGTTCAAATCGAGGGTTTTATTTTTATTTTTTATTTTTTATTTTTTTTGGGGTATTCTTCTAAGTGTTTATCTGTGATTTATTGAGAACTCGGATGGGTGTGGCCTAGTAGTAAGGCGAGACAACAGCCAAACGTCGTGCCACTAATGGTATCTTTCTCCAATCCCAGGCCCTAGGACTAGGCAGACAAAGTGTCTAGATACCCATGGTTACTCGAAAAATAAAAAAAAATCTGTGATTTATTGATTATTCCTGGTAATTTTAGAGGAACTTAAAAGTGTTGTGTCTGTTCATATTTAGCAGTGATTAATTAGTTGGCTTAACTATGTAGTTAGAGTGATTTTTTTTTTTCTTGTTTGTTGTTTAAGAGTGATTAAGGTAGTAAAGATGGTGGAGATAACAAATGTTTCTGAATATGAGGAGATCGCGAAGGAGAGGTTGCCGAAGATGGTTTATGACTACTTCGCATCGGGTGCTGAGGATCAATGGACGCTTAAGGAGAATAGATCCGCGTTCTCGAAAATTTTGTGAGCTTACTTTTTGCATTTTACCAAAATGTACATATATTTCATTCTTGTTTAAAAAAGGGCTAGCCCGGATTTGCGTTGGCACCCTTATAGCATATTTGCTTTTTCAATAAGCTTTCTAATCCCTTATTTTTATTGTTTGAATTGGATCAGTTTTTAATCTGTTCAAAGTGGTCTCTGTATTTGTCTTAAGATTGAAAAATATAATTGAGATTAGGAGGGATTAGAAACTGCGAGTCATTTTGTCATATGAATCTTTATCATCAAATGCAATTACCTTTCTTCTGGTAAACATGTATCAACCAGACCGTGAACGTAATGTTTGTGAAATGTACTGGTTCAACTGAAATGTAGGTTCCGACCTCGCATTCTTATTGATGTGACCAATATTGATTTGACTTAAGATTGAAAAATATAATTGAGATTAGGAGGGATTATAAACTGCGAGTCATTTTATCATATGAATCTTTATCATCAAATGCAATTGCCTTCTTTCTTTCTGGTAAACATGTTCAAAGTGGTCTCTGTATTTGTCTTAAGATTGAAAAATATAATTGAGATTAGGAGGGATTATAAACTGCGAGTCATTTTGTCATATGAATCTTTATCATCAAATGCAATTGCCTTCTTTCTTTATGGTAAACACGTACCAACCAGACCGTGAACATAATGTTTGTAAAATGTACTGGTTCAACTGAAATGTAGGTTCCGACCTCGCATTCTTATTGATGTGACCAACATTGATTTGACTACTACTGTCTTGGGTTACAAGATATCGATGCCAATCATGATCGCTCCGACTGCCATGCAGAAAATGGCTCACCCAGAAGGTGCGATTCTGTTTCTCTTCTTTTCTAGCTGAATCATTTTTGCTTTGGTTCAGCTTGGAAAATCAGTCTGGTGCTTGCACAATTTTTTGGCAAATTATCTATGCATGCATTACCACCATCGCATTGTAAATATTCTTATAACGTGTGCAAGGAACCAATGATAACTCAATCAAGTCTTTAATATTTGTTACGAAGTAGTCCCACATCTGAATTTTTTTTTATTTTTTGTTTTTTTTGACTTCAGCGGGAGTCGAACCTACGACCTCCTTAAACCTTGCCTTTTGGCACGTGATGCCTCTTTCATCTCACCAGAGATGCTTTGGCATTTTGGTGAAGCCTCCACTCCAAACCTTAAGCCCTTACTCACACAAACTCTCCCTCTTATATAAATTTGGACTTGGGTATTCCATCCTATGAATTCCAATAGTATTTAAATGATATGAAGGGCATTTCAAGGCTTGGTTTGATTTAATTGAATGTACAGTCTCTATTATAGTGACTGATGAGCAGTGATGACCAGATTCATTACTTAATTAACTTTTTAAAATATTTCAATCATTAAACACTTTGAGCAATGGGGTTTCTGTTTTACGGAATCTTCTTTTTACCTAAACTCTTGCTTTTGCTTTGTTGCAGGAGAGCTTGCCACCGCAAGGGCAGCATCTGCGGCTGGAACTATCATGGTTTGACTTCTCATTCTGTATTTTTAGTTCACTTCACTTTACCTATACTCTTTAAGCTTACTCATAGACTTGGCAAGTTTGATATCCATTATGAACACTTTTCTGCCCTGTTATTATAAAGATTTTCTTAAACGCGATTGTTTTCTTAGATACTTAACATCTGTTTAGCCGCTCGGAATTATGAATTCACTATCTCATTTTAGAACTATGTGGTCATCCTTAAGCGCTATTTTTACCATTTTCCAGACGCACGCATCTGTGAGCTTTCCTCCATTTTCTTAATTATGTAGACTCATGTTAATCCTTGCACATTTTTCTTGCTTTAAAAATGTTTACATTCCTTTTATGCTTGTCTATTTTGTCGCTTGTTTCAGACCTTATCATCATGGGCTACGTCCAGCGTTGAAGAGGTTGCTTCAACGGGAGCTGGCATTCGCTTCTTCCAGCTCTATGTAGGTCCTATAGCTCTTTATTCATTCTTTGTTGATCTGACATATATTGTTTCCACGTTCCAATTAGCCGACCCCAACTAATTTGGGATTGAGGCTTTGTTGTTGTTGCATTCCAATTAGCCATTGATTTTTCTAACTTTGTGCATATACTGCGTTATGGTACTGATTCAGGTGTACAAGGACAGAAACTTAGTTGCCCAGCTAGTTAAAAGAGCAGAAAAGGCAGGATTCAAAGCAATTGCCCTCACTGTTGATACTCCAAGACTTGGTCGCAGAGAAGCAGATATCAAGAATAGGTACGCATGATACATTGTAAAATAAGTTGGCATTTATAGCAGTTGGAGAATTTTTGCGGTGCTTTGAACACCTAGAAACATCAGTAGTTACGACTTACGCCATTGTTTTTTTCTGAAAACTCTATTATCTCCCAAGAATCTAAATGTCCAATAATTTGTTCCGCTTAGGTTTGCACTGCCAAAATATTTGACTCTAAAGAACTTTGAAGGTTTAGTTGGGAAGATGGTCAAGGTAAATTTGCTTATGTAAATGCAGTTATTCTTATCATGATAGTGAACTGTTCGCCGAAAAATGTCTCCATTTTTATACAATACACTGTTCTCTTTCAATCTTTAGCTAATATATTAGTAACATAATTCTTCAAGATCATTCTCTACCTAATCTTGTCTATTTTTTTTTCTTTTTTTCCTTGTAATTTTTTTAGTGATAGATTTTTATGGATCTTTTGCAGATAGATGACTCTGGGCTTGCATCATATGTTTCGGGTCAAGTTGACCAGTCTCTAAGCTGGAAGGTCTCTTTGTCTATCACTTTTTGATGAAGTTTTAGGAGAAGAAAATGTGCTTGTTATATTTCGTTAAGGGTAAATATCGCATTCGTCTCTTGAAAGTGCTTAAGCTAAGAGAGTTTCCTTTGGGTTTCGACAGGATGTGAAGTGGCTACAAACAATTACAAAGTTGCCGATTCTTTTGAAGGGTGTAGTGACAGCTGAGGATAGTAAGCAATATTCTTTTATCGATTTGATTGTACATTTATTTTAGAAGACATAGGATTTAATATGATACTTCACGAATAAAATTAAAATATGCTCAAGTAACTGTGACCTAAATTAATTCTTCTTTTAGCGTGGGATATTAAGTTGTGAGCTTATCCTCGGGTTCCAATAGAATTAACTTGAGAAGAGCTACAAGCGAGAATTTTTCTATCGCATTTTGGCTTTCTCACTGTCTCTTTATTTTCTTGTCTTGCAGTATGATGTATTCTTCACCAAAGAAAATAACGGACCTTATTGACGCCTCTAGGAACAAATATGCCTTCCATTTAATAATTTGAATCCTATACTTTCAATTTGTCTTATTTTTTGGACCAAGTGAGTTGAGGTCCTTGTCGAATTCGCAAAATGTTATAACTTTTATTTTAATAGGTTTGAGACACTTTTTTTAGAGTATTTAGAGTCACGCGTATCATTTAAGACATCCTGGAATGAGCTAGCGAAATTCTAAGATATCATGTTTGTCGAATCAGTTTGGGATTGAGGCTTTAATGTTGTTGTTTACATAATCCTTCTCTTGTTGACCATACAGCAAAGATTGCCTTGCAAGTTGGAGCAGCAGGGATCATTGTATCCAACCATGGAGCTCGCCAACTCGATTATGTCCCCGCTACCATCAATTGTCTCGAAGAGGTATTTAATAGAACTCTTGTCGATGACTATATATATATATCTATCATATATATAAAAGCACGAATCACAAATTATTGAGTGGTAATGAAATTTACCTATTTGTCCATACTTTTTTTTTAATCTCAAAATCAACCTTTTCTTTTGTATCCAAATCAAACTCTAACTCCTTATCAATCCACTACACGTTTTTTTTTTCTTTATCTCCAAATCAATCATGAATTCATTCTCATCAATCCAATACATTTTTTTTGAGGAAGTAATGTACTAACATGATTAGCTTGTTTTTTCATTCATATCTTATCTCAATCACATTAGAGAATATTGATAAGCTAAAAAAAGTACTTGTATTTCTAATTTTTAAATTTTAATTACAATTTTAAAATTTGTTAATAAATTTTTAGAAATTAATTCCCGCGAGCAGAGAGAGCCATGGAATCGTGAAGTCACGTCTTAAAACTAGTATATCTATCATATATATAAAAGCACGAATTAATAAATTCTTAGAAATTAATTATTCGCTTTCGCTCATGGGAAATCGTCGTAGTACGTCTTAAAACTAGTATATATATATATATATATGTATTCTATTTTTTATTTTATTTTTTGACTTCAATGTGAGTCGAATTATATGCTATACTAGTAGTAAGAGGGAACCTTATTCTATCTAGACTCGGAGATGTTGAAAACCGTGTCGGAATCTTTCAGGTTGTCAAAGCAGCAGAAGGTCGAATTCCTGTCTTCCTGGATGGTGGAGTTCGTCGTGGTACCGATGTCTTCAAAGCATTGGCTCTGGGAGCCTCTGGTGTCTTTGTAAGTATATATGAGTATGATGGTTGAAGCGATGGAATCGGACTTTTATTTCTGACGTATATGATCATTTACCTAATCGATTGTTGTTCCCAATGACAGATCGGAAGGCCTGTGTTGTTCTCATTGGCTGCCGAAGGCGAGGATGGTGTAAGAAAAATGCTTCAAATTCTTCGCGACGAGTTTGAATTGGCAATGGCATTGAGTGGCTGCCGCTCGCTCAAGGAGATCTCTCGCAATCACATTGTGACTGAGTGGGATAAGCCTCGTTCGACATCCCGGTTATAAGACATCATGGAGTAACATCAACTTGGCAAGTTCAATTGCATCCTTGTTTATTATCTGGAATTGAATAAGCATGTTCCATAGTCCATCTTTTTCATTTAATAAAGCTATTGTAGAATAAATACAGTGACATATTGCAGAATCTGTTTTTAGGTTTTGAAGGATATCAGTTATGAAGTGTTCTTAAAAGAAGTGAAATTATGTGGAATGAAGTTTATTATGACAACAACGATGTCACATCACAAGACATGTTGGCTCATAAAAGCATTCCATACAACTTCGATCCGCGTATTATGCATCGGAATTTGTTTATACATGCATCTTGAGGCGTACATGGATGGTTCTTGTGACCTAATATGTCTTGCAGTGTGACATGATGTTGTTATTCTATCTATCAAATTTTCTTTACACATTGCATATTATGTTGTTCCATATTGTACAAGTAGTTGCAGGGCTCTCCGCATGTTTGCTCCATCCTTTAGTTTGAGAGTAATCATGAACTTCAAATTGCCAAGGCAAGTTGGAGTTTCAATTGGAACAAAAATCTTCGGACAAAAAATGCAAGACTTTTGTTCCAATAATTTTTAGACAAGAATTTTCTTCATCAATGTCTTTTTCAACTTCGGACGGAATTGCTCAAACAAATGGGAATGATGGTTCTTCATGTCCTCCAAACTCAATTATAGCAGCGGGTTTGTTCAATTCTATTTCAATCATGAAACATGATTTGACCTGCCTCGAAAGGTTTGACGATGACAATTTCACTCGATGGTAAAAAAAATGATGTTCTTTCTCACATTTTTCTCAAGTTTACATACATTTTTGATGATGCGCTTGAGACCTTCCTAAACTAACTTTGGATGACTTGGACGAAGTGGTGGATCAACGTGTTGCAAGGAAGGCAAATGACTATCTTTGCCGCGGCTACATTCTTAATGCACTCTCCGACAATGTTTATGATGCGCATCAAACCATTAAGTTGGCGAAGGAGTTATGGACTACGCTGGACACCGAATACCAAATTGAGGAGTTTAGCAATCGTAAATTTTTAATTTCGAATTATTTGGATTTTAAGATGACAAGCGACAAGTCACTACTTACTCAAGTTCATGACTACAAAAGATCATTGGTGATCTTAAAACGCTGGAATTTCTCTTGAAGAAGAATTTTAAGTGGGTGTAATTATTTCCAAGTTGCCTACAAACATGAATAATTACAAGAAGAAACTGATTCATGAGGAGAAGAGTTATACTATTGAATCCCTCCAACGCCATCTTTGAATTGAGGATGACTCTCAAAAGAGAGAGGGTTAGAGATGACTTGAATTTTGAATCCGATTTACGAGCAAGTTTAGTGGAATCTCACCATTCCAAGAAATTTAAGGCCAAGAACGATTCAAAATTCAAGGGATTTGTCAATGAAAACACTTGAAACAAGAAAGGAAGTGTTACTATTGCGACAAACCGTGATATTATGCACGAGAGTGTCGTTCTAAGAAGAAATTCTTGAAGAATAAGAAAGTGGTCAAGGAAAGTCACAATATGGAGCACTTGGACATGGAACTCATAGCAACGATTTGCCAAGCCAATTCGGTTGCAAATGAAGTGGGGTGGTGGCTGGATGCCGACGCAACCATACACATTTGCAATGAACGTAGTCTTTTCAAGACTTATGAAGATCTTGCCATTAGCGAATAAGTGCACATGACGAACAACAATCGCACCAAGATGGTTGGCAAAAGAACGATGGATATCAAGCTTATTTCGAGAAAAGTTTTACATTTAATTAATGTTTATTATGTACTCCAAATGTATAAGAATATTTTATCCGATGACCTCCTTAATAAGAGAGGTTTCCCTTATTGTCAATGAGTCGAATAGATTTATCTTGTCTATGGAAGGTGTTCCATTTGGCAAGGGATACTCATGTAATGGTATGATTAAGTTGAATGCAATAACAGTGAATTATTCTTCGTATATTGTTGACATATGTTCTTCTATTGTTGATTCATGTTCATTATGACATGGTGGATTAGACCATGTTAATTTTTGTTGCATTAGATATATACATAACTTAGGCTTAATTACTAATTTTAAAATTGATCATGATATAAAGTGTGAGATATGTGCACAAACAAAGATCTTAAGACAATCACACAAATCGGTTCAAAGATCTTCCAAAAATTTTGATTTAATACATGGTGACATATGTGATTTGAAAAGACATGTTACATTATGAGGAAACACATATTTTCTCATGATTTTTCAAAATATTCATATATTTATCTTATGAAAAGTAAAGATGAGTTTTATGAAAATTTTCTTGTTTTTAAATCGAAAGTTGAAAATGAACAAAACAAGAAAATCAAGGCTATAAGATTCGATAAAGGTGGTGAGTATTGATCCAATGAGTTCACAAAATTTTATGGGACTAATGGAATTATACATCAAGTCCCAACATCTTATACACCATAGCAAAATGAAGTAGAGGAAAGGAAGAATATAACCCTAGTAAAGATGGTTGATTCCACGCTGCTAAGTTTTAACTTGCCTTTGAACTTATGGGGGGAAACCATTCTTTCTGCTTGCTTTATATTGAATAGGTTTCTATTAAAGAACATTAATGTCACCCTATTTGAGTTATGGTTCAAGCGACAACCTAATTTTAAAAGACTTAAAGTTTGATGTTGTTTAGTTTATATAAGGAAGCCAGATCCAAAAAGACATAAATTGGGAAATATAACTTATAAATGTGTTTTTATTGGTCATTCAAAGCATGGTGTGCATATAGATTCTTGAATTTGGAAACTAATAATATAATTGAATCTATAGATGTACAATTCTTTGAACATTTAAATAAAACACATGACATGCTTTTGCATCCAAATTTTGGAAATCTAGATGAGTTGCCTTAAAACTCTTCTAATGAACAAAGTCATGAAAATATAGAAGATTTGTCTTCAAATTCTTCTAATGAACAAGAGAATCCTCCGACTAATGATTGTGAGAACGTTAAAGTAAGGAGAAGTAAATGGTAAATGATTGATAAATCTTTTGGCTCAGATTTTATAACCAACTTGGTTCAAGGAAATAGATGTGAAATTAAGGAACAAACAAAATTTGTCCTTAATATTGATGATGATCTTATTTTGTTTCAACAAGCAGTTTCATTAAGGGATGCTTCATTTTGGAAAGAAGCGATCAATAATGAGATGAATTTGATATTGTCGAATCAAACTTGGGTACTTTCTGATCTTTCAATGGGATCAAAGGCAATTGGGTGCAAGTGGGTATTTAAAAGAAAATTAAATATCGATAGAACTATGAGCAAGTTCAAAGCGCATTTAGTAGCTAAGGGCTATAAATAAAAGTATGATATTGATTATTTTGATATATACACACTGGTTGCAAGAATAGCATCCATTTGGGTGTTGACATCTCTTGCTTTTATTCATCATTTAGTTATCCATTAAATGAATTTGAAAATGACTTTTCTAAATGGTGATCTAGAGGAAGAAATATATATATATATATATATATATAGAACAACTGAAGGTTTTGTTATGCTAGGTCAAGAGAAAAAATTTGCAAATTGGTAAAATCTTTTATGGCTTAAAGCAAGCTTTATGCAATGACATGAAAAGTTTGACATGGTTGTACAATCATTTGAATTCAAAGTCAATGATGATGATAAATGTATTTACAATAAGTTTGAAAATGATGTTGGTGTCATCATATGTTATATGTTGATGACATGTTTATTTTGGGGCTTCAGTAGCATTAGTTGAAGAAACTAAACGATTCTTGTCTACTAATTTTGAGATGAAGGACTTAAGAGAAGCAGACTTAATTTTGGGAATTAAAATCTTACGATAAGATAATGATCTTATATTATCTCAATCTCATTATATTAAAAAGATTTAGAAGAAAGTTGGTCATTTTGATAAAAAGTTAGTTTCTACTCCTATCGAGTCTCATTTGAAACTAGTAAAGAACACCGATAATTGTTTATCACAACTAGAGTATTCTAGTATGATATCATGTATGTTATACATTACACAAGACTAGATATAGCTTACACGGTTTGTATGTTATTTTGGTTCACTATTAATTCAAGCAAACAATACTGGGATGCGGTTGTCATGATCTTTAGATACCTGAATGAGGCTTTGAATTATGGTCTACATTTTAATAGATATTCTCGAGTCTTGTAAGGTTACGGTGATGCTAGTTGGGATAATGTGGAGTGAAGTTCTAAATCAATTAGTGGATGAGTTTTTACGCTAGGAGGAGCAGCTATGAGCAGCTGTTTCTTGGAGCTCAAAGAAAAAACATGTATTTATGATTCAACAATGACATAAAAATAATTGTCCTAGTAGATATAAGCAAAGAAGCAGAATGGCTTAGGAACTTGCTAATAAAGATACCATTATGAACAAGCTATGTTCGGCTATATTAATCAATTGTGATGACAAGACAACTCTTTATAAGTCGCAAGTAAGACTTAAAATGGAAAGTCTAGACATATAAGTCTAAGACTGTAACGACCTTAAAATTTTAACTCGTACCACGTGGCATTTCAAGACTGTGACTTGGACCTGTCGTGACGTGGCTCAACTCGATCAACCCTAGGGAGTCGACACCGAGATATTTTATTTTTCATTGATTCGTGTATTACCTATCTAAAAAAATGCACACAATTTAATTATTTTATTTTGATCGTCGGGTTACGTGTGAGGTAACTTCTCGAGATGTATGGTTTACGGTATGAGGCTATAGTTTGATCACAAAAAGTGTCTAAGGTTTAAAATCATATGCAATGATGTGAGTAAATGAATTAATTAATTGTTAAGGGAAAAATATACAATTTCTAAATTGGACATGTGTCACTTGTTAGTGGAGTAAGTGTGATAAGTGAGTGTGGAAAGTGGGAGTAGATAAGAGAGAAAGAAATCGATGGATGTGTGTGGGTTTTGAGGAGTTTATGTTTTTGTTTTGAAGAAGAGAAGAAGAATAAGAGAAAGAAAACCCTTTAAGTAAGTCATTCTCCTATTCAACCTCTATATTTCTTCAATTTTTGATAACTAATGTGTATGGATTTAAGGCCTTTGAGGTTAAATAAATGAGATCAACTCATGGTAGTGTAAACTTTGTGTTGGAAACAAATGTTATGTTTAATCTATTTTTTTGTTATGATTATAATAATAATTATTTTTTGTGTGGTGATGGTAGATGTTGAAGAGGAAAATAGAGAAATTAAAAAAAAAAAGAAAAAATAAGGAAAAAATATTCCAATTTGGGGGGTGGCACCTGCGCAGTGCCTCCCCAGTTAACTAGGCTGGGCCACCCCCAGGCCTAGCCCAGCTAACGGTTTGGGTCACCCATGGGGCTGGATCAAACCCGTTCACCCAAACGGGCTGAATCGAACCGGTTTAACAACCCAAACCCTATTTAATAAATTAAATAAAATAAATAAAAAAAAATCAGAAAAATTCAAGAAAATTCAGAATAATGGAAAAATATAAAAAGTCGAGGAAATTATAGAAAAGTTGGCTTTTGAGTTTTTGGAGATATTTACATTGAAATTTTCCTCGAAAAGCGTGTCACTGCTATGATTTTAATATTTTGAACAATTTAAGGATTTAAAAATCTAAACTTTATTAAATAGTCCAAACATACCTAATGTAATGTAAATTGATACTAAAAGCCTATGATACCAGTGTCGGGCACCGAGTGTTAGTTTGGGGAGCGCATCAGAGCCGCGAGGGTGTGATAGCGTAGATCCGAGGTAAGTAAAACCAGCTAGAAAATACAAAGTAGTTTGTTTGAGCTTATATTTATTGATATTGTACTGTGTCACTTTCTTGGAATTCCCACCCATCTATGAGTGTCCAAGGGCTAAGTGAGTCATGCGAGTGTCTCTGATTAGAGTGGTTACCGGCTTGCAATCGAGGCCATGACCTCGAGTCACCGGAGTATTTGGTCAGAATGAGATGTGTTTTATCCGAGGCACCATTTACATCCTTCATTTGTGATGGTCTAGGTACAGCAGGCGATCTTGTTTCTAGAACTAGAGTTTGCTTGGCATTGTTGAAACTCTATGACCTCGACCGTGTGGCACCCGCACTTAATGGTTTTAGACTACTTGGACACCTCTCTATTATTTCCTTTGATATTCATTCCTTGTTGTATTTTATTTTTACAATCTTATTATCATGCATTTCATATAGCTTTCATTCTATCCGTATGATTTTTGACTGCTTTATTTATTTTGAATTACTGTTTAGATATGGCTTTTAGTCACTGGATTCGACGTTCTTGTGTTTGACCAAATGCAGATCCGCAGTCGAGCAAGAGCAAGATGCTGACACTTGGCGATCTACTCTGAGGATATCGGAGCGATCCTCTCTACATACTTTGTAGGTTTTTGACTTTTTGTATTACTTATATGTTGTTATCACATTTGGGATACTTGTTTGGGTTGAGAAATACACTTGACACAAGATATAAATGAATATACATGTTTACGGGGTTCCATATTTAGGATGTCAGACTCTTATACTTTATTGTGAGTTATTTAACGTATTAATTGCTTTCGTTAACTTGTAAAACTTGAAAATATAAATAACTCGACTTAAAATTATGAATTTACTTATATGGATGGATCAGAAGGCCGACTAGGCCTGCGTTGACCTTGCGAGATTGGTTTGGGGGTCCATGTGGGCTTAGGCCGGGTGGGGCCTAGTTTGAGGGAAACCGGGGATGTTAGAGTTGGTATCAGAGACTAATGTTTTATGTCTAGCTCTTGATTAACCCACAACCAATATAAGACACAAATTAAATATAAATTTAGGACATAGTTGGAACTTAGAGTGAAACCTATGATCCTGATATAAGAGTCTTAGTCGGGAAGTGATGAGAGTTTGGAAAATAAAAACTTGGATATTATATATGATCATTGGTGTTTTGTAATGCAATACTGGTAACTATACGCTAATTAGGGCTTGTTTGATATTGCAGATCAGCCAGGGTTGAGTGATGATATTCGAGCCGTAAGTCCTAGATTTGCGAGTATATAAGAGGTACAGTCCTTGTCTCGGAGGGTGACTTCTAAAGATCAGCGACTGGATGAGATCCTCGAGGATACTCAAGGCACAAATCACAGCTACACCATCACCATCTATTCAGGAGGGGGTGCACCCACCATACACGTCACTCATCGACTCGTATTGTACCGACACCTCTTTGTGATAGCTCGAGATAATGTCGGTATAGACATAAACAATATTACTTGCACTCCTTACTCTGGCGGAGACTACGCCGACTACGCATATAGAAACGTGCATTGGGGCGACAGCTGAGGTGAAACCACCACAACAGTATAAGCGGACTAAGGGTAGAGGCAGAGGCGGTGGTCAGGGGAAGAGGTACGGACATGGTCGGGGCATAGATATGACCAGAGACATGGATAGAGGTCCAGTTAGACTCAGGGATAGAGACAACGGATTCCACCAGGGCTGGGACCACACCCAACATGTTTTGAGTTTGGACAGACAAGACACTTCATCAGCACATGTTTATGACTAGGTAGGGCTCAGCCACGTAGCGTAGAGAGCAAGTTCATGTCATCGTTGCACTTGGATCCGGCTACCACCCGTAACCTTATCAAGGGTATGATTTACATTTGCAGTTGATTTATGCATACTATGATTGATTCGAGGTCTATTGTATTTTTATTTTGGGTAGTATGGTCGATGAGTTAGGATTGAGACCTATTAGGTTAGAGCGACCCTTGATCTTTAGCGCGACTGTTGGGGATAAGATAAACCCGAATCTATTATGTATTGACCGCCCAGTTGAGATAGAGGGACAAACGATCCGTAGACTTGAGGGCATTAGATTCCTAGAGTTTGATGCCTTATTAGGCATGGATTGGTTAACCGCGTATCATGCACAACTTGAGTGTTTTAGCAAGGTGGTTATGTTTTGGCTTTCAAATTGAGTGGAGTTTAGTTTTCGGGGGACTTCGACCATGTTACCGATCACCAGAGCCAGAGTGGCCACGAGTTCAGATCTCGAGATATTTGCTAGTATTTTGAGTATGTCCGAGAAAGTTGAGACGAAGATGGAGGAGGTGCCTGTTGTATGCGAGTTTTCAAATGTTTTTCTAGTAGAGATACCAGGATTACCACCATCCAGTGAGATCGACTTCATCATAGATTTAGTCCCAAGGACCAAACCCATATTGATTCCACCGGATAGGATGGCTCTAAAGAGCTAGTATAGTTGAGGACCCAACTAGATGAGTTGTTAGAGTTGGGATTCATCATCCGGGCACGTCACATTGGGGCACGCCAGTAATGTTTGTCAAGAAGAAAGACGATAGTCCGAGACTTTGTATTGACTACCTACGGCTCAAGAGAGTCATAATGAAGAACAAATATCCACTCCCACTCATTGATGACTTGTTCGATAAGCTAATAGGGGCACAATGTTTCTCAAAGATTGACTTGAGATCGGGATACCACCAGTTGAGGATTCGAGATGAGGATAAGGAGAAGACTACTTTTCACACGAGATATAGGCACTACCAGTTCACCATCATGTCGTTTGGGCCGAAAATGCCTTAGCGATGTTCATGGACTTATTCACCGAGTATTGAGAAAGTATTTTGATAGATTCATGATAGTGTTCATAGACAAAATTTCTCATATATTCCAAGACTTGTGAGGATCATGAGGGAAACCTCCGGACAGTCTTACAGACTTTGAGGGAGCACAGATATTGTACGCTAAGTTCAATAAGTGCGAGTTTTGGCTTACTGGACTTGAATTTCTTGGGCATATTGTCTGAGCCAGTGGAATGACAATGGACCCTGCTAATATTGGACTAGTGATCGATTGTCCTACACCGTCGTCAAGCATATTATCGGAGCCAGTGGAATGACAGTGGACCCTAGCTGAGATTAGACCAATGATCGATTGTCCTACATTGACGTCAATGACAAACATTCGTATTTTTCTAAGATTGGTGGACTACTACAGACGATTTGTTCAGGATTTCTCCAAGATTGCCGCGCCGATGACCAATTGATGAAGAAGGAAATTAAATTTTAATAGAATGATAGTTGTGAGCAGGCTTTCCAGACTCTGAAGGAACGATTAACTACCACCCTAGTATTGGTATGAGCAGAGTCAATGAAAAGATTTTTAGGTGAACATTAATGTTTCTAAAATCGATTTAGGCCGTGTTTTGATGAAGGACGGTAGAGTGATAGCTTACGAGTCACGATAGTTGAAGATTCATGAGAAGAATTACCCTACTCGCGACTTGGATTTAGCATCATTAATTTTCCATTAGATATTTGGCGTCATTACCTCTACGAAGATAGATTCATATTGTATACTGACCATAAAAGTTTGAAGTAACTCTTCACTCAGAATGAGTTGATTATGAGACATAGGTGTTGGCTAGTAAGGATTATGATTTCTCTTTGGAGTATCACCCGGGGAATGCTAATGTCGTAGTAGATGCACTGAGCTGGATAGGAGCATACCCAGAGATAGTGACTTGTCACATGACACATGAACATGGGTTACTCGAGCGCCGAGTTGATGAATTTAGTTGATATACCGACCAATACTAAAAGTGTTGATTGTGAGCAAATGAGGACTCAAACAATGTCTATACAGATCGTATTTAAGGGTCGGAGGCAGATGAGCAGTATTAGAAGTTTATCGAGTTAGCTCAAAGTCTCGATTACCCAGAATGGAGTTAGTCGACAGACTCATTCCTAAAATTTAAAAGAGACTATGGATTCCACCAGTGGTTGAGATTCGCGACGAGATACTTAGGAGGCTTATCGCTCACGTTTTATGGTTCGTCCGGTCATACCAAAATGTATGCGGATATGCATTGTCTATTCTGGTGTCCACGGATGAATACCAATGTTAGTGATTAAGTTCGAGTGTATAAGATATGCCAGCAAGTTAAGACCGAGCATCGGAGACCCGAATGATTATTACATCTACTTCCTATTCCTCATTGGAAGTGGGAGCATATTACCATTGATTTCGTTAGTGGATTACCTCGATCTCAACGCGACCATGATAGTATTTGGGTGATTATGGATAGGCTGACTAAGACTGCGCACCTCTTACCATTATCGACAACTCATAGGGTGGATAAATTAGCTGCTTTACACGAGTGAGAGATTGTTAGGTTACACGGAGTTCCATTATCCATAGTGTCATATAGAGGATCACAATTCACATCTCAGATTTGGCAGAACATGCAGGCATTGTTTGGTACCAGTTTAGATTTGAGTACGACTTATCACCCACAAATAGATGGACAGTTCGAACGGTTGATTCACGTGTTAGAGGATATGTTTCACATGTGTGTATAGGAGTATGGTGGTTCTTGGGAGGTGTATCTTCATCTGTATGAGTTTGCTTATAATAACTAGTTATTAGGCCAGTATTTGGATGGCACCATTTGAGGCCCATTAATGTAGGCCATACATATCTCCATTGTGTTGAGCAAAGCTCGAGGATGTGGAAGTTATTGGGCCAGAGATTGTGGTGGATCACACAGAGAATAGATGATAGATCAGACTACATCTAAATGGTACGCATGAGAGACAAAAGAAATATTACGACAAGTACCATGGTGAGTTAGAGTATGATGAGGGAGCTTATGTGTACTTGAAAGTCTCGCCTTTGAATGGTCATAAGAGATTTGGAATCAAAGGAAAGCTAACGCCGAGATTCATTAGTCCTTTCAAGGTCAAAATGAGAGTTGGCAAGGTTACATGAGTTAAAGTTACCGCATCATTTAGCCGAGATCCACCCCGTATTTCATATTTCAATAATTTGGTTGGATAGGTTGAGAGGAGGCGTACGACCAATGGTGGACCTGCGTCAGATAGATCTGAGAGAGAAAATCACCTTCGAGGAGCAGCCTATTCAGATATTGGACCGTCAGGTGAAGAAACTAAGGAATAAGATCTCGTCGGTCCTCGTCAAATGGCAACATAACGGAAACAATGAGCTGACTTGGGAACTATAGTCCTATATGCGCAAATACTTTCCATATCTATTTTGATTCTGGTAAATCTTACTCCAAGTTATTTTAATTTCGAGGACAAAATTTTTTTAGTTGGGAAGACCGTAATGAACATAAGATTTTAACTTGTACAACATGACATTTTAGGACTGTGACCTGGACCTGTCGTGAAGTGGCTCACTCGGTTAACTCTCGAGAGTCGACACCGAGTTATTTTATTTTTTAGTGATTTATGTATTACCTAACTAAAAAATGCGCACAATTTAATTATTTTATTTAGATCGTCAGGTTATGAGTGACATAACTTCCCGAGATGTGCGCGTTTACGTATATGAGGCTATAGTTTGATCACAAAAAGATGCCTAAGGTTTAAAATCGTATGCAATGATGTGAGTAAATGTGTTAATTAATTGTTGAGGGAAAAATAAACAACTTCTAAATTGGACATGTGTCATTTGTTGGTGGAGTGAGTGTGGAAAATGAAAATAGATAAGAGAGAGAGAGAGAGAGAGAGAGAGAGAGAGAGAGAGAGAGAGAGCGAGAGAAATTTATGGGTGTGTGTGGGTTTTGAGGAGTTTGTGTTTTTGTTTTGAAGAAAAGAAGAAGAATAAAAGAAAGAAAACCCCATAGGTAAGTCATTCTACTTTTCAACCTCTATATTTCTTCAATTTTTGATAACTAATGTGTATGGATTTAAGACCTTTGGAGGTTAAATAGATGAGATCAACTTATGGTAGTGTAAACTTTGTATTGAAAACAAATGTTATGTTTAATTTTTTTGTTTTTTGGTTATGATTATGATTGTTAGTTTTTTGTGGTGATGGTAGATGTTGACGAGGAAAAGAAATAAAAAAAAAAGAAAAAAAAGGAAAGAATGTGAACGTAGCAAATGTTTTGTTCGTCATTCCAATTGGGGAGGAGGGAGAGAGGCACTTGGCACAGGGTGCATGCCGTGCGCAGTGTAGGCCCAGCTAACTGGGCTGGGCCACCCACAAGCCTAGCTTAGTTGGGTCGAGCCACCCAAGAAAATTCAGAAAAGAAATTTAGAAAAATAAAAAAGTGTAGGAAATTATAAAAAGTTGGCTTTGGAGTTTTCGAAGATTTTTTACACCGAAAATCTCCATCGAAAAGCATGTCACTTCTACGATTTTAATATTTTGAACAATTTAAGGATTTTAAAATCTAAACTTTATTAAATAGTCTCTAACACACCTAATTTAATGTAAATTGGTATCAAGAACCTATGATACCAATGTCGAGCACCGGGTGTTAGTTTGGGGAGCGTGTCAGAGCCGCGAGGGCGTGATAGCGTGGATCCGAGGTAAGTAAAACCAACTAGGATATGCACAGTAATTCATTTGAGCTTATATTTTATTGATATTGTACTCTGTCCCTTTCCTTGAATTCTCACCCATCTTTAAGTGTCCGAGGGCCAAGTGAGTCATGCGAGTGTCTGTGATTGGAGTGGTTACTGACTTGCAATCAGGGCCACGACCTCGAGTCACTGAAGTATTTGATCGGAATTAGATGTGTTTTATCTGGGGCACCGTTGATATCCCTCATTCGCGACGGTCTAGGTACAGCAGGCGATGTCCCATCCTAAAACTCGAATTTTCTTGGCATTGTCGCGACTCTATGACCCTGAGTGTGTGTCACTTGCTATAACGACACGTGTCCATAACCTGGTGATTAACCTTAATCCAATATCTAATTAACCCAAATTAGACTCACGGTTAAGCCCGACTTGTCTCGATTAGCGTGCGAGTGTGATTGTTGTGTTGTACTGTCTTTGTTTGGTGTGAAAATAATAAATAAAATTGACGGTACGCCTAGTGTGACACATGTAAATCATAGGGGATCACACAAGGAAACGCTGAAGCAAGGTGTACGTTTGGGTGTACTTATTGGCGTATGTGGCAAGTAGAAAAACCATAAAACATAAAGGTACATACATATATTTATATGTTGATATATATAAATATGTATAAAAATAAAACTTAAAGTTTGGAAATTAAATAATTGGAAAATTATGGGATGCCTAATACCATGTGTGGGTCAAGGGTGACGTACATGGGTCTTGGAGTAACGTGCACGCCCGAGTGTACTCGTTGGCGTGTACGACAAAATTATAAATTCATAAATACATATGTTTATGTATATATATATATATATATATATATATATTTGAAATAATAAATAAATTGGTGGGCGTTTAGTGACACGTGGGGTTGATGGTGACATACATAGTGTGTACAATAGTGTTCACGCCTCGGGGTAGTCGTTGGCGTGTGTAGGGGATTTTAAATGAGAAAATACATAGGTGTATATATTTATATATAATTGATATATATTTATATAAATATATAAATAACCTATAATTTTGATTTTATTTAATTAGATCAATTGGATTGGCTCGAGATGCGCATAACGCTGAACTCGAGAAATGTTTTATTAAACCATAAAGTGGTTACAATGGTTGGTTGATTAATGGCTATCAAGATCAACCTCGAGATACACATTAACAAATCTCTTGAATGATAAAACAAGTGAAATAAATAGGGTCATTTGATTTGCCTCAAGATTCGTGTTGCATGAATCTCGAGGAAATCAAATATTTATCTTTTCCAACTTAACATAACAACACATCTTAACAAAACAACTCGATTTTCAAATCAAATTAGAGAGGGTTCGAGAGATAGTGAAGAAAGGGAGAGAGAAGTGATGGAGATGGTGAGCGAGCTTGCGAAGTGAAGAGCTCGGAGGATCGAGATCAAGAATCGAAGGTTTGTTGTTGTTGAGTCCATTGTTGTTGTTGTTGAGGTCGATTAGTGTTGTTGTTTGTGTTGATGATGATGGAGGTTCGGCTTCTAAGGAAGGAGATGACCGTAAGTCATCCCCCTCTCATGAGTGATCTGGGGTTGGGGCCGAACCCAACCCCAGCAAATAAAAAAAGCCAGAGGAGATTGGTTTTGGTGATGCAAAGGATCGTTGAGGAAGAAAGGGGTTCGGTTCCCCTGAACTAGGTTGAACCGGATCGATTTGGTTATGGGGCCAAACCCCATTTTTAGTTAAAAATAAAATAATAAAAAAAAAGAAAAATGCTGGGAATTTAAGGAAATTTCTAGAAAATTGATAAAGAAAATCAGGAAAAAGTAGATTTGTGGACCAAATCAATAGAAATTTGATATTTGTATTAAAAAGTGGAGAATTCGGAAGTCGGTTGAGACTTTATATCGAGGATTTACTTCTAAAACGTGAAAAATATCGTATTGACCAAAAATTAGTAAATTGGTTATGGGTTCATTTAGGATCAATTTAAGGGTTCTAAAAATGAGAAATTTAACATTTAATAAATGGTTATGGGTTCATTTAGGTTCAATTTATGGGTTCATTTTGAAATACCGAGGAAGTGTGAGTAACCCAAAAACTTAGGAAGTTGGTAATGGAGACTTAAGTCGAGGTAAGTATGGATTCGTTTAACTATTAACTTTGGTTGACTATTCTAGTATATGTAGATCATGTAGTTTATTGATTGGAATGGGGACTATGTACATTATAATAGTTTTCAATAAATGGAAAACGTTGTTTACTGTTATTCACTAAAGTAAACTCCCGAAACTAAACCACGTTATATATGAGATGGGTTATCTTCCCGACCTATATGTAACTTCCTACTCAATTTATAGGTTGTGTAGGTTACATATTACTAGAGGGTTTCAGATGACATTAATGGATAGGCTAAAGAGCACATATGGGCAATGTGTTAGTCTATCAATCGCATTAATGGTGTCGGTGGGTAATCAACCCTAGTTTTATAAATAAAATGGGCATCACAGTTTAATAGCCCATGATAACATGTTTTGCATCCGTTATCTATTGATTTATATATTTTCATGTTCTTGTTAGTTATCATTGATGCATATTGCTATTGCATAATGTTTTTGAATATTATATGGATTGTTGATAGTTCTGTGAATTTGTACTTACTGAGCAATTTGAAGCGCTAACCTCAATTTACATTTCAAGAAATATCGACGAGCGCGACAACTACTGGACATAGAAGGTTTATGAGTCTAGTTCTTTTTTTTAATGTAACGATTCTTTTATGGTTTATATATTGTATTGAATTACAATTTTATATTATCACAAAGGTTGTGAAGGTTTTATATTATCAAGGTTTATTCGGGTTTCAAATGGTTTTGTATATCGTATTTAATATTGCGAAAAGTTTTTAAATTTTCGTTGCGTTTATTATTTGTTTTATTATCGATATACAATTGTATTTATTAGGTGTTTGAAGATTAGGCTTCGGGCTAAAGTTATAGCTTCCTGGTGTATAAAGGCTTAATTAAGGTTTCAAGCTAAACGATTCTTTATTTAATATGAGGGTCGTCATAGTTGGTATCAAAGCCTAAGTTTTATCGCCTTCGAATGAGTTTCAAAATAGGGAATTTGGATACAGTTTGGTATCAAAGTTTGACTTCCTTGGCTTTGATGCACCTTGATACCTAAGTTTACCAATTCTGAGATTTGTTTCGAGTTATGACATAATAGATGGTTTTTATCATAATTTTGGGGTAACCAAATGATAAAAGACCGAGTTATGATATTTGTTATATATTATTATTTATACGTGATAGATATAAGTATTATGTCTTTCTTAAATTGTGACGACCCCAAACTTCGAGGCAAACCGGGTACCGCCACATCGCCAGACACGTCACCAAGCATGCCACGTCACCGCACACTTATTTTTAACTACCCGCGACCTAAACCTTTGTACGTATCTTATTCGCCTTAACTTAGTATTTATGGATGTTTTTATGAATATTTACATTAAATTGACTAGGTTAAGTTGTTCGCGATTTATTAAATTAATATAAGTTAAATATCAAGCGAAAGTCTTTGAAGCATGCAAATATCGTAGAAATGAAAAGTTTGCATTTTATAAATAACCCTATAGTGTGGAAACTCGACATGAGATACCATGTATATCAAAGAACGACAAAAGTACAAAAGATGAGCATATACATGTATCAGGTATACAAGTCCTCCCAAGAATTTCATAAAAGCAGTAAATTATGCATACAAACACTATGCGCAAAAAAAAATTGATGGGGCTCTCCTAACTCAGAGGTAGTCGCCTAAGACCACCTTTGCCCCGACTCGTCGTAGGATCTGCGATTTGTCACTAAAAAACAATGACAAATCCCAAGTGAGTAAATCCCAGAGAACGTTAGCTAATATTCATGAAATCCAATAAAAGGCTACAATTCATGCAATTTAAATAAGGAACGAGAATAAAGTAATTGCATGAAAATAAGTCATAGAGAAGTCGAATTTGGACACGAGTGTAGCGTGAAAGAGAACCCGGGTCGACATCCGGGAATCGTCTTAGCTAAACCGAGAGGAACCCATGACGACCACCTTGCCAAACATCTCACGGTCGAATGAGAGGAACCTATGAATGAGAGAACCCCATCCAAACATCTCTCGAGAGGAACCCATGACGAAGACTTAGGTCTTTGTCAAACATCTCTCGACTAAAGGGTCTTGTAGGAAATAATCACCGCATAGCCCTAACATGGCCAATTACTCGAACAACGCGGGGTAGCTAGCCCCGGGGTGTAAGTCCGTGTCATGCCCGACCCCGTCGACAAACACACATACACACGTGGGAGTTGATGAACAGTAAATGAACAACAATAAATAGCACAATGGAAAATTGGAATGTGAAATAAAGTAAGTACCATAAATGAGTTTTAACTAATTTTCTCGTGGGTTTACTTACCTTAAACAAATTGCAAATCGCCCTCACAACGTCCCGCACACGCCTCGAGATGTGTACCCACCGACACATGACTATGGTATCATAAGTCCCTGGTGTCCAATTATACCATTTAGGACTCATATTTATTCTCGATAAGTTACTTAAGTCATTCAAATCAAAACTAAACCACTTGAAGTAAACCATATTGGAATTGACTACAAGATTCATCAATTAGCCTTTAGTTGAAATCAATGTGGTTTAGAACCTCACCATGGCCTTCAATGGAGGTCTCAACTCCAAAAATCCATGTCTTTCGTCTTCTTCGCGGGCAATCCTTCGCGTCGTCGAGCTTCGTCGAAGTCACACCTCCTAGTCCACTGTCGTTGTGTTTCGTCGGGGATCGATTGATCGGTCCGACAACGCGCCACCGCATCGTCGCTCCAATTCGTTCACCGCACCGTTGCCGCCGCCTCTGCCACCGCTGCCGTTGCCGATCCACCACTCCTCCTCGCTAGCGTCACTGCTCCTCGTGCGTCCGTGGACCACGCGGTGTCGCCTGCTGTCGCACCTCGCCATTGTTGCTGCCGACCCTCGTCGAGGCACCACCCCTCCTCGCCGGCGTCCTTCGTTGCTCACTGTTGCACCGCCGTTCGTCGTCATTCCCCTACAACCGCTCCACCTCGTCACCGGCCTCCGTGTCGAAGCGAGCCACCGTCCGCAATCTCCCGTCTTGCTGGAGCCGTTGCTCCTCGCCGGAGCTCCCTTCACCTCTCTCTCTCTGGTCTCTCTCTCTCTCTTGTCTCTCTTCTCTCTCTCTCTCTCTCTCTCTCTCTCTCTCTTGTCGTTTAAATGCAAGTTTTTTTTTTTATTTTGAAGAGAGAGAGGAAAAAGTGAGTGATGGGTTTAGGTATGGTGATGTGATGTGATGTGTAATGTGTGATGTGACAACTCAATCCCATACTACTCCGTACACCGTGTTACGCACACACCGCGGTGTTGTAAACTCTTGTCACTACATTCGCACAACACGACCAAGCGTAATTCTCAATTAACACGACGCGAACTATTAAATAATAGTAAAATAAATAAACACTCGCACATAAAAATAACAAATTTTACCTCGTTAAGCGTGTCCTAGACTTTTCTGCGACGTCCGCGTGGGTCTGAGCTTAGGATCTTAATTTGTAATTTGTCAGTTAATCGAGATTAATTAAAGCGGTCGTTACATAAATGGTAATAAGATGGTTGAAGTCCTTCTAATTCTCATGATATGAGAAACCATTGAAGGTAAGAGCTCAATAGAGTCTTAAACAACAATTAATGCATCCCATGTTAACTTTGGTTTGCCTTTGCCTCGTCGAATTTCTACAGTTTCTATTGAGTCAAGTTTTCTAGTTGGGGCATTTGTAGGCCGTCTTTGTAGGTGACCAAACCACCACAACCGCCTTTCCCTAATCTTTGTATCAATTGGTATTACTCCTACTTGTCTTTGAATTTCTATATTTCTTATTCTATCTTTACGAGTTTTACCACACATCCACCTAAGCATCCTCATTTCTGCTACGTTCATTTTATGTAATTGTTGTTGCTTACCGCCCAACATTCACTTCCGTAGAGCATAGCTGACCTAATTGCGGTCCTATAAAGTTTTCCTTTTAACTTAGTAGGAACATGGCGATCACATTGCACTCCGCCATTTCTTTCATCCAGCTTGAATTCTATGTGTGACATCATTCTCAATGTTACCATCATTTGTATGATTGATCCTAGGTATCTAAAGTGGTTTACCTTAGGAACTTCTGCTTCCTTTAATTTTACCACTCCGTCATCTCGATGTCTAGCGGTTCTAAACTCACAGTGCATGTATTCGATTTTCAGAGCTCAATAGAGTCTTAACCTCAAGAAATGTGAAAAAGGAAATACATACAAATCAGTTACAAAGATAAATATCAAATTCATTATCCAAGTAATTGTCTTCAATGGTCTTTATTCTCGCTGATATTATTAGAATAATAATAGTTAGTGAAGAAGTATTATTGGATCTGGACCTTAAGACGTGTATAAGGAGAATTGAATTTAGGAACTCAAAAATGACAATTTGCTTTGGAATTCAAGACTAAAATAGTTTGAAAATAGATCAATGTCAAACATAGTACTGCACATTAATGAGATATTATAATTTGATGTTTTAGACTTGTGCGGTCTATGTTAGGGAGAATGAGTAGTCAATGAAATTTGATATTCAAGGAGTTCCAAAGATATAATATATAGTAATGAGAATGAATATTCATTGCCTATGAATGAAAACTCATTTTGATAATACAACGAAACTATTTGTTCTCAAGAGTCAGCTAAAATCTGGTTATCATCGTAATAAGATTAGATTTAAAGATATACATAGATGATTTCAGGCGATAACTAAATCATTGTAACTGGATGGTGAAAACTATTAGAACTCATTAGAACTCATGATATGTTCGTTAATGAAGAATGTAAAGTTTTTGAACTTTATCTAATTCGAGTTGTTGTTATTTTATCGATAACAAAATGAAATTTTGAAGACTTAGGAACAAGCACAAGCATTACCGTAAAAATTTGTAAATTGTGACGGTAAATTAGTCTTTACCAGATTTTGCAAGTGCAAGTACTAAGTTTCAAAGATGAATTAGTTGTATAAGTGTTGAATATTAATTACAAATCAAGTGATTTGACTAATATTGAGACAATTTAGGATTGTCATGTATTCAACACAAAAGCGAAAGTGAAGAGAAATCTTGAAATAATTGAATAATAGAAACGATTGATCCAAGGATCTTGTATGTCGTCATGTAATTTATTCGGTTAAGTCAAGTACGAGATTTGAGTAAGTTAAAACAGATACAAAGATGCCTTGGAGGAAAGTTGAAGTATAGTCTAACTATAATGTTTCCTTGATTATATCTGAATTGAGGAAGAAGTTAGAGGTTCATCTTAAAACTTTTATTCAGGTAAGAATGTGTTTTAACACAATAAAGCAAAATTGTAGTATATACTTATATTTATATATATTTTAAAATATTTGAGAAGAACTATTATGATTGTTAATCTCGAGATAATCATTTTGGTAGTTGTACGAAATATAGAAAAAAACATCACTTGTAAAATAAAAGGAAAGGTTGATGAGGGTCTTTTAATTATTATTTGAGATTATAAAAATCTTAGAAGGATCATTAAAGTACAACTTGGAAATATAAATCCAGTGGATTGGTGTAAGGTTAAGCAATGAATTTCAAATTGTGGAAGTTTGAAAAGTGGAATTCTCAAAGTGATAGAAATAAAAGGTAAAGTAGTTACCTTGAGATTTCGTGAGTATTAGAAATTCACTCTGAACTATCATTCCTCAAGGTGATTGTGATGACAATGCCTTGAATAGAAAAGAACAGAGGTTGTAAAAAATGCTTAGTAATATCTCTTAAATGAGATGTATAATAGTAATTCATTTGAAGTCCTGCGTTGGCACATCTTCATTGAGTTGTTTGGATTGGTAACTACAAGTTCGTTCTTTATAGCTCAGATTAGAGCTAAGCTAATAATAATTGATTGAGATTATCTAGTAGGTTAAAGGTTGACTACTAGTTAATGATATTTCATATAGATAATCTCAGATCATAACCTTGAGCATGAAAAACAATTCTTAGAACTCGAATAAAAAAGATGAGGCAATAATGTATTAAAAATCTCATGGATTTCTTTAATATATTTATTCAAGCGAAAACCAAAATCATTATGATAAAATGAGTATTTGGTGACTGAATGAAAGTTGACGGTGTTGATTTTATAAAGGAATATGAGATACATCAGTGAGTGGAAACTGATTATAATTAACCTGAAGGGTTATATTATTTTGCCCCATATGAATGAAAAATTCATGCTCATAAACTGCTAATGGATTAACCTAAGTTGAAATGACAACTGAAGGTTATTAATGTTGTAGTTGTAGGACTAATAAAGTTTGCAAAATTTCTTGCTAGTATTATGGTTTAATTCTCGTGGAATAGTGAACGAGATATAAGTGTATAGAAAAAGTATAGAGTTTATGGAGAACCAGGATTATCATTTCGGTGAGGAACCGAAAAATTTACTTCCCAGCGGGGAAGAGATGTGTAATAATTGGAATGAACCATTCTCAATCTTAACACAATATATCCGCAACCAATTTTAGTTCAGAGAATGTAATTTCTAAGCTTGTGACTTAGAATATGAAAGATATGAAGAAATATTTTACTGTGAATTTGATGTGAAGCATGATTTTTAGTGTGTTAAGTATGATTTAGTTAATTATTTAGTAAAATAATTGATGATTTGAGGCTTATTTAGTGTATTTTTGGGTGTATTAGGTTCAATGGATAACAAGACTAGACGGCAAGCGGGTAACGTGAAGAAATGAAGAAGAAAATAAAAGTTGCTGATCTTGGCGCCACAACGCCACCTATAGCGCCAAGTCTAGGAGCTCGATTTAATTATGGGCGTTGTGCGGCGCCACAGCGTCAAGTCAAGAATCGATCCTACATCATGCACGCTGTGTGGGCACCATAGCGCCACAGCCAGTAAACCCGATTTTTGCTTATTTTTAGGGTTTTAAAACTATTTTGTTGGACCAAAATACCCCTATATATGGTTAAAGAGATAAATATAATCATTTTTTGCTTTAAAGAACCAAGAAGAACGTGTGGAAATTGAAGAATATAGATCAAAATCTTAGATTCTACATTAATTGTAGGTTTGATTTCATGTTTTCTTGCTTTCTTATCATGAATTGTGTTGAATTGAACCAACTTATGAGGTAATCTATTTTGTTGTAGGGATCTTTGGATCCAAAAATAGATTCTTTTGATTTCAATGTTATTATATTTGTTCTTTCAATTCAATATTTTGATTTGTGTGTTTTTGTATGCTATGTTATACTTACCTTGACCAAGTAGGTGTAGATTGGAGGGTTTGAGAGACACCATGACCATTGGAACTTTTGAACCGGATTAGGAGAAACACAACCTTAGAACATATGAAGCATCAACCGATGGTAATTGATTAGGGAGGTAATTGAATTTGGTTTTAATGCGGTATCTCATTTACGCTATTCACGTTGACCTGCAGGAGTCCGAGTGAGATGTTAGAATCTCTATCACCGAGACCTCGGGATGGAGTGAATTGTAGAAATTCATATATCATTGCATGAATTGGGAGACTTTATAATTAAATTGGATTTGAAGGATATAATTTGAGCAAATTATATTTCTTAGGATATTTTCTTCATTGCTTAAGACCTATTTTAATTACTTGCAATTAGTTAGTTTAAATTAATTAATAATTTGTTTTTACAAAACCCAACATTTAAGTGTCTAACTTATTTCTTAATTAGACTAAATATTAGCACATAACCGTCCCCGTGGATACGATATTCCCGACACCAACACGAGTTGGTGTCACTATTACTTTGACGTTTGCCGTACACTTGCGATTGTAGTTAAAATTCTCTGGTGTTGAAATTATCTGGCTATAAATATTGAGGTGCTTTTCTTTATAGTTTGTATGCTTAACTTGTCGTCAACTAGTGTGAGACGAGAAAGAAAGGTACAAGTTAATGAAGCTTGAATAATTTAGAACTACACAGAAGAACGTTAGCATACTATCAGTGTACAATTACTGTGACATCCAAGAATTTTATAAACTTGATTAGGTGACTAATTAAGTATTTTCCGATTTAATTTGAGATTTAAGTATCCGAGGTGGGACCCACGTATTTCGGACCAGAGATCATAAGTTAAAATATTATTTGTTATGTGACGCTTGCCTAATTGATGTATTATACTTTATTCGATGCGAAATAGAGTTAACTTGAGGTGTAGATGCAGTGTCCATGTCACGACCCAAATCTCTAACCCCCGTTTTAGTTCCTTAATCAGGATCACCGACCCTTGACGTGGGACCTACACTGTGATACGTGCACCGACCGAGGCACGTGGCCGAGGTATATCGTATTTTTGTATTGATGTGTGCCTAGTGTTATGTATTGTGTAGACTTACTAAGTTGGTTTGTACAGTTGTAGGCGTCGAGACGAGAGTGGGGACACGCCTCGATATGCGTGTTGACTTGGGTACCGGGTAGTTGACGGGATCGAATATTAGGTCAAGGAAACGAAAACACACAAATTGAATAAAAACTTGTCAAGTAACTCATATGAAATAAATATTGGGTGACTAACGGCGTGACGGTACGCGAATATCACGGTTCGGAGGCGAAACCGGGTGTGAAAACGCCCGGAAACACGGGCGAGTGTCTTCGCTGTGTCACCATTAGGTGTCAACACACCTAACAACATCACAATTGTCAAAACTACATTAACACTTGGCCTAAACTCACACCACGTGTCTGTCCACCCACCTACACTTACAACACACACACACACACATGCAAACATACAGACGAACAAGGAGAGCCGAGAGAGAGGAAAAATAAGAAAATGAGAGGAGGAGAAGGAGAAGGGACGCGTCGAGAAGGAGAGAAGAGATCATAACCACGGTGAGTCCTTGTTGTTGTTGTAGGTTCGGTGGTTAGCGGTGGGGTGACCGAGAGTGGGGTTCGGCCATGGAGGCCGAACCTCATGACCGAACTGGGCCGAGGTGGAGATGGAAGGGGTGTCTCCCCTGCCATCGATTCCACCAGGGTTGGGGTGGAGAGCAACCCCAACCCATCGCCAAAGAAAAAAAAGTTCTTGCTCCCGATCGAACTAGTCGATCGGGAGGAAGAAGGTGCACACGGGCGCCCGCGTACACCTGTGTGCACCCCCTTAATGGCCGAGCCCAGAACGGGCCCATGGGCTCATGGGCCGATCCTGGACCTGTTCTGGTCCAGGGCCGGGTCGAGTTCGACCCCTTTGGGTCGATCCGACCCAAACAGTAGAAAAAAAATGAAAAATGAAAGGAGAAGAAAAATTGAGGGAAAATTCAGAAAAAATTGGAAAAAAAATTATATTTCAATATTTTGACCATTTCATGCCTAAATTGAGCTTAAACCCACTATACTTGAATTAATGAGACACCAAACTCAGGAACCTAGGAAAATGGTACGGGAGAGCGAATACAAGATTTGGAGTATTAGGAGGCCAGTAAAGCTAGGACTTTACTTTGTTGTGTGAGTATACCTAATGACAACTTTACTTGGCATTTCATTTCTATTAATTGTTCTCCTTGCATAGTCCTTTTGACTATTTTGCCTTTGTATTCTTATATCATGTGTTCTTTGTGTCTATGCTCACTTGATGGGTCTAGTTTGCATGATATCCATTCATTTGATTTGATTAATTGATTCTATCCCGTGCTATGTCTATTCTTGTTGTTTCAAATGTAAATTGAATGATAAATAGCATGCTATTAGGCTAGTGAATATCTTATAAATGTTTAAGAAGACTTGTATTCCTTATTTGTTTAGGTGTGTAGATGTGCCTATGCCTTGACAATCCATACTTGGTATTTCTTGAAATCTAAAAAGTAATTTTTGCATTTAGGTCCCGTACTCGATCGAGGTGTGCGCGACTCACGGGGTTAGAGTCCCTGGGGATGTCGGCACATGTTACCTGACATTGTATGACACTCGGGGTTAGAGTCCCTGAGGTGGTCTACACACCGGGGCTAGAGTCTCTGGTAACACTTGGGTTAGAGTCCCTTGTGCTATATAATTATTGAGTCGGAGTGACACGTTTCATTGCCGACCGGACCTAAATCACCACTACTTAGCCTAATGTCAATATCACTTGTTTAACTCTGGTATTTACTCGCATATGGTTTATTTTCCAGTTTACCCATTTATATGCTTTTAAATACTATTTGAATATTTGGAAATGCAAATTAAACTTGTCATCGGGGATTACTGTTTTATTCTTGTACTCACCGTCCTTTTTATGACAATGGGTGCAGAGCCGTCTACCAGCAGACCAGGCAAAGAGAAGATCGACAATTATTCTTGAGCCCGCGGCGCGTCACTGCATTGATTGTAGGTCTTATTTTGATATTTTGATTGTATATGCTATATACGTCTTTCAGATATTATTTGGGGTTGCATATTGGGTTGAGCGTTAGTTCCCCGACTTGACTTAGACTATTTTGTTGTTTCACTGCATTTCGAGAACTTTATATATGTGATGTCATTTCCTAGTTTTCCACACTTAGGATTTTATAAATGACTTCCGCATAAGTTACTCATTACTTCGGCATAATCAATAAGACTTCCACTAATTAATTAATTTAATAAAAAAGTTTTAATTAACTTTAAATTTTATAAACTGGTAGGACTAGTGTATTACTTATCATGAACACGAGAAAAGAGGCGTATAGGTTGTAAAAGCTGACTAATACATAATTAAGTCTTACATGAATATGATTATGACTTAATTACGAGATTAAGTCGGGCACTGCCCTAGATTTGGAGAGGGGCCGCCACAGTCCACAAAATTCGAGTGCCTTCGGAATCTTCCCAATTTTCTCGAAATTGGGTATTTTCGGAGTTTAAATTGAGCTTAAAATTGAAGATAAATATGAAATAAATGAATAAAATGGTAAAATGACCAAAAGGGCAGTTGGTAAGGGCAATGGATAACTTTGAGGGCAATTGGGTCTTTTGACCGAAACAAATCAATTGAACAGTGAAGATCGAAACAAGGGTTTCGACCGACATTCACCATTTTCGATCCTCTTCTTCTTCCCTTATCTTGCTCCCTTCAATTCGGTTCTCCCTCTGTTCATCTATTCCTTATCTCAACAAAACGAAACCCATCCCTCGAATTTCAATTCTGTCTCGGTTTTCATGAGAAGGAAGGGTTGTTGGTGACGAAGGTGAGCAGTGGTGGAGATCGAACCATTAATTTGAGGTAAGAATTTATTGTTTTCGAATTGTTTGTGGCTGTTTTTGTTATTGAAGGATCCCTGCCATGGAAAGACAATGTAGGGCCTTATGCCTTGGAAGGCAGGGCATGGCCCTGCCAAATCCAGGGAAGGCCTGAGCAACGTCTCAGACCAATCCCTAGGGTGTTGGAGTGAAATACTTGAGGAAATAATAAGGCCGAGCCTCGACTCGGCCTGCGCCTTCACACTCGGGAAGAAAGGAGGGAGGGAGAAATTTGAATAAAATAAGATTTTTGCTACAAAATGAAAGGTGCTTTTATGGTAAGTTAGTAACTTTAAGCTGTAATTGGCAAGTTAATTACGATAGTTTTATTTGGACGGAGTTTTAGGGTCTTAAGATGTTTTAAACAAAGCATTGATGTTGTTTTTTGGTGAAATGGAATGCATAGCTGAATTGTGGGATGTTGGTTTCTTGGTAGAATTATATGAATTGGTGATGTAATGAGTTATCAAATGAGATGATGAATGACTTTATATCTTGTTAAAATGAGTCAAATTGAAACTCATTAAGATTCCAAATTAATATTTGGAAATAAGGAAAGCTTGCATTGATGATTGGATTCTAAACTTTAGTTTGGAAATGCATTGTTGTCGATGTAATGGAATGAATCCCATTATTGGTCAGTGGAATGGCTTAAATTGGGATTCATCGAAGGTTTCCGAATTGATGTTTGAAATAGGCAAAGCCTACACTTGCCAATTGGGTTAGATCCTAATTTGGAGTTTATAATGAAATTATAAATTTTTTTGAAGTTAGTAGGTTGTTAGCAAAACCAAATAAGTGACTAAGATCCTATTTGGAGTTCAATAAGTGGATTAGAACTCAATGTGAAGTACGAAAATACATAGGTGAGTTAGTATTGGTTTGCAAGTTCAATAAGTGATTTAAGATTTATTAGAAGTTCAAAAACATGGAAATGAGTTGGTGTATTCAATTGAGATTTTAATAGACTTTTGGTTACTTTTATAAGTGCATGACTTTTATGAAGTTTTAGATTTTGGTAGACTTTTAAAGACTTTGATAAACTTTTATGTAGATTTCACTATGATGACTTTTATCGACATTTAAGATTTTTAGTGACTTGTGAGAACTTCTTAAACATGATTTTGATGATACTAATAGATTATTGTGATTTTTAAAATGAAACAAATATTTTGCACTTTATTATAAAATAAATAAATAATTATATATTTTTTTCTTAAGAACTATTACTAATTTTTTAAAAAGTATTTTTGTATTTTAGTAAAAAAAATATAGACATATTAATGAATTACTCTTTAGTCAGTAGCATAACAAATAAGTAAATAAATATCAACATAATAAATAGGTAAATAAATCATCCTTTAGTGGTAGAAAAGAATCAAGTAAGATCATTGGAAATATTTTTTTTTTTTGAGAAAAGATCATTGGAAATATTAGTGTAAAAATTTTGCACTTTATTTTTTTGTTTGACTTAAGCAAAAAAGTATATTTTTTCCTTAATAATGATTGTTTAAATTCTAAAAAATGCACTTCTTGCATTTTAAAAAAATTATACAATTATTTCCTTCAAAAATATTAATACTACACTTTTTGAGATTATAATAATACACTAAATAAACGAAACTTCTTTTGTCAAAAAAAAAAACTATAAAAAATGTATAGTTATACAAGAATGAGATTTTGTTAATAATGACATCAATCCATTTTCATCAACATAGATATTAAAGTATAATGGGTGAGCAATGAAATCCAAGAGTTGTGGAGTGATTGGAGAAGTTGATAAAAATAATTGATAAGAAAAAGACCTCTTGTTAACAATGAAGTCTTTATTGAAGAATGTAACCAACAAAAATTAGAAGTCTCTAAAAGTTTATGGGTTGAGGTGAGGAGAAGTTGAAAACTTCTTTATGTGTATTTTTATACAAAAAGTCTACAAAAGTCAAGATTTGTAACCAATCTACAAAAGTCACAAAAAAATTAAGTACACCTTACTTTTATGAACTCTCTAAAAGTTTAAATTGAATACCCCAAAACTTTTGTAGACTTTTTAAAAGTCTATAAAAGTCCACATTGAATACACATGACTTTTATAAACTCTCTAAAAGTTTTAAATGAATACACCTAAACTTTTTTAGTCATTAAAAGTAACCAAAAATTTATTAAAATCTCAATTGAATACACCCCTGTAGGTTTCAGTCTTGCCTCTAAGCCGTCTAGTGAGACTAGCGAAGTCTAACACCGATAAGTTATCATTGCATTTCATGATCTCTTAATACTGTCTCTGTATTATTTTTGGAAGTCGACATCTAATTATAGTTAGGAGACAGCAACAGAGTGGATTGCATGTCATGTTGACGCATATATCTTATTGTTGATTATTTGGAAATGCAATTATATGTCTCCATGTATCAGACTAACAATTGCTGGAGTACATTTCAATATAGGAATTTACTTACTTGACATCTTCGAGTTGTTTTTGATGGTGTCAGATTTAATATGAAGACATGGGATGAAAGGACAAGACTCGAAGATTGTGGTGATTATTTTCATATTATAAATTTAATTTTTTGGTTTTAAATGGTTTATATATATTGTTTTGGGACTCTTGGGGTGAGTGTAGGACGTGAAGTATGTTGAATGGTTACAAGAGTCTCCTAAGTTAGTTTTAAGTGAATTGAGAGGTTTACATTTCAATTTTGGTCTACTATAAGATTATAAAATTGTAATTAAGTTTGCAGAGACTTTAAGTTAGTTTAGAAGTTCCATTTTGATATATGTTATGAATTGCGGGGAGTTGTGAGTCTTTCGAGGCATCTCCCCATTCTGATATCTATTAGGTGAAAGTTTTTCGGTAGGTCACTTTCAGGGGTGGAGTTGCCGAAATTTTTGTGAAATATGAATATTATTTTTGAATTTGCTCCAATTGAACAAATCATGAATTAAGTTTCATTAAGGATATAAATTTAGTTTTGGAGCTTTATAAAGAATTGAAATAATTATTATTTTGAGGTCAAAGTTTAGTAAATGGATTAGGCCGACTAGATTATCAGAGGATTAAGGTAATGTAGGCAGGTCATTCGTCTTATTGACGATGGGCTGACAAACTTGGTATCATAGTCTAGGGTTGGCTCAATTGAGGATAAACTTTGGTTGGAAACCAAAGGGTGATTGAGTGCGATTAGTTGGGAAGTGACTGTGAGTTGGGAATAATGAATTATTGTGCTATGTTTGTGTTGTATGTATGTATTATCGTTAGATATGAGATAGGTAGTTTATTCTCTTCTTCCGTTCGATACTTAACTCGTAAGATTAGAAACGGATAATTAAAAGAGAGAATATGCTTATGAAATGAAACTGGGCGTCCTTAGGATGTGAAATGGACTTGTGAAATCAAAATTCACAAAGGTATTGTAATTAGTTCGGTACTACTATAACTAATGAAAGTATCAGTTATGAAACAAATAGAAAATTGGTTGGAAAGAAAGTCCAAATGATTCAGGTATGTAAGTACTGAAGATAGATTTCTTGGAAATCGAAAGTATCAAACTATTACATCTATATATAAATAAAACCTAAATTTTGGAAATTAAATAATTGAAAAATTATGGGACGCCTGATACCGTGTGTGGCTCAAGGGTGATGCACATGGGTCGTGGAGTAACGTGCACACCCGAGTGTACTCGTCGGCGAGCACGATGAAATTATAAATGCATAAATACATATGTTTATGTGTATATATATATTTATATATGTTGTATATATAAATATATATATTTGAAATAATAAATAAATTGGTGGGCGTCTAGTGACACGTAGGGTTGAGGGTGACACACGTAGTGTGTACAATAATGTGCACACCTAAGGGGTGGTCATTGGCATGCGTAGGGGATTTTAAATGAGAAAATACATAGGTGTATATGTTTATATATAATTGATATATGTAAATATATAAATAACCTATAGTTTTGATTTAATTTAATTCGATCAATTGGATTCGCCTCGAGATGCGCATAGTGCGGAACTCGAGAAATGCTTTATTAAACCTTAAGGCGGTTATGATGGTGGGTTGGTTAATGGCCATCAAGATCGACCTCGAGATATGCATTAACGAATCTCGATGATGCGGGGATCGTTGAGGAAGAAGGGGTTTGGTTCGGATAATGGGCCGGTTCACGGCTCGGTTCGGGGAACCAAACCCCCTCCATTATCTGAACCAACCCCCCTTCTTCCTCAACGATCCCCTGCATCATCGAAACCAATCCCCTCGACTTCTTTTTTTTTTGATTTGTTGGGGTAGGGTTCGGCCTTAACCCCAGAACACCCATGGGAGGGAGATGACCTCATGGTCATCTCGTTCCTTGGCAGCTGAACCTCCATCATCGTCAACACAAACAACAACACCAATCGACCTCAACAACAACAACAAACCTTTGATTCGTGATCTCGATTTTCTGAGCTCTCCACTTCGCAAGCTCGCTCACCAGCTTTCTCGCTCTCTCTCTCTCCCTTCTTCAATATCTCTCGAGCCCTCTCCGATTCGATTTGAAAATCGAATTGTTTTGTTGGGATGTGTTGTTCTGTTGAGTTGGAAAGGATAAGTATTTGATTTCCTCAAGATTTATGCGACGCGAATCTCGAGGCAAATCTAATGATCCTATTTATTTATTTTTTATCGTTCTCAAGATTTGTTGATGCGTATCCCGAGGTCGTTCTTGATGGCCATTAACCAACCCACCATCATAACCGCCTTAAGGTTTAATAAAACATTTCTCGAGTTCCGCGCTATATGCACATTTCGAGGCGAATCCAATTGATCTAATTAAATTAAATCAAAACTATAGGTTATTTATATATTTACATATATCAATTATATATAAATATATACACCTATGTGCCGACCCCAGTTAATTTGGTACTGAGGCTATGTTGTTGTTGTTGTTGTTGTATGTATTTTCTCATTTAAAATCCCCTACGCACGCCAATGACCACCCCTTAGGTGTGCACATTATTGTACACACTACGTGTGTCACCCTCCCTACGTGTCACTAGGACGCCCACCAATTTATTTATTATTTCAAATATATATATTTATATATACAACATATAAATATATATATATACATAAACATCCATGATTAGAAGGAGAGTCAATATTGCTTGCCTCCAAGAGACAAAATGGGTAGGAGAAAAGAGTAGAGAAATAGGAAGCACAAGGTTTAAATTGTGGTACACTGGTATAGATAGAAAATGCAATGGAGTAGGAATTGTGGTGGATAATGATTATAAGGATAAGGTCGTAGAGGTTAAAAGAATGGGGGATAGATTGATTCTAGTTAAATTAATTATTGAAGATGAAAAAATTAACATACTTAGCGCCTATGCACCATAAGTAGGATTAAGCGAGAGCATTAAACGCAAGTTTTGGGACGATATGGATGAATTTATGCAAAGTATACCATTAGGTGAAAATGTTTTTATTGGAGGAGATTTAAATGGGCATGTCGGGGCAAGTAACGATGGGTTTGAGAGAGTTCATAGAGGTTTTGGTTACAGTAATAGAAATGAAGAAGGAGAATCAATATTAGAATTTGCTTCAGCATACGATCTTGTCTTAGCAAATACTAGTTTTAGGAAGAGGAAGTCGCATATAATTACTTTTAGTAGTGGTCATAACAAGAGTCAAATAGATTTTTTTTAACAAGAAAAATAGATAGAAAAATATGTAGAGACTGCAAAGTAATACCTGGTGAAGCACTTACTACCCAACATAAGTTAGTAGTACTTGATATTAAGCTAACACGACGACATAATATGAATAAAAGAGTTAGTGACCCTAGAATAAGGTGGTGGAACCTAAAACATAGTAAACAAGTAGAGTTTAGAGAAAAACTACTAAATGACAATGTTTGGAATCTTGACTTAGATACTAATACAATGTGGCTAGAAATGAGTAGTTGCATAAGGAGAGTGAGATCAAACGTATTAGGTATATCTAAAAGCTTGGGACCACCAAAGAAGGAAACATGGTGGTGGAACGAGGATGTCCAACGAGCAATTAAGACTAAAAGAGAGATGTATAGGAAAATACCTAAGTGTCAAGATGAAGATGTGTACAATCAATATAGAGAAGCTAGAAAACAAGCTAAAAAAGTAGTTAGTCAAGCTAAAACAAATTTCATGGAAAATCTATATACAAGGTTAGGTAATAGAGATGATGAAAAATATATATATAGGCTAGCCAAATTAAGAGATAAAAATATAAACATATATATATATATATAAGTCATGTAAGATGTATTAAGGACGAAAATCAAAATGTTTTAACGCACGAGGATGATATTAAGGAGAGATGGAGAAGTTACTTCGATAGTTTATTTAATGATGGCCAAGTTGATACTATTATAGATGAAAACCCACACTAAGAAAGAAATGTAAACTATACACGCAATATTAGAATTGTAGAAGTTAAAGTGGCATTGAAAAGAATGAAAATAAGGAAAGGATGTGGCCCCAGATGAAATACCCATAGGTTTGGAAATGCTTAAGAGAAATTGGATTGAGTTGGTTAACAAAACTTTTTAATAAAATTTTAAAATCAAAATAAATGCCAATGGATTGGAGAAAAAGCAAGCTTGTGCCAATCTTCAAAAACAAAGGAGACATTCAAAGTTGCTCAAACTACCGGAGAATTAAACTTATGAGTCACACTATGAAACTTTGGGAGAAGATAATTGACAATAGGCTAAGGAGAGAAACAACAATATCAGAGAACCAATTTGGTTTCATGTCCGGGGGGTCAACTATGGAGGCGATTTTCCTTGTAAGACGATTGTTAGAAAAATATAGAGAAAAGAAAAAAGATCTCCATATGGTATTCTTAGATTTAGAAAAAGCATATGATAGGGTCCCTAGAGATGTTCTTTGGTGGGTTCTAGAAAGAAAAATAGTGCATGCTAGATACATAGACACTATTAAGGATATGTATGATGGAGTAGTAACGAGTATAAAGACATTTGAAGGAGCTACAAAAGAATTTCTCATTACGATAGGACTACATTAAGGATCGGCTTTAAGCCCATATCTATTTACTTTAGTTATGGATGAACTACCTAGACATATTCAAGAGGATATACCATTGTGTATGCTATTTGCAGATGATATTGTCTTAGTGGATGAAACAAAAGATGGAGTGAATAGGAAATTAGAACTCTGGAGGAATACATTAGAATCTAAACGCTTTAAGTTGAGTAGGACGAAAACCGAATATATGCACTATGAGTTTAGAAACACTAGACATCGAGATGACAGAGTGGTAAAATTAGGGGAAGTAGAAGTTCATAAGGTAAACCACTTTAGATACCAAAGATCAATCATGCAAAATGATGGTAACATTGAGAATGATGTCACATATAAAATTCAAGTTGGATGGAAGAAATGGCGGAGTGCAACAGGGGTGATTTGTGATGAAATGTTCTTACTAAGTTAAAAGGAAAATTTTATAGGACCGCAATTAGGCCAGCTATGCTCTATGGAAGTGAATGTCGGGCGGTAAAGCAACAACAATTACATAAAATGAACGTAGCAGAAATGAGGATGCTTAGGTAGATGTGTGGTAAAACTCATAAAGATAGAATAAGAAATATAGAAATTCAAAGACAAGTAGGAGTAGCACCAATTGATACAAAGATTAGGGAATGGCGGTTGCGGTGGTTTGGTCACCTGCAAAACGGCCTACAAATGCCCCAACTAGAAAACTTGACTCAATAGAAATTGTAGAAATTCGACGAGGTAGGGGCAGACCAAAGTTAACATGGGATGCATTAATTAGGAGGGATTTGAATGGTTTGAAATGCTCACCATCAATTGCACTTAATTGAGCACAATGGAAAAGTTTGATCCATGTAGCCGACCCCCGTTAATTTAGGACTGAGGCTATGTTGTTGTTGTTGTTGTTGTTGTATATATATACATAAACATATGTATTTATACATTTATAATTTTGTCGTGTGCGCCGACGAGTACACTCGGGCGTGCACGTTACTCCACGACCATGTGCGTCACCCTGGACCCACACACGGTATCAGGCGTCCCATAATTTTTCAATTATTTAATTTCCAAACTTTAGCTTTTATTTATATATATAAATATAATATATATATACATATATACCTATATGTTTTATGGTTTTTCTGCTTGCCACGTACGCCAATGAGTACACCCAAGTGTACACCTTGCTTCAACGTTTCCCCGTGTGATCCCCCATGATTTACATGTGTCACACGAGGCGTACCGTTAATTTTATTTATTATTTTCACATAAAACAAACACAATACAACAAAGCATTTACCCTCACATGCTAATCGAGACGAGTCGGGCTTAACTACGATTCTAGTTTGGGTTAATTAGATATTGGATTAAGGTTAATCACCAGGTTAAAGACACGAGTCGTTACATTCTCCCCAACTTAAGGAATTTCGTCATCAAAATTAAGGTAAATCAACTAACTGTAACGTCAAAAATTCAAGGGAGCTATTTCCCATTTCAACTTCTGAATCAATAAATTTTCCTTAACCTTAAAAAAAGTGTAAAACATGATTTATACTTCTATATAATATAAGCTACAATAATTTTTTTTTTCGATATCCGTGGGTGTCCTAACCTTTTTGAGCCCCTCGTTACTTTGGGTTGACTAATCTTGCAAAAATTAGTCAGGCGTGACAACCTCCGCCTTAGTTAGTGCTATGATGCTCATCTCGTTGCCAAAGTGGTGTATCCCTTGGGTACAATATGAGAGGAGAGTTTTAGAAATGGAAAAAAGCAAATGGGCACCATGTTTATAAAGCGTAATGTAAGAAAAGAAGGTTTTATGTTTTTATATAATTCGCTAAAAAATAAATCGAAACTTGGAGAATGTGAATATATTTCTATGTAAAACATTTTAGTCATTAGTTGAGCTAATGGCTTGGAAATAGCATACATAATTTGAAGTATAGATTCCTTGAACTTCTTTGTAATTTTCATGACTTGTGATTCTTGCTTTGAGGATTGCCTAGGTAACTTATTTGTAGTTGATCTAGTAGCAGCCTAACCGAAGCCTTGACAACATTGGCCATAACTTGATTCTAACCTAACAAAATTATTTGATTTTTTTTTTTTACTATTTCATATTTCTTTACATATTTCTTTTCAAAATATAATCTTTTGATTAATTTCTTACATTTTATTTATTTAGATTTAGAAGAGAAGAAGATTTTATTTTGAAGTGTCTAAAACTCATCGTTCTTCGAGTGATTCTGTAAAATTAATTTTAAATATGCAAATAAGAGAATCTCTTAGGAAAGTGAAAAAAAGAACATATTAAGAGATAGAGAAGGAATATTCTTTTTGGTGTAAAAATAGTGTAGATGTGTTGGATTGAAAGTCACTATTTGAAGTTTGTATGAATTGGTGTTAAAGCTGCACCATTTTGATGCGAAGGTTAGAGATAGCTTAAGCTGTGATCCTTTGCATTGGGAATAGGTGATAAAAGATTCATCTCTCTCTTCAATTCTGAAAATAATAGAAGTTGCTTTCTATGCCAAACTTAATGTACTTACAGGCTTCTCTTTCTTTGTCACTAAAAAGAAAGAGCAATTGAGAAGAGATTCAAAAGCAAGACCAACTGATCCTCGAATATTAATTTTTGGCTGATTCATTCCGTTCTCTCTTTTCTGTGGAAGGTTGACAGATTAAGCTGATATTTGCTTAGAAAACGCAATGGCAATGGTGGAGTTGCAGGCGCCACTGCACAACAACATCAACAATGGTGATGGAATGAACAGCCACAACAATAACAACAATATAGGTGCTGTTGGTGGTACAAAGGCAAAGAAGAAGACAGGAGGGGCGAGACTGTGGATGAAATTCGATCTGACGGGGCAATCAGAGGTCCTTGAGATGGAGAAGAGTGCAATCATCAAAAGGGTTTCAATCCCTCCTCGAGACTTGAGGATCCTTGGTCCTGTGTTCTCTCATTCATCCAACATTCTCGGTAAATGATCAACATTAGCTGTTCATTCAATGCTGTAAATTTGATTGATGTTTTTTTTTTTTTTTTTTGTTATTTTGGATTTTGATTTTAGGTGCTTGTATGGATTAAGGTTGATGTTTTGGTGGTAATTTCTAGTGTTGGCTGAACATTGGTGGTTTAATTGGTATCGTCAACCTTACTGAAAATTGGGTATTTAGACTCCAGAGATGGTGATGGTGATTATTAGGATGATCTCAAGTTAGATGGATGGTTGATACTTAATAGGATGCATTGGGAATAACTAATGGTGATAATCTTGATGTTTTTCGGAAGGACCATTTCCTTGTTACAGATGTGCTAACTCAATGTTTTAGTTGGCTAGGGTGGATTGAGGATCCATGTGAAAAAAATTGTGGTTCTAATGTTAAGGAGCTTAGTTTTCTAATAAATCTTGTTCTGTTTTTTTCTATTATTTTATTTTAGAAGATGGTCTTGAGTTGGCGATGTATATAACGGTGAATTTGGGAAATAATTGGTCCTGATGCCTTTGCAAGAAGTACCATTTCTATGTAAGGATTTTTTAGATGCTCGTAGGTAAAGAAGCCTAGCTGTGATTTGAGTGATGATGGTTAATGCTAGAATTTTCACTATCAGAAATTAGTTGGTATAAAATGAGATTAGTTATTCTAATGTGGTCAAATACATCATCTTGTTGATGCATTTTGTGAAAGTGGTCCTTGAGGAGAAAAAAGTAGGTAGCATAGACTTGTAAAAGAAAACTATGTGAAATTACTAAGTCTTACATATCATTTTTCTTATAATTGATTCACTGAGCTTTTTTATTATGGAAGAGACTTGACAGGACTCAATAATTATTAACAAAATTATGGGGCCGTGAGATGATTGAAATTGGATAATATGGCATTTCCATTTTAAGTTTTAACACGTCATGGGATTTTATGCATCTAGCAATTTGAACGTGCAAGACTGAGGCTTAATAGAAATTGCAGTTCGACTTTTTTTGATAAATTTTATCAGTTCAAAATGCAATTTTATGGTGTTGCTTCATATTGTTGTATCCCATTTTCCAAGAACTTATCGTGACTTTCATTATTTTCTTATTATAATGGTGATATGGTTGTTCATCTTTTTTTTTTTTTTGGTTTGAATTTGTTGCAGCAGAGAGAAAGCCATGGTTGTTAATTTGGAGTTCATAAAGGCCATAGTTACTGCTGAAGAAGTGTTGGTATTGGATCCTCTTTCCCAGGAAGTCATACCTTTTGTTGATAAACTGAGGCAACAACTTCTAGATAGATACCAACTTAAGGTAGTTAAATATGGTTTGCAGGGAATTGGACAAAAGTTTGTTTTCCGTTTTATTGTACATATGTAACTTTTGCTATGAGTATACACTTGAGAGCTCATGCCGAAGTTGTCAAATATGCTCTAAGTTTCATGAGACTCAACTGTTGAACATGCAGGGAGGAGAAGTTCAGTCCACTGGCGGACAGTGGTTACCTATTCCTGAAGCAGCTGATGGTTTGCAGTGTGAGCTTCCATTTGAATTTCAAGTTCTAGAGATTGCACTGGAGGTTGTATGTACGTATTTAGACTCTTGTGTGGCAGATCTTGAAATAGATGCTTATCCTGTGCTGGACGAACTAGCAAGGAACGTTAGCACAAAAAATCTGGAGCTTGTTCGAAACTTAAAAAGCAATCTTACCCATCTACTTGCTCGTGTTCAAAAGGTACCATTTGCATATTTTGTGTACTCAAAGAATTGCTAAAGCATTTTCTTTATGATCTCATGCTTATAGGTATGCAATTTGAATTGAATTCTGAAATTTCATTAAGTGTGAATCATGGAATTATCGAACAAACTGTAAAACTGTTCCAAATCTTTTAGTACGATAAAAAACAAGTGACAGGAAAATCTAAACTAAACAACAATCTTTATTTTTGTGAAGACTTCTTCGGATAAACAAGCACTTGTGACTAGAAAATCTAAACCAAACAGCAATCTTTAAACCACTTGTTTAACCTAATTCAGAACATTATTGGATTTTTTTTTCCATAAACAATCTTAAATGGTTGGAAATCTGGAATGGAGCTTATGTTGACACATTTGAACTTTATTAGGAAGAGTAATCTTGTACTATTTCGTTTTAATTGCTGATGGATGCTTTTTCATATATCTTTATTTATCTTGAGAATTCCTATCACATGAATCTTTCTATACCCTTTCAATAGTGATTTGTCATGCCTAAGCGTGAGAAATCCTTTGAGAAGGGTAAATCTAGATAGTTATGTTTTATTTATTGTCATTGTCATCTTCATATGTCAATGTTACACCAAGGAAGTAATGTTCCGCAAAGAACTTCACCAAAGACGTGACGTTGGCTACGTGAACTTGCTTAAGTCCTTAGCCAGTTAGCCCTTTGCATTTAATCAACTAGAATCATAGCCATAGGAAATTTGACAACTTCTACATTTAGCAATCAATCAATTGGGACAACCCTACTTTGCTGGCTAGAGACAGGCTTGCATAGATTGCAATCTACCCAAGAGGAACTAGAAGATAAGAGCAAATACATGGGAAATCTTAAATGTCACTTCAATTTAATATAACCATAGTTAAAAGTTACATCCTAAGTCCTAACTATGTGTGTGTGTGTGTGTGTGTGTGTGTGTGTGTGTGTGTGTGTGTGCATGCGCATCTAATGACCACAAGACTCGTAATATGACTGAGAATTTGAAGTCCTTTTCAACTTCTAATGAGTGATATATAAATACTTAAAAAGACAAATTCTAACTACTTAAGTTGAGGACTCTTTTACTAGTAAAATCCTAGTAACACAATGGAAACTAGAAAGGGTTACATGATCATTCTTTCTTGTTATATGTGTATATATATATATATATATTCTAAAAAAAGACGCCTAAAGTACTCAGGAAACAGTTTAACATCTCTTCCATAACCTATGTATCTGTACGAATTTCACTAGATTTTCTGATATTCCAGAACGTTTAACGTAATTGAGGTAAATTTGTCCCAAGGATGACAAGTTGAGCGTGGTAAACCTTAAGCACGTGTATTCATCATTTTAATGCGAAGGCATCGTTTATACAAATACCATATTCAATACTCATGGACACTCAAGCAGCACACTTTAGGGAGCATTTCATTATTTGGCAGTTCTACGTTTCCATGTATCAAAGATGGCGTTGGTGTTTTTTAATTCTCTCAAATGCACATGCATACAGATATTTCCCCTTGTTGTTTATGGGTATATTTCCATTGAATTTCTAAGATTATTTTCTTATTACAATTTTTGAAATGGCGACTTCTCATTGCAGGTCAGAGATGAAATTGAACATCTCTTGGACGATAATGAAGATATGGCTCATTTATACTTAACTAGAAGGTGGTTACAGAATCAACCTGCTGAAGTTTTGTCTGGAAAAGCTGCTTCAAATAGCATCGTTCCTGCAGCAGCAAACCTTCCGCAAGTCAGTTTGAATAGGTGTGCAAGTTTAATGACTAGCAACCAATCGGAGGATACTGATGTGGAGGATCTGGAGATGTTGTTGGAAGCCTACTTCATGCAGTTGGATGGTACTAGGAACAAGATATTATCCGTAAGGCTCATTTCCTTTGAAGATAACTAGCTTATTTTGTAACTTTTGTTGCATGGCTTGCTGAATATAAATTGATTTTGCTTGTACGGTACCGAGCGTGACTAATGTTTTCTTACATGATTTAGAAATCTTTCAGGCATTGACATTTAAAACGGAACTTAGCAAAATGATTTTTGAAAGAAAAATCCGATATTTTCCTTTGTTATGCTAAATTTTACCTCTTGATAAGGATCGAGACAAAAATCCTACATTAATATGATTATATACCGACATCAGTGTTCTTATAATCAAACTCGGGATCTCGTCTTTTGATTTTAACAAGGAGATTGATTCAAGGCTTAGCGATGAAACACACAATTACGTCTAAGAAATTATGACTACTAAAATGACATTTTCCCTTGAAACCAACAGGTGCGGGAATACATCGATGACACAGAGGACTATGTTAACATCCAACTTGACAACCAGAGAAATGAGCTTATTCAGCTCCAGCTGACATTAACAATTGCATCATTTGCCATAGCTCTCGAGACTCTTATAGCTGGGGTGTTTGGCATGAACATCCCTTGCCAATTGTATGACATAAATGGAGTATTCGGCCCTTTTGTAGGGAGTACATCGGCCTTTTCTTTCCTGATTTTCTTGTTATTGCTCGGTTATGCGAGATGGAAGAAGCTGCTTGGTTCTTGAGTGAACATCTTTACCCAACACGGCAAGGTAAAAACTTGTAACATAAATCCTTGTTCTGAAACATTCATTCACAAGATTTCATGTCATTCTTGAAGAAGCCCGGATTTGGTGCTTTTAGATGTTCCACACTTCCTGACATTTTGCATTATGGATTACTGCATTTGCAGATTGTTTGATTGAAGGGGTTAAGATTAGATTTGTCATTGGTGCTGCTTCTGTTGTTCTCTATACAACGATGAATAAGAGCTGCTTCATCTAAAAATTGCTGAGAGACTGTGGGTGGTGTAAATCCAAATGTTCCTAAAATGGCGTCGGCAAAAAGAATAAAATGATCTCAAGACGGGAACTTTCAGCGAGTTTCACCAGAGTTAATTTCTCTTTTACTCTGATTAAAGTTGAGTTTCTATTCCTTGTAATGGCACCTAGTTCACCCCAAATAATGGTGGACAAAACAGCTGAAGAAGAGGCAATTGCATTTTGGTTGGTTAGACTTGAGAGTTGATGAAGCAGGAAGGATCAATATTGTAAGAACTTATGAATTGTACTATTCACAAACTGGGCTGCTTTGGCTCTTGATCTATAGATCAAAATATTTATAGAGTTCTTTTATAAAAAAAATTCTTTTGATGTAAAGTTACAAAGACTTCTTAAGCAATTCAATGGTTTGAAATTTGAACTTTCATGGTGGATTTGGCCTATGTATATGATTTACTAGTGTATGGACATCTTAGCACTTGTTAATGCGTATGGATTAGATAGCCTGCCATAATTAGTCATGTTCATGAAATCCGCGAATCCAGTTTGATATAGTCCGTTTAACTCTAATTAGTTTATAATTTGAGTTTGTTAAATTGGATTGGATTACAAAAGTTGCAATCTGCACGGATTGAATTGAATTGCGGATTGGGCATCTTAATATGTGGATCCAATTTGCAATTCGGTTCAATTAACCTTTTATATAGATTACATTTTATATAAACATCTACTCGTAAAATCTTGAACTAGATTTAGATGGTGGTCGTGCGTATTTGTATGTCACTAATTCATCTACTATTTATTTATTCACTTGAAAATTTAAATTCTTGCAACTTAAGTTAAATCTTTTCATATAAGTTATTTATCAAATTAATGTAGAAAATATTATAACTAATATGTTTGAATTAAAAGTCTATATTCAATGTTTTATTTATTAATCATAACTTTCTTTGTTACTTATTGAGATGCTTAAGTTTTAATTTAAAATATTAATTTTATAGTTTTATAAATATTAATTTCATGATTGTTAATCCGCATACCTTAATTCAGTCCGATCTGCATTTCGTAAATTGTATTAAGTTGGATTTGCAAATTAAATATGTTAAATTACGATTTCTCAATCCGTGATATGTAATTGGATTAGATTACGAATTGACCTGTATCGAATTGATTTCAATCCTTGTGCAGCCTTCCATATATACCAAATCATTGAGTCCGCCAACTACCACTTGATTGGTATATGGTTTCAATTTTTTAAAACCTTATGGGTAAGGGCTTGGCATGACTTTATGTATCTCCAAAATATTATTTGGTTTTAATATTAATTCTCTACTGCAAGTTAACTTATATATTATATATACTACTAATTAATCTAGTTGTCAATCGGCCTCCCATGTATAAGTGCTTAGCATGATCTTATGAAAGATGTTAGCTAATATATCTTTCGGTTGGTTTGTAAAAAAGATAGTATATCTTTAAAGAAAAATGCTAGTCCCTCCATTTCTTTATAAGTAACTTTTTGTTGTAAATTGGATGACCCTTTAACCAAGCTTATGAATGATCACATTGTCAAGCATGACTCTTACATTGAATTGTAACATCAAGTATGACTTCTACATTGAATGTAACTTGTACACTCTACATAACTTGTATTCAACTCCAATGTATAATCACTTATCCGTGTATTATCATGTAACTTGTAATCCTCTCCAATATACACCAACTCTTCCATGTATTGTCTATGTTGCTTGTGATGTGTTGTATGACTTGTGGTGTATGTATAACTTGTACACATTGTATAAGTACAATTATCATCATCACCAAATGACCTATATAAAGGGTGCCATACCCATTGTAAGACACACCAAGTTGAATGAAAACTTATCATTCCAACTATCTCATTTCTTCTTTTCTCCTTTGTAGTAGTAGTTTGTAGTAGTAGAAGTTCTTAGTCTTCTATTTTCCTTCTCTAGTTCTTAGCAAGTTCCAACTCAATTCACAACACGTTATCAGCACGAGCTTGCTCTAGCATTAAGGAGATCTTGAAGTTCAAGAAGGCTTGTTAAGGAGACAAAGCTAGGAAGGTATAACTTTTGTTATTTAAATAAGTTCAATTTATTTATCTATTATCATGGTTGCTTCCTTTTATTACATGCATCACTTCTATATGCATACTTTATTCATATACTATGCATTATAACGTCACTGATTGCAAAAGTATGCTATGTAGTTGCATCTTGTACGATCTTCTACATCAGAAATCAAAAGTCAATGTGCGACATATAGTTTTTCTCTTAAAACTACAAACGATTAGTTATCGTTCTATTCTTGATTTTATAATACAAATAATGTTATAAGTTTGAGTTGATAGTGGGTAAGCTTTGTCCCCGGCAAAGCTAAACATTGAAAGGGAGACAGGTTATCCCGTTCGAGGAGGCATGGTATTAAGTAGACTATGTCTCGCCACCCAACCTGGAGGTTGTCCCACCAACTCATACGAATAGTACATTTTGTTTATTAATGAATCAAGTTGTGAACATATATTTAATAATATGTTATGTTTTTACATAAAAAAGGGAAAAATATTTTATATTAAATTTATTTTCAAAATATTATTCAACCATAGTTGAACTTGTTGCCTTATTATATTACCGACAAGAATTACTTATCATGACAATTAAATACTACAATTTGTGAATAAAGCATATATGCAAAATTGTGTGTTATACATAATCATTCGCCAATTTCTCTTTAGAGATTTGAAAAGTGAATATTTCACTTTATATATCTTTTCACCTTATGGAGTTATATATATACATACCAAAAGGGTAATACTCCAAAGCTCAAAATGAGCGGCTGACTCTCATGCTACAAAATTTAATCAGTCAAATATTAATTATAATTTCACAATTTTAATTACCTCTATGTTGAGGCTATGTGGAAATATGACTGATGAGACAATAAAAATAAGGTCACGTGACCCGCCTCGATTTATTGCTCCAACAAATATCGAGTGCGCACGTCAATCCAATAAATATTAAGGATTGATTTATTGTCTCATGGTAGCCGAGTAAAATAATGAGATATTATAAATAAAATATCGCTCTCGTCCAATTAGTTCAGCTTCAAATTAAGAAGCACACGTTGCATATAATGATCATGATCGCAATAATAAATTTATGGACGTGGAAAAGGTGAAAATATAAGGTAAAGGTCATATTGACAATTCCACCAAAAAATGGAACAAAAGTGGTGCACCACTACAAAGGGCAAATAATTATTGACAATGAGCGCTCATAATTGTGACATTTTTTTGGTCATATATGAAAGGTTATTTTGCCTAATATTGTCATATATATACCCGAATATTTTTGTGACCTTTACCATGCCTTCAAAATCAAAGGCAAAATATTATGAATTTCATCATTAAAAATGGCTCGATAAAACAAGCACATCGAGATGTGTTTAAATCGTGACATAAATATGGGCGATGAGTTTATGTCTTATGTATCGTGCTACATGTATGTACATTATAATATAAAAGTGAATATTTCTCGAATTCGAACTTAGCAGATGCTAATGTTCATGCAATATCTAATACAACAATTTTATTGTTAATGTCTTGTTCAGAAGAAGTCTACTTAGAATAATAGAAAAATTATCTATATGATTTAATCTGAGTATAATATTCCGGCTTTAACTTCTGGAATATATAGAACATATTAAAATGAATGTTGTCATAAATCAAATGACATTCATAATGTGGAAAGATCTATTTGATTATCCATAATCATCAATAATACGAAAATATCATAAATTCGCACAGACATCCTTTATCGAACTAAATTTTTTTTTCAGCTGGAGATTATCTCAAGGCAAATCAATAGGAGACATATATTGATTTACTCTCCATTAATCATATTATAAGATAACTCGAATCCCTAATAGGGAAATTATTTATAGCAAATTTTTCTAATTGTCACTTTGATGAAGCAGTTTTCCCACCATTAGGGGGGAGATATAAGCCAATTCAAAATGAATGACGTGAAATTGCTTGAAACACATCAAATTGCATTAAATTTGTTGTATTATGATCCATGTATAAATTAATATGAACTCGAAGTTCAAATGATCATTCAGTAGTAACAAATTTATGAATCAATTACTTGATGCAAGTACTATATACAAAAGAGTGACAATCATATGCTTCAGCATTAAATGGTTCATATAGAAAACGATGTCCATGTGTAACAAAATGCACGAAATGTCTCACCCATGTGAACATGAAGGGAGAATCAAAATGAGTTATTGGTTAGTGTATTGCACTCTTTTTCCCTTTGCTATGGTTTTATCCCACTGGGTTTTCTTTGCAAAGGTTTTTAATGAGACAATTCTAACAATGCTAAAACTCTTTATCAAGGTTGATTAGTGTATTGCACTATTTTCCTTTCGCTATTGGTTTGATCCCACTGGATTTGCCTAGCAAGGTTTTTAAAGAGGCAATCCTAATATTATTATACTCCGTATAAAAAACTTATGAGAGCAACGTACTCTTTTTCCTATACTAGATTTTTTCCCACGGAGTTTTTTCCGGTAAAGGTTTTAACGAGGCATATATATTCTCTCAAAGTGTGTCAATGTGTTGCACTCTTTTCCTTAGCTATGGTTTTGTCCCACTGGGTTTTCCTAACAAGGTTTTTAATGAGGCAATCAATAATATTATACTACAAATCAAGATTGACGAGAACGTTGTACTCTTTTTCCTATACTAGATTTTTTGCCACAGGGTTTTTCTAGTATAGGTTTTAACGAGACATATTCTCTCAGCAAGTGTCATCCAAGGGGGAGTGTTGTAAATTGGATGACCCTTTAACCAAACTTATGAATGATCACATTGTCAAGCATGACTCTTACATTGAATTGTAACATCAAGTATGACTTCTACATTGAATGTAACTTGTACACTCTACATAACTTGTATTCAACTCCAATGTATAAACACTTATCCGTGTATTGTCATGTAACTTGTAATCTTCTCCAATATACACCAACTCTTCCATGTATTGTCTATGTTGCTTGTGATGTGTTGTATGACTTGTGGTGTATGTATAACTTGTACACATTGTATAAGTACAATTATCATCATCACAAAGTGATCAACCTCAAAGCGTCGTGCGTTTCCACTATGTGCGGCGTGTATGGCACCCGTGTTAGATGGACCAACGCAAAGTTACGCTAGTGTAGTACAACAGCTAGCACCGTCAGATCCTTAGCATAAGGAGACAGTGGCCAGAGACGGTCAGAGATCCAGTCGAGTGCACAGACAGGGACAACGATCTAGTCATGCACATGGGCAAGGATATGGAAGTGTTTCCAGTTGGAACAGGATTTCAATGTACATCGAAACCTGCTAAAGGGTATGAGTTGGGTTGAAACTCACTCGATGAGTGAGACTGATTTACATTTCTCGCGGGCATACATCAGATATACGTATGTTAGTGACAGTGGATCATAAAAGTAAAATATTCATTTGTATTCCAATATATGTTGCGAGGATGTTGCCCTGACATATATTGATGGGAGGAGACAGATGGTGCATTCTTTGCTTGGAGGTCTCGGAGGAGCCCAGCTCGTCACGGAGGAGCCCAGCTTGTCGCGGAGGAGCCCAGCCCTACAAAGTAAGATGGGGGTATGGCCTTGGGCGAGTATGGCCTTGGGCGGGTATGGCCTTGTGTATTTATTCGTAAAACACCATTGTCTTGTGAGATTTGTTTCAATTTCGAGGACGAAATTTTTAATTCGTTGGGAAGACTGTAACGGCCCGAAAATTTGACTTGTGCCACGTGTCAAGTCAAGGTCGTAATTAGGACCCACTCGTCGAAAGACGTATATCCGAATTCAATTTAAGATGATATGCTAACTATGCGAGGAATTCGGTGAGTCGAAACACGAACGGGGACGCGCCTCGAGTCGCGTGCCGACGAGGGATATGTCTCGTGATGCGTGTAGCGCGATATATATAAAGGAGATAAGATAAGGATTAAAAAAAAGAGATCGGGGAGAGATCGTGAGGTGAGGAGCAAGAGAGAGAAAGCTAGAGAGGAGATGACGGAGAGGCAGCTCCCGGCGGGCCACGACGCGAAGACAAAGGCGGCCGGCAGCACCGGCCGGCAGTGGCGGAGCTCGCGGAGGAATCGGCAGGCAGAGATGGCGTGGGGCGGACAGCCAGTGCAGCGCGCAGAGGGTGGCGCTGCGCGGTTGGCGCGAGTCGCGCGCTTTGAAAGCAGCGAGCGTCGGACGGCCGCGGACAGCGACCCGACTCGGATCTAGCAGCAGCCGGCGGTTAGTCATGCAGCGATGGGCTGTGCGGTGGAGACGGCGACCAGAACCGGGTGGCTGCGTGGCTCGGAGGCGATCGGACGGCGGCTGTGGTGGGTGACGGCTGGGCGAAGGTGTGCGGACGACCACCTCGAGGTTGGCGGCGCGGAGATCGAACCAGCGAAAGCGCTTAGAGCGCGGCGAGCCGGCAGCAGCGCGCCAGCGAGGGTCGGCGGCGGCAGCAGCGGCGACGGCGAATGGCTGGCGGAGGCGCGAGGCGGCGAGGCAGCGGCAGAACGCGGTAGCGGCGGCGACGCGATGAACGGCGCTGTGGTGCGTTATCGACCGGTCGGTTGCGCGATTTCATCGAAATCGCGACGACGCGATGATGGTGAGGTTTATTCACCTAATTTGAGTTATGATCTGAATGATTTTCAGTAAAGTAGGCTTAAAAAGTCTAAATGGACACCAGAGACTAGGAGTCGGGTGTCGAGTGCGTAAATCGAGACGCGATTGAGACATTTTGAGATTCGCGATTTCTCGAGGTAAGTAAACCAGTTAGGGACTTATACAATATTTCATTTCTCCCCATCGATTGTTGTTGTTTACTGTTATGTGATAGATTTATTGTTGTTCACTGCTTTGTGATGATAGCTATCGTTGAATTTGTTGTCGATTGAGGGGGTCCATTGGCAAGTGAGTCATGGTTACTGTGTATCCGCGATATGAGAGGGTTAGGACTGGAGGTAGGGGTCTCGTCCTAATTATGGTCGTCCGTTGATTTATCCGGGTCCATGTGTGTTTCATAGTCGTACGCTAGGGCTGGGAGGCAGGGGTCTCGTCCTAGAGCCGGATCTATGGATGGCTCATAGTCGCAAGGGTTAGGGCTGGGAGGCTGCGGTCTCGTCCTAAACCCGAGTCTGCTGGGCTTTTGCCGCGACTCAACGACCTTTTGGTTGAGACTCCTTGTTATTTGGCATCACTCATCGATGGATTGGTTACAATCTTTTATATTCATGCGTTCTTGATTCATTTCGTTCTATTTGCATGAATTTGACTGCTTTGGATATCGTGAACTGTTGATTTGGATATTGTGAAATGTTGTGTATATGTCCTACTGGATTTACTTACCTGGGCTCGTCATTTTTATTTTGACTGAGTGAGAGCGCGCAGACAGTAGCAGAGGAAATGCTTCATGGCTAGGTGAAAATTTTGTATAATCGTATTTACTCTCCTCTGATGATATTTACTGGGTTCCACGATTAGGTTGCCTAACTTCTTGAAATTATGGTTGAGTTATTTTATTCATAGTAATTGCTTCCGCTAAATTTTAAATCTTGAAACATATTAATAACTCAACTGTAAATTGTTGAAATTATGGTTGAGTTATTTTATTCATAGGCTCTCGTTGACCTTGCGAGACTGGCTCGGGGGTCCATGTGAGCTTAGGCTGGGTGGGGCCCAATTCGTGAAAAAATTGGGGCCGTCACACGCGCATATCGAAGTGGACAACCTATGCAAACGTCACCCATGTATGCCGATGTGCAGATTTCATGCAAATGTCAGACACGTCTGTCGAGGTGGGCGACCCATGCAACCTCATGCAACTCATGCATACGTCACGCACGTGTCTTGAGGTGGTAAAGCCAATGCCAACGTCACGCACGTATCTCCTGGTTGACAATCCATGCAAACATCATGCACGTATCCCGAGGTGGGCAATTCATGCAAACGTCACGCACGTATCTCAAAGGGGCAACTCATGCATATCCACTACAAACCATAGACCTCATGTAAACGTTAGCACGTATTGCGAGGCGGACAACCCGTACAACCCATAGGCGCTATTCGGTCGGCCCATGTCCACGTGGTCATCCTACGTGGACCGTGTCACGTATTGCGAGGCGGACAACCCGTACAACCCATAAGCGCTATTCGGTCGGCCCATGTCCACGTAGGATGCCCACGTGGACCGTCAAAAGGCGCTATCCTTGTAACACTGTCCACGTCAGCAAAAAAATCCACCCACTTTGATAACGCCTTTTGAAAAGACGTTATTGCCTATTCTGGAGAAAAAAAAAAAACGCAACTTTATTTTTCGGATTTAAACTAAAAACATTAGTACTTTTGTAATTTTTTCTTAATTTTTGGTTGAGAATGGCTTCTTCGTCTAAGGCTTTTTTCATGATTTTGGGTATTGTGCTACTAATCGGAGTTTTCACAGTCAACTCTGAGGCTGCAAGAGCTCTTGTCCATCCTACAACCGCAGTAAATATATATATATATATATATATATATATATATATATATATATATAATTAAAATTCAAAACCTCCGCCGGGGTGTTAGAGTTGTAATCTAAAATATTGGTCTTAAGGTTTTTAAATTAGTTTTAGTGTTTCCTAGTTTGAATATTGTTTCTGATTAATTTGGTTTTCGGAGTCTAAGTTCCAACTTTATTTTACGTCTTATACGGATGAGCCATTCTCTTGTGAAAATCGACTTTATAAATAGTAGAACCCATAAACACTTAATTGTAAGTACAAATGTTACATACCCTCTAGATCAGAATCCATTGGTCCTAAAATGTTGAGTTTATATTTACGGTATTTATTCTGGGTTTCATTGTAATTGTAAGTAGTAGAACCATATGAAAACTATTCGAGTATATGTTGTGTCTACATAGTTGGTTATAAGGAAAATTGATAATATATATATATATATAGTTTCAAATTGAATGGTTATCGATCATCTTAATTTGGCTTGTGGTTATTTGCAGTGGAGGAAAAAATGGGTGGAGGTGAAGGTGGAGGAGAGATAAGTCATGCGCGGAGATTAAGCGGTTTGGGTGACGCATTCTTATGTATTGGAAAATCAATTATCGGTATGAAATGTTAATTTATAAGAGTTTTTTTGATATCCGAGAGTATCCAAGCCACCACTTCTACGTACTCTAATTATTGCTATATATGACAATATTATGAATTATCATGTGTACTCTTTTATTATTCGCTTAATTGTAATTGTGTGTTCTTTTTGATATTTACTTGATGATGTAATAAGGGTGATCAGCTGCATACATGAATGCTATCTGATCCGTCGATTTCCATTTATTGCGCAAGGTTTGTTTTGTGTTTTTTAAGGTCTGGTGATCAGATCACGTCTGTATGCATTAGTACCAAAATAAAATATGTATGTACTGATAATGTAATTTGTTAATTAATTATTTAATAATTGAATGATTTTGTTTGATCTCTTATAATTATTTACCTTAAAAGAAGAACAATATGTACAATCTTTGTATTTTAATTAGGCTGGCCTAAGGTGAGAGAGTTTGGTGAGCTAGTTCATTTATGGGTTTTACTTTGAAAGTAGGAGATTGCTCTAATATATATATGCCAAAGGTAAGATGGAGTTTCACTCTAAACTTATAAGTCATATTTATTATTTTAACTAGTGTAATAAAAGAAAACATGACTTCCAACATTTAAGAATATATTGCACAAAGTTTTGGAAGTACATGCCTAAGCTTATATATATCTACGGTGATAGATGAAACATTACTTGTCAAAAGGTAAGGTTTAGAGAGGTCTTGAGTTTGGCTCTCCCCGAAGTGAAAAGAAAAAATTGTTTCGATGCGCACCCTGCATCTAGAAGCTCATTCTACCCCGACTAATCGAGCTCGGGCTAGGTAAGCCTACAAACAGATAAGACAAAGCTCTTTTAACTGAAACGACTCTATTTGTAGTACTAGTACTCAAAAAGACCTCAACTTGCTAATATAACTATCAACGACACGCATGAACGACAAACACTAGCTAGCTTGTTGCTGTTGTTCCTAATCGATAAGTTAAGTGATGCCAACAAGTGCATGTGTTGGGTAACAAAAACATTTTTCAACTGAAAAATTATATTCTTGGATGCCCCAACAAAGACACACAAGTCGGACACGCATTTGTTGTTTGCTTTTTGATCAGCTCGAAGTAACAATGTACACGTTTTAATTAAAAAGGAAAATGCTTTCGCGCCTCAGCAGGCCAGCACGAATATGCACTTGTCGTCCGTCATTCGATACACCTTGAGAAGCGTACACACTCGAAAATCAAAGGGTCAAGATTAGATTTGTCGTTGGTGCTGCTTCTGTTGTTCTCTATACAACGATAAGTGCTGGTTCATATAAAAATTGCTTGGAGACGGCGGGTGGCGTAAATCCATATGTTCCCAAAATGGCGGCGGTAAAAACAATAAAATGACCTCAAGACGGTAACTTTTAGCGAGGGTCACCAGACTTAATGTTTCTTTGTCAGCGAATAATGGTGGACAAAACAGCAGAAGAAGAAGCAATTAATTGCATTTTGGTTGGTAAAGTTGATGAAGCAGCAAGGATAAGTATTGTAAAAAATTATGAATTGTATTATTCACAAACTGGGCTGCATGCTTTGGCTCTTGATCTATAAATCAAAATATTTATAGAGTTCTTAATTTTTTTTTTCTTTTAATGTGAAGTTATATATAGAACTCGATCTTAAGCAATTCAATGATTTGAACTTAGAACTTTCATGGTGGATTTGGCTTATGTACATGATTTACCAGTGTATGGACATCTTAGCACTTGTTAATGTAAAAGTGTATGCATCAGGTGTATATATATATATATATATATATATAGGCCCCATAGTGACATTTATATATAGCATGTTTTTAAGATCAACATTTGTAGGTGTATAATTTTTATAAGCATAAAGTATCATTTGATCCCTGAACTTTCAAGCTTTTGTTGATTTGATCCTCAATTTTTAATCATCAGTCACTTTTAGTCCTTAAACTTTCATTTCTCTCTACTTTTGATTCTTTTGTTGTGTTTGGAGAACAACGGTTGTAAACAAAGTGTTTCACAAGCAACTCACGTATAGTTCACAACTGAATCATCAATCCAAAAAATTGATTGTGAAATGTTTCCTTAGTATTAGTTACTCTCAAACTTAACCAAAAAAATAAAAAATGAACTGATGAAGCTTGAGACCAAATCAACAAAAATCTGAAAGTTCAAAACCAAAATCAAATGATATTATTTGCCAATTATATATAAAGTATATATATCATGTTCCTTCAACCTATCTTAATTTTTTAACCTCTTGCTTAAGTGACCATATATGTATATACCAAATCATTTAGCCAACTTGCTACCACTTAAAGGTGGGCAGCGGTTTCCGAAAAACGCCCAAATCGTCTAAATTGCATAGTTTGGTCTGATTTTTAGAACTCACGGTTATTTGGGGGTGGTTTGAAAAACTTAAAAATAGCAGAGTCGCGGTTTGGTCGCGGTTTGGTCGCGGTTTGGTCGCGGTTTTCATTTTTAAAAAATCGCGGTTCATAAGGGTATTTTAGTAAATATTCTACATTTACAACTCAAAACCCTAAAACTTAAAAAAATAAAACTCTTTTTGCTTTCTCGTTCTCTACTCTCTAGCTAAGTCGTTCGTCCTCCTCGCTCCTCTACGTCTCACCGTCGACACCCAACCTATTGCCCTTCCTGGTCGGCTCGACCACCGCCTATCGCTGTCACCTCTTATCAATCGCCGCCGCCTCCCACCGCGCGAACCATTGTTGCGTCCACAGCCGCCTCCACTATTGCGTTCATAGCCGCCTCCATTGCTACGTCCAACGCCTCCACTGCTGTGTCCATAGCCGCCTCCATTGCTATGTCCAACACCTCCACTGCCGCGTCCACCGCCACCTCGCACCACCTCCTCCCACCGGTCCCGCCTCAATCGCCGCCTCGCACCAGTCAAGCCTCGACTGCTGCAAGTCCTACCGCCACATCGCAAGAGACATAATTATCTCTAATGTTATGGCTTTGAATACCAAATAATTGGTCTCACTTGACAAATTTTTGGGTTTGGCTTTGAATGTTGAATGTTATGGCTTTGAACGGTTTACTTTAAATGTGTTTTGAATGTTGAATGCTTTGGCTTCCTCTTAAGTTCCATAATCTTCTCCTCCGTTTTCCTTTTTTTGGTGTTTGAATGCGGTAGTGTTATATGCAACATTATTTTAGTTTGTGGTAAGCATGGAAGAATTGATTGTGCTATAAGAAAGATGAAGAAGAATTCACATGTTTGGTCTTTCTTTAATTTCTTTAACAAAAAAAGAGAGGAAATTGAATGGTTTAAATCTTCTAGAATTGCTTGGAAGAATTGATTGTGCTATAAGAAAGATGGAGAAGAAGAATTCTCATGTTTGGTCTTTTTTCTAATTTTTTTGGGTTTGGCTTTGAATGTTGAATGTTCTAGCATTGCTGTTGTAGCCATGATGATAATGAGTAGTAGTACTAATTTTTTGGTAATGATGATGTTGATGATGATCAATTATTGTTGTTATAGTTCCACTTTTTTGGTGTTTGGTGTTTTGCTTGGAACTATATAAATCTTCTCCTCCATTTTCTTTCTTTTTTGGTGTTTGGAATTGAGTGCATGTCAAAGCATTTTCACAAATTAGTACTATAGTTCTACTTTTGCAAAACTCTTTATGTTTTTTTTTTGGACTCTAAATGTTGAGGCTGGTTTTGTCCTTGTAAATATCAATGGTTTGAGTGAGTAATGAGTATCAAGTCCAAGGTAAGTCAAGAAATGCAAAGAAGTAGGTCTTTTACATTAAAGAATATAAACTCCAAAGCAAAGCAAGAACTATGCATTAGAAATCTAGAACCGTATTTTGATCCCTTGAGTTGTTAGTTATTTAATGTTCATTCTCATTCTAACATTGATCATATGTTTTTTTGTTTAGATGGATTCACATTACGAAATAGCATGAACATTATCAACAAATGCAAGTTCTACACTAATGGAGTTTGAAAGTGGTGAACCTATTGTTGCTCCTCCAAACTCATCTAGTTTGCCATCATCAACAAAGAAGGTAGAATCGAAAGGTAATCGCACAACCTTTAGAGTTTGGGACCATTATTCTAGAACGTTAGATGAGCATGGAAAAATTGACACTTGCGACTTGCAATTATTGCAGTAAAGAGTATCATTGTCCTAGCAAGAATGGTACAAGAACAATAACAACTCATTTAAACAAATGTCCCAAGTACCTACATAGTCAGTCAAGTGAACTCGGTGTGTAAGAAACAAAAGACAATAGAATTACAAGTTAAAGGGTCGAAGGGTGAAAGTCAAATATGACATTGGAAGTTTAATCAAAGTGAAGCCCTTACTAAATTGATAATAGGAGTTGAATTGCCTTTTGTTTTTATGGAACATCCATGCTATGTTAAATTTTGCAATGTTATACAACCCAAACTCAAGTTAGTGAAGAGGATAACTAGAGATTGTTTGGATATGTATAATGTTCATAAGACAAAATTGAAAAAGATCTTAACAAAGAATTCTCAAAGAGTTTGCTTGACAACTGATACTTGGACCTCTTTGCAAAATACTAGCTATATGTGTCTCACTACACATTATGATAATGATGATTGGAAATTGCAAAAGAAAATCATTAATTTTTGTGAGGTTGAAGGCCATACGCCTGATGATATTGGTAAGGCTGTTGAGATGTGTTTGCTTTACTGGAAAATTGAGAAAGTGTTTACAATAACTGTAGACAATGTTAAAACTAATGATTTGGCAATTGGATACTAAAGGAGAAAAATAAATAATTGGGGTGGAGGCGTGCTAAATGTGAAATACCTTCACGTAAGATGTTGTGGACACATTTTGAATCTTATTATTAGTGATGGGTTGAAAGAGGTGAATGTGAGGGCCCTAACTTCTAACCCAACTTCTAAACAGGGCACCGCCCGGCCTAATCCCGTAATTAAGCCTTAATCTTAATCACATAAGACTTAATTACGTATTAGTCATTCTTTCGTCCCTATATTCCTCAAAACACATGTTCATATATTTTTAGATTTAGAGTTAATTAAAACTTTTTATCATATTATTGTTATTACATATTTAAAGATTTTGCGTAAATTTTTATTATTCAAAATCCTAAGTATGAAAAACCAAGAAAATACAACATCACATGCATGTATATATATGAGTCTCAAAAATAGAGAACTATACACTCAACCCAATGTACAACCCAAAATGTACAGTAAAAACATAAGCAGTATAATACAACAAAAGTCAAGACATACAAAATGAGATAGGAGAGTCACCGAAATGCTCAAAAGAAATCGTCAATCTTCTCCTTCCCTGGCCTGCTACTGCTCGATGGACCTACACCCACCGTCACATACTAGACGGTGAGTATAAAAATATTTAAGTAATAACTGGAGAATTCTATGCCACATTTCCAAAATAAAAAATGGTATATAAAAGCATAAATTAGCGAAATAATTGCTGAATCAAGTAATGCAAGTAAATACCACAGTTAAAGATGTATAAACTGACACATGCTAAGTCGAGATGATCTACGTCCGGTCGGCGGTGAGAACTATCACCTAACTTTTTCCACTACTATATGGAGCTGCGCTCAACATATTCCACACCAAAAGCGGAGCTGCGCTCTACGCATACAAATCATCTATCTCATTATTGCCGATCACCCCAAGTCCCATAACTCGTGTACCGCGCAAGTGTAGTGGTGAGTGCCGAAACCCCGGTAGACCCATGTCCTCGTGAACCGTACATCTCATGCAATAGACACTAGATAATCTCTACTTTAGTTTTCAAAAAGAAATAGTTCAAATTTTCTAGGATTCCAAAACAAGTTAGACTACAAAGCCCAAAGGAATAGAATACAAGTCTAATCATATCCAAGTTATCCCAATAACATGCTTTTCATCAATTCTTTATAAAAAATGACATCAATAGTAGGAATTGGAATCAATCAAATACGTCACATGGCATCATGTCACAATATTAAATCATGAATAGAAACAAGAACAACATGATGTGAGATTACAAGCAACAATGTTTACGAATAGACCATAAACCATAATAGCAAATGCAATGAAATATAAAATTCTCACAGCTTTACTTACAATTCACATGCTTGTCCTAGCCTATCCGACCTTTCGATACTCCGAAATGCGTTCCCAAACTTCTATGATCTCCCCTTATTTCCCTGGAGTTGTTTGATAGGGTTTAAAGTGAGTTTAGACCCATTTATAGTGTTTAAACCATGTTTGGACTTTGCTGATTTTTATACCAACAGAGGCAAATTAGCACGCTATTTTACACATATAGCATGCTAATCAAGATTAACACGCTAGTTTTCGACATTAGCGCGCTAATTGAACATTAGTGCACTACTTCACATATCTAGTGCACTAATTAACATTAGCGCGCTACATTATCGACCTAGTGCGCTATGTGCAGCAGAACCCAAAATTCTACACTTCGAGTTTTTGGTTCGTGTGACACATAGGCCTTATTTTTGCCTTATGACCCTCATACACATTACAAGAGGCCCCTAACACCATACCCAACACACAACAACAACAACATCAATTTTTATGAAATCGCAAGTTTATGGTGTGGAGAAGTTACCTCACTTGATGAGTTCCTTCTACCTTACTAAATCTTCAATGATTTCTCCCTCCTCCACCACAATCACACCAACAACTCTTTTCTTTCTCTCCTCCTTTAAAGCAACGATTTTGATGAGGATAAGAAACCAAATTTTTTGACTTATATGTTGTTTGACTACATGAGATATGATTAAAATATAGCCATTGATTCATGTGTGCACACGTATCTCGAGGTTCATCTCATGGACCACCTTGTCCCACTTGTCTCTCAAGTCACCATTGAGTGACTCAACAAGTTGACACCTTGTCTCTTGATGAGTTAATGCGTGTCTCGATGCACATCTAATGCCTATTCTTTAATTGCACTAACTTTAGGCACATTGTGATCACATTAGCTACTTACAAAGCAAGATAAATTCACATTTAACCTCGAATTAATTAAGCTTACATCATAAGACGCTACCTCGGTCCCACGTCGACACGCGACTTGAGGTACGTCCCTGTTCGTCTCGATACCTATACACCCATATAAAATCGACTTAATAGTCTACACATATACAATACACTAGGCATACATCACAACAAATATAAAATATACGTCGACCCTTGCCTCGGTAAATGGACATATCACGGTGTGGGTCCCACAGTACGGGTCGTTGATCCCGTTTAAGGAACTAAACACGATTAGCGATTTTGGGCCATTACAATTCTTCCCAACTAATGAAAATATCATCCTCGAAATTTAAAATTTGAACTAGGAGTTATACCCGTCTCGAATATGTACTGAAACCTATCTCGTATATAGTCTTCCATTTCCCAAATGAGTTTCGTATCATCGTGAAACTGCCACTTTGGGATAGACTTGCCTCTCAATGTTCTATACCAATCGATCTAAAATCTGCACAGGCTGCTCTTTAGATGAAATATCCTCACTCAAATCTATTTGACTCAAATCTACAGTCGGACAATCACCTGCTCTCGACTTAACTAATCGAGGCATGGATATATGAAAAACTGGATGAACTCCAGACATTTGTAGAGATAACTCAAGCTCATATGCAACCTTCTCAACCCGTTTCTTAATCCTGAAAGGTTTGATGAATCTCGATGCAAGTTTACCTTTCACTTCGAACCTCTGAAGACCCTTCCGAGGAGAAACCTTTAAATATACAAAGGATCCCTCGATGTATGAAAGATCACCACGATACATGTCCGTATATCTCCTCTGTCCGTCCTAGGCTCCCTTGAGTTTTTGATGAACCGGTTGTACATTCTCCATGTGATCAACAACAATCTCGGGCCCCACGGTCTCGCGGTCCTCTGGCTCAGCCTAACACGATGGCGAGCGACACGGTCTACCATATAAAGCCTCAAAAGACACCATCTCAATACTAGCATGATAATTGTTGTTATATGCAAACTCACACAATGGTAGGTACTCCTACCATGATCCTCCAAACTCCAAAACACAAGCCCGCAACATATCCTCGAGAACCTGAATCAATCTCTCAGTCCACCTGTTAGTTTGAGGATGAAAAGCCGTACTAAACTGTAAGCGTGTACCATATTGCTCCTACATATTTCGCCACATCTTGGACGTATACATAGCAACGTAATAGTCGGCGGTACCTCATGCGATCTAATAATCTCTATCGAACAATGATCAAACGTGTAATATGCAGCCACTGGTAGAAAATGAGCGGACTTCATCGGTCTATCAATAATATCACATATGGAATCATGCCTCCGGGTGGTTCTCGACAATCCTCTCACTAAACCCATAGCAATGTCTTCCCATTTCCATCGTGGAATGGGAAAGGCTGTAACAATCCACCAGGGTATGCAATGTTCGGCCTTTACTTGCTAATAGATCCTATAGTTCCTAATAAACTTTGACACATCCTCTTTCATCTCAGGCTACCAAAAATGCCTTTTCATATCATGGTACATCTTGGTCCTACTCGGATGAATGGTGAATCAAGAATGGTGTGACTCCTGAAGAATCTTCTCTCTCAGCTTTGGTATCGACGGTATCCATAGTCTGCCCCTGAATCTCAAACGTTAGTCGGATGTCTCCGTCCAATCAGCATAATCTGCACTCGCGCTAACTCACTAAACCTCTAGTATAACATGTCTGTCCTTCGACCCTTTGACACTCTTTGTGTAGACACAGTCCGTACTCTCATCTGTGCGCAAATCTCAACATGAGTTTCGGTAGGAACCTCCGCATCTCCAACAAGTATCCTACTCAGCGCATCTGCAACTATGTTCACTTTTCTCGAATGATATTCCAAGGAAAAGTCGTAATCCTTCAGAAAAACTTTAACCATCTCTGCTATCTCATATTCATATCCTTATGTGTAAAAAGATATTTTAGACTCTTATGATCAGTAAAGAGTGTGAATTTCTCTCCATATAGGTAATGTCTCCATATTTTCAGTGCAAACATTACTTATGTTATCTCTAAGTCGTTCATTGGATAATTCTTCTCATGGACCTTCAGTTGTCTGGATGCACATGCTACTATACTATTACCCTGGATCAACACGCATCCCAGACCTTTATGAAAAGCATTATTATACACTGAAAATCCTTGTCCAACCTCTAGTAACACTAATATTAGTGCAATAGTCAATAATCTCTTTAACTAAGTGAATGCCTCCTCATAATCCTCGGTCCACTCAAATTTAACATATTTCTGGGTTAATCTCGTAACTTGTGAAGCGATTTTTGAGAAATCCTTCACAAATCGGCAATAATACCCCGAAAGTCCCAGAAAACTCAGATCTCAGTCACGGATGTCGGTGCTGGCCAATCCATAATTGCTTGAATCTTGGTTGGATCCATTGATATCCCTGCTGCTCCGACAACATGCCCTAGAAATTTGACATCTGATAACCAAAATTCACATTTACTAAATTTGGCGTAAAGTCTATGCTTCCTCAAAGTCTGCAATGTCTCTCTAAGGTGCTGCTTGTGATCCTCCCTCGTCTTCGAGTATATCAATATATCATCTATGAAGACTATCACGAACTGGTCAGAAATAATCTGAAAACTCGATGCATCGATCCATAAACACTGTTGGAGCATTGGTCTGCCTAAATAGCATGATCGTGAACTGAAAATGTCCATATCTCATGTTGAAGCTGTAATGGACCTATCCTCGTCCCTAATCCTAAGTCGATGATACCCTGATTGTAGGTCTATATTGGAGAAAAACTATGCTCCTCTCAGCTGATTAAATAAATCGTCAATCTTCAGAAGTGGATATTTGTTCCTAATTGTGACTTTGTTTAGCTGTCGATAGTCGATATAAAGTCTCAAAGTACCATATTTTTCTTTACAAAAAGGACGTGTGCTCCCCATGGTGATATAGAAGGTGCGATGAATCCCTTATGTCCTAAATCCTAAAGTTGAGTTTTCAATTCCTCTAGCTCTCGTGGTGCCATTTGGTATGGTGGTATGGAAATTGGTTTAGTACATGGTACCAACTTAATAATGAAATCAATCTCCCGTGGTGTCGGTAAACAGGTAAATCTTTCAAAAACACAAGAAGGAACTCTCTCACCACCGGTATGTCCTCCAGCCTAGGTCCCTGACTCTATGGTACAGTGTATAGCGAGATGAATGCCTCAATCTCCCACTAGTCGCAAGTCGATATCTCATACTTGGAGTCCTCGCTGAACTACCTCTATAAGTAAATGTCAAACGCCCTGGGATATCAAATATCACTATCTTACTAAAACAATCGATATGAGTGTGGTATGCGGCTAACCAGTCCATCCCTAAAATTGCGTCGAACTCCAAAAACTCGAGGACTCTAAAATTGGCATGTAGTTATACCCTAGCTATCTTGACCAAACACCCCTCAATAACACTATTAATGTAAACCCTATCCTTGGGCACAGTACTCAGGATCAAATGTATGCTAAGCTTAACGGGTTTCAACCCTAGGATGTCTATTATGCAACTAACAATAAAAAATACGGTAGAGCCATAATCAAATAATGCACATAAATCTCTACCTCAAATAGAAATCGTAGCCTCAATATGACCTCGGGTAGCGTCGACACCTGGCTGGACCACCATGTGAACCTCTTTCGAGCCTACTATGCGTACACTACTGATGGATAAAGCATGTGACGGCCCCAGTTTCCCACAACCGGCCCTCCCCGACCTAAGCTCACGTGGACCCCCGATCCAGTCTCGCAAGGTCAACACGGACCTAATCAGCCTTCCATTCCATCATTATCAGTAAATTCAAACTTTTAAGTTGAGTTATTAATATTTTTCAAGATTTACAAATTTATCGGAAGCAATTACTACATTTAATAACTAAACAATAATTTCAAGGAGTTAGGCAACATAATTGTGGAACCCAACATAAATATATCACCATCGGAGGAGAGTAAATACAAGATATACAAAAATTTCACCTAGCTATGGAGCTTTCCCTCTGCTACTCGTTTGCGGCTCTGCACTCAGTCAAACACGAGATTGACGAGCCCAGGTAAGTAAAATCCAGTAGAATCTAAATAGTAATTCAAGATAAAATGAAACGATCTAAAAGTCATGCAGATAAAAAGAAAATTGTACGGAATGCATGATAATGAGACTGTAAAACAATAAAAGTACAACGAGAATGAGCGTCAAATGAAACAATATAGAGAGGTGCCCAAGTAGTCTAAGACCACAGAATGTGGGTGCCACAGGGTCGGGGTCACTGAGTCGTGGCAATGCCAAGCAGACTCGGGTCATAGGATGCGGCATCGCCATACCAAGAATGTCGCGAATGATGGATATCGACGGCGCCCCGGATAAAACACATCTCATTCCGACCAAATACTGTGACTCGAGGTTATGGCCCGGTTGCGAGCCGCCGCGACCACTCCAATCAGAAACACGAGTACGACTCACTTGGCCCTGGGACTCATGAGTGAATGGGAATTCCAAGAAAAGGACATGATTCAACATCAAACAAACATGCAAGCTCAATGAACAATTGTACATTTTCTAACTGGCTTTACTTACCTCGAAATCCGTAATTCATCCTAAGACGTCCCGCTCACGCCTCGATTTGTGCATCCACACCCAACTATAGCATCTTAGTATCAATTTATACCATTTAGGGTCATATTACTTAAATAATTCAAATCGCAACTAAAATTAGGTGAAGTACACCTCACCTCCATCGCGTCGTCGAAACTCGTCAAAGTCACGCCTCTGATCGGTCTGACAACGCCATCGTGTAGTTCGCGCGCCGCGTCGAAACGCGCACCGTTGCCGCTTTGCCGGCGTCGCTGCCGCTGCACCACCGCCACGCTGCGGCGTCGTGCAGCTCTTTGTCGGCGTCATCTGCGGAGCTGCGCGCGCGCGCCCTCGCTGTCCGGTTCCTCGTCGGTGTCCGCGTCGCCCGCCACCAGTTTCCGCATAGCCGCTACCAAGCTGCTAGTCCGCCCATGCTGCTGCACTCGCTTGCTCCGTCATCTCCATCTCCGCTCTGCCGTCGCCACGAGCCGCCACTGTCCCTCGTTGTCGGCCAGGTCCGCCGTCGCGCAGCGCCGCCGCTGCCGACCATCTCAACCATCGCTGCGGGAGTTGTTGCTGGAGTCCCACCGCGCCGCTGCTAGAGTGCGTCGCGTCCGCGGCCTCGCTCATTGCCACGAGCCGCCCCGATTTCCTGCCCCACTCCTCACCGGAGCTCTCTTCGCCTCCCCCTCTCTCCACGCCACCTCTCTTTCTCTCTCTCTCTCTCTCTCTCTCTCTCTCTTCTTCTTTTCTATCTCTCTTGTTTTGCCATCCCTCTCTCTCCTCTCCTTTCTCTCTTATCTGAATCTCTCAATCTCTTTTTAGTTTTCAAATCAAATGTTTCCTCGAGATTCGAACGGAGCGAAACTCGAGGCACATCAAATACATATTTATTATATATTTTTCTAAAAAGTTATGCAGCGCGCATCTCGAGGCATCATGAATATTCACATCACTACCACCTTATTTCACATTCTCGACACTCGTGTCACACGCATCCCGAGGAGCATCCAATGTACATTTTTCCCTTTTATTCTTAATGTGACCACATAGCCACATTAAGCGCTACCTTGTTGCCATGTCGACACGCGACTCGAGGCGCGTTCCCGTTCGTGTTTCGACTCACTGAATTCCCCGCATATACATTTCTCAACAATTAGCATTACGATTCGAGATTTGGACATATGCATTTCGACGAGTGGATCCCACATATGACCTTGACTTGGCACGTGGCACAAGTCAAATTTTCGGGCCGTTACAGTCTTCCCAACAAATTAGAATTTCGTCCTCGAGATTTTTGCCTTTGATAGTGTGTTAACTAAAGACCCAAGGCCATACCCGCCCAATGCCATACCCGCCTAAGGCCATACCCGCCCAAGGCCATATTCGCCCAAGGCCATACTCGCCCAAGGCCATACCCCCATCTTACTCTGTAGGGCTGGGCTCCTCCGCGACAAGCCGGGCTCCTCGCGTGACAAGCTGAGCTCCTCCGTGACAAGCTGGGCTCCTCCGTGACGAGCTGGGCTCCTCCGTGACCTCCAAGCAATGAGAATATGACGTATTGTTACCAGGTGTTATATTCGCATGTCTCATAGTTTATCAATTTTATTTCATGAATATTGTGTGAACTTTTCTGGGGATTTTACTCACTAGATTAGTCACCGTATTTGTAGGGTAGTCGAGTGCAGATCTTTCGACGAGCAAGGGCTAAGGGAAATGAGTTATTGGGCGACTACCTCTAAGATAGTGACTTCAGCTTGTGTGTGATAGTAGTATGTACGTATTTATATTTTTGTTGGGTTTTGGGGACTGTAGAATACTGAATAGATGTATATGGATCATTTGTTATACTTATTCCACCATGATATATACATGGTATCTTTTTGTCGGGTTTACCACTACTTAGGATTGTTAAATACTACATAACTTATATAATTTAAGACTTCCGCTGTAAAATTGTAATATAACTTGATAAATTGATTAAATTGGCTAGTGAAATCATTAATATTTATATGTAGAGTAATTAGTTAATTTAAAGTTAAATGGAAAAGTGTAAGCAACCAGTTAGGTCGTGGGGCGTCAAGGATAAGCGAGCCATGACGTGGCACGGCTTGGTGACTTGGAATGCGACATGGCAGTTCCCAAAGTTGCCTCAGGATTTGGGGACGTCACAAGAACCAGCAAAATTAGAGCTCATTTTAGGATATTTAGGCTAATTATAATACTAAACTAATACTATATATAAGTCAAAATAATCACTCATCAAATACCCCCAAAATTAAGATTTTGCACGTCTTGAGCAAAAGTGTATTTTACAAAATATTCTAACTACTCCTATTACTAAGTTCATATTCATTTTACTTCATTCATGGAGTATCCTTTAATCCAAATAAGTTCAAGTTAATAATCATTCAACAATTTTCTTTTCAAAAAATTGCATTTTCAAAACATGCAACATTAACAACACATGCATGGAGATGAGGTTATGTTATTCTTTTGATCGAAGTCTGTAAAGTCTTGTCAGTGAAGTTAATAGATTGATCAAAGTATACAAATTATTTTCGGTAGGGTTATATAATTCTTTTGATGATTGAGCAAAATATATGTATATGGAAATGTGAGAATATATGATGTTTCGGTGTTTGATTCCCCGGACGTAGATCCGAGAGTTACTTCCTGCGGTGGAAGAAGTTATTTATATATTTAAACCATTCTCATTCTCAATCTCATTATAGTATATTTTTCTTTGTCTTAACAAAGAAACCGAGCTTTTAATCCTAGTTCTAAAGAATAAATATTTTGAGCTTGTGTCTCATAATGTTTAACCACTGAAAGAAAATAAATTCCTTTATGTGAGCTCTCTGATAATAAAGGTAATCAAGTGGATTACCTTTATTATGATAAAACTGAATATGTTCAATCTTGTTGTATGTTGATGTATAGAACTAAGATTTGAGATATAGCTTTTGCAAAAAATGAGATAGTTAAGAGCTACACAGAGAAAGTATGACAGATTATGTGATTTATAACTACAACTAGGTTAAGATAAAAAAAAATAATGTTGAGGAGTGAAGAATCATAGATTGTTGGAGAATCCAAAAGACAAATTCATTGTGATTTTGAAAGTTTCATCTATGAAAGGGCTTTGTAGATTTGAGTTATAGTAAAATAGTTATGCCTCGAAAAAAATGTGATAATTGGGAACGAGAGTTATTAATGGAAGAGTATATTCCATTTCTTTTTGGAACTACTAGTAACTTTTACGTTTCTTTTAATTTCAAGGACTAGATTATCTTAAATTGGGAGACTGTAACGACCTGTTACCTTAAGCAAGTAATTGTTGTTCAACCAAATTCTAATTAACTCGAGTTAGGCTTGAGGTTAAGGATGTCTTTTCTTGAATAATGTGTTAGTTCGTTGATATGATTTATGATATTTATTTGGTGTGAAAATTGATTAATTGAATTATAGGCAGTTAATATATATTAATATGAGACTTATAATGGCGAAATAAATAAATAATTAGTTGCTTAAAACCTTGTAAATCAAGTGTCAAGTATCACGTGAAGATTTTGCCTCATTTTATGTGCAAGTTGGGTATAGTGGTAGTGTAAAATCAAAACGAAATTTGTGCAAGACCTTGCCTCGAGTTTTGTGTCAAATAGCAGTAGTCGAGGTTAAGATTTGGTCTAATTTGGTGCAAGATTGTTAAATATGACAAGAGAATTAGTCTGTAAGGTGATATGTCATGGACAAAGTTATTATTTTTGGGTTTTGGTGTGAGCAAAATCATTATTATGGATGTTTTATGAAGCTGAACTATTTTGTCGAGATTTTGGTTCCATTTAGTTAAAAAGGGATTGAAAATGAGCGCTAGAAACCAAAGCACATCAAAATAGAGATTTTGATAATTAATAAATAAAAAGAAATCAAGCTGCTGGCAAACTGTTGAAGGTTTTATATATATATATAAATGAATTCACTCATTTCATTTCAATAGAGAGCATTCTCTAAACCTCTCAATTTATTATTTCGATCCGAGAGCTCTCAACTTCGATTTTCACTCATTTTCTTTCTGCAAAACTATAGAGCATTGCAAAACGATCAGATCGAGCTAAATTTCTGTGGTGGAAATGAGGTATTCGGCCTGCAATTTGGTAAATACTTAGTTCAGTGCATTTTTTAATTCAATTTGGATTCTCGCCATTTCTCAATTTCTTTCGCAGAGTTTTAATATAAATTGGTAGAATTTGGTGTGAATTGATGTATTGGGTTAATTTGCACTAATTTAAGATAAATTTCATCGTCGTAGGTTATGGTTTTTGTGAGTAAAATTGATGCAACTCAGTTGATAACTATTTCAAAGATGTTTTTATAGTTGATACCGATTTACATTAGGATTTTGAATAAATTGGATTATTGGATTTTGTCCAAATTGACTCTACGAGTTGTGAAAGTATTTTGAATGATGTATTGAGCAATTTTCTAGTATTTAGTGTCGAGTAATGATGATATAATTACAAAAATATTGATTTGGAGAAGTTTTGTTAGTTCTAAATTAATATAAGTTTGCCTATTCAATAGGTTGTACTAGAAAATTCATAACTTATACACATGTGATTTGATTTGTGTTTTCTTGGAGTTTATGAAAAGTAAGACATGAGTAATACAACTTCCTTTTTGGTCATCATGACAAATATTGAGGTTTTCAAGGTTAAAAAGTTAACCTTATATGGCTAGTTGATAGCACTTTGAAATTGTTATAATATATTATTTTCATAAATAGCTCTCGAATGTACTTTGGTTGCAGCTTGTGTAAGGTCCCGGATTCCGAATTTAAATAGGACCAATTTAGGGGTTATAACCAATGGTATTAGACTCAAATTGATGGTGATAAATCTATTTTAGGTTATTGATCATCGAGAAAAAGGTTAAAGGATTCCATGAATCGTGTAAGTCGATCAAAATTTAGGAAAGCTCGGCGCAGGTAAGTGAGACTCAATTACATTTATTATTTGTGTTATATATCGTAGTTTATCTAGTTCATGTAGTTATGGACCGGGAATGGGAGCACTGCATAGTGACAAACATAACACACACAAAATAAATGAGGAAATTATTAGACTTATGTCTAAGAGTTTATCTATTGTTTATATTATTTATCATGCCCTGATAGATATTGTTGGATTCATATTATTATTCATATTACTTGATTATTAGATAGACTCTTGATATTGTAATTGTGAGTCACTTACTTAGCAAGTTGGAGCGCATATCCCAATTAACATTTCCAGAATATCGATGTTTGTTTCAACTCGAGAATGGAGAAGATCATGAGTTTATATTCTTCTCTATGTTGAATTGATTTCATTATTATCTTATATATTTGAATTGAAATACATTTTGTATTAACATAAGGTTTGGGGTTGTTTCTTAAATCAAGGTTGATATGGGTTTTAGACTTTGATTAGTATAGTTTAGTATATCGTTTGTATTATCAAAAAAGTTTTAATTTTGCTGCATTTTCAATTGTTTATTTGATATATGATATATTGTATAGTGATTATCAGGTATGAATGATAGTTGTTTTCTTACTCTATTTGAGTACGACTAGTGTACCGGGGCTTAATTAGGATCTTAGGTCGGGTATTGTCCTAATCGGGATAGGGAATGTTACAAAGAAAGAGAGAAAAAGAGAGAGAAAAGAGAGAGAGAGAGAGAGAGAGAGAGAGAGAGAGAGAGAGAGAGAGATAGAGAGATAGATAGATAGATAGATAGAGATAGAGAGAGAGAGAGAGAGAGAGAGAGAGAGAGAGAGAGAGAGAGAGAGAGTGTGTGTGTGTGTGTGTGTGTGTGTGTGTGTGTGTGTGTGTGTGTGTGTGTGTGTGTGTGTGTGTGTGTGTGTGTGTGTGTGTGTGTGTGTGTGTGTGTGTGTTCGAGGACGATCAACGAGAGGGTGGGGCGAGGCAAGGAAGCAAAGGGTGGCGGAGAGGAGGGAGGTGGCGGACAATAATAGGCTGAGGCACTCGACAACAAAGATGGAGGGGAGAGAGCACTTGACAGTAGAGACGGAGGGAAGAGAGAGGGAGAACAAATTGGGTGAAAATGAGATTTTGAAATAGGTAATCCATTGCTATCCCGTTGCTAAATAGATTTAGCAACGGATTACCTATCTCGTTGCTATTCCATCATTAAGCATTAGCGAAGGAATATTAGGCGAAAAAACTACGCGCCAACTTTACCAGTGAAATATCGATGAAATATTTTGGAGGGAAATTAACGACCAACTTTACCAACGAAATAGCATCAAAATGTTTTGAGATGAGATTTTGGCGCCAAGATTAGCAACATAATAGCGATGGAGCGAGTTCCATTGCTAAATTTATGTTGCTATTCTATTTCTATCTTGTCGTTAAACCCTAAACTTATCCGACGTCGCTAATGCGTTGTTGTTACATTGCTATTTAGCAATGGAATCCTGTCCTTAAATTTTGTTGCTATTTTTACTTTTTTGTAGTTTAATGTAATATGCTCGGAGTTTTGATTAGACCAGTGACTTAATTTTCTATCTTACTCTTTAAAAAAGATTTTTGGAGGGGACTACTAGGCTATTCAACCTTTAATGGGCTAAGTTGTGATTTTTTTTATTTCTTATAAAAAAGGTTAATTGTTGAATTCTGATCTACTGAAAGAACTAGATCTAATAATCATATGAAAGAACTAGATCTAATAAACATATGTTGAAATGATCATGGACTCGGGGCCCTGCCTGATGGGGCATGTGCCCTAGGTCAATCCATTAACTGTCTTTATGAATACTTTTAGTTAATAAAATAGAGGATTTCATTGGCTGTTTATTATAATTAATTTGCATGTTTACATTATAATAAGATCCATGAGTATTTACAGAAATATCCTAAATGTCCCTAGTCGATCATTATACTGGGAACTATAATGAATTAAGACTAGTGTGAGTCTTGATTGATGATCATATGATGATTATACGTATATGGATACAAATCAAGATCACGAGTACTTGTTAGGGAACAAAATCTTGGACCGACCCGCTATGAGAACATCACATGGATTAAGTCATTGTTGTTTCTCATGATAGGTATATATTCCAGTCCTCGACTTGATATTACAGAGACTTCAACATTAGGAACACGAGTGATTTGACACAATCAAACGTTGTCTTTAACCTAGGACGATTATAAAGGTCGTGATTGGTTACTGTGTGAGCAATGTGATGAAGTTGTGTAATCAAGATAGAATTTGTCCCTCTCATATAAAGAGAGATATCCAGTGGATCCCTCGATGTGTTAGATCTGTTAAAAGGCCTAGTTTAAGTGAATTGATATTGATCAATGTCACTTGGATGTTTTCAGTCTACCTAGAGATCGAGACTAGTACGATTGAACATGTTGGATGACAATTCCATGCCTTATGTTTGATCAAAAGTATATCGTGTGACAAAAGGATGTTATATACACTATTGATTAGGTTGTATCGATTTGTTATTCGTACAACTTGGGTAGTCATAATGTCTTGCTAGAGACTGCTTATGACTTGTATACCAAAATGTGTTTTGGTACACTGTCAACGTTGTATGAGCCTATTGGGTCGCACACTAAGAACGATTTTGCGAGATTTTAAGATGATTAAGAAAAATGAATTTTATGTGATAAAATTCATAACAGAAACGTCCTTGTGGTGTATTACACTTATACTTCTTTAAGTAAGGGTATATGTGTAATTTACTTAACCGTTTATATACAAGGGTTGTATAAATAGACGTTTTAAGTTAGAACACACGTACGAAAGATTAATAGGCCAAAACTCTATTTTCGTTTTAGAAACGACTTAGGGTTTTCAGTATGCTCTAGATCGTTTTGGAGAGAAACAAAAGGATTTGGTATTCTCTCGAAGCTAGCACTTCGAATCTCGGTCGCCGTTCGTGTGTGGACTGCGGTAGAGGCGTTCGTCGTTGCGGCGCCTTAGAGATCGATCAACCTTCGAAAGGTATATTGCGGCGAGGTATGATTAAGTTTTTCATGGTTTAAACGTTTTTAATTGAATTAGATTCGAGCTCGAGGTTTTTGTCAAAATTGTTTTGTAATTTTCGATGAACCCCAAAACCCAACTTTGCCCGACCCATCTAAGCCTGTGCCCATAAATCCACGTTGAGTAGCCATTTTTTAAATGGATCGGGCCCAAACCACGTTGGCCCACTTTTTAAATGGATTGTGCTCGAGCCAACTTAAAATGCTCAATCCCACCGCAGGCCCAACTCGAATTTAAGTCGAGAACTAATATATTTTAAAATAAATAAGGTTCTATGTAAGATTTGGTCCTAGGACCAATGCACACTTTACATAATGTTTAACATTTTGAGCTACACCACTTTTTTGCGTATAAAATAATGTATATATAATACATACGTACAAATACATATGGTGTTGAAATAGTCAATAAAAAAGAGGGCGACTATTTCCACCCATTTATGTGCACTAAAATTAAAAAAAAGATTGGATGGAAAAACCCTAGTTTTTATTGACAATTTCAACCTTAATATAATCTAACATCCTCCTACCTCGAACCTTAACTCTCTAATTCAACGAAAATCGGGCGACTAGAAGAATAAAACTATCCAAACTCGGTAAGTCATGCTATCATCTTCACCAATGAATTTTATATTCTTTCACAACTTTTTGATTGAATTTTATTTATTTATTCATTTCATTAGCTCATTTTGATTGAATGATGGAATCAAAATTTGTTTTGAAGAAAATTTGAAAGACATAGAGATATTGTTTGTCTAGCAAAGGTATGAATGTATGTTGCACATTTTTTTTTTTTCATCATTCGTACCAGTCTTGTGTGACTAGGAAACATGGAAGTGTACTAGTTTGATCCAACTGAAACACGAGTTTTAAAGTCTAATTATAGTCAACTAGGTTTCTTGCTCGTGGTCCTAGTTGGATCTAACTAGTAATGTGAAGAGATTGAAAGACTTAGAGCTTGGACTCCACCAATGATTGCGGGGAGATTTGTGAAGGAATGAGAGATCTGTGAAAATATGGAGTTCTAAACCGCAACAGAGATGAATGAACGGAATGGAGATGTCGAGAATGGGTAGGCAAAGCAAATAGTTTAATGGTGGGAGAATGTATTAATGAGGGTATTTTAAGAAACTAAGGGCTGAATTTATGGGTGATTCTAACACATATTTTGAAAAGCAAATAGTTTAATGGTGGGAGAATGTATTAATGAGGGTATTTTGAAAAAAAGTTGCGACTTTTTGGCCACATGCTTGCCTTTAAGATTGGAACTCAATACACACACAATATCCTAAATTTATTGTCTGAATTATTAGATACAATCTCTTATTCCTTAGCAATACTCAATAGTGTATCAGAGTACCATTGCTTATTTCCAGCGTAAAGAAAATGACCATATAATTCATCATAAGCGTATATATATACCAAACAAAATGTAACCAAATCGCGCAAAATATAGTTATGATTTATCCAGTTTTTCCTATTCAAAGCCTTGGCACTAACACTTCCTTGTGTGCCAGCCCAAGCAGATTGCAAATCTCAGGGAAGGAAGCTTTACGTATCTCTGAATACACGTCCCCATTCCACTTCCTAGAACCCAACTTCTCCGCGAGGCGCAGAGAAGCCTCCAATGTCTCTTCGGGCTCTCGTGCACAGAATCTATGATTCCCATCTTCAATGCCTCCATTGGCTTTAGCTTCGCAGCTTGCAACACCACATTCCGGAGAGCAATAGGTGAGGCGAACTTTGACCGCATTACTACCATGAAATAATCAGGGAATGTCATCCCTATGTCAAGCTCACTCATGTAGAGAACGCCTCTGTCTTTCCTCATGAGGACATAGTCATGACTGATAGCTAGCATCAATCCAGCTGCGGCAGCATGACCAGTTACTGCAGCAATTGTAGGTAGTGGGAGGGAAATCAGATCAGCAACGACGGGTCTGAAACTCTCAACCATGTGGTGAAGCCGATCTCGGAAACCAGATCCAGCAGCTTGCGCCCAGGCCAAGTCAAATCCATTGGAAAAGAACTTGCCCTCTGCGGTAGTAATCAGGACGGAACCTGCTTTTGCTTCAGTCCGGACTTGGTGAAGAGCTGTTCGGATCTTGTCAATCATGGATGGATTTATACGGTGCTCATTATCACCAGTCAAGGTAAGTAGGAAGAGATCACCGCGATTTTCCAGTGTGCACATGGCCAACTGAAATGCACCAAGAAGGACAAGCAAAATGTGTGGGTCAATAATAAAACTCTCTTTACGGGACATATATAATCAAGATACATGATCTCAAAGGAAAGACGACTAAGGTAGAATTTTAGGACAAACCTAGGTATTTGCATGTACTGCAAGTATTGAGCTACTCATTCCACATAACAGTTTTTCAACTCACCACCATATTTAAAATAACCCATTCCAAACTCAAGTTTTATCTCCTTTCTTCTCCATCAGCACTTAAAACCACAACTTCAAATCATACTTTTTCAAACCGTTTCTCCTATAAACCTTCCTTTTTTGCCATACTAAATCTTTCTCATATTGATCTTCCCCCATTTTTCTTCTTTTTTTTTGTTATCCTTCACAGGGATGATCCCAAATTCACAATTTTTAAGTTTTGAAGTACCCAAGTTCCATTGAAATTTGGGGAAAAAGTTCAATATAAAGTCAAAGTGTTCAAAAATTATATGAACATTAAGTTTCAAATGCAAGAGGAAACAGTAAAAGTTCTTAAAGTTATATAAAGAAAAAAATAATAATAAGAAAATGAAACGAAATATATGAAAATAATTTTGAATTAGGTTACCTCGTTACAATTGGACAAATAAGACAAGATGTAATTGTGCTCCAGCCAAATTCCTAAGATTGGAAACCCCTACTACTTACGGCTATAAACCAGGAACTAAATCAAATCATAGAGGAAGAAACTATTAACTCGCCCCTTGTTTGTCCACCTGAGAGATGGCACACAATTGGTGGGATCCTATACCCAGTTGAAGTTGGTAAACTTGTCCTTAAAGATTGACTGATTTTGAACCACGTTGAACAAATCTTATTCCAACTTCCTTTTGGAGAAGAGAGAAAACTGGATCATTTCAAGGCACTAAGAAAATTTCACTAAAGAGTCCTACCATTATCATTTAGCTCCAAATCCTCAAAGACCAAGAACACTGTTAAAAATGTTATAGTTTATGAGACATCTTCAAATTACAACAACAGAAAGTACTTGCTGCTTCAAATTAAAATATAATCTCCAAAACGATTACAGATATGGAACTGAGTTAGCTTGGACTTATCGATTACATATCAAGATATATTAATAGAGATGAGTTCTATCGAATTTTCACAAGTTCGTTTGCTTCGTGCCGTTACGTCTTGATAAGAACCAAAACTAGAATAAAACTTGATTGATCAAATGAGGAGAATTACAAGGAACAAGAACAATTAGATAGACTTTCGAGAGGTTTATCTGTCTCCTGAAACCCAGTTAGAATTCCAACAAAACAATTCTCATGACATTCAACAATATCCTCCTCCCTTATTTAGATCTTTTTCCCTAACTAAAAGAGCTTTCTAGGACATGACAAAATGACTATCATGACCTCAACGACATTGTGGAGTTTATCATTAACTTGGATACATGTCACATTCGACAGCCCATACTGAAACAACACGGCAAGTACACTGAGTAAATTACAAAAAAGAAAAAGTAAACATAAAGGCCACACCACTTGGTTAAACTTGATCATTTTATACCCATATTGCTCCAAAAAGTGTTGGTGGCTGAAATTAAGGCCAGGACATCTTTAGAGGAAAGTTCCTTTTGCACAAAGGATTTATGGTTTATCAAAGAGATATAGAGAAACATTGTTTGAGTGCTTGCACATATCTACTTTAAATGTATTTATATTGTGAAAGATACATGAACCTAACTTACAAGATAACAGAAACAAACATATTTTTGAAGTTCAGGCAAACATTGGAAATTTGTTCTGTTGTTTTCTTTTTTCTTTTTTCTTTTTTTCCTTTTTTGCTAGTTACTGGTTTAGAACCACAAACTTTTTCTTTCATTTTAAATTTTCAATATGGTCAAAAGCAAATATAAAATATATAGGCACATACTACATAGATATCTGTAATGAAAAAGCATATAGAAAAAATCGGTTCCTCTCATTCTTATGCAGTTATTCTAAAATTATCTGAAAATAAAGAAATAGTATATTAAAAATATTCCATCACAAAGCAGTTCACATATTTACGCAACAAATAGAGTAAAATATCACTTTGAACAGTCAGGTTAATATTAATTGCATTTAAGGATCAGTGTAACATGAACATACACAGATAGTTATCGTATATGTACTATATGCATTATACAAAGCATTAATTTTCACAATTTGAGTTCAGAAGGAATGAAAAACACCACTTGAAAAATATATAAATTACTTGCCAAACACCATAAGAAAATTAAGTCATAGCCAGACCCACAGTTTAGATAAACAAAAACAGAAAATTTACACGTATTTAAGTTGAGAATTATTTGCAATGAAAAAAATAATAATCACAATTAGAAATCACAGCAAGTAAAGGTCACCAAAACTGCACTCAAATAGAGAAGGCATGAAAAACAAAACAAAATGTCCAAATTTATTTTTTAACAACAACAACAACAAATAGCTTAAAACAATACAATTTGGGACCTTACTAAAAACAACAAGAAGGAGAACAACCAAAAATAAATAAATAAAACAAAAAACAAAAAGAATCGAGAAAGGCAATCAAAGTTAAAACAAATTATACAACAGTTTTTAGTGTATATTATACCTAGAGTTGTGTGCATCATACTAGACAAATTACTCAAAAGGAATTAAGTAACATGGACATGAAATTTTTGCTCAAATGGCTATCAAACTCAAACTTGCACCTACGTGCATTATTTTTTATTTTGGTATTAACCTAGGTGCATTCTTTACACGTCTACTATTTCCCTTCTTAAGCACCTAAAGGCTTCAAACGGAATTGTAGCTTATCATTGTATCCCCATGTCATTGGAAAAGATTTCTGCAATGAAAATCTTCTAAAACAACAATAATTATATGAATTGCTTTAGTAGTATGTATGTACTCTAAAATTTTCTGATGGTGGATGAATTTTGATCCCATCAGCTTCGAGACTTGGAAACAAAGTCAAATTAGGGTTTAAACCCAAAATTAGGTGATTAAATATATATATATATATATATATATATATATATATAATAGCTGAGATTTTTAGAAAAATATAGAGAAAAAAAAAAGATATTCATATGGTATTCGTAGATTTAGAAAAAGCATATGATAAAGTATCTAGAGATGTTCTTTGGTGGGTTCTAGAAAGAAAAAGAGTGCATGCTAGATACATAGACACTATTAAGGATATGTATGATGGAGTAGTAACGAGTATAAAGACATTTGGATGAGCTACAAAAGAATTTCTCATTACGATAGGACTACATCAAGGATCGGCTTTAAGCCCATATCTATTTACTTTAGTTATGGATGCACTAACTAGACATATTCAAGAGGATATACCATGGTGTATGCTATTTGCAGATGATATTGTCTTAGTGGATGAAACGAAAGATGGAGTGAACAGGAAATTAGAACTCTGGAGGAATACATTAGAATCTAAAGGCTTTAAGTTGAGAAGGACGAAAACCAAATACATGCACTGTGAGTTTAGAAACACTAGACGTCGAGACGACAGAGTGGTAAAATTAGGGGAAGTAAAAGTTCTTAAGGTAAACCAATTTAGATACCTAGGATCAATCATACAAAATGACGGTAACATTGAAAATTATGTCACATATAGAATTCAAGCTGGATGGAAGAAATGGCGGAGTGCAACAGGGGTGATTTGTGATCGAAATGTTCCTACTAAGTTAAACGGAAAATTTTATAGGACCGCAATTAGGCCAGCTATGCTCTATGGAAGTGAATGTTAGGCGGTAAAACAACAACAATTACATAAATTGAACATAGCAGAAATGAGGATGCTTAGATGGATATTTGGTAAAACTCGTAAAGATAGAATAAGAAATATAGAAATTCAAAGACAAGTAGGAGTAGCACCAATTGATACAAAGATTAGGGAATGTCGGTTGCGGTGGTTTGGTCACCTGCAAATACGGCCTACAAATGCCCCAACTAGAAAACTTGACTCAATAAAACTGTAGAAATTCGACAAGGTAGGTGCTGACCAAAGTTAACATGAGATGCATTAATTAGGAGGGATTTGAATGGTTTGAAAAGCTCACCATCAATTGCACTTAATCAAGCACAATGGAAAAGTTTGATCCATGTAGCCGATCCCAATTAATTTGGGACTGAGGCTACGTTGTTGTTGTTGTTGTTGTATAATAGCTGAGATTTGTAAGGTTTTGATTGAGAATTATAGTATCATAAAAACCCAAATTTAGGTGATTGAAGAGCCTTAGCTGAAATTTCCAAGGTTATGCCGAATTATTGGAAGGCAGTTTGAGCTTCTGGTGCAGGAAATGGGTTTCAAGGGGGACGGTGGATTGTGTGTTTGGAAGACATAATAGCTTGCCCTAAGGCCAGGCAAGACAGAGGGCAAAGCATAAGCAAAACAAAAGTCGATAGAAAGAAATATATAAAGTCAAAGGAAGAAGAGGTCGAAACTCCGAACCAGCTAGGGTGCGCCGCGGGCTTCGATGGTTGAGCAAGACCGAGTGAATCAACGGCGAGAACTTTTCGAAGATGCGATGCGAGATGGGGAGAGGAGATGGTGTTTAAATACAAATCGCAGATGGAGACAAAAAAAAAAACGATGTTGCGGGACGGGGTCGAAGTCAATTAACCCAAAATTTTGGAAAATGCTAATCTAGTCTAAAAGACAATTTTACTAAACACACTCCCATGTTGGTGTCCTTGATGTTTGCATCATTGTGTGTAATTACTCATCTTGCTCTCTATCTAAAGAACACGGACACGTACCTATTTTTGCTGTTTTACGTTAGTATTACTCCAACTTTTCTTTTTTGATAGGGACAATCACCGAAAATTTTCCTGAAAAGAAGAAAAACAATTAATCAACAATACTTTCGCACAACATCCGCTTCACACGCGACCAAGACAAAGCATCAACTTTTCTTTTTTTACTGTTTTAATTATATACCTCAAAAACAGGAAAAAAAAAATAGAAACATTTATATAAAATATGTCACGTGTAATAAAAAAATTACCTAAAATAACAAAATAGAACTGTGACATCATCATACTACGTGTCAACTCGTGAGAACTTCTCACATGCCACGTGTCGCATTGTGAGATCTTCTCGCAGTGATAGTTCCTTTATATATGTAGAAGATATTTAAGAAAATGTTAAACAAGCTATTTGTGTTGTAAACTAAGTTGGACTTGCTAGAAACTTAAGAATGATAGTAGAAGACTAAGAACTACTACTATAAAGAACTAATACAAAGGAGAAGAAAATAAATGAAAGAGTCAGAATAAGGAGTTATTTATTCAACTTGGTGTGTGTTTACATGAAGTTCGACACCCTTTATATAGACACTTTGGTGATGATGAGAAATATATTTAGACGAAACGTACAAGTCACACCAACACCATAAGTCATACAAGATACAAGTTACATGTGAGAACCCCAAACTCCGAGACAAATCAAGCGTTGTTACGTCGTCGGACACATCATCAAGCATGCGATGTCACCACATGCTTGTCATTGAAGGCCCGCGACTTAAAACATTACTTGTGTCTTATTCGTATTTACTTATAGGTTTTCAAGTATTAATAGTGGCTTACTAGAACTTTTTATCTAAGATTAGTTATCTCTAACTTATTATGTAATGCATCATTATCAAGACTTAGAGTTTAATCAAATCGACTTATATAAGCGAAAGTTCTAAAAATATGCAAATAAGGGAATAAATGAAATATTTGCATTTTTAACAATCCTATAATGTGGAAAGCTGGCATAGATACCATGTATGTATCAAGATTAGGATACAAAAGTACAAAAAGTCAATATGTAAATATCTGGTACTCCAGTCTCCCATACAACCCAACAAAAATAGTAATTATATAACAAAATAAACACCTACGCAAAAAGTCCGATGAGGCACCACTGGATTAGACGCAGTTGCCTAAGACTCCTTTACCTCAACACGTCATAAGATTTGCAATTTTTCACCAAAAACAATGACAAATTCAAGTGATCAAATCTTATAAAAGTTCGGCTAGTATTCAAGGAAATTCAATAAAAGTAGATAAAATTCATGTAATTTAAGAAAAAGAGAATGAAAGTAAACAATAGCATGGAAATAAGTCAAATAGAATCGAAACTGGACACAAATGCAGTGTACGAAAATCGGTTGACACCTGATAATCGACTTCGCTAAACCGAGAGGAACCCATGACGATAAACCTCACCAAACATCTTGTGATCAAATGAGAGGAAACCCATGAACGGAATAACTCCGTCCAAAAATCTCTCGAGAGAAACCTATGGCAGCCCCGGGGCTCGAGGCCGTTTCGGGGTGTCATCGTGTCATGTGCTCTTCGCTTGGTGTGCCCAGCTACACATGTTTGGCACCTTCCCGTCCATTTCATGTCTCGATGATCGTGTCCACATGTGTGTTACTAGTTTAGTTAATCGATTGTTCATTATTTTCTCAAGTTATTTAAGTAAATCTTTAAATAATGTATATTCAACTGTATGTAGATTAACAAGTCCTAGTCATGCCAGTGGTTTGTGTCTTACACATTAAAAATAGATCAGCAGAAGCCTTAATTTGCAAGTAAAATACTAAATCAGCATGATAAACATTATCCATATGAGCATGTCCTACTATGGAAAACCAAGAAAAGTACTCTACATAGGCAATAATACCATAAAATAGTGTATATATATGTACAGCGCCACTCCAATCTCCCAATACCTAAAATAGTACGAAATATCAAAATAAACACGTACTAATAGGTCCTCGAAAGCGGGCAATTAGATGTAGTCACCTAGGATCCCCTTGCCCTTACTAGTACTAGGATCTGCATTCGACATCTCAAAAGACAGATGACGAGTCTAGTGAGTAAAATCCCAAGGAACCCCTCTGAGCATTCGCATAAGTAAAGTAACGAAATGTAATAAATACTCTTAAATAGACATGGGGAATGTAAAAGACAGGCAACTTTAATCGGCTCATCGTATGAATAAATAACATATAAGCTAAAAAAAAGGTGTGTGCTCACTCCAGATGAACTAGACTGTACTTTCGGTCACCGGGACCCTTTCGTTGGGTGCCACTAATACTTTTTCACTTAGTCCTTAGCGGCCCTGGCCAAATCCGCTGAATCGCTGACACATGCACCAAGGGCAAGCTCGGGTTGTTATTCACCGAAGGTCGGGTCACATATGCTACAATCTAGTGCATTACGAGCGCACAACTAGGAAATCCGAGGGAGTAAACTTAACCTACATTCGAGTAATAGAATGAAGTAGTAGAAACAACATGAATGATAAATGTGGAATCAAAACATAATCAAATGCTTAGAGTTCTTCAATTGGGTTTTATAAACCTCAAATCGCTATTCGACCTCCTCAGACTCTCGAATCCAACCCAATTAACTCCTTGATAATGAGTTACAGTCCATTGAGTCCCTGAAATCCAAATTTATAAGTTTAAGTTGGTTATAAGTGTTTAGATATGTATTAAGTTGGAAATCATCAAAACAACCGTTAACATTCAGTTTTCATCTATCATTAGTGTGTTGATGAAACTGCCTAGTGCGCTAGGTATGATTAGTGCATTGGGAAATCGGTATAAGGCGCTATTGTTCTTCATTTTGAAAATAGTTGAAAGCCTAGACTTGTTAGCATTCTAGCCAGTCAGTTGTAGACCCAACTAATGAAAACTCTAGTATCTCTGGAATGCGAAACTCAACTCTCTTACCAAAATAGTTTATCCATGCATGATAAGGTGATAACCAATACATCCCGAGAAGAGCGTCAAACTTTAGGTACTCTAAAACTCAGAGATCCGGCGGTGAATGATGTCCCTCAACCTCTATTATTGCATCTCTACATATCTGGTTAAGGTATATCTTGTCCCCAACAGTCGTATTGAGAACAAGGTGTGTGTCTAGTGTCTGTGCGACTAACCCTAACTCTCCAACAGTACGTCCAACATTAAATAATAAAGTACTACCAAAACCAAACATAATATGCATAAGTCTACCATAAATATGCAACACACCCTCGATGAGCTGTTTGGTCGCTCTGCCATCCAGCTGCGCTACCGCATGGGCCCTCTCTTTGATCTAATCTGGCTCTCTTCGCGGCCGCGGTGGTGTCTTGTAGTCTGCCCTTAAATGTCCCTACTGACCACACCTATGACACCTGCATTTGTTCTGCTTGTCAGCCTATCCGTCTCTAGATCTCTAACCCTGACCCGGGTCTCTCTAACCCCTATCATGTCCTCCCTAATTCCTACCCTGGCGGTACATTTGTGGCTGTGACCTATGCTGATCAATCGGTGCTAGTGCTATAACTGAAACTAACTTTCCTAGTGATCATCCTTAGGGTCCCTGTCTCATTTATAATCCTTCCAACCTCTATCTGAATGATCCTTCTATCACTTCGACCTTCGGTGTGGTCAAACACTCTGTCCGGTTTGTACATCAGTCCCATTGATACGCCTAAATTCTCTCTACATAAGAAAAGTCTTATGTGCCAATGCTCGGTCGAATATCTCCTGCAGCAACCCTATCATCTACCCCTTGGGTGAAGTAATATATCTGTAGTCGCTCTATCCCCGCCACATCTAGTGAGAACCGTAATAGGTACCAGTAACGCTCCATGTACTGCATCAGTGTGCGATTACTCTGTCTCAAGGCCAGAGACTCCTCTCTCAACCTCACCTTCATAGTTGTATATCGATCGTAAAACAGCTATTTGCTCTGCCCATGTCGTCGACTCAGGGTATGTGTCTTGATATGTGGTCCGCCATACCACTTCATGACCTCTCAAGCATGCTCTAGATAGATGTGCATATTCACTCTCATCGTTCCTCATTAACTTATGAAAACGCTGATGTGATACTATTTGTTTTCCTACAGCCTTAGGGTCGCCACCTCCATAGAAGAAGCCTAGCTAAAACTTCATGAACTCTCTCAAAAGCTTCACCTCTATTGCCAAAACAAATCGCGATGTAGCAGTAGCAATAGTAGTAGTCAACTGCTCTAAAGTTGTGGGTAGAGGCATAGGAGTCAGTGTCTCCAATGGAATAACAACAGGTGCAGCTCTTTCGGCCAGTGCCTCTATAACTACTCTATCAACTAGTGTCTGTGGAACAACCGGAGCAACGGTTGTCCCTGCCGGTGCTGTGACAACCACTGGGTCTCGGGGTGCTGTAACCATAGCTGTCGCAAGTGTCGTAAGTGCAATGACCCGATCCCGTGATAGTAAGGTACCTCGGCCATTTGAGTTTTTTGGGATGTGAGTCGGTCCTCCCACTCGTTATGATAGGGGGTCCCTAGCTGCATCACTAGTCTGTCCAGTCTTTTGAGGAGTAGTCGATTGTCCATTCATGATCTGCATCAAGAAAAATGCACTACATTTACGTATATCATATATATGACAAAAATATAACACATATATAAACGCTTAACTCTAACCGCCTCACATCACTTCTTAACTAAGGTTCTAAGGCAATATCATCGGTTTTCCACATCCATAGTTTATTTATTAAATTTTATGCTCTTTTATTTAAACTTCCTAAGTTCCCAAAAACTCTTCTTTGATACCAATAATGGCGGCCCCATGCCCTGAGGCCACCCCGGGGTGTTGTCATGTTATGTGCTCCTCACTTGGTGGGCTAAGCTACACTTGTCTGACACATACCCGTCCAATTCATGTCTCAATAATCGTGTCCATGCGTGTGTTACTAGCTTAGTTAATCGGTTGTTCATTGTTTTCTTGAGTTATTACAGTAAATCCTTAAATACTGTATATTCACTTTTATGTAGATTATCAAGTCCTAGTCGTGCTAGTGGTTTGTCTTTTACACATTAATAATTGATCAACGGAAGCCTTAATTTGAGCAAGTAAAATATTAAATCAGCATGATAAGCATTATCCATATAAGCATGTCCTACTATGGAAAACCTAAAAAACACTTTATATATATGCGACGGTACTATAAAACATTGTATATATACATGTACATTGTCGCTCCAGTCTCCCAATACCCAAAATAGTACAAAATATTAAAATAAACACTTACTAGTTGGTCCTCGACAACGGGCAATCAGATGTAGTCACCTAGAAGCCCCTTGCACCTACTAGTACTAGGATCTGCACTCGACATCACAAAAAATAGATGACGAGTCCAGTGAGTAAAATCCTAATGAACCCCTTTGAGCATTCACATAAATAAAGGAAGGAAATGCAAGAAACATTGTTAAATAGACATATGAAACGTTAAAGACATGCAACTGTAATTGACTCATAGCATGAATAAATAACATATATAAGCTAAACAAAATGTGTGTGCTCGCTTTAGATGGACTAAACTGTACATCGGGTCACCAGGATCCCTTCGTTGGGTGCTCCCAATACTCTTTCACCTGGTCCCTAGTGGCGATAGCCAAATCTGCTGAGTCACCAACACATGCACTAAGGGCAAGCTCGGGTTGCTATTCACCGAGGGCTGGTTCACATGTGCTACAACCTAGCACATCAACATACAATTAGGAAATCTGAGGGAGTAAACTTAATCCATGTATGAGTAACAGAATGGAGTAGTAGAAAGAGCATGAATGATAAATATGGAATCAAAACATAATTAAATACTCATAGTTCTTTAATTAGGTTTTACAAACCTCAAATCGCTTTTCGACCTCCCCGGACTCACGAATTTGATCCGATTAGCTCCTTGATACCGAGTTACAGTCCCTTAAGTCCATGAAGTCCAATTTTATAAGTTTAAGTTGGTTATAAGTGATTAGATATGTACTAAGTTGAAAATCATCAAAACAACCCTTAACATTCAATTTTCATATATCGTTAATGCGCCGATGAGACTGCATAGTGTGATAGGTATGATTAGCGCTCTAGGGAATCGGTCTAACGCGTTACTGTTCTTTATTTTGAAAAACATTTGAAAGCCTAGACTGGTTAGCGCGCTAACTGCGCTATGTGACCGAATTCTCAATTCGAGAATTATGTCCCCAACACCTCAAATAGCTAACCTAAATCTGTGAGTGCATCCTCTACTTAATGGTGACTTAAAAACATCATTCAAATCCATCATAATAACATCAATTAGATTAAAATCATCAAATACATGCATTCACTAGTTTTTTTTTCAATATTAATCAAAACCCAAATTCTATCCAAACCAGTTTGTAATTCTCAATGGAAATGATAATTATACTTGTATCTCTTCAAGATTTCATAAAAAATTAGCGACAAATCCTCAAATTTGAATTTACACCAAAGCACTCTAAATTGAGTTCATTTGAATGTGTAGGACATGGGGAAAATGATTACCTTAAGTTCGATTCCTTAATTTGCACTCTAAATTGTTGAATTCCAACTTTGAATCACCTCTTCTTCTCAAATTTTCAGATTTGCATGAAATTGGTTTAGTGATTCGAACAAAAATCTCACTAACTTGCTATTGTTGTGAATTGAGTTGAAACTTGCTAAGAACTAGAGAAGGAAAATAGAAGACTAAGAACTTCTACTACTACAAACTACTACTACAAAGGAGAAGAGAAGAAATGAGATAGTTGGAATGAGAAGTTTTCATTCAACTTGGTGTGTGAATTACAATGGGGTTGACACCCTTTATACATGTCATTTGGTGATGATGATAGTTGTACTTATACAATGTGTACAAGTTATACATACACCACAAGTCATAGAACACATCACAAGCAACATAGACAATACATGGAATAGTTGGTGTACATCGGAGATGATTACAAGTCACATGACAATACACGGATAAGTGATTATACATTGGAGTTGAATACAAGTTATGTAGAGTGTACTAGTTACATTCAATGTAGAAGTCATGCTTGATGTTACAATTCAATGTAGAGTCATGCTTGACAATGTGATCATTCATAAGCTTGGTTAAAGGGTCATCCAATTTACAACAACTATTTATATATTTGGTCATGATCAAGTGTGCTATTCGTATCTCGAGGATTATCTAGTGGTCCTTAAACATGATTTCCACACCTTGTTCACATACTCATATGACTTCATCTATCCTAGTTTCACCTAACTAGGATCATCTAGATACAAATCTAAGTTCCACATTTAATTTAACCCAATTATAGGCCTATTTTCATTTGATTAAATCTCATTACCTTAGGCTCATTTAATCATATGGTTAAAGTTTTTATTCACCGAATTCGACCAATTTGTCGTTCCAACAACCTTCAGCTACTCGGTACCAGTGCCTCATGTCTCGACATACATTTTGAGGCATGCCATAACCTATTTTCTTAATTTAATCGACCTAGTCTATGGTTACATTACCTTTTTTATTTGATAAATTAGTCATCTTAACATGAATTAGTTGGGATTTCTAGTGTACCCGTAATTAGCCTATCTGATATCTGTGTTTCCATACATTTCGAGGCGAATACCCGTTACACACTCGCACACGATATAACCATACAACATATATACATGCGATGTATTAGCGAATAAATTCATAAAAATGCATGCAAATAAGCAATCATCACATAAATAGCTAGTGTACCTAGGTTAACGTATGTCCTAGCCTACCCGTGGCGTTCACGTGGATCTGAGTTGGTGTTCATATCTCAAATAACGAAATAAATAACGACATTAATAAAATGGGCCGTCACAAAACCTATGGTGAAGACTTAGGTTTCCATTAAACATATCTCAACCCGGTAGGTCTCTCGGGAAAATATTCGCCAAATAGCTCGACATGAGCAACTACTCTAACAGTGCGATGTAGCTAGCCCCAGGGTGTGAGTTAATTTGTGCCACGTCCGACCTCATCGACAAAACACATACACACGTGGATTACCAACAACATGTACAGATCAAATAACACAATTGAAAGGAAGTGAATTTAAGTACGAAGAGTGCTATAAAAGAATTCTAGCAGAAATTCTCATGGGTTTATTAACCCCAATCGATCTCAAACAACCCTTCGAAACATATTGCTCACACCTTAAAATGTGCACTCGACACCCAACTATAGTCTCCTAAGTCCCTGATGTCCAAATATACTATATTAAGTGTTTTTAGTGTCACATTAAGTGAGTTGATAATGTGAGACAAAAATCATTATTTAGATTCAAATTTTACACCGGGGTGCGAAACATCCAAAAACTCAATTTCCTATATTTTTCCAATTTCTAATATTTTTTCTTATTTCTCTGGACTTTTCATAATTTTCATCTATTTTTCCTATGTTTTGTAATTTATTTGATATAAATTGTATTTGGATTTATTTTCCCCCCTTCACATTTCATCTGCTCTTTTTTAAATGAAAATTATAGGTTAGGGTTGGACTTGCCCCAAGCCAATCAACAAAGGACCCCCTAATCTTCTCCAAAGACGCTCCTTTTTTTATTCAACATCAATCAACTACAACAACACCACTGCTAAACTCACAATCACATCACTACGAGAAAAAAATTAAACAACAAACTAATTTGTTGCTGAATTGGTACGGATTTGTTGCTAAGCGACTATGCAACAGATCACCAAAAGATTAGAGCTGTTACTAAACTCTTTGTTGCATATTGAAGTTAGCAACATATTTTGGTTCATTCGTTTCGTTAAGCAACATATTTGTGATAAATCATTCTTTGAATAGCAATAGAAACAAATTTGTTGCAGTACAGTCAGCAAAAGAGGTTCTGTTGCAAATCTATTGCAAATCAACAACAGACATAGTCTGTTGCTGATTTACTGCACAACAAGATCTTCATTGTTATTGATTCTGATCTGTTGCAAATCAACGAGACCACGATCAACAAAACATTGTCTGTTGATTTGTTGTAAAACAACGACAGATTAGCAACAAACAACTTTTTGTTGACTGTACAAATCAGCAACAAACTTGGTCGGTTGCTGATTTGGAATGGTAATTTTTTAAAAAATTACAGTTCATAGTAAATAGTAAATTGAAATCCTGCAGCAATAAAATCTGCAAAAAATAATAATTTTTCCTGCTGCAATTAAAACGAAAATTGAAAAATTGTTTGTATATTATCAAAATTTGACAAAAAATATCTACAAAATGTGGAGATTAACATTTCATAATTAACTAGTAGTATATTATATACTACTAGATGAACATTATCCAACAAAATACAAAATACTACATAAATTAAAATGGTTACACAAATTAATTTACATATATATCTACAATGTCAATCCCACACTCTTACCCAATTGTGTCACCGATAGAAGATATACACCATACAATGTCTGGGGCTAGGAGTGCGTGTCCCATCCAAATCCTGAAAATGAAAAGGAATAACTTGAACAATATTCGAAATGCAATCAAAATATTCAAACACAAATGAAAAAGTCCTAAAATTAAGCCTTGCTCATCGACCTCATACATAAAAGATCGCACATAGTGACACAAAAATTTTCAACTCAAAAGGGAATGAAAGAACTTTCATACATGACATTCCATGCATTTTTTTAATTTTTTTCCTCTTGTACATTCATTCATATATAAGAAGTTAAAATGAGCAACAATATTCACAAAGCAGATGGACCACTCAACCAACAACACTTTCAAAGATAGCTATCGCCAAGCAATGAACAACAATATTCAAAGAGTAAAATGAGCAACAACAATATTCACAAAGCAGTGAACAATAGCCAAAAGAGTGAAATAAAACATTGTATAAGTCCCTAGCTGGTTTACTTACGATTTTTTGCGATCCGTCACAGATTATGTCTGTAGCTGATCTGCAGCAGATCTGTCACATATTTAGCTACAGATCAGCGACAAACTAGTTTCTATAGCTGATCTGTCGCAGATCTGTCACAAAATTGGTAGAAAATTAACGGCGGGAGAAATCAGTGACAGATCAGTGACAAAATGCAATTTGTCACAATTTTTGTCATAAATCTGTCACTGATTTGTTGCTTTTCGGTCAACCGAGTCAAACTCTCTATCTGATGCAGAACTGTTGCTGATTTGTTGTTGTTTAGCAATAGATTCGGTTTGTTGCAATTTTTTGATGCTATTCCACATTATTCTTGTAGTGCATAAAACACAAATTCTGAGACATACATACACTAAATTCACCCCATAAACACTACATACCATCTTCTCATATGCACGCTAAATCACAATCCACTTACTGTGAGTGTGAGAGAAGAGTCGTCGATAAAGGTAGAGTGGTCGAAGTCGAGAGAGTGTGTAGCCAAGAGTTGGGACTATAAGAAAGAGAGATAGGAAGCTGAGAGGAGAGTGAGCAAGATGAGGGTGAGAGATGAGTGATGAGAGAGAGAGAGAGAGAGAGAGAGAGAGAGAGAGAGAGAGAGAGAGAGAAGATAATCATGATATAGGAGGGAAAAAAAGTATGTGTAAATGAGTGAAGGTCTTTAGTTTACGGGGTTAGGTGGCTTAGGTATCATGTTCGTATTGGTCTTCACTAAAATTTTAACCAACACTTATGTGTACTACAATACTTTCTCTTTTAAATCACAAATACCACTAATTAATCCACATTTATATCAATAAATTCTTATGTATCCTTGGCAGTAACTTAGGCAAGATTAAATCAACTTATCTAGCTTAGGAATAGTTATATAGCTCTATTAATCCACTAAGCCTCTAATTTTAGTCCAAGTTAGAAGCCCATTCCATACCCGTACTATGTGTATCTGGATGCATTTCACGCTCTTGATACAACTCACGCAAAAAGCACCAAACGGAGTAAGACTAGTGCAATGCGATTTATCTAAATAATACAACATAATAAGGCATCGCAGAAAAATAACTATTTTATACCTTGTCGAACCTGCTCTAAACTAGTCGGCGATGTCCACGTGGGTCCGAGCTATGGGTCATACTCTGAAATTAGGGTATTAAATTAATTATTAATTTATGGGCCCTTACAATCTTCCCAACTAAAAGGGATTTCGTCTCAAAATCCAAACTTATATTTATAACTTACACTGGAACAATTAGGGATAACGCTATCGCATGGTGGACTCTCATTCTCAAGTGAGTCCCTCGTTTTAATGATGTTGCCATCAAACGTGTACCAATGATATCTCCTTACTCTGGAGAGTCTGAACCCTACAATCTATTATCTGAAAAGGATTTTCCTCATATGTAGTTTCTAACTTGACTTGGATAATGCCCAACTCAACCATCAGCCTTGATCGTGATCAAGCTAGTCATAGCATCGATCTGTGAAATACATCGTGAACTCATGCTAACTAACTCGGTAGTTTCAACTTATCGGTAATTTCCCAACTCGTTTGGAACTTGGAATGGCCCGATTAACCTCAGTGCTAGTTTCCACTTAATGTCAAATCTCTTATGACTTATGAAAGGGGAAGTCTTTATATAAATCTAGTCATCCTTCTCGTAGCTCAGTCCATCACGATACCTATCTGTGTATTTTTTTTTCCGTATTGGGTAGCCAACAACCACTGACGATCTAGTCTCAACTTCTTTATATGTTCAACAATAATTTCAAACCCCACGACTGCTGCATCGTTTAGCTCAGCCCAACAAACTGGTTATCTACATGGTCAACCGTACCACCCCTCAAATGGTGGCATCCCATGACATGACTTGTCTCACTAAGTCTTGACTTAGCCTAATTATCCTTATTGGGTACCTAATCTATACAATCAACTTTATGCCTCAAAACACTTTTCATTTCAATCCTTAATAACTCTCCAAACCTAAATCTAGATCTTCGACAAACCTTAATTCCTAATTTATTTAATTGGAGCAAACTAAGAAATCATCTGGATTATCATTCGTATTTTGTAAAAAAAACTCGGCAATCTCTTCCATAAAAGTGGTATGCAAAAAAAAATCATTTAATAGATAGCAAAATTTGGGGAGAGGCCTATAAGGACTTGTAACTTCCCACATTTCACAATATATATCAAATTTAATTTATAAACTAACTTATAGTCTCTAAAACCTTAATTACACTATACAACCGCAAAACAGATTAAAAGCATTCTATAAACCAAAATTACATCCACTTGAACCATAAGCAACTTCAAACTTCCTTAATCTAGTTCATAAAGCTTTTACAACCTATCCAAGAGTGTTTCACACTCTACACTGACCCTGAAGCCTAAAACATAAAGCATAACATGATTTAAAACAAGTAAATTAAACTTTAAAGGGCATCATCGAAGTCTTCAAGCTTTTTTGTTCCTTTTGTAGTCTAACTTCTTCGCACTGACAAAGCCATTTCGAGGACACCAAAACAATAGTATACACAAAATAAACAGTATCAGATAAGTAAACATCTATCTTGCTTTGTACAACAGGTAATAACAAGAGATAATATGGGATACTGCACAATAATCAAAGTAATGAAATAAATATACAACATGGATCCCTCATTTCCTGTTTTAAGCTCATAACAAGCGGGCCCTCTCACGATGAACCTATAAAAATACTGTGAGTTCAGTGCATGCTACCTCGGACTTGAGATTACCCGTCTTAAACGCCTGCAATACGTCCAGTCTGGAGTGGATCACATCTAACTCTTACAATCAAAGCAAGGACAACTATATCCGGGTGCCCATGAATGCATTATCAAGAAGTTCACTCCCTCACCGTGCAAAATATAAATCATATTAACGTAAAAAGTAAGAAGTAGTGTTTACTTACTGTTAAACCAACTCAAAGTTGTTCGTGAAGCCTCACACAACGTTTCTCAGCTTTCATGCACTTCGACAAAACCAATTACACATAAAATTTATTTTAGAGTTGTAATTCAATTCTAACATTTATATGTCATTTTCTAAGTCACAATATTCATTTCAGTCTCAAAATTACAAGTTAACCTCCAATTTTAGTTTAAGGTACTTAATTAACCTCAAAATTCATTTCTAACTTCGTAGGGGCTCAATTTAGAATTTTTAAGCCAATTCGGTTAATTCCACTCTTTACAAGGCAAAATCCAAATTTAAAAGCCTCGGAAGACATCTTCCACATTTCTTTTACATATTTTAGTTTCCAATTAGGGTCCTTAACCACTTAATTGACTTCAAGCACAACTTACAAACCTATCATGAACTCTAAATTGAGACTTTCACCCATTTGATAAGTTTAAGCTATCCCATTTCCAAACTTTCAATTAAAAAATCTTAATGAGTCTCAATTTGACTCATTTGATCACCCATCCTCGTAATTCACTTCATTGCATGACAAATCAATGCAACTCATCTAAACCATATATCAACAGTTCATATTCAATATATGACCATCAATTTTCAACTTCAGACTTTGAATTCAAAACATGATTCATTAATTAACTATACTCATTCTTTTCATAATTTTATTTTAATTCATTCTTTCTTTCGCTTATATATGTTCGATCCATTTCATGAAAAGTGACGATGGAAAAGTTTGATCCATGTAGCCGACCCCAGTGAATTTGGGACTGAGGCTATGTTGTTGTTGTTGTTGTCATTCTTTCTTTCGCCGAGTGTAATGGCATCCGCTGAGCTAAGGTTCAGCCTCGCCATACACTCGGGTAGACTCCAAGCATCTTAACGACCCTAGGGCTTGACATGAGGCATTTCCCATGCCTTCCCTTCCCTGGGTTTGTAGGGCAATGCCCTGCATAGGCATGCTACAATATCAGTCATCAACCATCTATTCCAATCCCCCTCATCAACCTAGCCACCTCCAAATCAACAACTACAACAAGCAGGTGCTGCTCTACAGTTCGGCTTCATCCTCATCCATAATTCATCAATGCAACGAATCTCACAACAATTTTCCCCCTTCAACGTCATCAACATCTCATCAATTCTCTATAAAAATCACAAACAACAACATCATCTATTTCCATTTTTCCCTCCCCAACCGAACCAATTCACAACAACCCAACGATAACTTCACAGCAGTTACTCTGCTACGCCATCTCCACTGTCACTATCTCCATCAATTAACGGAGATAGAGTTTGTTCGAATGAGAGGAGAAGGTTGAGATAACGATCGAAATGGAGAAGAGATTGAGATGGGTCGAGAAGAGGAAGAGGTGTTTTTGGGTTTTAACACCATTTGATTTCGCATTGGATTAGATGAGTTTTGGATGGCAAATGAGTAGTTTGCCCTTACCAAATTACCATAACGTAACTATCTGCGCTGCCCTTAATTTATACCCGAATTAAACCCTAAAAAATAGTTAAATTTCACCAAAAATTGGAAAAATTATCAATACTTCGTGAAATCATTCTCAAAGTTTTACTCTCCGTTAATATGTTTTGTCTTTCCATGATACTTCGGATCCTTCATATAGGTAATGGTTGCTAGCTTGTCACTAAATATAGTCACTAGTTTCGATGCACTTTTGATGACTTGCAAGTGCATAACAAAACGTCTAAGCCATATTTCCTCTTAACTTGAAGCAGCACAGGTGACAAATTTTGCCTCCATGGTTGTCAAAGCAATGCATGTTTGCTTTTTACTACTAAATGAGGTTGCACCATTATTCAATAGGAAAACAAATCCTGAAGTTGATTTGGGTTTATCTTTATTGTCGCTCCAATCGGCATCAGAGTACCCATGTAACTGTAAATCATTACTTTGGTAACACAAAACACAAATCTATAGTGCCTTTTAAATACCTTAAGATCCTTTATCACCACTCTCCAATGAGCTTGACCAGGATTTGATTGATATTTGCTTACTAAACCAACGATGTAGCATATATCGGGACATGTACACATCATTGCATACATTAAATTTCCAATTGCACTTGTGTATGGGACATTGGACATCTTGTCTTTCTCAATTGGAGTCTTTGGGCACATTTTCGTGCTTAGGATTTCGCCTTTAGCAATTAGAGTGTCCATGGGATTACAATTTCTCATTTTGAATTGTTCAAGAATATTCTTAATATATTATTCTTGCGATAAAGCAAGAATTCTTTTAGAACGATTTCTATGAATCTTCAGACCCAAAATGAAGTTTGCTTCGCCTATGTCTACATATCAAAATTAGAGAATAACCATTCTTTAATGGCGACAACATCATCAATGTTATTTCTAGCTAAAAGTATATCATCCACGTATAAAGATAATATCGCAAACAATTGATATGAATGTTTAATATATATACAATGATCTTCATTAATCATATTACATTCAAAAGAAGTTATGACTTTATGAAATCTTAAATATCATTGTCTTGAAGATTGTTTAAGATCATATATTGACTTTTTGAGCTTGTACACTTTACGCTCTTGGCCTTTTACAACAAAACCTATTGATTGTTGCATATATATGTCTTCATTCAATTCTCCATTCAGAAAAGCAGTTTTTACATCCATTTGATGTAATTCTAAATCCATATGTGCAATAATAACAAGTAATAAGCAAATAGAGGCAAAGCTTACAACTGGTGAAAAAATCTCCTCACAATCTATTCCTTCTTGTTGTGTGAATCCTTTAGCCACTAAACGTGCTTTAAATCTTTCAATTGATCCATCTGCCTAATTGTTTATCTTGAGAACCTATTTGTTCCCAATTGATCTACGTCCAGAAGGTAGATCAACCAAGTCCTAGACATGATTAGATTTCATAGACTTCATTTTTTCATCCATTGCTTTTAGCCATTGTTCCTTAGTTGATGATGATAAAGCCTCATTAACACTACGAGGCTCATTTTCATCATGCAGAGAAATCATAAAAGCATGACCTTCAATTTCAAAACGTCTTCAAGGCATACTTTAATGGCTGCTTCAATGCAATTCTTTTGTATTTTAAGCATCTATTGGAATGTCACTCCCATTAGAATCAAGAAATGGAGCCAAATTTGGATTAGTCTCAACCGCATTTGAATCTAGTTCTGGATTACATTCGTTAAAGAATCATCAACTTCATAAAAGGTGAGATCTCTAATTGCTTCATTTTTGCTAGAAAACTCATTTTCTAAAAATGTGGCATATTTTGATTCAAATTTAATAAAACTACCATCTGGTTGTTCACCACAATGCTCAAAATATATAACAAAAATATATTTCTTTCCCCTTGGTCCTAATTTTTCATATTTATTGGATGGAGAGTGAACATATGTTGCACAACCCCAAGGGCGCAAATTTGTAAGATTAGGATTTTGATAGGGCACCGATATTGGTCTAATGATTTGTAAACTCAACAACAATTACATGAACAAGAACACAAGTGTAACCCTATAGAAGATTCTTAAAACTCACTCAATCCCAACTCTTAAGAGTTCCAAAGTTACATTCCAGATTCAAGATGCCTTTCACTCTCTTACCACCTTTACTTATACTATAACTTCAGAATGACTTAACTACCCTTGTACCTAATTTGGACTCACACCAATATCATTGTGGTGGTCCCATAGCCTCTATCATTACTCCCTACCTTTAACAATTCACCTTGTCTTCAAGGTGGTAAAGAGAACAATTCAGGCAAAAATCATGGATCTATATGAAGAGATGAGCTTGTGTTATCAAAAGAAAATGACCGAGCAATGATCCATAGTAGTCACGAAATGCTTAGTGGAACAAACAGGTGCTTTAATGAAATATTGAATGAAGGCGTTGAACCTTTAGCCTAACAAACGCAACATAGAGCTTAAACGCTTAAAACCTCAACAACAAACAGAGATGGTTGCGCCCAATAACATTCTTAAATTGTAGTGTATGTCACTGTACAAAAGTGCGTAATGCAGGAGGAAGACAGTGTAGCCAAATAGATGACAGCACCATAAACACCCATTAGTATTAAATCCAAATTAGTGTTGACAACACAAGGCTTAAAAAACCACACAATGGATTTCCCATTAAGCACATATTGTTCAATCACATAAATGGTCGGCCAATACCCTTTACCAAAAACTAACTTCATTGTTAAAGAATTGTGATGAAACTATAGACACTATGAAGATCCCTAAAAATGTGCTAATGAATGGATTTTTGTCATGTGAGATGAAGAAATAGTAATAGCTACCCAAGATTTTCCATAAACCTTCTTCAAATTGATGAAATAGTGAAAGATAGAAACCATGATGGAATGGGCCTTCAACTTAAAAAAAAAAATAAAACACACGCACCTCAAGGACAATCATGTGGCCAAATACAACACACATAAAGGCTAGAACTGCTTTCCTGCATAATAAACATATATATGATGTGTCACTCCTTTCACCTTCAGATCTCCTCGATACACCCGTCGACCTAACAAACGATTTCTCCCTAAATCAAGTGCTGCAACTAAGTTACATACAGTTGAACTAGAAAAAGAAATAACTCGATGATAGAGGAAGACCTCCGAATTAAGAATGAAACACCCTAACGTAGAGGATAATGGCGGTGGCCATGAGGTGGTGCGATTGTATAACATGCCTCTTCAGGCCAAATGAGATCTTGCAACTCAAAGACCTTCCTTCTATCTTAAGGTTGCATATCTGTTGAACTTTGATATAATGAAACCAAATTTAATCATGTTGAAATCTTGTGAACAATCCTTCCAACAAGATGAAGCTGGATATGGAGAATATCCTTGGTCTTTACGAAGGTATGAGGTAGATTTGGTAGATATCGTGGCGATAAGGGTGGAGGAGTATTGAAATAAAGGTACATTAGAACTGGAGTTGTAATTGAAGGTCTAATCTCAAGAATAGGTAAATTTGATTTATCTAGATTTATAGTGCTTGAGCCAAACCCTCCATTGTGAGATGAAACATGTAAAATCGATTTAACATAGCACAAAAGATATTGAGAACCTGGTAGCCGAACTTATGGAGGACGAGTTGTTTCCATTTGTCTCACTGGCGATGGATGAGAATCTGGCACAATAAACTCCTTTAACAATAAAATTGTGTTCATCATTGTGGTTGGGATGTGCTTTAGAGAAGACTGTTGCAATAAATCCTCAATCATCCGAGCCAAACCTTAGAACATTCACTTCATTTCAGATCTGAGCTCTTTCGTTGAATCCTCAACAATTGAAATCCTTTTCACCACTTTTCAATTCAGCCCATTCAAGTTTCCATATCATCTAATCGAGCTTCCATATTTGAAGATTGACATGATACCATTGATAGGACACCAATATTGATTTATTGATTTGTAAACTCAACATGTATTGGGATGATACTCCTAGGATTATAGCTAGTTGGGCTAACGTGAACACTACTTGCGGGGGTACAGCTACCCAACCAAACATGAGTTTTCCCCGAGTATTGGATTGTTGTGGATTTAAGACAACTTAGTATGCTTCTTTTGACTCTAGGCACTCATATTTCATCATGAATATATGTTAGTCTGTTTATCTTGCATTTTCTTTGTTTTTATTTGTCTTTAAATACCCGCATGATGTTTGGACTATTTTTACATGGTTCATGAATTACTATTTATATCCTTCTGGTTATTATTTTTTACTTTATTGTACTCACCGTCTAGTTTGTGACAGTGGGTGCAAAGCAGACAGAGATAAGCAAGGGGAAAGGACTAGTGATCAGTGATTTTCTTTGAGGACTTTTTGGAGCAGTTCCTTCCTTGCACGACTATATATTTTGCCATTTTTGTTGTATTTATTGTATATTATTTCTTTGAATACATCGAGACATATCGGGAATGAGTGATATAAGATAAACGTATTTATATGATGGTTTTAGGGCTTCCACACTGTAGGATGTTTCATTTTTAATGAAATCTGAGTTATTTAATCTTGTAATAAGTTTAATTCCGCTTCAAACTATTTTGTAAAAGACATAACTTAATAACTCAATGCTAAAAATACAAATTTATTGAGAATATAACTATTTGAGGTTGACTAGGCTTGCGTCGACCTTGCGAGGATTCAGTCGGGGTTCCATGTAGCTTTAGGCCAGGCGGGGCCCACTTTTATGGGGAACTAGGGTCGTCACATATTGCACACAAATATCAATACATAAATCAATAAACATTGATCAACTACCAGTTATCCATTCTAGATGTCCTAAAACCACATACTACTAGATAGTTTATAAGAAAATGATCGGGTAACCAATCTTTTATTCTTTGAGGTAACCATGTACAAATGATTGGTTAGAATTTCCTAAGGTCTTAGAGACTGACTTAGTGGTTCTAAACATAAGGAATTAGGTCTATATTGATCACAAATGATTTGTGAGGCGTTGTAACACAGGGAAAGCGCGAATGACCTGAAAACCTATGAAGTTGGGAAATGAAAACCTGAACCTAGGTAAGTATGGATTCGCTTATTTATCAATGTTGCATGGCTATCCTGTTGGGTTTTGGGGTTCATACGCAGCGGAGATTACAAAACAATTTTGACAAAAACCCCAACAGGATCCGAATCTAATTCCATTAAAAACGTTTAAACCATGAAAAACTTAATCATACCTCAATCGCAATATACCTTTCAGAAGGTTGATCTATCTCTAAGGCGCTGCCAACGACGAACGCCCTCTATCAGCAGTCCACACACGAACGGCGGCCGAGATTTGAAGTGCTAGCTTCGAGAGAATACCAAATCCTTTTGTTTCTCTCCAAAACGATCTAGAGCATACCAAAAACCCTAAGTCGTTTCTAAAACGAAAATAGAGTTTCGGCCTATTAATCTTTTTGTGTGTGTGTTCTAACTTAAAGCGTCTATTTATACGACCATTGTATATAGATGGTTAAGTAAATTACACATATACCCTTACTTAAAGAAGTATAAGTGTAATACACCACAAGGACGTTTCTGTCATGAATTTTATCACATAAAATTCATTTTTCTGAATCATCTTAAAATCTCGCAAAACCATTCTTAGTGTGCGACCCAATAGGCTAATACAACGTTGGCAGTGTACCAAAACATATTTTGGTATACAAGTCATAAGCGGCCTCTAGCAAAAAATTATGACTACCCAAGTCGTACGAATATCAAATCGATACAACCTAATCAATAGTGTATATAACATCCTTTTGTCACACGATATCCTTTTGATCAAACATAAGGCATAGAATTGTCATCCAACATGTTCAATCGTACTAGTCTTGATCTCTAGGTAGACTGAAAACATCCAAGTAACATTGATCAATATCAATTCACTTAAACTAGGCCTTTTAACAGTCTAACACATCGAGGGATCCACTAGATATCTCTCTTTATATGAGAGGGACAAATTCTATCTCAATTACGCAACTTCATCACATTGCTCACACAATAACCAATCACAACCTTTATAATCGTCCGGTTAAAGACAACGTTTGATTGTGTCAAATCACTGTGTTCCTAATGTTGAAGTCTCTGGTAATCTCAAGTCAGAGGTCTGAAATATATACCTATCATGAGAAACAACAATGACTTAATCCATGTGATGTTCTCAGAGCGGGTCGGTCCAGTACTTTGTTCCCTAACAAGTACTCGTGATCTTGATTCGTATCCCTATACGTATAATCATCATATGATCATCAATCAAGACTCACACTAGTCTTAATTCATTATAGTTCCCAGTATAATGATCGACTAGGGACATTTAGGATATTTATGTAAATACCCATGGATCTTATTATAATGTAAACATGCAAATTAATTATAATAAACAACAAATGAAATCCTCTATTTTACTAACTAAAAGTATTCATAAAGACAGTTAATGGATTGACCTAGGGCACATGCCCCGACATTTCCTAGTATATATATATATAGCTCATGTAGTTTATGGACTGAATGTGAGACAATGTTGTTGGACTAAGTGGTTAGTCACTCACACTCCGACCGAGATTTTGATGGAAACAAACAAGGTGAAAATGTACTAATAAACATCTAGTGTATTTCAGTTTTTGTTAAAGGATGCAAAACAACATATCAAGGGTACTCAAGAAATACAAGTTCAAGACTCGGCATTAATGAAGAAATGAAGATGAAAGTTCAAACCGCAATTTGTAATTTCAATGTAAGGTATACAAATTCTTTCACGCAAGCCAAATGCATTAGTCCATGCATATCAAGTTTCTTAAACCATTTTTCAAAGTTATAAGTTTACTTCAAGTTTCAAAGTGGAATTTAAACACATAACTAGGTCTATGAGTTTAAACAATGTGAAACTTTGTGTGGATGGTCATTTGCATATTAGAGATCATTGTAAATGTTTTCGAAAAAGAAAAACTCGTTTTTGAAAGGTCTTCGAAAAGAAAACTGTAAATTTGTAGAAAAGCCCCTAATACATTATGAAATCGTGAATTTCCGTTTTCGGGATTTGTAAAAATATCCGGACCACCCAATTAGGCTTAATGACTCATAATAAACGTGTATAACATGTTATATAAGGGTTGGTTAGGTCCCGGACGAGTTTAAGGGTCGCTAACACAAATGGACAAAATAATTGTTTTGAGGTCCCTGCAGTTAGCGCGCTAGGTCTCAGCATTAGCGCGCTAATTGCATATCTGACAGCTTTTTTTGACAGCTAAAAAACACACTTTAATTTGAATTCTTGATTTATTTTGGACCCTTGGATCCCTAGAACGGTCATAAACTGTCAAGATGGAATACCTAACATTATAAAACCACCAAGAACATGGTTTTGTTAAAAAGGAAGGAAGAAACACACTCAAAAACTCAAAATCTACAAAGAGAAGAACTTTGATTTTTGTGAAGAAGCAAAAGGAGATCTTTGTGGCTGTTCTTTAGTTCTCTAATCCAGCACTTTTGAGGCTTTCAAAGGAGTACAAGAATCTCTTCAAAGCTGATCTCTTTTGTCATTCTCTTGTTTGTAAGAAAGTCCTAGATCTAAAATCTTGCTTGTGCTTAATCTACATAGTTTTGTGTATTTGATTTGAAAATCATTTTGTTGTGTGTTTGAACACCTTCTTCTTGGGTTTTGCACTTAAATTTATTTTATCAAACCCTAAGATTGATTTGAACAAAAGTTTTGCACTTAAACTTGATTTTTGTTAAACTATTGTTCTTAGACTTGAAATCGGTTTTACACTAATATATTAAATTTTTAAAACGATTTCACATTTGGGATTTGCAACAAAATCAGTGACATATTTGCATATTCCATTTATTCTCATACTTGCATGCATAAGAGTTGTTAGGCTCTAGGAGGCTTGCTAGTGTTTGAATTTGATACCACTTTGTGTTGTAAAGTGTATCTCATTATTTTTCAGCAACTTATTGTATTTGCATGATTGTAAGACTTAGTGGAATCTAAGTCAAAGGGGAAGACCTAGTTGAGACTAGGCACAAATCCTAGTTGCGGCTAGGTGGGAAGTCCTAATTGTAATTAGGCACTCTAGGCTTGTATGCTTAGGTTTTAACACTTATTTGCAATATAAGTGGGGGTTAAAAATCCTAACCGGGGAGGTTAGGTAGTGGACGCAGATCGTTGGATCGAACCACTATAAATTGTGTGTCACTTTCCATCTCTTCCATTCCATTCACTTGCATAGCATATATATATATTCATTGATAGTGTATGCATTATAGTTGTAGTTTGCGCATAAAGTTTTAAAAGGGCAATAACTACTCGGTAACCCAATTCACCCCCTCTCTTGGGTGACCTTCAATTGGTATCAGAGCGGGTTATTGCTCAAAGTATTACTAACGTATCTTTGAGTGTTCTTTTTGTGCAAGGATGCAAACCTTAGATCCGGCTCGCCTTCGGGAAGGCAACTCTTCGAGTAGGCCTCCGTATTTTGATGGAACTAACTATGCTCATTGGAAAGTGAGAATGAAATTCTACATTAGAGCACAAAATAGATTCTTATGGGATGCAATTGAAAGTGGCTACACTCCACCGGATAAGCCCTTGAAAGAGTACACCGCCGAGGAGATAAAGATCGAGCTCTCAAATGATCAAGCCATGAATCACTTGTTTTGTGCGCTAAGTGAAAATGAATTTAACCGAGTAAGTGCTTGTCAAACGGCTAAGGAAGTATGGGAGAAGCTTGGGGTACACTATGAAGGTACCATGCAAGTGAAGAAGACCAAGTTAAGAATTCTTGAGGAGCACTATGAAACTTTCCGAGTTGGGTCCGATGAAGACATAGCCACCGCCATCACTCGATTCACTAAACTATTGAATGAGATCAAGAATCTTGGAAAGAATTATGATCAAGAAACCTCGGTGTATAAATTCCTTAGAGGCTTGCCTAAGGAATGGGATGCCAAGAAGTATGCTATCCAATCGGCACAAAATCTTGGAGATTACACATTTGATGCATTGTGTGGAGAGCTAACGGTCCATGAATTTGAACTTAAAGACCGAGCAAGATTGGAAGCATTAAGTGGAGGTACTAAGAGTTCAAGAAAAGATATCGCCTTGAAGGCAAATAGCTCCCCTAGTGCATCGGTAGAGATCATTGAAAATGAAAAATCATGTGATGACAATGATCTTGAGGAGGAAGTAGCTATGCTCTCAAGAAAGCTCAACAGGGCCATGTACAAGCGAGACAAGTATAAGAAGAAGTTTCGAAGTGGAAGCAAGGGAGGAAAATCAAATGAAACCATATGCTTCGGTTGCGGCAAACCGGGTCACATCAAGGCGGATTGCAAATCCAAGAAGGTGTTTGACAAGAAGAAAGGAAAGAAGAGTTTCAAAGTAACTTGGGATGACTCATCATCATCAAGTTCGGAATCCGAATCGGAAAGCGAGAAGGCAATACTTTGTCTCATGGCACAAGGCGAGGTAAATTCTAACTCTTTTAACTTTGATAATGTTGATGATTTGGATGATGTTCCAAATCTTGATGAGCTTAGGAAAGAGTTGGAAAAGGAGGTCAAAAAGACCAAACAACTCAAAAAGAGCTTGACCATTGCGATTAGTGAAATAGAGTCACAAAATGAGACCATTAATGATCTCCAAAGTGACTTAAATGAAGTCATAGAGGAGAGAGATGCTTTAGTCAAGGAAGTAGAGGACTTGACTAGCACGGTGCATAAGTTTACAAATGGTAAAGAAATGTTTGACATGATGTTGGGAGCACAACGATGTGCACTCAACAAAAGAGGCATAGGTTATGGAGCAAACTTGTTAAGTTACAAGAAATTGCTAAATGATGATCGTAGATGCTCTAAATGCAACAAGACTCATGTGGTCGGGAAATGTGCATTACAAAAGGCCAAAGTGGGTAGACTAGCATGGGTAGTTAAAAATGTTTACTACACTAACATTCTCGGACCCAAAGGTGTTTGGGTACCAAAATCTAGTGTGTTTCCCATTGTGTAGGATGCGAGGAAGAGCACCCCATGGTACTTGGATAGTGGGTGCTCAAGACACATGACCGGAGATGCACATCAATTTATTGAACTAAAGCGGCATGATGGTGGAAATGTTACATTTGGAGACAACAACAAAGGAAGAGTTATTGGTCTCGGAACCGTCGGTAACAATTCACTTTCTATTTCTAACGTTTATCTTGTTGATGGATTGAAACATAATTTGCTCAAGTATTAGTCAATTGTGTGACAAAGGATTTCATGTTATGTTTGAATCATCGAAATGCATTGTTAGGAATGAGAAGCATGAAACCTTATTTATTGCATATAGAGATAAAAATGTTTATGCCATTAACTTTGATGAGATGAATATGCAAAATGTCTCATGTTTGAGTGCACAAAGTGAATGTGATGCATGGTTGTGGCACCGTAGATTAGGACATTCTAGCATGGAGAACTTGTCAAAATTGACTAAGCATGATCTAGTTAAGGGTCTACCCAAATGCACGTTTAAGAAAGACAAGGAGTGTGAACCTTGTATCCTCGGTAAACAAGTGAAATCGTCATTTAAGACGAAAGTAACAAGTGATGTGACTCGAGCCTTAGAACTTATCCATATGGATTTGTTCGGACCCACCCAAACACAAAGCCTAGGAGGTAAATCATATTGCTTTGTCATTGTTGATGATTTTACTAGATATACATGGGTGTATTTTCTCTCTCATAAGCATGAAGTGTTTGATGTGTTCGTAAAATTTTGTGCTTTAGTTGAGAATGAAAAGGGATACAAAATCACCATCATTAGAAGTGATAGAGGTGGTGAGTTTGTAAATAGAAACTTGGAGGATTTTTGTGCTAAACAAGGTTATACACGCCAATTATCCTCTCCTAGAACACCCCAACAAAATGGAGTTGTTGAAAGAAAAAACAGGACACTCCATAGGACTATGCTAAATGAGTACAACATAGCTAAGCACTTTTGGGCCGAAGCCATTAACACGGCATGCTATGTTATAAATAAAGTAAATGTCCAAAAGCAAGTGAAAAAGACTCCTTATGAACTATTGAAAGGCCGAAAGCCCAACATAAGTTACTTTAAGGTGTTCGGTTGTACTTGCTATGTTCTAAATGATAAGGATCAATTAGACAAATTTGACCCAAAGTCAAAGGTATGAACTTTCCTTGGCTACTCTATGCACAGCAAAGCATATAGGGTGTTTAATAGATCAACCAAAACCATAGAAGAGTCTATCCATGTGAAATTTGATGAAGTGGATCCCAAAGTTAAGATGATGCAAAACTTGGAAAAATTGAGGATCGATGATGAAGATGATGGCACCCTAGGACAAACTTCAAATAGTCAAGAAGTTGAGGCATGTAAAGAATCCGACACAAGTGCGCCTAAGAATTCAAGACTTCTAATTGGCCATTCATCCCAACAAATAATAGGTGATCCAAACAAAGGAGTAATCACTAGGTCCACATTACATCGAGATGAAGGACATATAGCTTTTGTATCACAAACCGAGCCCACTAAGATAGATGATGCCTTAGGAGATGAATTTTGGGTAATGGCTATGCAAGAGGAGCTAAGCCACTTTGTTAGGAACAAGGTATGGACATTAGTACCTAGACCCAAGGACCACACGACCATAGGCACCAAATGGGTTTTTAGAAACAAAAAGAATGAAAAAGGTGAAATTGTAAGAAACAAGGCTAGGTTGGTTGCACAAGGCTACAATCAAGAAGAAGGAATTGATTATGAGGAAGCCTTTGCACCCGTAGGAAGACTAGAAGCAATTCGAATGTTACTTGCTTATGCTTGCTACAATGGGTTTTTACTATATCAAATGGATGTTAAAAGCGCATTCTTAAATGGCTTCATTAATGAAGAGGTATATGTAGAACAACCACCGGGTTTTGAAGATCATGAACACCCAGGTCATGTATATCATCTTCAAAAAGCCTTGTATGGACTAAGACAAGCTCCTAGAGCTTGGTATGACAGACTTAGTGCATTCCTACTTGAAAAAGGATTCAAGAAAGGAACGCTAGATCCCACTTTGTTCATTTTGATCGAAAAACATGATATGTTGCTTGTTCAAATTTATGTTGATGATATCATTTTTGGGTCATCCAACACAAGTCTATGTAATGAATTCTCATCATTAATGACAAATGAATTTGAAATGAGCATGATGGGAGAACTAACATACTTTCTAGGCTTGCAAATAAAGCAATCCAAACATGGCATTTTTATAAATCAAGCAAAGTATGTGAGGGACATGTTAAAGAAATTCAAATTCGAAAATCGAAAGCATGTGACACTCCTAGTAGTTCCACCATCAAAATGGATAAAGACCAACTAGGAAAACCCATAAATCCTAAACTTTATCGTGGAATGATAGGTAGCCTCCTATACTTGACCGCTAGTAGACCTGACATTATGTTCAGTGTGTGCTTATGTGCTAGATTTCAATTCGATCCCAAGGAGTCCCACTTAAAATGTGTAAAGCGCATATTTCGATATCTAAGTGGAACACAAGACTTAGGATTGTGGTTCAACAAAACTAAGAGTTTCGAACTCCAGAGTTTTGTTGACTCGATTATGCGGGAAGTCTAGTCGATAGGAAAAGTACTTCCGGATTTTGTCATTTGCTAGGAAATTCACTTATCTCATGGTTCAAAGCAAAAAGCAAAATTTCGTTGCTTTATCTACGGCGGAAGCCGAATATGTGTCTCGTAGGGAGTTGTTGTGCTCAAGTTCTATACATGAAACAACAACTTGAGGATTATCAAATCCTAGTTGGGTGTCTTTGAAATTTATTGTGATAACACAAGTGCGATAAACATATCGAAAAATCCGGTGTTACACTCAAGAACAAAACATATTGAGATTAGACACCATTTTCTTCGTGATCACGTCCAAAAGGGCGATGTTAAACTCATCCATGTGCCCACAAAGGATCAACTAGCCGATATATTCACTAAGCCTTTGCCTAGAGAACAATTTTCTAAAATTTGGCGTGAGTTAGGCATGTTTCGAGAATCGGACCTTCTACATATGTTTTAGCTATTCCAAACCTTTTTATATGGTGTTAGTGAAGTGTCCATGAAGTTTGAGGAGAATCGGAGCTATATTGCAAAAATCCAAAATTTTTTGTCAAAAAATTCAGAGAGGAATTAGCGCGCTAATAGTTAAAATTAGCGCGCTAATGATGTACTGCGACCAAAAATTTCCGAGAGGGAATTAGCGCGCTAATAACACCCATTAGCGCGCTAATAGCGTATCGCCTGAGAATATGAATCGACCCATTAGCGCGCTAATGTCGTTCGGCCAAAGCGTCTATAAATTCGTTTTTACCCTCAAAACTCACATCTCTCCCAAATTTTTCCTCTCCTCTTGCCGATTCTACTCTCCTTGTGTCGTCTCCACCGTGATCTCCACTCCTACAAGGTAACAATCCTCTCCCTTCTTTGTCAATTTCTTCACTTTTCCTCCAAAATGTCGACTCGTCGCACTTCCAACCGTCCCTCTTTCCCGTTCGGTCGCCCCCACCACTTCCCGACCAACCGCCGCCACCACTTCCCGACAAACCGCTCCCACCACATCTCGTCCTACCCAAGCCACGTCCTCACGTCGTCCTTCTAGCCGACGTGTTGTTCAATCTTCATCATCTAGTGATAAATCCGAATCCACACACCCCGTCCCAACTCCGGCAAATGCCCCACGACGTAAGGGTCGTGCCAAAGCCGTCCATGAGTCCGCATCAGTCCTAGAGTTAGTGGCTCCACGGCTAACGGATGCCAAAATCCTAAGGCCCGTCATTGTCGATGTCGCCTTTTTTGATAAGGCTCATCTCCCAATTCGGGAAATTTTTGATGCGGTGGGATGGACCACTTTCTGTGCCCACAAGGCTAACTACAACCCCCCCTTGGTTCGAGTTTTCTATTCCAATCTCGAAACTTCGAACCATTTTGTACTACGTTCGTCTGTTGGTAGCCAATCTATTGAGATTACGCCTGAAAATCTCGCTCAACGGCTTCAACTTCCCTTGCACCATCCTACGACTACGGTTGTGTGCAAATTTCTCAGTTGGCCTTTTGACCGTCTTGAAGTCCTTAATTCCTTCCTTCGGTCCAAAAGGACTTTAACCGTTTATCCGCCATTTGGTATAACGGATGCGATTTTAAACTCCTACCTCACCTTCTCCATAAGGTACTTCACAAGGTCATTCTTCCGCGAGGTGGTAGTAAAAACTATATCACTCTCCTTGACATGTTCATTCTTGGGCACCTAATTCGTCATTGGCTATATGACACCATCGACATGGCTACGTTGAAAGCCATGAAATACCGCTACATTCGTGATAGGCAGCGGTGGACTCGGGAAGATGCCATTCCAGATGGTCAGCATCACGGCGGCTATGAGTCTCCCCTCCCTACGGACTCTCCAGTGGCTCCTTTTGATGCGCCGGACTATTTGGAATATAGCTATCAATTTGGCGATGATGACAACGCTGACGATGAAGGCAATGCCAGCCATGATGACCATGATGGTGATGATGAAGGTGCTCAGGACTTTACTGTTCCGCAGCAGCAACGATATGAGTCGGCACAACCTCCGATTCCCTCTACGTTCGGCGGTTTCTCGCCTCCACCGAATATGTCTCCATCATCGGCGTACGTATCTGCGCAGCTGGGCTACCTGCACACTTATATGACTCAGTCATTCAATGCCGTCGAGACGAGTATCCAGCATCAGAATGATCGGCTTCGTCGCATTGAGGGTCAATTGCTCCCAGTTCGGACCGCGCGTAATGATCATGCCTCCAGCTCTGCACGTCCACCACCATCCTCGAGGAGGAGTGTTTAGACACACCACCACTAGATGAGCATTAGGCTCCAATATGTCAGTCTTAGATGTTTCGATTTTTTTGTCAAACTCATGTTTAAGCCACAACTATGCTCTCATTGCTTTATGCTATCTATATCATGAATTTTTTTTTGCATATCTCTGAGTTTTCTATATGGATATTTCTTGTTTCACTATGTTTTATCGTCTATGCATTTGTATCGCTACCGTCTATTGTTTCTTGATATGCATAAAGTGAGGGGGAGAATATATTTCTCTCGTATTGTTTCTATTGTGTTTATTTATGGGGATGCTTGGCCCCACTTTTTGATGGTATCAAACGGGGGAGAAAAATGTGGTTGAACTTGAAAAGGTTGATGTGTTTTGAACTTGCATATATGAAATATAAAATCATGAATGCGATATACATTTAGATTACGTTTTACACCTTTAAAGTTCACATTGTTTGTTATCATCAAAAGGGGAGATTGTTGGACTAAGTGGTTAGTCACTCACACTCCGACCGAGATTTTGATGGAAACAAACAAGGTGAAAATGTACTAATAAACATCTAGTGTATTTCGGTTTTTGTTAAAGGATGCAAAACAACATATCAAGGGTACTCAAGAAATACAAGTTCAAGACTCGGCATTAATGAAGAAATGAAGATGAAAGTTCAAACCGCAATTTGTAATTTCAATGTAAGGTATACAAATTCTTTCACGCAAGCCAAATGCATTAGTCCATGCATATCAAGTTTCTTAAACCATTTTTCAAAGTTATAAGTTTACTTCAAGTTTCAAAGTGGAATTTAAACACATAACTAGGTCTATGAGTTTAAACAATGTGAAACTTTGTGTGGATGGTCATTTGCATATTAGAGATCATTGTAAATGTTTTCGAAAAAGAAAAACTCGTTTTTGAAAGGTCTTCGAAAAGAAAAGCGTAAATTTGTAGAAAAGCCCCTAATACATTATGAAATCGTGAATTTCCATTTTCGGGATTTGTAAAAATATCCGGACCACCCAATTAGGCTTAATGACTCATAATAAACGTGTATAACATGTTATATAAGGGTTGGTTAGGTCCCGGATGAGTTTAAGGGTCGCTAACACAAAGGGACAAAACAATTGTTTTGAGGTCCTATGTTAGCTAGCGCGCTAGGTCTCAAAGATTAGCGCGCTAATTGCATATCCGACAGACTTTTTTGACATTTGGAAAACACACTTTAATTTGAATTCTTGATTTATTTTGGACCCTTGGATCCCTAGAACGGTCATAAACTGTCAAGATGGAATACCTAACATTATAAAACCACCAAGAACATGGTTTTGTTAAAAAGGAAGGAAGAAACACACTCAAAAACTCAAAATCTACAAAGAGAAGAACTTTGATTTTTGTGAAGAAGCAAAAGGAGATCTTTGTGGTCGTTCTTTAGTTCTCTAATCCAGCACTTTTGAGGCTTTCAAAGGAGTACAAGAATCTCTTCAAAGCTGATCTCTTTTGTCATTCTCTTGTTTGTAAGAAAGTCCTAGATCTAAAATCTTGCTTGTGCTTAATCTACATAGTTTTGTGTATTTGATTTGAAAATCATTTTGTTGTGTGTTTGAACACCTTCTTCTTGGGTTTTGCACTTAAATTTATTTTATCAAACCCTAAGATTGATTTGAACAAAAGTTTTGCACTTAAACTTGATTTTTGTTAAACTATTGTTCTTAGACTTGAAATCGGTTTTACACTAATATATTAAATTTTTAAAACGATTTCACATTTGGGATTTGCAACAAAATCGGTGACATATTTGCATATTCCATTTATTCTCATACTTGCATGCATAAGAGTTGTTAGGCTCTAGGAGGCTTGCTAGTGTTTGAATTTGATACCACTTTGTGTTGTAAAGTGTATCTCATTATTTTTCAAAGCAACTTATTGTATTTGCATGATTGTAAGACTTAGTGGAATCTAAGTCAAAGGGGAAGACCTAGTTGAGACTAGGCACAAATCCTAGTTGCGGCTAGGTGGGAAGTCCTAATTGTAATTAGGCACTCTAGGCTTGTATGCTTAGGTTGTAACACTTATTTGCAATATAAGTGGGGGTTAAAAATCCTAACCGGGGAGGTTAGGTAGTGGACGTAGATCGTTGGATCGAACCACTATAAATTGTGTGTCACTTTCTATCTCTTCCATTCCATTCACTTGCATAGCATATATATATATTCATTGATAGTGTATGCATTATAGTTGTAGTTTGCGCATAAAGTTTTAAAAAGGCAATAACTACTCGGTAACCCAATTCACCCCCCCTCTTGGGTGACCTTCAAATGTACATTGTGATTATTTTCAATAAATGGAAAACGGTGTGTAATATGACCTATGAGAGTAACTCGTAGTTTTGAGAATAGGTTTATAGGAGATGAGTTATATTCCCGACCTATAGGTAACTCCTACTCAATTCGATAGGTTATATGGATTACATACGCACTAGAGGGTTTTGGATATAACCAATTGGCATTAATAGATTAGCTAGACAACATATCAGCCAATACGTTGGTCTAGCAATCGTATTAATGACGTCAGTAGGTAATCGACCCTAGTTTTAAAAATTAAATAGGAATCACAGTGTAATAGTCATTGACATTTTGGTTTGCATCCGTTATTTATTGAATTATATGTTTTCCATATTCTTGCTAGTAAACACTTGAGCATATTGTTAGTGCATAATGTTCTTGATTATTATATAGAATGTTGATGGTAGAGCAAATCCATACTTACTGAGCAAGTTAGAGCACTCGCCCCAAATTAACATTTCAAGAACTTCGAATAATGCTACGACTATTAGATAGAGAAGATTTATGAGTCTTGATCTTCTTTTTGATGTAATGACTCCCTTGTATTATATATTTGTATTGAATTACAGTTTTGTAATATCACAAAGGATGGAAGAATTTATATAATCGAGGTTTATGCCAGTTTGATTCGATACTATATATCAAATTTTAATTATCGAAAAAAAATATTTTCGATGTGTTTAATAGTTGTTTTACATCGATATTCGATATAAAGTGGTCTTTATCAGGTGTAAGAGGAAAAGTTATTGGCTCTAGTTAAGTCTAACTGGTGTTCCCTAATCGGGATAGGGTATGCTACACGGTACATGTATATATTTAATTTTTATAGTATGTTGTTGCCTGTTATACATTGTATTATATTTCGGGTTTTCCATGGCAGGATCGATGCTCTATATGCTCTATATGACTTGAAAGTTATTAAAAATTATGGTTATGTTTTGTTAAGACTTCAACTGTAAATTACTGATTATGTACTTGCAACTTTATAAACAACGACAGAAAGTCTAACTAAATAATGGAATAATTGATTGATGTAATCAATGATTAATGAGTTAGCATGACTATTAAGGGGCACTGACATGGCGATGTCGTCAGCAGGGAAATGAGACCCGCGTAGCAACTCACCCGACAGCCTCGGGGCGCGGGGCCGCCACAACGGAGGACATGGGATGTAGGGCTGGCAAAAGTTGCCCAGACTCGTTTATCCGGTTTTGTCCGGACTCGTTTTAAATGGGTTCGAGCAATATTTTTGTAAAAAACATACGGGTCTGGACGATTTTTTGTGTCGTTTAAAAATACGGGACCGGGTCCGGGTCACAATTTCAAAAAAAACGGGTACCTGTTTAATGATTAATTTGGTTTATCGAGATGATCTCTCTTTTTTTGAGACTTTTGTGATGTGGGCATGCAATTTTAAAACTTAGACAATAGCGATGTGATGCTTAAGATTTTTTATCTATGATGTTTATATTAGAAATTAAGAAATTGTGATGTTATGTATTTATTTTTTGGTAATTAAACGTAAGGTGACATGTAGTTGAGTTTTTTTTTAAATAATTGATAAATGAAATATTTAATCATATTTAAAAATAAAAATCGGACAAAACGAGAGCCGTATGTTATATTAAAATACGGGTCCGGACAAAAAAAAAGTGTCCGTTTTAAAAACGGGAACGGGTCCGGTCGTCGCCTCCTCTCACCTCTCTACGCTGCCTCCTCTCACTTCTCTCCAGCCTCTATCGCCTATCTCGAGCCTCTCGCCTCTCGCCTCTCGCCTCTCGCCTCTCGCCGCTCCCGCCTCTCGCCTCTTACTTCTTTCCAGCCTTTTTCTCATCTCTCCGGTGCCTCTCCCGCTTTCTTGCTCTCCCGCCTCTCACTCTCTCGGCCTTTCTCGCCTCTCTCCGCCGCTCTCTCCAGTAGCCGCCTCGATTCTCTAGAATCTTCTTTGATTTTTTTTTTTTGTAAATTTCATATCTATTATTTTAGATTTTTTTTGTTGTATTAATTAGTTTATTGTTGAACAATTTTTTTTAGTTGAAAGAGTTTGTTGTTGTTTTAGATTTTTTTCGGAGAACTGTTGTTTTGGATTTGTTATGTTGATTTGTATTTTTTTTTGAAGTTGTATTGTTTTTATTTTAAAAATAATATTATTTTTTAAAAATAACTTTTTGTCAACCGATTAGAAAATAGCGATAGCTCCCCGTTGCTAATCCGTTTCTATTTCTGCACTCGTCACTTTTTTTATAAGAAAGAAATTGAATTGCTATAGTGTTCAAAAGTGAACCAAAAATTGGATTGGGACTTTTGTTCTGAAATCTGAAAACAAAAATATATGAATGTCGTCACTATTTTGGTATAACGACGAGACGTACACGATTACCGATGGGTTTTCGTCGCTAATCCTGCATTTTTTGTAGTGAATAACACCCCAAAGTCACAACCTTAGTGTGCGGGCCCGCATATTTGAGAGACGTTCGTGCACGCCTTGAGATACACTCTTCGTGTTATGCATTAACAACTATGTGCGCACACTTATATTTATGGGGAGCCGAGCGCTATCTCACCACATATGTAACTTAGGAGTGTCATGGTAGAATCCTCTATCTTTAAATTTAATTGCTTATTGTACTCCTCGACACATGCCACCCAACTATCTATATATCATTTTCAATTAGGGTAGTGCTAGGTGGACTCAATGAGTCCGGACTCAAATAACAAGAAATACGTAAATACCCCTTATATGGCGGAAGAGGTAAGCGTGTTATTGGTGCTAGAGTGAGGGTAATTATGTCTTTTCATTTAATCAGATAAATTAAATTATTAGTAAAAAATGTTAAAGTCTGAACTCAAAGAGTCCAAATAGGTTTTTTGTTTCAATTAATTGCTTCTTCTCAGCATATCCTTTATATATATATATATACAACTAGAACGTGACTTCCATGTTCCACTAAAAATATTGGAAAACTAAGCCTTAATTAATTAATTAATTGATTTGTATTAACTTGGATGCACGTAAATTGTTTTTGAAAAAAAAAAACCTGGATTCACATTATGATAGCTCCGTCTTTCACTCGCCAACATTAGTTGACAACCTAATAATTGTGTTCCTTTATATACACATCAAGACAATCGCGCGCGCATTTCAATACAATTTTTTTTTATAGAAAAGAAACAACTTTTGCATCCACCAAAGTTTGAACCAAAAATTTCTTACTTTTGAATCTCATACAAATCATTGAGCGACCTAATTAGTTAGGTTTCAATGCAAAATTAAGGACAATAGCAAATGTAAGTGCCAAAAGCATGGTTACCCAATCTTTTTTTTTTTTTTTTTTTTTTTATCATAACATGGTTACCCAAAAGTACAAATGATTGATTACCCAATCATTTTCTTATAAACTATTTAGTAATGAGAGGTTTTAGGACATCTAGAATGGATACCTGGTTGTTGATCGATGTCAATTGATTTATGTATCGATAGTTGTGCGCAAATAAATCGATGTATATTGACGAGACACCAACAACTGAATGTCTAACACGGGTCACCCTAGCATTCTCATAGCTAGTATTATAATACATGATATGCCAATGTCATGGGCTCCTAAAACAAGCCATATAAATTAGTACTTAGTTGTCCACTTGTCCAATAATATACTATATAAGTTATAGTGATCGACTAGTGCTCTTAATATATAATTAATTAGTTTATGACACTAATTATTAATTACAACTTCGCGGAAGCCAAGTTGGCGCATGCATCTGCATGTATAAATAGGGAAATGAACAAATTGCATTTCTCGTCATCCATATCAATTACTCACTGCTTCAAAGCACGTACCATCACAATTGTCACACACACACACACACATATATATATCTTAGTTGGTTTAATTTTTATTGAGAATGACTTCTTCAAAGGCTTTCCTCATGATTTTGGGCATTGTGCTACTAATTGGAGCTTTCAGTGTCAACTCCGAGGCTGCTAGAGCTCTAGTCAATCCTACAATCACAGTGAAAAATGCTGGTGAGTAATATTTTTGCGGGTCATAAATAAAATTAAAATTCATAACTTCTACACGGGTCGGGGTATAAATTAATAGTCTTAAAGTTTTTAAATTAGTTTTAGGGTTTCCTAGTTTGAATATTGTTTCTAATTAATTTAGTTTTAGGAGTCAAGTTTGTCGGTCCATTAATTCCCTAATTTGATTTTAGGGCTTATATGGATGAGTCATTCTCTTGTGAAACCAAATCGACTTTAAGTGCATTGTCCTCTTTCCGAATCTTTTTTTTTTTTTTTTTTTTTTTTTTTTTTTTGGAAAACTGATGGCTCATCCATTCACTAGAGATAATATTGCATGTGTTTCTATAATTGTGTAGTTGAGTTACATATATATGGTTTCCAAAATTAATATTTATATATAAGATAATTATACAGTAGAGCCCAAATATATACCCTGCGATGGGAACTATATCTATATATGTTCTTATGTGTTGCCAATATCACTTAATAACATTTAATGCAATTAATGCACAAATGTATTACGTACCCTCTAGATCGTAATCCAATGAGCCTAAAATGATGAGTATATATTCACCATATTTATTTTGTGACTCGTTGTAAGTAGAACTCGTGAAAACTTATTTTAATTTTTATTCAAGTATATTATGTATATATATATAGTTGGTTATAAGAACATTGATTACAATATACAATCATAGAGTTTCAAATTGAACGGTGATCGATCATCTTAATTTGTGTTGTGATTATTGCAGTGGAGGAAAAAATGGGTGGAGGTGGAGGTGGAGGTGGAGGAGAGATAAGTCATGCACGGAAATTGAGTGCTTTGGGTGATGCATTCTTGTGTTTTGGGAAATCAGGAATCGGTATAAAATGTTAATTTACAAGAGCTTTTTTGATAGCTGAGGGTATTCAAGCCAAAGTCGCTACGTACTCCAATTATCATTATATGTTACAATATTATGAGTGATCATGTGAGTGATTTTATTATTCAATTAATTGTAATGGTGTTTTGATTTTGATATTTACTTGACCATGATGTAATTAATAAGGGTGATTAGCAACATGCGTGCATGCATGCATGCTATCTGATCCATCAATTTGTTGCTGCCAACCTATGTAGGTCGGTAGTTACGCAGTGTGAATTTTCATTTTTCACAAGGTTTGTTTTGTGCAATGTTTTAATTTCCCGGTTTGGTGATCATATCTACTGCCTACGTGCTTTAGTACCAAAATGAAATACATATGCACTGATGATGTTATTTGTTAATTATTTAATTATTAAGTGATTTTGTTTGATCTCTTATAATTATTTACCTTAAAAATGAAAGACTATGTACAATTTTTGTAATATGTTATGATGGCCCTAGGTGAGAGAGTTTGGTGAATTAGTTCATTTATATATGGGTTTTAGTTTGAAATTAGGGAGTTTTACTCCAAACTTATAAGCCATATTTATCATTTTAATTATTGTAATAAAAACCACATGACTTCCAACATTTAACAATATCGCACAAATTAAGGTTTGGAAGTGTATGCCAAATTAAGCAAATCGGAGAGATAGACGAGATATCACTTGTCAAAAAAAAAAGTTTCGATGCGCACCCTACATCTAGAACCTCATTCTACCTCGATTAATCGAGCTCGGGCAAGGTAAGCCCACAAATAGCTAGGATAAAGCTCTTTGAATGGAAACGACTCTATTTGTAGTGCTAGTACTCTATTAATGCAACGAACAACGACGCGCATGAATGACAAGCACTAGCTAGCTTGTCGTTGTTGTTCCTAGTCGATAATAAATCAAGGGATGCCAACATGGAGATGCATGTCATTGGGTTACAAAAGCATTTTTTCTACCGAAAAACACTTGGGTGCCCCAACACAGACACACAAGTCGGAGATGCACTCATCGTTTGTCTTTCGATATATCTCAAAGTAACAACGCACACGCTTTAATTAGAAAGAAAAATGCGTTGGTGCCCCAGCGCACAGGCCAACATAAATACGCACTCATCTCGAGAAACATACAGGCCCAAAAATCAAGGGCAGCTGGACGAGCCCATGTCCCACCTACACGTCGCTGTTGTACAAAACTCGAGGTGTTTTTCCAAAAGTAGGGTTGGTTTACAATTTATTTCGCAAAATAGGGAGGTTTTTTTTTTAATTATCAAAGTAGGCAATAACGCCTTTTCAAAAGGCGTTATTGGGTGTGGGTGGTTTGGTTGGAGGTGACGTGGCAACTGACGTGGCAGCGAGTTGTACAGATAGCGCCTTTTGAAAAGGCGCTATCTGTACATTTGGCCGCCACGTCACCGCCACCTCACCAACTGGACTTTTCGATCTGTCGCGACGCGCCGCTGCTGCCATTGTTCTGCGACGTCCTCATGGCGTTCTTTTTGCTGGCGCCGCATTGGCATATTGCTGCATCATCATGAGTCATTGGAAGCGTCGTCTCGGCCGCTCGACCTCGCATTGGCTGGTGTCGTCGTTGTTGTCGTAGTCGAGCGTTCTCGACAATTCCAAGCAAATGAGTTTATATTTGTATAAAAAAGAAACCAATTTCGAAAATATATATACATTGGTTTCAACCTTCAACTCTCTTTTCTAAACTAACTAACCTAACCTAACTAAACTAACTAAATAAATAACTAACTAACTCACTAACTAACTAACTAAACTAACTAACCAAACTAAACTAAATAACTAACTAACCAAACTAAACTAAATAACTAACTAAAGTTAACTAAACTAAATAACTAACTAACTAACTAACTAACCAAAGTAAACTAACCTAACTAACCTTAACTAACCTAACCAAACTAAACTAACAAACAAACTAAACTAACTAACCTTAACTAACTAACTAACAAACTAAACTAACTAACCTTAACTAACTAACCTTAACTAACCAAACCAAACTAAACTAACTAACCTAACCAATCTAAACTAACTAACTTAACTAACTAACTAACTAACTAACTAACTAACTAACTAAACTAAACTAAACTAAACTAAACTAACCTTAACTAACCTAACCTAACCAAACCAAACTAAACTAAATAACTAACTAACCTTAACTAAACTAACTAACTAACTAAGTAACTAACTAACTAACTAACTAACTAACTAACCAAAGTAAACTAAAATAACTAACCTTAACTAAACAAACTAAACAAAACGAACTAACCTTAAGTAACCTAACCAAACTAAACTAACTAAATAACTAACTAAGTAACTAACCTAAACTAAACTAACTAACCTAAACTAACCTAACCAAACCAAACTAAACTAACTAACTAACTAACTAACCTTAACTAAACTAAACTAACTAACCTTAACTAACCTAACCAAACCAAACTAAACTAAGTAACTAACTAACCTCAACTAAACTAACACCTAACTTTGTGCATGACATTGTGGTGTTTTTTGTGTCGAAGTTCAATGAAGACCGTGAAGATTCTCACACAAACAACAAAAAATAAACTAACTTAATTGCAAACTAAACATACTAACTAAATGGAGGAGTTTATTTTTGTAATAAAAAAAAAACCAATTATGAATATATATACATTCGTTCCAACCTTCAACTCTCTTTTCTAAACTAACTAACCTTAACTCACATTAACTAACCAATCTAAAATAACTAAGTAACCAAACTAACTAACTAACCTTAACTAACCTAACCATACCAAACTAAACTAACTAACTAACCAACATTAACTAAACTAACTAACTTACCTTAACTAAGTAACTACCTAAACAAACTAAACTAAAATTACTAACCTTAACTAACTTAACCAATCTAAAAACTAACTAACTAACTAACTAACTAACTAACCTTAACTACCCTAACCTTAACTACCTTAACCATACCAAACTAAAGTAACTAACTAACCAACGTTAACTAAACTAACGTACTAACTAACTAACTTAACTTAACTAAGTAACTACCTAAACAAACTAAACTAAAATTACTAACCTTAACTAACCTAGCCAATCTAAACTAACTAACTAACTAAACTAACTACCCAACCAACTAACTAACTAACTAACTAACTAACTAACTAACTAACTAACTAACTAAGTAACTAACTTAAACTACCCTAACCATACCAAACTAAAGTAACTAACTAACCAATATTAACTAAACTAACATACTAACTAACTAACTATGTTAACTTAAGTAAGTAACTAACTAACCAAACTAAACTTAACTAACTAACCTACCCTTACCTAACCAAAGTAAACAAACTAACTAACCGAACTTAACTAACTAATCTGCCTTACCTAACCAAAGTAAACAAACTAACTAACTAACGTTAACTAAACTAAGTAACGTTAACTAACCTAACCACCTAAACAATACAAACTTAGTAAACTAAAATAACTAACTTAACTAACTACAAACAACCAAAAAACGATGAACTAAACTAACCTACACAAACTAAGCAAACAACGAAGTAGATCGAGATTCATATATGTTAACAACCTAACCTAACCTATGTGAACTAAACTCGACGAACCTAACCTAACCTAACTATGTAAACTAAATTAACTAAACTAGACTAAGGAACATACCTAACTCAACTACACTAAACTAAACTAACCTCAACATCTAAACTAAACTAACTTAACTAACTAAGGTAATGAACCTAACCAAACTAAACTAATATAACCTAACCACCTACACCTAACCAACTTTGCTAACCACTTAGGTTAAATTAAACATATAAGCTAAACTAACTTAACGAACTAATTTAACTATTGAAGAGTAATCACAGATACGACATTATAATAATACGGAAAACATGAGAAATAAGTTTATTCAATGAGAAGGTTGTATACACGTACTTCGTTCACCCAAATCAGCAGCTATATACAAATCACCATGACTTGAAGAAAAGTCATCATGCAGGTCTATTCCTACGGTTACGTTGACGTTGTTGCTCGGTGATGCAAATCGGACGTACTATTTGTCTAGTTGGTCAATGTGTTTGTACATCCGATTGAGGTTGTTGAGGTAGCTGGTCTTGCATTGAATCACGTCGAGTTGATTCATGCGTTTCCTCTGGTGCTTTACTTGACTCACCTCTGCTACTGATGCTCCCAAAAATTGGAGGTGGAACCATCCCAAAATATTGGCTCCCTGTATGGGGTTGGGGAAAAGGAATATGAGGCTCCGGCATGGTCAACAAGTTCATGAAAGAGGGATCCCCACCATATGGCATATTGTAAGTATGAGGAGTAGGAGTATATGGACTAGGCATGTACTGAGGCAGTGACGGATACATTTGAGGATGAGACATTCCATGGTCCACATTTGAAGAGGACGGCCCAGGTGCGTATGGATCAAAATAGTAAGGAGGAAGATTCACGCTCGGCAGCCTGGGTACAAACATTTGAGCTTCTTGCTGGGGTGTGGACGAACGTCGGCTACTCTCACCAACAGTCTCTGTTCTACTCACTCTCGAACGAGATGAACGTGCTGGAGGAGATCGTCTGCTACTCTCTGCAACAATCTCAGTCTGAGTAGATGGACGTGGTGGACGAGGACGCCTGGTGCGTTCCCGCATAGTCTCTAGTCGTGTTTGTCTTCTTCTCACCTCTATGTTTGGTTCGGCCTGATCGTCTTCTTCATGGTCCTGTTTATTATCCTCATTAATGTCTTGCTCGACGTCAATTACGTCATGCGAAAGATTAGACCTTCGCCTTTCATCTTCGTCTAAAATTTGAATCCCTTCATCAAGCGCAGCAAGACCTTGCTCGTACCCATCCTCGATAAACACTCACCTCACTCGATGCACCAAGTTATGCTGATATACAAAATATAAGAGGTCAGAGCACGCAATATAAGATATTGAATGTTCGAGGAAAAGAAAGAGTTAGAATATTACCGAGTAGTCATGTAACGGCCCGTCGTGTCCAATGAATCTCCTAGTGACCGAGCGATACCACGTCATGTAGTCTTGGTGATCGTGGCCTTCATTAAGTGTCGCTGTGGCAATGGTGTCCCCACGATTCTCCCACATATGTATGTAGCTTGCGTGGATGGGAACCCAATTTTCATTATGATGTCCATGCAATTCGAGGTGGTGCAGTTGGGCGTCGTAAGCACAATTAGGTGGCACCACTCGTACCATGCCGAATTGTCTCATAACCCTTTCTGGTCGATGCCACTCCACAATGTTGAAACAAATAAGGGGACACATCGAGAGCCAACTTCGTGACCATTTGTACGGTAATCGGGAAGAGACCCCATGAGTTCTACATAAGGTTGCCAGACCACGTCATCCTCATGCCTTTGTGAGTCGAGTGCATCACGGTAAGTCGATACGACGTGCGTCGCACTTTGCGAAATCGAAAATGCATCGAGCCATCTGTGTAGAAGACAATAAGTTAAGATAAATGAAATTGGACAAGATTTTTATGCAAATTAACGACAAATCGACTTTAATACCTGTGTCCGAGTGGAACGTCCATAAGCATATTTTGGCCATCCACAGTTCGCTGCTGAGCTCTAGAAACACGCAGGCGCCGCGGTGCTATGAATGGAAATTTGTCCCATGCCCAAAGTTGTAAAAGAATTGACGCGGCAACCTCATGTGCCCCTGCGCGAGATCCGCGACACAACTCCCTGTACAAATAAGCCAAACAGGCACTCCCCCAACTATATTGTCCAGCTAGTTGGAAATCCTCCAGCAATGGTAGGAACATCAAATGTACGAATCGTTTGGACTTGTCGGCGAAAAGACAACCACCGATGAGTTGTAGTATGTACGAGCGAACGCAACGTTGGACCGACTCCTCATCGCTATCATCATCTATTGCTGGTACGTGACGCTCGAGCCAATCGACCTTAAGTTTACAACCAACGACGTCATCTCCACCGGGAGTTTGTCCAAGTAGCCTCTCGCAGACATCAGCATAGTCCGCGTCCGTCGTTCCCATCACAGGCATACCTTCGATAGGCAATCCAAGCTGTACCTGCACGTCTTGGAGTGTAATGGTGCACTCCCCACAATGCATATGAAATGTATGCATCTCAAGGCGCCATTTCTCTACAAACGCAGTAATCAAAGCCCAATCAAAGCTGAAAAATGCTACCCGAGATATCCCATAAAATCCACTGAATGAAGATATGGGATCATCCTAGAATGATACTGCGTCGTTCGATCAACGACCCCACGTCTTCGACGTACGCGCATTGTTTCGTAGACCTTGTAATTGAAAATGTATTAAAGTATGGTTTTGATACATTATTGGTGTAAATTTAACGAATTGAGGAAAAACATGTTACCTCACCCCTCCAGGTTCGCGTTGATCTGTGTGTAGATTGGAGTTGCAACAGTGATGGATCTGAAGGTCGTGGATCCATTGCAGCACAACTAAAAAGAAGGTTAGAAAAAGAAAATGAGTGTTGTACGAAACCAAACGATAAGTATTTACTATATTTTCACACAAAAACACACGATGATAATGTTCAAAAGTAACATATGTACGAACTTAAGTTACTTCACGCATTATACAAAATTGACTATAGGTTCTCATTGGATGGTTGAGGTCTCCTTGGACAATTTTTTTTTGTTATGTCCCTCTAAACGACAAATACCACACCGGTTCTTCCTAGTTGGGACTCGTTCACGGTCTCTATTTGGAAATGTTGTTCTTCTATGTCCTTCTTGATGACATATCCCACATTGCAAAGGTCTTTGGACATTAGGCAGATCCATCTCGGTATGTCTTCGCGATCCCTTAGGTCTCCCTCGGCCACGTCTGCATCTTGGGTCGGGTATGATCTTCGTCCCAAAAGTCGGCCAATACTTCTCATTTGGGATGGCCTTGAATTTGTACGAGTAGCATTGTGCGTACACATCCATCCTGTAGTATGGCTCGATGAACTGCGCGTAGCTCACTCGAACAAACGCACATGCTGCTAACACGTGTGAGCAGGGGAAACCAAACGACTACCATTTATTACAAGTGCACACCCGGTCCTTCAAGATGACAACTTGTGTGTTGTTGCCTTTATGCATGCGGTCTCCGTGTCTTCCTGTTAGCACTTCGAACTCACCAATATCTCGATTGATCAACGTGACGTGATGCCTCCTTGCGGCTTTCTCATATTTCGTGAATGCATTCATTACATATTCCGTGTACGGTTATCCGCTTGAGATTGCCTCATTGATTTCCTGGTTGCGTTGATCGTGGAACGCCACTAATCTGTAGTATATCATCTGAGTTAACGCCGTAATTGGCAAGAATCGAGCTCCCTTCAAGACCCCGTTAAAACACTCTGCAATTGCCGATGATACTTTAATAAGTAATAGTGGTTCGTCGAATATTTATTCTATTTTAGTGAAAAAAATACAATTAATACGTTCTACTTACCAATACCATTAGAATTCATCCATCCGTACCGCATGCCTCCGTCGCGCGCTTGCGTCCAAAGTTCTTTGGGGATGGCATTGACATATTGTAGGCATTGAGGCGTTCGTGAAGATAAGTTTGTAAAACGCTCCATGCACGCAATAAATTTCCGTTCTTGATGTTGAACAGCTGCTCGACCAAGCAGTACTTTCAAGGGTTCATTTTTGAAGTGTGTGCCGAAATTACTAAGCAAGTGTCGCAAGCAATAACGGTGGTACCCTTTAGGGGGACAAAAGCCGTTGCTTGGGGTGTTGACCGCCTCCAAAATGCCAGGGTAACGATCAGATATAACGCAAATCCCTTCTCTATCAGTCACGTGTTTGCGCAACATCCGCAAAAACCACCCCCACGAATCAGTTGATTTAGTTTCTGCAACGGCGAATGCAACTGGTAATATGTGTCCGTTTGCATCAACAGATAGCGCAATCATGAGCTTCCCACTATATTTGCCATATAGAAATGTCGCGTCAATCTGAAGCAGAGGCCTGCAAAACTTGAAAGCATGTGTTGAAGCTTCAAATGCAAAAAAACACACAACGAAATTGAGGAGACGCGGTTCTAATTTCATCAGCATGCCATTGTCTGTGTGACCACTCGATTCTTGTCCCCAGACTCTTACTCCTCACAGCCGCCAACCATCTTGGTAATTGAGCGTACGACTCGTCCCAATCTCCAAACACCCATGCAATTACTTTTCTCTTGGCATCCCAAATTCGCTTGTAGCTTACTTCGTGTCCGTATTTTTTCTTGATTATATCTACTAATGCCTTGATCGTGATACCTTGATCGCTCTTGACGACGCTTTGGATCTCTCGCGCAATCATGTTGGCGTCAAGTTGGGCATGACCGCGTCGTACGTTGGGATTTATACACTGTGCGGTACGTCTAACTGTGTTATCTCCCATAATAGTGTTTTCTTTCGGAAACATGCGCGAAGACGCCACATACACCCGTGTTGTGAAAATCTGCACTTAATCGCCTACGTAGTACTAGTCGATTCCATCACATGGTATTGACAATGTCTATTCACATGCCACATTTTAACGGCATGTTGTAAGTCGTTTTTATTGTCAAAACACATCCCTATCTCCAAATCGAAGTTAGACGTGTCTCCCCGAGTTTGTTTATGGAAATGTTGGGTCGCAGTTGAATTAGCCACCTCCTAATCGATTTCGTTATATCCCGGTATTGGTTGGTGAACTTCATCGTCACTAGCTTCCTCCAACAAAATCTCTTCATCGATAGCAAATTGCTCATCATCTTCCCCATTCTCCGCGCCCGGAGGGTCATATCTTGGATCATCCGTGCGAACATTAACGTCATCCCAAACCGCAACTGATGGAGGTTCGTTGTTGTGATGCGTTTCCTCATCAGTTTCGTTATTTTCGTCATCGTCATCGTCATCGTCGGTATATGCATTATTCTCTTCATGTAATGGAGCTACGAACCCCTCTTGCACGAGCTCAGACTGTGGGGATTGCATACGCAACCTTTCCATCATTAAGGTTGCGTCTGGCGTGTCACTACGTTCGTCAAGAACTGGCGAATGAACCGTGCGGTTTCGAATTGAGTCGACTGACTCAAATGTTAAATATATATCAACCGTTGTAGTTTTTGGTAAAGTGTCCACCGTCTCCCACATCAAGTCGAAGTGTGTCGCATCATTCAACAAGACAGGAATGAAATAATGTGAGCCTCCGGGGAGGACTATCATGTGGTGATACGTCATATGAACTATAGTATCCATTGATGAGATATGGAACGCGTTACAAATGTCATCAATCATTTCACGCCCACTCGACCCAAACTTAACCCACAACACTACAGATAGCGGTGAGCTGTACGCGATGCCATTGACCCCATTAACAATGGAGCCGTACGTATAGAATAGAAAAGGGATGTTTCTTTGTGACATGACCTACAGAGGTTTGGAAACTTGGATGTAAAAATGTTACAGACAAATGCATAAATTTCATAAGGGAAATAGTTGACAATCATGTGGTTATATAGCGCAATCGAACTTTCTGATGTAGAAGATCGCAATAATAGCGCAACTACAGAGCATACTCATTCTTTCGCACTTACATTTTCTGTGTAATAACGTTCAATAAATAAACATATGAACCGTTGTTCATAAACAGAATACGAATGTCCCTGTATATCATGCAAACCAAAACCCAACCCAAATAAATTATTATGAAAATACTAAATTAACGAACTTACTTGTTTCCTCTGGTTTTCCGCCGCAACGTAATATTCCTGCAATAACCTTGTATTTTCATTATTTTAGAACGCAAATAGTGTAATAAATCGGTTATAAAAATTTGTAGATGTGTTCATGAAACTTACGTGGATCGGAACGAATTCAAAGTCTAAATGAGCTTAGTCTACTATATATATGGTTTCATAAATTTTGGGGCTTTAACTAACCTTAACTAAAATAGAACATATATGGTTGGCCTTTGTTAAAACTGGCGTCTCTCTATTACTTTCAAATCATATAGTAATTATAGCTTCTTATTAGCATGCATGCAGTTAGGTGTAATTGCGATTCAATATTGATTTGTGAATTAAATAAGTAATGGCACTATATATTAACAACCTAAACAAACTATATGAACCATCTAATAACCTAAAAATACCAAATAATACGTAAACATATCCAAAACAAAAAAAATCCAATAATTGTAGACATGTTCAAGTGTTTTTAAGTGGATCGCAACGAATTCAAAGTCTAAATGAGCTTGGTGTACTATATATATGGTTTCATAAATTTAAGGGCTTTCCTTAACACGAAATAGAAAATATATGTTTGTGCAGTTTTGTGTATTGGAGGTAGGGCCATCATGGGGGGGAATCATGCGTTGAATCATAGATGTGTATGGTTGGCCGTGTTCAAACTGGCACCTCTCTATTACTTTCAGGTCATATACTAATTCTAGCTTCTTATTAGCTCGCATGCAGGTAGGTGTGATTGCGATTCAATATTGATTTGTGAATTAACAACACCTAAGTGATAACTAAACTACACTAACCTAAACAACATAAACTACACTAATATAAACAAAATTGGCAAACATATCTTCCAACATTGTTATGGTTTACTAAACAAAATACATTAAATAAACTAACTTACCTAACTAACATAAATACCTCAACTACCTAAACACTAACCAAACTAATACATAAACTTTTACTAACTTAAACAAACTAACTAAACTACCTTAAACTAACTTAATTTTCTAAACAAACTACCTTAAGTAAACTAACTAACCTAAAGACCGTAAATAACGTAACCTAATTGACTAACCTAACTAAACAAACAAACTAAACTAAACTAACCAAACTAATAAACTAACTAACCTTAACAAACATAAATACATATACTAAACTAGACTAAACTAAACAAACTTAACTAACTAAAAATACTTAACTAACTAAAAATACTTAACTAACTTAACTAACCACCAATACCTAAACTAAACATCTAACCTAAACTAACTTAAACAAACGTAATTAACTAAACATACCTCCTCATTCCGTAAATTAACTAAAATACCTCAAACGAACTTAATTAACTAAACTTAATTCACTAAACTTAATTAACTAAACGTAATTAACTAAACCAACTTAACTAAACTTAATTAAGTAAATTAACTTAAACAAACATAATTAACTAAACTAACTTAAACAAACTCACTAAACTAAACTAAACTAACTTAAACAAACTTAATAAATGACTAACCTAACTTAAACATACGTAATTAACTTAAACAAACTTAAACTAACTTAAAACAATTTAATTTCCTTAACTCACTTAAACAAACTTAAAACTAACTTAAACAAACTATCTTATACAAACTTAATTAAGTAACTAAACTAAAACAAACTAACTAAACTTACTTAAACAAACGTAATTTAATTTAACCAAACATAATTACCTAAACTCACTTGCACAAACTTAGACTAACTTAATCAAACTTAATTAACTAACAAACGTTACCTAACTAACTAAACTTATTAAACAAACTAAACTAACATAAACATACTTAATTAACTAAACTCACTTAAACAAACTAAAACTAACTTAATCAAACTAACTTAAACAATCTTATTTAACTAACTAAACTAACTCAATTACACATACCTTATCCTTCTCCTACTTCCACTCCGCTGCTACGCTGGCCTTCCTCCTCCGCCGCCTCCGCTGCTCCTTCCTCCCCCGCCGCCGCCGTAGATCCCTCCTCCACTGGCCGTCACCGCTGCTCTGCCTCACCACTGGACCGCCACAAGCCACCACGTTCCACGTACCACCACGTATCCCCGCCAAGCTCTACAAACGTCTCCGCCGCGCGCACACACTCGCCCATTCTCTCCCGTTAAAACACTCTGTCCGCCCCTCCTTCTTCCTCCTCCTCTGTCTCGCGGCTCTCGCTGGTTCGCTCCCCCCTCCCCTCCTTAAGTACCCGACCCACCCCACTTTCCACAGTAAACCCGTGACCCCGTGACCTACACCGCCCCCTACCCCCTACCCCTATACCAGTAAGGACGAAACCAACGCAAAGAATATATTCTCTGTGTCGGTTTCGGGAAGATGACTGTGGGGTGCAGATAGTGCCTTTTGAGAAGGCGCATCTGCACCCCACATTCACGGGTTTCCCCGGTCCACGTGGATCCACGTGGACCGGGAAAACCCTTTTTTTCCCACTTGGCATATGATAGCGCTTTCGCAGAAGGCACTATCAGTATGCCACGGGTTTTCCCGGTCCACGTGGATCCACGTGGACTCGGAAAACCCTAATGTGTCCATGTGGACATGTCGACGCGGACAAATACATTGATAGCGCCTTCTGCGAAGGCGCTATCAGTGTCCACCACTCCACTTGTCAGCCACGTGGATAGCGCCTTCTCAAAAGGCGCTATCCACGTGGCAACATAAAAAAAAGAAATTTGGCCACTGGCGCCTTCCCACCCCCCCAAAAAAAAAGTTTTTCACACCTAGTTTCCTCATTAAAAATTATAAGATTGTACTTTGGGAAAATTTTCAAAACTCAATGCGCATCCAAAGCACACAACCACCCACTACGCCCTCTCATTCTTCAACCTTGTTTTTCATCCCAATGCCCATCTCTGGAACTAAATCCTCAAAGCCAACATTTCCTCTCTGCCCATCACAATCTCCCTCTTCAACCGCTTCAAACTCTCCGAAACCACCCCTAATGACTACACATTCTCGTCCCTCATCAAGTGCTGTTGGATCCATAATGGGGTTTGGGAGGGTAGATTGATTCATGGATTGGTGGTGCGAAATGGGGTCTTGGGGTTTGTCTTTGTGGGCACTAGTTTGGTTGATTTCTATGGGAAAGATAGGGAGGTTGGGAGTGCAAGGAAGGTATTTGATGAAATGTCTGAGAGAAATGTGGTGTCATGGACGGCTATGGTTGTTGGGTATTTGAGTTTAGGGGATTTGAGGAGTGCCCGAGTGGTGTTTGACGAAATGCAGTGGAAGGATTGCGCGGCGCCGGTGTGGAATGCTATGGTTGATGGGTATGTGAAATGCGGTGATTCGGAGAGTGCTAGGAAGGTGTTTGATGAAATGCCTGAGAGAAATGTGGTTTCGTTTACGTGTTTGATTGATAGGTATGTGAAAGCGGGTGATATGGAGTCGGCGAGGGAACTGTTCGATCGGGCTTCGGCTAGAGATGTTGTTGCTTGGTCGGCGTTGATTTCGGGGTATGTGCAGAATGGGAATGCTAATAGAGCTGTGGAGATGTTTGTTGAGATGTGCAATGAGAATGTTAAACCTGATGAGTTTGCTATGGTTAACTTGATGTCTACGTATTCGCAAATTGGCAGCTCGGATTTGGGCTTATGGGTTGATTCCTATGTGACCCGGAACTCCGTTGATATTAGTCGACCTCACATTACTGCCGTGCTCATTCATATGAATGCTAAGTGTGGGAACATGGATAGAGGAAGGTTTAGTCCCAGATGAAGTAGCTTTTACGGTTTTACTTACAGCTTGTAGTCGCGCAGACCTTGTAGAAGAGGGAATGCAGTATCTTTGTTCTATGAAAAATGACTATGGCTTGGTTCCCTCCCCAGATCATTATCCCTTCATAGTCCATCTTCTTGGTCGAGCAGGGCACTCAGAAGCAGCTTATGATCTCATTGAATCAATGCCTGTCGAGCCTCATGCAAGTGCTTGGGGGGCATTGTTTGGGGCATGTAGGCTACATTGCAATATCAAATTTGGAGAGATAGTGGCTGGAAAACTTTTTCAACTTGCCTCGTAATCCTAGCAACTATGTGTTATTGTCAAACATATGTGCAAATGCAAATAGATGGACCGATGTTTTAGAAATGAGGAACGGAATGAGAGAGAGATGTGTTAGAAAGATACCTGGTCAGAGTCGGATTTAGATGGTGGCTGGAAAACTTTTTGGCTCGTGGACTTAACTTCCCCAATTATTTTCCCACTTGTTTAGCTTGTGAGTCTTATGGAAGCTTCTCACTATGCGAGTTTTACATCTCTTTATGTCTTTTCTTTCAATCAAGGGTGTTAAATTTTTCATTTTTTCGTTTCAGGTTGCCTACCAGTTTCATGTTATTTTTTTTAATCTAGATTTGATCTTATACTGGATTGCTACATTGAGCAAGGTACGGTACTGGTGAAACTTATTACCTCAATTTCTTATTTCACTTACTCTGAACTGTACTCGTGTGTCTACTTAGGCCTTGTTTGGTTAGGGGTGGAGTTATCTCCGGGAGATAACTTACAGGGAGTTGAGAACTAATCTTGTTTGGCTGCCCAACTTGCCTGCAAGTTATCTCTCAATTTACACTCATGGGTGTGAGATTTCTCCCCACCACCACCCTATAGAGTTATCTCCCAGGAGTTGTGGACACAATTACCCCTCAATCACTACCATTTTATTACCCATCTCCCTCTTGTTTGAAGGGCTTTATATGTGAATTCGTATTTTTTATTGGTTAAAAATTTAAAACTCCTTTGCAAGTTTAAAGTTGAACCAAACATGAAAATATTCACTCCAAGGAGATAACTCCGAACTAACACTGTAAGTTAGCAAAAACGAACCAAACGAGGCGCTAATGTTGGAATCATTCACTTGGCTCCCTATGCCTTTTTTTACTGCAATTTGTGGTTTTTTTTAGTCGATTGGACCCATCAAATGAATCATTCTTTTGAAGCTAGTCGACAGGAAGCTAGTCGACAGGTGTCTTTATTTGAATGTTGTACTTTTTTTTATGTGTGTGTGTGTGTGTGTGTGTCGTTTAGTTACATTTTGGTTGGGTTTTCCTCTTTGTTTTTCAAGTTCTATTCCTTTATCATCGTTCAAGTCTCATTTCATATTTTGTTTATATTTACTGAAGGTGTTGAGAAGAATGACTATGCATTTGTTCTCCATCATCAAAACTTTACCTGATTGTATTTTTCGGTTTATTTACTCATTGTGTTGATTTATTGGTTATAGGCAAGGTTCTGTTATTTTATTCTTCTAATTTTTATTTGTACTATATCAATACTTCCTACTAGTTTTAGTGGAACTAAGATTGTTCTTGTTCATTTTAAGCAGTGGCTGGCTTCATGACATATGTGATTGTTTGCGTTTCCTTGTTTCATGTTTTAAACTAATTAAGGTACTAAAGGTGGTGGAGATTACAAATGTTTCTGATTGCAAAGGAATTATGTAAGAGATGTAACTAGAGTTGGATTAAGACTACTACACATTGGGTGCCAAGGATCTATGGACATCGAGAATGATCCGCATTCTTAAAGATTTTGTGAGGTCACTGTTACTCCCAGCATTCTTCACCAAAATGCACATTTGACTCTTTGTTTAAAGAAAACCACTTTGAATTTGCATAGGCACCCCAAAAGCATCTCTTATAGTTTGATAAACCTGCCTATAACTTTATGTTGTTACTCAAAATCAATGATGAAAAGTAGAATCAATTTTCATTATTTTTGGGAGTTCATTCAGTTTTCTGCACTTAATTATAAGGGAAAAGACTTGTCATGGTGCTCAAAGTATTCTAAGAAGCTTTTTCAAGTGAATATTGATATTCTTAGTGGAATATTCCAGATATGGATTTTTTTCATTTTTTTGATTGATTTATTTATTTTGATGCCATGATTCTTTTCATTTTTATTTGACAAGATTTTGGAGTTTATTTCTGTGGCATATTTCTGTTGAATATGATCTTTATCTTTACCTTAAGATTAAAAGAAAATTATTGAGACATGAAGCATTATAAAGTGCGACTGCTCGAGTCATTTTCTTGAATGAAATTTCAATCATCAGGTGAAATTGGTTTTTCTTTCAAGCAAACATGTTCTTATGGGATTGGTGATGTAGGATGTGCCTGTTGAACTGAAATGTAGGTTTTGACTATGCGTGCTCGTTGATGCGGCTGACATTAATTTTGTCACAACCGTGCCTTGGGCCACGAGACATTAATGCAAACATGATTGCTCCAACTGCCGTGACTCGCCCAAAAGGCATGATTTTGTTTCTCCTTCTCTCGCTGGATCATCGTAACTACCCAATTTTAATTACGCCGTTATTATTGATTATTTTCATATTCGGACAGCAACTCAGATCCGCGAGGATGCCGCAGATATGTCAGGACGTGACTGATTAGGTAAATAGTGATTGTTTGCTTGATGTTTGCCTATTTGCGATGCCGTATATTACATTATTTTACCTAGCATCGCATGTGTATTTATATCTTTGAACCAAGCGAGATAGTGTAACGGGCGTTCGCCTCGAAAAATGTGTCAATACGGGTGCTGAGCAAGCGAAATGTGGGTACGGTAGGTCGGAAAAATAAATTGGATAATTAAATTAATTAAATGTAACGAATATTAACGATAAACATAGTCTAGGCCAATTGATCGAAATTGGTGACTATGGCGTGCCTTGTTATGCGTGCGGAGGTGTGGAACGCCGGATAACTGGAGATAATTGAACGAGACTAAAATTTTTTTGTATCTAATGAGGAGCAAATGAGAACATGACACATAAACGCCTAATACCCTCAAAATAAGGATTATCACTCATTCTCGCATTCTCAGAGGGTTAATGATCTGACAAGACTGTGAGGCCGCAACACTCAATGTAGCGACCTCGGGATTTAGGGTCACCACAATCATTTTCTCCTTTGAGGATCACTATAAGTTGCCGCCTCCAACAATGATGTAGTTGTAGACTCGTAGTGGCCATCTGATAGGAAATTTGCGGAGTTTAACACAAAACCCAAATAACATGGCCTGTAAACAAAAGGAAAATTGTCTAAACCAACCAGTTACCAATTAAAGGGTTTTGGCGTACGTATTTGTGATATTTGAAGTGCAGGGGCTTCTTTTTGACAGCAGATGGCTAGTTTGCATAGGGTTTGTCTTAATGGATGAGAGGTTCGGGACCATTTCATGCTTGTTCTTAGCTCAGTGATTTTGTATAGAGGGTTACTAATTTTGGTTCTTATTGGGTTTCACTATTTTGATACTAATGGAATCCCTGTACCGACTGTTTTAAAGAAGGTGAGATCAATATGTTTCATCAAGAAAATATAGGAGATTGAATAGGGACGCTGTCTTCTTAGTATGTTGGATGTTTTTTCTCAATGCTTTTCTCATAAAAAAAATCCAACCTAGTGTTTGTGACACCATGTTTATTGATTAAATCCTAATTAGTGCAGTGATTAATGAATTAGAGTTGGTTTATGATGCCTCAAAAACTCAGATGTCTGAGATGCAACATTTTAACTGTTGTGCAGTGATTTATTCTGAGCTTGATTACATTCGGATGTTTCACTAGAATTTGAATCCTTACATTCGTGTTTGATTGCCCTACGGCCGGATCTCTCCTTATCTAGCGATGCCAAAGTTAGCGACGAACATAACCATATTGGAAGGATTAGGTTCCTCCTCTTTAGTTCTCTTTTTCTTATCATGCTCTATTAAATTTTTTCAAGGGTATACATTACAGTGCTATACATTTTGCATTTCTCAAACTCAATTGACGCTATTGTTATGAATAGTGGCATTGCATTCTTAACACTGAGCATACTACTTAGATTTAAGTTGGGTTATTTCTTGTTCTCTTGGTGTGCTGCATTCATGTGCCTCACTATGTGTATATATGCGACTATTTAGATAGGAACTTACAACAAATGTGTAAAACCTGTATTGAATCTGTTTATTCATGGGAACTAACTTACTGCATGTTTGGGTTATGGCTAGCAACTTGCCATCGAAGCGGGAACCCTTAGTTGGAATTCCCTTCCAAGTTGGCGCTCATCGTTCTTTATTACACACATCGAGGGACCAATCAGGTGCTTGTTGAAAAAGAGCAAGTAATGGAAAACTAACCTACTGTAGACCCTACTAAGGCTGAGTAGCAATAAACTGCTACACAATAATTAGAGTTTTGATATATTAATATGCTATAGAATTATATTGGACCATACATCGAGATGCGTGCACGACTAGATACAAAATCCAACAGAATTCAACAACAATATGTATCGAAAGAAAGAAAAAATATTGCTTTGCTGTAGTGTTTATTTCTTTGAACTTTCCAGATTGGTTTGGGAAACTAGACTAGTCAATGTCAGGATGACTAGTTAATCGATTAAAATGGGTAATGTGACCATAGGCCAAGTAAAATTCAATTAAAATAATAGGCTATGGTGTACTTCGAATAGCGTGCCGAGATGCGGGGCATCAAGTGTCGGGCAGTCGAGGGTTAGTGGAATCACAAAATTTTGTTAATTTCGTGAATAAAAACATCAACCATATATATTATAATGGGCCTAAGCTAATTTAGTTGAATCAAATAAATCAATGCCTATAGTTTGGATATTTAAATTAGAAACCATGAGATTGTCCTAAAGATACGTGTTGACACATCTAGGAACCATGTGAGTAGCAAATTAGTATCACTTTGAATGGGTTAGTGGGAGTTAGTAGGATACATGTCAAGGTGTGGATCATTAGATGAGCTTCGAGATACGTAAATACATGGAGATCAATGACAAGGAATCAATATTACCTTAATATATAAGATCAACGCAAGGAAACCATTTTCATTTTCAACTTACTAATAAAGAGAACTTGTTGGAGAAGAATGAGATTGATGGAAAGAAGGAATCCATGGAAGATTGGTGAGAATTTCTCAAGCTAGGTGGTACATCAACTAGGTACACATCTTTTTATTTCAGATTGAAATCATTTTTTGTTTTTGGCTAATTCCAGAGGGTACATGATTGAATATTTGCAATTGGTTTATATATTTGGATTCCACATTTGAAGTTAATAATCCAACTATATTGAAGCTCTGAACTCGGATTTGAAATCATAAATATATGAATTTTTAAAGTTGCAAGACCAAAACTAGAATTCAGCATGCTATATTAGGAATTAGCTTCTGTAATTTGGTTATAACTTGCTCATTTTAGATCCAAATCGACCCAAACCGGTGGCATTTGAAAGCTTACTTAAAGGATAACAACTTTGCTTAACCGAAGATGTTGTAATTCAATTTTTCATGTCCAAAAGTGCTCTATAAGTAGGTGTTGGAATTCAGAATAAAAGTTTTGGAACTAAATTTATTAAAGATATAACTCCCTAACTACTTATCCAAATGAGCTGATATTTTAATATGTTGTATTTAGATATGTTTTTTGCCTTGTGACCGAAAATCACCTTTTTGGAAATATAGATTGGGAGGAATAGATTTTCTAAGTCTGCTGGTAAGATTAGGTTCCAATTATAGCTATGTTTAATAGAATCATGATATCTCTTTCATTTTAAATTTGAATTTTGCAAACTAAACCTTTCGGAAAGCTAAGATAGAGACCGTCGATCTTTGTATTGGTGGAGGATTTCGAGATTTGGGCTACTTGATGCCTAAAAATGCGTTGTAACATAAGACTGAAATTGAGACTTAATTTAGGCTTTAGAGCTGATTTAGGAAGATCGATTTGAAACATATTCAACCAATTTGAATACAAAATAAACATACTTAACTGACTTCAAGGACTTAGGGGATCGTAGCTCGGGTATCATGGAGCTTATCGGGCCAAATTTTGGTGTTCGGGGGAGTCGGAGCGCGTGTTAAAGTGCATAAACCCCATTGGAATAATTTACAAAATTCTTGATTTAGTTTATCAATTTCGCTTTTCATGTATGACGGCTGGTGGGCACACATGATGTTTTCACTCCTATTTCGGCGTGCGTATGTATTGGTTGTGGCAAAATTGCATGCACATATTACTTGTGATAGTGCTCGGGTCGATGGCAACATAATATATCTACAATTGTCGAGATGGATTAGGGTGGTCCTTATGTGTAACAGTGTTGGGAAGGGACCATGCCGTTTACTGAAGTTGGGGTTTAGCCACTATAAGCCTATAAATATATACTTGGTTCCTATTCGATTTATCGATAACTAGCTGGTATAGGTTAGGGTTTTCTCGTGATTACATGGATGTTACTGATTAATACTTTATTTATGAAATGGTTTAATTGGTATATGTTGTTTAATTATTTCACGCTACCGATTTTGCTTGTCGTGTGCTGCTTACATTCATGGGAATATGACATACTATTGGGAGGTGTTGTATTCGCATGTCTCATAGTTTATCAGTTTTATTTCATGATTGTTGTGTGGACTTCTCTTGGGATTTTACTCACTGGACTCGTCACTGTATTTGTTGGGTGGCTGAGTGCAGATCCTTCGACGAGCAAGGGCAAGGAGGTACCGGGCGACTACCTTTGAGATTGTGGACCCAGCTCGTGTGTGATATCAATATGTATTTATTTTACTTTTGTTGGATTCTTGGGACCATAGAACACTGATTACGTGCAAATGAAACTTTTGTTATACTTAACTCGACTTGATATATACGTGGTATCTTTTGCCGGGTTTTCCAGCACTTAGGATTGTTGAATACAGTATAACTTACTTAAATTAAAACTTCTGCTATAAAATTCCATTATAACTTGATAAATTGATTAACTAGCTAATGAAATCATTAATAATTATATGGAAATCAATTAGCTAATTTAGGAATAAAAGGAAAAGCGTAAGTAGCCAGGTACGTCGCAGAATGTCAAGAATAAGTGGGCAGTAGCCAGGTAGGTCGTGGAATGTCAAGAATAAGGCTTGGTGACGTACGTGGAGGGTAGCAATGCGGCTTGGAATTTGGGGTCGTCACAATAAAACTGATGACTTTCAATTGCATATAACTTTTGACTTGTGCAAAAAGGAGTAGAAACAGGCATTGAGTCAATGAGACCAATCTTTCGAAGAAGCTACAACACATACTTTTATTGATTCAGGAACAAACCTTAAGTGTCTCGAAATACTTCAAAACCAAGAAAATAATCCAACAAGAACGTGAGGAAGTTGAGGAAGACCCTAACAAGGGTGAGACACATCCCGAACCTTCACAAATAGTCTCTTCAATTAATTTGAATAACAACTTATATCTTTTACATAGTGTACACAAAGGAGTTAGTTAGACTAACTAACTCTCTAACTAACTCAATAATACAACCCTGTATAGCTAACCATGGTTACCATATTATTAACAATGATCAGTAGGAAGACACTAAACACTATGTCTAATATAGATTGTAACGACCTAAAATCTCTAATGATGTTTAATTCCTTAAACGGGATCAAAGACCTGTACTGTGGGACCCACACCGTGATAAGTCCATTGGCCAAGGCCAGGGCTGAGGTATATTTTATATTTGTTGTGATGTATGCCTAGTGTATTGTATATGTGTAGACTATTAAGTCAATTTATACAAGTATATAGGTATTGAGATGAACAAGGACATACCTCGAGTTGCGTGTCGACGTGGGACCAAGGTAGTGGCTTATGGGGTAGACTTAATTAATTTGAGTTAAATATAGTTTTCTATGTAGCTTTGATGTGGTCATATTGGATGTAACATTAAAGTGCCTAAGTTAGTGTGATAAAACAATAATCATATGATGTGCATCGAGACACGTGTTGACAAATCAAGAGGTAAATTGAGTCAACTTTGAGAGTCATTTAATTATGACTTGAGGGACAAGTGTGTCAAGGTAGTCCATTAATTAAGCCTCGAGATACGTGTGTACACATGATCAAGGGCTATGGTTTAAACATATCTAATAAGTCAAATGAACGTAAGTCAACAACTTGATCATTCATTCTCATCAAAACCAGTTAGGCAAGGAAGAAAAGAGAAAATAGAGATTGCTGGATTAATTTTGGTGGAGGAAAAGAACTGCAAAGTCATTGAAGGTTCAGTGAAGAAGAAGTTCTTCAAGCCAAGTAACTTCTCCACTCCATTAACAAAGCTCAAGTTGTGAATTCATGAATTTGATGTTATAGTTGCTATTTAATGTTAGGTTTGATGTTAGGGACCTCTTTTAGTGTGTATGAGGGTACTTATGGCGTAAACATGGCCTATGTGTAGCAAAAACCTATAATTCGAAATGCGGAATTCTGGGTGTTCTACTGCGCGTAGTGCGCTAGGTAGATAATCTAGCACGCTAATATTTATTGGAGCGCTTGATAATAGAGGTTGCATGCTAATGTTTAAATTAGCGTGATGTAGACTCAAAGTAGCGCACAAAAGTTGGAATTAGCGTGCTAATATCAGAATGAGCGGGCTAATTGCCCCTGCCAGTACAAAAATCATCAATTTCTAAAAATGGCTTAAACACTATAAATGGTTTTAAAACTCTAAGTACAGGTCCAAACCTACTCTAAAATTTATCAAACAACTTCAGGGAACTAACATGAGGTCTCGATAAATCGGGAAAGCCTTTTGGAGTGTCGAGAGGCCGGATAGGTTAGGATAAGTGTTGTGAATTGTAATCAAGGTTGTGAGAATTCTATATTTCATTTTATTGACTTTTATTGTTTTATGGTCTATTTGTAGACATTGCTACTCGAAATCTCGCATCATGTTGTTCTTGTTTCTATTCATGTTTGAATATTGTTGACATGATGCCTTGCGAATTGTCACATTGATTCAAATTTCTACTCTTGATGTTATTCTTGATAGATAGATGATCAAAAGCATGTTATTTGAATAAGTTAGATGGATTGGACTTGTATTCTATTTCTTTGGGCTTTGTAGCCGAGTTTTGAAATCTTAGAGAATTGGAACTATTGAATTTTGAAAACTAAAGTAAGGATTATATAGTGTCCATTGCACAAGAGATGTGCGGTTCACGAGGACATGGGTCTACCGGGGTTCAGGCACTCACCATTACATATGAGCGGCACATGAGGTATGATACTCGAGGTGGTCGTAAAGAATGGTATAGATGGTTTTTATGCGTAGAGCGCAGCTCCTCTATTTGTATGGAATATGTTGAGCGCAACTCCATACAATAGTGGGAAATGTTAGGTTATAGTTCTCACCACCGACCGGACGTAGATCATCTCGACTTAGCATGTGTCAGTCTGTACATTTTTAACTGTGATATTTACTTGCGTTACTCGATTCAACAATTGTTTTGCTACTTTATGCTTTTAAATACTTTGCTCATATTTTGAGAATGTGGTATAGAATTCTCCAATTATTACTTAAATATTACTATACTCACTATCTAATTTGTGATGGTAGGTGTACGTCCGTCGAGCAATAGCAGACCGAGGAAGGAGAATATCGACGACTTTCTTTGAGCATTTTTGCGATTCTCCTATCTCGTTTTTGTATGACTCGACTTTCGTTGTATTATTATTGTGTTATTACCTTTATGATATATACATGCAAGTGATGCTATGTTTTTTGGTTTTCCACACTTAAGATTTTTATATAAAAAGACCTTCCGCATAATCTTTAAAATACATAATAAAATTTATATGATAAAAAGTTTTAATCAACTCTGAAATCTAATAATGTCTAAACACGTGTATTGATGAATATATGGACGAAAGGCTAACTAATATGTAATTAAGTGTTATGTGGTTAGGATTGAGGCTTGATTACGAGATTAGGCTAGGCAGTGCTCTGTTTAGATGGTCAGAGTTGGTATCAGAGCATAGGTTTAGAGAACTATATGGTTTAAGGCAATAAAACAAAAACCTTAGTTATGAAAACCAGATGACCTTTGCCTAGAAATCATTAGTTGGGAAATGAGCGAAAGTGAGATCGGAGATTTCTTATAGGTACTTGTTAATTTCTACATGTATATATATATATATACTTATGTGTTGTGTCACGTAGAAGTTGATTCATGTTCACTATCCATTGCAAACCCCGATGGCTAATACGCGAGTGGGAGGAGATGTAGTGCCTAGTGGCAATAAGAATCCTATTATTACGGAGGATTTTTAGAGGCTGTCCGATCGAGTAACAACTCAGGCCTAGCAGTTGACCGATTTAATCGCCTCGATAACAGCTTATTTTGCTTCACCAGCATCGACATCGACTCCTACGACTACTACACCAACTGTATAGGCGCCAACACTTCCTACTACGGATTTAGCAGCGCCGATGGTGCGTACTATTCTAGCATTGACTGCACCAGTAGTGGAGATAGCTGAGGTAGTACCGTCTCCCAAGCCTGCATCCTCTAGCACGTCAGTTGAAGTTCAACTTGTGAAGGACTTCATTAGACTCAAAGAGCCTACTTCGATGGCGTACGAGATTTTTAGAAGATTGAGAATTTATTCTTTATTATAAGAAGCTACATAGGATATTGATGATTGAGGATACACTTTGGGCAGTGATCTCACCGTATACACTTGAGAGGGACGTCGAGGTGTGGTGGCGTACGACAATAGCTACTCATAGAGAGTTTGAGACTTGAGACTCTTTCAAGCAGAAGTTCTATCAGTATTACTTTTCGCCTTCAATAATGAAGAGGTTGAGAAGATAGTTCATGGATTTGAGATAGAGACCAGAGGAGCCTGTGATGTAGTACAAGGATATATATGATTATCTGAGATAGCTTGCTGGAGACTTAGTTAGAGATGACTGTGAGGATGAGTACCACTTTGGTGGACTCAGGCCAGACATTGGTATTACATAGTCAGTCTGGCGCTAAGACATTCAACGAGATCTATGAGCGAGCCCTATCACATAAAACATACTTTTTGGGCAGATTCGATGATGGCAGAGCACTAGGTCTAGTTTTGTCAACAGAGCAGGCTATGAAGTGTGAGAGAATGAGACAAAAGTTCTCAGGGGTCGGGGACGGCCACTCACCTATTGGCTGTGCCTCATATATCTTCCATTGCCCCAACGCGGAGCACTATAAATAGACTTCCTTCCCACCCCACGTAAGCCCAGCGTTGCCACCTCCCATTAGACCAACATTACCAACTCCCGCCGTTCCTGAACTTCCCGCCCCACATGGTCCACAGGAGCAGCGTAGGGTGGCAGAGGCTGAGGTCGAGATACTAGACAAGGACATGGACATTCGTAGAGACAGGATCAGGTTTAGGCTCAGGGTCAGCATAGACAGCTTACATGGATTAGATGCGGACAGGTTGGACACATTGTGAAAGAGTGCCCGCATCCTGCAGCAGTCTACGCCCAGCAGGCCCGAGAGGAGATTCATATGGTAGCCCAACCAAACAATGATGCCACGCGAGGTCTCATTGTGGGTATGATTTCCATTTGCGATAAAGATTTATATGTATTATTTGATTCTTCATCTACCATATCTTTCATTGTTGGTCGCATGGTAGACATCTTAGGGTTGAAACCTGTTAGGCTTAGCGTACACTTGATTTTGAGTACTGCGGCTGGGGATAGGGTTTACCCTAATAGTATTATTAAGGGATGTATGGTCGAAATAGATGGGGTAGAGCTACCTGCTAATTTTAGAGTCCTCGGATTTTTAGAGTTCAACGCGATTTTAGGGATTAACGGGTTAGCAGGATACCATGCTCATATAAACTATTTCAGTAAGACAGTAATATTTAAGATCTCAGGGCATCCGACGTTTACCTATAAAGGTAGTTTAGCGAGGACAGCGGGTACGAGAGGTCAACCTATGACTTGTGAGGACATGGAGGCATCGATCTCACTATACACTGCACCAAAAAGTTGGGGACCCATGCTAAAGGACATTGATTCTTAGAGAGTTTCCTGATGTATTTCCGGAGGATTTACCTAGTTTATCGCTGCCGCCAGAGATTGATTTTATTATTGAATTGGTATCGAGCACTAAATCAATTTTCATACCACCGTATCGTATGACACCATGAGAGTTAGAGGAGTCGAAGACTTAATTTCAGGATTTGTGACAGAAGGGATTCATCATAACTTCTATGTCGCCATAGGGAGCACCTGTTCTTTTTGTGAAGAAGAAATATGGTACTTTGAGACTTTATATCGACTATAAACAGTTGAATAAAGTCACAATTAGGAACAAATAACCACTCTCGAAGATTGATGATTTATTTGATCAACTGATATGAGCTTAGTTTTTCTCTAAGATAGACCTACGATCAGGGTATCATCAGCTCAGGATCAGGGATGAGGATAGGTTCAAAACAACTTTAGCACTATATATGGACATTCTCAGTTCGCGGTCATGCCATTTGGGCTGACCAATGCTCCAATAGTGTTTATGGATCTGATGCATCGTGATTTCATACCATTTCTTGATAGGTTTGTGATCGTCTTCATCAATGATATATTGATATAGTCGAAGACGAGGGAGGATCATGAGCAACATCTCAGGGAGACGGTGCAGACCTTGAGGGAGCATAGACTTTATGCTAGGTTCGACAAACGTGAATTTTGGTTCTCAAAGGTCAAGTTTTTAGGGGATGTTGTTAGAGCAACAGGGATAGCAGTGGATCCATCCAAGATTCAGGCAATTAAGGATTAGCCAGCACCAACTGCATTTACTTAGTTGAAGAGGCATTCGCTTAGTTGAAGAGACTATCGACTACTGCACCAGTATTGGAGTTACCAAAGCTTGGACATGGATTTTCATTGACTACTGCATTTATAGTGGTGTATAGAGCTTTAATGTGGTCACATTGAAAAATTAATTATCAAGCCTAAGTGAAATAAAACAAAGACCTTATGATGTGCATCGAGACACGTATTGAACTATCTAGAGACCAAGTGAGTTAAAGTTTGGAGTCATTCAAGCATGACTTGTAGGACAAGTGTATGAAAGACATCCACAAGATAAGCCTTGATAATGCAAATTGATGAGTGGCTAAGGTTTAATCAACTTGAACCATATACAACATTTTGGCCAATCAAACTTATCACTTCATTTTCATTCTCATCATTTGGCAAACAAAAAGGGAAGAAGAGAGATTGCCGGAGTGCTCTAGAGGTGGGAGAAAGCTCATGAAATCAGTGGAGTGAGGAAGAAGATCAAGCTAGGTACTCCATTAACATAGCTTGGTTGATTAATTCAATTCATGTATTTGGAGTTGTTGTTGCTGTTTTTGTGTTATGGTTGATGTTGAGGACCCCTACTAGTGTGTATGAGGGTTCCCAAACAATAAACAAGGCCTATCTGTAATGCAAACTCAGAATTCGAAACCCAGAATTCTGGGTTATGGTGCACATAGCGCGCTAGGTGAGAAATCTAGCGTGCTAGATATTAGAGTTAGCGCGCTAATATGTAAATTAGCATGCTAATGTCAAGAATTAGCACGCTAATATTGATTAGTGCGCTAAGGGTCTAAAGTAGCGCGCTAATTACCCTGGTAGCACTAAAATATGAAATTTTCCAAAATCTCCAAAACACTATAATTTGTTCTAAAACATGTTTTAGGACCTCATGATCCTATTGGAAGGTCTCAGGAGTTTAGGTATTCGTTTTGGGAGCGTGTTTGAGACGTGAGGGCGGGATAACGTGAGTCTAAAGTATGTAAGTAACCCAATTGAGGAAATGCATAGTAATTCATTTTTTGTATTTATTGGCTTTGTTGAAAAGTGCCTCTTTGTTGGGATTTTATTCGTTATTCCTTGGTTGAGTGTCTATAGCCTAAGTGTGTTGGGATGATACTCCTGGGATTACAGCTAGTTGGGCTAACGTGAACACTACCTGCGGGGGTGCAGCTACCCTACCAAACGTGAGTTTTCCCCAAGTACTGGATTGTTGTAGATTTAAGACCACTTAGTATGCCTCTTTTGATCTCCAGGGACTCATATTTCGTCATGAATATCTGTCAGTCTGTTATCTTGCATTTTCTTTGTTTTTATCTATCTTTAAATAACCGCATGATGTTTGGACTATTATTATATGATTCATGAATTACTGTTTATATCCTTCTGGTTATTATTTTCTACTTTATTGTGCTCATCGTCTAGTTTGTGACGTTGGGTGCAAAGCGGACAGAGATGAGCAAGGGGAAAGGACTAGTGATCAGTGATTTTCTTTGAGGACTTTTTGGAGCAGTTCCTTCCTTGCACGACTATATGTTTTGCCATTTTTGTTGTATTTATTGTATATTATTTCTTTTGAATACATCAGGACATATTGGGACTGAGTGATATGGGATAAACGTGTTTATATGATGGATTCAGGGTTTCCACAATGTAGGTTGTTTCATTTTTAATGAAATCTGAGTTATTTAATCTTGTCATAAGTTTAATTCTACTGCAAACTATTTTGTAAAAGACATAACTTAATAACTTAATGCTAAAAATATAAATTTATTGAGAATGTAACTATTCGAGGCTAACTAGGCTTGCGTCGACCTTGAGAGGATTCAGTCGGGGGTCCATGTAGGTTTAGGCCAGGCAGGACCCACTTTTATAGGGAACTATCACATATTTGCACACAAATATCGATACATAAATCAATTGACATTGATCAACTACCAGGTATCCATTCTAGATGTCCTAAAACCATATACTACTTGATAGTTTATAAGAAAATGATTGGGTAACCAATCATTTTTACTTTAAGGAAACCATGTACAAATGATTGGTTATAATTTCCTAAGGTCTTAGAGACTGACTTAGGGGTTCTAAACATAAGGAATTGGGTCTATATTGGTCATAAATGATTTGTGATAAGCGTTGTAACACAAGGAAAACAGGAATAACTCGAAAACCCATGAAGTTGGGAAACGAAAACCTGAACCTAGGTAAGTATGGATTCGCTTATTTATCAATGTTGCATGGCTATCCTAGTATATATATATATAGCTCATGTAGTTTATGGACTGAATGTGGGACTATGTACATTGTGATGATTTTCAATAAATGGAAACGGTGTGTAATGTGACCCACGAGAGTAACTCCTAGTTTTGAGAATAGGTTTACAGGAGATGGGTTATCTTCCCGGCCTATATGTAACTCCTGCTCAATCGTATTAATGGCATCAATAGGTAATCGACCCTAGTTTTATAAATTAAATAGGAATCACAGTGTAATAGTCATCGACAGTTTGGTTTGCATCCGTTATTTATTGAATTATATGTTTTCCATATTCTTGCTAGTTAACACTTGAGCATATTGTTTGTGCATAATGTTCTTGATTATTATATAGAATGTTGATGGTAGAGCAAATCCATACTTACTGAGCAAGTTAGAGCACTCGCCCCAAATTAACATTTCAAGAACTTCGAATAATGTTACGACTATTAGATAGAGAAGATTTATGAGTCTTAATCTTCTTTTTGATGTAATGACTCCCTTGTATTATATATTTGTATTGAATTACAGTTTTGTAATATCACAAGGGATGGAAGAATTTATATAACCGAGGTTTATGTTGGTTTGATTTGATACTATATATCGTGTTTTAATTATCAAAAAAATATTTTTGATGTGTTTAATAGTTGTTTTACATCGATATTTGATATACAGTGGTGTTTATCAGGTGTAAGAAGAAACGTTGTTGGCTCTAGTTAACTCTAACTGGTGTCCCGTAATCGGGATAGGGGATGCTACACGGTACATGTATATATTTAATTTTCATAGTATGTTGTTGTCAGTTATACAATGTATTATATTTCGGGTTTTCCACAGCTGGACGACTTGAAAGTTATTACAAATTATGGTTATGTTATGTTAAGACTTCAACTGTAAATTACGGATTATATACTTGCAACTTTATAAACAACGACTGAAAGGCTAACTAAATAATGGAATAATTGATTGATATAATCAATGATTAATGAGTTAGCACGACAATTAAGGGGCACTGACATGGCGATGACATAAACAGGGATATGAGACCCGCGTAGCAACTCACTCGACAGCCTCGGGGCGCGGGGCCGCCACAACAGAGGAGATGGGATGTAGGGCTGACAAAAGTTGCTCAGACCCGTTTTTCTGGTTTTGTCCGGACCCGTTTTAAATGGGTTCGGGCAATATTTTTGTAAAAAACATACGGGTCTGGACAATTTTTCGTGTCCGTATAAAAATAGGGGACTGGGTCCTTTCAACAATTTCAAAAAAATGGGTACCCGTTTAACGATTAATTAGGACTATTGAGATGATCTTTTTTTTTTGAAACTTTTGTGATGTGGGCATGCTATTTCGAGACTTAGACAATAGTGATGTGATGCTTTGCCTTGAATTCCTTGAAGATTTTTTTATCTATTATGTTTATATTGGAAATTAGAAAATTGTGATGTTATGTATTTACTTTTTGGTAGTAGAATGTTAGGTGACATGTAGTTGAGGTTTTTTTTTTTAAATAATTGATAAATAAAATATTTAATCATATTTAAAAATAAAAATCGAAAAAAAGGGAGCCGTATGTTTTATAAAAATAAGGGTCCGGACAAAAAAAAGTGCCCGTTTTAAAAATGGGAACGGGTCCGGACGTTAATTTTATTCATTATAAGGAGGGATGTCTAGTCCCGTTTATGTCCGGTCCTTTTTTTTTGCCACCCCTAATGGGAAGTACGACTAGTTTGGATACCGAGATCGGCAAATATGTGTGTAGATTAGATGGAAAAAAAATCCTTGGGGTCCTCTCAAGTTAATGTTATTTCTTTTGACCTCTACTGGAACTGCGTTTATTACTGTCCCAAGACACTATGAAATTTGCTTCTAGTTCAATTCATCTATCAAATAACTAAATGGCCTCAGAACCGTATTTGCTACAAAAAAAAGAACATGACCTTTGGAAAAATATGTATATCTTTCAGTTAGTTTTTTAAAAAGATACTCCCTCCTTTCAAAATTATAAGTCGTTTTGGAAAAATAATCCTTCTATAATTATAAGTCGTTTTAGGAATTTGAGAGAGTATTCACTGCTCTTTTAACTATTATACCCTTAAACAAATCAAATATTTATTACAATTAAAATCTTTCTCTTCATCAACTCATTATGGGTCAAAGGGTAGATGTGTAAATTAAACCAATAATTAAAGCTACCTTAATTAGCGTGCTAAAGCCAAATCGACTTATAATCTCTCCAGCCTCTCTCGCCTATCTCCAACCTCTCTCGCCTCTCGCCTCTCCGGCCCCTCCGGCCTCTCACCTCTCATCTCTCTCCGACCTTTATCGCCTCTCTCCGGCCACCTCTCCCCAGTAGCCCTTCGGTACTGCCGAATTTTCTTTGATTTTTTTTTTTTGTAAATTTCATATCTCTTATTTTGGATTTTCTTATTCTATTAATTAGTTTATTGTTGAACAAATTCTTTTTAGTTGAAAGAGTTTGTTGTTGTTTTAGATTTTTTCGGAGAACTGTTGTTTTGGATTTGTTACGTTGATTTGTTTTTGTTTTTTTTTGAAGTTGTATTGTTTTTATTTTAAAAATAATATTATTTTTTAAAAATAACTTTTTTTCAACCGATCAGAAAATAGCGATGGCTCCCCGTTGCTAATCCGTTTCTATTTCTGACACTCGTTGCTTTTTTTATAAGAAAATTATTGTATTGCTATAGTGTGCAAAAGTGAACCAAAAATAGGATTGGGACTTTTGTTCTGCAATCCGAAAGCAAAAATATATGAATGTCGTCGCTATTTTGGCATAACGACGAGACGTACACGATTATCGATGAGTTTTCGTCGCTAATCCCGCATTTTTTGTAGTGAATAACACCCCAAAGTCATACCCTTGGTGTGCAGGCCCGCATCTTTGAGAGGCGTTCGTGCACGCCTTGAGATACACACTCTGTGTGTTATGCATTGACAACTATGTGCACATACTTATTTTTATGTGGGGCCGAGCGCGCACAGATGTAACTCAGGAGTGTCATGGTAGAATCTTCTATCTTTAAATTTAATTGCTTATTGAACTCCTGGACACATGCCACCTAATTATCTATACATCATTTTCAATTAATTGCTTCTTCTCAGCATATCCTTTATATATATATATATACAACTAGAACGTGACTTCCATGTTCCACTAAAAAATATTGGAAAACTAAGCCTTAATTAATTAATTAATTGATTTGTATTAACTTGGATCCACATAAATTGTTTTTGAAAAAAAAAAAACCTGGATTCACATTATGATAGCGCCGTCTTTCACTCGCCACCATTAGTTGACAACCTAATTATTGTGTTCCTTTAGATACACATCAAGACAATCGCGAGCACATTTCAATACAAAATTTTTTTTTATAGAAAAAAAACAACTTTTGCATCCATCAAAGTTTGAGCCCAAAATTTCTTACTTTTAAATATCATATCAAATCATTGAGCTACCTAATGAGAGATTTTAGGACATCTAGAATGGATACCTGGTTGGTCAATTAATTTACGTATCGATAGTTGTGCGCAAATAAATCGATGTAAATTTTAGAGATACCAACAATCGAATGTCTAACACGAGTCACCCTAGCATTCTCATATCTAGTATTATAATACATGATATGCCAATGTCATGTGCTCCTAAAACAAGCCATATAAATTAGTACTTAGCTGTCCACTTGTCCAATAATATACTATATAAGTTATAGTGATCAACTAGTGCTCTTAATATATAATTAATTAGTTTAAGACACTAATTATTAATTACAACTTCGCGGAAGCCAAGTTGGCGCATGCATCTGCATGTATAAATAGGGTAATGAACAGATTGCATTTCAAGTCATCCATATCAATTACTCACTGCATCAAAGCACGTACCATCACAATTGTCTCATATATATCTTAGTTGGTTTAATTTTTTATTGAGAATGACTTCTTCAAAGGCTTTCCTCATGATTTTGGGCATTGTGCTACTAATTGGAGCTTTCACTGTCAACTCTGAGGCTGCTAGAGCTCTAGTCAATCCTACAATCACAGTGAAAAATGCTGGTGAGTAATATTTTTGCAGGTCATAAATAAAATTAAAATTCATAACTTCTACACGGGTCGGAGTGTTAAAGTTGTAATATAAATTAATAGTCTTAAAGTTTTTAAATTAGTTTTAGGGTTTCCTAGTTTGAATATTGTTTCTAATTAATTTAGTTTTAGGAGTCAAGTTTGTTGGTCCATTAATTCCCCAATTTGATTTTAGGGCTTATATGGATGAGTCATTCTCTTGTGAAATCAAATCGACTTTAAGTGCACTGTCCTCTTTCCGAATCTTTTTTTTTTTTGGAAAATTGATGGCTCATCCATTCACTAGAGATAATATTGCATGTGTCTCTATAATTGTGTAGTTGAGTTACATATAGCTGGTTTCCAAAATTAATATTTATATATAAGATAATTATACAGTAGAGCCCAAATATATACCTTGCGATGGGAACTATATCTATATATGTTCTTATGTGTTGCCAATATCGCTTAATAACATTTAATGCAATTAATGCACAAATGTATTACGTACCCTCTAGATCGTAATCCAATGAGCCTAAAATGATGAGTATATATTCACCATATTTATTTTGTGACTCGTTGTAAGTAGAACTCGTGAAAACTTATTTTAATTTTTATTCAAGTATATTATGTATATATATATAGTTGGTTATAAGAACATTGATTACAATATATAGAGTTTCAAATTGAACGGTGATCGATCATCTTAATTTGTGTTGTGGTTATTGCAGTGGAGGAAAAAATGGGTGGAGGCGGAGGTGGAGGTGGAGGTGGAGGAGAGATAAGTCATGCACGTAAATTGAGTGCTTTGGGTGATGCATTCTTGTGTTTTGGGAAATCAGTAATCGGTATAAAATGTTAATTTACAAGAGCTTTTTTGATATCTGAGGGTATTCAAGCCAAAGTCGCTACGTACTCCAATTATCATTATATGTTACAATATTATGAGTGATCGTGTGAGCGATTTTATTATTCAATTAATTGTAATGGTGTTTTGATTTTGATATTTACTTGATCATGATGTAATTAATAAGGGTGATTAGCAACATGCATGCATGCATGCATGCTATATGATCCATCAATTTGTTGCTGCCAACCTATGTAGGTCGGTAGTTACGCAGTGTGAATTTTCATTTTTCACAAGGTTTGTTTTGTGCAATGTTTTAATTTCCCAGTTTTGTGATCATATCTACTGCCTACGTGCTTTAGTACCAAAATGAAATACATATGCACTGATGATGTTATTTGTTAATTATTTAATTATTAGGTGATTTTGTTTGATCTCTTATAATTATTTACCTCAAAAAGGAAAGACTATGTACAATTTTTGTAATATATTATGCTGGCTTAGGTGAGAAAGTTTCGTGAACTAGTTCATTTATATATGGGTTTTAGTTTGAAATTAAGTGGGGGATTGCTCTAAATATGCCAAGGGCAGATAGGGAGTTTTACTCCAAACTTATAAGCCATATTTATCATTTTAATTATTGTAATAAAAACCACATGACTTCCAACATTTAACAATATTGCACAAATTAAGGTTTGGAAGTGTATGCCAAATTAAGCATATCGGGGAGACAGACAAGATATCACTTGTCAAAAAAAAAAAAAATAACGAAAAAGTTTCGATGCGCACCCTACATCTAGAACCTCATTCTACCCCGATTAATCGAGCTCGAGCAAGGTAAGCCCACAAATAGCTAAGATAAAGCTCTTTGAACGAAAACGACTCTATTTGTAGTACTAGTACTTTGTTAATGCAACGAACAACGACGCACATGAACGACAAGCACTAGCTAGCTTGTCATTGTTGTTCCTAGTCGATAATAAATCAAGGGATGCCAACATGGAGATGCGTGTCGTTGGGTCACAAAAGCATTTTATCAACCAAAAAACACTTGGGTGCCCCAACACAGACAAGCAAGTCGGAGATGCACTCGTCGTTGGTCTTTCGATACATCTCAAAGTAACAACGCACACGCTTTAATTAGAAAGGAAAATGTATTGGTACCCCAGCGCACAGGCCAACATGAATATGCACTAATCTCGAGAAACATACACGCCCAAAAATTAAGGGCAGCTGGACGAGCCCATGTCCCACCTACACGTCGGTGCCAAAACACCAAAGCACTTTCCTTTCCTATAGTAGTATGTTATTATTCCACAAGGACCTCGACTCACTCAATCCCCTATGAGCTCAATACTATCTCGCATTTCCACTCTCATAAACTCCACCAAAACCATTCTCCACCTCCACAAATTCCACTCCCGCATCATCCAAAACGGCTTCGAACAACACAACCTCATCATCAACCTCATCATCAACCTCTTCTTCAACCGCTTCAAACTCTCCAAAACAACCTTTGATGACTACACATTCTCGTCCCTCATCAAGTGCTGTTCGATCCATAATGGGGTTTGGGAGTGTAGATTGATTCATGGATTGTTGGTGCGAAATGGGGTCTTTGGGTTTGTCTTTGTGGGCACTAGTTTGGTTGATTTCTATGCGAAATGGTGTCTTGTGGTTTATCTTGGGGTTTTTCTATTGGTGATGTAGGACGTGCCTGTTGAACTGAAATGTAGGTTTTGACTGTGCGTGCTCATTGATGCGGCTGACATTAATTTTGCCACAACTGTGCCTTGGTCCACGAGACATTAATGCAAACATGATTGCTCCAACTGCCACCTTGAGAATGGCTCGCCCAAAAGGTATGATTTTGTTTCTCTTATTCTTTTGTTGGATCATTGTAACTGCCCAATTTTAATTATGCCATTATTATTGATTATTTTCAAATTTGGACAGCAGCTCAAATCCGCGTGGATGCCGCAGATATGTCAGGACGCGACTGACTAGCTAGGTAAATAGTGAATTTTTGCTTGATGTTTGCCTATTTGCGATACCGTATATTAAATTATTTTACCTAACATCGCATGTGTGTATTTATATCTTTAAACCAAACGAGATATTGTAATGGGCGTTCGCCTAAAAAAATGTGTCAATACGGGTGCTGAGCAAGCAAAATGTGGGTACAGTAGGTCGGGAAAATAAATTGGATATGTAAATTAATTAAATGTAACAAATATTAATGATAAACATAGTCTAGGCCAATTGATTGAAATTGGCGACTATGGCGCACATCATTATGCGTACCGAGGTGCGGAATGCCGGATAACTGGAGATAATTGAACAAGACTAAAAATTTGTGTATCTAATGAGGGGCAAATGAGAACATGACACATACACACCTAATACCCTCAAAATGAGTATTATCACTCAATCTCGCATTCTCGGTGGGTTAATGATCTGATAAGACTGCGGGGCCGCAACACTCAATGTGGCGACCTCGGGATTTTGGGTCACCATAATCATTTTCTCCTTTGAGGATCACAATAAGCTGCTGCCTCCAATAATGATGTAGTTGTAGACTCGTAGTGGCCATCTGATGGGAAATCTGCGGAGTTTAACACAAAACCCAAATAACTTGGCCTGTAAACATAAGGAAAATTATCTAAACCAACCAGTTACCAATTAAAGGGTTTTGGTGTACGTATGTGTGATATTTGAAGTGCATGGGCTTCTTTTTGACAGCAGATGGCTAGTTTGCATAGGGTTTGTCTTAATGGATGAGAGGTTCGGGACCATTTCATGCTTGTTCTTAGCTCAGTGATTTGTATCGAGGGTCACTAATTTTGGTTCTTATTGTGTTTCGTAATTTTGATATTAATGGAATCCCTGTACCGACTGTTTTAAAGAAATCGAGATCAATATTGTTTCATCTAGAAAATAAAGGAGATTGAAGAGGGACTCTGTCTTCTTAGTATTTGGATGTTTTTTCTTAATGCTTTTCTCATAAACAAAATCCAACCTAGTGTTTGTGACACCGTGTTTACTGATTAAATCCTAATTAGTGCAGTGATTAATGAATTAGAGTTGGTTTATGATGCCTCAAAAACTCAGATGTCTGAGATGCAATGTTTCAACTATTGTGCGGTGATTAATTCTTAGCTTGATTACATTCGGATGTTTCACTAGAATTTGAATACTTACATTCGTGTTTGATTGCCCTACGGCTGGGTCTCTCCTTATCTAGCAATGCCAAAGTTAGCGACAAACATAACCATATTGGAAGGATTGGGTTCTTCCTCTTTAGTTCTCTTTTTCTTCTCACGCTCTATTAAACGTTTTCAAGGGTATACATTACAGTGCTATACATTTTGCATTTCTCAAACTCAATCGACGCTATCGTTGTGAATAGTGGCATTGCATTCTTAACATTGATCATACTACATGTATTTAAGTTGGGTTATTTCTTGTTCTCTTGGTGTGCTGCATTCATGTTCCTTACTATGTGTATATATTGGACTGTTTAGATAGGAACTTACAACAAATGTGTAAAACCTATATTGAATCTGTTTAATTATGGGAACTAACTTTTTGCATGTTTGGGTTATGGCTAGGAACTTGCCGTCGAAGCGAGAACCTTTAGTTGGAATTCCCTTCCAAGTTGGCGCTCATCATTCTTTATTACATACGTCGAGGGACCAATCAGGCCCTCGTCGGAAAAGAGCAAGTAATGGAAAGCTAACCTATTGTAGACCCTACTAAAACGGAGCAACGATAAACTACTACACAATAATTGGAGTTTTGATACGTTAATATGCTGTAGAATTATATTGGAACATACATCGAGATGCGTGCACGACTAGATTCAAAATCCAACGGAGTTCAACAACAATATGTATCGAAAGAAAGAAAAAATATTGCTTTGCTGTAGTGTTTGTTTCTTTGAACTTTCTAGATTCTTTTGGCAACTAAAATTCACTTTTATGAGAATGTTAACCAACTAAAGTATCGGTTTCATGGAAATATATTTTAACGCCTTTTGAATTGAATATATTTATAGGTATGTGTCATATTCAATTTTTGAAAGACAATAGATTGACGCTTCTACCTTACCAAACTGTTAGATTGCCAAGATTCAATTTTTGAAATGTTGAATCAAATAACAAGAAGGTGAAGAAGATGAGAAAGACCCTAACATAGGTGAGACACTTCCAGAACCTTCACAAAGACTCTTCAATTTATCTGAATGACTACTTACAACTCTTATATAGTGTACATAGAGGAGTTAGCTAGACTAACTAACTCTCTAATTAACTCAACAATGCAACCTTATATAGCTAACCATGGTTATTATTAACCATGATCAGTAGGAAGACACTCAACACTATGTCTAACATCCCCCCTCAAATTGAACCTAAGTGAGAACAAACGTTAAATTTTTGACAAAGGAAAAGGAACCGAGACGGAGGTAACATTTTGGTGAAGACAACTGCAACCTGATGAAAAGTAGGAACAAAAGAGAAATTAAAATCACTAGCAACAAGCTTCTCACGAACAAAGTGAGCATCAATCTCAATGCGCTTCGTTCGAGCATGAAAAACAGGACTTGAGCCAAGGAATGAGCACCAATACTGTTAAACCAAAGTAGAGGATGAGAGGAGAGCTTGATATCTAACTCTAACAGAAAAGTAGTCAAGAGAATATCAGATACTCCAAGGGCAAGAGCCCCGTCGTTAGTCTTAGTAGAAGAACAAGCAATTACGGATTGTTTCTTGGAGGACAACGAAATCAAGTTACCACCAAGAAATAAACAAGATCCACTTGTAGAATGTTGATAATCCAAATCACCTACCCAGTTAGCATCAGTAAACACTTACAGTTGCAGAGAAGAAGAAGAATGACGAAAGCATACGCCAAAAGACTAAATGCCTTTGAGGTAGCGTAGAACACATTTGCAGGCAAGTCAGTGAACATCGGTTGGATGTTGAAGAAACTAGCTGAGCTTATTCAAAGCGAAACTAATATCAGGCCTAATATATGTGAGGTACTGGAGAGCTCCAACTATGCTGCAATAAATAGTAGGATCAGTAATGTAACGACCCAAACTAATAAAACTAAGATTAACGTTAATCTCGGAGATTAACGGTCGTAATTCGGGCGTTACGTGGACAACTCGATTGACTCAGACACGAGAACCGAGGAAATATGTTATTTATGGATGGTGTTTGTGTATTTGTGGTGTTTAAAAAATTATTATTATTATATTGCACAACATGTGTGTATGTTGTTATCGGGCAAGTTTATGTGATGGGTGTTTGTCTCGAAAGGCGTGTCAATGTAGGTGCCAGATAGGCGAAGTAAGGGTACACTAGGAAACTTGACTAATCAATGTCAGGATGACTAGTTAATCAATTAAAATGGGTAACGTGACCATAGGCCAAGTAAAATTCAATTAGAATGGTATAGATGGTTTTTGTGCGTAGAGCGCAGCTCCACTATTTGTATGGAATATGTTGAGCGCAACTCCATACAATAGTGGGAAAGGTTAGGTTATGGTTCTCACCACCTACCGGACGTATATCATCTCGACTCAGCATGTGTCAGTCTATACATTTTTAACTGTGATATTTACTTGCATTACTTGATTCAACAATTGTTTTGCTACTTTATGCTTTTAAATACTTTGCTCCTATTGTGAAAATGTGGCATATAATTCTCCAATTATTACTTAAATATTACTATACTCACTATCTAATTTGTGATGGTAGGTGTACGTCCGTCGAGCAATAGCAGACCGAGGAAGGAGAATATCGACGACTTTTTTTGAGCATTTCAGCGATTCTCCTATCTCATTTTTGTATGACTCCACTTTTGTTGTATTATTATTGTGTTATTACCTTTATGATATATACATGCAAGTGATGCTGTGTTTTTTGGTTTTCCACACTTAGGATTTTTATATAAAAAGACCTTCCGCATAATCTTTAAAATACATAATAATATTAAAATGATAAAAAGTTTTAATCAACTCTGAAATCTAATAATGTCTAAACACGTGTATTGATGAATATATAGACGAAAGGCTAACTAATATGTAATTAAGTGTTATGTGGTTAGGATTAAGGCTTGATTACGAGATTAGGCTAGGCAGTGCTCTGTTTAGATGGTCACAGTTGGTATCAGAGCATAGGTTTTGAGAACTATATGGTTTAAGGCAATAAAACACAAACCTTAGTTGTGAAAACCAGATGACCTTTGCCTAAAAATCATTAGTTGGGAAGTGAGTGAAAGTGAGATGGGAGATTTCTTATATGTACTTGTTAATTTCTACATGTATATATATATACTTATGCGTTGTGTCACGTAGAAGCTGATTCGCGTTCAATATCCATTGCAGACCCCGATAGCTAATACGCGAGTGGGAGGAGATGTAGTGCCTAGTGGCAATAAGACTCCTACTATTGCGGAGGATTTATAGAGGCTGTCTGATCGAGTAACAGCTCAGGCCTAGCAGTTGGCTGATTTCATCGCCTTGATAACAGCCCATTTTGCTCCACTAGCATCGACATCGACTCCTACGACTACTACACCAACCGTATAGGCGCCAACACTTCTCGCTACGGATTTAGCAGCGCCGTTGGTGCATTCTATTCTAGCATTGACCGCACCAGTAGTGGAGATAGCTGAGGTAGTACCGTCTCCCAAGCCTGCATCCTCTAGAACATCAATTAAATTTCAACTTGTGAAGGACTTCATTAGACTCAAACAGCCTACTTCGATGGCGTACGGGATTTGTACTCTATATGATCAAAAGCATGTTAATTGGAAAAGTTTGGTGGATCGGACTTGTATTCTATTTCTTTGGGCTTTGTAGCCGAGTTTTGAAATCTTAGAGAATTGAAACTATTGAGTTTTGAAAACTAAAGTAAGGATTATATAGTGTCCATTGCACAAGATATGTGCGGTTCGCGAGGACATGGGTCTATCGGGGTTGCGGCACTCACCATTACACATGAGCGGCACACGAGGTATGATACTTGAGGTGGTCGAAAAGAATGGTATATATGGTTTTTGTGCGTAGAGCGCAGCTCCACTATTTGTATGGAACATGTTGAGCGCAACTCAATACAATAATGGGAAAGGTTAGGTTATGGTTCTCACCACCGACCGGACGTATATCATCTCGACTCAGCATGTGTCAGTCTATACATTTTTAACTGTGATATTAACTTGCATTACTTGATTCAATAATTGTTTTGCTACTTTATGCTTTTAAATACTTTGCTCCTATTGTGAAAATGTGGCATAGAATTCTCCAATTATTATTTAAATATTACTATACTCACTATCTAATTTGTGATGGTAGGTTTACGTCCGTCGAGCAATAGCAGACCGAGGAAGGAGAATATCGACGACTTTCTTTGAGCATTTCAGCGATTCTCCTATCTCGTTTTTGTATGACTCGACTTTTGTTGTATTATTATTGTGTTATTACCTTTATGATATATACATGCAAGTGATGCTGTGTTTTTTGGTTTTCCACACTTAGGATTTTTATATAAAAAGACCTTCCGCATAATCTTTAAAATACATAATAATATTAAAATGATAAAAAGTTTTAATCAACTCTGAAATCTAATAATGTCTAAACACGTGTATTGATTAATATATGGATGAAAGGCTACCTAATACGTAATTAAGTGTTATGTGGTTAGGATTAAGGCTTGATTACGGGATTAGGCTAGGCAGTGCTCTGTTTAGATGGTCACAGTTGGTATCAGAGCATAGGTTTAGAGAACTATATGGTTTAAGGCAATAAAACACAAACCTTAGTTATGAAAACCAGATGACCTTTGCCTAGAAATCATTAGTTGGGAAGTGGGTGAAAGTGAGATGGGAGATTTCTTATATGCACTTGTTAATTTCTACATGTATATATATATATATATACTTATGCGTAGTGTCACGTAGAAGCTGATTCGTGTTCACTATCCATTGCAGACCCCGATAGCTAATACGCGAGTGGGGGGAGATGTAGTGCCTAGCGGCAATAAGACTCCTACTATTGCGGAAGATTTATAGAGGTTGTCTGATCGAGTAACAGCTCAGGCCTAGCAGTTGGCTGATTTCATCGCCTTGATAACAACCCATTTTGCTCCACCAGCATCGGCATCGACTCCTACGACTACTACACCAACAGTATAGGCGCCAACACTTCCTACTCCAGATTTAGCAGCGCCGTTGGTGCATACTATTCTAGCATTGACCGCACCAGTAGTGGAGATAGCTGAGGTAGTACCGTCTCCCAAGCCTGCATCCTCTAGAACATCAATTAAATTTCAACTTGTGAAGGACTTCATTAGACTCAAACAACCTACTACGATGGCGTACGGGATTTTTAGAAGATTGAGAATGGATTCTTTCTTATGAGAAGCTACATAGGATATTGATGATTGAGGATAAACTTTGGGCAGTGATCTCATCGTATACGCTTGAGAGGGACGTCGACGTGTGGTGGCGTATGACAATAGCTACTCACAGAGAGTTTGAGACTTGGGATTCTTTCAAGCAGAAGTTCTATCAGCATTACTTTTCGCGTTCAATAATGAAGAGGTTGAGAAGATAGTTCACGGATTTGAGATAGAGACTAGAGGAGCCTGTGATGTAGTACATGGATATATATGATTATCTGAGATAGCTTGCTGGAGACTTAGTTAGAGATGACTCTGAGGATGAGTACCCCTATGGGGGACTCAGGCCAGACATTGGTATTACGTAGTCAGTTCAAGCGCTAAGACATTCACCCAGATCTTTGAGCGAGCCCTATTACATAAAACATACTATTTTGGCAAAGTCGTTGATGGCAGAGCACTAGGTCTAGTTTTGTCAACAGAACAGGCTATGGAGTGTGAGAGAATGAGACAGAGGTTCTCGGGGGTCGGGGACAGCCACTCACCTATTGGCTGTGCCTCATATATATTCCATTGCCCCTGCACGGAGCACTATAAATAGACTTCCTTGCCATCTCACGTAAGCCTAGCGTTGCCCGCATCCTGTAGCACAGACAGCGTACATGCATTAGATGCGGATAGGTTGGACACATTGTGAAAGAGTGCCCGCATCCTGCAGCAGTCTACGCCCAGCAGGCCCGAGAGGAGATTCATATGGTAGCCCAACCAAACAACGATGCCACGCGAGGTCTCATTGTGGGTATGATTTCCATTTGCGATAGAGATTTATATGTATTATTTGATTATTCATGTACCATATCTTTCATTGTTGGTCGCATGGTAAACATCCTAGGGTTGAAATCTGTTAGGCTTAGTGTACACTTGATTTTGAGTACTGCGGATGGGGATAGGGTTTACCCTAATAGTATTATAAGGGATATATGGTCGAGATAGATGGGGTAGAGCTACCTGCTAATTTTAGAGTCCTCGAATTTTTAGAGTTTAACGCGATTTTAGGGATTAACTGGTTAGCAGGATACCATGCTCATATCAACTATTTTAGTAAGACAATAATATTTAAGATCTCAGGGCATCCAACGTTTACCTATAGAGGTAGTTTAGCGAGGACAGTGGGTACGAGAGGTCAACCTATGACTTGTGAGGACATGGAGGCATTGATCTCACTATACACTGCACCAAAAAGTTGGGGACCCATGCTAAAGGACATTGATTCTTAGAGAGTTTCCTGATGTATTTCCGGAGGATTTACCTAGTTTATCGCTGCAGCGAGAGATTGATTTTACTATTGAATTGGTATCGGGCACTAAATCAATTTCCATACCACCGTATCGTATGACACCACGAGAGTTAGAGGAGTTGATGGCTTAATTTCGGGATTTGCGACAGAAAGGATTCATCACAACTTCTATGTCGCTATAGGGAGCACTTGTTCTTTTTGTGAAGAAGAAATATGGTACTTTAAGACTTTATATCGACTATAAACAGTTGAACAAAGTCACAATTAGGAACAAATAACCACTCTCAAAGATTGATGATTCATTTGATCAACTAAGATGAGCTTAGTTTTTCTCTAAGATAGACCTATGATCAGGGTATCATCGGCTCAGGATCAGGGATGAGGATAGGTTCAAAACAGCTTTAGCACTATATATGGACATTCTCAGTTCACGGTCATGCCATTTGGGCTGACCAATGCTCCAACAGTGTTTATGGATATGATGCATCGTGATTTCATACCATTTCTTGATAGGTTTGTGATAGTCTTCATCAATGATATATTGATATAGTCGAAGACGAGGGAGGATCATGAGCAACATCTCAGGGAGACGGTGCAGACCTTGAGGGAGCATAGACTTTATGCTAGGTTCAGCAAATATGAATTTTGGTTCTCAAAGGTCAAGTTTCTAGGGCATGTTGTCAAAGCAACATGGATAGAAGTGGATCCATCCAAGATTCAGGCAATTAAGGATTAGCCAGCACCAACTGCAGTTACTGAGATCAAGAGCTTTCTAGGTTTGGCGGGGTATTATCGTTGATTTGTGAATGATTTCTTAAAAATTGCTTCACCACTTTTGAGATTGACCCAAAAAGATGTTAAATTTGTGTGGTATGAGGAATGCGAAGAGGCATTCGCTTAGTTGAAGAGACTATTGACTACTGCCCCAGTATTGGTGTTACCGAAGCTTGGACAGGGATTTTCAATATACATTAATATTTCTTATAGAGGTATGGAATGTGTGTTGATGCAGGATGTTTGTACAGTAGCTTATGCATCCAAATAGTTGAAGGTACATGAGTAGAATTATCCAACGTATGATTTGGAGCGGGCAGCAGTATTGTTTGCACTGAAGATATGATGACATTACCTGTATGGAAAGAAATTCACACTTTTTACTGATCATAAGAGTCTGAAGTATCTATTTACACAGAAGGATCTGAATATGAGACAACGCGGATGGTTAGAATTTTTAAAGGATTACAACTTTTCCTCGGAGTATCATCTGACAAAAGCGAACGTAGTCGCTAATGCGCTGAGTAGGATACCTGTTAGAGATGTGGAGATTCTTACCGAAACTCGGGTTGAGATTTGCGTTCAGATGAGAGTACTGACCGTGTCTACACCTAGAGTGTCAGAGGTTCAAAGGATCGATAGGTTGTACTCGAGGTTTAGTTAGTTGGCATAGAGTATAGATTTGGTTGATTAGACGGAGACGTTTGACCAATGTTTGAGATTCAGAGGCAGACTGTGGATACCTTCATTACCAGAGCTAAGACAAGAGATTCTTCGGTAGTCATATAGTTCCTGATTCACCATTCATCCTGGCAGGACCAAAATGTATCACGACATGAAGATACATTTTTAGTGGTCTGGGATGAAAGCAGATGTGTCTAAGTTTATTAGGAACTGTGAGGTTTTTCAGCAAGTGATGGTTGAAAATCACAGACTTTGAGGATTGCTACAACCTCTTCTCATTCCATGATGGAAGTGGGAGGACATTGCTATGAATTTTATGTAAGTTTGCGTATAACAACAGTTATCAGGCTAGTATTGAGATGACACCTTTTAAGGCTTTATATGGTAGACCGTGTCACTCCCCATCACGTGGGAGACCGTAAGGCCTGAGATTGTTGCCAATTACACGGAGAAGGTACAATTGATTCGTGATAAACTCAAGGGAGCCAGGATAGACAACAAAAGTATGCATACAGATATCGCGGTGATCTCACGTACACCGAGGGAGCCTATGTATATTTAAAGGTTTCCACTCAAAAAGGTGTTTAGAGGTTCGAAGTGAAAGATAAACTTGCACCGAGGTTTATTGAACCTTTCAGGATTAAGAAACGAGTCGGGAAGGTCGGATATGAGCTTGAGCTACCTCCACAGATGTCTGGAGTTCATCAAGTCTTTGATATATCCATGCTTCGATTAGCTGAGTCCAGAGCGAGTGATCGTTAGACTGTAGATTTGAGTCAGATAGACCTGAGTGAGTATATATCATATGAGGAGCAGACTGTGCAGATTTAGGATTGATTGGTGCAAAACATGAGATGCAAATCTATCCCTAAAGTACTCGTCAAGTGGTAGTTTTACGATGATACAGAACTTACTTGCGTACAAAAGGACTATATGCAAGATATGTTTCCGTACCTATTTGAGTTAGGTATAAATCCTAGTTCAAATTTTAAATTTCGAGGACGAGATTTTCATTAGTTGGGAAGAATTGTAATGACCCAAAATCTCTAATGATGTTTAAATCCTTAAATCGGATCAACGACCCGTACTGTGGTACTCATATCGTGATATGTCCATTGATTGAGGCAAGGGCCGAGGTATATTTTATATTCGTTGTGATGTATGCCTAGTGTATTGTATATGTGTAGACTATTAAGTCAATTTATACTTGTATATAGGTATCGAGACGAGCGGGGACGTACTTCGAGTTGTGTGTCGACATGAAACTGAGGTAGCGGCTTATGGGACAAGCTTAATTAATTTAAGTTAAATATGGTTTTTTAAGTAGCTTTGATGTGGTCATATTGGATGTAACATTAAAGTTCCTAAGTTAGTAAAATAAAGTAATAATCACATGATATGCATCGAGACACTTATTGAAAAATCAAGAGGTAAATTGATTCAACTTTGAGAGTCATTTAATTAGGACTTAAGGGACGAGTGTGTTAAGGTGGTCCATTAGTTGATCCTCGAGATACATGTGCACACATGATCAAGGGCCATGATTTGAACATATCTAATAAGTAGAATGAAACACATAAGTAAACAACTTGATCATTCATTCTCATCAAAATCGTTTAGGCAAGGAAGAAAGGAGAAAAGATAGATTGTTGGAGTAATCTTGGTGGGGGAGAAGAGCTACAAATCAATGAAGGTTTAGTGAAGAAGAAGAAGTTCTTCAAGCTGGGTAACTTCTCCACTCCATTAACAAAGCTCAAGTTGTGAATTCATGGATTTGATGTTATTGTTATTGTTTTATATAGGGTTTGATGTTAGGGACCTCTTGTAGTATGTATGAGGGCCCTAAGGCGTTAAAATGGCCTATGCGTAGCAAAGGGAATTCGAAATACTGAATTCTGGGTTCTGCTGCACATAGCGCGCTAGGTAGATAATCTAGCGCGCTAGGTAGATAATCTAGCGCGCTGGTATTTATTAGCGCGCTAGATATTAGAGGTAAACAAGCGCGCTAATCTTGATTAGTGCGCTAAAGATTTAAAGTAGAGCTCAAAAGTTGGAGTTCGCACGCTAATATTGGAATTAGCGTGCTAATTACCCCTGCCAATACAAAAATCAGCAAATTCCAAAAATGGCGTAAATATTATAAATGGTTTTAAAACTCTAAGTAAAGGTCCAAACCCACTCTAAAATTTATCAAACAACTCCAGGGAACTAACGGGAGGTCTTGAGAGTTCGGGAAAGCATTTTGGAGTGGTGGGAGTCCGGATAGTCTAGGATAAGCGTTGTGAATTGTAATTAGGGCTGTGAGAATTCTATATTTCATTTCATTGACTTTTTTTGTTTTATGGTCGATATGTAGACATTGCTACTCGAATCTCACATCATTTTGTTCTTGTTTCTATTAATGTTTGAATATTGTTGACATGATGCCTTGTGAAATGTTTCATTGATTCAAATTTCTACTCTTGATGCTATTCTTGATAGATAGATGATCAAAAGCATGCTATTAGGATAAGTTGGATGGATTAGACTTTTATTCTATTTCTTTAGGCTTTGTATCCTATCTAGTTTTGAAATCTCGAAGAATTATAACTATTGAAAACTAAAATATGGATTATCTAGTGTCCATTGCACAAGAAATGAACTGTTCACAGGGACATGGGGTCTATCGGGGTTCTGGTACTCACCACTACACTTGTGCAACACACAAGGTATGGGACTCCGGGTGGTCGGCAAGAATGAGATATATGATTTGTATGCGTAGAGCTCAGCTCCGCTATTTGTATGGAATATGTTGAGCACAACTCCATATAGTAGTGAGAAAGGTTAGGCGATAGTTCTCACCGCCGACCAGACGTAGGTCATCTCAATTTAGCATGTGTCGATCCATACATTTTTAAATGTGGTTGCATTACCTGATTCAACAATTCTTTCGCTACTTTAAGCTTTCAAATACCTTTCTTATAATTTGGAAATGCGGCATAGAATTCTCTTGTTATTACATAAATATTACTATACTCACCATCTAGTTTGTGACGGTGGGTGTAGGTCCGTCGAGCAGCAACATATCGAGGAAGGAGAAGATCGACGACTTTCTTTGATCATTTCGGCGATTCTCCCATCTCATTTTTGTATGACTCAACTTTGCTGTATTATTACCGTTTATATCTTTATTGTACATTTTGGGTTGTATAGTAGGTTGAGTGCATACTTTCCCATTTTTAATACTAACATATCATACTATGTTGTTACCTTTATGATATATATATGCGGGTGATGCTGTGTTTTTTGGTTATCCACACTTTAGGGTTTTTAAATAATTAGAGCTTCCGCATAATCTTTAAAATATATAATAATTTTAAAATGATAAAAACTTTTAATTAACTCTGAAATCTAATAATTTCTGAACACGTATATTTATGAATATAGGGATGAAAGGCTGACTAATATGTAATTAAGTGTTATGTAGTTAGCATTAAGGCTTGATTACGGGATTAGGATGGGCGGTGCCCTGTTTTGAAAAATGGGTCGTCACTCAGATATTCGAATTTGATACTTGTTTCGTGAAACAATAATGTACCAAAAAAATGCACAAGACAAAAAAAATATTATAAACATAATATCCATCTACGCAAATACTATCATATATTGTTAAAATTGCACTTCAATGAATTATCTCAATTTCTAAAACTAATTAATTTCGTGCAACAATACATAATACAATTTTTTTTAATTTACATAATAGAAATTTTATATGGTTGAATTGATATGTTGGAATAAATATATCTAAAGCATAATAAAAAATGAAAAATAAATAAATAAAAAGAGCTAAACTATTCTCATATTTACAAGGTTATTTTCTCGATACGTGATTTTTAAGATTATTTATGATTATATGTTCTACGTACGTCAACAAATTATTTATCTCACAAGCGTTGCATCATAAAGTTAGAAGGTTTGAACTTTGTGACCTCTAAAAAACACGAGTGAACATATAGTGAGTCTCAACCATTGCATCAAGACCACATTTTGGTTTACAATTAATGTTAAAGTTACAAAATAAATTACAAATGACATAAAATACATTCTCAACTTAAAGGAAAAATAAATTACAAATGACATAAAATACATTCTCAACCAGAATCAAATAAAACATATAAATCGTGATTGCAAATAGAAACTGTACCCTCAATAAGACCTCGTATAGCATCAACGTCTGGTTGGGCTACCATGTGAACCTCTTCTCGGGCCTGCTGTGCGTACACTACTATAGGATGCGGGCACTCTCTCACGATGCGTCCGAACTGTAGCATGTCAAGTGTCTGCGCTGACCCTTAGTCTCAGACTGGCCCTGTGCCGTGCCTAATACTAACCCTGTCTCTACAACTGTTCTGGTCTATATCTCGTATCTCGGCCTCGGCCTCTGCCTCGACCTCTGGCACATTGCAGCTGCTGCCGTGAAGCTGTGGGACGGGAAGTGGAGGAACAACAGGAGCTAGTAAGGCTAGTTTGATGGGAGGTGGCAAGGGAACTCTGCCCACTGTGCTTTATGTTGGAGCAATGGATGATACATGAGGCATAACCAGTGGGTGCATAGCTATCCCCGAGCCCCGAGATCCTCGATTCCATGCAAGTTTACAATCTCCACGAAAATAGTGCAACGCTCAAAAGTACAATACACAAGAAATGCAACCAAACTCTCCACTACTGTAGACTAAGCACCAATAGGAATCGATAGGACTTTAATAGGCTATAACATGGCTATGATAGGGTACTAAGGAAGTGATATAAAGGGTATGCAAAAACATTGGAAAACTAGAACTTAGACTATCAAATAATTCTCTGAGAACATGAATATAACTAAACTGCACTTTAATTCATTTTTCATTCAATATGTGTAGTCTTCACCTTTTTCCAACCACTCGGCTCCTAGCTCCATTTCCTGCGAATGTCGTTTTAGGTGAGACTCTCTAATCATGAATTTCCCCATAATTTGGGCACGTAAACAATTTTTCTTCTATTTTTTTCTCCTCATGTCTCATTATAAGGATTCCAAGTCTAAGTCTAGTTTCCAACTAGGTAAAAGGATATAAGGCTAATGACTAAGGGTTTAATGATAGGCGATTAAGAGAATCAGGTTTACTTCGGCTCAAATGGGCTAACTAGTGTTATAATGATGGGTACATTTTTCCTCAAAAATGTTTCAGTTATAAGAATTCAGCCTCGAGTGGGTTACACCCTCGTTCTAGCACCCAAGAAATTTGACTTGCACAATTTTGACCATTTGCCCCCTTTGCTATCTAGTATAAGGCTCGACCAACATATTAAGTTCCTAATCATGAAATCATAGGAATGCTGGATTACGGGCTCGAGTAAGTGTTTCTCCTAATTTCTCATGAGTTTCAAGTCAAAAGGGCAACCATAGTGTACTCATCCATAACCAAAGGCATCAAACAAAATCTCAAGCGACTCTAAACAATATAAAAATGAAAATTATACAAAATACATGCATGAAAGTGTATCAACTCCTAATGAAATTAGAAAGGGAAATATGGAGGGAAGAGAAATAGAAGAAATGAATGAATAAGAGATACTAAACACCACCAATATTGTCCAACAACCACGAATAGCCGCATACGATTGAAAAAATTCTAATGATCTCACCTGCGGTCTTTTTCACAGAAATTCGTCCAACTCAATGCACAAATCCTAAAGTACCCCCAAACTTATTCTAATTCTTTTCGTCAAGGTTCACAATAAGTCGAGGTGCAGATGGAATCACACAAGATGATGAAAGAACATGATAGATATAGAAGCAAGGAAATGATACAGGATCATGCAGAAGACAAACACTAACTCTAAATTTACAAATAAAAAGTAAACAAAATAAATACAAGTAACCTTACCAAATCTCAATGTGACTAAATGTGGGTATAGAACATGTGATGAACCGCAGGAGTAATATCGAGCTCTCAAAATTCAGTGCACTATGCAGAGGTTGCAACACCTGTAAAAAATTACAAAAGAGACAACGATAAGAATACCACAAAAATACTAAAATAAAAATATAAAAGAAAAGCGATAGAAACTTGTGGTGTATCCCAAGAGCGCATTTTTTTAACGTCGTTGGCTCGACTCAGTCATATGAGATCTATTTGTTTATTTATTTAAATTACCTTTCATAGTATTTTTTCCCCTTTGCTATAGTTTGAATAATTGAGGTTAAATTCATGTTTAAACCTTGATTTATTTGCAATGAGTTGTAAGTACCCATGCTTGTGCAGTAAGACCACACTAGTGACAATTGACCTTAACAATTGATTGGCCTTTTTGGAGCACAGGAAATGGAGAGGTCACCAACAGACTAAGTAACGGAGAAAAAGACATACATGGAGCACTCGTGTTCATAACCACTCAATAGTCCTCGGGATCAGTACATTACCGCCCTCCACGAACTCGATCAAGCTCCCATTTGCGACACGTGGCACTCGACTAGCATGTCCACGGCTTTCTCTCTCACCCATCGATCTTGCCTCGATCTATGTCCAGTCTCCCACATTTTCGCACAAAGTCATGCAATTTACTTGTCCCTCTAACTGCTATGTGTGTACGTCTCAGTGGCCAGCGCCTTCTATAGCAATTCACTCATCTAATAATGTGCTGCCACATCACGCTTCACCAGCAAACTCCTCCAATCGTGGCCTAATACATGGCGAGACCCTGCAAACAACACAAAACAACCATTGGATCCTCCTCGGAGGACGTGTCACGAGACCAACCATTAAAATTGATTTCTCTCTTCCAGAGAGCAAGTTAGAAGGTGTTTTTATATTAGGAATTAGGTATTCTTATGAGGACTCACTTTTTGGATAGCTACATTTCTATTTTCTATTTTCATCTCCAACAAACCATTATTCTCTTGCTTTCTTTTTGAGTTTTAATGGAGATTTTAAGCATTCTATTTGACTAAGTTCGTTGATCTAAATCAGAGGTAAAGCAAACTACCCTTTTGGCATAAAAAACATCATCAATAGGGACAGAGAAAGGAAATGCTCAACCTCTTCCAAGGGGGATGGACTAGTTAGTTGCATACCATGCTCAGATCGACTGTTTCAGCAAGATAGTGATATTTGAGATCCTAGGCCCTCCACCATTCACTTATAAAGGTAGTACAGCGAGGACTGTAGGAACGAGAGGTCGACTTACGACTCGAGAGGAGATGGAAGCATTGATATCATTGTATATTGTACCAGAGAGTCGGAGACCTTAGGTGGAAGATATACCGGTTGTTAGAGAATTTCCTAATTTTTTCCCGATGATTTACCTGGTTTACAACCGTCGCGAGAGATCGATTTCATTATTGAGTTGGTACTAGGTACGAAATCGATTTCTATACCACCATACCAGATGGCACCACGAGAGCTAGAAGAGTTAAAGACTAAGCTCCAGGATTTGGTACATAAGGGATTCATCACACCTTCCATGTCGATAGATCATCCGGTTTCCACTTCTAAGGTTTGTCTTTTATATGAGTTCGTGTTTTTCTTATTTATCCCTAAGGTTCTAATACCTATGCTCTGATACCAACTGTGACGACCCCTCTCCTAATCTAGGGCACCGCCCGGCCTAATCCCATAATTAAGCCCTAATCCTATCCATGCAAGACTCAACTACGTATTAGTCAGCCTTTACAATCTAAACACCTCTTTTCTCGTGTTCATGATAATACACTAGTCCTACTAGTTTATAAAATTTAGAGTTAATTAAATTTTTTTATTAACTTAATTATTTAGCATAAGTCTTATTGGTTATGCGGAAGCAATTAGTAGATTATGCGGAAGCCATTTATAAAATCCTAAGTGTGGAAAACCAGGAAATGACATCATATATATAAAGTCCTCAAAATGCAGTGAAACGGTAAAATAGTCTAAGTCAGGTCGGGGAAACTAACGCTCAACCCAATATATAACCCAAATAGTATTTGAAAGACATATACAACATATACAATCAAAATACCAAAAGAAGACCTACAATCGATGCAGTGACGCGTCTGGGGCTCAAGGATAATCGTCAATCTTCTCCTTGCCCGGCCTGCTGGTAGATGGCTCTGCACCCACCGTCAAAAAAAGGACAGTGAGTACAAGAATAAAACAATAATCCCTGATGACAAGTTTAATTCGCAGTTCCAAATATTCAAATGGTATTTAAAGCATATAAATGGGAAACCTGAAAAATAAACCATATGCGAGTAAATACCAGAGTTAAACAAATGATACTCACACTAGGCTAAGTAGTGGTGATTTAGGTCCGGTCATCAGTGAAACGTGTCACTCCAACTCAATAATCATATAGCACAAGAGACTCTAACCTAAGTGTTACCAGGGACTCTAACCCCGGTGTGTAGACCACCTCAGGGACTCTAACCCAGAGTGTCATATAGTGTCAAGTAACACGTGCCAATATCCCCAGGGACTCTAACCCCATAGGTTGTGCATACCTCGATTGAGTATGGGACCTAAATGAGAATACTACTTTTAAAATTTCAAGAAATACCAAGTATGGATTGTTAAGGCATAGGCACAACTATACACCTAAACAAATAAGGAATACAAGTCCTCTTAAACATTTATAAGATATTCACTAGCCTAATAACATGTTATTTATCATTCAATTCACATTTAAAACAACAAGAATAGACATGGCATGGGATAGAATCAATGAATCAAATCAAATGAATGGGTATCATGCAAACTAGACTCATCAAGTTAGCATAGACGCAAAGAACACATTATATAAGAATACAAAGGCAAAATAGTCAAATGGACTATGCAAGGAAAACGATTAATAGAAATTAAATGCTAAGTAAAGTTGCCATTGGGTATACTCACAATAACAAAGTAAAGTCCTAGCTTTACTAGCCTCCCGATAATCCAAATCTTGTATTCGCTCTCTCGTACCCTTTTCCTAGGTTCTTGAGTTCGGTATCTCATTAGTTCAAATATAGTGGATTTAAGCTCAATTTAGTAGTGTTTATTGTGTATTCAAATTGGTTCAATAGACTTTAAATCAATCTTCCTAAATCAGCCCCTAAAGACTAAATTAAGTTTCAATTTTAGTCGTACATTTTAACGCAATTTTAGGCATGAAATGGTCAAAATATCGAAATCATACATTTTTATAATTATTGTTGGTCTCTCTCTTAGCTTTCCAGAAAGGTTTAGTTTGCAAAATTCCGATTTAAAATGAAAGAGATATCATGATTTTACTAAACATATGTCTAATTGGAACTTAATCCGACTAGCGGAATGAGAAAATCTATTTCTCCCAATCTATAGTTTCTAAAAATGCGTTTTTCGGTCACGAGGCATCAAATATATCCACATAAAACATACTAAAAGATCAGCTCATTTGGGTAAGTAGTTAGGGAGTTATGCCTTTAACAAGTTCAATTTCAAAACATTCCTTTTTAATTCTAGCACCTACTTATAGAGCATGTTTGTACATACAAACGTTTGAATCAAAATACCTTCAATATGGTTTGGATCAATTTAGATCTAAAATGAGTAGATTATGACCAAATTACCCAGGTTGATTCCTAATACAACATGCAAAATTCTTGTTTTGGTGTTGCAATTTCAAAAATTCATATCTTTATGATTTCAAAACCAAATTAAGAACTTCAATATAGCTGGATTATCAGCTTGAAATGAGGAATCCAAATATATAAATTAATTGCAAATACTAGATCATCTATTATTTCAAATTAACCTAAAATCAGAACTTGTTCTAATTTCAACTAAAAAGATTTGTACCTAGTTGATGTAGCACCCTAGCTTGAGAATTTCTCACTAACTCTCATGGATTCCTTCAACACCTTGATGATTCACTCCTCTCTGGCAATTCCTTTTTCTTCTCCAGCAAAAATGAATAAGTTTGCATGTTGTTTGATCACTAATATTAAGGTGATGTTCCTTCCCAGCCCTTAATATTCATGGATTTATGTATCCCTAGGAATATGTAATGGTCCACCTTTGTCATATATCCCACTAACTCTCACTAACTTAACCTCAAGTGATACCATTTCACTACTCACCTAGTTCCCAGATGTGCCAATGTGTATCTTTAGACCAATCTTATGTTTTCCATTTAATTTACTCAAATATAGGCCTTTACTTTTATTTACATTAGCCAACACAACCATAGGCTTACAAGTAATTCCTTATTTCATATTAGTATTAAATAATTACCAAAATGCTAACTACCTAGTTCCCTGACTCGCACGCTACTCGAGGCACGTCCCCGCTCTCGTCTCGATGTACAAACCGACTTAGTAAGTTTACACAATATATAACACTAGGCATACATCAATACAAAAATATAATATACCTCGGACATGTGCCTCGATCGGTGCACGTATCACTGTGTAGGTCCCACGTCAAGGTTCGTTGATCTTGATTAAGGAATTAAAACGGGGGTTAGAGATTTGGGCCGTGATAGGGTCATACCAAATATAATGTTTGACTTGCTATGGATCTTATCCTTTTAGGCTCGCATAAGATGAGGTGAATACTCTCGTGTAACGAGGTAATTAACCAAATCTACAAACCAAGGGAGTTCATTTGAGAAGGCTAAAAGATGTTCATTAAGGAAATCATCTCGAAGTGGGAAGGGTAATACCTTTGTGCTTCTCCTAGAGGTTTAGACTCGTTTTTTTAACTACTTCCATCATCGGTGGTTCTATCACCGTTGTGCTTCTCCTAAAGGTTTAGACTCTTCTTTCATATGTATTTGATGCATGCATGTGGAAAGGGTAATACCTTTGATGTCAGCAATCGTCCAACCTAATGCTTCTTTGAACTCTCGAAGCACATGTGTGGGCTTCTTTTCCTCTGGTAATGTGAGTTTAGTTGAGTTGATCACATGTAAAGTCTCATTCTCACCTAAAAACACATATTTGAGATGAAAAGGCAGTGGTTTGAGCTCCATAGTAGAGGCTCGCTCCATAGAGGGGAGAAGTGTAGAGTTCAAAGCAGGTAGGTGAAGATATGCTAGGGTGGAAAAATGGAGTGGAGTAGAGTCCAACTCAGAAATCAGCTTCTTGATCTCATTATCGAGGATGACGCATTACTTTCGCAAAGAATCGGTGTCGAGATAATTCTCTAACACCACTTTCATATCACCATTTTTCACAAGAAAGGTCTTTTGGATAAGTGAGTCCGCACTATCCAAGGCAAGCACCACAGAAGAGGTATCAAAAGGATGGCGCATCACATCATATATATTAAAATTAATAAGTTCACCATCAAACTTCATGGTAAAAGAACCAATGTGAACATCAATCTTAGTCTTAGTAGTCTTAAGGAAAGGCCTAACAAGCTAGACAGAGGAGAAATTGTGCGTGGCTGGCTCTTCATATTGATGATGTAGAAGTCAGCAAGAAATACTAGCTAACTAACCTTCACTAGGATTTCTTCTAAGACACCTACAGGACGAACAACGGACTGGTCTGCCAAATGTATGACAACTCTAGCATCCTTTAGAGGGCCAGCCTTCAATATCTCATATATGGATAATGGCATGACCTTGATAAAGGCGTCGAGGTCGCAAATAGCTTTCAGGATTTGAACTTCACCAATTGTGCAAGGGATAGTGAATATGCCACAGTTCTCACACTTGGTTGCAACTTTTTACGTAGGATAGCTGAAACATTTTCACCTATTGTGATTTTCTCGTTGCCTCTAAGTCGACCTTTTTTGGTATATAGGTCTTTAAGCAACTCAGCATAGCAGGGCATATGTATTAAGGCATCAAGAAGTGGGATGTTTATTGCCACTTTCCTCAGGACTTCCAAAATTTCCTCTCTTATCCTACCTTTTTATTCTTAATGAGGCATTGAGGGAATGGTGGTAGGATTTTGAGAGACGGTTGTGCTTCCTTATCCAAGTTTACCATTTCAGTGGGGGACGGTTGAACTTCGAGCTCCCGTTCGACTTCTTTGGATTTAAGGGTGGCCTATTTATAGGTCTCTTCCAACTCTTTGTCGTTATAAAGCGTGATGGTGTGGACATTCGCATTATGATTCAGATGTGGTTTAGAAGGCAGCTTTCCTTTCTCATCCGTTTGCCCTGCCTGTAGGGCCAGTTGCCCTAATTAAACCTTGAGACTTTTAATGCTCGAAACATGACTTGCAATTGTGTCATTTTTAATTTGGGTTAAGTCTTTAGAGAATCTGTCTTGATTAGCAATGAGTGTCCTTATCATTTCTTCTAAAGACCCCAAATTCTAAGCGGGTTAGGACTGTTGAGGAAGAGGTTGTCCTTTTGGAACATACTTGAGGTAGTTCTGGTTATGAGGTCCATAGCCATGATAAGGGCTTTTGACGACATAATTATAAGTGTTACTAAAATTATTGCCATATTGATTCCTCGGTGGTCCTTTGAATCTGCTACATATAGTGTACGCTTGTTCATTCTTGAACAAGGTGGAACAAAAGTCAATGCAATGGTTTGTAGCTGAGCAAAAGCCGCAAGCTTTAACTTGAGCTTTTCTTGAGGTGAAGAATTAGTCCATGAGATCGATGAGTTTATCAAGCTTGTTATTGGCAGAAATTGACCCTACTCCATCTTAAAGACTTCGTAAGGGACCCTCTTCCTCATCATCAATGTTATGACACGATTGACTTGCTATAGAGTCGTATAGATCAAACATCTCTTGAGTGGTCTTACATTTGTAGTCGCCTCCACAAGCATTGTTAATCATCTTTTTCTCAAGGGGCATAAGTACAATATAGAAGAAACAAACAATTGAAAGGTTGTTTTGGTCATATTAGGGGCATTACGCAAAAAATCTCTTATAAAGACCTCAATAATCACCAAAAGATTCGCCCATTTCATTTTGATACTGCATATCTCTTTAGTAAGTTGGGAAGATATATATTCAAAGAAAAACACTTTGAGGAATGCATAAATCATATCGTTCTGATTCATGATAGAACCAGGGGGGATAGAAAAGCCAGTCTTGGGCTTTATCCTTAAGGTAGAAAGGAAAAGCAGAGAATTTCATCTTCATCGACTACAGGGGGAATCAAGGTCCTACACTTGGAATGGAAGTCCTTGATGAAGGTTACTGGATCCTCATGATCCAATCCATGGAAGATGGGAAAAAGGTTTATGTGACCATACTTGATCTCAAAATTACCCATATAACTTGGGAATGCGATGTAATGTGGTTGATGGAGATCATGTATCTCATCATTCGCCATCCCAATGGTAATGCGATGTTGGGCCTGAGGTTGTGCCTAAGGGTTAGCTCGTGGCCTTTGTGGAGTGGGATCAACTACTCTTTGATCATGTAGTTGATACTGAGGTACTACAGGCCTTTGTTATGCCACTGGTTCAGCAAACTGTTGGGTAGGAACAACTACGTGTTCCATCCGCCCCTCATGTGGTGGATTTCCAATGTGGTCAGCCATTGAGGGAGAGTGATGGTCGCTCAGTTGAACTCTTGAGCATTGGTTCACTGCCTTGTTTCTTTCGAGTTTCGATGGCAAGCTTTTTCGATCTTTGGATCAAAAGGGAGTAAAGACCCAATGGACCGCGATCGACGAAGATTGTGGAGCATAAAGGTGAACACACAAAGGAAAAAGAAAAAAAATAAGTCAAAAAGACTTGGTCCTTGACAATGGTGCCAAAATTTGATGCGTGTCTATAATCCCAATGAGATAACCAATGACTACAAGAACTGCAGTAGTGGCAAGCACGAGGTCGATCAACAAATACCAAGTTTCCAACCTAGGTTAAGGAACGAAAAAGTAAATCGGGGGATTTCACAAAAATCTTCTCAAGAATTAATTAAAAATAAGGAATAAAAATTCATATGATGGTTTCAATGTTTCTACACTACATGTTGTTTCACTTTTGATTAAATCTGAGTTATTTAATCTTATCATATGTTTAATTCCGCTGCAAACTATTTTGTAAAAGACATAATTTAATAACTCAATGTTTAAAATACAAACCAATTGAGAATGTAACTATTTGAGGCTGACTAGGCTTGTGTCGACCTTGCGAGGACGACTCGCGGGGAGGACTTTTAGGAACTCGAGGGTCCACTTGGTATCGAGAGAAAATCAAACTTTAACAATATAAGACCCAATTGGAACCTAGAGGCCCAACTTTATAGGGAAGTGGGAAAAAAAAGTCGTAATATGTTATATTTGTTCTGTTGTAATATATTATATCGGTAACTATTCACTGATTTGGGGATTTGCTTTCTAATACAGATAGCGATAACGGATCAGACCAAAACTAGTGATAATAGTGGAGGCTAAGCAATTGCGGGAGTTTAAGAGGGATAATCCTACAGAGTTTTGTGGTGGTACAAATCTGGTTGCTGCAGAGAAGTACCAGAAAAGCCTTGAGAAGGTGCACAGTATCATTGCTTTTGAGGAGCACATGAAAGCCTCTATATCTTCATTAATGTTTCTGGGAGAGGCCAACGACTGGTGGACTACGATGGTAGCTACCAGAGGAGTACCTAAGGATTGGGCAGACTTCGAGTGGCAGTTCAACTTAAAGTATTTTCATTATACGCTACTGGGGGAGAAGAGGAATCAGTTCACCTCATTGAGACAATATGCTGATGAGTCTGTCATGGGATACATGGAACGTTACCTACAACTGCTTCTGTATGCCGGAGGTGTGGCATTGTCTCTACTGAGCCAAGGAGGTTCATTAATGCGGGATTGTTACTTGAGATTGGAGGTGTCATTGTCTCTACTGAGCCAAACACATCGCAGAGGGCTTATGAGAGGAGTTTAGCCAAGGAGGTTTATTTACGTACACATCCTGATGAGGTTAGACCTACTCGACTGGAGACAGAGTCAGATCATCGATCAGATAGGGACAAGAAGAGGAATAATAATAGTCAGGGCTTTAGAGGGAGGAGATCCCAGAGTGTTGGGTACGTTACAACGTCATCACAACCTGCTCAGACTACTCATGTTGCACCTGTACCAGTGCCGAGTTTTGCTAGCCGATCACCATGGGCTACCCAATCCATATAGCAGCCACTGAGGTAGTATTCTAAGAGTAGGGACATGGGTAGAGGCACTGAACAAACGTAAAGATGTGCACAGGCACATACACAGAGTCAAAAACCTACACAAGGTCATGGATAGAGCCAGACACGGGAGATGTATTCTGGACCGAATGAGCAATGTACATGCTTCAAATGTTGTTAGATAGGTCATCTCCAGAGTCATTGTCCGCAGCTAGGTCGAACGTAGATGCAACATCATCGTCAGCAGCACACAGAAAGTCCATGTTACTGTTGCGCCAGATCAGGGAGCTTCCCAGAATCTCACTGAGGTTATGATAATGATTTGTGGTACTTTGATGCATATCGTGTTTGATTATGATTCGACTGTTTCATTTATTTCTAAACGCATGGAATATCCATTAGGGTTGAGACCCATTAGGCTTAGTAGACCCTTGAGCTTTTGCATAGCTATTGGGGACAAGATGTAGCCGAACTTGTGGTATGTCGTCTATTCGATAGAGATAAAGGCCATAATTTGCCTGCAGACTTGAGAGTCTTAAAGTTTCTTGAGTTCGATGCTTTGCCTTGTATAGACTGGCTTGGTGCGTATCATGCTCATATTGATTGTTACGGCAAGTTAGTTGCGATTTCGTTGTCAGATAAGACGCAGATCTATTTTCAGGGAACAACTACTTTACTCCCGATCACTAAAGGAATGATTGCCACCAGTAGTGAGACTGAAATGCTTGCAAGTGTGTGATGAGTAATGCTGAGAGATTGGATACTCGTATTGGCGACTCACCGATAGTGTGCGAGTTCATTGACGTATTTTTGAAGGATCTACCGAGATTACCACCACCACAAGAGATTGAATTCATTATCGACTTAGTCCCTAGGGTTAAACCTATTTATATACCGCCATATTGAATGGCTCCTCGAGAGTTGGAGGAATTGAGGACTCAGTTGGACAAGTTGTTAGAGCCAGCGGAGTATCTGTGGATCCCGCTAAGACTAAAGCAATGATTGATTGGCCTATGCTGATGACAATAACTAAGATACGCAGTTTTATGGGATTAGCTAGTTATTATCGTCATTTAGTGTATGATTTTTTTTGAATTGCTGCACCACTGACGAGATTGACTCAGAAGAACACGAAATTTTACTAGGATGAAAGTTTCAAACAATCATTTTCTAATTTGAAAGAGAAACTGACAACTGCACCAGTGTTAGCTTTACCCGAGTTAGAGATAGATTTGGTTATATGTACAGATGCTTCGAAGGTTGGTTTGGGTTGTGTATTGATGTAAGAAAGCAAAGTCATTGCATAAGCATCTCGACAACTCAATGTTCATGAAAAGAACTATTCGACGCATGATTTAGAGTTGGCTATTGTGGTGTTTGTACCGAAGATTTGGCGACATTACCTGTATGGTGTGTGGTTCGTTTTGTTCACTGATCACAAGAGCTTGAAGTACCTATTCTCTTAGAAAGAATTGAATATGAGACAGAGACGTTGGAGTTCCTAAAGGATTATGACTTTGCGCTTGAGTATCATCTAGGGAAGGCCAATGTTGTTGTTGATGCTTTGAGCAGGAAAAGTGTCTAATGCTAACGTATTAGTGTACCGTATGACTCAGGAGTATGCGTAACTTGAGGTGGCCAATCTGATGAGTTCAGATGATATACCAGCTACTACTAGGAAACAAATTTGAGGTCAGATGAGGAAGTAGACTGTTTCGATTCGGGCTGTATGTGAAGGACAACTGGCTAACGAGTTTTACCAGCGATTCAACAATATGGATGAGAGTTCAAATCATCCAGATTGAAGTCGATCGACATATTCATGTTTGAGGTTTCGAGGAGGACTATGGACTCCATCAGTTGCCGAGTCGCGAACTGAGATACTTCAAGAGGCTCACCGTTCGCGATTTTCTGTTCATCTGGGTCGGACCAAGATGTACACAAACATGCGATGTCTCTTTTAGTGGCCGAAGATGAAAGCCGATGTTTCATAGTTTATTTGAGCGTGTGAGATATGCCAACATGTTAAAGCTGAGGATAAAAAATCTAGAGATTTATTGCATCCACTTCCCATTCTGTAGTGGAAATAAGTGAACATTGCTATGGGTTTTGTCAATGGTTTACCTCGATCTCCTTGTGAACATGACGGTATATAGGTTATTATGGACAGTTTGACGAAATCTGACATTTTATCGGTTTCCCCTACACACAAAGTTGATAGATTGAGTAGTCTCTGCAAGCGAGAGATAGTCAGATTACATGGAGTACTATTGTCTACAGTGTCTGATAGAGGACCACGGTTTACTTTATTGTTGTAGCAGAACGTGTAGGCGTAGTTTGGCATTAGGCTTAACATAAGTATGGGGTACTATCTACAGATAAACGGGCAGTCCGAGAGGCTTATTAAGGTGTTAGAATACATGCTCAAAATATGTGTTTTGGAGTACGGAGGATCTTGGGAAGAGTATCTTCATTTGCGTGAATTTGTTTATAACAACAGTTTCCAGGCCAGTAACAGAATGACACCATCTGAGGCGTTATATGGTAGGCCAAGTAGATCGCTATTATGTTGGGCAGAACCTGAGGATACGATGACTGTTGGGCCGGAGATTGTTGTAGATTACACTGAGAAGATACGACATATTCGCCAAAGGCTAAAGAGCGCACAAGACAAACAGAAGAAGTATTACGACAAGTACCACGACGAGTTGTAGTACGCGGAGGAAGACTATGTATATTTGAAAGTTTTGCCTTTAAAAGGTCACATACAGTTCGAAATCAAAGGAAAGCTTGCGCCTAGGTTTATTGGTTTGTTTAGAGTTAGGCGAAGAGTCGGTAAGGATGCTTATGAATTGGAGTTACCGCCTCAGCTCATCGGAATTTATCTAGTGTTTCACATCTCTATGCTTCGACTTGACAAGTTGAAGGAAGGATGGCGACCGGCGGTAGACTTGAGTCAGATTGACTTGAGAGATGATATTACATATAAGGAGAAGTCAATTCAGATCTTGGACCGAAAGGTGAAGGTATTGAGGGGCAAGGAAATACCTTTAGTTCTCGTCGAATGGCAACATCAAGGGGACGAGGAGCTAACCTAGAAGTTGGAGTCGTATATGCACAAGCACTTTCCCTGTCTATTTTGATTTTGGTAAGACTTACTTTTAGAGTTTCCTCTTAGTTTCAATTTCGACGAAGAAACTCTAATAAGGAGGGAATATTGTAACGACCCTCAAATTTATACGTGCCACGTGGCACGTTTCATGATCGTTGACTGGACCGTCATGACTTGACCTACCGATCGAACCCTCTGGAATTGACACTTATGTAAATTTTATTTTATTTTTGTGGTGTATGTATTATTTATGTATACCTTAATGTGAATTTCTAATGTCCAAGTGTACGTTTATTTTGTTGTGTTGGAGTTGCCGGTAAGGTATACGCGGGACATTCGATGAGTCAAGACATAAGCAGGGATGTACCTCGAGTTACGTGTCGACGTGAGACACAGGAGGTGGCTTTGGGGGTAAGTGTAAGTTGAGTTATTTATAGTGGTGTATAGAGCTTTAATGTGGTCACATTGAAAAATTAATTATCAAGCCTAAGTGAAATAAAACAAAGACCTTATGATGTGCATCGAGACACGTATTGAACTATCTAGTGACCAAGTGAGTTAAAGTTTGGAGTCATTCAAGCATGACTTGTAGGACAAGTGTATGAAAGACATCCACAAGATAAGCCTTGATAATGCAAATTGATGAGTGGCAAAGGTTTAATCAACTTGAACCATATATAACATTTTGGCCAATCAAACTTATCACTTCATTTTCATTCTCATCATTTGGCAAACAAGAAGGGAAGAAGAGAGATTGCTGGAGTGCTCTAGAGGTGGGAGAAAGCTCATGAAATCAGTGGAGTGAGGAGGAAGATCAAGCTAGGTACTCCATTAACATAGCTTGGTTGATTAATTCAATTCATGTATTTGGAGTTGTTGTTTATGTTTTTGTGTTATGGTTGATGTTGAGGACCCCTACTAGTGTGTATGAGGGTTCCCAAACAATAAACAAGGCCTATGTGTAATGCAAACTCAGACTTATGGGTTCTGGTGCACATAGCGCGCTAGGTGAGAAATCTAGCGTGCAAGATATTAGAGTTAGCGCGCTAATATGTAAATTAGCACGCTAATGTCAAGAATTAGCACGCTAATATTGATTAGCGCACTAAGGGTCTAAAGTAGTGCGCTAATTACCCTGGTAGCACTAAAATATGAAATTTTCCAAAATCTCCAAAACACTATAATTTGGTCTAAAACATGTTTTAGGACCTCATGAACCTATGTGAAGGTCTTGGGAGTTTAGGTATTCGTTTTGGGAGCGTGTTTGAGCCGTGAGGGCGGGATAACGTGAGTCTAAAGTATGTAAGTAACCCAATTAAGGAAATGCATAGTAATTCATTTTTTGTTTTAATCGGCTTTGTTGAAAAGTGCCTCCTTGTTGGGATTTTATTCGTTATTCCTTGGTTGAGTGTCTATAGCCTAATTGTATTGGGATGATACTCCTGTGATTATAGCTAGTTGGACTAACGTGAACACTACCTGCGGGGGTGCAGCTACCCAACCAAACGTGAGTTTTCCCCGAGTACTGGATTGTTGTGGATTTAAGACCACTTAGTATGCCTCTTTTGATCTCCAGGGACTCATATTTCGTCATGAATATCTGTCAGTCTGTTTATCTTGCATTTTCTTTGTTTTTATCTGTCTTTAAATAGCCGCATGATGTTTGGACTATTATTATATGATTCATGAATTACCGTTTATATCCTTCTGGTTATTATTTTCTACTTTATTGTGCTCACCGTCTAGTTTGTGACGCTGGGTGCAAAGCGGACGGAGATGAGCAAGGGGAAAGGACTAGTGATCAGTGATTTTCTTTGAGGACTTTTTGGAGGAGTTCCTTCCTTGCACGACTATATGTTTTGCCATTTTTGTTGTATTTATTGTATATTATTTCTTTTGAATACATCAGGACATATTGGGACTGAGTGATATATGATAAACGTGTTTATATGATGGTTTCGGGGTTTCCACACTGTAGGTTGTTTCATTTTTAATGAAATATGAGTTATTTAATCTTGTCATAAGTTTAATTCTGCTGCAAACTATTTTGTAAAAGACATAACTTAATAACTTAATGCTAAAAATATAAATTTATTGAGAATGTAACTATTTGAGGTTAACTAGGCTTGCGTCGACCTTGCGAGGATTCAGTCGGGGTCCATGTAGGTTTAGGCCAGGCAGGACCCACTTTTATGGGGAACTAGGGTCGTCACATATTTGCACACAAATATCAATACATAAATCAATTGACATTGATCAACTACCAGGTATCCATTCTAGATGTCCTAAAACCACATACTACTTGATAGTTTATAAGAAAATGATTGGGTAACCAATCATTTATACTTTAAGGAAACCATGTACAAATGATTGGTTAGAATTTCCTAAGGTCTTAAAGACTGACTTAGGGGTTCTAAACATAAGGAATTGGGTCTATATTGGTCATAAATGATTTGTGATAAGCGTTGTAACACAGGGAAAACAGGAATAACTCGAAAACCCATGAAGTTGGGAAACGAAAACCTGAACCCAGGTAAGTATGGATTCGCTTATTTATCAATATTGCATGGCTATCCTAGTATATATATATAGCTCATCAAGTTTATGGACTGAATGTGGGAATATGTACATTGTGATGATTTTCAATAAATGGAAAACAATGTGTAATGTGACCCACGAGAGTAACTCCTAGTTTTGAGAATAGGTTTATATGAGATAGGTTATCTTCCCGGCCTATATGTAACTCCTGCTCAATCGTATTAATGGCATCAATAGGTAATCGACCCTAGTTTTATAAATTAAATAGGAATCACAGTGTAGTAGTCATTGATAGTTTGGTTTGCATCCGTTATTTATTGAATTATATGTTTTCCATATTCTAGCTAGTTAACACTTGAGCATATTGTTAGTGCATAATGTTCTTGATTATTATATAGAATGTTGATGGTAGAGCAAATCCATACTTACCGAGCAAGTTAGAGCACTCGCCCCAAATTAACATTTCAAGAACTTCGAATAATGCTACGACTATTAGATAGAGAAGATTTATGAGTCTTGATCTTCTTTTTGATGTAATGACTCCCTTGTATTATATATTTGTATTGAATTACAAGTTTTGTAATATCACAAGGGACGAAAGAATTTATATAACCGAGGTTTATGTTGGTTTGATTTGATACTATATATCGTGTTTTAATTATCAAAAAAATATTTTTGATGTGTTTAATAGTTGTTTTACATCGATATTCGATATACAGTGGTGTTTATCAGGCGTAAGAAGAAAAGTTGTTGGCTCTAGTTAACTTTAACTGGTGTCCCGTAATCGGGATAGGGGATGCTACACAATACATGTATATATTTAATTTTCATAGTATGTTGTTGCCTGTTATACAATGTATTATATTTCGGGTTTTCCACAACTGGACGACTTGAAAGTTATTACAAATTATGGTTATGTTATGTTAAGACTTCAACTGTAATTTACGGATTATATACTTGCAACTTTATAAACAACGACTGAAAGGCTAACTAAATAATGGAATAATTGATTGATCTAATCGATGATTAATGAGTTAGCACGACAATTAAGGGGCACTAACATGGCGATGACATCAGCAGGGATATGAGACCCGCGTAGCAACTCACTCGACGGCCTCGGGGCACGGGGCCGCCACAACAGAGGACATGGGATGGGCCGCCACAATTTTCTTAGAGGACATGGGATGTAAATGGGTTCGGGCAATATTTTTGTAAAAAAACATACGGGTCTGGACGTTCCTTAGACCCATTTTGTACCCGTTTAACGATTTTCGAGATTATCTCTTTTTTTTGAAACTTTTGTGACATGCAATTTTTTAAATGGGTTCATGCAATATTTTTGTAAAAAATGTTTATATTGGAAATTAGAAAATTGTGGACAATTTTTTGTAGTAGAATGTATAACATGTAGTTGAGGTTTTTTTTTAAATAATTGATAAATAAAATATTTAATCATATTTAAAAATAAAAATCGAAAAAAACGGGAGCCGTATGTTTTATAAAAATACGGGTCCGGACAAAAAAAAGTGTCCGTTTTAAAAATGGGAACGGGTCCGGACACTAATTTTAATCATTATAAGGAGGGATGTCTAGTCCCGTTTATGTCCGGTCCCTTTTTTTTGCCACCCCTAATGGGATGTATGACTAGTTTGGATACCGAGATCGGCAAATATGTGTAGATTAGATGGAAAGAAAATCCTTGTGGTCCTCTCGAGTTAATGTTATTTCTTTTGACCTCTACTGGAACTGCGTTTATTACTGTCCCAAGACACTATGAAATTTGCTTCTAGTTCAATTCATCTATCAAATAACTAAATGGCCTCAGAACCGTATTTGCTACAAAAAAAAAGAACATGACCTTTGGAAAAATATGTATATCTTTCAGTTAGTTTTTTAAAAAGATACTCCCTCCTTTCGAAATTATAAGTCGTTTTGGAAAAATAATCCTTCTATAATTATAAGTCGTTTTAGGAATTTGAGAGAGTATTCACTGCTCTTTTAACTATTATACCCTTAAACAAATCAAATATTTATTACAATTAAAATCTTTCTCTTCATCAACTCATTATGGGTCAAAGGGTAGATGTGTAAATTAAACCAATAATTAAAGCTACCTTAATTAGCGTGCTAAAGCCAAATTGACTTATAATCTCTCCAGCCTTTCTAAACTATTTCCAACCTCTCTCGCCTCTCGCCTCTCGCCTCTCCGGCCTCTCACCTCTCATATCTCTCCGACCTTTATCGCCTCTCTCCGGCCACCTCTCCCCAGTAGCCCTTCAGGACTGCCGGATTTTCTTTGATTTTTTTTTTTTATAAATTTCATAACTATTATTTTGGATTTTTTTGTTCTATTAATTAGTTTATTGTTGAACAAAGTTTTTTTAGTTGAAAGAGTTTGTTGTTGTTTTAGATTTTTTCAGTGAAATGTTGTTTTGGATTTGTTACGTTGATTTGTTTTTGTTTTTTTTTTGAAGTTGTATTGTTTTTATTTTAAAAATAATATTATTTTTTAAAAATAACTTTTTGTCAACCGATCAGAAAATAGCGATGGCTCCCCGTTGCTAATCCGTTTCTATTTCAGACACTCGTTGTTTTTTTATAAGAAAGATATTGTATTGCTATAGTGTGCAAAAGTGAACCGAAAATAGGATTGGGACTTTTGTTCTGCAATCCGAAAGCAAAAATATATGAATGTCGTCGCTATTTTGGCATAACGACGAGACGTACACGATTATCGATGGGTTTTCGTCGCTAATCCTGCATTTTTTGTAGTGAATAACACCCCAAAGTCACACCCTTGGTGTGCGGGCCTGAATCTTTGAGAGGCGTTCGTGCACGCCTTGAAATACACACTCTGTGTGTTATGCATTGACTACTATATGCACATACTTATTTTTATGTGGGGCCGAGCGCTATCTCACCACAGATGTAACTTAGGAGTGTCATGGTAGAATCTTCTATCTTTAAATTTAATTGCTTATAGAACTCCTGGACACATGCCACCTAATTATCTATACATCATTTTCAATTAATTGCTTATTTTTATGCATTGACTACTATATGCACATACTTATTTCACTCGCCAACATTAGTTGACAACCTAATTATTGTGTTCCTTTAGATACACATCAAGACAATCGCGAGCACATTTCAATACAAATTTTTTTTTTATAGAAAAGAAACAACTTTTGCATCCATCAAAGTTTGAGCCTAAAATTTCTTACTTTTAAATCTCATACCAAATCATTGAGCTACCTAATGAGAGGTTTTAGGACATCTAGAATGGATACCTGGTTGGTCAATTGATTTACGTATCGATAGTTGTGCGCAAATAAATCGATGTATATTGAAGAGACACCAACAATCGAATGTCTAAAACAAGCCAAATAAATTAGCACTTAGCTGTCCACTTGTCCAATAATATACTATATAAGTTATAGTGATCAACTAGTGCTCTTAATATATAATTAATTAGTTTAAGACACTAATTGTTAATTACAACTTCGCGGAAGCCAAGTTGGCGCATGCATCTGCATGTATAAATAGGGTAATGAACAGATTGCATTTCAAGTCATCCATATCAATTACTCACTGCATCAAAGCACGTACCATCACAATTGTCACATATATATCTTAGTTGGTTTAATTTTTTATTGAGAATGACTTCTTCAAAGGCTTTCCTCATGATTTTGGCCATTGTGCTACTAATTGGAGCTTTCACTGTCAACTCTGAGGCTGCTAGAGCTCTAGTCAATCCTACAATCACAGTGAAAAATGCTGGTGAGTAATATTTTTGCAGGTCATAAATAAAATTAAAATTCATAACTTCTACACGGGTCGGAGTGTTAAAGTTGTAATATAAATTAATAGTCTTAAAGTTTTTAAATTAGTTTTAGGATTTCCTAGTTTGAATATTGTTTCTAATTAATTTAGTTTTAGGAGTCAAGTTTGTTGGTCCATTAATTCCCTAATTTGATTTTAGGGCTTATATGGATGAGTCATTCTCTTGTGAAATCAAATCGACTTTAAGTGCATTGTCCTCTTTCCGAATCTTTTTTTTTTTTGGAAAATTGATGGCTCATCCATTCACTAGAGATAATATTGCATGTGTCTCTATAATTGTGTAGTTGAGTTACATATATATGGTTTCCAAAATTAATATTTATATATAAGATAATTATACAGTAGAGCCCAAATATATACCCTGCGATGGGAACTATATCTATATATGTTCTTATGTGTTGCCAATATCACTTAATAACATTTAATGCAATTAATGCACAAATGTATTACGTACCCTCTAGATCGTAATCCAATGAGCCTAAAATGATGAGTATATATTCACCATATTTATTTTGTGACTCGTTGTAAGTAGAACTAGTGAAAACTTATTTTAATTTTTATTCAAGTATATTATGTATATATATATAGTTGGTTATAAGAACATTGATTACAATATACAATCATAGAGTTTCAAATTGAACGGTGATCGATCATCTTAATTTGTGTTGTGGTTATTGCAGTGGAGGAAAAAATGGGTGGAGGTGGAGGTGGAGGTGGAGGTGGAGGAGAGATAAGTCATGCACGGAAATTGAGTGCTTTGGGTGATGCATTCTTGTGTTTTGGGAAATCAGGAATCGGTATAAAATGTTAATTTACAAGAGCTTTTTTGATAGCTGAGGGTATTCAAGCCAAAGTCGCTACGTACTCCAATTATCATTATATGTTACAATATTATGAGTGATCATGTGAGTGATTTTATTATTCAATTAATTGTAATGGTGTTTTGATTTTGATATTTACTTGATCATGATGTAATTAATAAGGGTGATTAGCAACATGCATGCATGCATGCATGCTATCTGATCCATCAATTTGTTGCTGCCAACCTATGTAGGTCGGTAGTTACGCAGTGTGAATTTTCATTTTTCACAAGGTTTGTTTTGTGCAATGTTTTATTTTCCTGGTTTGGTGATCATATCTACTGCCTACGTGCTTTAGTACCAAAATGAAATACATATGCACTGATGATGTTATTTGTTAATTATTTATATATTAAGTGATTTTGTTTGATCTCGTATATTTATTTACCTCAAAAAGGAAAGACTATGTACAATTTTTGTAATATATTATGCTGGCCTAGGTGAGAAAGTTTCGTGAACTAGTTCATTTATATATGGGTTTTAGTTTGAAATTAAGTGGGGGATTGCTCTAAATATGCCAAGGGCAGATAGGGAGTTTTACTCCAAACTTATAAGCCATATTTATCATTTTAATTATTGTAATAAAAGCCACATGACTTCCAACATTTAACAATATTGCACAAATTAAGGTTTGGAAGTGTATGCCAAATTAAGCATATCGGGGAGATAGACGAGATATCACTTGTCAAAAAAAAAGAAAAAAACAAAAAAGTTTCGATGCGCACCCTACATCTAGAACCTCATTCTACCCCGATTAATCGAGCTCGAGCAAGGTAAGCCCATGAATAGCTAAGATAAAGCTCTTTGAACGAAAACGACTCTATTTGTAGTACTAGTACTTTGTTAATGCAACGAACAACGACGCACATGAACGACAAGCACTAGCTAGCTTGTCATTGTTGTTCCTAGTCGATAATAAATCAAGGGATGCCAACATGGAGATGCGTGTCGTTGGGTCACAAAAGCATTTTATCTACCAAAAAACACTTGGGTGCCCCAACACGGACAAGCAAGTCGGAGATGCACTCGTCGTTGGTCTTTCGATACATCTCAAAGTAACAACGCACACGCTTTAATTAGAAAGAAAAATGTATTGGTACCCCAGCGCACAGGCCAACATGAATATGCACTCATCTCGAGAAACATACACGCCCAAAAATTAAGGGCAACTGGACGAGCCCATGTCCCACCTATACGTCGGTGCCAAAACACCAAAGCACTTTCCTTTCTTATAGTAGTATGTTATTATTCCACAAGGACCTCGACTCACTCCATCCCCTATGAGCTCAATACTATCTCGCATTTCCACTCTCATAAACTCCACCAAAACCATTCTCCACCTCCACCAATTCCACTCCCGCATCATCCAAAACGGCCTCGAACAACACAACCTCATCATCAACCTCTTCATCTCACACTGCACAATACTCGATGCACATCCAAAGCACACAACCACCCACTATGCCCTCTCAATCTTCAACCTTGTTTTTCATCCCAATGCCCATAGCTGGAACTCAATCCTCAAAGCCAACATTTCCTCTCTGCCCATCTGAATCTCCTTCTTCAACCGCTGCGAACTCTCTAAAACAACCTTTGATGACTACACATTCTCGTCCCTCATCAAGTGCTGTTTGATCCATAATGGGGTTTGGGAGGGTAGATTGATTCATGGATTGTTGGTGCGAAATGGGGTCTTTGGGTTTGTCTTTGTGGGCACTAGTTTGGTTGATTTATGTGCGAAATGGGGTCTTGTGGTTTATCTTGGGGTTTTTCTATTGGTTGATTTCTTTCAAGCAAACATGTGCTTATGGGATTGGTGATGTAGGATGTGCCTGTTGAACTTAAACGTAGGTTTTGACCGTGCGTGCTCATTGATGCGGCTGACATTAATTTTGCCACAACTGTGCCTTGGTCCACGAGACATTAATGCAAACATGATTGCTCCAACTGCCACCTTGAGAATGGCTCGCCCAAAAGGTATTATTTTGTTTCTCTTATTCTCTTGTTGGATCATTGTAACTGCCCAATTTTAATTATGCCATTATTATTGATTATTTTCAAATTTGGACAGCAGCTCAAATCCGCGTGGATGCTGCGGATATGTCAGGACGCGACTGACTAGGTAAATAGTGAATTTTTGCTTGATGTTTGCCTATTTGTGATACCGTATATTAAATTATTTTACCTAGCATTGCATGTGTGTATTTATATCTTTAAACCAAACGAGATATTGTAACGGGCGTTCGCCTAAAAAAATGTGTCAATACGGGTGCCGAGCAAGCGAAATGTGGGTACAGTAGGTCGGGAAAATAAATTGGATAATTAAATTAATTAAATGTAACGAATATTAATGATAAACATAGTCTAGGCCAATTGAATGAAATTGGCGACTATGGCGCACTTCATTATGCGTGCCGAGGTGCGGAATGCCGGATAACCATAGATAATTGAACAAGACTAAAAATTTGTGTATCTAATGAGGAGCAAATGAGAACATGACACATACACACCTAATACCCTCAAAATGAGTATTATCACTCATTCTCGCATTCTCGGTGGGTTAATGATCTGATAAGACTGCGGGGCCGCAAAACTCAATGTGGCGACCTCGGGATTCGGGGTCACCATAATCATTTTCTCCTTCGAGGATCACAATAAGCTGCTGCCTCCAATAATGATATAGTTGTAGACTCGTAGTGGCCATCTGATGGGAAATCTGCGGAGTTTAACACAAAACCCAAATAACTTGGCCTGTAAACATAAGGAAAATTATCTAAACCAACCAGTTACCAATTAAAGGGTTTTGGCGTACGTATGTGTGATATTCGAAGTGCATGGGCTTCTTTTTGACAGCAGATGGCTAGTTTGCATAGGGTTTGTCTTAATGGATGAGAGGTTCGGGACCATTTCATGCTTGTTCTTAGCTCAGTGATTTTGTATCGAGGGTTACTAATTTTGGTTCTTATTGGGTTTCGTAATTTTGATATTAATGGAATCCCTGTACCGACTGTTTTATTGAAGTTGAGAACAATATTGTTTCATCTAGAAAATAAAGGATATTGAAGAGGGACGCTGTCTTCTTAGTATGTTGGATGTTTTTCTCAATGCTTTTCTCATAAACAAAATCCAACCTAGTGTTTGTGACACCGTGTTTACTGATTAAATCCTAATTAGTGCAGTGATTAATGAATTAGAGTTGGTTTATGATGCCTCAAAAACTCAGATGTCTGAGATGCAATGTTTCAACTATTGTGCAGTGATTAATTCTTAGCTTGATTACATTCGGATGTTTCACTAGAATTTGAATACTTACATTCGTGATTGATTGCCCTACGGTCGGGTCTCTCCTTATCTAGCAATGCCAAAGTTAACGACAAACATAACCATATTGGAAGGATTGGGTTCTTCCTCTTTAGTTCTCTTTTTCTTCTCACGCTCTATTAAATGTTTTCAAGGGTATACATTACGGTGCTATACATTTTGCATTTCTCAAACTCAATCGACGCTATCATTGTGAATAGTGGCATTGCATTCTTAACATTGAGCATACCACTTGTATTTAAGTTGGGTTATTTCTTGTTCTCTTGGTGTGCTGCATTCATGTGCCTTACTATGTGTATATATTGGACTATTTAGATAGGAACTTACAACGAATGTGTAAAACCTATATTGAATCTGTTTATTTATGGGAACTAACTTTCTGCATGTTTGGGTTATGGCTAGGAACTTGTCGTCGAAGCGGGAACCCTTAGTTGGAATTCCCTTCCAAGTTGGCGCTCATCATTCTTTATTACATACATCGAGGGACCAATCAGGCCCTCGTCGGAAATGAGAAAGTAATGGAAAGCTAACCTACTGTAGACCCTACTAAAGCAGAGCAACAATAAACTACTACACAATAATTGGAGTTTTGATACATTAATATGCTATAGAATTATATTGGAACATACATCGAGATGCGTGCACGACTAGATTCAAAATCCAACGGAGTTCAACAACAATATGTATCGAAAGAAAGAAAAAATATTGCTTTGTTGTAGTGTTTGTTTCTTCGAACTTTCTAGATTGTTTTGGCAACTAAAATTCACTTTTATGAGAATCTTAACCAACTAAAGTATCAGTTTCATGGAAAGATATTTTAATGCCTTTTGAATTGAATATATTTATAGGTATGTGTCAATTTCAATTTTCGAAAGACAATAGATTGACGCTTCTACCTTACCTAACTGTTAGATTGCCAAGATTCAATTTTTGAAATGTTGAATCGAATAACAAGAAGGTGAAGAAGATGGGGAAGACCCTAGCATGGGTGAGACACTTCCAGAACCTTCACAAAGACTCTTCAATTAATCTGAATAACTACTTACAACTCTTATATAGTGTACACAGAGGAGTTAGCTAGACTAACTAACTCTCTAATTAACTCAACAATGCAACCTTATATAGCTAACCATGGTTATTATTAACCATGATCAGTAGGAAGACACTCAACACTATGTCTAACATCCCCCCTCAAATTGAACCTAAGTTAGAAACAAATGTTAAATTTTTTACAATGGAAAAGGAATTGAGATGGAGGTAACATTTTGGTGAAGACAACTGCAACCTGATGAAAAGTAGGAACATAAGAGAAATTAAAATCACTAGCAACAAGTTTCTCACGAACAGAGTGTGCATCAATCTCAACGCGCTTCGTACGAGCATGAAAAATAGGATTTGAGCCAAGGAATGAGCACTAATACTGTCAGACCAAAGCAGAGGACGAGAGGAGAGCTTGATATCCAACTCTAACAGAAAAGAAGTAGTTCAGATAATATCAAATACTTCAAGGGCAAGAGCCCTATAGTTAGTCTTAGTAGAAGAACAAGCAATTACGGATTGTTTCTTGGAGGACAACGAAATCAAGTTACCACTAAGAAATAAACAAGATCCACTTGTAGAATGTTGATCATCCAAATCACCTGCCAAGTTAACATCAGTAAACTCTTATAGTTGCAGAGAAGAAGAAGAATGACCAAAGCATACGCTAAAAGACTAAATGCCTTTGAGGTAGCGTAGAACACATTTGCAGGCAAGTCAATGAACATCGGTTGGATGTTGAAGAAACTAGCTGAGCTTATTCACGACGAAACTAATATCAGACCTAATATATGTAGGGTACTGGAGAGCTCCAACTATGCTGCAATAGATAGTAAGATCAGTAATGTAACGACCCAAATTAATAAAACTAAGATTAACGTTAATCTCGGAGATTAACTGTCGTAATTCGGGCGTTACGTGGACAACTCGATTGACTCAGACACGAGAACCGAGGAAATGTGTTATTTATGGATGGTGTTTGTGTATTTGTGGTGTTTAAAAAATTATTATTATTATATTGCACAACATGTGTGTATGTTGTTATCGGGCAAGTTTATGCGATGGGTGTTTGTCTCGAAAGGCGTGTCAACGTAGGTGTCGGATAGGCGAAGTAAGGGTACACTAGGAAACTAGACTAATCAATGTCGGGATGACTAGTTAATCAATTAAAATGGGTAACGTGACCATAGGCCAAGTAAAATTCAATTAAAATAATAGGCTATGGCGTACCTCAAATAGCGTGCCGACATGCGGGGCATCAAGTGTCGGGCGGTCGAGGGTTAGTGGGATCACAAAATTTTGTCAATTTCATGAATAAAAACATCAACCATATATATTATAATGGGCCTAAGCTAATGTAATTGAATCAAATAAATCAATGCCTATAGTTTGGATATTTAAATTAGAAACCATGAGATTGTCCTAAAGATACGTGTTGACACATCTAGGAACCATGTGAGTAGCAAATTAGTGTCACTTTGAATGGGTTAGTGGGAGTTAGTAGGATACATGTCAAGGTGTGGATCATTAGATGAGCTTCGAGATACGTAAATACATAGAGATCAATGACTAGGAATCAATATTACCTTAATACATAAGATCAATGCAAGGAAACCATTTTCATTTTCAACTTACGAATAAAGAGAACTTGTTGGAGAAGAATGAGGTTGACGGAAAGAAGGAATCCATGAAAGATTGGTGAGAATTTCCCAAGCTAGGTGGTACATCAACTAGGTACACATCTTTTTATTTCAGATTGAAATCATTTTTTGTTTTTGGCTAATTACAGAGGGTACATGATTGAATATTTGCAATTGGTTTATATATTTGGATTCCACATTTGAAGCTAATAATCCAACTATATTGAAGCTCTGAATTCGGATTTGAAATCATAAAGATATTAATTTTTAAAGTTGCAAGACCAAAACTAGAATTCAGCATGTTATATTAGGAATTAGCTTATGTAATTTGGTTATAACTTGCTCATTTTAGATCCAAATCGACCCAAACCGATGGCATTTGAAAGCTTACTTAAAGGATAACAACTTTGCTTAATTGAAGATGTTGTAATTCAACTTTTCATGTCCAAAAGTGCTCTATAAGTAGGTGTTGGAATTCAGAATAAAAGTTTTGGAACTAAATTTATTAAAGATATAACTCCCTAACTACTTATCCAAATGAGCTGATATTTTAATATGTTGTATTTAGATACGATTTTTGCCTTGTGACCGAAAATCACCTTTTAGGAAATATAGATTGGGAGAAATAGATTTTCTAAGTCTGCAGGTAAGATTAGGTTCCGATTATAGCTATGTTTAATAGAATCATGATATCTCTTTCATTTTAAATTCGAATTTTGCAAACTAAACCTTTTAGAAAGCTAAAATAGAGACCGTCGATCTTTGTATTGGTGGAGGATTTGAGATTTGGGCTACTTGATGCCTAAAAATGCGTTGTAACATAAGACCGAAATTGAGACTTAATTTAGGCTTTATAGTTGATTTAGGAAGATGATTTGAAACATATTCAACCAATTTGAATACAAAATAAACATACTTAACTGACTTCAAGGACTTAGGGGATCGTAGCTCGGGTATCATGGAGCTTATCGGGCCAAATTTTGGTGTTCGGGGGAGTCGGAGCGCGTGTTAAAGTGCATAAACCCCGTTGGAATAATTCACAAAATTCATGATTTAGTTTATCAATTTCGCTTTTCATGTATGATGGCTGGTGGGCACACATGATGTTTTCATGTATGATGGCTGATTAATACTTTATTTCTGAAATGGTTTAATTGGTATATGTTGTTTAATTATTTCACGCTACTGATTTTGCTTGTCGTGTGCTGCTTACATTCATGAGAATATGACATACTATTGGGAGGCGTTGTATTCGCATGTCTCATAGTTTATCAGTTTTATTTCATGATTGTTGTGTGGACTTCTCTTGGGATTTTACTCAGCTGGACTCGTCACTGTATTCGTCGGGTGGCTGAGTGCAGATCCTTCAACGAGCAAGGGCAAGGAGGTACCGGGCGACTACCTCTGAGATTGTGGACCCAGCTCGTGTGTGATATCAATATGCATTTATTTTACATTTGTTGGATTCTTGGGACCATAGAACACTGATTACATGCATATGAGACTTTTGTTATACTTAACTCGACTTGATATGTACGTGGTATCTTTTGCCGGGTTTTCCAGTACTTAGGATTGTTGAATACAATATAACTTACTTAAATTAAAACTTCTGCTATAAAATTCCATTATAACTTGATAAATTGATTAACTAGCTAATGAAATCATTAATAATTATATGGAAATCAATTAGCTAATTTAGTAATAAATGGAAAAGCGTAAGTAGCCAGGTACGTCGCGGAATGTCAAGAATAAGTGGGCAGTAGCCAGGTAGGTCGTGGAATGTAAAGAATAAGGTTTGGTGACGTAGGATGCGACGTGGAGGGTAGCAATGCGGCCTGGAATTTGGGGTCGTCACAATAAAACTGATGACTTTCAATTGCAGATAACTTTAGACTTGTGCAAAAAGGAGTAGAAACAGGCATTGAGTCAATGAGACCAGTGTTTTGAAGAAGCTACAACACATACTTTTATTGATTCAGGAACAAACCTTAAGTGTCCCGAAATACTTCAAAACCAAGAAAATAATCCAACAAGAATGCGAGGAAGTTGAGGAAGACCCTAACAAAGGTGAGACACATCCCGAACCTTCACAAAGAGTCTCTTCAATTAATCTGAATAACAACTTATATCTTTTACATAGTGTACACAAATGAGTTAGTTAGACTAACTAACTCTCTAACTAACTCAATAATACAACCCTGTATAGCTAACCATGGTTACCATATTATTAACCATGATCAGTAGGAAGGCACTAAACACTATGTCTAATACAGATTGTAACGGCATAATCTCTCTAATGGTGTTTAATTCCTTAAACGGGATCAAAGACCTGTACTGTGGGACCCACACCATGATATGTCCATTGGCTAAGGCTAGGGCTGAGGCATATTTTATATTTGTTGTGATGTATGCCTAGTGTATTGTATATGTGTAGACTATTAAGTCAATTTATACAAGTATATAGGTATTGAGAAGAACAAGGACATACCTCGAGTTACATGTCGACATGGGACCAAGGTAGCGGCTTATGGGGTAGGCTTAATTAATTTGAGTTAAATGTAGTTTTCTATGTAACTTTGATGTGGTCATATTGGATGTAACATTAAAGTGCCTAAGTTAGTGTGATAAAACAATAATCATATGATGTGCATCGAGACACGTAATGACAAATCAAGAGGTAAATTGAGTCAACTTCGAGAGTCATTTAATTATGACTTGAGGGACAAGTGTGTCAAGGTAGTCCATTAATTAAGCCTCGAGATACATGTGCACACATGATCAAGGGCTATGGTTTAAACATATCAATAAGTCAAATGAACATAAGTCAACAACTTGATCATTCATTCTCATCAAAACCAGTTAGGCAAGGAAGAAAAGAGAAAAGAGAGATTGCTGGATTAATTTTGGTAGAGGAAAAGAATCGCAAATCATTGAAGGTTCAGTGAAGAAAAAGTTCTTCAAGCCAAGTAACTTCTCCAGACTATTAACAAAGCTCAAGTTGTGAATTCATGAATTTGATGTTATAGTTGCTATTTAATGTTAGGTTTGATGTTAGGGACCTCTTGTAGTGTGTACGAGGGTACCTAAGATGTAAACATGGCCTATGTGTAGCAAAAACCCATAATTCGAAATGCATAATTCTGGATGTTCTACTGCGCATAGTGTGCTAGGTAGATATTCTAGCACGCTAATATTTATTGGAGCGCTTGATAATAGAGGTTGCGTGCTAATGTTTAAATTAGCGGGCTATAGACTCAAAGTAGCGCACAAAAGTTGGAATTAGCATGCTAATATCAGAATGAGCGGGCTAATTGCCCCTGCCAGTACAAAAATCATCAATTTCTAAAAATGGCTTAAACACTATAAATGGTTTTAAAACTCTAAGTACAGGTCCGAACCCACTCTAAAATTTATCAAACAGCTTCGGGGAACTAACGGGAGGTCTCGATAGTTCGGGAAAGCATTTTAGAGTGTAGAGAGGCCGGATAGGTTAGGATAAGTGTTATGAATTGTAATCAAGGTTGTGAGAATTCTATATTTCATTTCATTGACTTGGATTGCTTTATGGTCTATTTGTAGACATTGCTACTCGAAATCTCACATCATGTTGTTCTTGTTTCTATTCATGTTTGAATATTGTTGACATGATGCCTTGCGAAATGTCTCATTGATTCAAATTTCTACTCTTGATGCTATTCTTGATAGATAGATGATCAAAAGCATGTTAATTGGAAAAGTTTGATGGATCGGACTTGTATTCTATTTCTTTGGGCTTTGTAGCCGAGTTTTGAAATCTTAGAGAATTGAAACTATTGAGTTTTGAAAACTAAAGTAAGGATTATATAGTGTCCATTGCACAAGAGATGTGCGGTTCGCGAGGACATGGGTCTATCGGGGTTACGGCACTCACCATTACACATGAGCGGCACACGAGGTATGATACTCGAGGTGGTCGAAAAGAATGGTATATATGGTTTTTGTGCGTAGAGCGCAGCTCCACTATTTGTATGGAACATGTTGAGCGCAACTCCATACAATAGTGGGAAAGGTTAGGTTATGGTTCTCACCACCGACCGGACGTATATCATCTCGACTCAGCATGTGTCAGTCTATACATTTTTAACTGTGATATTAACTTGCATTACTTGATTCAACAATTGTTTTGCTACTTTATGCTTTTAAATACTTTGCTCCTATTGTGAAAATGTGGCATAGAATTCTCCAATTATTACTTAAATATTACTATACTCACTATCTAATTTGTGATGGTAGGTGTACGTCCGTCGAGCAATAGCAGACCGAGGAAGGAGAATATCGACGACTTTCTTTGAGCATTTCAGCGATTCTCCTATCTCGTTTTTGTATGACTCGACTTTTGTTGTATTATTATTGTGTTATTACCTTTATGATATATAAATGCAAGTGATGCTGTGTTTTTTGGTTTTCCACACTTTGGATTTTTATATAAAAAGACCTTCCGCATAATCTTTAAAATACATAATAATATTAAAATGATAAAAAGTTTTAATCAACTCTGAAATCTAATAATGTCTAAACACGTGTATTGATTAATATATGGATGAAAGGCTACCTAATACGTAATTAAGTGTTATGTGGTTAGGATTAAGGCTTGATTACGGGATTAGGCTAGGCAGTGCTCTGTTTAGATGGTCACAGTTGGTATCAGAGCATAGGTTTAGAGAACTATATGGTTTAAGGCAATAAAACACAAACCTTAGTTATGAAAACCAGATGACCTTTGCCTAGAAATCATTAGTTGGGAAGTGGGTGAAAGTGAGATGGGAGATTTCTTATATGCACTTGTTAATTTCTACATGTATATATATATATACTTATGCGTAGTGTCACGTAGAAACTGATTCGTGTTCACTATCCATTGCAGACCCCGATAGCTAATACGCGAGTGGGGGGAGATGTAGTGCCTAGCGGCAATAAGACTCCTACTATTGCGGAAGATTTATAGAGGTTGTCTGATCGAGTAACAGCTCAGGCCTAGCAGTTGGCTGATTTCATCGCCTTGATAACAACCCATTTTGCTCCACCAGCATCGGCATCGACTCCTACGACTACTACACCAACAGTATAGGCGCCAACACTTCCTACTACAGATTTAGCAGCGCCGTTGGTGCATACTATTCTAGCATTGACCGCACCGATAGTGGAGATAGCTGAGGTAGTACCGTCTCCCAAGCCTGCATCCTCTAGAACATCAATTAAATTTCAACTTGTGAAGGACTTCATTAGACTCAAACAGCCTACTACGATGGCGTACGGGATTTTTAGAAGATTGAGAATGGATTCTTTCTTATGAGAAGCTACATAGGATATTGATGATTGAGGATAAACTTTGGGCAGTGATCTCATCGTATACGCTTGAGAGGGACATCGACGTGTGGTGGCGTATGACAATAGCTACTCATAGAGAGTTTGAGACTTGGGATTCTTTCAAGCAGAAGTTCTATCAGCATTACTTTTCGCGTTCAATAATGAAGAGGTTGAGAAGATAGTTCACGGATTTGAGGTAGAGACCAGAGGAGCCTGTGATGTAGTACATGGATATATATGATTATCTGAGATAGCTTGCTGGAGACTTAGTTAGAGATGACTCTGAGGATGAGTACCCCTATGGGGGACTCAGGCCAGACATTGGTATTACGTAGTCAGTTCAAGCGCTAAGACATTCACCCAAATCTTTGAGCGAGCCCTATCACATAAAACATACTATTTGGGCAAAGTCGTTGATGGCAGAGCACTAGGTCTAGTTTTGTCAACAGAACAGGCTATGGAGTGTGAGAGAATGAGACAGAGGTCTCACCTATTGGCTGTGCCTCATATATATTCCATTGCCCCTGCACGGAGCACTATAAATAGACTTCCTTGCCGTCTCACGTAAGCCTAGCGTTGCCCGCATCCTGTAGCACAGACAACGTACATGCATTAGATGCGGATAGGTTGGACACATTGTGAAAGAGTGCCCGCATCCTACAGCAGTCTACACCTAGCAGGCCAGAGAGGAGATTCATATGGTAGCCCAACCAAACATTGATGCAACGCGAGGTCTCATTGTGGGTATGATTTCCATTTGCGATAGAGATTTATATGTATTATTTGATTCTTCATCTACCATATCTTTCATTGTTGGTCGCATGGTAAACATCCTAGGGTTGAAACTTGTTAGGCTTAGCATACACTTGATTTTGAGTACTGCGGCTAGGGATAAAGTTTACCTTAATAGTATTATAAGGGATGTATGGTCGAGATAGATGGGGTAGAGCTACCTGCTAATTTTAGAGTCCTTCAATTTTTAGAGTTCAACGCGATTTTAGGGATTAACTGGTTAGCAGGATACCATGCTCATATCAACTATTTCAGTAAGACAGTAATATTTAAGATCTCGGGGAATCCGACGTTTACCTATAGAGGTAGTTTAGCGAGGACAGTGGGTACGAGAGGTCAACCTATGACTTGTCAGGACATGGAGGCATTGATCTCACTATACACTGCACCAAAAAGTTGGGGACCCATGCTAAAGGACATTGATTCTTAGAGAGTTTCCTGATGTATTTCCAAAGGATTTACCTAGTCTATCGCTGCCGAGAGAGATTGATTTTATTATTGAATTGGTATCGGGCACTAAATCAATTTCCATAGCACTGTATCGTATGACACCACGAGAATTAGAGGAGTTGAAGACTTAATTTCAGGATTTGCGATAGAAGGGATTCATCACAACTTCTATGTCGCCATAGGGAGCACCTGTTCTTTTTGCGAAGAAGAAATATGGTACTTTGAGACTTTATATCGACTATAAACAGTTGAACAAAGTCAAAATTAGGAACAAATAACCACTCTCGAAGATTGATGATTTATTTGATCAACTGAGATGAGCTTAGTTTTTCTCTAAGATAGACCTACGATCAAGGTATCATCAGCTCAGGATCAGGGATGAGGATAGGTTCAAAACAACTTTAGCACTATATATGGACATTCTCAGTTCACGGTCATGCCATTTGGGCTGACAAATGCTCCAACAGTGTTTATGGATCTGATGCATCGTGATTTCATACCATTTCTTGATAGGTTTGTGATCGTCTTCATCAATTATATATTGATATAGTCGAAGACGAGGGAGGATCATGAGCAACATCTCAGGGAGACGGTGCATACCTTGAGGGAGCATAGACTTTATGCTAGGTTCAGCAAATGTGAATTTTGGTTCTCAAAGGTCAAGTTTCTAGGGCATGTTGTCAGAGCAACAGGGATAGCGGTGGATCCATCCAAGATTCAGGCAATTAAGGATTAGCCAGCACCAACCGCAGTTACTGAGATCAAGAGCTTTCTAGGTTTGGCGGGGTATTATCGTTGATTTAAGAATGATTTCTCAAAAATTGCTTCACCACTTTTGAGATTGACCTAAAAAGATGTTAAATTTGTGTGGTATGAGGAATGTGAAGAGGCATTCGCTTAGTTGAAGAGACTATTGACTACCGCACCAGTATTGGTGTTACCCAAGCTTGGACAGGGATTTTCAATATACATTAATGTTTCTTATAGAGGTCTGGAATGTGTGTTGATGCAGGATGTTTGTACAGTAGCTTATGCATCCAAATAATTGAAGGTACATGAGAAAAATTATCCGACGTACGATTTGGAGCGGGCAGCAGTATTGTTTGCACTGAAGATATGAAGACATTACCTGTATGGAAAGAAATTCACACTTTTTACTGATCGTAAGAGTCTGAAGTATCTATTTACACAGAAGGATTAGAATATGAGACAACGCAGATGGTTAGAATTTTTAAAGGATTACAACTTTTCCTCGGAGTATCATCTGGCAAAAGCGAACGTAGTCGCAAATGTGCTGAGTAGGATACCTGTTAGAGATGTGGAGATTCTTACTGAAACTCGGGTTGAGATTTGTGTTCAGATGAGAGTACAGACCGTGTCTACACCTAGAGTGTAGGAGGTTCAAAGGATCGATAGGTTGTACTCAAGGTTTAGTTAGTTGGCATAGAGTATAGATTTAGTTGATTAGACGGAGACGTTCGACCAATGTTTGAGATTCAGAGGCAGACTGTGGATACCGTCATTACCAGAGCTAAGAGAAGAGATTCTTTGGTAGTCATATAGTTCCTGATTCACCGTTCATCCTGGCAGGACCAAAATGTATCACGACATGAAGATACATTTTTAGTGGTCTGGGATGAAGGCAAATGTGTCTAAGTTTATTAGGAACTGTGAGGTTTATCAGCAAGTGAAGGTTGAAAATCGCAGGCTTAGAGGATTGCTACAACCTCTTCTCATTCCACGATGGAAGTGGGAGGACATTGCTATGAATTTTATGTAAGTTCGCGTATAACAACAGTTATCAGGCTAGTATTGAGATGACACCTTTTAAGGCTTTATACGGTAGACCGTGTCACTCCCCATCATGTGGGAGACCGTAAGGCCTGAGATTGTTGCTAATTACACGGAGAAGGTACAACTGATTCGTGATAAACTCAAGGGAGCCAGGATAGACAGCAAAAGTATGCATACAGATATCGCGGTGATCTCACGTACACCGAGGGAGCCTATGTATATTTAAAGGTTTCCACTCAAAAAGGTGTTTAGAGGTTCGAAGTGAAAAATAAACTTGCACCGAGGTTTATTGAACCTTTCAGGATTAAGAAACGAGTCGGGAAGGTTGCATATGAGCTTGAGCTACCTCCACAGATGTCTGGAGTTCATCAAGTCTTTCATATATCCATGCTTCGATTAGCTGAGTCCGGAGTGAGTGATCGTTAGACTGTAGATTTGAGTCAGATAGACCTGAGTAAGTATATTTCATATAAGGAGCAGACTATGCAGATTTAGGATCGATTGGTACAAAACATGAGATGCAAATCTATCCCTAAAGTACTCATCAAGTGGTAGTTTCATGATGATACAGAACTCACTTGCGTACAAGAGGACTATATGTAAGATAGGTTTCCATACCTATTTGAGTTAGGTATAAATCCTAGTTCAAATTTTAAATTTCAAGGAAAAGATTTTCATTAGTTGGGAACAATTTTAATAACCCAAAATCTCTAATGATGTTTAAATCCTTAAATAGGATTGACGACCCGTACTGTGGTACTCATATCGTGATATGTCCATTGACTGAGGCAAGGGCCGAGGTATATTTTATATTTGTTGTGATGTATGCCTAGTGTATTGTATATGTGTAGACTATTAAGTCCATTTATAATGGTATATAGGTATCGAGATGAGCGGGGACGTACTTCGAGTTGCGTGTCGACATGAAACTAAGGTAGCGGCTTATGGGTAATTTAAGTTAAATATGATTTTTTAAGTAGCTTTGATGTGGTCATATTGGATGTAACATTAAAGTTCCTAAGTTAGTAAAATAAAGTAATAATCACATGATATGCATCGAGACACTTATTGACAAATCAAGAGGTAAATTGATTCAACTTTGAGAGTCATTTAATTAGGACTTGAGGGACAAGTGTGTTAAGGTGGTCCATTAGTTGATCCTCGAGATACATGTGCACACATGATCAAGGGCCATGATTTGAACTATCTAATAAGTAGAATGAAACACATAAGTCAACAACTTGATCATTCATTCTCATCAAAATCGTGTAGGCAAGGAAGAAAGGAGAAAAAAGAGATTGCTGGAGTAATCTTGGTGGAGGAGAAGAGCTGCAAATCATTGAAAGTTTAGTTAAGAAGAAGTTCTTCAAGCTGGGTAACTTCTCCACTCCATTAACAAAGCTCAAGTTGTGAATTCATGGATTTGATGTTGTTGTTATTGTTTTATATTGGGTTTGATGTTAGGGACCTCTTGTAGTATGTATAAGGGCCCCTAAGGCGTTAAAATGGCCGATACGTAGCAAAAGGAATTCGAAATACCGAATTCTGGGTTCTGCTGCACATAGCGCGCTAGGTAGATAATCTAGCGCGCTGGTATTTATTAGCGCGCTAGATATTAGAGGTAAACTAGCGCGCTAATATTGATTAGCGCGCTAAAGATTTAAAGTAGCACTCTAAAGTTGGAGTTCGCACGCTAATATCAGAATTAGCGCGCTAATTACCCCTGCCAATACAAAAATCAGCAATTTCCAAAAATGGCTTAAATATTATAAATGGTTTTAAAACTCTAAGTAAAGGTCCAAACCACTCTAAAATTTATCGAACAACTCCAGGGAAATAACGGGAGGTCTTGAGAGTTCGGGAAAGCATTTTGGAGTGTTGGGAGTCCGGATAGTCTAGGATAAGCGTTGTGAATTGTAATTAAGGCTGTGAGAATTCTATATTTCATTTCATTGACTTTTTTTGTTTTATGGTCGATTTGTAGACATTGCTACTCGAACCTCACATCATTTTGTTCTTGTTTCTATTAATGTTTGAATATTGTTGACATGATGCCTTGTGAAATGTTTCATTGATTCAAATTTCTACTCTTGATGCTATTCTTGATAGATAGATGATCAAAAGCATGCTATTAGGATAAGTTGGATGGATTAGACTTTTATTCTATTTCTTTAGGCTTTGTAGCCTATCTAGTTTTGAAATCTTGAAGAATTAGAACTATTGAAAACTAAAATATGGATTATCTAGTGTCCATTGCACAAGAAATGCATTGTTCACAGGGACATGGGTCTATCGGGGTTTTGGTACTCACCACTACACTTGCGCAACACACGAGGTATGAGACTCCGGGTGGTCGGCAAGAATGAGATATATGATTTGTATGCATAGAGCTCAGCTCCGCTATTTGTATGGAATATGTTGAGCACAACTCCATATAGTAGCGAGAAAGGTTAGGTGATAGTTCTCACCACCAACCAGACGTAGGTCATCTCAATTTAGCATGTGTCGATCCATACATTTTTAACTGTGGTCGCATTACCTGATTCATCAATTCTTTCGCTACTTTATGCTTTCAAATACCTTTCCTATAATTTGGGAATGCGGCATAGAATTCTCTTGTTATTACATAAATATTACTATATTCACCATCTAGTTTGTGACGGTGGGTGTAGGTCCGTCGAGCAGCAACATATCGAGGAAGGAGAAGATCGACGACTTTCTTTGATCATTTCGGCGATTCTCCTATCTCATTTTTGTATGACTCAACTTTGCTATATTATTACTGTTTATATCTTTATTGTACATTTTGGGTTGTATATTTTAAATAATTAGAGCTTCCGTATAATCTTTAAAATACATAATAATGTTAAAATGATAAAAACTTTTAATTAACTCTGAAATCTAATAATTTTTGAACACGTATATTGATGAATATAGGGATGAAAGGCTGACTAATATGTAATTAAGTCTTATGTAGTTAGCATTAAGGCTTGATTACGGGATTAGGCTGGGCGGTGCCCTGTTTAGAAAAGTGGGTCGTCACACAGATATTTGAATTTGATACTTGTTTCATGAAACAATAATGTACCAAAAAAATGCACAAGAAAAAAAAATATTATAAACATAATATCCATCTACGCAAATACTATCATATATTGTTAAAATTGCACTTCAATAAATTATCTCAATTTCTAAAACTAATTAATTTCGTGCAACAATACATAATACAATATTTTTAATTTACATAATAGAATTTTTATATGGTTGAATTGATATGTTGGAATAAATATATCTAAAGCATAATAAAAAATGAAAAATAAATAAAGTTTAAGAGCTAAACTATTCTCATATTTACAAGGTTATTTTCTCGATACGTGATTTTTAAGATTATTTATGATTATATGTTCTACGTACGTCAACAAATTATTTATCTCACAATCGTTGCATCAAAAAGTTAGAAGGTTTGAACTTTGTGACCTCTAAAAAACACGAGTGAACATATAGTGAGTCTCAACCATTGCATCAAGACCACATTTTGGTTTACTATTAATGTTAAAGTTACAAAATAAATTACAAATGACATAAAATACATTCTCAACTTAAAGGAAAAATAAATTACAAATGACATAAAATACATTCTCAACCAGAATCAAATAAAACATATAAATCGTGATCGCAAATAGAAACTGTACCCTTAATAAGACCTCGTATAGCATCGGTGTCTGGTTGGGCTACCATGTGAACCTCTTCTCGAGCCTGCAGTGCGTACACTACTATAGGATGCGGGCACTCTCTTCCGATGTGTCCGAACTGTAGCATGTCAACTGTCTGCGCTGACCCTGAGTCTCAGACTGGCCCTGTGCCCAATACCGACCCTGTCTCTACACCTGTTCTGGTCTCTATCTCGTATCTCGGCCTCGGCCTTTGCCTCGACCTCTGCCACCTTGCAGCTACTGCCGTGAAGCCTGTGGGACGGGAAGTGGAGGAACAACAGGAGCTAGTAAGGCTAGTCTGATGGGAGGTGGCAAGGGAACTCTGCCCACTGTGCTTTGTGTTGGAGCAATAGATAATACATGAGGCACAACCAGTGGGTGCATAGCTGTCCCCGAGCCCTGAGATCCTTGGTTCCACGCAAGTTTACGATCTCCACGAAAATAGTGCAACGCTCAAAAGTACCATACGCAAGAAATGCAACCAAACTCTCCACTACTGTAGACTAAGCACCAATAGGAATCGATAGGACTTTGATAGGCTATAACATGGCTATGATGGGGTACCAAGGAAGTGATATAAATGGTATGCAAAAACATTGGAAAACTAGAACTTAGACTATCAAATAATTCTCTGAGAACATGAATATAACTAAACTGCACTTTAATTCATTTTTCATTCAATATGTGTAGTCTTCACCTTTTTACAACCACCCGGCTCCCAGCTCCATTTCCTGCGAATGTCATTTTAGGTGAGACTCTCTAATCATGAATCTCCCCTTAATTTGGGCATGTAAACAATTTTTTTTTCTATTTTTTTCTCCTCATGTCTCTTTTTAAGGATTCCAAGTCTAAGTCTAGTTTCCAACTAGGTAAAAGGATATAAGGCTAATGACTAAGGGTTTAATGATAGGTGATCAAGAGAATCAGGTTTACTTCGGCTCAAATGGGCTAACTAGTGTTATAATGATGGGTACGTTTTTCCTCAAAAATGTTTCAGTCATAGGAATTCAGCCTTGAGTGGGTTACCCTTGTTCTAGCACCCAAGAAATTTAACTTGCACAATTTTGACCATTTGCCCCCTTTGCTATCTAGTATAAGGCTCAACCAACATATTAAGTCCCTAATCATGAAATCATAAGAATGCTGGATTACGGGCTCGAGTAAGTGTTTCTCCTAATTTCTAATGAGTTTCAAGTCAAAAGGGCAACCATAGTGTACTCATCCACAACCAAAGGCATCAAGCAAAATCTCAAGCGACTCTAAACAATATAAAAATGAAAATTATACAAAATACATGCATGAAAGTGTATCAACTCCTAATGAAATTAGAAAGGGAAATATGGAGGGAAGAGAAATAGAAAAAATGAATGAATAAGAGATACTAAACACCACCAATATTGTCCAACAACCACAAATAGCCGCATACAATTGAAAAAATTCTAATAATCTCACCTGCGGTCTTTTGCACAAAAATTCGTCCAACTCAATGCACAAATCCTAAAGGACCCCCAAACTTATTCTAAACCTTATCCTCAAGGTTCAAAATAAGTCAAGAGGTGCACATGGAAACACACAAGTTGATGAAAGAACATGATAGATATAGAAACAAGGAAATGATACAGGATCATGCAGAAGACTGACACTAACTCTAAATCTACAAATAAAAAGTAAACAAAATAAATACAAGTAACCTTACCAAATCTCAGTGTGACTAACTGTGGGTATAGAACATGTGATGACCGCAGGAGTGATATCGAGCTCTCAAAATTCAGTGCACTATGCAGAGGTCGCAACACCTGTAAAAAATTACAAAAGAGACAACGATAAGAATACCACAAAAATACTAAAATAAAAAAAAAAGAATAGCGATAGAAACTTGTGGTGTATCCCAAGAGCGCCTTTTTTTAACGTCGTTGGCTCGACTCAGTCATGTGAGATCTATTTGTTTATTTATTTAAATTACCTTTCATAGTATTTTATCCCCTTTGCTATAGTTTGAATAATTGAGGTTAAATTCATGTTTAAACCTTGATTTATTTGCAGTGAGTTGTAAGTACCCATGCTTGTGCAGTAAGACCACACTAGTGACAATTGACCTTACCAATTGATTGGCCTCTTTTGGGACTAGTTGAATACCATAGGGATCTAGGCTAAATTGGACACACTAGTGTTCCAGTTGTCTAGGTGTAGTGCATTCGCAAAGCCCATTGTAGTCAACAAATTAAACCTAATTCGCTTGAGTATAGGGTTGTGTATTTGACTAGGGAAGTGGTTATTCCCATTCCTTGACCTTTGAGATAGGGAAGTGCGAGGACCCGTGTACGTTACCGGTCTATAGCTACTTTAAATTACTGTGAATTCCATGCTTTATTTAGATTGATGACCATATGTATAATTATGCCAAAATGTGGAAGTTTGTGATACCAATGGTTTAGGTTGTTTTCCCTCATTGATTTCTTCGCACAGCATTTTTATTCCTTGTTTTTAGTTAATTCTTGAGAACATTCTTGTGAAATCCCCCGATTTACGTTTTAGTTCCTTAGCCGAGGTCGAAAACTTTATCTTCATGGATCAACCTCGTGCTTGCCACTACAACAGTTCTTGTGGTTATTTGTAATCTCATCGGGATTATATATTTTGACGCACTCAACACGCTTTAGTCACCCTAACATTCTCATCTCTAGTAGTATAATACATGATATGCCAATGCCATGTCCTTCTAAAAGAACCCATATTAATCAATACTTAGTTGTCAACTTGTCTAATAATAACTGTATAAGTTATAGTGATCACCCGGTACTCTTAATATATAATTAATTAGTTTAAGAAACTGATTATTAATTACAACCTCACGAAAGCCAAGTTGGCGCATGCATCTGCATGTATAAATAGGGTGAGAAACAATTTGCATTTCTCGTCATCCATATCAATTACTCACTGTATCAAAGCACAGACCATCAAAATTGTCACATATATATATCTTAGTTGGCTTAATTTTTGGTTGAGAATGATTTCTTCTTCAAAAGCTTTCCTCATGATTTTGGGCATTATGCTACTAATTGGAGCTTTCACTATCCAACTCTGAGGCTGTTAGAGCTCTAGTCAATCCTACAACCACAGTGAAAAATGCTGGTGAGTAATATTTTTGCAGGTCATAAATAAAATTAAAATTCATAACTTTTATACGGGTCGGGGTGTTAGGTTGTAATATAAATTAATAGTCTTAAAGTTTTTAAATTAGTTTTAGGGTTTCCCAGTTTGAATATTATTTCTAATTAATTTGATTTTAGCAGTCAAGTTTGTTGGTCCATTAATTCTCCAATTTGATTTTAGGGCTTATATGGATGAGTCATTCTCTTGTGAAATCACATCGATTTTAAGTGCATTGTTCTCTTTCTGAATCTTTTTTTTGAAAACTGATGGCTCATCTATTCACTAGAGATAATATTGCACGCGTCTCTATAATTATGTAGTTGATTTATATCTATAGTTTCAAAAATCTATATATATATATACATATATAGATAAGATAATTATATAATAGAGCCCAAATATATACCTGTGATAGGAACTGTATCTATATATGTTCTTATGTGTTGCCAATATCACTTAATGACTCAAATATAACATTTAATGCAATTAATGCACAAGTGTATTACATACCCTCTAGATCGTAATTGAAGGATCTTAAAATGATGAGTATATATTCACCATATTTATTTTAGGTCTCGTTGTAAGTAGAACTCATGAAAACTTATTTTGATTATTAAAGTATGTTGTGTCTGTGTGTGTGTGTGTAGCTGGTTATAAGAACATTAATTGCATATACGATTATAGAGTCTCAAATTGAATGGCGATCGATCATCTTAATTTTTGTTGTGGTTATTGCATGGAGGAAAAAATGGGTGGAGGTAGAGGTGGAGGTGGAGGAGAGATAAGTCATGATCAGAAATTGACTACTTTGGGCAACGTATTTTTGTGTTTTGGGAAATCAATTATCAATATAAAATGTTAATTTACAAGATCTTTTTTGACAACTGAGGGTATTTAAGCCACAGTTGCTACGTACTCCACTATCACTATATGTTACAATATTATGAGTGATCATGTGTGTCATTTTGTTATTCGATTAATTGTAATGGTGTTTTGATTTTGATATTTACTTGATCATGATGTAATTAATAAGGGTGATCAGGCGTATGCATGCATGCTATCTGATCCATCGATTTATTGTTACCAACCTATGTAGGTTGGTAGGTACGCGGTGTGAATTTTCATTTTTTGCACGAGGCTTTTTTTTGTGCAATATTTTAATTTTTCAGGCTTGGTGATCAAATCTACTGCCTACGTGCTTTAGAGGAAAGACCATGTACAATTTTTGTAATATGTTATGATGGCCCTAGGTGAGAGAGTTTGGTGAATTAGTTCATTTATATATGGGTTTTAGTTTGAAATTAAGTGGGGGATTGCTCTAAATAAGGTCGTATACTTACAGAGTTTTACTCCAAACTTATAAGCCATATTTATTATTTTAATTGGTTTAACTAAAATCACGTGACTTTCAACATTCAACAATATTGCACAAAGGTTTGGAAGTGCATGTCAGATTAAGCATATAAGGGAGATGGACAAAATATCACTTGTTAAAAAAAAATATTTCGATGCGCACCCTACATCTAAAAGCTCATTCTACTTGACTAATCGAGCTCGAGCTAGATAAGCCCACAAATAGCTAGGACGAAGCTCTTTGAACGGAAAAGACTCTATTTGTAGTACTAGTACTCTGCTAATGTAACGAACAATGACACGCATGAACGACAAGATTATACATTTCCACCTATCCACAATTTGGGCATGATATTTTGGACACATGGATTAAATTATCTTTTTTTGTCACGTGATTAAATAATTTTTTGGTTCAAAAAAGAATTTAAAAAGTTATATTTTTAAACCAAGAAAATCAAATTAAACCACGTGCTTATTTTATTTGCTTACGGTTACAATCAGATGATGTGAAGTTGTGAACCTTTCAAATTAAACTTGATATTATTTAATTTTCAGTTCTAAGCTCACCGAAAACAGCCCATGACCAGTTGTTCATTCAAAAGGTGTTATTGCTTCAATTATAAGCTTGGAAAGTAAGTCCGACATCCTAATTAGAAGGTATCTTAATTTATCTCGATAATTACAAGCGTACAAGAACAATTTCAATATTGCCCAAGCATCTTTGGTTCGATGATGGGTGCATCGCTTGCCAAAAAAAGGCAAGGTTTGTGGTTTGGAAGGTCGTGAGTTCTATTTCCACTTAATTAAAAAAAAGTACGATTCCAAAGTTAGTAGCGTTTAATGGACATATATATTTTCATCATGTCATAATTAACATAAGCCTGGATTATTCTTTAAAATCTGTGATGAACTTAGTTTAAATATCAACTAAAAGTTTAGCATTTATTATGTAGTCTAAGAGACTAGCATTTATTATGTACTCTATGAGACTCCAACATTGTTCTCCCATATAGAAATGTTAGACCTTTGATGTTCTCCCATGTAGAAATGCTATTCCTTGACCACTGTAGCTATTCTACTTGAATGTATAGACCAAGAAAACTCGTGAGTAGTTGATGGCCTTTGTCTTGACTGCATCCATGTCCTAAAAGTGTGATCTTAGTTATGTTTGGGTTGCGATTCTTGACATATCATAACTCTGAAACTTATTGAGCGGCTTGTTAACTTAGTGGCTATGTAAGCAAGAGGAACTCCATGAATTTTTTAATCGGGTATAAATTAGTTAAGTCGATGCATAGTTATATTAGGAGTCTAGTTTATTTGTGCATTTGTCATTTACACCTTTGCTCAAGACATGCAAAGTCTTAAGTTTGGAGGTATTTGATAAGTTGTTAATTATTGCATATTATATATAGTTTATTTATATATTTTTATTGTTGAGTATCTGAAATATTGGCCTAATTATCCTTACTTGTTATTTTTAGGATTTGTGGGTGTGCGGTTGAATCTATGGCGAAAAATCATGCAGAATGGAGTATTTATATGTAGTGATCAGGTACCAAAGGATCAGTCTCGAGACACGCATTGCACAGGAAATGGAGAGGTCACCAACAGACTAAGTAACGGAGAAAAAGACACACGTGGAGCACTCAGGTTCATAACCACTCAATAGTCCTCCGGATTCGTACATTACTGCCCTCCACGAACTCGATCAAGCTCCCATTTGCGACACGTGGCACTCGACTAGCACGTCCACAGCTTTCTCTTCTCGCCAACAGCCATCGATCTTGCCTTCGGATCTATGTCCATACAGTCTCTCACATTTTCACACAAATTCATGCAATTTACTTGTCCCTCTAATGGCCCGTTTGGTTCACATTTTAGTGAATCCTAACACGTGGTATTAATTAGTGATGGGACTAACACATGGGTTTAGATAGTTTAGTCTCATTTGTGTATCTTGTTTGGTTGGTAGTTTTAAGGTTGGGATTAAGTGAGGTTGTACATGTACATTTACCAAAATACCCTTACATAAATTTGACCTCATTTTCACATCTTCATCCCCTTCGTTGTGACCACAACACCTACAAGAACCATTTCGTTGTTCCTCCCTCTTCATCGATCCCAAATAAACTCCCAACAACAGCAACCATGCCCTGCTCTGCCTCACCATGGCGAGATCGAATTGAACAGACACGTCAATTGATCAATGTTCAAAATGTAGCTGTTAAGATTCAATTTTTACAATCCTCAAGAACCCTAACAACAACGCTCTGGTGGTCAAACAATTCTCAGTACCAATTCAAACAAACCAACATTGAAAAAACTCCAAAAACATCAATTTCGAACCGATCGAACGGACTCACAGCGAGCAGGAGCGATTCCTTGGCCGAGAGCCTCTCCATCTCCTTCGCGTAGTTCGCCGATGCTCCTTGCACGGCTTGCTGAACCATCGCTCTGCAAGGTCCGCCTCTTCTCCTCCGACTCAAGCCACTCACTCCATCGCACCGAAGCGCGTGAAGTGACGAGTTCGACGAGTTTGACGAGCACCGAAGCCCTGCGAAGGCAGGGACCGAATCGAGCACCGAAGCCATGAAAAACAAGGACTTGGCGAGAGTTGGAGAATTGTGATTTGGTTAATGTGAGGGATAAAGTGGTAATCTCCTCTTTCACTTACAATGGATTTGCTAATCCCACCAAAAATTTTTGTATTGTTTAATCCACTCCCATGCCTCTTAACTAATCCGCTGGCCTAGTTAATCCTTCAACCAAACGGCGGATTAACTAGTCCAGTGTAGCTAATCCAGGCTAATCCCACGAACCAAACAGGCCATAACTGCTATGTGTGTACGTCTCAGTGGCCAGCGCCTTCTACAACAATTCACTCATCTAATAATGCGCTGCCACATCACGCTTCACCAGCAAACTCCTCCAATCGTGGCCTAACACATGGCGAGACCCTGCAAACGACACAAAACAGCTATTGGATCCTCCTCGGAGGACATGTCATGAGACCAACCATTAAAATTGATTTCTATCTTCCAGAGAGCAAGTTAGAAGGTGTTTTTATATTAGGAATTAGGTATTCTTACGAGGACTCACTTTTTGGATAGCTACATTTCTATTTTTTATTTTCATCTCCAACAAACCATTATTCTCTTGCTTTCTTTTTGAGTTTTAATGGAGATTTCAAGCATTATATTTGACTAAGTTCGTTGATCTAAATCAGAGGTAAAGCAAACTACCCTTTTCGGCATAAAAAACATCATCAACAGGGACAGAGAAAGGAAATGCTCAACCCCTTCCAAGGGGGGGATGGACTGGTTAGCTGCATACCACGCTCATATCGACTGTTTCAGCAAGATAGTGATATTTGAGATCTTAGGGCCTCCACCATTCATTTATAAAGGTAGTACAACGAGGACTGTAGGAACGAGAGGTCGACTTGCGACTCGTGAGGAGATGGAAGCGTTGATATCGTTGTATATTGTACCAGAGAGTCAGAGACCTAAGGTGGAAGATATACCGGTTGTTAGAGAATTTCCTAATTTTTTCCCGATGATTTACCTGGTTTACAGCCGTCGCGAGAGATCGATTTCATTATTGAGTTGGTACCAGGTACGAAATCGATTTCTATACCACCATATCAGATGGCACCACGAGAGCTATAAGAGTTAAAGACTCGGCTCCAGGATTTGTTACAGAATGGATTCATCACACCTTCCATGTAGCCATATCATCTGGTTTCCACTTCTAAGGTTTGTCTTTTATACGATTTCGTATTTTTCTTATTTATCCCTAAGGTTCTAATACCTATGCTCCGATACAAACTGTGACGGCCCCTCTCCTAATCTAGGGCACCGCCCGGCCTAATCCCATAATTAAGCCCTAATCCTATCCATGCAAGACTCAACTACGTATTAGTCAGCCTTTACAATCTAAACACCTCTTTTCTCGTGTTCATGATAATACACTAGTCCTACTAGTTTATAAAATTTAGAGTTAATTAAAACTTTTTATTAAATTAATTATTTAGCATAAGTCTTATTGGTTATGCGGAAGCAATTAGTAGATTATGCGGAAGCCATTTATAAAATCCTAAGTGTGGAAAACCAAGAAATGACATCATATATATAAAGTCCTCAAAATGCAGTGAAACGGTAAAATAGTCTAAGTCAGGTCGTGGAAACTAACGCTCAACCCAATATATAACCCAAATAGTATTTGAAAGACATATACAACATGTACAATCAAAATACCAAAAGAAGACCTACAATCGATGCAGTGACGCGCCGTGGGCTCAAGGATAATCGTCAATCTTCTCCATGTCCGGCCTGGTGGTAGACGACTCTGCACCCACCGTAAAAAAAAGGATAGTGAGTACAAGAATAAAACAATAATCCCCGATGACGAGTATAATTTGCATTTCCAATTATTCAAATGGTATTTAAAAGCATATAAATGGGAAAACTGAAAAATAAACAATATGCAAGTAAATACCAGAGTTAAACAAATGATACTGACACTAGGCTAAGTAGTGGTGATTTAGGTCCGGTCGTCAGTGAAACGTGTCACTCCAACTCAATAATCATATAGCACAAGGGACTCTAACCTAAGTGTTACCAAGGACTCTAACCCCGGTGTGTAGACCACCTCATGGACTCTAACCCAGAGTGTCATATAGTGTCAGGTAACACGTGCCAATATCCCCAGGGACTCTAACCCCATGAGTTGTGCATACCTCAATCGAGTATGGGACCTAAATGCGAAAACTACTTTTAAAATTTCAAGAAATACTAAGTATGGATTGTTAAGGCATAGGCACATCTACACACCTAAACAAATAAGGAATACAAGTCATCTTAAACATTTATAAGATATTCACCAGCCTAATAACATGTTATTTATCATTCAATTCACATTTAAAACAACAAGAATAGACATGGCATGGGATAGAATCAATGAATCAAATCAAATGAATGGATATCATGCAAACTAGACTCATCAAGTTAGCATAGACGTAAAGAACACATTATATAAGAATATAAAGGTGAAATAGTCAAATGGACTATGCAAGGAAAACAATTAATAGAAATTAAATGCTAAGTAAAGTTGCCATTTGGTATACTCACAACAACAAAGTAAAGTCCTAGCTTTACTGGTCTCCCGATACTCCAAATCTTGTATTCGCTCTCTCGTACCCTTTTCCTAGGTTCCTGAGTTCGGTATCTTATTAGTTCAAATATAGTGGGTTTAAGCTCAATTTAGTAGTGTTTATTGTGTATTCAAATTGGTTCAATAGACTTTAAATCAATCTTCCAAAATCAGCCCCTAAAGACTAAATTAAGTTTCAATTTTAGTTGTACATTTTAACGCAATTTCTGGCATGAAATGGTCAAAATATCGAAATCAAAATTTGTATAATTATTGTTGGTCTCTCTCTTAGCTTTCCAGAAAGGTTTAGTTTGCAAAATTCTGATTTAAAATGAAAGAGATATCATGATTTTACTAAACATAAGTCTAATTGGAATTTAATCCGACTAGCGGAATGAGAAAATCTATTTCTCTCAATCTATAGTTTCTAAAAATGCTTTTTTCGGCACAAGTAATCAAATATATCCACATACAACATACTAAAAGATCTGCTCATTTGGGTAAGTAGTTAGGGAGTTATGCCTTTAACAAATTTAGTTTCAAAACATTCCTTTTTAATTCCAGCACCTACTTATAGAGTATGTTTGGACATACAAACGTTTGAATCAAAATACCTTCGGTTAAGGAAAATTATTCTTCTTTAAATAAGCTTTCAAATGCCGCTGGTTTGGATCAATTTCGATCTAAAATGAGTAGATTATGACCAAATTACCCAGGTTGATTCCTAATACAACATGCAAAATTCTTGTTTTGGTGTTGCAATTTCAAAATTTCTTATCTTTATGATTTCAAAACCAAATTAAGAACTTCCATATAGCTGGGTTATCAGCTTGAAATGAGGAATCCAAATATATAAATTAATTGCAAATACCCAATCATCTATTATTTTAAATTAACCTAAAATCAGAACTTGTTCTAATTTCAACTAAAAAGATGTGTACCTAATTGATGTAGCACCCTAGCTTGAGAATTTCTCACTAACTCTCATGGATTCCTTCAACACCTTGATGATTCACTCCTCTCTGGCAATTCCTTCTTCTTCTCCAGCAAAAATGAATGAGTGATTTGGTTTGCATGTTGTTTGATCACTAATATTAAGGTGATGTTCCTTCCTAGCCCTTAATATTCATGGATTTATGTATCCCTAGGAATATGTAATGGTCCACCTTTGTCATATATCCCACTAACTCTCACTAACTTAACCTCAAGTGATACCATTTCACTACTCACCTAGTTCCCAGATGTGCCAATGTGTATCTTTAAACCAATCTTATGTTTTCCATTTAATTTACTCAACTATAGGCCTTTACTTTTATTTACATTAGCCAACACAACCATAGGCTTACAAGTAATTCCTTATTTCATATTAGTATTAAATAAGACTTACCAAAATGCTAACTATCCAGTTCCCTGACTTACACGCTACTCGAGGCACGTCCCCGCTCTCGTCTCGACGCCTATAACTGTACAAACCGACTTATTAAGTCTACAAAATATATAACACTAGGCATACATCAATACAAAAATACAATATACCTCGGACGCATGCCTCAATCGGTGCACGTATCACCGTGTAGGTCCCACGTCAAGGTTCGGTGATCTTGATTAAGGAATTAAAACGGGGGTTAGAGATTTGGGCCGTGATAGGGTCATACCAAATATAATGTTTTGACTTGCTACGAATCTTATCCTTTTAGGCTCACATAAGATGAGGTGAATACTCTCGTGTAACGAGGTAATTAACCAAATCTACAAACCAAGGGAGTTCATTAGAGAAGGCTAAAAATGTTCATTAAGGAAATCATCTCGAAGTGGGAAGGGTAATACCTTCGTGCTTCTCCTAAAGGTTTAAACTCTTCTTTTTAACTACTTCCTTCATCGGTGGTTCTATCACCGTTGTGCTTCTCCTAAAGGTTTAGACTCTTCTTTCATATGTATTTGATGCATGCATGTGGAAAGGGTAATACCTTTGATGTCAGCAATCGTCCACCCTAATGCTTCTATGAACTCTCGAAGCACATGCGTGGGCTTCTTTTCCTCTGCTAATGCGAGTTTAGTTGAGTTGATCACATGTAAAGTCTCATTCTCACCTAAAAACACATATTTGAGATGAAAAGGCAATAGTTTGAGCTCCATAGTAGAGGCTCGCTCCATAGAGGGGAGAAGTGTAGAGTTCAAAGCAGGTAGGCGAAGATATGCTAGGGTGGGAAAATGGAGTGGAGTAGAGTCCAACTCAGAGATCAGCTCCTTGATCTCAGTATCGAGGATGACGCATTACTTTCGCAAAGAATCGGGGTCGAGATAATTCTCTAATACCACTTTCATATCACCATTTTTCACTAGAAAGGTCTTTTGGATAAACGAGTCCGCACTATCCAAGGCAAGCACCACAGAAGAGGTATCAAAAGGATGGCGCATCACATCATATATATTAAAATTAATAAGTTCACCATCAAACTTCATGGTAAAAGAACCAATGTGAACATCAATCTTAGTCTTAGCAGTCTTAAGGAAAGGCTTACCAAACTAGACATAGGAGAAATTGGGGCGTGGCTGGCTCTTCATATTGATGATGTAGAAGTCAACAAGAAATACTAGCTCACTAACCTTCACGAGGATTTTTTCTAAGACACCTACAGGACGAACAACGGACTGGTCTGCCAAATGTATGACAACTCTAGCATCCTTCAGAGAGGCCAGCCTTCAATACCTCATATATGGATAATGGCATGACATTGATAAAGGCGTCGAGGTTGCAAATAGCTTTCAGGATTTGAACTTCACCAATTGTGCAAGGGATAGTGAATTTGCCACGGTTCTCACACTTGGTGGGCTACTTTTTACGTAGGATAGCTGAAACATTTTCACCTATTGTGATTTTCTCGTTGCCTCTGAGTCGACTTTTTTTGGTATAAAGGTCTTTAAGCAACTCAGCATAGCAGGGCATATGTGTTAAGGCATCAAGAAGTGGGATGTTTATTGCCACTTTCCTCAGGACTTCCAAAATCTCCTCTCTTATCCTACCTTTTTATTCTTAATGAGGCATTGAGGAAATAGTGGTAGGATTTTGAGAGACGGTTGTGCTTCCTTATCCAAGTTTACCATTTCAGTGGGGGACGGTCGAACTTCGAGCTCTTGCTCGACTTCCTTGGATTTAAGGGTGGCCTATTTATGGGTCTCTTCCAACTCTTTGCCGTTATAAAGTGTGATGGTGTGGACATTCACATTATGATTCAGATGTGGTTGAGAAGGCAACTTGCCTTTCTCATCCGTATGCCCTACCTGTAGGGCCAGTTGCCCTAATTAAACCTTGAGACTTTTAATGCTTGAAACATAACTCGCGATTGTGTCATTTTTAAGTTGGGCTAAGTCTTTAGAGAATTTGTCTTGATTAGCAATGAGTGTCCTTATCATTTCTTCTAAAGACCCCAAATTCTAAGCGGGTTAGGACTGTTGAAGAAGAGGTTGTCCTTTTGGAACATACTTGAGGTAGTTCTGGTTATGAGGTCCATAGCCATGATAAGGGCTTTTGACGACATAATTATAAGTGTTACTAAAATTATTGCCATATTGATTCCTCGGTGGTCCTTTGAATCTGCTACGTATAGTGTATTGTTGTTCATTCTTGAACAAGGTGGGATAAAAATCAATGGAATGGTTTGTAGCTGAGCAAAATCCGCAAGCTTTAACTTGAGCTTTTCCTGAGGCGAAGAATCGCTCCAAGAGATCGATGAGTTTATCAAGCTTGTTATTGGCAGAAATTGACCTACTCCATCGTAAAGACTTCGTAAGGGACCCTCTTCCTCATCATCAATGTTATGACGCGATTGACTTGCTATAGAGTCGTATAGATCAAACATCTCTTGAGTGGTCTTACATTTCTAGTCACCTCCACAAGCATTGTTAATCATCTTTTTCTCAAGGGGCGTAAGTACCATATAGAAGAAACAAACAATTGAAAGGTCATTTTGGTCATATTAGGGGCATTACGCAAAAAATCGCTTATAAAGACCCCAATAATCACCAAAAGATTCGCCCATTTCATTTTGATACTGCATATCTCTTTAGTAAGTTCGGAATATATAGATTCAAAGAAAAACACTTTGAGGAATGCAGAAATCATATCGTTCCGATTCGTGATAGAACCAGGGGGGATAGAAAAGCCATTCTTGGGATTTATCCTTAAGGTAGAAAGGAAAAGCGGAGAGTTTCATCTTCATCGACTACAGGGGGAATCAAGGTCCTACACTTGGAATGGAAGTCCTTGATGAAGGTTACTGGATCCTCATGATCCAATCCATGGAAGATGGGAAAAAGGTTTATGTGACCAAACTTGATCTCAAAATTACCCATATAAGTTGGGAATGCGATGTAATGTGGTTGATGGAGATCATGTATCTCATCATTCGCCATCCCAATGGTAATGCGATGTTCGGCCTGAGGTTGTGCCCAAGGGTTAGCTCGTGGCCTTTGTGGAGTAGGATCAACCACTCTTTGATCATGTAGTTGATACCGAGGTACTACAAGCCTTTGCTATGCCACTGGTTCAGCAAACCGTTGGGTAGGAACAACTACGTGTTCCTTCCGCCCCTCATGTGGTGGATTTCCAATGTGGTCAGCCATTGAGGGAGAGCGATGGTCGCTCAGTTGAACTCTTGAGCATTGGTTCACTGCCTTGTTTCTTTCGAGTTCCGATGGCAAGTTTTTTCAATCTTTGGATCAAAAGGGAGTAGAGACCCAGTGGACTGCGATCGACAAAGATTGCGGGGCATAAAGGTGAACACAAAAAGGAAAAAGAAAAAACATAAGTAAAAAAGACTTGGTCCTTGACAATGGTGCCAAAATTTGACGCGTGTCGAGTGCTTCAAAATTTATAATCCTAATGAGATTACCAATGACTACAAGAACTGCAGTAATGGCAAGCACGAGGTCAATCAACAAAGACCAAGTTTCCAACCTAGGTTAAGGAACTAAAAAGTAAATCGGGGGATTTCACAAAAATGTTCTCAAGAATTAACTAAAAATAAGGAATAAAAATTTATATGATGGTTTCATTGTTTCTACACTACATGTTGTTTCACATTTGATTAAATCTAAGTTATTTAATCTTGTCATAAGTTTAATTCCACTGCAAACTATTTTGTAACAGACATAACTTAATAACTCAATGTTAAAAATACGAATTTATTGAGAATGTAACTATTTGAGGCTGACTAGGCCTGTGTTGACCTTGCGAGGATTGACTCGAGGGTCCACTTGCGTTTAGGCCGAGCGGGGCCCAACTTTATAGGGAACTGGGGTCGTAACAGTTGGTATCAGAGAAAATCAAACTTTAACAACATAAGACCCAATTGGAACCTAGAGTTGAACCCTATGATCCTAACTTAGAAACTTCGTTGGGAAGTGAGGAAAGTTGGGAAAAAAAAAACTTGGTCTCATATGTTATATTTGTTCTGTTGTAATATATTATATTGGTAACTATTCACTGATTTGGGGATTCGCTTTCTAATACGGATAGCGATAACGGATCAGACCAAAACTAGTGATAATAGTGGAGGCTAAGCAATTGTGGGAGTTTAAGAGGGATAATCCTACAGAGTTTTGTGGTGGTACAAATCTGGTTGCTGCAGAGAAGTAACAGAAAAGCCATGAGAAGGTGCACAGTATCATTGCTATTGAAGAGCACATGAAAGCCTCTATATCTTCATTGATGTTTCTGGGAGAGGCCAACGACTGGTGGACTACGATGGTAGCTACCAGAGGAGTACCTAAGGATTGGGCAGACTTCAAGTGGCAGTTCAACTTAAAGTATTTTCCTCATACAGTACTGAGGGAGAAGATGAATCAGTTCACCTCATTGAGACAATACGCTGATGAGTCTTTCATGGGATACATGGAACGATACCTACAACTACTTCTGTATGCCGGAGGCGCGGCAGATTTAGAAGCCGGCCAAGAGTACTATTTTAATGCGGGATTGTTACTTGAGATTGGAGGTGTCATGTCTCTACTGAGCCAAACACATCGCAGAGGGCTTATGAGAGGAGTTTAGCCAAAGAGGTTTATTTACATACACATCCTAATGAGGTTATACCTACTCGACCGGAGACACAGTCAGATCATCGATCAGATAGGGACAAGAAGAGGAAGAATAATAGTCAGGGCTTTAGAGGGAGGAGAGCCCATAGTGTTGGGTACGTTACAACGTCATCACAACCTGCTCAGACTACTCATGTTGCACCTGTACCAATGCCGAGTTTTGCTAGCCGATCACCACAGGCTACCCAATCCATATAGCAGCCACTGAGGTAGTATTCTAAGAGTAGGGACATGGGTAGAGGCAGTGAACAAACGTAAAGATGTGCGCGGGCACAGACACAGAGTCAAAAACCTACACAAGGTCATGGATAGAGCCAGACACGGGAGATGTATTCTGAACCGAAGGAGCAATGTACATGCTTCAAATGCGGTTAGATAGGTCATCTTCAGAGTCATTGTCCGTAGCTAGGTCGAACGTAGATGCAGCATCGTCAGCAGCACACAGAAAGTCCATGTTGATGTTGCGCCAGATCAGGGAGCTTCCAAGAATCTCACTGAGGTTATGATAATGATTTGTGGTACTTTGATGCATATCGTTTTTGATTATGATTCGACTGTTTCATTTATTTCTAAACGCATGGGAGATCCATTAGGGTTGAGACCCATTAGGCTTAGTAGACCCTTAATCCTTTGCATAACTATTGGGGACAAGATGTAGCCGAACTTGTGGTATGTCGACTATTCGATAGAGATAAAGGGCCATAATTTGCCTGCAGACTTTAGAGTCTTAAAGTTTCTTGAGTTTGATGCTTTGCTTGGTATAGACTGGCTGGGTGCGTATCATGCCCATATTGATTGTTACGGTAAGTTAGTTGCGATTCCGTTATCAGATAAGACGCGGATCTATTTTCAGGGAACAACTACTTTACTCTCGATCACCAAAGGAATGATTGCCACCAGTAGTGAGACTGAAATGCTGGCAAATGTGTGATGAGTAATGCTGAGAGATCGGATACTTGTATTGGCGACTTGCCGATAGTGTGCGAGTTCATTGACGTATTTTTGAAGGATCTACCGAGATTACCACCGCCACGAGAGATTGAATTCATTATCGACTTAGTCCCTAGGGTTAAACCGATTTATATACCGCCGTATAGAATGGCTCCTCGAGAGTTGGAGGAATTGAGGACTCAGTTGGACAAGTTGTTGGAGTTAGGGTTCATTCACCCGAGCATGTCACCATGGGGTGCACCAGACTTATTTGTGAAGAAGAAAGACAACAACCTGAGGTTGTGCATCGACTATAGATAGCTGAATCGGGTGAATGTAAAGAACAAGTATCCGTTTCCTCGCATTGACGATTTGTTTGATCAGGTGACGGGAGCTCAGTGGTTTACCAAGATTTATATGCGATCAGGCTATCATTAGCTCAAAATTAAAGCCAAAGACAAGGAGAAGACCACGTTCAGCACGAGATACAACCATTATCAGTGTACAATCACGTCGTTTGGTTTGACTAACGCCCCGGCTATGTTTATGGATCTCATGCATAGAGTATTGAAGGCTTATCTGGATAGATTTGTGATTGTATTCATTTATGATATTCTCATATATTCCAAGAAAAAAAAATCACAAGGAACATCTATGGGTAGTTTTGCAAACATTGAGGGAACATCGGTTATAAGCCAAGTTCATTAAATATGGATTTCGGCTTCAGGAAGTCAAATTTTTGGGACATATAGTTGGAGCCAGCGGAGTATCTGTGGATCCCGCTAAGACTAAAGCAGTGATTGATTGGCCTATGCCGACAACAATAACTGAGATACGCAGTTTTATGGGATTAGCTAGTTATTATCGTCATTTTGTGTATGATTTTTTCTGAATTGCTGCACCACTGACGAGATTGACTCAGAAGAACACGAAATTTTACTAGGATGAAAGTTTCAAACAATCATTTTCTAATTTGAAAGAGAAAGCGACAACCTTTTGCACCGAGTGTTAGCTTTACCCGAGTTAGAGATAGATTTGGTTATATGTACGAGATGCTTCGAAGGTTGGTTTGGGTTGTGTATTGATGTAAGAAAGCAAAGTCATTGCATAAGCATCTCGACAACTCAATGTTCATGAAAAGAACTATTCGACGCATGATTTAGAGTTGGCTATTGTGGTGTTTGTACTGAAGATTTGGCGACATTACCTGTATGGTGTGTGGTTCGTTTTGTTCACTGATCACAAGAGCTTGAAGTACCTATTCTCTTAGAAAGAATTGAATCTGAGACAGAGACGTTGGAGTTCCTAAAGGATTATGACTTTGTGCTTGAGTATCATCTAGGGAAGGCCAATGTTGTTGTTGATGCTTTGAGCAGGAAAAGTGTCTAATGCTAACGTATTAGTGTACCGTATGACTCAGGAGTATGCGTAACTTGAGGTGGCCAATCTGATGAGTTCAGATGATATACCAGCTACTACTAGGAAACAAATTTGATGTCGGATGAGGAAGTAGACTGTTTCGATTCGGGCTGTATGTGAAGGACAACTGGCTAACGAGTTTTACCAGCGATTCAACAATATGGATGAGAGTTCAAATCATCCAGATTGAAGTCGATCGACAGATTCATGTTTGAGGTTTCGAGGAGGACTATGGACTCCATCAGTTGCCGAGTCGCGAACTGAGATACTTCAAGAGGCTCACCGTTCGCGATTTTCTGTTCATCTGGGTCGGACCAAGATGTACACAAACATGCGATGTCTCTTTTAGTGGCCGAAGATGAAAGCCGATGTTTCGTAGTTTATTTGAGCGTGTGAGATATGCCAACATGTTAAAGCTGAAGATAAAAAATCTAGAGATTTATTGCATCCACTTCCCATTCTGTAGTGGAAATAAGTGAACATTGCTATGGGTTTTGTCAATGGTTTACCTCGATCTCCTTGTGAACATGACGGTATATAGGTTATTATGGACAGTTTGACGAAATCTGACATTTTATCGGTTTCCCCTACACACAAAGTTGATAGATTGAGTAGTCTCTGCAAGCGAGAGATAGTCAGATTACATGGAGTACTATTGTCTACAGTGTCTGATAGAGGACCACGGTTTACTTTATTGTTGTAGCAGAACGCGTAGGCGTAGTTTGGCATTAGGCTTAACATAAGTATGGGGTACTATCTACAGACAAACGGGTAGTCCGAGAGGCTTATTAAGGTGTTAGAATACATGCTCAAAATATGTGTTTTGGAGTACGGAGGATCTTGGGAAGAGTATCTTCATTTGCGTGAATTTGTTTATAACAACAGTTTCCAGGCCAGTAACAGAATGACACCATCTGAGGCGTTATATGGTAGGCCAAGTAGATCGCTATTATGTTGGGCAGAACCTGAGGATACGATGACTGTTGGGCCGGAGATTGTTGTAGATTACACTGAGAAGATACGACATATTCGTCAAAGGCTAAAGAGCGCACAAGACAAACAGAAGAAGTATTACGACAAGTACCACGAAGAGTTGTAGTACGCGGAGGAAGACTATGTATATTTGAAAGTTTTGCCTTTGAAAGGTCGCATACAGTTCGAAATCAAGGGAAAGCTTGCGCCTAGGTTTATTGGTTTGTTTAGAGTTACGCAAAGAGTCGGTAAGGATGATTATGAATTGGAGTTACCGCCTCAGCTCGTCGAAATTTGTCTTGTGTTTCACATCTCTATGCTTCGACTTGACAAGTTGAAGGAAAGATGGCGACCGGCGGTAGACTTGTGTCAGATTCACTTGAGAGATGATATTACATATAAGGAGCGGTCGATTCAGATCTTGGACCGAAAGGTGAAGGTATTTAAGGGCAAGGAAATACCTTCAGTACTCATCGAATGGCAACATCAAGGGGACGAGGAAATAACCTAGAAATTGGAGTCGCATATGCACGAGCACTTTCCTTGTCTATTTTGATTCTGGTAAGACTTACTTTTAGAGTTTCCTCTTAGTTTCAATTTCGACGAAGAAATTATAATAAGGAGGGGATACTGTAACGACCCTCAAATTTATACATGCCACGTGTCACGTTTCATGATCATTGACTGGACCGTCATGACTTGACCTACCGGTCGAACCCTCTGGAATTGACACTTATGTAAATTTTATTTTATTTTTGTGGTGTATGTATTATTTATGTATACCTTAATGTGAATTTCTAATGTCTAAGTGTATGTTTATTTTGTTGTGTTGGAGTTGTCAGTAAGGTATACGCGGGGCATTCGGTGAGTCAAGACAGTAGCAGGGATGTACCTCGAGTTACGTGTCGACATGAGACAGAGGAGGTGGCTTTGGGGTTGAGTTATTTATAGTGGTGTATAGAGCTTTGATGTGGTCACATTGAAAAACTAATTATCAAGCCTAAGTGAAATAAAACAAAGACCTTATGATGTGCATCGAGACACGTATTGAACTATCTAGAGACCGAGTGAGTTAAAGTTTAGAGTCATTCAAGCATGACTTGTAGGACAAGTGTATGAAAGAGTCGGTTTATTGGTTGGTTTAGAGTTACGCAAAGAGTCGGTAAGGATGCTTATGAATTGGAGTTACCGCCTCAGCTCGTCGGAATTTATCTAGTGTTTCACATCTCTATGCTTCGACTTGACAAGTTGAAGGAAGGATGGCGACCGGCGGTAGACTTGAGTCAGATTGACTTGAGAGATGATATTACATATAAGGAGCAGTCAATTCAGATCTTGGACCGAAAGGTGAAGGTATTGAGGGGCAAGGAAATACCTTTAGTTCTCGTCGAATGGCAACATCAAGGGGACGAGGAGCTAACCTAGAAGTTGGAGTCGTATATGCACGAGCACTTTCCCTGTCTATTTTGATTCTGGTAAGACTTACTTTTAGAGTTTCCTCTTAGTTTCAATTTCGACGAAGAAACTCTAATAAGGAGGGAATATTGTAACAACCCTCAAATTTATACGTGCCACGTGGCACGTTTCATGATCGTTGACTGGACCGTCATGACTTGACCTACCGATCGAACCCTCTGGAATTGACACTTATGTAAATTTTATTTTATTTTTGTGGTGTATGTATTATTTATGTATACCTTAATGTGAATTTCTAATGTCCAAGTGTACGTTTATTTTGTTGTGTTGGAGTTGCCAGTAAGGTATACGCGGGACATTCGGTGAGTCAAGACATAAGCAGGGATGTACCTCGAGTTACGTGTCTAATGAAAACGTATTAGTGTACCATATGACTCACGAGTATGCGTAACTTGAGGCGGCCGATCCGATGAGTTCAGATGATATACCAGCTACTATTAGGACACAGATTTGTGGTCAGATGAGGAAGTAGACTGTTTCAATTCGGGCTGTATGCGAAGGACAATAGGCTTATGAGTTGTACCAGCGATTCAACAATATGGATGAGAGTTCGAATCATCCAGATTGAAGTCGATCGACATATTCATGTTTGAGGTTTCGATGAGGACTATGGACTCCATCAGTTGCCGAGTCGCGAACTGAGATACTTCAAGAGGCTCACCGTTCGCGATTTTCTATTCATCTGGGTCGGACAAAGATGTACACAAACATGCGATGTCTCTTTTAGTGGCCGAAGATGAAAGCAGATGTTTCATAGTTTAATCGAGCGTATGAGATATGCCAGCATGTTAAAGCTGAGGATAAAAAATCTAGAGATTTATTGCAGCCACTTCCCATTCTGTAGTGGAAATAGGAGCACATTGCTATGGATTTTGTCAATGGTTTACCTCGATCTCCTAGTGAACATGACAGTATACAGGTTATTATGGACAGTTTGACGAAATCTGACATTTTATCGGTTTCCCCTATACAGAAAGTTGATAGATTGAGTAGTCTCTGCAAGCGAGAGATAGTCAGATTACATGGAGTACCGTCATCTACAGTGTCGGATAGAGGACCATAGTTTACTTTATTGTTGTGGCAGAACATGTAGGCACAGTTTGGCATTAGGCTTAACATAAGTACGATGTACTATCTATAGACAAACGGGCAGTCCGAGAGGCTTATTAAGGTGTTAGAATACATGCTCAAAATATGTGTTTTGGAGTACGGAGGATCTTGGGAAGAGTATCTTCATTTGTGTGAATTTTCTTATAACAAGAGTTTCCAGGCCGGTAACGGAATGACACCATCTGAGGCGTTATATGGTAGGCCAAGTAGATCGCCATTATGTTGGGCAGAACCTGAGGATACGATGACTGTTGGGCCGGAGATTGTTGTAGATTACACTTAGAAGATACGACATATTCGTCAAAGGCTAAAGAGCGCATAAGACAAGCAGAAGAAGTATTACGACAAGTACCACGACGAGTTGTAGTATGCGGAGGAAGACTATGTATATTTGAAAGTTTTGCCTTTGAAAGGTCGCATACAGTTCGAAATCAAAGGAAAGCTTGCGCCTAGGTTTATTGGTTTGTTTAGAGTTACGCAAAGAGTCGGTAAGGATGATTATGAATTGGAGTTACCGCCTCAGCTCGTCGAAATTTGTCTTGTGTTTCACATCTCTATGCTTCGACTTGACAAGTTGAAGGAAAGATGGCGACCGGCGGTAGACTTGAGTCAGATTCACTTGAGAGATGATATTACATATAAGGAGCGGTCGATTCAGATCTTGGACCGAAAGGTGAAGGTATTTAGGGGCAAGGAAATACCTTCAGTACTCATCGAATGGCAACATCAAGGGGACGAGGAAATAACCTAGAAATTGGAGTCGCATATGCACGAGCACTTTCCTGTCTATTTTGATTCTGGTAAGACTTACTTTTAGAGTTTCCTCTTAGTTTCAATTTCGACGAAGAAATTATAATAAGGAGGGGATACTGTAACGACCCTCAAATTTATACATGCCACGTGTCACGTTTCATGATCATTGACTGGACCGTCATGACTTGACCTACCGGTCGAACCCTCTGGAATTGACACTTATGTAAATTTTATTTTATTTTTGTGGTGTATGTATTATTTATGTATACCTTAATGTGAATTTCTAATGTCTAAGTGTATGTTTATTTTGTTGTGTTGGAGTTGTCAGTAAGGTATACGCGGGGCATTCGGTGAGTCAAGACAGTAGCAGGGATGTACCTCGAGTTACGTGTCGACGTGAGACAGAGGAGGTGGCTTTGGGGGTAAGTGTAAGTTGAGTTATTTATAGTGGTGTATAGAGCTTTGATGTGGTCACATTGAAAAACTAATTATCAAGCCTAAGTGAAATAAAACAAAGACCTTATGATGTGCTTCGAGACACGAATTGAACTATCTAGAGACCGAGTGAGTTAAAGTTTAGAGTCATTCAAGCATGACTTGTAGGACAAGTGTATGAAAGACATCCACAAGATAAGCCTTGATAATGCAAATAGATGGGTGGCTAAGGTTTAATCAACTTGAACCATATACAACATTTTGGCCAATCCAACTTATCGCTTCATTTTCATTCTCATCATTTGGCAAACAAGAAGGGAAGAAGAGAGATTGTTGGAGTGCTCTAGAGGTGGGAGAAAGCTCATGAAATCAGTGGTGTGAGGAAGAAGATCAAGGTAGGTACTCCATTAACATAGCTTGGTCAATTAATTCGATTCATGTATTTGGTGTTGTTGTTGTTGTTTTTGTGTTATGGTTGATGTTGAGGACCCCTACTAGTGTGTATGAGGGTTCCCAAACAATAAACAAGGCCTATATGTAATGCAAACTCAGAATTCGAAATGCAGAATTCTGGGTTCTAGTGCACATAGCGCGCTAGGTAAGAAATCTAACGTGCTAGATATTAGAGTTAGCGCGCTAATATGTAAATTAGCACGCTAATGTCAAGAATTAGCACGCTAATATTGATTAGCGTGCTAAAGGTCTAAAGTAGCGCGCTAATTACCCTGGTAGCACTAAAATATGAAATTTTCCAAAATCTCCAAAACACTATAATTTGGTCTAAAACATGTTTTAGGACCTCATGAACCTATAGGAAGGTCTCGGGAGTTTAGGTATTCGTTTTGGGAGCGTGTTTGAGCCGTGAGGGCGGGATAATGTGAGTCTAAAGTATGTAAGTAACCTAATTAAGGAAATGCATAGTAATTCATTTTTTGTATTTATTGGCTTTGTTGAAAAGTGCCTCCTTGTTGGGATTTTATTCGTTATTCCTTGGTTGAGTGTCTATAGCCTAAGTGTGTTGGGATGATACTCCTGGGATTACAGCTAGTTGGGCTAACGTGAACACTACCTGCGGGGGTGCAGCTACCCAACCAAACGTGAGTTTTCCCGAGTACTGGATTGTTGTGGATTTAAGACCACTTAATATGCCTCTTTTGATCTCCAGGGACTCATATTTCGTCATGAATATCTGTCAGTCTTTTTATCTTGCATTTTGTTTGTTTTTATCTATCTTTAAATAACCGCATGATGTTTGGACTATTATTATATGATTCATGAATTACTGTTTATATCCTTCTGGTTATTATTTTCTACTTTATTGTGCTCACCGTCTAGTTTGTGACTCTGGGTGCAAAGCGGACAGAGATGAGCAAAGGGAAAGGACTTGTGATCAGTGATTTTCTTTTAGGACTTTTTGGAGCAGTTCCTTCCTTGCACGACTATATGTTTTGCCATTTTTGTTGTATTTATTGTATATTATTTCTTTTGAATACATCAGGACATATTGGGACTGAGTTATATATGATAAACGTGTTTATATGATGGTTTCGTGGTTTCCACACTGTAGGTTGTTTCATTTTTTAATGAAATCTGAGTTATTTAATCTTGTCGTAAGTTTAATTCTGCTGCAAACTATTTTGTAAAAGACATAACTTAATAACTTAATGCTAAAAATATAAATTTATTGAGAATGTAACTATTTGAGGCTAACTAGGCTTGCGTCGACCTTGCGAGGATTCAATCGGGGGTCCATGTAGGTTTAGGCCAGGCAGGACCCACTTTTATGGGGAACTAGGGTCGTCACATATTTGCACACAAATATCAATACATAAATCAATTGACATTGATCAACTACCAGGTATCCATTCTAGATGTCTTAAAACCATATACTACTTGATAGTTTATAAGAAAATGATTGGGTAACCAATCATTTATACTTTAAGGAAACCATGTACAAATAATTGGTTAGAATTTCCTAAGGTCTTAAAGACTGACTTAGGTGTTCTAAACATAAGGAATTGGGTCTATATTGGTCATAAATGATTTGTGATAAGCGTTGTAACACAGGGAAAGCAGGAATAACTCGAACACCTATGAAGTTGGGACACGAAAACATGAACCTAGGTAAGTATGGATTTGCTTATTTATCAATATTGCATGGCTATCCTAGTATATATATATAGCTCATGTAGTTTATGGACTGAATGTGGGAATATGTACATTGTGATGATTTTCAATTAATGGAAAACGGTGTGTAATGTGACCCACGAGAGTAACTCCTAGTTTTGAGAATAGGTTTACAGGAGATGGGTTATCTTCCCGGCCTATATGTAACTCCTGCTCAATCGTATTAATGGCGTCAAGAGGTAATCGACCTAGTTTTATAAATTAAATAGGAATCACAGCGTAATAGTCATTGACAGTTTGGTTTGCATCCGTTATTTATTGAATTACATGTTTTCCATATTCTTGCTAGTTAACATTTGAGCATATTGTTTGTGCATAATGTTCTTGATTATTATATAGAATGTAGATGGTAGAGCAAATCCATACTTACCGAGCAAGTTAGAGCACTCGCCCCAAATTAACATTTCAAGAACTTCGAATAATGTTACGACTATTAGATAGAGAAGATTTATGAGTCTTGATCTTCTTTTTGATGTAATGACTCCCTCGTATTATATATTTGTATTGAATTACAGTTTTGTAATATCACAAGGGATGGAAGAATTTATATAACCGAGGTTTATGTTGGTTTGATTTGATACTATATATCGTGTTTTAATTATCAAAAAAATATTTTTGATGTGTTTAATAGTTGTTTTACATCGATATTCGATATAAGTGGTGTTTATCAGGTGTAAGAAGAAACGTTGTTGGCTCTAGTTAACTCTAACTGGTGTCCCGTAATCGGGATAGGGGATGCTACACGGTACATGTATATATTTAATTTTCATAGTATGTTGTTGTCTGTTATACAATGTATTATATTTCGGGTTTTCCACAGCTGGACGACTTGAAAGTTATTACAAATTATGGTTATGTTATGTTAAGACTTCAACTGTAAATTACGGATTATATACTTGCAACTTTATAAACAACGACTGAAAGGCTAACTAAATAATGGAATAATTGATTGATCTAATCAATGATTAATGAGTTAGCACGACAATTAAGGGGCACTGACATGGCGATGACATAAGCAGGGATATGAGACCCGCGTAGCAACTCACTCGACAGCCTCGGGGAGCGGGGCCGCCACAACAGAGGAGATGGGATGTAGGGCTGACAAAAGTTGCTCAGACCCGTTTTTCCGGTTTTGTCTTGACCCGTTTTAAATGGGTACGGGCAATATTTTTGTAAAAAACATACAGGTCTGGACAATTTTTTGTGTCCGTATAAAAATAGGGGACTGGGTCCTTGCAACAATTTCAAAAAAATGGGTACCCGTTTAACGATTAATTAGGACTATTGAGATGATCTCTTTTTTTGAAACTTTTGTGATGTGGGCATGCAATTTCGAGACTTAGACAATAGTGATGTGATGCTTTGCCTTGAATTCCTTAAAGATTTTTTTATCTATTATGTTTATATTGGAAATTAGAAAATTGTGATGTTATGTATTTACTTTTTGGTAGTAGAATGTTAGGTGACATGTAGTTGAGGTTTTTTTTTTAAATAATTGATAAATAAAATATTTAATCATATTTAAAAATAAAAATCGAAAAAAAGGGAGCCGTATGTTTTATAAAAATAAGGGTCCGGACAAACAAAAGTGTCTGTTTTAAAAATGGGAACGGGTCCGGACGTTAATTTTAATCATTATAAGGAGGGATGTCTAGTCCCGTTTATGTCCGGTCCTTTTTTTTTGCCACCCCTAATGGGATGTACGACTAGTTTGGATACCGAGATCGGCAAATATGTGTGTAGATTAGATGGAAAAAAAAATCCTTGGGGTCCTCTCAAGTTAATGTTATTTCTTTTGACCTCTACTAGAACTGCGTTTATTACTGTCCCAAGACACTATGAAATTTGCTTCTAGTTAAATTCATCTATCAAATAACTAAATGGCCTCAGAACCGTATTTGCTACAAAAAAAAGAACATGACCTTTGGAAAAATATGTATATCTTTCAGTTAGTTTTTTAAAAAGATACTCCCTCCTTTCAAAATTATAAGTCCTCTTGGAAAAATAGTCCTTCTATAATTATAAGTCGTTTTAGGAATTTGAGAGAGTATTCACTGCTCTTTTAACTATTATACCCTTAAACAAATCAAATATTTATTACAATTAAAATCTTTCTCTTCATCAACTCATTATGGGTCAAAGGGTAGGTGTGTAAATTAAACCAATAATTAAAGCTACCTTAATTAGCGTGCTAAAGCCAAATCGACTTATAATCTCTCCAGCCTCTCTCGCCTATCTCCAACCTCTCTCGCCTCTCGCCTCTCCGGCCTCTCACCTCTCATCTCTCTCCGACCTTTATCGCCTCTCTCCGGCCACCTCTCCCCAGTAGCCCTTCAGTACTACCAGATTTTCTTTGATTTTTTTTTTTTGTAAATTTCATATCTATTATTTTGGATTTTTTTATTCTATTAATTAGTTTATTGTTGAACAAATTTTTTTTAGTTGAAAGAGTTTGTTGTTGTTTTAGATTTTTTTCAGAGTACTGTTGTTTTGGATTTGTTACGCTGATTTGTTTTTGTTTTTTTTTGAAGTTGTATTGTTTTTATTTTAAAAATAATATTATTTTTTAAAAATAACTTTTTGTCAACCGATCAGAAAATAGCGATGGCTCCCCGTTGCTAATCCGTTTCTATTTCTGACACTCGTTGCTTTTTTTATAAGAAAAATATTGTATTGCTATAGGGTGCAAAAGTGAACCAAAAATAGGATTGGGACTTTTGTTCTGCAATCCGAAAGAAAAAATATATGAATGTCGTCGCTATTTTGGCATAACGACGAGACGTACACGATTATCGATGGGTTTTCGTCGCTAATCCTGCATTTTTTGTAGTGAATAACACCCCAAAGTCACACCCTTGGTGTGCAGGCCCGCATCTTTGAGAGGCGTTCGTGCACGCCTTGAGATACACACTCTGTGTGTTATGCATTGACAACTATGTGCACATACTTATTTTTATGTGGGGCCGAGCGCTATCTCACCACAGATGTAACTTAGGAGTGTCATGGTAGAATCTTCTATCTTTAAATTTAATTGCTTATTGAACTCCTGGACACATGCCACCTAATTATCTATACATCATTTTCAATTAATTGCTTCTTCTCAGCATATCCTTTATATATATATAAATATACAACTAGAACGTGACTTCCATGTTCCACTAAAAAATATTGGAAAACTAAGCCTCAATTAATTAATTTGTGTGTTCCTTTAGATAACCTAATTATTGTGTTCCTTTAGATACACATCAAGACAATCGCGAGCACATTTCAATACAAAATTTTTTTTTATAGAAAAGAAACAACTTTTGCATCCATCAAAGTTTGAGCCCAAAATTTCTTATTTTTAAATCTCATACCAAATCATTGAGCTACCTAATGAGAGGTTTTAGGACATCTAGAATGGATACCTGGTTGGTCAATTGATTTACGTATCGATAGTTGTGCGCAAATAAATCGATGTATATTGAAGAGACACCAACAATCGAATGTCTAACACGAGTCACCCTAGCATTCTCATATCTAGTATTATAATACATGATATGCCAATGTCATGTGCTCCTAAAACAAGCCATATAAATTAGTACTTAGCTGTCCACTTGTCCAATAATATACTATATAAGTTATAGTGATCAACTAGTGCTCTTAATATATAATTAATTAGTTTAAGACACTAATTATTAATTACAACTTCGCGGAAGCCAAGTTGGCGCATGCATCTGCATGTATAAATAGGGTAATGAACAGATTGCATTTCAAGTCATCCATATCAATTACTCACTGCATCAAAGCACGTACCATCACAATTGTCACATATATATCTTAGTTGGTTTAATTTTTATTGAGAATGTCTTCTTCTTCAAAGGCTTTCCTCATGATTTTGGGCATTGTGCTACTAATTGGAGCTTTCACAGTCAACTCTGAGGCTGCTAGAGCTCTAGTCAATCCTACAACCACAGTGAAAAATACTGGTGAGTAATATTTTTGCAGGTCATAAATAAAATTAAAATTCATAACTTCTACACAGGTCGGGGTGTTAGAGTTGTAAAATAAATTAATAGTCTTAAAGTTTTTAAATTAATTTTAGGGTTTCCTAGTTTGAATATAGTTTCTAATTAATTTGGTTTTAGGAGTCAAGTTTGTTGGTCCATTAATTCCCCAATTTGATTTTAGGGCTTATATGGATGAGTCATTCTCTTGTGAAATCAAATCGACTTTAAGTGCATTGTCCTCTTTCCGAATCTTTTTTTTTTTTTGGAAAATTGATGGCTCATCCATTCACTAGAGATAATATTGCATGTGTCTCTATAATTGTGTAGTTGAGTTACATATATATGGTTTCCAAAATTAATATTTATATATAAGATAATTATACAGTAGAGCCCAAATGTATACCCTGCGATGGGAACTATATCTATATATGTTCTTATGTGTTGCCAATATCGCTTAATAACATTTAATGCAATTAATGCACAAATGTATTACGTACCCTCTAGATCGTAATCCAATGAGCCTAAAATGATGAGTATATATTCACCATATTTATTTTGTGACTCGTTGTAAGTAGAACTCGTGAAAACTTATTTTAATTTTTATTCAAGTATATTATGTATATATATATAGTTGGTTATAAGAACATTGATTACAATATACAATTATAGAGTTTCAAATTGAACAGTGATCGATCATCTTAATTTGTATTGTGGTTATTGCAGTGGAGGAAAAAATGGGTGGAGGTGGAGGTGGAGGTGGAGGAGAGATAAGTCATGCACGGAAATTGAGTGCTTTGGGTGATGCATTCTTGTGTTTTGGGAAATCAGGAATCGGTATAAAATGTTAATTTACAAGATCTTTTTTGGTAGCTGAGGGTATTCAAGCCAAAGTCGCTACGTACTCCAATTATCATTATATGTTACAATATTATGAGTGATTGTGTGAGTGATTTTATTATTCAATTAATTGTAATGGTGTTTTGATTTTGATATTTACTTGATCATGATGTAATTAATAAGAGTGATTAGCAACATGCATGCATGCATGCATGCTATTTGATCCATCATTGTAACTGCCCAATTTTAATTATGCCATTATTATTGATTATTTTCAAATTTGGACAGCAGCTCAAATCCGCGTGGATGCCGCAGATATGTCAGGACGCGACTGACTAGGTAAATAGTGAATTTTTACTTGATGTTTTCCTATTTGCGATACCGTATATTAAATTATTTTACCTAGCATCGCATGTGTGTATTTATATCTTTAAACCAAACGAGATATTGTAATGGGCGTTCGCCTAAAAAATGTGTCAATACGGGTGCTGAGCAAGCGAAATGTGGGTACAGTAGGTCGGGAAAATAAATTGGATAATTAAATTAATTAAATGTAACAAATATTAATGATAACCATAGTCTAGGCTAATTGATTGAAATTGGCGACTATGGCACACTTCATTATGCGTGCCGAGGTGAGGAATGCCGGATAACTGGAGATAATTGAACAAGACTAAAAATTTGTGTATCTAATGAGGAGCAAATGAGAACATGACACATACACACCTAATACCCTCAAAATGAGTATTATCACTCATTCTCGCATTCCCACTGGGTTAATGATATGATAAGACTGCGGGGCCGCAACACTCAATGTGGCGACCTCGGGATTCGGTGTCACCATAATCATTTTCTCCTTCGAGGATCACAATAAGCTGCTGCCTCCAATAATGATGTAGTTGTAGACTCGTAGTGGCCATCTGATGGGAAATCTGCGGAGTTTAACACAAAACCCAAATAACTTGGCCTGTAAACATAAGGAAAATTATCTAAACCAACCAGTTACCAATTAAAGGGTTTTGGCGTACGTAAGTGTGATATTTGAAGTGCATGGGCTTCTTTTGACAGCGGATGGCTAGTTTGCATAGGGTTTGTCTTAATGGATGAGAGGTTCGGGACCATTTCAATCTTGTTCTTAGCTCAGTGATTTTGTATCGAGGGTTACTAATTTTGGTTCTTATTGGGTTTCCTAATTTTGATATTAATGGAATCCCTGTACCGACTGTTTTAAAGAAGTTGAGATCAATATTGTTTCATCTAGAAAATAAAGGAGATTGAAGAGGGAAGCTGTCTTCTTAGTATGTTGGACGTTTTTTCTCAATGCTTTTCTCACAAACAAAATCCAACCTAGTGTTTGTGACACCGTGTTTACTGATTAAATCCTAATTAGTGCAGTGATTAATGAATTAGAGTTGGTTTATGATGCCTCAAAAACTCAGATGTCTGAGATGCAATGTTTCAACTATTGTGCAGTGATTAATTTTTAGCTTGATTACATTCGGATGTTTCACTAGAATTTGAATACTTACATTCGTGTTTGATTGCCATACGGCCGGGTCTCTCCTTATCTAGCAATGCCAAAGTTAGCGACAAACATAACCATATTGGAAGGATTGGGTTCTTCCTCTTTAGTTCTCTTTTTCTTCTCACGCTCTATTAAACGTTTTCAAGGGTATACATTACAGTGCTATACATTTTGCATTTCTCAAACTCAATCGACGCTATCGTTGTGAATAGTGGCATTGCATTCTTAACATTGAGCATACTACATGTTTTTAAGTTGGGTTATTTCTTGTTCTCTTGGTGTGCTGCATTCACGTGCCTTACTATGTGTATATATTAGACTGTTTAGATAGGAACTTACAACAAATGTGTAAAACCTATATTGAATCGTTGATTTATGGGAACTAACTTTCTGCATGTTTGGGTTATGGCTAGGAACTTGCCGTCGAAGCGGGAACCCTTAGTTGGAATTCCCTTCCAAGTAGGCGCTCATCATTCTTTATTACATATGTCGAGGGACCAATCAGGCCCTCGTCGGAAAAGAGCAAGTAATGGAAAGCTAACCTACTGTAGACCCTACTAAAGCAGATCAGCAATAAACTACTACACAATAATTGGAGTTTTGATACATTAATATGCTATAGAATTATATTGGAACATACATCGAGATGCGTGCACGACTAGATTCAAAATCCAACGGAGTTCAACAACAATATGTATCGAAAGAAAGAAAAAATATTGCTTTGCTGTAGTGTTTGTTTCTTTGAACTTTCTAGATTCTTTTGGCAACTAAAATTCACTTTTATGAGAATCTTAACCAACTAAAGTATCGGTTTCATGGAAAGATATTTTAACGCCTTTTGAATTGAATATATTTATAGGTATGTGTCAATTTCGATTTTTGAAAGACAATAGATTGACGCTTCTACCTTACCTAACTGTTAGATTGCCAAGATTCAATTTTTGAAATGTTGAATCAAATAACAAGAAGGTGAAGAAGATGAGAAATACCCTAACATGGGTGAGACACTTCCAGAACCTTCACGAAGACTCTTCAATTAATCTGAATAACTACTTACAACTCTTATATAGTGTACACAGAGGAGTTAGCTAGACTAACTAACTCTCTAATTAACTCAACAATGCAACCTTATATAGCTAACCATGGTTATTATTAACCATGATCAGTAGGAAGACACTCAACACTATGTCTAACATCCCCCCTCAAATTGAACCTAAGTGAGAACAAACGTTAAATTTTTTACAAAGGAAAAGGAACTGAGATGGAGGTAACATTTTGGTGAAGACAACCGCAACCTGATGAAAAGTAGGAACATAAGAGAAATTAAAATCACTAGCAACAAGCTTCTCATGAACAAAGTGAGCATCTATCGCAATGCGCGTCGTACGAGCATGAAAAACAGGATTTGAGCCAAGGAATGAGCACCAATACTGTCAGACCAAAGTAGAGGATGAGAGGAGAGCTTGATATCCAACTCTAACATAAAAGAAGTAGTCAAGAGAATATCAGATACTCCAAGAGCAAGAGCCCTGTAGTTAGTCTTAGTAGAAGAACAAGCAATTACGGATTGTTTCTTGGAGGACAACAAAATCAAGTTACCACCAAGAAATAAACAAGATCCACTTGTAGAATGTTGATCATCTAAATCACCTGCCCAGTTAGCATCAATAAACGCTTACAGTTGCAGAGAAGAAGAAGAATGACGAAAGCATACGCTAAAAGACTAAATGCCTTTGAGGTAGTGTAGAACACATTTGCAGGCAAGTGAATGAACATCGGTTGGATGTTGAAGAAACTAGCTGAGCTTATTCACAACGAAACTAATATCAGGCCTAATATATGTGAGTTACTGGAGAGCTCCAACTATGTTGCAATAAATAGTAGGATCAGTAATGTAACGACCCAAATTAATAAAACTAAGATTAACGTTAATCTCGGAGATTAACGGTCGTAATTCGGACGTTACGTGGACAACTCGATTGACTCAGACACGAGAACCGAGGAAATATGTTATTTATGGATGGTGTTTGTGTATTTGTGGTGTTTAAAAAATTATTATTATTATATTGCACAACATGTGTGTATGTTGTTATCGGGCAAGTTTATGTGATAGGTGTTTATCTCGAAAGGCGTGTCAACGTAGGTGCCGGATAGGCGAAGTAAGGGTACACTACGAAACTAGACTAATCAATGTCAGGATGACTAGTTAATCAATTAAAATGGGTAACGTGACCATAGGCCAAGTAAAATTCAATTAAAATAATAGGCTATGGCGTACCTCAAATAGCGTGCCGACATGCGGGGTATCAAGTGTCGGGCAGTCGAGGGTTAGTGGGATCACAAATTTTGTCAATTTCGTGAATGAAAACATCAACCATATATATTATAATGGGCCTAAGATAATGTAATTGAATCAAATAAATCAATGCTTATAGTTTGGATATTTAAATTAGAAACCAGGAGATTATCCTAAAGATACGTGTTGACACATCTAGGAACCATGTGAGTAGCAAATTAGTGTCACTTTGAATGGGTTAATGGGAGTTAGTAGGATACATGTCAAGGTGTGGATCATTAGATGAGCTTCGAGATACGTTAATACATGGAGATCAATGACTAGGAATCAATATTACCTTAATACATAAGATCAATGCAAGGAAACCAATTTCATTTTCAACTTAAGAATAAAGAGAACTTGTTGGAGAAGAACGAGGTTGATGGAAAGAAGGAATCCATGAAAGATCGGTGAGAATTTCCCAAGCTAGGTGGTACATCAACTAGGTACACATCTTTTTATTTCAGATTGAAATCATTTTTTGTTTTTGGCTAATTCCAAAGGGTACATGATTGAATATTTGCAATTGGTTTATATATTTGGATTCCACATTTGAAGCTAATAATCCAACTATATCGAAGCTCTGAATTTGGATTTGAAATCATAAAGATATGAATTTTTAAAGTTGCAAGACCAAAACTAGAATTCAGAATGTTATATTAGGAATTAGCTTATGTAATTTGGTTATAACTTGCTCATTTTAGATCCAAATCGACCCAAACCGATGGCATTTGAAAGCTTACTTAAAGAATAACAACTTTGCTTAACTGAAGATGTTGTAATTCAACTTTTCATGTCCAAAAGTGCTCTATAAGTAGGTGTTGGAATTCAGAATAAAAGTTTTGGAACTAAATTTATTAAAGATATAACTCCCTAACTACTTATCCAAATGAGCTGATATTTTAATATGTTGTATTTAGATACGATTTTTGCCTTGTGACCGAAAATCACCTTTTAGGAAATATAGATTGGGAGAAATAGATTTTCTAAGTCTGCAGGTAAGATTAGGTTCCGATTATAGCTATGTTTAATAGAATCATGATATCTCTTTCATTTTAAATTCGAATTTTGCAAACTAAACCTTTTAGAAAGCTAAAATAGAGACCGTCGATCTTTGTATTGGTGGAGGATTTCGAGATTTGGGCTACTTGATGCCTAAAAATGCGTTGTAACATAAGACTGAAATTGAGACTTAATTTAGGCTTTATAGTTGATTTAGGAAGATGGATTTGAAACATATTCAACCAATTTGAATACAAAATAAACATACTTAACTGACTTCAAGGACTTAGGGGATCGTAGCTCGGGTATCATGGAGCTTATCGGGCCAAATTTTGGTGTTCGGGGGAGTCGGAGCGCGTGTTAAAGTGCATAAACCCCGTTGGAATAATTCACAAAATTCATGATTTAGTTTATCAATTTCGCTTTTCATGTATGATGGCTGGTGGGCACACATGATGTTTTCATGTATGATGGCTGATTAATACTTTATTTCTGAAATGGTTTAATTGGTATATGTTGTTTAATTATTTCACGCTATCGATTTTGCTTGTCGTGTCTTTCGCTTACATTCATGAGAGAATATGACATACTATTGGGAGGCGTTGTATTCGCATGTCTCATAGTTTATCAGTTTTATTTCATGATTGTTGTGTGGACTTCTCTTGGGATTTTACTCACTCGACTCGTCACTGTATTCATCGGGTGGCTGAGTGCAGATCCTTCAACGAGCAAGGGCAAGGAGGTACCGGGCGACTACCTCTGAGATTGTGGACCCAGCTCGTGTGTGATATCAATATGCATTTATTTTACATTTGTTGGATTCTTGGGACCATAGAACACTGATTACATGCATATGAGACTTTTGTTATACTTAACTCGACTTGATATGTACGTGGTATCTTTTGCAGGGTTTTCCAGTACTTAGGATTGTTGAATACAGTATAACTTACTTAAATTAAAACTTATGCTATAAAATTCCATTATAACTTGATAAATCGATCGACTAGCTAATGAAATCATTAATAATTATATGGAAATCAATTATCTAATTTAGGAATAAATGAAAAAGCGTAAGTAGCCAGGTACGTCGCAGAATGTCAAGAATAAGTGGGCAGTAGCCAGGTAGGTCATGGAATGTCAAGAATAAGGTTTGGTGACGTACGTGGAGGGTAGCAATGCGGCCTGGAATTTGGGGTCGTCACAATAAAACTGATGACTTTCAATTGCAGATAACTTTTGACTTGTGCAAAAAGGAGTAGAAACAGGCATTGAGTCAATGAGACCAATCTTTTGAAGAAGCTACAACACATACTTTTATTGATTCAGGAGCAAACCTTAAGCGTCCCGAAATACTTCAAAACTAAGAAAATAATCCAACAAGAATGTGAGGAAGTTGAGGAAGACCCTAACAAGGGTGAGACACATCCCGAACCTTCACAAAGAGTCTCTTCAATTAATCTAAATAACGACTTATATCTTTTACACAGTGTACGCAAAGGAGTTAGTTAGACTAACTAACTCTCTAACTAACTCAATAATACAAAATCTCTAATGGTGTTTAATTCTTTAAACGGGATCAAAGACCTGTACTGTGGGACCCACACCGTGATATGTCCATTGGCTAAGGCTAGGGCTGAGGCATATTTTATATTTGTTGTGATGTATGCCTAGTGTATTGTATATGTGTAGACTATTAAGTCAATTTATACAAGTATATAGGTATTGAGATGAACAAGGACATACCTCGAGTTGTGTGTCAACGTAGGACCAAGGTAGCGGCTTATAGGGTAGGCTTAGTTTATTTGAATTAAATGTAGTTTTCTATGTAACTTTGATGTGGTCATATTGGATGTAACATTAAAGTGCCTGAGTTAGTGTGATAAAACAATAATCATATGATGTGCATCGAGACACGTGTTGACAAATCAAGAGGTAAATCGAGTCAACTTTGAGAGTCATTTAATTATGACTTGAGGGACAAGTGTGTCAAGGTAGTCCATTAATTAAGCCTCGAGATACGTGTGCACACATGATCAAGGGCTATGGTTTAAACATATCTAATAAGTCAAATGAACGTAAGTCAACAACTTGATCATTCATTCTCATCAAAACCAGTTAGGCAAGGAAGAAAAGAGAAAATGGAGATTGCAGGATTAATTTTGGGAGAGGAAAAGAACCGCGAATCATTGAAGGTTCAGTGAAGAAAAAGTTCTTCAAGCCAAGTAACTTCTCCACTCCATTAACAAAGCTCAAGTTATGAATTCATGAATTTGATGTTATAGTTGCTATTTAATGTTAGGTTTGATGTTAGGGACCTCTTGTAGTGTGTATGAGGGTACCTAAGATGTAAACATGGCCTATGTGTAGCGAAAACCCATAATTCGAAATGCAGAATTATGGTTGTTCTACTGCGCGTAGTGCGCTAGGTAGATATTCTAGCACGCTAATGTTTATTGGAGCGCTTGATAATAGAGGTTGCGTGCTAATGTTTAAATTAGCGCAATATAGACTCAAAGTAGAGCACAAAAGTTGGAATTAGCATGCTAATATCAGAATGAGCGGGCTAATTGCCCCTGCCAGTTCGAAAATCATCAATTTCTAAAAATGGCTTAAACACTATAAATGGTTTTAAAACTCTAAGTACAGGTCCAAACCCACTCTAAAATTTATCTAACAGCTTCAGGGAACTAAAGGGAGGTCTCGATAGTTCGGGAAAGCGTTTTGGAGTGTCGAGAGGCCGGATAGGTTAGGATAAGTGTTGTGAATTCTAATCAAGGTTGTGAGAATTCTATATTTCATTTCATTGACTTTTATTGTTTTATGGTCTATTTGTAGACAATGCTACTCGAAATCTCACATCATGTTGTTCTTGTTTCTATTCATGTTTGAATATTGTTGACATGATGCCTTGCTAAATGTCTTATTGATTCAAATTTCTAGTCTTGATGTTATTCTTGATAGATAGATGATCAAAAGCATGTTAATTGGATAAGTTAGATGGATTGGACTTGTATTCTATTTCTTTGGGCTTTGTAGCCGAGTTTTGAAATCTCAGATAATTGAAACTATTGAGTTTTGAAAACTAAAGTATGGATTATATAGTGTCCATTGCACAAGAGATGTGCGGTTCACGAGGACATGGGTCTACCGGGGTTGCGGCACTCACCATTACACATGAGCAGCACACGAGGTATGATACTCGAGGTGGTCGGAAAGAATGGTATATATGGTTTTTGTGCGTAGAGCGCAACTCCGCTATTTGTATGGAATATGTTGAGCGCAACTCCATACAATAGTGGGAAAGGTTAGGTTATGGTTCTCACCACCGACCGGACGTATATCATCTCGACTCAGCATGTGTCAGTCTATACATTTTTAACTGTGATATTTACTTGCATTACTTGATTCAACAATTGTTTTGCTACTTTATGCTTTTAAATACTTTGCTCCTATTGTGAAAATGTGGCATATAATTCTCCAATTATTACTTAAATATTACTATACTCACTATCTAATTTGTGATGGTAGGTGTACGTCCGTCGAGCAATAGTAGACCGAGGAAGGAGAATATCGACGACTTTCTTTGAGCATTTCAGCGATTCTCCTATCTCATTTTTGTATAACTCGACTTTTGTTGTATTATTATTGTGTTATTACCTTTATGATATATACATGCAAGTGATGTTGTGTTTTTTGGTTTTCCACACTTAGGATTTTTATATAAAAAGACCTTCCGCATAATCTTTAAAATACGTAATAATATTAAAATGATAAAAAGTTTTAATCAACTCTGAAATCTAATAATGTCTAAACACGTGTATTGATGAATATATGGACGAAAGGCTAACTAATATGTAATTAAGCGTTATGTGGTTAGGATTAAGGCTTGATTACGGGATTAGGCTAGGCAGTGCTCTGTTTAGATGGTCACAGTTGGTATCAGAGCATAGGTTTAGAGAACTATATGGTTTAAGGCAATAAAACACAAACCTTAGTTATGAAAACCAGATGGCCTTTGCCTAGAAATCATTAGTTGGGAAGTGAGTGAAAGTGAGATGGGAGATTTCTTATATGTACTTGTTAATTTCTACATGTATATATATATATATATACTTATGCGTTGTGTCACGTAGAAGCTGATTCGCGTTCGCTATCCATTGCAGACCCCGATAGCTAATACGCGAGTGGGAGGAGATGTAGTGCCTATTGGCAATAAGACTCCTACTATTGCGGAGGATTTATTGAGGCTGTCTAATCGAGTAACAGCTCAGGCCTAGCAGTTGGCTGATTTCATCGCCTTGATAACAGCCCATTTTGCTCCACCAGCATCGACATCGACTCCTACGACTACTACACCAACTGTATAGGCGCCAACACTTCCCACTACGGATATAGTAGCGCCGATGGTGCATACTATTCTAGCATTGATCGCACCAGTAGTGGAGATAGCTAAGGTAGTACCGTCTCCCAAGCCTGCATCCTCTAGCACGTCAATTGAAGTTCATCTTGTGAAGGACTTCATTAGACTCAAACAACCTACTTCGATGGCGTACGAGATTTTTAGAAGATTGAGAATGGATTCTTTCTTATGAGAAGCTACATAGGATATTGATGATTGAGGATAAACTTTGGGCAGTGATCTCATCGTATACGCTTGAGAGATGTCGAGGTGTGGTGGCGTATGACAATAGCTACTCATAGAGAGTTTGAGACTTGGGACTCTTTCAAGCAGAAGTTCTATCAACATTACTTTTCGCCTTCAATAATGAAGAGGTTGAGAAGATAGTTCATGGATTCGAGATAGAGACCAGAGGAGCCTGTGATGTAGTACATGGATATATATGATTATCTGAGATAGCTTGCTGGAGACTTAGTTAGAGATGACTCTGAGGATGAGTACCACTTTGGTGGACTAAAGCCAGACATTGGTATTACGTAGTCAGTTCAGGCGCTAAAACATTCACCGAGATCTATGAGCGAGCCCTATCACATAAAACATACTATTTGGGCAGATTCGTTGATGGAAGAGCACTAGGTCTAGTTTTGTCAACAAAATAAGTTATGGAGTGTGAGAGAATGAGACAAAGGTTCTCGGGGGTTGGGGACAGCCACTCACCTATTGGCTGTGCCTCATATATCTTTCATTGCCCCAACACGGAGCACTATAAATAGACTTCCTTGCCACCTCACGTAAGCCCAGCGTTGCCACCTCCCATTAGACCAGCATTACCAACTCCCACCGTTCCTGCACTTCCCGCCCCACATGGTCTACAGGAGCAGCGTAGGGTGCCAGAGGTCGAGGTCGAGATACTAGACAAGGACATGGACATTCATAGAGACAAGATCAGGTTTAGGCTCAGGGTCAGCACAGACAGCTTACATGAAATAAATGCGGACAGGTTGGACACATTGTGAAAGAGTGCCCGCATCCTGCAGCAGTCTACGCCCAGCAGGCCCGAGAGGAGATTCATATGGTAGCCCAACCAAACACTGATGCCACGCGAGGTCTCATTGTGGGTATGATATCCATTTGCGATAGAGATTTATATGTATTATTTGATTCTTCATCTACTATATCTTTCATTGTTGGTCGCATGGTAAACATCCTAGGGTTGAAACCTGTTAGGCTTAGTGTACACTTGATTTTGAGTACTGCGGATGGGGATAGGGTTTACCCTAATAGTATTATAAGGGATGTATGGTCGAGATAGATGGGGTAGAGCTACCTGCTAATTTTAGAGTCCTCGAATTTTTAGAGTTCAACGCGATTTTAGGGATTAACTGGTTAGCATGATACAATGCTCATATAAACTATTTCAGTAAGACAGTAATATTTAAGATCTCGGGGCATCCAACGTTTACCTATAGAGGTAGTTTAGCGAGGATACGAGAGGTCAACCTATAACTTGTGAGGACATGGAGGCATTGATCTCACTATACACCGCACCAAAAAGTTGGGGACCCATGCTAAAGGACGTTGATTCTTAGAGAGTTTCCTGATGTATTTCCGGAGGATTTACCTAGTTTATCGCTGCAGTGAGAGATTGATTTTATTATTGAATTGGTATCGGGCACTAAATCAATTTCCATACCACCGTATAGTATGACACCACGAGAGTTAGAGGAGTTGATGACTTAATTTCAGGATTTGCGACAGAAGGGATTCATCGCAACTTTTATCTCGCTATAGGGAGCACTTGTTCTTTTTGTAAAGAAGAAATATGGTACTTTGAGACTTTATATCGACTATAAACAGTTGAACAAAGTCACAATTAGGAACAAATAACCACTCTCAGAGATTGATGATTCATTTGATCAACTAAGATGAGCTTAGTTTTTCTCTAAGATAGACCTACGATCAGGGTATCATCAGCTCAGGATCAGGGATGAGGATAGGTTCAAAAAAGCTTTAGCACTATATATGGACATTCTCAGTTCACGGTCATGCCATTTGGGCTGACCAATGCTCTAACAGTGTTTTGGATCTGATGCATCGTGATTTCATACCATTTCTTGATAGGTTTGTGATCGTCTTCATCAATGATATATTGATATAGTCGAAGACGAGGGAGGATCATGAGCAACATCTCAGGGAGACGGTGCAGACCTTGAGGGAGCATAGACTTTATGCTAGGTTCGGCAAATGTGAATTTTGGTTCTCAAAGGTCAAGTTTCTAGGGCATGTTGTCAGAGCAACAGGGATAGCAGTGGATCCGATCCAAGATTCAGGCAATTAAGGATTAGCCAGCACCAACTGCAGTTACTGAGATCAAGAGCTTTCTAGGTTTGGCAGGGTATTATCGTTGATTTGTGAATGATTTCTCAAAAATTGCTTCACCACTTTTGAGATTGACCCAAAAAGATGTTAAATTTGTGTGGTATGAGGAATGCGAAGAGGCATTCGCTTAGTTGAAGAGACTATTGACTACTGCGCCAGTATTGGTGTTACCAAAGCTTGGACAGGGATTTTCAATATACTTTAATATTTCTTATAGAGGTATGGAATGTGTGTTGATGCAGGATGTTTGTACAGTAGCTTATGCATCCAAATAGTTGAAGGTACATGAGTAGAATTATCCGACGTACGATTTGGAGCGGGCAGCAGTATTGTTTGCACTGAAGATATGAAGACATTACCTGTATGGAAAGAAATTCACACTTTTTACTGATCATAAGAGTCTGAAGTATCTATTTACACAGAAGGATCTGAATATGAGACAACGCAGATGGTTAGAATTTTTAAAGGATTACAACTTTTCCTCGGAGTATCATCTGGCAAAAGCGAACGTAGTCGCTAATGCGCTGAGTAGGATACCTGTTAGGATGTGGAGATTCTTACTGAAACTCGGGTTGAGATTTGCGTTCAGATGAGAGTACAGACCGTGTCTACACCTAGAGTGTCAGAGGTTGAAAGGATCGATAGGTTGTACTCGAGGTTTAGTTAGTTGGCATAGAGTATAGATTTGGTTGATTAGACGGAGACGTTTGACCAATGTTTGAGATTCAGAGGCAGACTGTGGATACCTTCATTACCAGAGCTAAGAGAAGAGATTCTTCGGTAGTCATATAGTTCCTGATTCACCATTCATCCTGGCAGGACCAAAATGTATCACGACATGAAGATACATTTTTAGTCATTGTAATTAAGGCTGTGAGAATTCTATATTTCATTTCATTAACTTTTTTTTGTTTTATGGTCGATTTGTAGACATTGCTACTCGAATCTCACATCATTTTGTTCTTGTTTCTATTAATGTTTGAATATTGTTGACATGAAGCCTTGTGAAATGTTTCATTGATTCAAATTTCTACTCTTGATGCTATTCTTGATAGATAGATGATCAAAAGCATGCTATTAGGATAAGTTGGATGGATTAGACTTTTATTCTATTTCTTTAGGCTTTGTAGCCTATCTAGTTTTGAAATCTTGAAGAATTAGAACTATTGAAAACTAAAATATGGATTATCTAGTGTCCATTGCACAAGAAATGCACTGTTCACAGGGACATGGGTCTATCGGGGTTCTGGTACTCACCACTACACTTGCGCAACACACGAGGTATGGGACTCTGGGTGGTCGGCAAGAATGAGATATATGATTTGTATGCGTAGAGCTCAGCTCCGCTATTTCTATCGAATATGTGGAGCACAACTCCATATAGTAGTGAGAAAGGTTAGGTGATAGTTCTCACCGCCGACCAGACGTATGTCATCTCAATTTAGCCTGTGTCGATCCATACATTTTTAAATGTGGTTGCATTACTTGATTCAGCAATTCTTTCGCTACTTTATGCTTTCAAATACCTTTCTTATAATTTGGAAATGCGGCATAGAATTCTCTTGTTATTACATAAATATTACTATACTCATCATCTAGTTTGTAACGGTTGGTGTAGGTCCATCGAGCAGCAACATATCGAGGAAGGAGAAGATCGATGACTTTCTTTGATCATTTCGGCGATTCTCCTATCTCATTTTTGTATGACTCAACTTTGCTGTATTATTACTGTTTATATCTTTATTGTACATTTTGGGTTGTATAGTAGGTTGAGTGCATACTTTCCCATTTTTAATACTAACATATCATACTATGTTGTAACCTTTATGATATATATATATATATATATATATAAATATGCGGGTGATGCTGTGTTTTTTGGTTATCCACACTTTAGGGTTTTTAAATAATTAGAGCTTCCGCATAATCTTTAAAATACATAATAATGTTAAAATGATGAAAACTTTTAATTAACTCTGAAATCTAATAATTTCTGAGCACGTATATTTATGAATATAGGGATGAAAGGCTGACTAATATGTAATTAAGTCTTATGTAGTTAGCATTAAAACTTGATTACGGGATTAGGCTGGGCGATGCCCTGTTTAGAAAAATAGGTCGTCACACAGATATTCGAATTTGATACTTGTTTCGTGAAACAATAATGTACCAAAAAAATGCGCAAGACAAAAAAAATATTATAAACATAATATCCATCTACGCAAATACTATCATATATTGTTAAAATTGCGCTTCAATGAATTATCTCAATTTCTAAAACTAATTAATTTCGTGCAACAATACATAATACAATTTTTTTTAATCTATACTATTATAATAGGAATCCTAAAACGGTTAACCGTGAAGCCTTTTAGGCTAAAACTTCCAACAATGCCCTTATTACTTTAAATGAAAACAATTCAAAATATGGACAATTTGGTAAGTTAAACATTAAATCCAATTTAATCGACGGTTTCACGTAAAAAAAACCTTAGAAATCGATCCAGTTTTTTTTCTCTTGATTCGCTTGAAGAATTGCTCGATTTCGCCTTAGAAATTGATCCGACACCATGACATTTCGAACATAGAACCGAACTCTGTTTCTGCATTTTAGGTAAAACTTCGGACATCTCTCCTTCTCTCGCGCTTCAAAACGGTTTTTCTGAAATTGTCATTGATTTTGCATTAACAAAGCTCAAGTTGTGAATTCATGAATTTGATGTTATAGTTGCTATTTAATGTTAGGTTTGATGTTAGGGACCTCTTATAGTGTGTATGAGGGTACCTAACATGTAAACATGGCCTATGTGTAGCAAAAACCCATAATTCGAAATGCAGAATTCCAGCTGTTATACTGCGCATAGTGCGCTAGGTAGATATTCTAGCACGCTAATATTTATTGGAGCGCTTGATAATAGAGGTTGCGTGCTAATGTTTAAATTAGCACGATATAGACTCAAAGTAGCGCACAAAAGTTGGAATTAGCATGTTAATATCGGAATGAGCGGGCTAATTGCCCCTGCCAGTACAAAAATCATCAATTTCTAAAAATGGCTTAAACACTATAAATGGTTTTAAAACTCTAAGTACAGGTCCAAACCCACTCTAAAATTTATCGAACAGCTTCAGGGAACTAACGGGTGGTCTCGATAGTTCGGGAAAGCATTTTGGAGTGTCGAGAGGCCGGATAGGTTAGGATAAGTGTTGTGAATTGTAATCAAGGTTGTGAGAATTCTATATTTCATTTCATTGACTTTTATTGTTTTATGGTCTATTTGTAGACATTGCTACTCGAAATCTCACATCATGTTGTTCTTGTTTCTATTCATGTTTGAATATTGTTGACATGATGCCTTGCGAAATGTCTCATTGATTCAAATTTCTACTCTTGATGTTATTCTTGATAGATAGATGATCAAAAGCATGTTATTTGGATAAGTTAGATGGATTGGACTTGTATTCTATTTCTTTGGGCTTCGTAGCCGAGTTTTGAAATCTTAGAGAATTGGAACTATTGAATTTTGAAAACTAAAGTAAGGATTATATAGTGTCCATTGCATAAGAGATATGCGGTTCACGAGGACATGGGTCTACCGGGGTTCCGGCACTCACCATTACACATGAGCGGCACACGAGGTATGATACTCGAGGTGGTCGGAAAGAATGGTATAGATGGTTTTTATGCGTAGAGCGTAGCTCAACTATTTGTATGGAATATGTTGAGCGCAACTTCATACGATAGTGGGAAAGGTTAGGTTATAGTTCTCACCATCGAACGGACGTAGATCATCTCGACTTAGCATGTGTCAGTCTATACATTTTTAACTGTGATATTTACTTGCATTACTTGATTCAACAATTCTTTCGCTACTTTATGCTTTTAAATACTTTGCTCATATTTTGAGAATGTGGCATAGAATTCTCTAATTATTACTTAAATATTACTATACTCACTATCTAATTTGTGATGGTAGGCGTACATCCGTCTAGCAATAGCAGACCGAGGAAGGAGAATATCGACGACTTTCTTTGAACATTTCAGCGATTCTCCTATCTCGTTTTGTATGACTCGACTTTTGTTGTATTATTATTGTGTTATTACCTTTATGATATATACATGCAAGTGATGCCGTGTTTTTTGGTTTTTTACACTTAGGATTTTTATATAAAAAGACCTTCCGCATAATCTTTAAAATACATAATAATATTAAAACGATAAAAAGTTTTAATCAACTCTGAAATCTAATAATGTCTAAATACGTGTATTAATGAATATATGGACAAAAGGCTAACTAATACGTAATTAAGTCTTATGTGGTTAGGATTAAGGCTTGATTACGCGATTAGGCCAGGCAGTGCTCTGTTTAGATGGTCACGGTTGGTATCAAAGCATAGGTTTAAAGAATTATATGGTTTAAGGCAATAAAACAAAAACCTTACTTATGAAAACCAGATGACCTTTGCCTAGAAATCATTAGTTGGGAAGTGAGTGAAAGTGAGATGGCAGATTTCTTAAATGTACTTGTTAATTTCTACATGTATATATATACTTATGCGTTGCGTCACATAGAAGCTGATTCGCGTTCACTATCCATTGCAGACCCCGATGGATAATACGCGAGTGGGAGGAGATGTAGTGCCTAGTGGCAATATGACTCCTAGTATTGCAGAGGATTTATAGAGTCTGTCTAATCGAGTAACAGCTCAAGCCTAGCAGTTGACTGATTTCATCGCATTGATAACGGCCCATTTTGCTCCACCAGCATCGACATCGACTCCTACGACTACTACACCAACTGTATAGGCGCCAACACTTCCTACTACGGATTTAGCAGGGCCAATGGTGCATACTATTCTAGCATTGACTGCACCAGTAGTGGAGATAGCTGAGGTAGTACCGTCTCCCAAGCCTACATCCTCTAGCACGTCAATTGAAGTTCAACTTGTGAAGGACTTCATTAGACTCAAACAGCCTACTTCGATGGCGTACGGGATTTTTAGAAGATTGAGAATCGATTCTTTCTTATGAGAAGCTACATAGGATATTGATGATTGAGGATAAACTTCGTGCAATGATCTCATCTTATATGCTCGAGAGGGACGTCGAGGTGTGGTGGCGTATGACAATAGCTACTCATAGAGAGTTTGAGACTTGGGATTCTTTAAAGCAGAAGTTCTATCAGCGTTACTTGGGCAGCGTCGTTGATGGCAGAGCACTAGGTCTAGTTTTGTCAACAGAGCAGGCTATGGAGTGTGAGAGAATGAGACAGAGGTTCTCAAGGGTCGGGGACAGCCACTCACCTATTGGCTGTGCCCCATATATATTCCATTGCCCCAGCACGGAGCACTATAAATAGACTTCCTTGCCACCTCACGTAAGCCCAGCGTTTCCACCTCCCATTAGACCAGCATTACCAACTCCCGCCGTTCCTGCACTTCCCGCCCCACATGGTCCACAAGAACAGTGTAGGGTGGTAGAGGTCGAGGTCGAGATACTAGACAAGGACATGGACATTCGTAGAGACAGGATCAGGTTTAGGCTCAGGGTCAGCACAGACAACTTACATGCATTAGATGCGGACAGGTTGGACACATTGTGAAAGAGTGCCCACATCCTGCGGCAGTCTACGCCCAGCAAGCCCGAGAGGAGATTCATATGGTAGCCCAACCAAACACCGATGCCACGCGAGGTCTCATTGTGGGTATGATTTCCATTTGCGATAGAGATTTATCTGTATTATTTGATTCTTCATCTACCATATCTTTCATTGTTGGTCGCATGGTAGACATTCTAGGGTTGAAACATGTTAGGCTTAGCGTACACTTGATTTTGAGTATTGCGGCTGGGGATAGGGTTTACCCTAATAGTATTATTAAGGGATGTATGGTCGAGATAGATGGGGTATAGCTACCTGCTAATTTTAGAGTCCTCGAATTTTTAGAGTTCAACGCGATTTTAGGGATTAACTGGTTAGCAAGATACCATGCTCATTTCAAATATTTCAGTAAGACTGTAATATTTGAGATCTCAGGGCATCTGACGTTTACTTATAGAGGTAGTTTAGCGAGGACAGTGGGTACGAGAAGTCAACCTATGACTTGTCAGGACATGGAGGCATTGATCTCACTATACACTGCACCTAAAAGTTGGGGACCCATGCTAAAGGACATTGATTCTTAGAAAGTTTCCTGATGTATTTTCGGAGGATTTACCTAGTTTATCGCTGCCGTGAGAGATTGATTTTGTTATTGAATTTGTATTGGGCACTAAATCAATTTCCATACAATCGTATCGTATGACACCACGAGAGTTAGAGGAGTTGATGACTTAATTTCAGGATTTGCGACAGAAAGGATTCATCACAACTTCTATGTCGCCATAGGGAGTCCTGTTCTTTTTGCGAAGAAGAAATATGGTACTTTGAGACTTTATATCGACTATAAACAGTTGAACAAAGTCACAATTAGGAACAAATAACCACTCTCGAAGATTAATGATTTATTTGATCAACTGAGATGAGCTTAGTTTTTCTCTAAGATAGACCTACGATCAGGGTATCATCAGCTTAGGATCAGGGATGAGGATAGGTTCAAAATAGCTTTAGCATTATATATGGACATTCTCAGTTCACGGTCATGCCATTTGGGCTGACCAATGCTCCAACAGTGTTTACGGATCTGATGCATCATCATTTCATACCATTTCTTGATAGGTTTGTGATCGTCGTCATCAATGATATATTGATATAGTCGAAGACGAGGGAGGATCATGATCAACATCTCAGGGAGACGGTGCAAACCTTGAGGGAGCATAGACTTTATGCTAGGTTCAGCAAATGTGAATTTTGGTTCTCAAAGGTCAAGTTTATAGGGCATGTTGTCAGAGCAACACGGATAGCAGTGGATCCATCCAAGATTTAGGCAATTAAGGATTAGCCAGCATCAACTGCAGTTACTGAGATCAAGAGCTCACTAGGTTTGGCGAGGTATTATTGTTGATTTGTGAATGATTTCTCAAAAATTGCTTCACCACTTTTGAGATTAACCCAAAAAGATGTTAAATTTGCGTGGTATGAGGAATGTGAAGAGGCATTCGCTTAGTTGAAGAGACTATTGACTACCGCACCAGTATTGGTGTTACCAAAGCTTGGACAGGGATTTTCAATATACATTAATGTTTCTTATAGAGGTCTGGAATGTGCGTTGATGCAGGATGTTTGTATAGTAGCTTATGCATCCAAATAGTTGAAGGTACATGAGAAGAATTATTTGACATACGATTTGGAGCGGGCAGCAGTATTGTTTGCACTAAAGATATGAAGACATTACCTGTATGGAAAGAAATTCACACTTTTTACTGATCATAAGAGTCTGAAGTATCTATTTACATAGAAGGATCTGAATATGAGACAACGTAGATTGTTAGAATTTTTAAAGGATTACAACTTTTCCTCGGAGTATCATCTGGCAAAAGTGAACGTAGTCACAAATGCGCTGAGTAGGATACCTGTTAGAAATGTGGAGATTCTTACTGAAACTCCGGTTGAGATTTGCGTTCAGATGAGAGTACAGACCGTCTCTACACCTAGAGTGTCAGAGGTTCAAAGAATCGATAGGTTGTACTCGAGGTTTACTTAGTTGGCACAGAGTGTAGATTTGGTTGATTAGACGGAGACGTTTGACCAATGTTTGAGATTCAGAGGCAGACTATGGATACCGTCATTACCAGAGCTAAGAGAAGAGATTCTTCGGTAGTCACACAGTTCCCGATTCACCATTCATCCTGGAAGGACCAAAATGTATCACGACATGAAGATACATTTTTAGTGGTCTGGGATGAAGGCAGATGCGTCTAACTTTATTAGGAACTATGAGGTTTTTCAGCAAGTGAATGTTGAAAATCGCAGACTTTGAGGATTGCTACAACCTCTTCTCATTCCACGATGGAAGTGGGAGGATATTGCTATGAATTTTACGTAAGTTTGCATATAACAACAGTTATCAGGCTAGTATTGAGATGACACCTTTTAAGGCTTTATATGGTAGACCGTGTCACTTCCCATCGTGCGGGAGACCGTAAGGCTGAGATTGTTGCTAATTACACGGAGAAGGTACAACTGATTCATGATAAACTCCAGGAAGCCAGGATAGACAGCAAAAGTATGTAGACATATATCGCGGTGATCTCCCGTACACCGAGGGAGCCTATGTATATTTAAAGGTTTCCCCTCAAAAAGGTCTTTAGAGGTTCGAAGTGAAAGATAAACTTGCACCGACGTTTATCGAACCTTTCAGGATTAAGAAACGAGTCGGGAAGGTTGCATATGAGCTTTAGCTACCTTTACAGATGTCTGGAGTTCATCAAGTCTTTCATATATCCATGCTTCGATTAGCTGAGTCCAGAGCGAGTGATCGTTAGACTGTCGATTTGAGTTAGATAGACCCGAGTAAGTATATTTCATATGAGGAGCAGACTGTGCGGATTTAGGATCGATTGGTACAAAGCATGAGATGCAAATCTATCCCTAAAGTACTCGTCAAGTGGTAGTTTCACGATGATAAGGATCTCACTTGCGTACAAGAGGACTATATGCGAGATAGGTTTCCGTACCTATTTGATCCTAGTTCAAATTTTAAATTTTGAGGACGAGATTTGCATTAGTTGGGAAGAATTGGAACGACACAAAATCTCTAATGATGTTTAAATCCTTAAATAGGATCAACAACCCGTACTGTGGTACTCATATCGTGATATGTCCATTGACTGAGGCAAGGGCCGAGGTATATTTTATATTTGTTATGATGTATGCCTAGTGTATTGTATATGTGTAGACTATTAAGTCAATTTATACTGGTATATAGGTATCGAGACGAGCGGGGACGTACTTCGAGTTGCGTGTCGATATGAAACTAAGGTAGCGACTTATGGGACAAGCTTAATTAATTTAAGTTAAATATGATTTTTTAAGTAGCTTTGATGTGGTCATATTGGATGTAACATTAAAGTTCCTAAGTTAGTAAAATAAATTAATAATCACATGATATGCATCGAGACACTTATTGACAAATCAAGAGGTAAATTGATTCAACTTTGAGAGTCATTTAATTAGGACTTGAGGGACAAGTGTGTTAAGGTGGTCCATTAGTTGATCCTCGAGATACATGTGCACACATGATCAAGGGCCATGATTTGAACATATCTAATAAGTAGAATGAAACACATAAGTCAACAACTTGATCATTCATTCTCATCAAAATCGTTTAGGCAAGGAAGAAAAGAGAAAAGAGAGATTGCTGGAGTAATCTTGGTGGAGGAGAAGAGCTGCAAATCATTGAAGGTTTAGTGAAGAAGAAGAAGTTCTTCAAGCTAGGTAACTTCTCCACTCCATTAACAAAGCTCAAGTTGTGAATTCATGGATTTGATGTTGTTGTTATTGTTTTATATTGGGTTTGATGTTAGGGACCTCTTGTACCGTGTATGAGGGCCCCTAAGGCGTTAACATGGCCTACGCGTAGCAAAAAGAATTAGAAATGCTGAATTTTGGGTTCTGCTGCACATAGCGCGCTAGGTAGATAATCTAGCGCGCTAGATATTAGAGGTAAAACTAGTACGCTAATCTTGATTAGTGCGCTAAAGATTTAAAGTAGCGGTCTAAAGTTGAAGTTCGCATGCTAATATCATAATTAGCGCGTTAATTCCACCTGCCAATACAAAAATCAGCAATTTCCAAAACTGGCTTAAATATTATAAATGGTTTTAAAACTCTAAGTAGAGGTCCAAACCAACTCTAAAATTTATCAAACAACTCCAGGGAACTAACGGGAGGTCTCGAGAGTTCGGGAAAGCATTTTGGATTGTCGGGAATTCGGATAGGATAGGATAGGATAAGCGTTGTGAATTGTAATTAAGGTTGTGAGAATTCTATATTTCACTTCATTTACTTTTTTTTTGTTTTATGATCTATTTGTAGACATTGCTACTCGAATTTCACATCATTTCGTTCTTGTTTCTATTAATGTTTGAATATTGTTGACATGATGCCTAGTGAAATGTTTCGTTGATTCAAATTTCTGCTCTTGATGCTGTGACGGCCTCAATTTTCCACAAATTGGGCCCTGCTCGACCTAAGCCCACGTGGACCCCCGAGCCAGTCTCGCAAGGTCAACGAGAGCCTAATCAGCCTTCCATTCCATCATTTATCAGTAAATTAAAAGTTTTAAGTTGAGTTATTATTAATATTATTTCAAGATTTTAAAAAAATTAGCGGAAGCAACTAATACATTAAATAACTCAACGAAAAGATCAGAGAGTTAGGCAACCTAATTGTGGAACCCAGTAAATATCATCAGAGGAGAGTAAATACAAAATATACAAAAATTCACCTAGCTATGAAGCTTTCCCTCTGCTACTCGTCCGCGGCTCTGCACTCAGTCAAACATAAGAATGACGAGCTCGGGTAAGTAAATCCAGTATGACATATACACAACATTTCACAATATCCAGAGCAACATTTCACGATATCCAAAGCAGTCGAATTCATGCAAAAGACTGTAAACAATCCATTAATGAGCGAGGCCAAATAATAAGGAGTCCCGACCAAAAAGTCGTTGAGTCGCGGCAAAAGCCCAGCAGACTCGGGTTTAGGACGAGACCCCAGCCTCCCTGCCCTAACCCTTGCGACTATGAGACATCCATAGACCCGAATCTAGGACAAGACCCCTGCCTCTCGGCCCTAGCCCGTACGACTATGAAACATCAATGGACCCAAATAATATCGTCGGACGACCAGGAAAAACCTCGGGTTTAGGACGAGACCCCTGCCTCCAGCCATAACCCTCTCATATCACAGATAAACATTAACCATGACTCACTTGCCAGTGGACTCACTCAATCGACATCAATTTCAACGATAGCTATCATTACAAAGCAGTGAACAACAATAAAACTATCACAAAACAGTAAACAACAACAGCCAATGGAGAGAAAATTAAATACTATATAAGTCCCTAGCTGGTTTACTTACCTCAAAATTCATAAATCGAAATCAAGACGTCACGCTCGCGTCTCGATTTGCGCACCCGACACCCGACTCCCACGTCCCACGGCCTACGGCTCGTGTCTCCTTCACGAGCAACCCGTCGCGTCGTCGAGCTTCGTCGACGTCACAACACCTTGTCCACCGTTGTCTCGTCGGGGATCGATCGGTCCGACAACGCGCCACCGCGCCGTTGTCACTGTCGTGCCGACCCCGTTGTCGCTGCCGAGCCGACGCCGTCTCGTCGTGTCGTCGAATCGAATCGTCATCGCCACGGCGGAATCGCCGCCGCCATCGCGCCGGAACGCTCCGCGCGCGCGCAGCTTGCGGCGCCGCCATCGCCACCCCGCCAAACCGCCGACCCCTGGAGTCGCTGCCCTGCGCGATCGCGCCTTCCTCCGCTGTCCGCACTACACCGCTGTCGGCCAGCCTGCCATCTGCACCACGCCGCTGCCGGCCAGCCCGTCGTCCGCCACCAGCTTCCGCTGCACCGCCGTTGAGCCGCTGGTCCACCAATGTCGCCACGCTCACACCGCCGTGATGTCGATGTCGCTGCCTGTTGGAGCTGGTCCGCCGTGGTTGTGCCGGGAGCCGCCGTTGTCATCCCTCCGCGCTGGCTCTCTCCGCCATCTCTTCTCTTCTTCTCTCCTCACCTCACGATCTCTCTCTTTTGATCTTATCCTCTCTTTTTTTCTCTCTTTTATATATACTAGTCGATGAGCACGTGCGTTGCACGTGAGAGAGATATTATATGTTTTTCTTAAAGTATTGTGTTGGAATAGTAGATAATCTTAGTTGATGAGCACGTATTCTACACGTGAAGTGTAAATAATTACTTGAAAAAATAGATGTATAACTGGTTTACAGGTATGGAAACTAAAATTCACCACTTTTGTAGGAAAAGGAAACTGTCTACTTTTAGTTCATGGGAAAGAGAGAACCGTGAGGAGAGAGAAGGGAAGAAAGAAGCGTGAGGAGAGAGAAAAGGTGTAACGAGTGGAAGAGATAAACGTGGAGGAGAGAGAAAAAAAATCCTCTAAATCTCACATTATTAGGAAAACTCGCATATTAATTTGGACTTATCAATTAAATTACAAATTTATCCTTAATTTTAATTATTTATATCAATTCACAGGGTCATTGTTGGAACTTTTAGCCAAAAAGGCTTCACGGTTAACCGTTTTAGGATTGCTATTATAATAGTATAGATATATATATATATATATATATACATATACATAACATTTTCTTTTTATTTTTTTTTATTTCAAATCAAAAGTGTCCTCGAGATTTGTGCAATACGAATCTCGAGGCAACATAACAACCGAGAAGCGCTCATCTCGAGGCATTAACCCACCTCATTTCGAAATTTTGATACTCACGCTACACGCATCACGAGGCATATCCCACGTCGGCATGCACTCGAGGTGCATCCCTATTCGTGTTTCGGCTCACCGCATTCCTCGCATATTCATTTCTCACAAATTTGCATTATAGTCTCAAATTAAACATTCTCGGTGTCTCCACTCAAGATTCAGACATACGTATTCGACGAGTGGGTCCCACAAACGACCCTGACCTGACACGTGGCACAAGTCGAATTTTTGGGTCGTTACAGATGCTATTTTTAATAGATAGATCATCAAAAGCATGTTATTGGGATAAATTGGATGGATTAGACTTTTATTCTATTTCTTCGGACTTTGTAGCCTATCTAGTTTTAAAATCTTGGAGAAGTGGAACTATTGATCTTTGAAAACTAAATTAGGGATTATCTAGTGTCCATTGCACAAGAAATGCACTGTTCACGGGGACATGGGTCTACCGGGGTTCTGGCACTCACAACTACATTTGCGCAGCACACGAGGTATAAAACTTTGGGTGGTCGGCAAGAATGAGATAGATGATTTGTATACGTAGAGCTAAGCTCCTCTATTCGTATGGAATATGTTGAGCACAACTCCATATAGTAGTGAGAAAGGTTAAGTGATAGTTCTTACCGCCGATCGGACGTAGATCATCTTAATTTAGCCTGTGTCGATCTATATATTTTTAACTGTGGTTGCATTACTTGATTCAGAAATTCTTTCGCTAGTTTATGCTTTGAAACACCTTTCTTATAATTTGGAAATGTGGCATAGAATTCTCCTGTTACTACATAAATATTACTATTCTCACCATCTAGTTTGTGACGGTGGGTGTAGGTCCGTCGAGCAACAACATATCGAGGAAAGAGAAGATCGACAACTTTCTTTGAGCATTTCGGCGATTCTCCTATCTCATTTTTGTATGACTCGACCTTGCTGTATTATTACTGTTTATATCTTCATTGTACATTTTGGGTTGTATAGTGGGTTGAGTGCATACTTTCCAATTTTTAATGCTAACATATCATACTGTGTTGTTACCTTTATGATATATATGCAGGTGATGCTGTGTTTTTTGGTTATCCACACTTTAGGGTTTTTAAATAATAAGAGCTTCCGCATAATCTTTAAAATACATAATAATGTTAAAATGATAAAAAGTTTTAATTAACTCTGAAATCTAATAATTTATGAACACGTATATTGATGAATATAGGGACGAAAGGCTGACTAATATGTAATTAAGTCTTATGTAGTTAGCATTAAGGCTTGATTATGGGATTAGGTCGGGCGGTGCCCTGTTTAGAAAAATTGGTCGTCACACAGATATTCAAAATAGATACTTTTTTCATGAAACAATAACGTACCAAAAAAATGCACAAGGCAAAAAAAAATTATAAACATAATATATATCTACACAAATACTATCATATATTGTTAAAATTGCACTTCAATGAATTATCTCAATTTCTAAAACTAATTAATTTCGTGCAACATTACATAATACAATTTTTTTTGAATTTACATAATAGAATTTTTATATGGTTGAATTGATATGTAGGAATAAATATATCTAAAGCACAATAAAAAATGAAAAATAAATAAAAATAAAGAGATAAACTATTCTCATATTTACAAGGTTATTTTCTCGATATGTGATTTTTAAGATTATTTATGATTATATGTTCTACGTACGTCAACAAATTATTTATCTCACAAGCGTTGCATCATAAAGTTAGAAGATTTGAACTTTGTGACCTCTAAAAAACACGAGTGAACATATAGTGTGTCTCAACCATTGCATCAAGACCACATTTGGTTTACATTTAATGTTAAAATTACAAAATAAATTACAAATGACATAAAATACATTCTCAACTTAAAGGAAAAATAAATTACAAATGACATAAAATACATTCTCAACCAGAATCAAATAAAACATATAAATCGTGATCGCAAATAGAAACCGTACCTTCAATAAGACCTCGTGTAGCATCGGCGTCTGGTTGGGCTACCATGTGAACTTCCTCTCGAGCCTATTGTGCGTACACTGCAACAGAATGCGGGCACTCTCTCACGATATGTCTGAACTGTCCACATCTGTAGCATGTCAACTGTCTGCGCTGACCCTGAGTTTGAGACCGGCCTTGTGCCTTATACTGACCTTGTCTTTGCACCTATTCCGGTCTCTGTATCGAATCTCGGCCTCGGCCTCTACCTCGAGCTCTGCCACCTTCCAGCTACTGTCGTGAAGCCTGTGTGGTGGGAAGTGTAAGAACAACCAGAGCTGGTAAGGCTGGTCTGATGGGAGGCGGTAAGGGAATTCTGCCCACTATGCTTTGTGCTTGAGCAATGGATGATACAGGAGGCACAGCCAGTGGGTGGGTAGCTGTCCCCGAGCCCTGAAATCCTCGATTCCACGCAAGTTTACAATCTCCACGAAAATAGCGCAACGCTCAAAAGTACCATACACAAGAAATGCAACCAAACTCTCCACTACTGTAGACTAAGCACCAATTGGAATCGATAAGACTTTAATAGGCTATAACATGGCTATGATAGGGTACCAAGGAAGTGATATAAAGGATATGCAAAAACATTGGAAAACTAGAACTTAGACTATCAAATAATTCTCTGAGAACATGAATATAACTAAACTGCACTTTAATTCATTTTTCATTCAATATGTGTAGTCCTCACCTTTTTCTAACAACCCGGCTCCCGGCTCCATTTCCTGTGAATGTCTTCTTAGATGGGACTCTCTAATCATGAATCTCCCCTTAATTTTGGCATGTAAACAATTTTTCTTCTAATTTTTTTCTCCTCATATCTCTTTATAAGGATTCCAAGTCTAAGTCTAGTTTCCAACTAGGTAAAAGGATATAAGGCTAATGGCTAAAGGTTTAATGATAGGTGATCAAGAGAATCATGTTTACTTCAGCTCAAATGGGCTAACTAATGTTATAATGATTGGTACGTTTTTCCCCAAAAATATTTCAGTCATAGGAATTCAGACTCGAGTGGGTTACATCCTCGTTCTAGCACCCTAGAAATTTGACTTGCACAATTTTCACCATTTGCTCCCTTTGCTATCTATCATAAGGCTCAACCAACGTATTAAGTCCCTAATCATGAAATCATAAGAATGCTGGGTTACGGGCTTGAGTGAGTGTTTCTCCTAATCTCTCATGAGTTTCAAGTCAAAAAGGCAACAATAGTGTACTCATCCACAACCAAAGGCATCAAAAAAAAATCTCAGGCGTCTCTAAACAATATAAAAATGAAAATTATATGAAATACATGCATGAAAGTGTATCAACTCCTAATGAAATGAGAAAGGGAAATATTGAGGGAAGAGAAATAAAAGAAATTAATGAATAAGAGATACTAAACACCGCCAATATTGTCCAACAACCACAAATAGACGCATATAATTGAAAAAATTCAAACTATCTCACATGCGGTCTTTAGCACAAAAACTCGACCAACTCAATCCACAAATCCTAAAGTACCCCCAAACTTATTCTAAACCTTGTCCTCAAGGTTCAAAGTCAAGGAAATGATACAAGATCATGCAGAAGACTGACACTAACTCTAAATCTGCAAACAAAAAGTAAACAAAATAAATACAAGTAACCTTACCAAATCTCTGTGTGACTAAACGTGGGTATAGAACAAGTGATGAACTGCAGGAGTGATATCGGGCTCTCGAAATTCAGTGCACTGTGCAGAGGTTGCAACACCTAAGCATCCCAAAAGCGTCTTTTTTTAACGTCGTTGGATCGACTCAGTTATGCGAGATCTATTTGTTTATTTATTTAAATTACCTTTCGTAGTATTTTATCCCATTTGCTATAGTTTGAATAATTGAGGTTAAATTAATGTTTAAACCTTGATTTATTTGCCAGTGAGTTGTAAGTACCCATGCTTGTGCAGTAAGACCACACTAGTGACAAATGACCTTACCAATTGATTGGCCTCTTTTGGGACCAGTTGAATACTATAGGGATCTAGGCTAAATTGGACACACTAGTGATCCAGTTGTCTAGGTGTAGTGCCTTCACAAAGCCCATCGCAGTTAACAAATTAAACCTAATTCGCTTGAGTATAAGGGTATGTGTTTGATTAGGCAAGCGGTTATTACCGTACCTTGACCATCAAGATAGGGAAGTGTGAGGACTCGTGTACGTTACCAGTCTATAGCTACTCTAAATTATTATGAATTGCATGCTTTATTTAGATTGACGACCTTATGTATTATTATGCCAAAATGTGGAAGTTTGTGATACCAATGGTTTAGGTTGTTTTCCCTCATTGATTTCTTCGCTCAACATTTTTATTCCTTGTTTTTAGTTAATTCTTGAGAACATTCTTGTGAAACTCCCCGATTTACTTTTTAGTTCCTTAGCCTAGGTTGGAAACTTTGTCTTCATGGATCGACCTCGTGCTTGCCACTGCAGCAGTTCTTGTGGTCATTAGTAATCTCATCGGGATTATATATTTTGACGCACTCAACATGCGTCAGTCACCCTAGCATTCTCATCTCTAGTATTATAATACATGATATGCCAATGCCATGTCCTCCTAAAAGAACCCATATTAATCAATACTTAGTTGTCCACTGGTCTAATAATAATTGTATAAGTTATAGTGATCACCCGGTACTCTTAATATAAAATTAATTAGTTTAAGAAACTGATTATTAATTACAACCTCACGGACGCCAAGTCTGGCACATCTCCATGTATAAATAAGGTGAGAAACAATTTGCATTTCTCGTCATCCATATCGATTACTTACTGTATCAAAGCACATACCATCACAATTGTCACACACACATATATATATATATCTTAGTTGGCTTAATTTTTGGTTGAGAATGACTTTTTCTTCAAAGGCTTTCCTCATGATTTTGGGCATTATGCTACTAATTGGAGCTTTCATTATCCAACTCTGAGGCTGCTAGAGCTCAAGTCAATCCTACAACCATGATGAAAAATGTTGGTGAGTATTATTTTTGCATATCATATATACAATTAAAATTGATAACTTTTATACGGGTCGGGGTGTTAGGTTGTAATATAAATTAATAGTCTTAAAGTTTTTAAATTAGTTTTAGGGTTTCCCGGTTTGAATATTGTTTCTAATTAATTTGATTTTAGCAGTCAAGTTTGTTGGTCCATTAATTCTCCAATTTGATTTTAGGGCTTATATGGATGAGTCATTCTCTTGTGAAATTACATCGATTTTAAGTGCATTGTCCTCTTTCCGAATTTTTTTTTTTTGACAACTAATGGCTCATTTATTCACTAGAGATAATATTGCATGTGTCTCTATAATTATGTAGTTTATTTATATATATAGTTTCCAAAATTAATATATATATACATATATAAGTAAGATAATTATACAATAGAGCCCAAATATATACCTAATATAGGAACTGTATCTATATATGTTCTTATGTGTTGCCAATATCATTTAATGACTCAAATATAACATTTAATGCAATTAGTGCACAAGTGTATTACATACCCTCTAGATCATAATTGAAGGATCTTAAAATGATGAGTATATATTCACCATATTTATTTTGGGTCTCGTTGTAAGTAGAACTCATGAAAACTTATTTTGATTATTAAAGTATGTTGTGTGTGTGTGCGTGTAGCTGGTTATAAGAACATTGATTGCATATACAATTATAGAGTTTCAAATTGAATGGTGATCGATCATCTTAATTTGTGTTGTGGTTATTGCAGTGGAGGAAAAAGTGGGTGGAGGTAGAGGTGGAGGTGGAGGAGAGATTAGTCATGATCAGAAATCGACTACTTTGGGCAACGTATTCTTATGTTTTGGGAAATCAATTATCAATATAAAATGTTAATTTACAAGATCTTTTTTGACAACTGAGGGTATTCAAGCCACAGTCGCTACGTACTCCAACTATCACTATATGTTACAATATTATGAGTGATCATGTGTGTCATTTTGTTATTCGATTAATTGTAATGGTGTTTTGATTTGGATATTTACTTGATCATGATGTAATTAATAAGGGTGATCAGCCGTATGCATGCATGCTATCTGATCCATCGATTTGTTGTTACCAACCTATGTAGGTTGGTAGGTACGCGGTGTGAATTTTCATTTTTTGCACAAGGCTTTTTTTGTGCAATATTTTAATTTTTCAGGTTTGGTGATCAGATCTACTGCCTACGTGCTTTAGTACCAAAATGAAATACGTATGCACTGATGATGTTATTTGTTAATTATTTAATTATTGTGATTTTGTTTGATCTCGTATAATTATTTACCATAAAGAGGAAAGACTGTACAATTTTTGTAATATGTTCTGATGGCCCTAGGTGAGAGAGTTTGGTGAATTAGTTCATTTATATAGGTTTTAGTTTGAAATTAAGTGGGGGATTGCTCTAAATAAGATCATATACTTACGGAGTTTTACTCCAAACTTATAAGCCATATTTATTATTTTAATTACTTTAATAAAAATCATGTGACTTTCAACATTCAACAATATTGCACAAAGGTTTGGAAGTGCATGCCAAATTAAGCATATCAGGGAGATGGACAAGATATCACTTGTTAAAAAAATAAATTTCGACACGCACCCTACATCTAAAAGCTCATTCTACTTGACTAATCAAGCTCGGGCTAGATAAGCCCACAAATAGCTAGGACAAAGCTCTTTGAACGGAAATGACTCTATTTATAGTACTAGTACTTTGCTAATGTAACGAACAATGACACGCATGAACGACAAGATTATACATTTCCACCTATCCACAATTTGGGCATGATATTTTGGACACATGGATTAAATTATCTTTTTTTGTCACCTGATTAAATAATCTTTTGGTTCAAAAAAGAATTTAAAAAGTTATATTTTTAGATCAAGAAAATCAAATTAAACCATGTACTTATTTTCTTTGCTATCAGTTACAGTCAGATGATGTGAAGTTGTGAACCTTTCAAATTAAACTTGATATTATTTAATTTTCAGTTCTAAGCTCACCGGAAACAGCCCATGTCCAGTTGTTCATTCAAAAGGTGTTATTGCTTTTATTATAAGCTTGGAAAGTAAGTCCGACATCCAAATTAGGAGGTATCTTAATTTATCTTGATAATTACAAGTGTACAAGAACAATTTCAATGTTGCCCAAGCATCTTTGGTTGGATTATGGGTGCATCGCTTGCCAAAAATGCAAGGTTTAGGGTTTGGAAAGTCGTGAGTTCCATTTCCACTTAATTAAAAAAAAGTACAATTCCAAAGTTAGTAGCGTTTAATGGACATATATTTTCATCATGTCATAATTAACATAAGCCTAAATTATTCTTTAAAATCTATGACGAACTTAGACTAAATCTTAACTAAAAGTTTAGCATTTATTATGTAGTGTAAGAGACTAGCATTTATTATGTACTCTATGAGACTCCAACATTGTTCTCCCTTATAGAAATGCTAGACCTTCGTTGTTCTCCCATGTAGAAATGTTATTCCTTGACCACAGTAGCTATTCTACTTGAATGTATAGACCAAGAAAACTCGTGAATAGTAGATGGCATTTGTTTTGACCGCATCCATGTCCTTAAAGTGTGATCTTAGTTATGTTTGGGTTGCGATTCTTGACATATCATAACTCTGAAACTTATTGAGCGGCTTTTTAACTTAGTGGCTATGTAAGCCAAAGGAACTCCATGAATTTTTGAATCGGGTATAAATTAGTTAAGTCGATGCATAGTTATATTAGGAGTCTAGTTTATTTGTGTATTTGTCATTTACACATTTGCTCAAGACATGCAAAGTCTTAAGTTTGGAGGTATTTGATAAGTCGTTAATTATTGCATATTACGTATAGTTTATTTATATATTTTTATTGTTGAGTCTTTGAAATATTGGCCTAATTATCCTTATTTGTTATTTTTAAGATTTTTGGGGTGTGCGATTGAATCTATGGCGAAACATCATGTAGAATGGAGTATTTATATGTAGTGATCAGGTACCAAAGGATCAGTCTCGAGACACGCATTGCACAGGAAATGGAGAGGTCACCAACAAACAAAGTAATGGAGAAAAAGACACACGTGGAGCACTCGTGTTCACAACCACTCAATAGTCCTCGAGATCCGTACATTACTCTCCTCCACGAACTCGATCAAGCTCCCATTTGCGACACGTGGCACTCGACTAGCACGTCCACAGCTTTCTCTTCTCGCCAGCAGCCATCGAAGTTGCCTCCGGATCTATGTCCATACAGTCTCCCACATTTTTGCACAAAGTCATGCAATTTACTTGTCCCTCTAACTGCTATGTGTCTACGTCTCAGTGGCCAGCACCTTCTACAGCAATTCACTCATCTAATAATATGTTGCCACATCACACTTCACCAGCAAACTCCTCCAATCGTGGCCTAACACATGGCGAGACCCTGCAAACAACTCAAAACAGCCATTTGGTCCTCCTCGGAGGACGTGTCATGAGACCCTTAAAATTGATTTCTCTCTTCCAGAGAGCAAGTTAGAAGGTATTTTTATATTAGGAATTCGGTAGTCTTTGAAGGACTCACTTTTTGGATGGCTACATTTCTATTTTCTATTTTTTTCTCCAACAAACCATTATTCTCTTGCTTTCTTTTTGAGTTTTAATGGAGATTTGAAGCATTTTGTTTGACTAAGTTCGTTGATCTAAATTGGAGGTGAAGCAAACTACCCTTTTGGCATAAAAAAACATCATCAACAGGGACAGAGAAAGGAAATGCTCAACCCCTTCCAAGGGGGGATGGACTGGTTAGCTGCGTACCACACTCATACCGACTGTTTCAGCAAGATAGTGATATTTGAGATCCTAGGGCCTCCACATTCACTTATAAAGGTAGTACAACGAGGACTGTAGCAACGAGAGGTCGACCTACGACTCGTGAGGAGATGGAAGCGTTGATATCGTTGTATATTGTACCAGAGAGTCAGAGACCTAGGGTGGAAGATATACCGGTTGTTAGAGAATTTCCTAATTTTTTCCCGATGATTTAACTGGTTTACAGCCGTCGCGAGAGATCGATTTCATTATTGAGTTGGTACCAGGTACGAAACCGATTTCTATACCACCAACCAGATGGCACCACGAGAGCTAGAAGAGTTAAAGACTCGGCTCCAAGATTTGGTACATAAGGGATTCATCACACCTTCCATGTCGCCAGATCATCTGGTTTCCACTTCTAAGGTTTGACTTTTATACGAATTCATGTTTTTCTTATTTATCCCTAAGGTTCTAATACCTATGCTCTGATACCAACTGTGACGGCCCCTCTCCTAATCTAGGGCACCGCCCGGCCTAATCCCGTAATTAAGCCCTAATCCTATCCACGCAAGACTCAACTACGTATTAGTTAGCCTTTACAATCTAAACACCTCTTTTCTCGTGTTCATGATAATACACTAGTCCTACTAGTTTATAAAAATTTAGAGTTAATTAAAACTTTTTATTAAATTAATTATTTAGCATAAGTCTTATTGGTTATGCGGAAGCAATAAGTAGATTATGCGGAAGCCATTTATAAAATCCTAAGTGTGGAAAACCAGGAAATGACATCATATATATAAAGTCCTCAAAATGCAGTGAAACAGTAAAATAGTCTAAGTCGGGTCGGGGAAACTAACGCTCAACCCAATATATAACCCAAATAGTATTTGAAAGACATATACAACATATACAATCAAAATACCAAAAGAAGACCTACAATCGATGCAGTGACGCACGGTGGGCTCAGGGATAATCGTCAATCTTCTCCTTGCCCGGCCTGTTGGTAGACGGCTCTGCACCCACTGTCAAAAAAGGACAGTGAGTACAAGAATAAAACGATAATCCCTGATGACAAGTTTAATTTGCATTTCCAAATATTCAAATGGTATTTAAAAGCATATAAATGGGAAAACTAAAAAATAAACCATATGCGAGTAAATACCAGAGTTAAACAAATGATACTGACACTAGGCTAAGTAGTGGTGATTTAGGTCCGGTCGTCAGTGAAACGTGTCACTCCAACTCAATAATCATATAGCATAAGGGACTCTAACCCAAGTATTACCAGAGACTCTAACCCCGGTGTGTTAATGCATAGGCACATCTACACACCTAAACAACTAAGGAATACAAGTCCTCTTAGACATTTATACGATATTCACTAGCCTAATAGCATGTTATTTATCATTCAATTCACATTTAAAACAACAAGAATAGACATAGCATGGGATATAATCAATGAACCAAATCAAATGAATGGATATCATGCAAACTAGACTCATCAAGTTAGCATAGACACAAAGAACACATTATATAAGAATACAAAGGCAAAATAGTAAAATGGACTATGCAAGGACAATAATTAATAGAAATTAAATGCCAAGTAAAGTTGCCATTGGATATACTTACAACAACAAAGTAAATTCCTAGCTTTACTGGCCTCCCGATACTCTAAATCTTGTATTCGCTCTCCCGTACCCTTTTTCTAGGTTCCTGAGTTCGGTATCTCATTAGTTCAAATATAGTGGGTTTAAGCTCAATTTAGTAGTGCTTATTGTGTATTCAAATTGGTTCAATAGACTTTAAATCAATCTTCCTAAATCAGCCTGTAAAGATTGAATTGAGTTTCAATTTTAGTCCTACATTTTAACGCAATTTTAGGCATGAAATGGTCAAAATATCGAAATCATCCATTCGTATAATTATTGTTGGTCTCTCTCTTAGCTTTCAAGAAAGGTTTAGTTTGCAAAAATCCGATTTAAAATGAAAGAGATATCATGATTTTAGTAAACATAAGTCTAATTGGAATTTAATCCGACCAGCAAAATGAGAAAATCTATTTCTCCCAATCTATAGTTTCTAAAAATGCGTTGTTTGGTCACAAGGTAGCAAATATATCCAAATACAACATACTAAAAGATCAGCTCATTTGGGTAAGTAGTTAGGGAGTTATGCCTTTAACAAGTTTAGTTTCAAAACATTCCTTTTTAATTCCAACACCTAATTATAGAGCATGTTTGGACATAAAAACATTTGAATCAAAATACGTTCGATTAAGGAAAATTATTCTTCTTTAAATAAGCTTTCAAATGCCGCTGGTTTGGATCAATTTGGATCTAAAATGAGTAGATTATGACAAAATTGCCCAGGTTGATTCCTAATACAACAAGCAGAATTCTTGTTTTGGTGTTGCAATTTCAAAAATTCATATCTTTATGATTTCAAAATCGAATTAAGAATTGAAATGAGGAATCCAAATATATAAATTAATTGCAAATACTCTATCATCTATTATCTGAAATTAACCTAAAATCAGAACTTGTTCTAATTTCAACTAAAAAGATCTGTACCTAGTTGATGTAGCACCCTAGCTTGAGAGTTTCTCACTAAACTCTCATGGATTCCTTCAACACCTTGATGATTCACTCCTCTCTGGCAATTCGATCCTCTTCTCCAGCAAAAATGAATGAGTGATTTGGTTTGCATGTTGTTTGATCACTAATATTAAGGTGATGTTCCTTCCTAGCCCTTAATATTCATGGATTTATGTATCCCTAGGAATACGTAATGGTCCACCTTTGTCATATATCCTACTAACTCCCACTAACTTAACCTTAAGTGACACCATTTCTTTACTCACCTAGTTCCCAGATGTGCCAATTGTATCTTTAGACCAATCTTATGTTTGCCATTTAATTTACTCAAATATAGGCCTTTACTTTTATTTATATTAACCAACACAACCATAGGCTTACAATTAATTTCTTATTTCATATTAGTATTAAATAAGACTTACCAAAATGCTAACTACCCAGTTCCCTGGCTCGCACGCTACTCGAGGCACGTCCCCGCTCTCGTCTCGACGCCTATAACTGTACAAACCGACTTATAAAGTCTACACAATATATAACACTAAGCATACATCAATACAAAAACACAATAACATGCCTCGGTCGGTGCACGTATCACTGTGTAGGTCCCACGTCAAGGTTCGGTGATCCTGATTAAGGAATTAAAACAGGGGTTGGAGATTTGGGTCGTGATAGGGTAATCCCAAATATAATGTTTTGACTTGCTACGAATCTTATCCTTTTAGGCTCGCATAAGATGAGGTGAATACTCTCGTGTAACGAGGTAATTAACCAAATCTACAAAGCAAGGGAGTTCATCAGAGAAGGCTAAAAGATGTTCGTTTGGGAAATCATCTTGAAGTGGGACAGGTGTTTCACCATTCTTGATGCGACTGGGATGGTCAGCAACAAAGTTTTCAGCACCACTTTTGTCTTTAATCTCGATATCGAACTCTTGTAACAAGAATATCCATTGAATGAGACGAGGTTTAGCTTCATTTTTGGCTATTAGGTACTTTAAGGCTGCATGGTTGGAATAGACAAACACCTTAGTACTTGGGAGGTAAGGTCGAAATTTCTCAAAAGCGAACAAGACAGCTAGAAGCTCCTTCTCGGTAATGTTGTAATTCTGTTAGGTAGGATCAAGAGTTCAGGAAGCGTAGTATATGACATGTGAATCACACCAGATTCATTGCCCAAGCACAGCTCCCACAACATGGTTACTGGCATCGCACATGATCTCAAAATTTGGGAGCTCGAATCATGAGAATAGAGATGAATGAGTCTTTGAGTGCATCGAATGCACTCTTACATGCCTTGTCGAGATCGAAAGGCACATCCTTCTGATAACGGCGACATAGGGGTTGTGCAATTTTGGAGAAATCCTTAATGAATCGCTAATAGAAACTGGCATGGCCAAGAAATGATTGGATTTCTTGTACAATCGTGGGATCAAAAAACATTCCTGCTAAATGTGCTAACATCTGATTGATGAAAGGCAATGGGAAGTGGTCTTTCTGATTAGAAGCATTAAGTTTCCTATAATCAATGAAAACTCGCCATCCGTTTTCGATGCGAGTTGGGACTATCTCACCCCATGAGTTTGTGACCAATGTGATTTTCATTTTCTTGGGAACCACCTGAACATGGACTGACCCATTTATTGTCGAAGATCGGGTATATCATCCCAGCATCAAGGAGCTTCAAAATCTCTTTTTTAATTACTTCCATCATCGGGGGTTCTATCATCATTGTGCTTCTCCTAAAAGTTTAGACTCTTCTTTCATATGTATTTGATGCATGCATGTGGAAAGGGCAATACCTTTGATGTCTGGAATTGTCTACCCTAATGCTTCTTTGAACTCTCGAAGCACATGCGTGGGTTTCTCTTCCTCTAGTAATGTGAGTTTAGTTGAGTTGATCACATGTAAAGTCTCATTCTCACCTAAAAACACATATTTGAGATGAAAAGGCAGTGGTTTGAGCTCCATCGTAGAGGCTCGCTCCATAGAGGGGAGAAGTGCAGAATTCGAAGCAGGTAGGTGAAGATATGCTAGGGTGGGAAAATGGAGTGGTGTAGAGTCCAACTCAGAGATCAGCTCCTCGGTCTCAGTATCGAGGATGACGCATTATCGGTGTCGAGATAATTCTCTAACACCACTTTCATATCACCATTTTTCACAAGAAAGATCTTTTGGATAAGTAAGTCCACACTATCCAAGGCAAGCACCACATAAGAGGTATTACAAGGATGGCGCATCACATCATATATATTAAACTAAATAAGTTCACCATCAAACTTCATGGTAAAAGAACCAATGCGAACATCAATCTTAGTCTTAGCAGTCTTAAGGAAAGGCCTACCAAGCTAGACAGATGAGAAATTGGGGCGTGGCTGGCTCTTCATATTGATGATGTAGAAGTCAGCAGGAAATACTAGCTTACTAACCTTCACTAGGATTTCTTCTAAGATACCTACAGGATGAACAACGGACCGGTCTGCCAACTGTATGACAACTCTAGCATCCTTCAGAGGGCCAGCTTTCAATGTCTCATATATGGATAATGGCATGACATCGATAAAGGCGTCGAGGTCGCACATAGCTTTCAGAATTTTAACTTCTCCAATTGTGCAAGGGATAGTGAATATGCCACGGTCCTCGCACTTGGTGGGCAACTTTTTGCGTAGGATAGCTGAGACATTTTCACCTATGGTGATTTTCTCGTTGCCTCTGAGTCGACCTTTTTTGGTATATAGGTCTTTAAGCAACTTAGCATAGCAGGGCATTTGTGCTAAGACATTAAGAAGTTGGATGTTTATTGCCACTTTCCTCAGGACCTCAAAAATCTCCTCTCTTCTCCCACCTTTTTATTCTTAATGAGGCATTGAGGGAATGGTGGTAGGATTTTGAGAGACGGTTGTTCTTCCTTATCCAAGTTTACCATTTCGGTGGGGGACGGTTGAACTTCGAGCTCCTGCTCGACTTCCTTGGATTTAAGGGTGGCCTATTTAGGGGTCTCCTCCAACTCTTTGCCGCTATAAAGTATGATGGTGTGGACATTCGCATTATGATTCAGATGTGGTTGAGAAGGCAGCTTGCCTTTCTCATCCGTACGCCCTACTTGTAGGGCCAGTTGCCCTAATTAAACATTGAGACTTTTAATGCTTGAAACATGACTCGCAATTGTGTCATTTTTAAGTTGGGCTAAGTCTTTAGAGAATCCGTCTTGATTAGCAATGAGTGTCCTTATCATTTCTTCTAAAGACCCTGAATTCTAAACGGGTTGGGACTGTCGAGGAAGAGGTTGTCCTTTTGGAACATACTTAAGGTAGTTTCGGTTATGAGTTCCATGGCTATGATACGGGCTTTTGACGACATAATTATAAGTGCTACTAAAATTGTTGCCATATTGATTCCTCGGTGGTCCTTCGAATATGCTACATATAGTGTATGTTTGTTCGTTCTTGAACAAAGTGGGAAAAAAGTCAGTAGAATGGTTCGTAGCTGAGCAAAAGCCGTAAGCTTTAACTTGAGCTTTTCCTTAGGTGAAGAATCGCTCCTTGAGATCGATGAGTTTATCAAGCTTGTTATTGGCAGAACTTGGCCTTACTCCATCATAAAGACTTCGTAAGGGACCCTCTTCCTCATCATCAATGTTATAATGAGATTGACTTGCTATAGAGTCGTACAGATCAAACATCTCTTGAGTGGTCTTACATTTGTAGTCGCCTCCACAAGCATTTTTAATCATCTTTTTCTCAAGGGGCGTAAGTACCATATAGAAGAAATAAACAATTGAAAGGTTGTTTTGGCCATATTAGGGGCATTACACAAAAAATCATTTATAAAGACCCCAATAATCACCAAAAGATTCGCCCACTTCATTTTGATACAACATATCTCTTTAGTAAGTTGGGAAGATATAGATTCAAAGAAAAACTCTTTGAGGAATGCAGAAATCATATCATTCCAATTCGTGAGAGAACCAGAGGGTAGAAAAGCTAGTCTTGGGCTTTATCCTTAAGGTAGAAAGGAAAAATGGAGAGTTTTGTCTTTATCGACTACAGGGAGAATCATGGTCCTACACTTGGAATGGAAGTCCTTGATGAAGGTCACTAGATCCTCATGATCCAATCTATGGAAGACGGGGAAAGGTTTATGAGACCATATATGATCTCAAAATTACCCATATAAGTTGGGAATGCGATGCAATGTGGTTGATGGAGATCATGTATCTCATCATTCGACATCCCAATGGTAATGCGATGTTCGGCCTAAGGTTGTGCCCAAGGGTTAGCTCGTGGCCTTTGTGGAGCGGGATCAACCACTCTTTAATCATGTAGTTGATACCGAGGTACTACTGGCCTTTGCTATGCAACTGGTTCAGCAAACTGTTGGGCGGGAACAACTAGGTGTTCCTTACCCACCTCATGTGGTGGATTTCCAATGTGGTCAGTCGTTGAGGGATAGTGATGGTCACTCAGTTGAACTCTTGAGCATTGGTTCACTGCCTTGTTTCTTTCGAGTTCCGACGGCAAGTTTTTTCGATCTTTGGATCAAAAGGGAGTAGAGACCCAGTGGACTACTATCGATGAAGATTGTGGGGCATAAAGGTGATCACAAAAAGGAAAAAGAAAAACATAAGTCAAAAAGACTTGGTCCTCGACAACGGTGCCAAAACTTGACGCATGTCGAGTGCTTCAAAATTTATAATCCCGATGAGATTACCAATGACTACAAGTACTGCAATAGTGGCAAGCACGAGGTCGATCCACAAAGACCAAGTTTCCAACCTAGGTTAAGGAACTAAAAAGTAAATCGGGGGATTTCACAAGAATGTTCTCAAGAATTAACTAAAAATAAGGAATAAAAATGCTGAGTGAAGAAAACAATGAGGGAAAATAACCTAAACCATCGGTATCATAAACTTCCACATTTTTACATAATTATACATATTGTCTTCAATCTAAATAAAGCATGCAATTCTCAGTAATTTAGAGTAGCTATAGACCCGGTAACGTATGCGAGTCATCGCACTTTTGTATCTCGATGGTCAAGGTACGACAATGACCATTTCCCTAATCAAATACATAACCTGTACTCATCGAATTGGGTTTAATGCGTTGATCGCAATGGGCTTTGTGAAGGCACTACACATAGTCAACCGGATCACTAGTATGTTAAATTTAGCCTAGATCCCTATTGTATTCAACCAGTCCTAAACTAAGCCAATCAATTGGTAAGGTCAATTGCCATTAGTGTGGTCTTATTGCACAAGTACGGGTGCTTGCAACTCACTGGCAAATAAATCAAGGTTTAAACATGAATCTAACCTCAATTGTTCAAACTATAGCAAAGGGAATAAAATACTATGAAAGGAAATTTAAATAAATAAATAAATAAATCTCACATAAGTTTTTATGCCAAAAAAGGGTAGTTTGCTCCACTTTCGGTCTAGATTGATGAACTTAGCCGGGCATAATGCTTGAAATCTCCATAAGAATCCAAAAAGAAAGTAAGAGAACAATGGTTTGTTGGAGAGGAAAAGAGAAAATACCAATGTAACGATCCTAAAGTGAGTCCTATAAAGAATACCTAATTCATAATGTAAAAACACCTTCTAATTTGCTCTCTGGAAGATAGAGAAATCAATTTTTGGGGTTGGACTCGTGACACGTGTACTGCGTAGGATCCAGTGGCTATTTTGAGTTGTTTGCAGCACCAAAATCTAAAGGTCTAAAATAGCGCGCTAATTGCCCTGGCAGCACCAAAATCTAAAATTTTCAAAAATCTCCAAAACACAATAATTTGGTCTAAAACATGTTTTAGGACCTCACGAACCAAAGGGAAGGTCTCGGGCGTTCGAGTATTCATTTTGGAAGTGCGAGTCCGAGCCGCGATGACGGGATAACGTGAGTTTGAGGTATGTGAGTAAACCAGTTAAGGAAATGCATAGTAATTCATTTTCTGCATTTATTGGCTTTGTTGATAAATGCCTCCTTGTTGGGATTATATTCGTCATTCCTTGGTTGAGTGTCTATGGCTTAAATTTATATTACAACTCTAACACCCCGACCCGTGTAGAAATTATGAATTTTAATTTTATTTATGACCTGCAAAAATATTACTCACCAGCATTTTCCATGAAGACAGTTTTCGACCTAAGTTAAGGAACTAAAAAGTAAATCGGGGGATTTCACAAGAATGTTCTCAAGAATTAACTAAAAACTAGGAATGAAAAAATGTTGAGTGAAGAAATCAGTGAGGGAAAACAACCTAAACCATTGGTATCACAAACTTCCACATTTTGGCATAATTATACATATGGTCGTCAATCTAAATAAAGCATGCAATTCACAGTAATTTAGACTAGCTATAGACTGGTAACGTACATGGGTCCTCGCACTTCCCTATCTCGAAGGTCAAGGTACGGGAATGACCACTTCCCTAGTCAAACAAATAACCCTATACTCAAGCGAATTAGGTTTAATTTGTTGACTGCAATGGGCTTTGTGAAGGCACTACGCCTAGACAACTGGATCACTAGTGTGTCCAATTTAGCTTAGATCCATATGGTATTCAACTGGTCCCAAAAGAGGCCAATCAATTGGTAAGATCAATTGTCACTAATGTGGTCTTACTGCACAAGCATGGGTACTTACAACTCACTGGCAAATAAATCAAGGTTTAAACATGAATTTAACCTCAATTATTCAAACTATTGATATCACACACGAGCTGGGTCCACAATTTCTGAAGCAGTCGCCCGGTACCTCCTTGCCCTTGCTCGTTGAAGGATCTGCACTCAGCCACCCAACAAATACAGTGACGAGCCCGGTGATTAAAATTACAAGAGAAGTCCACACAACAATCATGAAATAAAACCGATAAACTACGAGACATGCGAATACAACACCTCCCAATAATATGTCATATTCCCATGAATGTAAGCAGCATACGACAAGCAAAATCAGTAGCGTGAAATAATTAAACAACATATACCAATTAAACCATTTCAGAAATAAAGTATTAATCAGTAACATCCATGTAATCACGAGAAAACACTAACCTATACAACTAGTCATCTATAAATCGAATAGGAACCACGTATATATTTATAGACTTATAGTGGCTAAACCCCGACTTCAGTAAACGGCATGGTCCCTTCCCAACGCTGTTACACATTAGGACCACCCTAATCCCTCTCGACAATTATAGATATATTATGTTTCCATCGACCCGAACACTATCACAAGTAATCTGTGCATGCAATTTTGCCACAACCAATATATACGAACACCGAAATAGGGGTGAAAACATCATGTGTGCCTACCAGCCGTCATACATGAAAAGCGAAATTGATAAACTAAATCATGAATTTTGTAAATCATTCCAACGGGGTTTATGCACTTTAACTCGGGCTCTGACTCCCCCGAACACCGAAATTTGGCTCGATAAGCTCCATGATACCCGAGCTACGATCCCCTAAGTCCTTGAAGTCGGTTAAGTATGTTTATTTTGTATTCAAATTGGTTGAATATGTTTCAAATTGATCTTCCTAAATCAGCTCTAAAGACTAAATTAAGTCTCAATTTCAGTCTTATGTTACAACGCATTTTTAGGCATGAAGTGGCCCAAATCTCGAAATCCTCCACCAATATAAAGATCGACGGTCTCTATTTTAGCTTTCCGAAAGGTTTAGTTTGCAAAATTCGAATTTAAAATGAAAGAGATATCATAATTCTATTAAACATAACTCTAATCGGAACCTAATCTTACCAGCAGACTTAGAAAATCTATTCCTCCCAATCTATATTTCTAAAAAGGTAATTTTTGGTCACAAGGCAGAAAACATATCAAAATACAACATATTAAAATATCAGCTCATTTGGATAAGTAGTTAGGGAGCTATACCATTAATAAATTTAGTTCCAAAACTTTTATTCTGAATTGTAGAGCACTTTTGGACATGAAAAATTGAATTACTACATCTTCAGTTAAGAAAAGTTGTTATCCTTTGAGAAAGCTTTCAAATGCCACCGGTTTGGGTCGATTTGGATAAAAAATGAGCAAGTTATAACCAAATTACATAAGCTAATTCCTAATATAACATGTTGGATTCTAGTTTTGGTCTCGCAACTTTAAAAATTTATATCTTTATGATTTCAAATCCGAATTCAGAGCTTCAATAAGTTGGATTATTAACTTCAAATGTGGAATCCAAATATATAAATCAATTGCAAATATTCAATCATGTACCCTCTGGAATTGGCCAAAAATAAAAAATGATTTCAATTTGAAATAAAAAGATGTGTACCTAGTTGATATACCACCAAGCTTGAGAAATTCTCATCAATCTTCCATGGATTCTTTCTTTCCATCAACCTCATTCTTCTCCAGCAAGTTCTCTTTATTCGTAAGTTGAAAATGAAAATGGTTTCCTTGCGTCGATCTTATATATTAAGGTAATATTGATTCCTAGTAATTGATCTCCATGTATTTACGTATCTCGAAGCTCATCTAATGATCTACACCTTGACATGTATCCTACTAACTCCCATTAACCCATTCAAAGTGACACTAATTTGCTACTCACATGGTTCTAGATGTGTCAACACGTATCTTTAGGACAATCTCATGGTTTCTAATTTAAATATCCAAACTATAGGCATTGATTTATTTGATTCAATTACATTGGCTTAGGCCCATTATAATACATATGGTTGATGTTTTTATTCACGAAATTGACAAAATTTTGTGATCCCACTAACCTATTCGAGGGACGCTATTCGAGGTACGCCATAGCCTATTATTTTAATTGAATTTTTCTTGGCCTCTGGTCACATCACCCATTTTAATTGATTAACTAGTCATCCTGACATTGATTAGTCTAGTTTCCCAGTGAACCCTTACTTCGCCTATCCGACACCTACGTTGACATGCCTTTCGAGACAAACACTCGTCCCATAAACTTGCCCGATAGCAACATACACACATGATGTGCAATATAATAATAATAATTTTTTAAACACCACAAATACACAAACACCATCCATAAATAACATATTTCATCGGTTCTCGTGTCTGAGTCAATCGAGTTGTCTATGTAACGCCTGAATTACGACCGTTAATCTCCGAGATTAACGCTAATCTTAGTTTTATTAATTTGGGTCGTTACATTACTGATCCTACTATCTACCGCAGCATAGTTGGAGCTCTCGGTACCTCACATATACTAGGCCTGATATTAGTTTCATTGTGAATACGCTCAACCAGTTTCTTCAACATCCAACTGATGTTCACTGACTTGCCTGCAAATGTGTTCTACGCTACCTCAAAGGCACTTAGTCTTTTGGCGTATGTTTTCGTCATTCTTCTTCTTCTCTGCAAGTGGAAGCATTTACTGATGCTAACTGTGCAGGTGATTTGGATGATCAACATTCTATGAGTGGTTCTTATTTATTTCTTGGTGGTAACTTGATTTCGTGTTCCTCTAAGAAACAATCCGTAATTGCTTGTTCTTCTACTAAGACTAACTACATGGCTCTTGCCCTTGGAGTATCTGATATTCTCTTGATTACTTCTTTTATGTTAGAGTTGGGTATCAAGCTCTCCTCTCGTCCTCTACTTTGGTGTGACAGTATTGGTGCTCATTCCTTGGCTTCAAATCCTATTTTTCATGCTCGTACGAAGTGCATTGAGATTGATGCTCACTTTGTTCATGAGAAGCTTGTTGCTGGTGATTTTGATCTCTGTTATGTTCCTACTCTTCATCGGGTTGCAGATGTCTTCACTAAAATGTTACCTCCATCTCGGTTTCTTTTCCTTTGTAAAAAAATTAACTTTTGTTTCTCACTTAGGTTCAATTTGAGGGGGGATGTTAGACATAGTGTTGAGTGTCTTCCTACTGATCAGGGTTAATAATAACCATGGTTAGCTATACAGGGTCGTATTGTCGAGTTAACTAGAGAGTTAGTTAGTCTAACTAACTCCTCTGTGTACACTATATAAGAGCTATAAGTAGTTATTCAAATTAATTGAAGAGTCTTTGTGAAGGTTCTGGAAGTGTCTCACCCATGTTAGGGTCTTCCTCATCTTTTTCACCTTCTTGTTGTTTGATTCAACATTTCAAAAATTGAATCTTGGCAATCTAACAGTTAGGTAAGGTAGAAGCGTCAATCTATTGTCTTTCAAAAATTGATATTGACACATACCTATAAAGATATTCAATTCAAAAGGCGTTAAAATATTTTTCCACGAAACCGATACTTTAGTTGGTTATGATTCTCGTAAAAGTGAATTTTAGTTGCCAAAACAATCTGGAAAGTTCAAAGAAGCAAACACTGCAGCAAAGCAATATTTTTTCTTTCTTTCGATACATATTGTTGTTGAACTCCGTTGGATTTTATATCTAGTCATGCATGCATCTCGATGTATGTTCCAATATAATTCTATAGCATAGTAATGTATCAAAACTCCAATTATTGTGTAGCAGTTTATTGCTGCTCAGCTTTAGTAGGGTCTACAGTAGGTTAGCTTTCCATTACTTGCTCTTTTCCGACGAGGGCCTGATTGGTCCCTCGACGTGTGTAATAAAAAACGATGAGCGCCAACTTGGAAAGGAATTCCAACTAAGGGTTCCCGCTTCGACGGCAAGTTCCTAGCCATAACCCAAACATGCGGTAAGTTAGTTCCCATGAATAAACAGATTCAATATAGGTTTTACACATTTGTTGTAAGTTCCTATCTAAACAGTCCAATATATACACATAGTAAAGCACATGAATACAACACACCAAGAGAACAAGAAATAACCCAACTTAAATCTAAGTAGTATGCTCAGTGTTAAGAATGCAATGCAACCATTCACAACGATAGCGTCGATTGAGTTTGAGAAATGCAAAATGTATAGCACTGTAATGTATACCCTTGAAAACATTTAATAGAGCGTGAAAAGAAAAAGAGAACTAAAGAGGAAGAACCCAATCCTTCCAATATGGTTATGTTCGTCGCTAACTTTGGCATCGCTAGATAAGGAGAGACTCGACCGTAAGGCAATCAAACACGAATGTAAGGATTCAAATTCTAGCGAAACATCCGAATGTAATCGAGGTAAGAATTAATCACTGCACAATAGTTGAAACATTGCATCTCAGACATCTGAGTTTTTAAGGCATCATAAACCAACTCTAATTCATTATTCACTGCACTAATTAGGATTTAATCAGTAAACATGGTGTCACAAACAGTAGGTCAGATTTTGTTTATGAGAAAAGCATTGAGAAAAAACATCCAACATACTAAGAAGAAAGTGTCCCTGTTCAATCTCCTTTATTTTCTTGATGAAACAGTATTGATCTCAACTTCTTTAAAACAGTCGGTACAGGGATTCCATTAATATCAAAATTACGAAACCCAATAAGAACCAAAATTAGTAACCCTCGATACAAAATCATTGAGCTAAGAACAAGCATGAAATGGTCCCGAACCTCTCATCCATTAAGACAAACCCTATGCAAACTAGCCATCTGCTGTCAAAAAGAAGCCCCTGCACTTCAAATATCGCACATACATACGCCAAAACCCTTTATTTGGTAATTGGTTGGTTTAGATAATTTTCCTTCTGTTTACAAGCCAAGTTATTTGGGTTTTGTGTTAAACTCCGCATATTTCCCATCAGATGGCCACTACGAGTCTACAACTACATCATTGTTGGAGGCAGCAGCTTATTGTGATCCTCAAAGGAGAAAATGATTATGGTGACCCCAAATCCCGAGGTCGCCACATTGAGTGTTGCGGCCCCGCAGTCTTGTCGGATCATTAACCCACTGAGAATGCGAGAATGAGTGATAATCCTCATTTTGAGGGTATTAGGTGTGTATGTGTCATGTTCTTATTTGCTCCTCATTAGATACACAAAGTTTTAGTCTTGTTCAATTATCTCCAGTTATCCGGCGTTCCGCACCTCGGCACGCATAACGAGGCGTGCCATAGTCGCCAATTTCGATCAATTGGCCTAGACTATGTTTATCATTAATATTTGTTACATTTTATTAATTTAATTATCCGATTTATTCTCCTGACCTACTGTACCCACATTTCGCTTGCTCAGCACCCGTATTGACACATTTTTCGAGGCGAACGCCCGTTACACTATCTCGCTTGGTTCAAAGATATAAATACACACATGCGATGCTAGGTAAAATAATTTAATATACAACATCACAAATAGGCAAACATCAAGCAAACAATCATTATTTACCTAGTCAGTCACGTCCTGACATATCTGCGGCATCCACACGGATCTGAGTTGCTGTCCGAATTTGAAAATAATCAATAATAATAGAGTAATTAAAATTGGGGAGTTACAATGATCCAGCAAGAGAAGAAGAGAAACAAAACCAACCCTTTTGGGCGAGCCATTCTTAGGGTGGAAGTTGGAGCAATCATGTTTGCATTAATGTCTCGTGGCCCAAGGCACAGTTGTGGCAAATTAATGTCAGCCGCATCAATGAGCATGCGCAGTCAAAACCTACATTTCAGTTCAACAGGCACATCCTACCTCACCAATCCCATAAGAACATGTTTGCTTTGGATGTGCATCGAGTTTGAAGCGGTTGAAGAAGGAGATTGTGATGGGCAAAGAGGAAATGTTGGCTTTGAGGATTGCGTTCCAGATATGGGCATTGGGATGAAAAACAAGGTTGAAGATTGAGAGGGCATAGTGGGTGGTTGTTTGCTTTAGATGTGCATCGAGTTTTGTAGAGCGTGAGATGAAGAGGTTAATGATGAGGTTGTGTTGTTCGAGGCCGTTTTGAATGATGCGGGAGTGGAGTCGGTGGAGGTGGATAATGGTTTTGGTGGAGTTTAGGAGAGTAGAAATGCGAGAGAGTATTAAGCTCATGGGGCTTGTGGAATAATAACATACTACTATAAGAAAGGAAAGTGCTTTGGTGTTTTGGCACCGACGTGTAGGTGGGACATGGGCTCGTCCAGCTGCCCTTAATTTTTAGGCGTGTATGTTTCTCGAGATGAGTGCGTATTCATGTTGGCCTGTGTGCTGGGGCACCAACGCATTTTCCTTTCTAATTAAAGCATGTGCGTTGTTACTTAGAGATGTATCGAAAGACAAACGATGAGTGCATATCCGACTTGCGTGTCTGTGTTGGGGCACCCAAGTGTTTTTCGGTAGAAAAAATGCTTTTATGACCCAACGACACGCATCTCCACGTTAGCATCCCTTGATTTATTATCGACTAGGAACAACAACGACAAGCTAGCTAGTGCTAGTCGTTCATGCGCGTCGTTGTTCGTAGCATTAACAGAGTACTAGTACTACAAATAGAGTCGTTTTCGTTCAAAGAGCTTTGTCCTAGCTATTTGTGGGCTTACCTTGCTCGAGCTCGATTAATCGGGGTAGAATTAGGTTCTAGATGAAAGGTGCACATCGAAACTTTTTTTTTGTTTTTTTTTTTTGGCAAGTGATATCTCGTCTATCTCCCCGATATGCTTAATTTGGCATACACTTCCAAACCTTAATTTGTGCAATATTATTAAATGTTGGAAGTCATGTGGTTTTTATTACACTAATTAAAATGATAAATATGGCTTCTACATTTTGAGTAAAACTCCCTATCTGCCCTTGGCATATTTAGAGCAATCCCCCACTTAATTTCAAACTAAAACCCATATATAAATGAACTAGTTCACGAAACTTTCTCACCTAGGTCAGCATAATATATTACAAAAATTGTACATAGTCTTTCCTTTTTGAGGTAAATAATTATAAGAGATCAAACAAAATCAATTAATAATTAAATAATTAACAAATAATATCATTAGTGCATATGTATTTCATTTTGGTACTAAAGCACGTAGGCAGTAGATATGATCACCAAACCAGGAAATTAAAACATTGCACAAAACAAACCTTGTGCAAAAAATGAAAATTCACACTGCGTAACTACCGATCTACATAGGTTGGCAGCAACAAATCGATGGATCAGATAGCATGCATGCATGCATGCTGCTAATCACCCTTATTAATTACATCATGATCAATTAAATATCAAAATCAAAACTCCATTACAATTAATCGAATAATAAAATTAATCGAATAATAAAATCGCACACATGATCACTCATAATATTGTAACATATAATGATAATTGGAGTATGTAGCGACTTTGGCTTGAATACCCTCGGCTATCAGAAAAGCTCTTGTAAATTAACATTTTATACCGATAATTGAATTCCCAAAACACGAGAATGCATCACCCAAAGCACTCAATTTCCGCTCATGACTTATCTCTCCTCCACCTTCACCTCCACCTCCACCTCCACCTCCACCCATTTTTTCCTCCACTGCAATAACCACAACACAAATTAAGATGATCGATCACCATTCAATTTGAAACTCTATAATTGTATATTGTAATCAATGTTCTTATAACCAACTATATATATACACAATATACTTAAATAATAAAAATAAGTTATCACGAGTTCTACTTACAACAAGTCCAAAAATAAATATGGTGAATATATACTCATCAATTTAGGCTCATTGGATTACGATCTAAAGGGTACGTAATACATTTGCGCATTAATTGCATTAAATGTTATTAAGTGATATTGGCAACACATAAGTACATATATAGATGTAGTTCCCATCGCAGGTATATATTTGGGCACTATTGTATAATTATCTTTTATATATAAATATTAATTTTGGAAACCATATATATATAACTCAACTACACAATTATAGAGACACATGCAATATTATCCCTAGTGAATGGATGAGCCATCAGTTTTCCAAAAAAAAAAAAAAAGATTCGGAAAGAGGACAATGCGCTTAAAGTCGATTTGATTTCACAAGAGAATGACTCATCCATATAAGCCATAAAATTGAATTGGGGAATTAATGGACCAACAAACTTGACTCCTAAAACCAAATTTATTAGAAACTATATTCAAACTAGGAAACCCTAAAACTAATTTAAAAACTTTAAGACTATTAATTTATATTACAACTCTAACACCTCGACCTGTGTAGAAGTTATGAATTTTAATTTTATTTATGACCTGCAAAAATATTACTCACCAGCATTTTTCACTGTGGTTGTAGGATTGACTAGAGCCGTAGCAGCCTCAGAGTTGACAGTGAAAGCTCCAATTAGTAGCACAATGCCCAAAATCATGAGGAAAGCCTTTGAAGAAGAAGACATTCTCAATAAAAATTAAACCAACTAAGATATATATTTGACAATTGTGATGGTACGTGCTTTGATGCAGTGAGTAATTGATATGGATGACGAGAAATGCAATCTGTTCATTACCCTAATTATACATGCAGATGCATGCGCCAACTTGGCTTCCGCGAAGTTGTTATTAATAATTAGTGTCATAATATAATTAATTATATATTAAGAGCACTAGTTGATCACTATAACTTATATAGTATATTATTGGACAAGTGGACAACTAAGTACTAATTTATATGGCTTGTTTTAGGAGCACGTGACATTGGCATATCATGTATTATAATACTAGATATAAGAATGCTAGGGTGACTCGTGTTAGACATTCGGTTGTTAGTGTCTCTTCAATATACATCGATTTATTTGCGCACAACTATCGATACGTAAATCAATTGACATCGATCAACAATCAGGTATCCATTCTAGATGTCCTAAAACCTCTCATTACTAGATAGTTTATAAGAAAATGATTGGGTAACCAATTATTTGTACTTTTGGGTAACCATGTTATGATAAAAAAAAAAAAAAAAAAAAAAAAGATTGGGTAACCATGTGCTTTTGGCACTTACATTTGCTATTGGCTTTAATTTTGCATTGAAACCCAACTAATTAGATGGCTCAATAATTTGGTATGAGATTCAAAAGTAAGAAATTTTGGATTCAAGCTTTGATGGATGCAAAAATTGTTTCTTTTCTATAAAAAAAAATTTTGTATTGAAATGTGCACGTGATTGTCTTGATGTATATCTAAAGGAACACAATTATTAGGTTGTTAACTAAAGTTAGGCGAGTGAAACACGGAGCTGTTTTTTTTTTTTTTTGTTTCAAAAACAATTTACGTGCATCCAAGTTAATAGAAATCAATTAATTAATTAATTAAGGCTTAGCTTTCCAATATTTCTTAGTGGAACATGGAAGTCACGTTCTAGTTGTATATTTTATATATATAAAGGATATGCTGAGAAGAAGCAATTAAATATATAGATGATTGGGTGGCATGCGTTCAGGAGTACAATAAGCAATTAAATTTAAAGATAAAAGATTCTACCATGACGCTCCTAACTTACATCCGTGGTGAGATAGCGCTCGACACCACATAAAAATAAGTGTGCACACATAGTTGTCAATGCATAACACGCAGAGTGTGTATCTCTAAGCGTGCACGAACGTCTCTCAAAGATGCGAGCTCACACATTATGAGTGTGAATTTGAAGTGTTATTCGCTACAAAAAAATGCAAGATTAACGATGAAAACCCATCAGTAATTGTGTACGTCTCGTCGTTATACCGAAATAGCAACGACATTCATATATTTTTGTTTTAGGATTGCGGAACAAAAGTCCCAATTCTATTTTTGGTTCACTTTTGAACACTATAGCAATATAATTTCTTTCTTATAAAAAAAGCGATGAGTGTCAAAAATAAAAACGGATTAGCAACAGGAGCTGTCGCTATTTTCTGATCGGTTGACAAGAAGTTATTTTTAAAAAATAATATTATTTTTAAAATAAAAACAATACAACTTCAAAAATACAAAAACAAATCAACATAACAAATCCAAAACAACAGCTCTCCGAAAAAAATCTAAAACAACAATAAACTCTTTCAACTAAAAAAAATTTGTTCAACAATAAACTAATTAATACAATAAAAAATCCAAAATAATAGATATGAAATTTACAAAAAAAAAAATCAAAGAAGATTCAGCAGTACTGAGGGGCGGCTTGAGAGAGGCGGCCGGAGAGAGGCGAGAAAGGCCGGAGAGAGGTGAGAGGTGAGAGGCCGGAGTGGCAAGAGGCGGGAGACGCAGCCGGAGAGAGGAGAAAAAGGCAGTCGTAGAGAGGTGAGAGGAGACGACGACCGGAAAAAGAGGCGGAAGGGGGCGACTGAGTGGCTGGAGAGAGGAGAGGCGAGAGAGAATGAGAAGGGCGGCTAGAGAGTGAGACTTGAGAGATTAGGGTTTGGTTTTGATTTTAAGAGAGAAAGTGTGGGTCCCATTGCCATGTAGGCAATGAAATTCAGTTTTGGGCGGGAATTTTCTCACCCAACAATAGGTGATGGGTAGGGGTGGGCAAACCGCGGTTTGGTGGTGAAAACCACCAAACCGCGACCAAACCGAATGGCTGCGGTTTAGTGATTTACCAAACCGCGACCAAACCGCGAACAACCAAAACCGCCACCAAACCGAACCGCGGTTTTGCGCGGTTTGGTCGGTTTGGTTGGTTGCGGTTTTTGTGAAAGGGCGAGCGAAGCAAGCGAGAGAAAGCGGCGGTGAACGTTCGCGCGGTGGAAGGCGGCGACGATGGCGGCGGCTGTGAGCGAGAGAGAGGAGGTGGATCGCGGCGCAGTGCGAGGCGCAGGCGCGAGCGGATCGAAGAGCGGCGGGCGTGAGCGGGAGGTGATGGCGGCGGGCGTGAGTGGGAGGTGATGGCGGCGGTTTGTGAGAGGGAGGTGATGGCGGCGAGAGTGAGGGAGGTGGCGGCGGCGGGAGTGAGAGGGAGAGGGAGAGGGTTGTGCGGTGTGGGAGAGGGAGAGGGTTGTGCGGTTGTGGGAGAGTGAAGAAGATTTGGTTTTATAGTTAACTTTTAGGGTTTTTGGTTTATATTACCAAAATGCCTTCGGTTTGGTTAAACCGCGGTTTTCTCAAACGAAAACCGCGACCAAACCGCAGAATCGCGGTTTGGTCATTTTCCAAACCGCGACCAAACCGCGAGTTTTAAAAACCAAACCAAACCGCGCGGTTTGGGCGGTTTTTCGAAAACCGCTGCCCACCCCTAGTGATGGGGGTTATCGCTAAACCCGTCGCTATATTGGTCAACGGGTCACAAAAGGCCCCTCGTCGCAACGAGAAATAACTCGTTGATATTTCTCATCGCTATACACTTTGTGTTTTTGTAGTGATTGTAGCATTTTTCTTTAAAGATATACTTCCTCATTCTAAAATTAGAAGTCGATTTGGCTTTAGCACACTAATTAAGGTAGCTTTAATTATTGGTTTAATTTACACATCTACCCTTTGAGCCATAATGAGTTGATGAAGAGAAAGATTTTAATTGTAATAAATGCTTGATTTGTTTAAGGGTATAATGGGTAAAAGAGCAGCGAATACTCTCTTAAATTCCTAAAATGACTTGTAATTATAGAAGGATTATTTTTTCAAAATGACTTATAATTTTGAAAGGAGAGAGTATCTTTTTAAAAAACTAACCGAAAGATATACATATTTTTCCAAAGGTCATGTTCTTTTTTTTTGGTAGCAAATACGGCTCTGAGGCCATTTAGTTATTCGCTAGATGAATTGAACTAGAAGCAGATTTCGTAGTGTCCTAGGACAGTAATAAACGCAATTCCAGTAGAGGTCAAAAAGAAATAACATTAACTTGAGAGGACCCCAAGGATTTTTTTCCATCCAATCTACACACATATTTGCCGATCTCGGTATCCAAACTAGTCGTACATCCCATTCGGGGTGGCAAAAAAAGGGATCGGACATAAACGAGATCGGACATCCCTCCTTGTAATGATTAAAATTATTGTCGGGACCCATTCCCATTTTTAAAACGGGCATTTTTTTTCTGGACCCATATTTTTATAAAACATACTGCCCCCGTTTTGTCTAATTTTTATTTTTAAATATGATTAAATATTTTATTTATCGATTATTTAAAAAAAAAGACTCGACTACATGTCACCTAACATTCAATTACCAAAAAATAAATACAGAACATCACAATTTTTTTAATTTCCAATATAAACATCATAGATAAAAAGTCTTCAAGGAATGCAACGCAAAGCATCACATCACTAGTGTCTAAGTTTTAAAATTGCATGCCCACATCGCAAAAGTCTTAAAAAAAAAAGATCATCTCAATAGTCCTAATTAATCGTTAAACGGGTACCCATTTTTTTGAAATTGTTGCTCGGACCCGGTCCCGTATTTTTAAACGGACACAAAAAATTGTCCAGACCCGTAAGTTTTTTACAAAAATATTGTCCGAACCAGTTTAAAACGGGTTCGGACAAAATCGGACAAACGGGTCTGGGCAACTTTTGCCAGCCCTACATCCCACGTCCTCCGTTGTGGCGGCCCTGCGCCTTTAGGCTGTCGGGTGAGTTGCTACGCGGGTCTCATATCCCTGCTGACATCATCGCCATGTCAGTGCCCCTTAATAGTCATGCTAACTCATTAATCATTGATTACATCAATCAATTATTCCATTATTTAGTTTGCCTTTCAGTCGTTGTTTATAAAGTTGCAAGTTTATAATTAGTAATTTACAGTTGAAGTCTTAACATAACATAACCATAATTTTTAATAACTTTCAAGTCATATAGAGCATCAGTTCTGCTGTGGAAAACTCGAAATATAATACATTGTATAACAGGCAACAACGTACTATGAAAATTAAATATATACATGTACCGTGTAGCATCGCCTATCCCGATTAGGGGACACCAGTTAGACTTAACTAGAGCCAACAACTTTTCCTCTTACGCCTGATAAACACCACTGTATATCGAATATCGATGTAAAACAACTATTAAACACATCAAAAAAAAAAAATTTCAATAATTAACCATGATATATAGTATCAAATCAAACCGGCGTAAACCTCGGTTATATAAATTCTTCCATCCCTTGTGATATTACAAAATTGTAATTCAATACAAATATATAATACAAGGGAGTCATTACATCATAAAGAAGATCAAGAATCATAAATCTCCTCTATCTAATAGTCGTAGCATTATTCGAAGTTCCTGAAATGTTAATTTGGAGTGAGTGCTCTAACTTGCTCAGTAAGTATGGATCTGCTTTACCATCAACATTCCATATAATAATCAAGAACATTATGCACTAACAATATGCTCTAGTGTTAACTAGCAAGAATATGGAAAACATATAATTCAATAAATAACGGATGCAAACCAAACTATTAATTACTATTACACTGTGATTCCTATTTAATTTATAAAACTAGGGTCGATTACCTACTGACGCCATTAATACGATTGTTAGACCAACATATTGGCTGATATGTTGTCTAGCTAATATATTAATGCAAATTGGTTACATCCAAAACCCTCTAGTGCGTATGTAATCCACATAACCTATCGAATTGAACATGAGTTACATATAGGCCGGGAAGGTAACCCATTTTCTATAAACCTATTCTCAAAACTAGGAGTTACTCTCATGGGTCACATTACACACCTTTCTCCATTTATTGAAAATCATCACAATGTACATAGTCTCAAATTCAGTCCATAAACTACATGAGCTATATATATATACTAGGATAGCCATACAACGTTGATAAATAAGCGAATCCATAATTACTTAGGTTCAAGTTTTTGTTTCCCAACTTCATAGGTTTTCGGGTCATTCTTGCTTTCCCTGTGTTACAACGCCTATCACAAATTATTTGTGATCAATATAGACCTAATTCCTTATGTTTAGAACCCCCTAAGTCAGTCTCTAAGACCTTAGGAAATTCTAACCAATCATTTGTACTTGGTTACCTAAAAGTATAAATGATTGGTTACCCAATCATTTTCTTATAAACTATCTAGCAGATGTGGTTTTAGGACATCTAGAATGGATACCTGGTAGTTGATCATTGTCAATTGATATATGTATCCATATTTGTGTGCAAATATGTGACGACCCTGGTTCCCTATAAAAGTGGGTCCCGCTTGGCCTAAACCTACATGAACCCCCAACTGAATCCTCGCAAGGTCGACTCAAGACTAGTCAACCTCAAATAGTTACATTCTCAATAAATTTGTATTTTTAGCATTGAGTTATTAAGTTATGTCTTTTACAAAATAGTTTGCAGTGGAATTAAACTTATGACAAGATTAAATGACTCAGATTTCATTAAAAACGAAACAACCTATAGTGTGGAAACCCTGAAACCATCATATAAACACGTTTATCCTATATCACTCCGTCCCAATATGTCTCGATGTATTCAAAAGAAATAATATACAATAAATACAACAAAAATGGCAAAACATATAGTCGTGCAAGGAAGGAACTGCTCCAAAAAGTCCTCAAAGAAAATCACCAATCACTAGTCCTTTCCCCTTGCTCATCTTTGTCCGCTTTGCACCCAGCGTCACAAACTAGACGGCGAGTACAGTAAAGTAGAAAATAATAACTAGAAGGATATAAATAGTAATTCACAAATCATGTAAAAATAGTCCAAACATCATGTGGGTATTTAAAGATAGATAAAAATAAAGAAAATGCAAGATAAACAGACTGACAGATATTCATGACGAAATATGAGTGCCTAGAGATCAAAAGAGCATATTAAGTGCTCTTAAATCCACAATAATCCACAACAATCCAGTACTCGGGGAAAACTCATGTTTGGTTAGGTAGCTGCATCCCCGCAGGTAGTGTTCACGTTAGCCCAACTAGCTATAATCCCAGGAGTATCATCCCAACACACTTAGGCTATAGACACTCAACCAAGGAATAACGAATAAAATCCCAACAAGGAGGCATTTCTCAACAAAGCCAATAAATACAGAAAATGAATTACTATGCATTTCCTTAATTGGTTTACTTACATACTTCAGACTCACGTTATCCCACCCTCGCAGCTCGAACACGCTCCCAAAACGAATACCCAAACTCCCGAGACCTTCCCATAGGTTCATGAGGTCCTAAAACATGTTTTAGACCAAATTATAGTGTTTTGGAGATTTTGAGAAATTTCATATTTTAGTGCTACCAGGGTAATTAGCGCGCTGCTTTAGACTCTTAGCGTGCTAATCAATATTCGCATGCTAATTTACATATTAGTGAGCTAACTCTAATATCTAGCACGCTAGATTTCTCACCTAGCGCGCTATGTGCAGCAGAAATGAAAATTCTGTATTTCGAATTCTGAGTTTGCATTACACTTAGGCCTTGTTTATTGTTTGGGAACTCTCATACACACTAGTAGGGGTCCTCAACATCAACCATAACACAAAAACAGCAACAACAACACCAAATACATGAATTGAATGAATTGACCAAGCTATGTTAATGGAGTACCTAGCTTGATCTTCTTCCTCACTCCACTGATTTCATGAGCTTTCTCCCACCTCTAAAGCACTCCAGCGGTCTCTCTTCTTCCCTTCTTGTTTGCCAAATGATGAGAACGAAAATGAAGTGATAAGTTTGATTGACCAAAATGTTGTATATGGTTGAAGTTGATTAAACCTTAGCCACTCATCAATTTGCATTATCAAGGCTTATCTTGTGGATGTCCTTCATACACTTGTCCTTCAAGTCATGCATGAATGACTCCAAACTTTAACTCACTTGGTCTCTAGATAGTTCAATACGTGTCTCGATGCGCATCATAAGGTCTTTGTTTTATTTCACTTAGGCTTCATAATTAATTTTTCAATGTGTCCACATTAAAGCTCTATACACTACTATAAATAATTCAACTTATACTTACCCCAAAAGCCACCTCCTCTGTCTCACGTCGATACGTAACTCAAGGTACATCCATGCTTATGTCTTGACTCACCGAATGCCCTACGTATACCTTACTCGCAACTTCAACACAACAAAATAAACATACACTTGGACATTAGAAATTCACATTAAGGTATACATAAATAATACATACACCACGAAAATAAAATAAAATTTATATAAGTATCAATTCTAGAGGGTTCGACAGGTACATCAAGTCACGATGGTCCAGTCAACGATCATGAAATGTGACATGTGGCACGTATAAATTTGAGGGTCATTATAGTATCCTCTCCTTATTAGAATTTCATCGTCGAAATTGAAAATAAGAGGAAACTCCAAAAGTAAGTCTTACCGGAATCAAAATAGATAGGGAAAGTGCTCGTGCATATATGACTCCAACTTCTAGGTCAGTTCCTCGTCCCCTCGATGTTGCCATTTGATAAGAACTGAAAGTATTTCCTGTTGGGGCATGCGCCCTAGGTCAATCCATTAATTGTCTTTATGAATAATTTTAGTTAATAAAATAGAGGATTTCATTTGTTGTTTATTATAATTAATTTGCATGTTTACATTATAATAAGATCCATGGGTATTTACAGAAATATCCTAAATGTCCCTAGTCGATCATTATACTGGGAACTATAATGAATTAAGACTAGTGTGAGTCTTGATTGATGATTATATGATGATTATACGTATAGGGATATGAATCAAGATCACGAGTATTTGTTAGGGAACAAAGTACTAGATCGACTCGCTATGAGGACATCACATGGATTAAGTCATAGTTGTTTCTCATGATAGGTATATTTTCTAGTCCTCTAACTTGAGATTACCAGAGACTTCAACATTAGGAACACAGTGATTTGACACAATCAAACGTTGTCTTTAACTGGACGATTATAAAGGTTGTGATTGGTTACTGTGTGAGCAATGTGATGAAGTTGTGTAATCGAGATAGAATTTGTCCATCTCATATAAAAAAAGATATCTAGTGGATCCCTCGATGTGTTAGACTGTTAAAAGGCCTAGTCTAAGTGAATTGATATTGATCAATGTCACTTGGATGTTTTCAATCTACCTAGAGATCGAGACTCGTACGATTGAACATGTCGGATGACAATTTCATGCCTTATGTTTGATCAAAAGGATATCGTGTGACAAAAGGATGTTATATACACTATTAATTAGGTTGTATCGATTTGATATTCGTACAACTTGGGTAGTCATAATGTCTTGCTAGAGGTCGCTTATGACTTGTATACCAAAATGTGTTTCGGTACATTGCCAACGTTGTATGAGTCTATTGGGTCGCACACTAAGAATGGTTTTGCGAGATTTTAAGATGGTTCGGAAAAACGAATTTTATATAATAAAATTCATGACGAAAACGTCCTTGTGGTGTATTACACTTATACTTCTTTAAGTAGGGGAATGTGTAATTTACTTAACCGTCTATATACAAGGGTTGTATAAATAGACGCTTTAAGTTAGAACACACGTACGAAAGATCAGAAGGCCAAAACTCTATTTTCGTTTTAGAAATGACTTAGGGTTTTTTGGTACGCTCTGAATCCTTTTGGAGAGAAACAAAAGGTTTGGTATTCTCTCGAAGCTAGCACTTCAAATCTTGGTCGCCGTTCGTGTGTGGACTACTGATAGAAGGCGTTCGTCGTTGGCAGCGCCTTAGAGAACGATTAACCTTCAAAAAGGTACATTGCGACTGAGGTATGATTAAGTTTTCATGGTTTAAACGTTTTTAATGGAATTAGATTCGGATCTGTTGGGGTTTTCGTCAAAATTGTTTTGTAATCTCCGCTGCGTATAAACCCCAAAACCCAACAGTGGTATCAGAACCTTCGAGTTTGATTCCATTAAATTCATTGCATGTTTTCTTCTGATATATACATGATATATGATTGAAAGCATGTTAATAGTTGATGTATATGTCATATACATAAGTTGTCTTTGAGATTTATTATCATGTTTTGTGTATATGATACACATATTCGCGATTTAATTAAAAATCAGTTTCGTACAGGCTAGTAACCATGTTAGGTTAATTCAAATAATTTTAATGAATTGAGTTTCGTGTTATGTGATCCATGACACCATTAGGTTTGATTGGGATAGTAGTTCATGATTCAATTACACGTTTGTGATTATTTGGATGAGGACTGAAATTGCATATAATTAATTTTCGAAATTATTTATTTATAAATAATTAATTTTCGAAATTATTTATTTATCTTGTTATATCTATTTTGTTATGAAGTTTCTATTTGATAAAGATAGATAACAAATTAAAATAGGAGATAAATATCAAGAATCTTATTATTGGTGATATACTAGGATTCAAATATCTTAAATCCAAAATAAATAAATAATTTTTGAAATTATTTATTTATCTTGTTATATCTATTTTGTTATGAAGTTTCTATTTGATAAAGATAGATAACAAATTAGAATATGAGATAAATATCAAGAATCTTGTTATTGGTGATATACTAGGATTCAAATATCTTAAATCCAAAATAAATAATTAGTTTTCAAAATTATTTATTTATCTCGTTATATTTATTTTGTTATGAAGTTTCTATTTGATAAAGATAGATAACAAATTAGATTAGGAGATATAAGCAAAATCGGTTTCGTTATCCCTATTGTATAGGAGATAAATATCAAGAATCTTATTATTGGTGATATACTAGGATTCAAATATCTTAAATCCTAATTGGATTAGAATAAGATGATTAGTTAGATGTGGGCCCGGGTTAATTAAAATGATTTAATTGACTTAATTTTGGATAAATTAAGGGGTTAATTTATGATAATAAAATCAACGAAAATTATGATTTTCTATAGCGAATTTTAATTTTCGGAATTGAGATTCGTCTTCTAAAAAAAAAAAAAAACGGGGGCACTTGCCTTCATTACCCCCGTCCGCTGACCGCCGTCTAACTAATCCTAGCGTACGGAAATTCTTTTGTTAGCGAAAAATATAAAATAAAATAAAAAATTTCCAAATTGTTTAGTGATTGAACAAATCAATAAAATATATGATATTTCATTGTTTACATAAAATCACCAAAACTGAATAAAATCCCTCTATTAAATTTTAAGTCTCGTGCCATCCATTTTAAACACTTGTCAAGGCCTCGATCACACTAATATAGCTTCAGCCATAGCTGGGTGTATTGTGTTATCTTGGTGAGACAAGTTGGGTAAGAGTTACCTTAATGTTTAAAATGGTCCGACTTAATAAAGCCATCAAAATATTTTTGAGCTTTAGGCAAATGATGAGATAAAAACACGCTAAGACATAAGATGTCCCGTATCTCATAAAATGATCTAAAAATTACATAAGATGTAATTGGTAAGCTCATTACCTACCTAAATAATCTAGTTCGTGTTTCATACCATATAGTCATAGAATTAGGTGAAATATGGATTTTAGTCCCCTAAATAAACAGTACGTTTTATGAGGGTTATTAATTTAGTGGGAGTCTATTCCTCTATACTAAAATAAACTTTGCATAATCTTTATTGTAGATCAATGGCCTCTTCAAGTAACAATAATCCCCACATCACATCGCGATCCATCCTTGAGAAGGATAAGCTATCTGGGACTAACTTTCTTGACTGGTTCGGAAACTTGAGAATCGTTCTCAAGCATGAACACAAGTTGTATGTCATGGATGATTCAATCCCTGAGGACCCACCAGCCAATGCTACGAAAGTTGTAAAGGATGCGCATAATAAGCATGTCAACGATTCTACCGATGTTGCATGTATTATCTTCGGCAACTATGGTTCCCGAACGAGAAGGACATGGAACTAATGGAAGCCTACGACATGGTCGTAACACTTGAAGGAAATGTTCCAAACGACAAGCTAGGCAAGAAAGGTTCGAAACAGTCAAAAACCTACATTCTTGCAAGATGACCGAGGTGCGTCAGTTAGTCCTCATGTTCTGAAGATGAAGGGCTATGTTGACCAGCTTGATATACTCGGATTTCCCATAAGCCAAGAGTTGGCTACGGATTTGATCCTAAATTCATTACCAGAGAGTTACTCATAATTTGTGACGAACTACAATATGAATAATATGGAGAAATCAATATCAGAGTTGCATTTGATGCTCAAAACTGCTGAACAAAATATCAAGAAACCCTCTAGTAATGTGTTGATGGTCCAAAAGGGAAAGGGAATGAAGAAGAAAGGCAAAGGCAAGGCTAAAGTTGTCAAGGCTGCTGCTGCACCTGTCATAAAGCCTGTAGAACAAGTCAAGCCCCAGCCTGTTCCTACTTCAAAACACCCAAAAGAAAAGGAAGGAAATTGTCATTTATGCCATGCACCTGGACATTGGTTCAAAAATTGCAAACTCTATTTGGAAGATCTAAGGAAGAAAAAGGGTAGTGCGACTACCACTACAGGTATTTATGTTATCGAAATTAATTTATCTACTAGTGATTCCTGGGTAGTAGATACTGGATATGGATCTCACATTTGTATAAATGTGCAGGGACTCACCAGAAGTAGAAAGTTGAAGAAAGGAGAAGTCATCCTCCGCGTAGGGAATGGAGCAAGAGTTGATGCCCTGGCTGTTGGATCATATGACTTGGTTTTATCTAGTGGACTTATTTTAACTTTAAATAATTGTTATTTTGTGTCTGCCTTGAGCAGAAACATCATTTTTGTTTCATGTTTGGATATGGATGGTTTTGATTTTATTATTGCAAATAATAGATGTTCCATTTCTCATAAAGGAATATTTTATGCAAATGTTGAATTGTATGATGGTCTTTATATTTTAAGCATGAAAAAATCCACTGATACTCCAGTCTTTAACATAAATACAAAGAGATTCAAGTCAAATGATTTGAATCAAGCCTATCTTTGGCATTGTCGTCTCGGGCACGTAAATGAGAAATGCATAACGAAGCTCCTTAAAGATGGACTTCTAGATTCATTTGATTTAGAAACATATGAAACATGCGTATCTTGTTTACTGGGCAAGATGACTAAAAGTCCCTTTACTAGACACAGTGAAAGGGAAAGTGATTTATTGGGTCTAATACATACTGATGTATGCGGTCCTATAAACACAATGGCTAGAGGAGGTTATCAGTACTTCATTACATTTCTTGATGATTTCGGTGATATGGTTATGTATATATTATGAAACATAAAGCTGAATCATTTGAGATGTTTCGAACGTTTCCAAATGAAGTGCAGAATCAACTTGGTAAAACTATCAAAACACTTCAATCAGATCGAGGTGGTGAGTATTTAAGCAAGAATTTGATGATCATCCTAGAAATTGTGGGATTGTCTCCCAATTGACTCCACCAAAGCAACTCCACAATGGAATGGAGTTTACGAAAGGAGAAATCGAACCTTATTAGATATGGTTTGATCTATGATGAGTCATGCAGATCTTCCATTATCCTTTTGGGGTTATACATTACAAACTGCAACTTTCGCTCTAAATCGAGTTCCTTCTAAAGCGGTTGATAAAACACCATATGATATATGGTACGGGAAGAGACCTAGTTTGTCATTTCTTAAGATTTGGGGTTGTGAGGCTTACGTAAAGCGACAAGTCTCAGAAAAACTAGCACCTAAATCTGATAAGTGTTTATTTGTGGGGTATCCTAAGGAAACAAAAGGATATTACTTTTATAATCCTGTTGAGAACGAAGTGTTTGTTGCTCGGTATGGTGCCTTTATGGAAAAATGGTTTATTTCAAAAGACACTAGTGGGAGAGAAATAAGTCTTGAAGAAGTTCAAGAATCACAGATAAACACTGAACCGCTACCGGAAGTTCAACAACGTTCTGAACCAGTTGAACCTCCACAAGTGACACTAGGCCCACGTAAATCTGGTAGGGTAAGACATGAGCCAGAGAGATTCAGATTTCTCATTATTGATAGTCATGATGTGTTGCTTATGGATCAAAATGAGCCCACCACTTATCATGAGGCTATGTCTGGACCAGACTCAGATAAATGGCTAAGTGCCATGAACTCTGAGATGCAATCCATGTATGATAACCAAGTTTGGAACTTGGTTGATTTACTTGAAGGTGGTAAGACCATTGGATGTAAATGGGTTTTCAAAAAGAAAACTAACATGGATGGCAATATGTATACTTTTAAAGCAAGACTAGTAGCAAAAGGTTTCAGGCAGACTCAAGGTGTTGATTATGATGAAACTTTTTCGCTAGTAGCTATGCTTAAATCCATAAGAATTTTAATTGCCATTGCTGCATATTATGACTATGAGATATGGCAAATGGATGTAAAAACAACATTTCTTAATGGAAAACTGCTTGAGGACGTGTATATGATACAACCTGAAGGTTTCGTACATCCTGAGAATTCTAGGAAGGTATGCAAGCTTCAAAGATCCATTTATGGATTAAAGCAAGCTTCACGGAGTTGGAATATTCGTTTTGATGAAGCAATCAAGGACTTTGATTTTATTAAGAACGAAGATGAGCCTTGTGTATATAAGAAGGTCAGTGGGAGTGTAGTTTTTCTGGTACTGTATGTTGATGATATATTACTCATTGGAAATGACATCCCAACATTACAGAGTGTCAAGTCTTGTTTAGGAAAGTGTTTCTCAATGAAAGACTTAGGAGATGCGGCCTATATCCTAGGGATTAGGATCTATAAGGATAGATCTAAGAGGCTAATCGGTCTAAGTCAGAGTGCTTACATAGACAAGGTGCTGAATAGGTTCAGTTTGCAAGACTCTAAAAAAGGATTGTTGCCAATGTCTCATGGCATAAGTCTCAGCAAGAATCAATGTCCTAGGACAAATGATGAGCGAGATCGTATGAATAAGATTCCATATGCATAAGCTATTGGATCTATCATGTATGCCATGCTATGCACTCGACCTGATGTATCGTATGCTTTGAGCACTACAAGCATATATCAGTCAGATTCTAGTGAGAGTTACTGGATAGCAGTAAAGAACATCCTTAAGTACTTAAGAAGGACTAAGGAAGTGTTCTTGGTCTATGGAGGTTTTGAAAATGATCTAGTTGTAAATGGTTACATAGATGCAAGTTTCCAAACTGATATAGATGATTTTAGATCGCAGTCTGGATATTTGTTTACTTTGAATGGGGGTGCAATAAGCTGGAAAAGTTCGAAGCAAGAGACCAAGTGGCAGATTCTACAACGAAGTTGAGTATATTGCAATGTCGATGCAAAGAAAGGCGCGATTTGGATCGAAAAGTTCATTTCTGAACTAGGTGTGGTTCCAAGTATTGCTAACCCTGTTTGTTTGTATTGTGACAATAACGGGGCAATAGCATAGGCCAAGGAACCTAGATCACACCACATATCCAAACATATACTCAGACGTTTTCATCTCATCAGAGAAATTATTGAGAAGGGAGACGTAAAGATTTGCAGAGTACCTACTAAAGACAACGTTGCTGATCCATTGACAAAAGCTTTTCCACAAGCAAAACATGATGGTCATGTTAGATCATTAGGCATTAGATGCATGCATGATTGGCCCTAGTGCAAGTGGGAGATGTTGGGGCATGTGCCCTAGGTCAATCCATTAACTGTCTTTATAAATAACTTTAGTTAATAAAATAGAGGATTTCATTTGCTGTTTATTATAATTAATTTGCATGTTTACATTATAATAAGATCCATGGGTATTTACAGAAATATCCTAAATGTCCCTAGTCGATCATTATACTGGGAACTATAATGAATTAAGACTAGTGTGAGTCTTGATTGATGATCATGTGATGATTATACGTAAAGGGATACGAATCAAGATCACAAGTATTTTTTAGAGAACAAAGCACTGGATCGACCCGCTATGAGGACATCACATGAATTAAGTCATAGTTGTTTCTCATGATAGGTATATTTTCTAGTCCTCTAACTTGAGATTACCAGAGACTTCAACATTAGGAACACGGTGATTTGACATAATCAAACGTTATCTTTAACCGGACGATTATAAAGGTTGTGATTGGTTACCGTGTGAGCAATGTAATGAAGTTGTGTAATTGAGATAGAATTTGTCCATCTCATATAAAGAGAGATATCTAGTGGACCCCTCGATGTGTTAGACTGTTCAAAGGCCTAGTCTAAGTGAATTGATATTGATCAATGTCACTTGGATGTTTTCAATCTACCTAGAGATCGAGACTTGTACGATTGAACATGTTGGATGACAATTCCATGCCTTATGTTCGATCAAAAGGATATCGTGTGACAAAAGGATGTTATATACACTATTAATTAGGTTGTATCGATTTGATATTCATACAACTTGGGTAGTCATAATGTCTTGCTAGAGGCCGCTTATGACTTGTATACCAAAATGTGTTTCGGTACACTGCCAACGTTTTATGAGCCTATGCACACTAAGAATGATTTTGCGAGATTTTAAGATGGTTCAGAAAAATGAATTTTATATGATAAAATTCATGACGGAAACGTCCTTGTGGTGTATTACACTTATACTTCTTTAAGTAGGGCTATATGTGTAATTTACTTAACCGTCTATATACAAGGGTTGTATAAATAGACGCTTTAAGTTAGAACACACGTACGAAAGATCAAAAGGCCGAAACTCTATTTTCGTTTTAGAAATGACTTAGGGTTTTTTGGTACGCTCTGAATCCTTTTGGAGAGAAACAAAAGGTTTGGTATTCTCTCGAAGCTAGCACTTCAAATCTCGGCCGCCGTTCATGTGTGGACTGCTGATAGAGGGCGTTCGTCGTTGGCAGCGCCTTAGAGAACGATAAACCTTCAGAAAGGTACATTGCGACTACGATATGATTAAGTTTTCATGGTTTAAACATTTTTAATGGAATTAGATTCGGATCCTGTTGGGGGTTTTTGTCAAAATTATTTTGTAATCTCCGCTGCGTATGAACCCCAAAACCCAACATTTCATTGCCCCTCAATACCTTCACCTTTCACTCCAATATCTGAATTGGCTACTCCTCATATTTAATATCATCTCTCAAGTCAATCTGACTTAAGTCTACCACCGGTCGTCATCCTTCCTTCGATTTATCAAGTCGAAGCATAGAGATGTGAAACACTAGATAAATTCCGGCGAGATGAGGCGATAACTCCAATTCATAAACATCCTTACCGACTTTTTGCGTAACTCTAAACAAACCAATAAACCTAGGCGCAAGCTCTCCTTTGATTCCGAACTGTTTGTGACCTTTCAAAGGTGAAACTTTCAAATATACATAGTCTCCCTCGGCGTACTACAACTCGTCGTGGTGCTTGTCATAATACTTCTTCTGCTTATCTTGTGCGCTCTTTAGCCTTTGAAGAATATGTCGTATCTTCTCAGTGTAATCTATAACAATCTCCAGCCCAACAATCACCGTATCCTTAGGTTCTGCCCAACATAATGGCGATCTACTTGGTTTACCATATAACACCTCAAATGATGTCATTCCGTTACTGTCCTGAAAACTGTTATTATAAGCTAATTCACACGAATGAAGATACTCTTCCCAAGATCCTCCGTACTCCAAAACACATTTTTTGAGCATGTATTCTAACACCTTAATAAGCCTCTTGGACTGCCCATCTGTCTGTAGATAGTACACCGTACTCATGTTAAGCCTAGTGCCAAACTATGCCTGCATGCTCTGCCACAACAATAAAGTAAACTGTGGTCCTCTGTCTGACATTATGGACAATGGTACTCCATGTAATCTGACTATCTCTCGCTCGTAGAGACTACTCAATCTATCAACACTGTGCGCAGTGGAAACCAATAAAAAATGTCAGATTTCGTCAAACTGTCCATAATCACCTATATATTGTCATGTCCACAAGGAGATCGAGGTAAACCATTGACAAAATCCATAGCAATGTGCTCTTATTTCCACTGGAGAATGGGAAGCGGCCGCAACAAATCTCTAGATCTCATATCCTCAGTTTTAATATGCTGGCAAATCTCAAACGCTCGAATAAACCATGAAACATCTGCTTTCATCCTCGGTCGCTAAAAGAGACATCACTTGTCTGCGTACATCTTGGTCCGACCCAAATGAACAGAAAATCACGAATGGTGAGCCTCCTTAAGTATCTCAGTACACAACTCGACAACTGATGGAGTCCACAGTCATCCTCGAAACCTCAAACATGAATATGTCGATTGACTTCAATCTGGATGATTTGAACTCTCGGCCATATTGCTGAATCATTGGTACAACTCGTTAGCCTATTTTCCTTCGCATACAGCCTGAATTGAAATAGTATGCTTCCTCATCTTACCACAAATCTATGTCCTAGTAGTAGAAGGTATATCATCTGAACTCATCAGCTTGGCTGCCTCGAGTTACGCATACTCATGAGTCATATGGTACACTAATACGCTAGCATTAAACCCTTTTCCTACTCAAAGCATCAACAACGACATTGGCCTTCCCTAGATGATACTCAAGCGCAAAATCATAATCCTTTAGGAACTCCAACCAACGTCTCTGTCTCAGATTCAATTCTTTCTAAGAGAATAGGTACTTCAAGCTCTTGCGATCAGTGAACAAAGCGAACCGCACACCATAAAGGTAATGTCGTCAAATCTTCAGCGCAAACACCACAATAGCTAACTCTAAATCATGCGTCGAATAGTTCTTTTCATGAACATTGAGTTGTCAAGATGCATATGCAATGACTTTGCCTTCCTGCATCAATACACAACCCAAACCAACCTTCGAAGCATCTGTATATAAAACCAAGTCTATCCCTCACTCAGGCAATGTTAACGCTGGTGCAGTTGTCAGTTTCTCTTTCAAAGTAGAAAATGATTATTTGTAACTCTCATCCTAGTAAAATTTTATGTTCTTCTGAGTCAATATCATCAGTGGTGCACCAATTCAGAAAAAATCCTACACGAAACGACGATAATAACTAGTTAATCCCAGAAAACTATGTATCTCGATTATTGTCGTCAGCATAGACCAATCAATCACTGCTTTAATCTTAGCGGGATCCGCACATACCCTGCTGGCTCCAACTATGTGTCCCAAAAATTTGACTTCCTAAATTCGAAATCCACATTTACTAAACTTGGCATATAACCGGTGTTCCCTCAATGTTTGCAAAACTACCCAGAGATGTTCCGTGTGATCTTTTTGAGTCCTGGAATATATGAGAATATCATCAATGAATACAATCACGAATCTATCCAGATAAGCCTTCGATATTCTATGCATGAAATCCATAAACATAGCTGGGGCGTTAGTCAAACCAAACGACGTGATCGTACATCGATAATGGTTGTATCTCGTGCTGAACGCAGTCTTCTCCCTGTCTTCGGCTATAATTTTGAGCTAATGATAGCCTGATCACATATCAATCTTGGAAAACCACTAAGCTCCCACTGGCTGATTAAACAAATTGTCAACGCGAGGAAGCAGATAATTGTTCTTTACAATATACCTGATTCAGCTGCCTATAGTCGATGCACAACCTCAGGCTGTTGTCTTTCTTCTTCACAGATAAGTTCGGTGCACCCCATCGTGAAATGCTATGGGAAATGAACCTAACTCCGAAAACTTGTCCAACTGAGTCCTCAATTCCTCCAACTCTCAAGGAGCCATTCTATACGGCAGTATATAAATAGATTTAACCCCAAGGACTAAGTCGATAATGAAATCAATCTCTCGTAGCGGTGGTAATCCCGGTAGATCCTTCGAAAATACATAAATGAACTCAAACACTATCGGCACGTCACCAATACAGGTATCCGATCCCTCAGCATTACTCATCACACTCGCAAGCATTTCAATCTCACTACTGGTGACAATCATTCCTTTGGTGATCAGGAGTAAAGTAGCTGTTCCCTGAAAATAGATCTTAGTCTTATCTGACAACGGAATCATAACTAACCTGTCGTAGCAATCAATATGAGCATGATACGCACCCAGCCATTCTATACTAAGTAAAGCATCAAAGTAAAAAAACTTTAAGACTCACAAGTCCGCAGGCAAATTATGACCCTTTATCTCTACCGAATAGTCAACATACCAGAAGTCCGACTATATTTTGTCCCCAACAGCTATGCTAAGGATCAAGGGTCTACTAAGCCTAATGGGTCTCAACCTTAATGCATCTACCATGCATCTAGAAATAAATGAAACAATCGAACCATAATCAAACACGATATGCATCAAAGTACCACAAATCATTATCATACCCTCAGTGAGATTTCAGGAAGCTCCCTGATTTAGCGCAATAGCAACATGGACTCTTTGTGTGATGTTGATGATGCTGCATCTATGCTCAACCTAGCTATGGACAATGACACTGAAGACGACCTATCTAACCGCATGTGAAGCATGTACATTGCTCCTTCAGTCCAGAATACATCTCGAGTGTATGGCTCTATCCATGACCCTATGTAGGTTTTTGACTCTGTGTCTGTACCTGTGCAAATCCCTGCATTTGTTCACTGCCTCTACCCATGTCCCTTCTCTCAGAATACTCTTTCAGTGGCTGCTATATGGATCGGGTAGCCTGTGGTGATCGGCTAGCAAAAATCGGCACTAGTACGGGTGCAATATGAGCAGTCTGCGCAGGTTGTAATGGCACTGTAATGTACCCTACACTCTGGGCTCTCATCCCTCTAAAGCCTTGACTATTCTTCTTCTTCTTCTTGTCCTTATCAGATCGGCGATCTGATTGTGTCTCCGGTTGAGTAGGTCTAGCCTCATTAGGATGTGTACGTAAATGAACCTCCTTGGCTAAACTCCTCTCTTAAGCCCTCTGCAATGTGTTTGGCTTAGTGGAGACAATGACACCTCCAATCTCAAGTAACAATCCCGCATTAAAATAGTACACCTAGTCGGCTTCTAAATCTGCCACGCCTCAAGCGTACGGAAACAGTTATAGGTAACGTTCCATGTATCCCATGACAGACTCATCAGCATATTGTCTCAATGAGGTGAACTGATTCTCCTTCTCCCTCAATACCGTAGGAGTAAAATACTTCAAGTTGAACTGCCTCTTAAAGTCTGCCAATCCTCGGGTACTCCTCTAGTAGCCACCATCGTAGTCCACCAGTCGTCGGCCTCTCCCAGAAACATAATTAAAGAGATAAAGGCTTTCATGTGCTCTTCAATAGCAATGTTAATGTGCACCTTCTCATGGCCCTTCTGGTACTTCTCTACAGCCTCCAAACTTGTACCACCATAAAACTCCGTAGGATTATCCCTCTTAAACTCCTCCAATTGCATAGCCTTCGCAGTCTCCTTAATGTCATTCTCTATTGATGTAGCAGGCACTATCTCAATCTGTATATAAGGTACAACAATAGTCTCTAGTACGGGTGCAATAACTGTAGTAGACGCAACAGTAGTTGCTACAATCGGTGTATCCATCTCCTGAATAACAGGCAATGTCGATGAAGCTGGTAGTGATGGTTTAGCCGTAGTTGGTGCCCTAAGAATCCTCAAAATCTCATTCTATCTCAGATCTTGGGATATAAGTCTCTTTGATAGAGTACGCAACTCCTCGGCACTCGCAAATTGCGAACCCGCATCCCCACTATTATCACTAGGTTTGGTCTGATCCGTCATCGCTATTTGTATTAGAAAGCGAATCCCCGAATCTGTGGATAGTTACCGATATAATATATTACAACACAACAAATATAACATATGAGACCAAGTTTTTTTTCCCAACTTTCCTCACTTCCCAACGAAGTTTCTAAGTCAGGATCATAGGGCTCAACTCTAGGTTCCAATTAGGTCTTATACTGTTAAAGTTTGATTTTCTCTGATACCAGCTGTTACGACCCCAGTTCCCCATAAAGTTGGGCCCCGCTCGGCCTAAACCTAACTAGACCCTCAAGTCAATCCTCGCAAGGTCGAAGCAGGCCTAGTCAGCCTCAAATAGTTACATTCTCAATAAATTTGTATTTTTAACATTGAGTTATTAAGTTATGTCTTTTACAGAATAGTTTGTAGCGGAATTAAACTTATGACAAGATTAAATAACTTAGATTTAATCAAAAGTGAAACAACCTACAGTGTAGAAACATTGAAACCATCATATAAACACGCTTATTCTATATCACTCGGTCCCAATATGTCCCAGTGCATTCAAAAGCAATAATATACAATAAATACAACAAAAATGGCAAAACATACAGGCATGCAAGTAAGGAACTGCACCAAAAATTCCTTAAAGAAAATCACCGATCACTGGTCCTTTCCCCTTGCTCGTTTTTGTCCGCTCTGCAACAACGGTCACAAACTAAATGGTGAGTACAGTAAAGTAGAAAGTAATAACCAGAATGATATAAAAAATAATTCGTGAATCATGTAAAAACAATCAAAACATCATGCGGGTATTTAAAATAGATAAAAACAAAGAAAGTGCATGATAAATAGACTAACAAATATTCACGACGAAATATGAATGCCTAGAGATCAAAAGAGGCATACTAAATGGTCTTAAATCCACAACAATCCAGTACTCAAGGAAAAATCACGTTTGGTTGGGTAGCTGCACCCCCATAGGTAGTGTTCACGTTAGCCCAACTAGTTGTAATCCCAAGAGTACCTTCTCGATAAATTAATAGTCTTAAAGTTTTTAAATTAGTTTTAAGGTTTCCTAGTTTGAATATTGTTTCTAATTAATTTGATTTTAGTAGTCAAGTTTGTTGGTCCATTAATTCTCCAATTTGATTTTAGGGGTTATATGGATGAGTCATTCTCTAATGAAATCACATCGATTTTAAGTGCATTGTCCTCTTTCTGAATATTTTTTTTGGGCAACTGATGGCTCATCTATTCACTAGAGATAATATTGCATGTGTCTATAATTATGTAGTTGATTTATATATATAGTTTCCAAACTTAATATATATATAGATAAGATAATTATACAATAGAGCCCAAATATATACATGTGATAGGAACTGTATCTATATATGTTCTTATGTGTTGCCAATATCACTTAATGACTCAAATATAACATTTAATGCAATTAATGCACAAGTGTATTACATACCCTCTAGATCGTAATTGAAGGATCTTAAAATGATGAGTATATATTCGCCATATTTATTTTGGGTCTCGTTGTAATTGGAACTCATGAAAACTTATTTTGATTATTAAAGTATGTTGTATGTGTGTGTGTAGCTGGTTATAAGAACATTAATTGCAAATACAATTATAGAGTGCGAGTCATAAGGAAAGGCCTACCAAGCTAGACAGATGAGAAATTGGGGCATGGCTGGCTCTTCATATTGATGATGTAGAAGTCAGTAGGAAATCCTAGCTCACTAACCTTCACTAGGACTTCTTCTAAGATACCTATAGGACAAACGACGGACCGGTCTGCCAAATGTATGACAACTCTAGCATCCTTCAGAGGGCCAGCCTTCAATGTCTCATATATGGATAATGGCATGACATTGATAAAGGCGTCGAGGTCGCACATAGCTTTCAGGATTTGAACTTCACCAATCGTGCAAGGGATAGTGAATATGCCATGGTCCTCACACTTAGTGGGCAACTTTCTGCGTAGGATAGCTGAAACATTTTCACTTATGGTGATTTTCTCGTTGCCTCTGAGTCGACCTTTTTTGGTACATAGGTCTTTAAGCAACTTAGCATAGCAGGGCATATGTGTTAAGGCATCAAGAAGTGGGATGTTTATTGCCACTTTCCTCAGGACTTCCAAAATTTCCTCTCTTCTCCCACCTTTTTATTTTTAATGAGGCATTGAGGGAACGGCGGTAGGATTTTGAGAAACGGTTGTGCTTCCTTATCCAAGTTTACCATTTCAGTGGGGGACGGTTGAACTTCGAGCTCCTGCTCGACTTCCTTCGATTTAAGGGTGGCCTATTTAGGGTCTCTTCCAACTCTTTGCAGCTATAAAATGTGATGGTGTGAACATTCGCATTATGATTCAGATGTGGTTGAGAAGGCAGTTTGCCTTTCTCATCCGTACGCCCTACCTGTAGGGTCAGTTGCCCTAATTGAACCTCGAAACTTTTAATGCTCGAAACATGACTTGCAATTGTGTCATTTTTAAGTTGGGCTACGCCTTTAGAGAATCTGTCTTGATTAGCAATGAGTGTCCTTATCATTTCTTCTAAAGACCCCAAATTCTAAGTGGGTTGGGACTGTCGAGGAAGAGTTTGTCCTTTTGGAACATACTGGCCATGTTGATATGGGCTTTTGACGACATAATTATAAGTGTTACTAAAATTATTGCCAGGTTGATTCCTCGGTGGTCCTTCGAATCTTCTACGTATAGTGTTTGCTTGTTCGTTCTTGAACAATGTGGGACAAAAGTCAGTGGAATGGTTCGTAGCTGCAAAAGTCGTAAGCTTTAACTTAAGCTTTTCCTGAGGTGAAGAATCACTCCATGAGATCGGTGAGTTTATCAAGCTTGTTATTGGTAGAAGGTCCCTCTTCCTCATCATCAATGTTATGACGCGATTGACTTGCTATAGAGTCGTACAGATCAAACATCTCTTGAGTGGTCTTACATTTGTAGTCGCCTCCACAAGCATTGTTAATCATCTTTTTCTCAAGGGGCGTAAGTACCATATAGAAGAAACAAACAATTGAAAGGTCGTTTTGGCCATATTAGGGGCATTACGCAAAAAATCGCTTAGAAAGACCCAAATAATCGCCAAAAGATTCGCCCATTTCATCAGCATCACACAAAGAGTCCATGTTGCTATTACGCTAAATCAGGGAGCTTCCTGAAATCTCACTAAGGGTATGATAATGATTTGTGGTACTTTGATGCATATCGTGTTTGATTATGGTTCGATTGTTTCATTTATTTCTAGATGCATGGTAGATGCATTAAGGTTGAGACCCATTAGGCTTAGTAGACCCTTGATCCTTAGCATAGCTGTTGGGGACAAAATATAGTCGGACTTCTGGTATGTTAACTATTCGGTAGAGATAAAGGGTCATAATTTGCCTGCGGACTTGTGAGTCTTAAAGTTTTTTTACTTTGATGCTTTACTTAGTATAGAATGGCTGGGTGCGTATCATGCTCATATTGATTGCTACGACAAGTTAGTTATGATTCCGTTGTCAGATAAGACGCAGATCTATTTTCATGGAACGACTACTTTACTCCCGATCACCAAAGGAGTGATTGCCACCAGTAGTGAGATTGAAATGCTTGCAAGTGTGATGAGTAATGCTGAGAGATCGGATACTTGTATTGGCGAAGTGCCGATAGTGTGCGAGTTCATTGACGTATTTTCAAAGGATCTACCTCGATTACCACCGCCACGAGAGATTGATTTCATTATCGACTTAGTCCCTGGGGTTAAACCTATTTATATACCGTCGTATAGAATGGCTCCTCGAGAGTTGGAGGAATTGAGGACTCAGTTGGACAAGTTGTTGGAGTTAGGATTCATTCACCCGAGCATGCACCGGACTTATTTGTGAATAAGAAAGACAACAGCCTAAGGTTGTACATCGACTATAGGCACTTGAATCTGGTGAATGTAAAGAACAAGTATTTGTTTCCTCGCATTGACGATTTGTTTGATCAACTGACGGGAGCTTAATGGTTTTCCAAGATTGAAATGCGATCAGGCTATCATTAGCTCAAAATTAGAGCCAAAGATGGGGAGAAGACTTCGTTCAGCACGAGATACAACCATTATCAGTGTACAATCACGTCGTTTGGTTTGACTAATGCCCCAGCTATGTTTATGGATCTCATGCATAGAGTATTGAAGGCTTATCTGGATAGATTTGGGATTGTATTCATTTATGATATTCTCATATATTCTAAGAACGAAAAAGATCACAAGGAACATCTCTGGGTAGTTCTGCAAATATTGAGGGAACACCGATTATATGCCAAGTTCAGTAAATGTGGATTTCAGCTTTAGGAAGTCAAATTTTCAGACATATAGTTGGAGCCAGAGAAGTATCTGTAGATCCCGCTAAGATTAAAGCAGTGATTGATTGGCCTATGCCGACGACAATAACCGAGATACGTAATTTTCTGGGATTAGCTAGTTATTATCGTCATTTTGTGTAGGATGTTTTTTGAATTACTGCACCACTGACGAGATTAACTCAGAAGAACAAAATTTTTTTACTAGGATGAGAGTTACAAACAATCATTTTCTACTTTGAAAGAGAAACTGACAACTGCACCAGTGTTAGCATTGCCTGAGTCAGAGATAGATTTGGTTATATGTAAAGATGCTTCTAAGGTTGGTTTGGGTTGTGTATTGATGCAGGAAAGCAAAGTCATTGCATGCATCTCGACAACTCAATGTTCATGAAAAGAACTATTTGACGCATGATTTAGAGTTAGCTATTGTGGTGTTCGCACTAAATATTTGGCGACATTACCTGTATGGTGTGCGGTTCTCTTTGTTCACTGATCAAAAGAGCTTGAAGTACCTATTCTCTTAGAAAGAATTAAATCTGAGATAGAGACGTTGGTTGGAGTTCCTAAAAGATTATGACTTTGCGCTTGAGTATCATCTAGGGAAGGCCAATGTTGTTGTTGATGCTTTGAGCAGGAAAAGTGTCTAATGCTAACGTATTAGTGTACCATATGACTCACGAGTATGCGTGACTTGAGGCAGTCGATCTGATGAGTTCGGATGATATACCAACTACTACTAGGACATAGATTTGTGGTCAGATGAGGAAGCAGACTGTTTCAATTCAGGTTGTATGTGAAGGATAACAGACTAACGAGTTGTACCAGCGTTTCAACAATATGGATGAGAGTTCAAATCATCCTGATTAAAGTCGATCGACAGATTCATGTTTGAGGTTTCGAGGACGACTGTGGACTCCATCAGTTGTTGAGTTGTGTATTGAGATACTTCAGGAGGCTCACCGTTCGCGATTTTCTGTTCATCTGGTTGGACCAAGATGTACATATACATGCAATGTCTCTTTTAGTGGCCGAAGATGAAAGCCGGTATTTCATAGTTTATTCGAGCGTGTGAGATATGCCAGCATGTTAAAGCTGAGGATAAGAAATCTAGAGATTTGTTGCAGCCGCTTCCCATTGTGCAGTGGAAATAGAAGCACATTGCTATGGATTTTGTCAATGGTTTACCTCGATCTCCTCGTGGACAAGACAGTATATAGGTGATTATGGGCAGTTCGATGAAATCTGACATTTTTTATCGGTTTCCACTACACACAAAGTTGATAGATCGAGTAGTCTCTACGAGCGAGAGATAGTCAAATTACATGGAGTACCATTGTCTATAGTGTCAGACAGAGGACCACAGTTTACTTTATTGTTGTGGCAGAGCATGCAAGCATAGTTTGGCATTAGGCTTAACATGAGTACGGCGTACTATCTACAGTTAGACGGGCAGTCCGAGAGGCTTATTAAGGTGTTAGAATAGATGCTCAAAATATGTGTTTTGGAGTACGGAGGATCTTGGGAAGAGTATCTTCATTTGTGTAAATTTGCTTGTAATAACAATTTCCAAGCCAGTAACAGAATGACACCATATGAGGCGTTATATGGTAGGCCAAGTAGATCACCATTATGTTGGGCAGAACTTGAGGATATGGTGACTGTTGGGCCGGAGATTGTTGTAGATTGCACTGAGAAGATACGACAGATTCGTCAAAGGCTAAATAGCGCACAAGACAAGAAGAAGTATTACGACAAGTACCACGACGAGTTGTAGTACGCCGAGGGAGACTATGTATACTTGAAATTTTCACCTTGGAAAGGTCACAAACAGTTCGGAATCAAAGGAAAGCTCGCGCCTAGGCTTATTGGTTTGTTTAGAGTTACGCAAAAAGTCGGTAAAGATGCTTATGAATTGGAGCTACCGCCTCAGCTCGCCGGAATTTATCTAGTGTTTCACATCTCTATGCTTTGACTTGACAAGTTGAAGGAAGGATGCCGACCGGTGGTAGACTTGAGTCAGATTGACTTGAGAGATGATATTACATATGAGGAGCAGTCGATTCAGATCTTGGATCGAAAAGTGAAGGTATTGAGGGGCAAGGAAATACCTTCAGTTCTCGCCGAATGGCAACATCAAGGGGACGAGGAACTAACCTAGAAGTTGGAGTCGTATATGCATGAGCACTTTCCCTATCTATTTTGATTCAGGTAAGACTTACTTTTAGAGTTTCCTCTTAGTTTCAATTTTGAGGAAGAAATTATAATAAGGAGGGGATACTGTAATGACCCCTCAAATTTATACATGCCACGTGTTACGTTTCATGATCGTTGACTGGACCGTCGTGACTTGACGTACCTGTCGAACCCTCTGGAATCGACACTTATGTAAATTTTATTTTATTTTCGTGGTGTATGTATTATTTATGTATACCTTAATGTGAATTTCTAATGTCCAAGTGTATGTTTATTTCGTTGTGTTGAAGTTGCCAGTAAGGTATACGCGGGGCATTCGGTGAGTCAAGACATAAGCGGGGACGTACCTCGAGTTACGTATCGACGTGAAACAGAGGAGGTGGCTTTGGGGTTAAGTGTAAGTTGAGTTATTTATAATGGTGTATAGAGCTTTAATGTGGTCACATTGAAAAATTAATTATCAAGCCTAAGTAAAATAAAACAAAGACCTTATGATGTGCATCGAGACACGTATTGAACTATCTAGAGACAAAGTGAGTTAAAGTTTGGAGTCATTCAAGCATGACTTGTAGGACAAGTGTATGAAAGACATCCACAAGATAAGCCTTGATAATGCAAATTGATGAGTGGCTAAGGTTTAATCAACTTCAACCATATACAACATTTTGGTCAATCAAACTTATCACTTCATTTTCATTCTCATCATTTGGCAAACAAGAAGGGAAGAAGAGAGACTGTTGCAGTGCTCTAGAGGTGGGAGAACGCTCATGAAATCAGTGGAGTGAGGAAGAAGATCAAGCTAGGTACTCCATTAATATAGCTTGGTCAATTCATTCAATTCAAGTATTTGGTGTTGTTGTTACTGTTTTTGTGTTATGGCTGATGTTGAGGACCCCTACTAGTGTGTATGAGGATTCCCAAACAATAAACAAGGCCAATGTGTAATGCAAACTCAGAATTCGAAATGTAGAATTCTGGGTTCTGCTACACATAGCGCGCTAGGTAAGAAATCTAGCGTGATAGATATTAGAGTTAGCGCGCTAATATGTAAATTAGCACGCTAATGTCAAGAATTAGCACGCTAATATTGATTAGCGCGCTAAGGGTCTAAAGTAGCGCGCTAATTACCCTTGTAGCACTAAAATATGAAATTTTCCAAAATCTCCAAAACACTATAATTTGGTCTAAAACACGTTTTAGGACCTCGTGAACCTATGTGAAGGTCTCGGGAGTTCGGGTATTCGTTTTAGGAGCATGTTCGAGGCGCGAGGGCGGGATAACGTGAGTTTGAAGTATGTAAGTAACCCGATTAAGGAAATGCATAGTAATTCATTTTTTGTATTTATTGGCTTTGTTGAAAAGTGCCTCCTTGTTGGGATTTTATTCTTTATTCCTTGGTTGAGTGTTTATAGCCTAAGTGTGTTGGGATGATACTCCTGGAATTATAGCTAGTTGGGCTAACGTGAACACTACCTGCAGTGGTGCGGCTACCCAACCAAACGTGAGTTTTCCCCGAGTACTGGATTGTTGTGGATTTAAGACCGCTTAGTATGCCTCTTTTGATCTCTAGGGACTCATATTTCGACATGAATATCTGTCAGTCTGTTTATCTTGCATTTTCTTTGTTTTTATCTGTCTTTAAATAGCCGCATGATGCTTGGACTATTTTTACATGATTAATGAATTATTGTTTATACCCTTCTGGTTATTATTTTCTGCTTTATTGTGCTCACCGTCTAGTTTGTGACGCAGGGTGCAAAGCGGACAGAGATGAGCAAGGGGAAAGGACTAGTGATCGGTGATTTTCTTTGAGGACTTTTTGGAGCAGTTCCTTCCTTGCATGACTATATGTTTTGCCATTTTTGTTGTATTTATTGTATATTATTTCTTTTGAATACATCGGGACATATTGGGACTGAGTGATATAGGATAAACGTGTTCATATGATGGTTTCAGGGTTTCCATATTGTAAGTTGTTTCATTTTTAATGAGATCTGAGTTATTTAATCTTGTCATAAGTTTAATTCCGCTGCAAACTATTTTGTAAAAGACATAACTTAATAACTCAATGCTAAAAATACAAATTTATTGAGAATGTAACTATTTGAGGTTGACTAGGCTTGCGTCGACCTTGTGAGGATTCAGTCGGGGGTCCATGTAGGTTTAGGCCAGGCGGGACCCACTTTTATGGGGAATTAGGGTCGTCACATATTTGCACACAAATATCGATACATAAATCAATTGACATTGATCAACTACCAGGTATCCATTCTAGATGTCCTAAAACCACATACTACTAGATAGTTTATAAGAAGATGATTGGGTAACCAATCATTAATACTTTAAGGAAACCATGTACAAATGATTGGTTAGAATTTCCTAAGGTCTTAGAGACTGACTTAGGGGTTCTAAACATAAAGAATTAGGTCTATATTAGTCACAAATGATTTGTGATAAGCGTTGTAAAACAGGGAAAACAGGAATGACCCGAAAACCTATGAAGTTGGGAAACGAAAACTTGAACCTAGGTAAGTATGGATTCGCTTATTTATCAATGTTACATGGCTATCGTAGTATATATATAGCTCATATAGTTTATGGATTGAATGTGAGACTATGTACATTGTGATGATTTTCAATAAATGGAAAATTGTGTGTAATGTAACCCACGAGAGTAATTCTTAGTTTTGAGAATAGGTTTATAGGAGATGGGTTACCTTCCCGGCCTATATGTAACTCCTGCTCAATTCGATAGGTTATGTGGATTAGATACACACTAGAGGGTTTTGGATATAGCCAATTGGCATTAATAGATTAGCTAGACAACATATCAGCCAATATGTCGGTCTAGCAATCGTATTAATGGCATCAGTAGGTAATCGACCCTAGTTTTATAAATTAAATAGAAATCAATGTGTAATAGTCTTTGACAGTTTGGTTTGCATCCGTTATTTATTAAATTATATGTTTTCCATATTCTTGCTAGTTAACACTTGAGCATATTGTTAGTGCATAATGTTCTTGATTATTTTATGGAATGTTGATGGTAGAGCAAATCTGACTTACTGAGCAAGTTAGAGCGCTCACCCCAAATTAACATTTCAGGAACTTCGAATAATGCTACAACTATTAGATTGAGAAGATTTATGAGTCTTGATCTTCTTTATGATGTAATGACTCCCTTGTATTATATATTTGTATTGAATTACAGTTTTGTAATATTACAAGGGATTGAAGAATTTATATAATCGAGGTTTATGCCGGTTTGATTTGATATTATATATCGTGTTTTAATTATCGAAAAAAAATATCTTCGATGTGTTTAATAGTTGTTTTACATTGATATTCGATATACGGTGGCGTTTATCAGGTGTGGGAGGAAAAATTGTTGGCTCTAGTTAACTCTAACTGGTGTCCCCTAATCGGGATAGGGGATGTTACACGGTACATGTATATATTTAATTTTCATAGTATGTAGTTGCCTGTTATACAGTGTATTATATTTCGGGTTTTCCACAGCAGGACTAATGCTCTATATGACTTGAAAGTTATTAAAAATTATGGTTATGTTATGTTAAGACTTCAACCGTAAATTACTAATTATAAACTTGCAACTTTATAAACAACGACTGAAAGGCTAACTAAATAATGGAATAATTGATTGATGTAATCAATGATTAATGAGTTAGCATGACTATTAAGGGGCACTGACATGGCGATGATGTCAGCGGGGATATGAGACCCACGTAGCAACTCACCCGACAGCCTCGGGGCGCGGGGCCGCCACAACGGAGGACATGGGATGTAGGGCTGGCAAAAGTTGCCCAGACCTGTTTGTCTGGTTTTGTCCGGACCCGTTTTAAACTGGTTCAGACAATATTTTTGTAAAAAACTTACGGATCTGGACAATTTTTTTGTGTCCGTTTAAAAATACGGGACCGGGTATGGGCAACAATTTCAAGAAAATAGGTACCCGTTTAACGATTAATTTAGACTATTGAGATGATCACTTTTTTTATGAAACTTTTGTGATGTGGGCATGCAATTTTGAAACTTAGACAATAGTGATATGATGTTTTGCCTTGCATTCCCTGAAGATTTTTTATCTATTATGTTTATATTGGAAATTAAAAATTGTGATGTTATGTATTTATTTTTTTGGTAATAGAATGTTAGGTGACATGTATTTGAGGTTTTTTTTAAAAATAATTGCTAAATAAAAAACTTAATCATATTAGAAAAAAAAAATGGACAAAACGGGAGCCGTAAGTTTTATAAAAATACGGGTCGGGACAAAAAAAAAGTGCCCGTTTTAAAAATGGGAACGGGTCCGGACACTAATTTCAATCATTATAAGGAGGGATGTCTGGTCCCGTTTATGTCCGGTCCCCTTTTTTTGCCACCCCTAATGGGATGTACGACTAGTTTGGATACCGAGATCGGCAAATATGTGTGTAGATTAGATGGAAAAAAAATCCTTGGGGTCCTCTCAAGTTAATGTTATTTCTTTTTGACCTCTACTGGAACTGCGTTTATTACTGTCCTAGAACACTACGAAATCTGCTTCTAGTTCAATTCATCTATCAAATAACTAAATGGCCTCTGAGCCGTATTTACTACCAAAAAAAAAAAAAGAACATGACCATTGGAAAAATATGTATATCTTTCAGTTAGTTTTTTAAAAAGATACTCCCTCCTTTCAAAATTGTAAGTCGTTTTGAAAAAATAATCATTCTATGATTATAAGTCGTTTTAGGAATTTGAGAGAGTATTCACTGCTCTTTTATCCATTATACCCTTAAACAAATCGAACATTTATTACAATTAAAATCTTTCTCTTCATCAACTCATTATGGCTCAAAGGGTAGATGTGTAAATTAAACCAATAATTAAAGCTACCTTAATTAGTGTGCTAAAGCCAAATCGACTAATAATTTTGGAAGGAGGAAGTATATCTTTACAGAAAATGCTACAATCACTACAAAAACACAAAGTGTATAGCGACGGAAAATATCAACGAGTTATTTCTCTTTGTTATTTAGCAATGGGGGCCCTTTTTGACTCGTTGACCAATATAGCGATGGGGTTAGCGACAGCCCCCATCCCTAATTGTTAGGCGAGAAAATTCCCGCCCAAAACTGAATGGGGCCCATACTTTCTCTCTTAAAATCAAAACCAAACCCTAATCTCTCACTTATATAGTACCCTCTCTCTCCAGTCTCACTCTCTAGCCGCCCTTCTCTTTCTCTCTCGCCTCTCCTCTCTCCGGCCACTCGGTCGCCCCCTTCCGCCTCTTTCTCCGGTCGTCGCCTCCTTTCACCTCTCTACGACGGCCTCCTCTCGCTTCTCTCCAGCCTCTCTCGCCTATCTACAACCTCTCTCGCCTCTCGCCTCTCCGGCCTCTCGCCTTTCTCGCCTCTTGTATCTCTTCGGCCTTTTTCTCCTCTCTCCGGCTGCCTCTCCCGCCTCTTGCCTCTTCGGCCTCTCACCTATCATCTCTCTTCGGCCTTTCTCGCCTCTCTCTCCGACCGCTTGTCTCCAGCCGCCCTTCAGTAATGCCGAATTTTCTTTGATTTTTTTTTTTTGTAAATTTCATATCTATTATTTTGGATTTTTTCGTTGTATTAATTAGTTTATTGTTGAATTATTTTTTTTGCTTGAAAGAGTTTGTTGTTGTTTTAGATTTTTTTCCGAGAACTGTTGTTTTTTGATTTGTTACGTTGATTTGTTTATGTTTTTTTTGAAGTTGTACTGTTTTTATTTTAAAAATAATATTATTTTTTAAAAATAACTTTTTGTCAACCGATCAGAAAATAGCGACGGCTCCCCGTTGCTAATCCGTATCTATTTCCGACACTCGTTGCTTTTTTTATAAGAAAGAAATTGTATTGTTATAGTGTTCAAAAGTGAACCAAAAATAGGATTGGGACTTTTGTTATGCAATCCGAAAGCAAAAATATATGAATGTCGTCGCTATTTTGATATAACTACGAGACGTACACGATTTTCATTGCTAATCCTGCATTTTTTTGTAGTGAATAACACTCCAAAGTCACACCCTTGGTGTGCGGGCCCGCATCTTTGAGAGACATTCGTGCATACCTTGAGATACACATTTTGCGTGTTATACATTGACAACTATGTGCGCACACTTATTTTTATGTGGAGCCGAGCACTATCTCACCACGGATGTAACTTAAGAGTGTCATGGTAGAATCTTCTATCTTTAAATTTAATTGCTTATTGTACTCGTGGACACATGGCACCCAATTATCTATATATCATTTTCAATTAATTGCTTCTTCTCAGCATATCCTTTATATATATAAATATACAACTAGAACGTGACTTTCATGTTCCACTAAAAAATATTGGAAAAATAAGCCTTAATTAGTTAATTAATTGATTTGTATTAACTAGGATGCACGTAAATTGTTTTTGGAAAAAAAAAAAAAAAAAAAACCGGGTTTCACCGTATGATAGCTCCGTCTTTCACTAGCCAACATTAGTTGACAACCTAATAATTGTGTTACTTTAGATACACATCAAGATAATCGCGCGCACATTTCAATACAAAACTTTTTTTTATAGGAAAGAAATAACTTTTGCATCCATCAAAGTTTGAACCCAAAATTTTTTACTTTTGAATCTCATACCAAATCATTGAGCCACCTAAATAATTAGGTTTCAATGCAAAATTAAGGACAATAGCAAATGTAAGTGCCAAAAGCACGTGGTTACCCAATCTTTTTTTTTTTTATCAGAAAATGGTTACCCAAAAGTACAAATGATTAGTTACCCAATCATTTTCTTATAAACTATTTAGTAATGAGAGGTTTTAGGACATCTAGAATGGATACTTGCTGGTTGTAGATCGATGTCAATTGATTTACGTATCGATAGTTGTGCGCAAATAAATCGATGTATATTAAAGAGACACCAACAACCGAATGTCTAACATGGGTCACCCCAGCATTCTCATATCTAGTATTATAATACATGATGTGCCAATGTATGTGCTATAAATTAGTACTTCGCTGTCCACTTGTCCAATAATATACTATATAAGTTATAGTGATCAATTAGTGCTCTTAATATATAATTAATTAGTTTAAGACACTAATTTTTATTTACAACTTCGCGGAAGCCAAGTTGGCGCATACATCTGCATGTATAAATAGGGTAATGAACAGATTGCATTTCAAGTCATCCATATCAATTACTCACTGCATCAAAGCACGTACCATCACAATTGTCACACATATATCTTAGTTGGTTTAGTTTTTTATTGAGAATGACTTCTTCAAAGGCTTTCCTCATGATTTTGGGCATTGTGCTACTAATCGGAGCTTTCACTGTCAACTCTGAGGCTGCTAGAGCTCTAGTCAATCCTACAACCACAGTGAAAAATGTTGGTTAGTAATATTTTTGCAGGTCATAAATAAAATTAAAATTCATAACTTCTACACGAGTCAGGGTGTTAGAGTCGTAATATAAATTAATAGTCTTAAAGTTTTTAAATTAGTTTTAGAGTTTCCTAGTTTAAATATTGTTTCTAATTAATTTGGTTTTAGGAGTCAAGTTCGTTGGTCCATTAATTCCCCAATTTGATTTTAGGGCTTATATGGATGAGTCATTCTCTTGTGAAATCAAATCGACTTTAAGTGCATTGTCCTCTTTTCGAATCTTTTTTTTTTTTGGAAAACCGATGGCTCATCCATTCACTAGAGATAATATTGCATGTGTCTCTATAATTGTGTAGTTGAGTTATATATATATGGTTTCCAAAATTATTATTTATATATATAAGATAATTATACAATAGAGCCCAAATATATACCTGCGATGGGAACTATATCTATATATGTCCTTATGTGTTGCCAACATCACTTAATAACATTTAATGCAATTAATGCACAAATGTATTACGCACCCTCTAGATCGTAATCCAATGAGCCTAAAATGATGAGTATATATTCACCATATTTATTTTGGGACTCGTTGTAAGTAGAACTTGTGAAAACTTATTTTTATTTTTATTCAAGTATATTGTGTATATATATAGTTGGTTATAAGAACATTGGTTACAATATACAATTATAGAGTTTCAAATTGAATGGAGATCGATCATCTTAATTTGTGTTGTGGTTATTGCAGTGGAGGAAAAAATGGGTGGAGGTGGAGGTGGAGGTGGAGGAGAGATAAGTCATGCGCGAAAATTGAGTGCTTTGGGTGATGCATTCTTGTGTTTTGGGAAATCAGTTATCGGTATAAAATGTTAATTTATGAGAGCTTTTTTGATAGCCGAGGGTATTCAAGCCAAAGTTGCTACGTACTCCAATTATCATTATATGTTACAACATTATGAGTGATCATGTGTGTGATTTTATTATTCCATTAATTGTAATGGTGTTTTTATTTTGATGTTTACTTGATCATGATGTAATTAATAAGGGTGATCAGCAGCATGCATGCATGCATGCATGCATGCATGCATGCTATCTGGTCCATCGATTAGTTGCTGCCAACCTATGTAGGTCAGTAGTTATGCGGTGTGAATTTTCATTTTTTGCACAAGGTTTGTTTTGTGCAATGTTTTAATTTCCCGGTTTGGTGATCATATCTACTGCCTACGTGCTTTAGTACCAAAATGAAATACATATGCACTGATGATGTTATTTCTTAATTATTTAATTATTAAGTGATTTTCTTAGATCTCTTATAATTATTTACCTTCAAATGGAAAAACTATGTACAATTTTTGTAATATATTATGTTGGCCTAGGTGAGAAAGTTTCGTGAACTACTTCATTTATATATGGGTTTTAGTTTGAAATTAAGCAGGGGATTACTCTAAATATGCCAAGGACCGACAGGGAGTTTTACTCTAAACTTATAAGCCATATTTTCATTTTAATTAGTGTAATAAAAACCACATGACTTCCGACATTTAACAATATTGCACAAATTAAGGTTTGGAAGTGTATGCCAAATTAAGCATATCGGGGAGATAGACGAGATATCACTTGTCAAAAAAAACAAAAACGTTTAGATGCGCCTACATCTAGAACCTCATTCTACCCCGATTAATCGAGCTCGAGCAAGGTAAGCCCACAAATAGCTAAGATAAAGCTCTTTGAACGAAAACGACTCTATTTGTAGTACTAGTACTCTGTTAATGCAACGAACAACGACGCGCATGAACGACGAGCACTAGCTAGCTTGTCGTTGTTGTTCCTAGTCGATAATAAATCAAGGAATGCCAACATGGAGATGCGTATCGTTGGGTCACAAAAGCATATTTTCTACCGAAAAACACTTGGGTGCCCCAACACAGACACGCAAGTCTGAGATGCACTCGTCGTTTGTCTTTCGATACATCTCAAAGTAACGACGCATATGCTTTAATTAGAAAGGAAAATGCTTTGGTGCCCCAGTGCACAGGCCAACATGAATACGCACTCATCTCGAGAAACATACAGGCCCAAAAATCAAGGGCAGCTGGACAAGCCCAAGTCCCACCTACACATCGTTGCCAAGACACCAAAGCACTTTCTTTTCCTATAGTAGTATGTTATTATTCCACAAGGACCTCGACTCACTCCATTCCCCATGAGCTCAATACTCTTTTGCATTTCCACTCTCTTAAGCTCCACCAAAACCATTCTCCACCTCCACCAACTCCACGCTCGCATCATCCAAAACGGCCACGAACAACACAACCTCTTCATCTCACGCTGCACAAAACTCGATGCACATCCAAAACACAAAACCACCCACTATACCCTCTCAATCTTCAACCTTGTTTTTCATCCCAATGCCCATCTCTGGAACTCAATCCTCAAAGCCAATGTTTCCTCTCTGCCCATCACAATCTCCTTCTTCAACTGCTTCAAACTCTTGAAAACCACCTTTGATGACTACACATTCTCGTCCCTCATCAAGTGTTGTCCGATCCATAATGGGGTTTGGGAGGGTAGATTGATTCATGGATTGGCGGTGCGAAATGGGGTCTTGGGGTTTATCTTTATGGGCACTAGTTTGGTTGATTTCTATGCGAAATGGGGTCTTGGGGTTTGTCTTGGGGTTTGTCTATTGGTTGATTTCTTTCAAGCAAACACGTTTTTATGGGATTGGTGATGTAGGATGTGCCTGTTGAACTGAGATGTAGGTTTTGACTGTACGTGCTCATTGATGCGGCTGACATTAATTTTTCCACAAGTGTGCTTTGGGCCACGAGACATTAATGCAAACATGATTGCTCCAACTGCCACCCTGAGATTGGCTTGCCCAAAAGGTATGATTTTGTTTCTCTTCTTCTCTTGCTGGATTATTGTAACCGCCCAATTTTAATTACGCCATTATTATTAATTATTTTCAAATTCGGACAGCAGTTCAGATCCGCGTGGATGCCGCAGATATGACAGGACGCGACTGACTAGGTAAATAGTGATTGTTTGCTTGATGTTTGCCTATTTTCGATGTCGTATATTAAATTATTTTACCTAGCATCGCATGTGTGTATTTATATCTTTGAACCAAGCAAGATAGTGTAACGGGCATTCGCCTCAAAAAATGTGTCAATATTGGTGCTGAGCAAGTGAAGTGTGGGTACAGTAGGTTGGGAAAATAAATTGGATAATTAAATTAATTAAATGTAACAAATATTAATGATAAACATAGTCTATGCCAATTGATCGAAATTGGCGACTATGGCGCACCTCATTATGCGTGTCGAGGTGCAAAACGCCAGATAACTGGAGATAATTGAACAAGACTAAACATTTGTGTATCTAATGAGGAGCAAATGAGAACATGACACATACACACCTAATACCCTCGAAATGAGGATTATCACTCATTCTCGCATTCTCGGTGGGTTAATGATCTGACAAGACTGCGGGGCCGCAACACTCAATGTGGCGACCTCGGGATTTGGGGTCACCATAATCATTTTCTCCTTTGAGGATCACAATAAGCTGCTGCCTCCAACAATGATGTAGTTGTAGACTCGTAGTGGCCATCTGATGGGAGATCTACGGAGTTTAAAACAAAACCTAAATAACTTGGCCTGTAAACATAAGGAAAATTATCTAAACCAACCAGTTACCAATTAAAGGGTTTTGGCGTACGTATGTATGATATTTGAAGTACAGGGGCTTCTTTTTTACAGCAGATGGCTAATTTGCATAGGGTTTGATTGGCGGCCCCAGTTTCCCACAAACTGAGCCCCGCCCGGCCTAAACCCACGTGGACCCCCTAGCCAGTCTCACGAGGTCAACGCAGACCTAGCCAGCCTTCCACTCCTTCATTATACATAAATTCACAATTTTTAAGTTGAGTTATAATTATTTGTCAAGTTTTACAATTTAGCAGAAGCAATTTATACAAATTAAATAACTCAACAATAATGTAAAAAGTTAGGCAACCTGATTATGGAACCCAGTAAAGATGTTATCATCAGAAGAGAGTAATACAAGATATACAAAATTCACCTAGCTATGGAGCTTTCCCTTTGCTACTTGTATGCGGCTCTACACTCATTCAAACACGAATTGACGAGCCCAGGTAAGTAAAATCCAGTAGAATCTAAACAGTAATTCAAGATAAACAGTCTAAAAGTCATGCAGATAAAAAGGAAGCTGTATGGAATGCATGATGATGAGATTGTAAAACAATGAAAGTACAACAAGAATGAGTGTCAAAGGAAACAATATAGAGAGGTGCCCAAGTAGTCTAAGACCACCGAATGCGAGTGCCACAAGATCGGGGTCGCCGAGTCGCGGCAACGCCAAGCAGACTCGGTCATAGGATGCGGCATCGCCGTACTTAGAATGTCGTGAATGACAGATATCGACGGCGCCCCGGATAAAATACATCTCATTCTGACCAAATACTGTAACTCGAGGTCATGGCCCCGGTTGCGAGCCGCCGACCACTCCAATCAGAGACACGAGAACGACTCACTTGGCCCTCGGACACTCATAAGTGAGTGGGAATTCCAAGAAAGGGACATGGTTCAACATCGAACAAAAATGCAAGTTCAATGAACTACTGTACATTTTCTAACTGGTTTACTTACCTCAAAATTCGTAAATCTCCATCAAGACGTCCCGCTCACGCCTCGAATTACGCACCCAACACCCGACTCTAAGTCCCTGGTATCAATTTATACAATTTATGGTCATAGTACTTAAATAATTCAATTCGCAACTAAAATTAGGTGAAGTACACCTCGCCTCCATCGCGTCGTCGAGATTTGTCGAAGTCACTCCTCCGATCAGTCCGACAACACCATCGCGTCGTTCACCGAGCCGACGTCGAAGCCGCACCACCGTTACCACCGCGCTGCTACCGGTACCACCGTCGCCGCTTCTTTGCACCGCAGATCCCGCCACCGCCTGCCGGCTGCCGGCTTGCCATGACGTCGCGCAAGCCGTTAATCGGCGTCCTTCGCCCGAGGCTGCACGGCCGCCCCTGCTTTCCTGTTCCTCGCCGGCGTCCTCCATGGCAGTAGCGCCACCCTCTGGCGCTAGAGCCACCACCCGCCGCCATCAGCTTCCCGTTGCCGTCGAGCAGCTGCCAGTCCCGCACCGACCCATTGCTGCACCGTCGTGGCTTCCCCGTAGTAGTCGCCGCCTGCTAGTCCGCCATCCGCCACCGTACATGCCGATAGTCACCTCACGCGGCCTCACGCGACTGCTACAGCTCGTTCGCGAGTTGTCGTCCGCCGCTGGTGGAGCAGCCGCCGTGAGCCGGAGCTCCTTCGGGTCGGTCTCCCCCGTCGCTACTCGCCGGTCGCTGTCCTCCGATCTCCTCTCTTCTCCGATCTCTTGTTCTCGCTCTCTTTGATTCCATATCTCTCTCTCTCACCTCACGATCTCTCTCTCTCTCTCTCTCTTTTTTTCTCTTTTTCTCCTTATCTGATCTTGATCCTCTTTTTTTATTATTATATTACATTTTTTCTTCTTGATTAAGTAAACCATTGTGTCCTCGAGATTCATGCGGAGCGAAACTCAAGGCATATCAAAAACATAGTTTTTTATGCTTTCCTTAAAAATTGAGCAACACGCATCTCGAGGCATATCCAATGTACACATTAACACCACATAAACCCACTATATCTACATTAAGCTACTATCTCGGTCCCACATCGGCACGCGACTCGAGGCGCGTCCCCATTCGTGTTTCGGCTCACCGAATTTCACGCATATACTTTTCTCAACAATTAGCATTAAAATCTCAAATTGGATATTCTCGGTGTCTCCACCCGAGATTCGAATATACTTATTCCGAAGAATGGATCCCATATTCGACCCGACTTGACACGTGGCACAAGTCAAATTTTCGGGTCGTCACAATCTTCCCAACGAATTGGAATTTCGTCCTCGAACTTTACGTCTTTGATAATGTGTTGACTGAAAACCCAAGGCCATACCGGCCCAAGGTCATACCCGCCCAATGCCATACCCGCCCAAGGCCATACTCGCCCAAGGCCATACCCCCATCTTACTCTGTAGGGCTAGGCTCCTCCGCGATAAGCTGGGCTCCTCTGTGACGAGTTCGGCTCCTCCGGGACTTCCAAGCAATGAACACACCATCTGCCTCCTCCCATCATTATACGCCAGGGCAACATCCTCGCAACATATATTGGAATGCAAATGAGCATATTAGTCCAATGATCCACCATCATTAACATACTCATATCCGCAGTATGTCCGCGAGAATGTAAATCAATTTCTCTGGTTGTCAATTAGTCTCCCTAATTGAGTGAGTCTTAACCCAACTCGTACCCTCTATCAGGTTACAATGGATAGTAGTTGGACCTGACGTGGCAATAGCATGAATATGTTTATGGCTCTATTATACCCGGCTATCCATACGCCCATACAGATACATTGAAATCTCGATCCAAATGGACCATGTTGTCCCTGTCCTGACTAGACCTCTGTCCATGTCCCTGCACTTGACTGGAACTCTAACTTTGTCTCTGACCACTGCCTCTACCATCAGCCCTTTGATGGTACTGATGTTGAGGACCTGACAGTGCTAGCTACTGTAGTGCACTAGCGTAACTCTACGTTGGACCAACTAACGTTGGTGCAGTATACGTTGCCTAAGGCAGAAACGCAAAAGATGCTACGCTCAAAGCTCGATCTCTTAGCAACGACCGTCTCATTATGTTTTTCCTTCGATCATCTGCAAACCCTTGCACTGACTATAATGATGTCGATAATGCGACTAGTACTCCGGTGTGTATGCTCCCAAAGCTCTCGCCAGCCAAAGCCCTCGCTTAAGCCTCCTGTACTGTACTCGGAGCCATCGTCACCCAACAGAACCAATAAATTATATGAAACCGTGTAGTAAGCTTGGTCAGTATCTATGTCAGCCGCACCGCAAGCATACTTCATCACGCGTATATACTGATCCATGTACTACAACTGACTCCCCAGTCCTCCGTCCAATGGTATGAAACTCAGTACTCTTCAGGTACGGACTATTCCCCATCGACACCTCCGTAGTACGCCACCAGACATCGACCTCGCCGACCAGTGGAGTTGATGATATACTCGGCTTCATTTGCGCTGGTATGGCAAGTACATCATGTATCTTCATGTGACCATATATATGTCGCCTCAATGTACCCCCATGCAATTTCTTCGGAAAAAACGCATATGAAACGTGCGAGTCTACCTCGCCTCAGATGTAGCTCTAACACCCGTATCAGTCAGCGTGTTCTGCGTATCCTCAAGTAGTGTCTCAAGTGTAGGAAGTACGAGCTCAACCTGAACCTGTGCCTCCTCAGCCACTGTAGGCCCTGCTTGTACACCTACTTGTAAAAACACACCCAGCCTGAATAACTGGAGTTGTTGACGTAAACGACAACGGTGTAGCCTGTGCCCTTAACAATCGAAGGATCTCCTGAAGTTGTTGGTCGTGCGATACAATTTTTTCGGACAGAGTATCCAGCTCCTCCGCACTCGCAAAACGCGAACCTGCAGCCCCACAATCATTCCCAGACCCGGTCTAAAACATATTCACATTTTCCATAGCCACGAATCCTCGAATCAGGGTATATTTACCGATATCGTCTATAGTATATTACAACACCACAAATATACCATATAGGATCAAGTGTTACTCTTCTCTTAGCGACTTTAAATGCACTTTTTTTTACAACATGCACTACTTTGCACGAAAATTCTGTACAGTACGTTAGCTAACGTATCCGAACAAATTGTCGAATGTGAGAAGTCTTGAGATGTACAATCTCATAGGATTTATATTTAGGTGGCATCTAACTTTTAGAACGATTCATTTACAAGTCTCTAAAGGTGGTGGTCGACTTCACCAACCCTGAGACTATAAATGTTTAGTGTCACTAAAGTGGAGTTACTTGGGCTTCTGATCCAACACTACTACTCTAAAGCTTTCGTCAAATCTAAGGAGTTCGTACATGATATAATCGTTAGCTCTCAAGTCATCTTAACACTTTGCTCCCTTAGAGTCTGCATTAACTCACTCTTAAAAAAATTTTGTTTTTATTTTACACATCCCTCAAATTCTTCGAGTTCTTAAAAAAATATTAAACTATACAACCATATCCTAAAAACCTTTTAAATACAATAACAAAGTTATTTCAACACTTACGTTTTCATTTCAAATCTCATTCTCACAAATCCAATCGGTGTTATAGCATTTTCTAACTCCAAAAGCTCTCTAAGTTCCCAAACATTGATTTCAAGTCCCAAGTAGACTCAAGGTTATTCAATTGTCTCCACATTACCAATTTAAAAATCATTTAGAGACTCAAACTTACATTTCAAGTCTTAATTCTACAATAAATCCTCAATTTCAGAAATAACTAAACAACTTGAAATGAGTTTAATGAACTCTTTTGAGTCCTAAATAAGATCAAAATTCCTCTAAATGGCTTGAAAACCAATTCACAAGTTTGTTTGAGTCCTAAATGACATTTTAAGTTTCAATTGGAAACCATACCCTTTGTCATACCAAAGTTTCGAAATTGAAAACCTTAAAAGTCCTAATTATCTTATTTTACTCAAAATGAATTGTTTCATTTTCCATTGGCTTCACCAATCCAACAATTATATTTATCTCAATTTATCAATTGAACTAACTAAATCCTAGTTACATATTGTTGCCATTTTTTTTTTTTTTCATTTTGCACAATGTTGTAAACAACTGGCATGAGCTGTTGATTAACCAAAAATGAAATTAAGTAGGCAAATGAAACATCAATCACTAACTGATTCCATTTGAAACAAAACAAAATGGTTCAACTACCCTTACAAAACCTCTCCGAATGAGCCTTTCACTAAAGAATACCAAAAGCACATTTTTATAAACCTTCGTAAATACAATTCTTTGTAAATGTTGAGCTATAATAATAAAGACTTGTTCCTATCAAAAATATATATATACTTAAAATTTCTATCCAATTAATCATTACCATCAATCTTCTTTATTATCAATTTCTCTAAATTCGATAAATTTATCGTCAATCTTTTTCATTTTTTTACTCATCGCGTCTCACGCGACACACGAGAGTGAATATCGTATATCTATCGATAATAATATAATACAACACATCAAATATCACATATAGTTCAAATTTTAATTTCTCCAACTCTCCTCACTTCCCAACGAAGACTTGAGTCAGGATCATAGGGTTCCACTCTAAGTTCAACTGTTCCAAACTTCCGCTTGTTTGCGTCTTCATTGCTTGTGATTTAAATCAAGAGTCGAGTATTTAAAACTTTGGCTTTGATACCAACTGTGGCAGCCCCAGTTTCCCATAAACTGAGCCCCGCCCGGTCTAAGCCCACGTGGACCCCCGAGCCAGTCTCGCAAGGTCAACGCAGACCTAGTCAGCCTTCTAATCCTTCATTATATGTAAATTCACAATTTTTAAGTTGAGCTATAATTATTTGTCAAGTTTTACAACTTAGCGGAAGCAATTTCTACAAATCAAATAACTCAACAATAATGTAAAAATATAGGCAACCTAATTGTGGAACCCAGTAAAGATGTTATCATCAGATGAGAGTAATACAAGATATACAAAATTCACCGAGCTATGGAGTTTTCTCTTTGCTACTCGTCTTCAGCTCTGCACTCAGTCAAACACGAATTGACGAGCCCATGTAAGTAAAATCCAGTAGAATCTAAATAGTAATTCAAGATAAAATGAAACAGTCTAAAAGTCATGCAGATAAAAAGGAAGCTATACGGAATGCATGAGGATGAGATTGTAAAACAATGAAAGTACAACAAGAATGAGTGTCAAAGGAAACAATATAAAGAGGTGCCCAAGTAGTCTAAGACCCCCGAATGCGGGTGCCACAGGATCGGGGTCGCAGAGTCGCGACAACACCAAGCAGACTCGGTAGTAGGATGTGGCATCGCCGTACCTAGAATGTCGCGAATTAGGGATATCGACTGCACCCCGGATAAAACACATCTCATTCCGACCAAATACTGTGACTCGAGGTCAGAGCCCCGGTTGCGAGCCGGCGACCACTCCAATCAGAGACACGAGTACGACTCACTTGGCCCTCAGACACTCATAAGTGAGTCAGAATTTCAAGAAAGAGACATGGTTCAACATCAAACAAAAATGCAAGTTCAATGAACTATTGTACATTTTCTAACAGGTTTACTTACCTCAAAATTCATAAATCGCCACAAGACGTCCCGCTCACGCCTCAAATTACGCACTCGACACCCGACTCTAAGTCCCTGGTATCAATTTATACCATTTAGGGTCATATTATTTAAATAATTCAAATCGCAACTAAAATTATGCGAACTACACCTCACCTCCATCGCGTCGTCGCAATTCGTCGAAGTCGCGCCTCCGATCGGTCCGACAACGCCATCGCGTCGTTCACCGCGTTGACGTCGAAGTCGCGCCACCGTCTCCACCGCGCCGCTGCCGGTACCACCGTCGCTGTCGGCGTCACTACCGCACCACAGTCGCGCCACCGTTGCCGTTGCCTGCGTCGCTGTCGGCGACGCCGAGCCGCCGTTGGCGTAACTGCCAAAGCTGCGCCGCCGCCCCTGCTGTCCAGTTCCTCGCCGGTGTCCTCCCTGGCTATAGCGCCACCCCCTGGCGCTAGAGCCACCACCCGCCGCCATCAACTTCCCGCTGCCATCCAGCTGCTGAAGGTCCCGCGCTGACCCGTTGATGCACCGCTGCGGCTTCCCCGTAGTCGTCACCGCCTGCTGGTACACCATCCGCCACCGTGCCTACCGATCCTCACCTCACGTGGCCTCACGCGCCTGCAGCAACTCGTCCGCGAGTTGTCGTCCGCCGCTGCTGGAGCTGCCGCCGTGAGCAGGAGCTCCGTCGCGCCGGTCTCCCTAGTCGCTACTCGTCGGTTGCTGTCCTCCGATCTCCTCTCTTCTCCGATCTCTTGTTCTCTCTCTCCTTGATTCCATATGTCTCTCTCTCACCTCACGATCTCTCTCTCTCTCTCTTCTTTTTTTTCTCTTTTTCTCCTTATCTGATCTTGATCCTCTTTTTTATTATTATATTATATACTTTTTTTCTTCTTGATTAAGTAAACCATTGTGTCCTCGAGATTCATGCAGAGCGAAACTCGAAGCATATCAAAAACATCATTTTTTATGCTTTCCTTAAAAATTGAGCAACACGCATCTCAAGGCATATTCAATGTACACATTAACACCACATAAAGCCAATATAGCCACATTAAGCCACAATCTCGGTCCCACGTCGGCACGCGACTCGAGGCACGTCCCCATTTATGTTTCGGCTCACCGAATTTCGCGCATATACGTTTCTCATCAATTAGCATTAAAATCTCAAATTGGATATTCTCAGTGTCTCCACCCGATATTTGGATATACGTATTCCGACGAATGGATCCCACATTCGACCCTGACCTGACACGTGGCACAAGTCAAATTTTTGGGCCATTACAGTTTGTCTTAACGGATGAGAGGTTGGGGACCATTTCATGCTTGTTCTTAGCTCAGTGATTTTGTATCGAGGGTTACTAATTTTGGTTCTTATTGGGTTTCGTAATTTTGATACTAATGAAATCCCCATACCGACTGTTTTAAAGAAGTTGAGATCAATATTGTTTCATCAAGAAAATATAGGAGATTGAATAGGGACGATGTCTTCTTAGTATGTTGGATGTTTTTTCTCATTACTTTTCTCATAAACAAAATCCAACCAAGTGTTTGTGACACTATGTTTACTGATTAAATCCTAATTAGTGTAGTGATTAAGGAATTAGATTTGGTTTATGATGCCTCAAAAACTCAGATGTCTGAGATGCAATGTTTCATCTATTGTGCAGTGATTAATTCTTAGCTTGATTACATTCGGATGTTTCACTAGAATTTGAATCCTTACATTCGTGTTTGATTGCCCTACGGCCGGGTCTCTCCTTATCTAGCGATGCCAAAGTTAACGACGAACATAACCATATTGGAAGGATTGGGTTCTTCCACTTTAGTTCTCTTTCTCTTCTCACGCTCTATTAAACGTTTTCAAGGGTATACATTATAGTGCTATACATTTTGCATTTCTCAAACTCAATCGATGTTATCGTTGTGAATAGTGGTGTTGCATTCTTAACACTGAGCATACTACTTAGATTTAAGTTGGGTTATTTCTTGTTCTCTTGGTGTGCTGCATTCATGTGCCTCACTATGTGTATATATTGGACTGTTTAGATAGGAACTTACAACAAATGTGTAAAACCTGTATTGAATCTATTTATTCATGGGAACTAACTTACTGCATGTTTGGGTTATGGCTAGGAACTTGTCGTCGAAGCGGGAACCCTTAGTTGGAATTCCCTTCCAAGTTTGCGCTCATCGTTCTTTATTACACAAGTCGAGGGACCAATCAGGCGTTCGTCAGAAAAGAGCAAGTAATTGAAAGCTAACCTACTGTAGACCCTACTAAAGCTGAGCAACAATCAACTGCTACACAATAATTGGAATTTTGATACATGAATATGCTATACAAATATATTGGAACATACATCGTGATGCGTGCACGACTAGATACAAAATACAACGGAGTTCAACAACAATATGTATCGAAAGAAAGAAAAAATACTGCTTTGCAGTAGTGTTTATTTCTTTGAACTTTCCAGACTGTTTTGGCAACTAAAATTCACTTTTATGAGAATCTTAACCAACTAGAGTATCGGTTTCATGCAAAAATATTTTAACGCCTTTTGAATTGAATATCTTTTTTTTAGATAATTGAATATCTTTATAGGTATGTGTCAATATCAATTTTTGAAAGACAGTACATTAACGCTTCTACCTTACGTAACTGTCAGATTGCCAAGATTCAATCTCAACAAGATTAATATGTGAAGAGAAAATGTTGAATCAAACAATAAGAAGGTGAAGAAGATAAGGAAGACCCTAACATGGGTGAGACACTTCCAGAACCTTCACAAAGACTCGTCAATTAATCTGAATAACAACTTACAGCTCTTAGTGTACACAGAGCAGTTAGTTAGACTAACTAACTCTCTAATTAACTTAACAATACAACCCTATATAGCTAACCATGGTTATTATTAACCATGATCAGTAGGAAGACACTTAACACTATGTCTAACATCCCCCCTAAAATTGAACCTAAGTGAAAACCAAAGTAGAGGACGAGAGGAGAGCTTGATACCCAACTCTAACAGAAAAGAAGTAGTCCATAAAATATCAGACACTCCAAGGGCAAGAGCCCTGTACTTAGTCTTAGTAGAAGAACAAGCAACTACGAATTGTTTCTTGGAGGACTATGAAATCAAGTTACCACCAAGAAATAAACAAGAACCACTCATAGAATGTCGATCATCCAAATCATCTGCCCAGTTAGCATCAGTAAACACTTCCAGTTGCAGAGAAGAAGAAGAATGATGAAAGCGTACGCCAAAAGACTAAGTGCCTTTGAGGTACTGTAGAACCTATTTGCAGGCAAGTCAGTGAACATCAGTTAGATGTTGAAGAAACTGGCTGAGCTTATTCACAATGAAACTAATATCAGGCCTAGTATATGTGAGGTACTGGAGAGCTCCAACTGTGCTGCGGTAGAGAGTAGGATCAGTAATGTAATGAACCAAATTAATAAAACTAGGATAAGCGTTAATCTCGGAGATTAGCGGTCGTAATTCGGGCATTACGTGGACAACTCGGTTGACTCTGACACAAGAACTAAGGAAATATGTTATTTATGGATGGTGGATGTGTATTTGTGGTGTTTAAAAAATTATTATTATATTGCACCACATGTGTATATGTTGCTATCAGACGAGTTTGTGTGATGGGTGTTCGCCTCGAAAGGTGTGTCAACGTAGGTGTCGAATAGGCGAACTAAGGGTAAACTTGGAAACTAGATTACTCAATGTTAGGATGACTAGTTAATTAATTAAAATGGGTAATGTGACCATATGCCAAGTGAAATTCAATTAAAACAATAGGCTATGGCGTACTTCGAATAGCTTGTCGAGATGCAGGGCATCGAGTGCCGGACAGTCGAAGGTTAGTGGGATCACAAAATTTTGTCAATTTCGTGAATAAAAACATCAACCATATATATTATGATGGGCCTAAGCTAATGTAATTGAATCAAATAAATCAATGCCTATAGTTTGGATATTTATATTAGAAACCATGAGATCGTCCTAGAGATAAGGTGTGGATCATTAGATGAGCTTCGAGATACGCAAATACATGGAGATCAATGACTAAGAATCAATATTACCTTAGTATATTAGATCAACGCAAGGAAACCATTTTCATTTTCAACTTACGAATAAAGAGAACTTGCTGGAGAAGAAGGAGGTTGATGGAGAGAAGGAATCCATGGAAGATTGGTGAGAATTTATAAGCTAGGTGGTACATCAACTATGTACACATCTATTTATGTCAGACTGGAGTCATTTCTGGTTTTCGGCTAATTCTAGAGGGTAGATGATTGAGTATTTGCAATTGATTTATATATTTGGATTCCACATTTGAAGCTAATAATTCAACTATATTGAAGCTCTGAATTCGGATTTGAAATCATAAAGATATGAATTTTTGAAGTTGCAAGATCAAAACTAGAATTCGGCATGTTATATTAAGAATTAGCTTATGTAATTTGGTCATAACTTGCTCATTTTATATCCAAATCGACCCAAACTGGTTGCATTTGAAAGCTTGCTCAAAGGATAACAACTTTCCTTAACTAAAGATGTTGTAATTCAATGTTTTTTCATGTTCAAAAGTGCTCTACAAGAAGTGCAAGAACTCAGAATAAAAGTTTTGGAACTAAATTTATTAAATGTATAACTCCCTAACTACTTATCGAAATGAGCTGATATTTTAATATGTTGAATTTAGATATGTTTGCTACCTTGTGACCAAAAATCACCTTTTTGGAAATATAGATCAGGAAGAATAGATTTTCTAAGTCCGCTGGTTGGATTAGGTTCTAATTAGAGCTATATTTAGTAGAATCATATTTCTTCGTTTTAAATCAGAATTTTGCAAACTAAACTTTTCAGAAAGCTAAGATAGAGACCGAAGATCTTTCTATTGGTGGAGGATTTCAAGATTTTGGCCACTTCATGCCTAAAAATGTGTTGTAACATAAGACTGAAATTGAAACTTAATTTAGTCTTTAGAGCTGATTTGGGAAGATCAATTTGAAACATATTCAACCAATTTGAATACATAATAAACATACTTAACTGACTTCAGGGACTTAGGGGATCGTAGCTCGGGTATCGAAGAGCTTGTCAGGTCAAATTCGGGTGTCCGGGGAGTCGCAGCACGTGTTAAGGTGCGTAAACCCGTTGGAATGCCTCATAGAATTTATGATTTAGTTTATCGATTTCGCTTTTCATGTATGACAGCTGGTGGGCACACATGAGGGTTTCACTCCTATTTTGGTGTGCGTATATATTGGTTGTGGCTAAATTGCATGCACATGTTACTTGTGATAGTGCTCGTGTCGATGGCAACAGAATATATCTACAATTGTCGAGAGGGATTAGGGTGATCCTTATGTGTAACAGCGTCGGGAAGGGACCATGTCATTTACTGAAGTTGGGGTTTAGCCACTATAAGCCTATAAATATATATGTGGTTCCTATTCGATATTTATCGATGACTGGCTGGTGTAGGTCAGGGTTTTTTCATGATTATACGGATGTTACTGATTAATACTTTATTTCTGAACTGGTTTAATTGGTATACGACTATGCCGCTCGCTTCGCTCGCGGGAGTTTCCTTACAGAAATAAATAATGTTAATTAAAACAATGCAAATTTAGTATAAATATAAATATAAGATTTAGTATAAATATATCATACTAACATCTTATCAATGATGGATAGATTGATATATAACTTTAAAAATAACCTCTAATAGAATACGAACAACAAAAACAACACTTATAATTCAAACACTTGGTGGTCATTTTTATTCAACACTTTTAAGTTGGATAGTTGTAACCAAAATCTTGATTGGCTTGAATATTACTCAAGCAATTGGTAACTCGTTAATGCAAGATAAAATGGTTACACTTAATTGACAACGAATAGTTCCCCTGAATAATACATGATCTATGCCTCTAAACACTTAAATCTATTGCAAAATCTAGATAGATCATATACATAAGCAGAAACTGCCTGTTATGTGTATATGAAAGCGCACCTGATCAAGAAAAGTGAAAACACATAACCTATAATTAGCATTGGTATACTATTAATAGAACCTATAATTTATATTTTATGAATAATTATGCATGTGCTTATGCCATTCCAGCTCAAGCCTAGCCTGTTTTTCATGTAACCGTCAAGTCTAAACCATGAATGTAAACAGGCCACAGTTGGTTATTAAAACGAGCATTAATGCAATGAAACTAATGAGGAAAACATTTTAAAGATTAGTAATTTGAATTAGTTAACGTTTCGAGTGTATAATACATACTTGAATACAAATAAATTAAGGGTATAGACTCTAATATAGATGAAAAACAAAATGTACGTACAAAGTTAACATAGTCCGCGTTGCTGTTGTTGTGAGTGAAAGTCTCTTACTGTAGAGTACGTTTTTACTGGATAGTGATGAAGGCCCGTGCATTAACTAATTGTTCAAATTCTTATCTTAAAAGAATGTTACTATAACTTAAGAGAAATCTATAGTTCATACTTAAGAGTACAACGTATACTGATGGGGTCCATTATATATTGTCACAGAAGAAGTACATAATCTTTCTAAGCCCACTGCTACCTATATATGTTGCCACACTTGTTACATGAGAATTATCTAGTCGTTATTGGGCTATGAAGTCCATTAACTATAAAACCTAAAAGACCTCTCATTGCCTTGAGCTTGTATTACTTTGTAAAGGGTTCTCGCCACTGTCTATTTTTTAGGTTTAATGAAATGGGTAGATGGTAGTTCGAGTTAATTATTTGTCTGAATGGAACAAAAATTGAGTTAAAGTATATTTGCTCTTTCGGCTTGTCATTTATTCAAACAATTGGTGGTCAAGCAAATCACTTATGAATACATTTTTTTAAGAGATGTTCCATAATTAAAAAAAAAAATCGAGTATTTTGTTTGTGTTCTAGAGATTCAACAATGTGAGAGACCAAAATTGCAGAGGAGCCCAAAAAACTAAGGAAAAAAAAACCTAATGTCACCTAAAGTAGAAGAGTTGTTGCAATCTCCACTCATTTCCCCAGCAGCCTAGAGCTTCTCGTAATCTCGATCAAACAACGCAGAGAATAGGAGTCGAAGAGAATAAGGATCATGGAAAAAAATTGAGTTTAATCAAAAACTCGAGTTGAGTTGTGGAAGAAGAAATCTAGGAGTTAGAGTTGGAGACGAATTTTGAATTGAAAACAAGAACTCGGAATGAAATTATGAACTGGGAACCAAAATTGGGGGCGAAAGAAATAATGGAAAGGACAAAATAGTCAGTTTGCTTACGACTCAAAAATCTAAAGGGCCGCTAAGGGCACCCCACCATTTAATGAAGGCACCCAGTTAATGTGGGCACAAACCAATTTACCTGGGGCACCCAAAAATTAGACCCGAAATACCTAAACTACCCCTCGTGGAAATCCATCTGCACCCCACCACCCTCGTGCAAACCCTTGAGCACCCCACCACCACCTTCACCGAACTCCTTGTGGAAGAATCCATTTGTTTTGAACCGACCAGTGAGAGGAATCCACGAAATCGCGTTTTCCGTCCCTCGCCGTGTGTTTCTCCTTCGTTGTTCGAGGTTTCTGCATTTTGTAGGGTTCGGTGTGTGAGCCGATTTCGTCTCCAAATTAGGGCTCGGTTGAAGATCGTCGAATTAAGTTACATTTGGTAGAGTAGTTGTAATGTGTGTGTGGCGGTTTGTTCAAGTGTAAAAAAATTGGGAAATCGCGGTTCTCGGCCACACAGGCCAGAGACGGTGTCAACTGTCTCGGCCAAGCATGGCCGAGACGGAAGCTAATATTTTTGGGAACTCGCACTCTCGGCCACGTAGACCGGAAGAGTTGACAGCGTATCGTTTACGCATGTCCGAGAATACTGCCGTTATCTCGGCCGTGACATGACGAGAGCTACAATTAGTGATAGGTAATGTGGCGTCGGTGGTGTACAACCGGTAATTTTGTCCTACACTCGGTTGTCCACTTCCGAGAGGGTCTCAGTAGGCTCGGTCGTCATAGGACGAGAGTAAGGCAAATTGAAATGGTCAATCCATCTCGGTGGTGTATAACCGATAACTTGCTATAGGACTCGGTTGTAAACGGCCGATATATTGGACTACTTGTCGGTCATGGGTGACCGAAAATATGGGTTGTTTCACGAACCTGTTTGACCGAGACATCAGAAATGGATGAATGTGAACATTACTTTTTGTAAATTTTTTTTGTGGTATGTCAAACTAACAATACAAGATTGAAAATCCAGCATGACAATTTGCACCGAAACTTAATTAATTATAAATCTCCGTAATATTCAAACTGACTCTAAAAAGGGTCCATCCATAAGTAAACAACAATCAAAATACAGCACAACATTTGCATATACATAGAACATTCGGAGGAATTGGCAAAATTTCTAAATGTTTAGCCATCAAGGTTTCTAGGTACAAGCTTTAACCTACAGTGTATCTAAATCTACAACAGGTATGGTGGCTTCATCATCAGCAGTTGCAATGGGCGCGATGTCTCGAAAAACGAATCCATCTCGCCAACCTTTGGCGCAGTCCTCAACGTACCGATCCCACGATGGATATAAGGATGGCAGCGGTGCATTCACACGCAACTGCACCTGTCAAAGTGAACAGTAGAACATAGAAGATATTGTCACAAACCCGATTAAGGGGGAAACAAACCAATTCACAAAAAATCATAGAACTTACCCTAACCCAATGGATATTCCTTTCATTTGCCATTGCAATGATAAGTCTGTTGTGCAATGACGACGGTGGAGTACTAAGTAGAGGTAGGAATGTGGAGGCACTCCCATGCGAGAGGTTGACGAGAATGACATTGAATGCGGTGGATACTAACAATCCCATGTCTGGAAGTGTCAACCATTCTTTGAAAGATGCCCCCTCTTGCTTCTCTGGGCAATGCACCGCATTCTTGACAGTCTCGAAACTCGAGCCAAGCACTTCCCTCCAAAGGTCTTCATACCCGATAATCTCATCGTACATCAATCTACGCACAATCCTCCACCCGTCTACGTCGGCAAGTCCAAGCCCAGAGGCTATACACCGATATCCAAAATTTTCATTGGAAACCACATCGATAATGGCCTCAACATGTGGCAACCAATCCGGTTCTAAGCAATGACCATAAGCCATGTTAGATCCATTTTGCGTGCGTCGATTGGCGCGACGCATTTGTGGAACAACCTTGCCTTTCTTCTGCTTAGAAGTGGAGGCCTCTTTTGTGGAGTGGGAGGACTCAAATCCGCTCTCCACCCGGTTCTGAACAACTTCCTGCTCGCACTCCACAAAAGACGAAGGTGGACTAATATCCCTGAGCTGCTCACTTTCAGTCCTCCCCCCGCATCCTCAACTTCCTCCTCCCCCTTATCCAATCTTCCTGCGGTGTCGTGATTGTGCCTCCCACAAATCACAGTGACATACCATAAGGAGTCAGCATTTTCCTTGACGTTAATTTGGAAAGGGCATCCACATTTCTTCGTACTAGTGTGAGTCCTCGCCTTTTCATCATTCCTTGATTTCTTTAAAAATTTTGCCACTTTCCCCTTCCCTACTCTCTGAGCCAGTCCCCTATATGTCACAGACCTCTCACAGGCAATTTTCACCCTTCCCTCGCGCTTAATGCCCCCGCATCCGAGCGCTTCGTTACTAACACAAACTTGTTCTCACCACCAATCATTTGAAGCCATGAAATAGCTGCTTCTCGAGAGGGGAATGGCTTAGAAGGTGTAAAAGTGTCCTTGTAGTCTGGAAAATTACTAGATAACGGCATTACCTGCAATACAAACAGTGTAACATTATAATCAACCAAAATGTACAGCACAATCACAAAAAACCCAAAAAATAGGTTCTCGGTTGTACAGGTCCGAAACTTTCTTCAAAGTCTCGCTCATGTACTACCGAGAGTTACCCGGTACTCTCGGTCGTACCAGTCCGTGACCTACGTGAAACCTCTCGGTCCTCTATGACCGAGACATTACTATACATCTCGGTCCTGCGAGGCCGAAACAATCGCGCACCCAGACAGAAACTTCTCCCAACCGCATAAAAAACACAAAAAATTTGCAAAATTACCTAAAGGACGACCTCCTCTGGCACCGAAGCATTACAATCCTCCATTATATAGTGGAAACAACTTCGGATTTGAAGAAATTACCAAACCCTACGTTGACAAACAAATCATCATTTTCACAGTTATACACAACTAAACAGTTCTAAAAAACCCGAATATGGTTGTCAAACATTGTTACCTCGCTGTCGGATGATGTCAATCCGCAAGAATCGATCAGCTCTTTGCCAAACGCAATGTGGCTTTGTGGTTCAAGCTTGGTGGTGGGGTGCCCTAACTCCTTGTCAAAATGGTTTGAGGGGTTTGAACCATTATATATACAGGGGCAAAATGGTCTTTTCCATTTTTGCTGGAATTTTAACAAATAAGTTGGGTGCCTTCATGAAAATGTAGGGTGCCCTTAGCGGTCCTCAAAATCTAACATTCGCTTTTTTATATATTTGATATATATATATATAATTAAGAAAATACTATGTACTGAGATTTGTGTACACCTCATCTCAAGGTGCATACAGACTCTTATGAGCCAATCTTTGTTGGGGTGTAAGTTCTCGTTGTCATTTGTTGCGTGTATATATATATATGAGTTTGGCTTCTTATATGATGACTGTAGATTTTGATGCAATCTTTAATTACATGTCAATTTCACATACACTCTCATATTGATTACCATGAGCACACATATCAATGCAAAAACTAATAATTTCAATCAGTGTAAGTTTATGAATGGAGTGTGAAAAGTAAATCAAAAGGCATATATGATAACAATAAATTTACTTGCACTTATCATGAGTCCGGACTTATAGAGGGGTTTTAAAAATTTTACAAATGTTTAAAGAATATCAAAGAAAATTTACAAGTGATCGTATATATAATTTAACATTTTAAAAGACATACATTTGTTACACAATAGTATAGATTTAATTGGGATGCGCTACATGCATGAATTCTTAGGTAATCTAGAGCATTGTGTAGCAAATGTATGTACCAATAAAATGTTAAAAAATCATTTTCGTTTTTTTAAAGTAGTGATAGACGGACTATTTAAGTCCAGACTCAAATAATCATAAAGACTTAAACACCCTTAGTTCAAATCCATTATCTTCTTATTCACTTCATCATTCATCGCTTAGTGACGCCGTCGTCGTGCCCCCCACTGTCACCATTTCGTGATTTGATGTTTTTCGTCTGAATCTTGGCTCAATTTAGTGTTTTCTTATCGTTTTCCAGATTTCATCTTCATTTTTGCTTCAAGTGTTGAGAGAGAGGGAGATGACGGCGGTGGCAGCGGTCGCAGTAGGCTGTAGTGGTGGAGGAAGTGAATGAGTTTGATGTGTATTAATGTTAGGGGTGAAGGTAATTGGGTATTTTTATTTAGTTAAATATCTTAAATTACTAATAAAAACTCCAAATAGATTTTTTTATTCTTAAATTAAGCATGCGTTGGACGCTAATGATCAGTTGTGTGATTAGAGATGCATCACATATACGTTTGTGACTCATCGGGACTAGGTCAATATCACTCCTTCCGTTCTGCAATATTTATCACATTTGTAATTTTCACAAGAATTAATTAAGATAATGATATATATATATATATGAGTTTGGCTTCTTGTATGATGACTCTAGATTTTGATGCAATCTTTAATTATATGTCAATTTCACACACACTCTCATGGATGTAAGTTGATTACCATGCGCACACATATCAATGCAAAAACTAACAATTTCAATCGAGTGTAAGTTTATGAATGGAGTGTGAAAAGTAAATCAAAAGGCATATATGATAACAATAAATATACTTGTACTCATCATGAGTCCAGACTTATAGAGGGGTTTTAAGAATTTTACGAATATTTAAAGGGTATCGAAAAAATTTTACAAGTGATTGTATATATAATTTAACATTTTAAAAGACATACATTTGTTACACAATAGTATAGATTTAATTGGGATGCGCTGCATGCATGAATTATTAGGTAATCTAGAGCATTGTGTAGCAAATGTATGTACCAATAAAATGTTAAAAAATCATTTCGTTTTTTTAAAGTAGTGATAGACGGACTATTTGAATCCAGACTCGAATAAGCATAAAGACTTAAATACCCTTAGTTCAAATCCATTATCTTCTTATTCACTTCACCATTCATCGCTTAGTGTCGCCGCCGTCATGCCCCCCACTGTCACCATTTCGTAATTTGATGTTTTTCGTTTGAATCTTGGCTCAATTTGGTGTTTTCTTATCGTTTTCCAGATTTCATCTTCGTTTTTTCTTTAAGTGTTGAGAGAGAGGGAGATGACGGCGGTGGCAGCGGTCGGCAGTAGGCTGTAGTGGTGGAGGAAGTGAATGAGTTTGATGCGTATTAATGTTAGGGGTGAAGGTAATTGGGCCTTTTTATTTAGTTAAATATCTTAAATTACTAATAAAAACTCCAAATAGATTTTTTATTCTTAAATTAAGCATGCGTTGGACGCTAATGATCAGTTGTGTGATTAGAGATGCATCACATATACGTTTGTAACTCATCGGGACTAGGTCAATATCACTCCTTCCGTTCTGCAATATTTATCACATTTGTAACTTTCACAAGAATTAATTAAGATAATGATTGATTTACCTATAAAATCTACAAGGACTCTATATAGAGGGGATTTTTTTATTTTTATAAGGGTAGTGCTATTTGGACTTATGAGTCCGGACTCAAAAAAATTATTTATCTCAAAGTCATCCTCAAGTAATTAATGAAGCACACACAATCTCTTGTAAAATTCCTTTGTTACCCTTTAAGTATTTGTAATAATTTGAAAAACCTCCCTATAAGTCTGAACTTATGTGTCCAAGTAGATTTATTGTTTTTATAAATATTTAAGTGGTGTGAAATGAATTTTACAAGTGATTGCGTTTAATTCATTAATTGCTTGATAATGACTTTGAAATTAAAATAAAAATAAAAAACTTTTGAGTTTGGACTCATGATTTCAAATAGCAATACCTAAAGTGTCATAGAGTGTCATTATAATTACTTCAAATTCCTCCGTTTATTTATATAAGTCGTTTAAAGTAAGGACACGAGAATTAAAACAACTTTAATTACGTGTGTGATTTACATATATGTCATTTGACATTAAATGAATTGAGAAATTGAAGAGTCATAAATGTTTGAATTGTATAAGGGTAAAATATGTAAAAATGCAATAAATACATTCTTGAATTCCGAAAATGACCTACAATCTTGAACAATATTTTTTTGTTAAAACGACTTATATAAATATCGGAGGAAGTAAATAGAATAGGTTTAAATTGAAAATAAAATATTTAATATTGTGGAACAGAGGACAACAATTTGTATTTAATAAGTCCCTTACATCGATAGACATTAAATTTTGTTCAATTTAACGCTAGATTAGGTAGAAACAGTGCTAGATGAACTCAATAATGAGTCCGGACTCAAACTAGTAGAAGGACTAAAATACCCTTTATGTAAATTGTTTTTTCTTCAATCACTTACCAACGCCGACCATTGCCGCCGCGTGACCCGTTGCCACCAATGCCAACCTTCGGCCACCGACAAAGCCATCGTCATGATCCACCACCATCGACCACCCACTCATCCGGTCAGTCTCCCCTGCTCCTCTCTCCCGAGCAGATCTGGCAGAGAGAGAGAGCCATTAGAGGCCAAGGGAGGGAGAGATTTTTTTTTTTGACAAGAAAGTGACTATATTGTCAAAAGTTGGAATAAAGGGCTGCGAACTTTGCTTCCGCGACCTAATCCTATTGTCCTAATATGTATGTACAAAGTATGCTATCATATGTTTTCATCAGTTTTGGAAAAAATCATGAGCATCCCTCCAAAAGTATAGTTAATCATCATTCTATGAACCCACCAGAAATCGAAGCATAATCGGTGATGGTCGGCGAAGTAGTGGCGTGCAACGATCGGCAGTGGGCAATGGCAGTAACGAAAGCGGCGGCAAGGTCTGCCGTATCTGGAGAGGTGATGAATGTGTCATGTATATTGTTGTTAGAGGTGAACATAATTAAGTCTTTTTATTTAAGTAGGTATTCTAAACTACTAGTAAAAATTGTTTTAGTATGTCCGAATAAATTTTTTGATAAAATATTTAATATTGTGGAACAGAGGACAACAATTTGTATTTAATAAGTCTCTTGCATGGATAGACATTAAGTTATGTTCAATTTGACGCTAGATTAGGTAGTAACAGTACTTGAAAAGATGCGTTGCCACATGTACGTGGCAACGTACGTTCATCACGTGATCACCACTTCTTTTTTTTTGGTCAAATACATGATCACCACTTTACTAGTATAAAACAGTTCTCCCCATCTGCGATTGTTTGGATCTCAGACTCCCTTGGTGTTATCGAAGTTGAGTCACAGGTGGCGTTCCAAACACTGGAAGCGACAAGTGTCCGGTGTATTTGGACCAGTGATCAATGAAATGACGTAACTCAATGAGCGTCTAATTGGTCTTAAATTTTCTAAGGTGCATCGTGAGGGTAACCGTGTTGCTCATAAATTTCCACAGTTGGCAATGGATGGAAATATTATTGTTACTTGGAATAATGTCATACTTTTGGTAATTTCTTCCTATTTAATTAAAGATCTTCGTTGATGGGCACCATTGTGACACTATATAGGCATGAATGGTTGTATTTAGGTGTGTATATATAATATATAATTATGATTATTTTGTTGTTTGGATGTATTAAGTAGAGCAGGTGATCATATAGTGACGAAGCGGAAGAGGAGAAGAAGAAGAAGAAGAAGAAGAAAGGGGAGAGACCAACAGCTCGACGAAGTGAACGCTAGATGAGAGGATTTGGCGTTATTGTTTGTGTTGTCGTTGTTGTTGTGTGGTTTGTTGTTGGTGTAGTGGCCTCCGAACCTCCATGGCCCAGAGAGGTGTGGGGGAGATGGCAGGGTATCTCCCCTGCCATCGAAAGCAGTTGGGGTTGGTTGCGAGGAGGAAGAAGATTAGGGAGGGGGGGGGGGCCACCGACCCGGCCCATGGGCCGGGCCGACCCTGACCCAAGAGGAGCGGGGTCAGACCGACCCGGGTCCGCTGGATCGGATCGGGTCAACCTGGGTCCGGCTAGACCGGGTCGGGTTAACTCGGACCCACCACAAATAATATATATATTTAATTATTTAATTAAATAAAACTGATTTTTAATAAAATAAATTTCAGAAAATAGAATAAAATATAGAAAAAAAATCAGAAGATTTCCGGAAAAATAGGGAAAAATATGTGTGGCCCAAATCAATAGAAACTCGATATTTCTATAAAAAGGAGAAGAATTCAGAAGCCGATCAAGACATTATACCGGGGTTTTTACCTCAAGAAATGCGAAATTGGCAAATTGGTCTCGAATTCGATTTTGACCGATTTCGACCAAGTTAGGAATTTTAAAGAATGAAGCTTGAAGCTAAATTGATAAATTGTCAAATGTTAGGAGCCTAAAGGAGCTATTACGGGGTATTCGGTGCGTACATTGACGCGACGAGAAGCTGGATAGCTTAGGAATTGTTGTGTTGTATGTAAGTAAACTGAATGAGACATTTATTTACATTTCATTCCATTAATTTATTCATTCTCAGTTATTCGAGCTGAATTGCCTTTGAAATCAATATGCTATATGACGTGTATGTTTCTCATTTTACGATGTTGCTCATAGCATACTCTGTTGTGTATAGCATTGATTCCAATTCCTCTACTTTGTCATATTGATTGTCGTGTTTGGAAGTTAGTAATATAACATGCTATTAGGTTAGTTTGTTTATTTTGACTCTAATCCTTTGTGCATTAGCATGCAGTTACATCTCTTTGATTCTATTCCGAGTCATTATTGAAAGTGAAAGTGATTCTTGCGGTTAGGGTCATTCAATGATAGAAATTCAGCTTTAATACGGGGGTCACTAGACTTTCCGGGATGTTAGGGAATTTCTCCACTGCCTCGCATGACACACGGGGTAACATGCCTCGAACTGAGTAACCGAACCTTGGGGTTTGTTGGCGCAAGAATAACTTGGGTGAGCATGACAAGTTTTAAAACTCGGGTATGTTAGTAAGTATACATTCCGGTGACGACTAATTCACTTGGAATAGAAAAGACGTAATCGTTAGTACAACCTTTTGACATGATGATATATAGCTTCATTTGTAATGAAATGATATAGAGCATAGCTCAAATTGTAGTGGACAGGCTGACGTGATGAAGATCAACGGCCGACCGACCCTAATCCATTACTACTTAGCCTTGAGTCAGTTCATATTTGGTTAACTCAAGTATCTCTTTGCATTATGTTTCTTTCAGCGTAATTGCTATTTAAGTTATGACATTTGATACTTGTTGCCTATTTGGGAATGTGGAGAAATGTTTCTCAGTATTACTTAAATAATTTCACGTACACACCGTCTAGTTAGTGACGGTGGGTGCAGATCAGCTAAGTACCAGACCAGACAAATATAAGATTGGTGACTACCTCTGAGCCAGCGAAGGACTGCTACGACATATATCTGTACGTTTTGCATTCTTTTGTACTACATTTTCGCTATACATAATATTTTTACTTTTGGGTTGAGTAATAGGAACATCTGACCAGACACATGTTATATATATCACCACTTTTGTTTATATATGAATGTGACCACTATTTCCTGGTTTTTCCACAATTGGTTAGGCCTTAGGATCTAATGTCTACTAGTAACGAAATAAGACTTCCGCTGAATAACTTGTTAGATAAAAAAAAAATTAAGTTAACTCTGATTTGTAGACAACCATAGGTTAGTCAGTAGAACTAGTTTGTTAACTGTAGGTGATATCATAATTGGTAGGTGTTTAGATGTTTAAATAAGGCTGACTAGTTCCTTGTTAGGTCCTATAAGAGAGATTAAGGCTTAATTAAAGGATTTGGCTGGGTGGTGCCATTATTTAGAGAAGGAGTTGTCACATACATTCTCTAAGGGATTTATCTCCCAAAAGTTTGTGGACACAATTACTCATTAATTACCCACATCCATCGATCTCTTTTGTTTGAAGGGTATTTATGTCAATTCACATCTTTTATTTTTCATAAATTCGTAACTTCCCTTCAAGTTTAAAGTTAACCTAAACATAAAAATATGATCTCTTACTGTGAGTTCCATTCAAGTTTAAAGTTAACCTAAACATGAAAATATGATATTCACTGTGAGTTAACTCCAATGAGTTAACTTTGCTTGCACTGTAAGTTGGCAAAAACTTTCCAGTGAGAATGGAGGGCGACAATGAAAGTGGGAAGGGTGTCATCATCCAAATCATGTCGAAGGCGCCATCTCCTTCGGTTGATGAGGGGTGTTGAATTTTTTCAAATAAAAAGTTAAAAATATAACTTCACTAAATTAGCTCACGAACTGCTACTATAAATTCATCTGCACATCACTTTCATTGCTTACATTTTTGTAAGTATCTTCTTTAATTATATATATATAGGCTTTCTCCTTAACTAACTAGTAACTATCCATGACTTGGTAGCTCCACTTCATTAGTGCACTCTATGTAACTACCCATTACACATTAACAACACGGGATTTGACTATTTAAAGCATTTTGACATATTTGAATCACATTTTTCTAATAAGGGGATGGAAAAATGAACGAAAAAATTAAGTTAAAAATCGGATTACAGAGGAAAAGGTTAATAAGGTTGGCAATAATGGTGAGTCTCTTAAGACTTTTATATAGGGAATCGATCGTCCAACATGACACCATGGTGGCTGATAATCCATATGGAGAATATCCTCCATTGAATTCTGAAGATGTATCCCGCGACAAATCGGTGAGATTGGTTTTCTCTAAATGGGTTCAGGACACAATAAATGGTTCGATGAGAAAATGTGTAGTGAAACCGGTCAGATTGATTTTCTCTAAATGGGTTACACCCCAAGGCTAGCTACACTTTTGGTCCGCCAGTGTTGTGTTAGTTAATGACACCATAAATCACATTTTTTACATAATACATATAATAAATAAAGTCATTTATGGGAGGGTAGTTTAATTTTGTTATAAAGTTTTAATGACTAATTAATCATCACCTTTATTCTTATGTACAAGTCATATTGTCATAGATATTATGGAGTGAAAGGAGAATATAACTATGTTAATTATGTAATTTTTATCAACAAGAAAATTTAATTTTGATTTCTTTATTCGTAATATTCGACATACGTTAATCTCGCACACCGATCGATTGAATCCACACTCAAGCGCTATCACGCCTAACGGCAGTGGCGGAACCATAAAATCTTGTTAGAGGTGAAATTTAACCTTAACTTATTTTTTCCAAACAAAAAAATATATTAATTAGTATGAAAAACTAAAAATAACAATTTTTTTTTACAATGCCACACTCAAGACACTTCAAATATATCATTTTTTTTACAATGCTACACTTATCATATAAGGACAATATATCGACTATAAAGGGGATAGATGAAAACGTTAAGGTTTGGTACCCTACGTAGGAATACTATAGGAGTCCCGAGAGTTAGAGGCGACTGCCCCCTTGCCCCCTTTTAGTTTCGTCACTCCCTGACGTTCTTCCTAACTTTTTTTAATCTATAATACTGAAAGTAAAGACTTCACAATGCAAATCGAGTCTCTTGCCACTCGAACCAGTTACCTTTATGGGTCTTCTTTTTATCTTTGGATCTCACAACTCACAAGTGGCAAAATCGTTCTATTCATCACGTCACGCACTCCACTATATAAACTATGCACCACCAGATGAAGCAATTTCATATATCACCTTCAAAGCAGCTTAATTAATTAACTACCCAATCTCACCTTAATTAGCATATTAGTATCATGGAAAGCGGACAGGCACATCATCATCATCATCAAATCACGAACAACACAGACGACGAGGAAGATTTCTTCTTCGCAATGCAGTTGTCCTCCAGCGTTGTGTTATCGTGGGCGCTCAAGGCCGTCGTGGATCTCGAGGTGTTCGAGGTCTTAACTAAAGCGGGTCCTGGCGCGTACCTATCTGCGTCAAAGATCATAGTAAGTCATCACAGTCCGAAGAATGCTAATCGTGCGGCCCAGATGCTCGACAGGATATTGTGCCTCTTGGTGAGCCACTCGGTGCTCAGTTGCTCGCCGGTGATGCTCTAGAATGGGCGCGTTGAGAGGCGGTACGGGTTGACCGCGGCGACCAAGTACTTGGCCATGAGAGAGGATGGGTTGTCCATGTCTTGGTTTCTGCCGCTGGTGTTGCAGAAGGGGTACTATACCGCCTAGTTAGTTCTATATCTTAATTAATTGCTCTTCTTCCTATCAATATTTTTGGAATGGGACTGCTAGGCCTTCATTACAAGGCCCATCGCGTTCTGACTAATACACCTCGGAATACACTTGCACTACATTCCGAGGTGTTCACATCGCCATGTGCATGCATGTTTGATGTGTACATCGTAATGTACGCTAGAAAAAGAATTAAGGGAAGTGCTACTGCTCGACTTACACCCAAAAGTAATGTCAACGTTGAAAGTCATACATCTATATATTAAATAAAAGTTGATTGATCATTGATCTCAAAAAATTATTTCACTTTTTGAAAAATATTAGAATGGCACCCAGAAGTCACGCTTCTATTGAAAGTTGGAATATTGATTTGACATTTACACTCACATTTTTCAAAAGTGTATTGATAGAAGTTCAATTGAAGGTAAGATAAAGATGATGGTTTCTTTCATATAAGAAAGTGTATTAATTGATCATTTTAGTTTTCGAAAAATTGGGATAACCTTAATAATTAGATGAGCTAATGATAATATGGGGCTATACGTGGCCTCTCATTATTGAGATCTAGGGCGAAACTTGAAAAATAAGGTCTTCTATATATTAAAATAAATGTATTTTTTAAGTTCAACTCAGTATAAAAAAAAGGTTATTTTTACTTCTTTTCTTTAAACTCGAGACCACCAATAAAAAGAATAGCACTTATAATTGACGGAGTTAAGAGTCGATTGACAACTCAAAGAATGGCAAGAATAGTAAAAATGACATAAATTCCAATTTTTTTTTATCAAAACATAAATATTAAAATGTACCATAAAAAATATAAATGTCAATTGAATAAAGTCATTAAGTTTAGTTATTCTATCCTTCCAAAGACGCTTTATTCTCTATGATTCGTTTTTTTAAGCCTATTATTTATGATTTGTTGATAACTAATTAATATTACGCATTACATATTTCTTAATAGATAATATAGCTAATTCATTTAATTTTTTTTTGTAATTTTCTATCATAATTTAAAAGTATTTTCGTAGTAATATGTTTTCTACACCAGTAACTGTATAATTTTTTTAAAAATAAACTAGAACCTAATTTGTTGCTTATGATCAGATTATATTGATGAGATCTAACAAATACGAAAAGATTTGAACTATGATTTTTTGTTACAAAATTATGCATGTATATTGAAAACTAAAAATCATATAATAGAAAAATGATTGGATGCGTGGCATACCCCTAAACTACACAAGCAAAATATAATAAATTTTTTTGATGTATTTTTTTAATCATAATTAATTAGTAAAAATAGCAAATAGGAAAAATGTAAATTTAGGCCTAAGTGATGGAATTTGGTCGAAAAATAGTGCAGTTCATGATTAAAGGTAGTGACTTTTGATTGTTCCCCCATTTTGTAAAAACTTTAATTCAAAAAAATTCGAAAGTCTGCAAAATTATCAAACTACCACCTTATACTAACATTCCAACAATGCACTAGTCAATTCTTGGACAACATCGCTAATGAAATTAACAAAGGCCAAAACCTAACTTACATTTTTAAGTTTTTTTCATCTTTAAATCAAGTGAACAACTCACTAGTTTGCATGGTATGAGGTTACTTGGGTAAGAGGTCAAAAGCTCGAACCTTAAGGGCAAGTTGTGCTTTTTTTCTTAATAAAAAAAAGGTTTTTTCCATCTTTATGTAATAGAAAATAAGTAAAGCCATTTTGTTTTGGAGGAAAAGTAAACCCATTTTTTTAGCACGCTTGTAATATATTAAAGTCTATTAATTTGTTAGACACATATTGCAGGGCTAATTTGAAGCACATGGTGCTTGAAGGTGGCGAGGTGAATGAACACTCGATAGCGATGGATGAATGCGAGATGGACCCAAATATTGGGAAAATCTACAATAAGTCACAATACAGCTTGACAACAGTCGTGATGGAAAAAATGATGGAGATTTACAAGGGTTTTGAGGGTTTAAAATCATTGATTGACGTGGGTGGTGGGGTTGGAACTGCCAGTAGTTTTATTAGTAGGAAATACCCATCCATTAAAGTAATCATCTTTGACTTGCCTCGAGTGATAGAAGAAGCACCCGTGATTCCAGGTACGTATGAAAATACTGTATTTTATGTGATCATCTGGATTTGGTTGATGCATGCAAATGATAATTAATTGATGAGTACTCTTGCATAATTTTGTTTTTTGATAAGAAAGAATCCACAACCTACCTACAGTGCTAAGGCTCGAACTCTCAACCTCTAACAGAAGAGTTCCCCTACCATATAAGTGAGCTATTCACTTGGTTGGTCTTTCGTACATTTTTTAAAAAAAAAAACTAAAAAGAGAGGCTTTATGAATCCAAAAGTATCAAAAAAGAACTGCTTGAAGTCTCTACTCACGCATTAAAAGGCTGAGGCGTACAAAACTACGCTCGGAACGTATGGGAGCAAATGTGTTGGGTTTTTAGGAGGACACTTGCGACATTTTTTCCTAGTTATATGTAGTGAATAGGGCTCTGGCCACATTTGTTTTGGTTGGCCTCTGTTTTTTCGTGTCCTTTGGCATTTTGTATATAGCCACCCATATAGACTTGTATTTCCATTTTATATATATATATATATATATATATATATATATATATAGATTACAGGAGTATCGCCTCAAAAAACGAAAGAGGTCAGAATACTTACATCTCACGTCCCTATAAATATATCTATTTTTTTTAAAAAGGTATTATATCACTTTTCTGCGCATATTTTTAATTAATTAACTGTTTTAATTTGATTGTTGAATTAGGGGTGGAACATGTTGGAGGATATATGTTCGAAAGCAATATTCCTAAAGCCGAAGCCATTTTCATGAAAGTATGCTCATTTCAATATTTTTTAATAAGAAAACCTACTTTATGACATTTCAATACAGACAAGTCTAGCTAGCTAGCTAACTATATACATTTTTTTATACTAATTAAATGAACCTTTTGTAGAACATAACTCACAATTGGAGCGACGAGCACTGCTTGAAATTGTTGAGGAACTGCTACGAAGTTGTACCTGATGATGGGAAGGTGATCATCATGGAGTTTATCACTCCACAAGTACCTGAACCAAAACATTCGATGAGGAATTTCTACCAATTAGATGTTATTGTGATGGTAGTGTCTGGGGGAGGGAAAGAGAGAGATGAGGAAGATTTCAATGTGTTAGGCAAAAAGGCTGGATTTGCATCAGTGAAGACTACATGTCGTGCTTATGGTTATTGGATCATAGAACTCCGCAAAAGCCCATAGATATGCGGTAGTTTATGTTTAGTACTTACTATATAGCTTGCAATAAGTTGGCATGGCCTCATTTGAACTTTTTTTTTTTGGTAATTAAAACTCATATATTTGAACTTATATTTAAAGTCTTGTTGATGTCTATTGTTATGATCAGTGACAAAATGAGCCCAATTGATGATATCAATTAGCGATAAAGCTAAGCAACACAAAAAAGAAAATTAGGCTCGTCTAGATATATCAATTACGGATATCACAAAGAAAAAAAATGATTCACACGCACACGTGGGCATATTAATAGGGTTGGGCCGGGGTTCATCTTGCATAAAATCAATTGGTTCGTGCTAGGATTTAATCCACAGTAACGTTTTTTATATTTCTGATGTGGGATTATATATTTTAACGCTATTATCACTTGCCAAACATATATCTATTGTTAAAGATGCGCGCACACAAACATGCCTAAGGCCTATCCTTATAATTTCTAGGTCAACACAAATGGGTCTAGACTCCACTACTAGCCTAATTAAGTCTTCGAACATAAGCTTTTCATCTTGCTATGATACCATTTAGAAATTAATGGGTCTGAAGAGTGTTAGGCCACACACGCATAAGTGGGCACGTAAATGAGTTGAAACCGTTAAATGTCCAACTATTCCAGAGTTATTTTTTGGGACTGAGCTCAAGCCTTTCGACCCAAAATAACAAACACATCTCTATTTTTTGTTTTAAAGTACATTTCTAATTTTGACAAGTACTCTTTGACAAAAAAAGAGCTTGGCTTTATAAAACATCCAATGCTCTTGCACCTCTTCTTGAAATTCTTAACCAAATTAATCCCTCACACGCCAGTACCTCCCTTCCAACCGCACTGACATCGTTGTTGTCCCGCTGCCGTCACCATCCTCATCGCTTCCGACCTCCCCGCTCCCACCTCTATTGAAACGACACGTTACCTTAAGCTAGTGATTAATGTTAAATTGAATCCTAATTAATTAACCCGAGTTAAGCTTGTGTTTAAATCCGAAGTACCTTAATTAGCGTGTGTATGGGTTTGTATGATGTTTGGTGTTTGTGTGACACGTTTAGTAAATTTATAGTGTCACGGCCCAAATAATTAATGCACGTTTAATCTGTTAATCAGGACAAAATGACCCTTGATATGGGACCCGCAACGCGATACGTGTCACTACCGAGGCACGGTGGCCGAAGTAAATGTTATATTTGTTGTGTTGTATGCCTTATGTACTGTATATGTGTAGACAACTAAGTCATTTTCGGGTATGCTGATACCGTGACGAGCGAGGACGCGCCTCGAGTCGCGTGCCAACGTGGGCCCGAGGTAGCAGCTCGTGGGGTAAGTGTAACTAGTTCAATTATATTGCATAATAAATAAATAAAATGAATGAGATATTAACCACATCTAATATATATATATGGGCCAAAGTTAAGAAAAAATATATTTCACTAGATATACACACACACATCTTAAGAAAGAGTGTTAAAGAAAAAATATATATCACTAGATATACATCTAGATATACACACACATCTTAAGAAAGAGTGTTAAGTATGGGACACAAAGGACAAGTGATGTGAGCAAGTCCACCCGATGTGCCTCGAGATACGTGTGTAGTTGAGATGAGTGGCTCACATTCAAGACACCCAAATTATATATATATATATATATATATATATATATATATATATATATATATATATATATATATATATATATATCAATTGGTCAAATTGAGTCCCCAAAGTCCATCGTAATCAATTATCTCTCAAATAAAAAAAAAATCGAAATAGAGAAAAGAAAAGAAAAACGAAACAAACAGAGGAAGGAACCCGATGAGGAAAAGAGAGAGAGAGAGAGAGAGAGAGAGAGAGAGAGAGAGAGAGAGAGAGAGAGAGCAAGCTCGAAGAAGGTGAAGCGAGGTGAGTTGGATTTTTCGTTGTGGTTGTGTGGTTTGCTGTTGTTGGTTGTGTCGTTGTTGTTGTCTCGACCTCCATGGAAGGTTCGGCCATGGAGGCCAAGAAGTGTGAGGAGGAAGATGGCAGGGGTATCTCCCTTGCCATCGACTACAGTTGGGGTTGGAGATGGGAGCCAACCCAACTCCTCAAGCAAAATAAAAATAAAAAAAATATTTCCAACCAAACCAGTTACTATGTCCCGGGTTCGTGCATCAGCCCAATGGGCCGGGCCGGGAGGCCTAGGCGAGGCTCGGCCAATGTGGCGAGCCAGGCCCAGGGCCTTAGATAGGGTCGGGTCATACCCGGTTAGGTCGACCCGACCCAAATAAAATAAAATTAAAAACAAAAAATAAAATAGAAAAAGAGAGAAAATTAACAAGAAAATGCTGAAAATTCAGGAAAATTCCAGAAAAACTAGGAGAAATTCTGAAAAATTATATTTCGACAAACGAAACATAAATTGATAAATTTTTATGAAAAATAAAATATTCAAAATTTCAGACGCAACTTTTACGGGGGTTTACCTCGAAAAGCATGAAATTGGCAAATTGGTCTCGAATTCAATTTCGATCAATTTAGGAATTTTGAATAATGAATTGTGACTCTAAATTAATAAAGTGTCAAATGTTAGGACCACAAAGGAGCTATTACGAGGTTTGGGTACGTACATCGACGCGACGAAAAGCCGAATAGCTTAGGAATTGATGTGTGTATATAAGTAAGCTGATTGAGACATTTATTTACATTTCATTCCATTTATTTATTTATTCTCAGTTATTCAAACCGAATTGCCTTTGACATCCATATGCTATGACTTGTTCAGTTTTCATTTGATGATGTTGCTCATAGCATACTCTGTCGAGTATATCATTGATTCCAATTCCTCTATTTTGTCATGTTGATTGTTGTGTATGAAAGTCAGTGATATAGCATGCTATTATGTCAGTTTGTTTTGTTTTGACTCTAATCCTTTGTGCATTAGTATGCAGTTACATTTCTTGGATTCTATTACCGAGTCATTATTGAAAATGAAAGTGGTTCTTGTGGTTAGGGTAATTTGATGATAGAAATTTAGCATTCATACGGGGACTTTTCGAGATGATAGGGAATTTCTCCACTACCTTGCATGACACACGGGGTAACGTGCCTCGAACGGGGTAACCAGACCTCAGGGTTTGTTGGCGCAAGAATAACTTGGGTGAACATGACGAGTTTTAAAACTCGGGTATGTTAGCAAGTATACATTCCGATGACGACTAATTCACTTGGAATAGAAAATGCGTAATCGTAAGTATGACCTTTTGAATTTATGATATAGAGCTCAATTTGTAATGAAATGATATAGAGCAGAGCTCAAATTGTAGTGGACAGGCTGATGTGATGAAGATCACGACTGACCGACCCTATTCCATTACTGCTTAGCCTTAAGTCAGTTTCATATTTGGTTAACTCAAGTATCTCTTTGCGCGGTGTTTCTTTCAGCATAGTTGCTATTTAAATTATGCCATTTGATACTTGTTGCTTATTTAGGAATGTTGATCAATGCCTCTCAGTATTACTTAAATAATTTCTTGTACTCACCGTCTAGTTTGTGACAATGGGTGCAGATCAACCGAGTAGCCGACCAGACAAAGAGAAGATTGGTGACTACTTCTGAGCCAGTGGAGGACTGCTACGACATATTTTTATACGCTTTGTATTCTTTTGTATTACATTTTTATGTACATGCTATTTTGCTTTTTGGGTTGAGCGATAGGAATATAGGACTAGACACATGTTGTATATATCACCATTTTTGTTTATATATGCATGTGATCTCTATTTTCTGGGTTTTCCACAATAGGTTAGGCCTTAGTATTTAATGTCCACTAAATAAGACTTCTGCTGAATAACTTGTTAGGTTGAAAATTTTAAATTAACTCTGATTTATAGACAACCATAGGTTAGTAAGTAGAACTAGTTTGCTAACTGTAGGCGGTATCATAATTGGTAGATGTAGATGTTTAGGTGTTTAATTAAGGCTGACTAGTTCCTTGTTAGGTCCTATAGGGAAGATTATGGCTTAATTGAGATATTAAGGCTTAATTAAGAGATTAGGCCGTGTGGTGCCCTTATTTGTAGTTGGGGCCGTCACATATAGGTTGTTGTATTAATGGAAAATTTATATAAGCCTAAAATAGTGGAATAAAAAATTGATTAATAAATTGCCAGTACCAAGTGCTATAAGAGAGTAGTGAAATGAACGTACACGCCCGAGAATATCCATTGGCATGGCTGGTGAATTTATTGGCAATAAAATATACAAGATATATATATATATTTATATATAATTGATATATATATATATATATATGTATATATATTAATATATAAATAAAAATATAAGTTTGATTTGATTATTATGGATCGTTGGATCGCTCCGAGATGAGCAAAAGTGATTGATTGTGTTAAGATGTGTGCCACTTTAAGGCAGTGTCACTTTAACACAATGATCACTAAATCAGCATCAAGATAGAGCGATGCATGTCTCAAAGAAGATCCATATATATATATATATTAAAACCGATTCATACTTATCAATGTTTGATCGGTTCAGAGAGAAGAGAAACAACTGAGGTTGATCTATCGTGAGAGTAGCCATGAAGGAAAAAAAGATCATCACAACTAGATTTAGCTTTTTCCACAACTGAATTGAACATTCGTGAGTGATTTATCAAGTTCTTTCATATTTAGTTTTGAATTTTCAGTTGAATTAGAGAAGAATCTCTGTGAATTGTGGTTGTTGTTTAATTTTGGAAATGGATTAAGATCTTATTAAAGTCCCTCCCTGAAGTTATGGGGAGTGATTTGTTATTTATGTATTTGATTTGTAGGTGAACATGGGCTGCTGCCTTATTCTCTGTTGAACACTCGATGATGGATAGCGCTCCCTGCAGCAGAGAAAGGCGGTCCCATCAAGAACAGTTAGGTGACCAATTGGTGGAGCACACTTCGCCAAATGAGGAAGCGCGCTCCCACCTCAGAAAATATCAGTTCTGCTGATTAATTCACGTATTTTTCTTAGGACTTTAGGACTGATTTATGGGCTTGAAATATATTGTATAAGCTTTTATCTATCTCAAATGGTTTATGATAGGTTATCAAACACTAAGAAAGGTCGAGTAGCTCAGAAAGTTAGGAAATTGGAAACAAAATCGAACGGAAGAAAAAACGGATTCGCTTATTTATCAATATTGCATGAATATTGTAGTATATGTAGTGCATATAGTTTATGGACTGAATGAGGGAGGTTATGTACACTGTGATGTGTTTAATAAAATGGAAAACTATATATGATGTGATATGCGAAGTGAACCCTGGAGTTGAGAATAGGGTGTATAGGATATGTGTTTAGTTCCTGACCTAAATGTTAAATCCTACTCAGCCAAATAGGTTGCGTGGATTACACGTTCACCATAGGGTTTAAGATAGAACTATTAAATATTAATGGATTGGCTAAATGACACATCGGGCAATGTGTTGGTCTAGTAATCGCATTAACGGGGTCGGTGGTAATAGACCTACTTTTACAAATGAAATGAGAATCACAATGTAATAGCCATTGACTATTTGACTTGCATCTATTTATTTATTAAATTACTTGTTTTTCATGATCTTATTAGCTATGTTTTGTCCATATTGTTATCGCATATCACTCTTGATTATTATATGGAATGTTGATATTATGTGAATCCTTACTTAATGAGAAAGTTTAAATGCTCACCCCAAATTTAACATTTCAGGTTCTTAGTCCGGCGCTTTAGCGAAAAGGAAATAGGAGATTTATGAGTTTTATTGTTTTCTCTTTGATGTAATGAACCTTCTTGTATATATATTGTTTGAATTATATTATTGTAATATAACAAGGTTAGGAGGTTTTTCTAAATAAGTATTGATTTTTATAAACTAATGATTTCAGTACATTATTTTTATTATCGAAAAAGTTTTAATTTTTCACTGCGTATACTTTGATTTATATTTCGATATTAATATACATATTGAGTTTATCAAGTAAGGAAAGAGATGTTGCTGGCTCTAGTTAATTATGGCTGGAGTACTGGGGCTTAACTAGGGTTTCAGGCTAGGTATCGCCCTAATCAGGATTGGGGATGCTGCATTTATCACCATTTTTATCTCTCTTTTTCTCCCTTTCCAGATTTGTTTGTTAACTCGACAATATATGAGAGAGAGAGAGAGAAGGTGGCAGTAGTGAGATTGGAAGCAATGGTGAAGGTGGTGGTGACGGCGGTGGTGGCAGTGGGTATGAGATAGGTGTGCATGTAAGTTATATGGTATGGATACTAAAGGCACCAGTGGGCAAATAGCAACTCCAAAAAAATAATATTACCAAAGCTAATTTTCTATTTAAAGCATTTAGTAGTTTTCTTATTAATATTACAAGCTCACAAGGAGAAACCTCCATATAATTAAGAGGTATTTTTACCCCAATTACAAACTCATAATTAGTAGCACAAATAGATAACTAACATTTAGGGGACATACCGAATAAAGTATATTAGATCCGTAAAACTTAGTTTAGTCACAATGAATCGATAGGGTCTATATTCGAGTCTAATTGGTGTAACAAGAACCCATCTAAACACTACGAAAATGGTCAAATAGCAACAAAAAATAGTGACATACTAGTATCTGTCGCTAAACCAACTCCGTAAATTAGCAACAAACCATAACTTGCCGCTAATCTACCGCTAAATTTTGGAGCCAATTGTTCCTCCCAAGTTCTTATCGCTAATTTGTCATTAGATTTAATGTCTGAATAGCAACAAGCCTTGAGATACGAATATGTATGCATGTCGCTCTAACGAGGCCTCATTCTTTGTTAGCGATAGATTAGTGGCATACCTGTATGTCACTAATGCGTAGCTATTTTGTTGATAACTAAGAGTCAAACGGCTCGTTTTCCCCATTAAACTATAACCCTCATTTCTTTCACGATTTCCTCTTGTCCTATTTTCTTTCATTTTCTCTCCTCTCGACTGCCCTCCGACCACCGCCTCTGGCCTCTCTTTCTACCTTTTGCCATTACTCTATGTTCCCCCTCTCTGAACATCTCTCAATCTCCCATTCCTTTCTACCTCTACACTTTTCACTAAAACTCTCTCGTCTCTCCATTCCTTCGTCAAAGTTGTCGCCTCCTTTCATCGTGGCTACCAATCAGTTACTTAAAAATGCAGCTGCATCTCTCCTCTCTCATTTCTTCATTGACAATTAGAGTTTTTTTAGAATATTTTCTTGTTTTAAATTAATTAGGTTTAGGGTTTTTATTAATTATTTGTTGTTGTTTTAAGTTTTTTATTAATTATTTCATTTTAAATTAATTATCACCGTCCTCATCGTTGTTGACCTCCTCTCCCCCCCCCCCCACCTCCTTCACCTTCTCTCGCCTATTTTCTACATTTATCGGGCAACTCGACCAGATTTGGAAAAGGGGAAAGAGAGAGGGGAGGGGAGGACGATAATGTGATAGCTTAAACCTCTAATCTACGCACTTTTTGGCCTAATCCCGTCATTAAGCCCTAACCGCAGTCATGTAGGACTTAACAATGTACTAGTCAGCCTTTTGTCTTATTTTTCTCGTAACTCATGTTCAGGATAAGTATTTCTCTTTTCTCATTATTCAAAATTTTCATAATTAATTAAATTTTTTTATACATTTTAATAATTTAGTGGAAGTCTTAAATAATATTGTGAAAGAAATCACAAAACACCTATATGTAGAAACCAAGAAATAGATCACATGTATTTATATCAAAAGTGGAGAGAAATAGTGTAAAATCATGCATCGGTCGATGAGTTTAGTCTTTCAACCCAATATACATGATAAGTACATATTTAAGCATTATTTAATATAGTGTGTAGTGTGATTTTGAACCTTAATTCTCTATTTCGTAATGACAATCTCTCATTTGTATCATTTGTAAGTTTTGAGGACTCGAAGTGAAGAATTGGAGCAAAAATCAGAAGAATTGGGCAAAGAACAAATTCTGGATAACCATGCCGCCAATCTATAACACCCACATAGCCGCATAGCACCGTTCACGACGTAGAACACTATTGGAGCGAAGACAAACACATTCTCGAGACATTGATCCGCGTTACCACTCACGCCGTGAGATCATGCCCATACCATGAAATGTAAAATCACGATGTGAAAAAGAGATTTGAGACTTAGGAAAACAACGATCCTCATCGCCACTCACGCTGTGGTATCAAGGCCATGGTGTGGAACACAAGGTCACAACGCTGATTGAAGACTTGAACCAATTGGTGGGCAGTGATCCACACGGCCAGTTCATGCCCACAACGTAACTCCCAGTGTGGAACGTGAAACACGAATTTTTGCCCAGATTTTTGGATATTTAATTTTAGGAAGGATTTTTAGGTCGAGTATGAATAGGAACTCGATATTTTTATTGTGTTTTCAACCTTTATTTACGAAAGAACTTGGATAATTGGTGTTTAATCTCATTATGTCCGACTTAACTTCATTGATCTAGACAGGAAGTGAATCAAACAACTCTTTTTGGCATCAAATTTTATGTGAGACCTATTTTATTTCAACTCCATTATTTCTCTCGGGTATTCTATTCCTTTTAGTATTATTTGATTGTTAAGGTTAAGCTTTGATACATTGCGAAGGACCCTTGGATGTGTCTAGGTGGAACCTATCGCCAGTGAGTTGATTGCATACGTAATCGTGCAAGAAGACTCATACACATGGCACTTGACCAAATTGATTGACTCTGGGAACTGGTCAAATACCTTATAGATCTATGCTAAATTGGATGCATTAGTGATCTAGTTGTCTAGGTTTAGTGTTTTCACAAAACCTAAAGCGGCCTTTGTGGTAAACCAAAGGCGCATGTCTAGGATTATGCATTTGACTAGAAAAGTAGTCATCGATTGTACCTTGGCTATCAAATAGAGGAAAAAGAAGAACCAGGCGTGCGCTTAGTTCTATAGCTACTCTAGGATACTATTGATTTGCATATCTTTATATGGATTGACGATCATAGAGTGTGTAATATGTTGATTGAGGAAGTTTGAGAAACCGAAAGTTTATGTTGTCTTTCCGACTATTTTCTTTACAAAGTATGATCGAATTCTTGTTTTTGATGAAATCATTTGAAACCCATATTTGTCCAAACCCCCGATTCACCTTTTTGTTTTTAAGTTTAAGTTAAAACCTTTAGTTTTCATGAATCGACCCCGTGCTTGCCACTGCTGCATTCTTGTGGTATTTGGTAATCTATTTGGGATTATATTTTAACGTGTTCAACATTCGTCAGTACAACCCAAGACATATGTAAAATACATATGTAATAAATATAAACAAGTGAAACCTAAAAAAAATGGTAGCAGATAGTAGTCGAGGGCTTAGGGGTAGTCGTCGATCTTCTCCTTCCCCGGTCTGCTACTTGGTGGATCTGTAATTGTCATAAAAATGACAATTCTAGTGAGTAAATCATATGGCCATTCATTTCACATTTCCAAGTATACAAAAATCGATAACCAAAAGTATATAATAGCTACAAAAGAAAAGCTGAAAGACGTGTATGCAAATATGTACCAAGTACATCAAAACGAACATATTAGATAGTACACAAATAGAGGTTCGGTCAGTCGTGAGATTCGTCACATCAACTTATATACTTGGTCGTGAGCTACGCCACATCACCCAATAAGGAGTGCCTACATCCCCAAGGACTTTAACCAGTCTTTCGCGCTAACTCATAAATTTAGGGAACCTAAACGTGTGGATTATCACACAAACACTAAAAACCATCATATATCATGAATCCAAAGAAGACCAACATATAAACATATGAACATGGATGTGAATAACACCAGATGATAATAAATACAATAGCATGTTATTTCTCATCATATTTGCTCAGGGGTCAATAATAACAAGGAGTCTAAGACATGAAATGAAACTAAATAGAATAAAATGCCATGAAACAAGCCAAACTATGATTTCGAAAACTTATATTAGGCATAAATAACATACATAAATACCACGACATTAGAAAGTTTGGGAACAAGCAAATTTGTCAAAGTGATTGTATTTCAAAGTTAAAATAGAATTCAAATGAAAATGAATGTCTGACAGGTTTACTTACCTCAAATGCACACGATTCCTAGCATAAACCAGTTCCCGACCACTTCAAACTCACATCTTACACCCAGGTGTTGAGTTTTTACACTCTTAAAGCGCTCGTGTATTGTTTATAGTGTGTTTGAATAGCTTAATAGAGGTTTGACTAAATTTTTATGTTTTAGAAATTTAGTAAAAATTGCAGATTTTTTGTTGTTCGAGTCATTAGTGCACTTATTTGGCCATATTAGCGCACTAACAACCCTTAGCGCGATAGATTGATTCATTAGCTCGTTAGGCATGCTTAAACCTAGAATTATGGGTTTCCTACGGGAATCTACCAATTTTGACCCTTGGGACCCTTGTTCCCTTCACAAAAGGTCTCAAACACTCTATACACATTCAAAATACATTTTATATCAATAATTCTTGAATTAAACTAGTCAATTGTTTCAAAATTGTATATTTTGTTTAAAAACACTTGAAAACTTTGATAGATCAAAAATTCCTCAAATCAACACCAAATTTAAAACTTCTTTATAGCAAATTAACGAAAGTTCCAAAGGAATCTAGTGGTAATATCATATTTTAAATACAAGTAGAGGTAAAAATTAATGTCATAAAATTCCTCTCTCCAACTGCCTCCTCTCGCTTCTCTCCAGCCTCTCTCGCCTCTCTCCAGCCTCTCTCGCCTCTCGCCTCTCTTGCCTCTCTCTGGCCTATCTCGCCTCTCTCTGGCTGCCTCTCCCGCCTCTCGCCTCTCCGGCTTCTCACGTCTCACATCTCTCTGGCCTTTCTCGCCTCTCTCCAGCCGCCCCTCAGTACTGTTGAATCTCCTTAGATTTCTTCTTTTGTAAATTTCATATCTATTATTTTGGATTTTTTTGTTGTATTAATTAGTTTGTTGTTGAACAAATTTTTTTTTAGTTTAAAGAGTTTGTTGTTGTTTTAGATTATTTTTTTTGGAGAACAACAGTTTTGGATTTGTTATGTTGATTTGTTTTTGTTTTTTGAAGTTGTATTGTTTTTATTTTAAAAATAATTTGGTTTTTTAAAAATAACTTTTTTGTCAACCGATCAGAAAATAGCAACGGGTTTTAGCGACGGCTCCCCATCTCCAATCCGTTTCTATTTCTGACACCCGTCGCTTTTTTTGATAAAAAAAAAATTGTATTGCTATAGTGTTCAAAAGTAAACCAAAAATAGGTTGAGACTTTTGTTCCGCAATCCGAAAACAAAAATATATGAATGTCGTCGCTATTTTGGTATAGCGACGTAGCGGCAGGTTCACCCTTGGTGCACGGGCCCGCATCTTTGAGAGACGTTCGTGCACGCCTTGAGATACACTCCATGCGTGTTATGCATTGAGAACTATGTACGCACACCTATTTTTATGTGGGGCCGCATGGTATGTCACCATGGATGTAACTTAGGAGTGTCATTGTAGAATCTTCAATCTTTAAATTTAATTGCTTATTGTACTTCTAGACACATGTCACCCAATTATCTATATATCATTTTCAATTAATTGATTCTTCTCTGCATATCCTTTATATATATATATATATATATATATATATATATATATATATATATAAAAGCATACAACTAGAACGTGACTTCCATGCTCCACTAAAATATATTGGAAAACTAAGGCCTTAATTAATTAATTAACTGATTTGTATTAACTTGGATGCACGTAAATTGTCTTTGAAAAAAAAAAAAACCTGGATTCACATTATGATAGCTCCCTCTTTCACACTCGCCAACATTAGTTGACAACCTAATAGTTTTGTTCCTTTAGATACACATCAAGACATGCGCGCGCACATTTCAATGCAAAAAAAAAATTTATAGGAAAGAAACATCTTTTGTATCCATCAAAGTTTGAACCCAAGATCTCTTACTTTTAAATCTCATACTAAATCATTGGGTCATTCAATTGATTACGTTTCAATGCAAAATTAAGGACAATAGCAAATGTAAGTGCCAAAAGTACATGGTTACCAACTCTTTTTTTTTTTTTTTTTTTTTTTTTTTTTTTTTTTCAGAACATGGTTTTCCAATCATTTGTACATGGTTACCCAAAAGTACAAATGATTGGTTACCGAATCATTTTCTTATAAACTATCTAGTAGTGAGAGGTTTTTAGGACATCTAGAATTGATACTTGGTTATTGATCGATGTCAATTGATTTACGTATCGATAGTTGTGCGCAAATAAATCCATGTATATTAGAGAAACACCAACAACCAAATGTCTAACACGGGTCACCCTAGCATTCTCATATCTAGTATTATAATATATGATATGCCAATGTCATGTCCTCCTAAAAGAATCCATATTAATTAGTACTTAGTTGTCCACTTGTCCAATAATATGTTATATAAGTTATAGTGATCAACCAGTACTCTTAATATATAAATAGGGTAATGAACAGATTGCATTTCTCGTCATCCATATCAATTACTCACTGCATCAAAGCACGTACCATCACAATTGTCATATATATTTTACTTGGTTTCATTTTTGGTTAAGAATGGCTTCTTCTTCAAAGGCTTTCCTCATAATTTTGGGCATTGTGCTACTAATTGGAGCTTTCACTGTCAACTCTGAGGCTGCTAGAGCTTTAGTCAATTCTACAACCACAGTGAAAAATGCTGGGGAGTAATATTTTTGCATGTCATAAATACAATTAAAATTCATAACTTCTACACGGGCCGAGGTGTTAGAGTTGTAATATAAATTAATAGTCTTAAAGTTTTTAAATTAGATTTAAGGTTTCCTAGTTTGAATATTGTTTCTAATTAATTAATTTGGTTTTATGAGTCAAGTTTGTTGGTCCATTAATTCCCCAATTTGATTTTAGGGCTTATATGGATGAGTCATTCTCTTGTGAAATCAAATCGACTTTAAGGGCATTGTCCTCTTTCCGAATCTTTTTTTTTTTTTTTTTTGGAAAACTGATGGCTCATCCATTCGCTAGAGATAATATTGCATGTGTCTCTATAATTATGTAGTTGAGTTATATATATATATATATATAAGATAATTATACAATAGAGCCCACCCAAATATATACTTGCAATGGGAACTATATCTATATATGTTCTTATGTGTTGCCAATATCACTTAATAACATTTAATGCAATTAATGCACAAATGTATTACGTACCCTCTAGATCGTAATCCAATGATCCAAAAGTGATGAGTATATATTCACCATATTTATTTTGGGTCTCGTTGTAAGTAGAACTCATAAAAACTTATTTTTATTATTCAAGTATGTTGTGTGTGTATATATATATATAGTTGGTTATAAGAACATTGATTACAATATACAATTATAAAGTCTCAAATTAAATGGTGATCGATCATCTTAATTTGTGTTGTGGTTATTGCAGTGGAGGGAAAAATGGGTGGAGGTGGAGGTGGAGGTGGAGGTGGAGGTGAAGGTGAAGGAGAGACAAGTCATGCGCGGAAATTGAGTGTTTTGGGCGACGCATTCTTGTGTTTTGGGAAATCAATTATCGGTATAAAATGTTAATTTCCAAGAGATTTTTTGATAGTTGAGGGAATTCAAGCCACAGTCACTACGTACTCCAGTTGTCACTATATGTTACAATATTATGAGTGATCATGTGTGTGATTTTATTATTCGATTAATTGTAATGGTGTTTTGATTTTAATATTTACTTGATCATGATGTAATTAATAAGGATGATCGGCTGCATGCATGCATGCATGCTATATGATTCGTCGATTTGTTGCTGCCAACCTATGTAGGTCGGTAGGTACGCGGTGTGAATTTTCATTTTTTGCACAAGGTTTGTTTTGTGCAATGTTTTAATTTCCTGGTTTGGTGATCAGATCTATTGCCTACGTGCTTTAGTACCAAAATGAAATACGTATGCACTGGTGATGTTATTTGTTAATTATTTAATTATTGAGTGATTTTGTTTCATCTCTTATAATTATTGACCTTAAAAAGGAAAGACTATGTACAATTTTTGTAATATATTATGTTGGCCTAGGTGAGAGAGTTTCGTGAATTAGTTCATTTTGATATAGGTTTTAGTTTGAAATTAAGTGGGGGATTGCTCTAAATATGACAAGGTCAGATAGGGAGTTTTACTCCAAACTTATAAGCCATATTTATCATTTTAATTAGTGTAATAAAAACCACATGACTTCCAACATTTAACAGGTTTGGAAGAGTATGCCAAATTAAGCATATCAAGGAGATAAACGAGATATCACTCGCCAAAAAAACAAAAAAGTCTTGATGCGCACCCTACATCTAGAACCTCATTCTACCCCGATTAATCGAGCTCGGGCAAGATAAGCCCACAAATAGCTAGGACAAAGCTCTTTGAACGAAAACGACTCTATTTGTAGTACTAGTACTCTGTTAAAGCGACGAACAACGACGCGCATGAACGGCAAACACTAGCTAGCTTGTCGCTGTTGTTCCTAGTCGATAATAAATCAAGGGATGCCAACATGGAGATGCGTGTCATTGGGTCACAAAAGCATTTTTTCTACCGAAAAATACTTGGGTGCCCCAACATAGACACTCAACCCCAACGTAGACACTCAAGTCGGAGATGCGCTCGTCTTTTGTCTTTCGATATATCTCGAAGTAATAACGCACACGCTTTAATTAGAAAGAAAAATGTGTTGGTGCCCCAGTGCACAAGCCAACATGAATACGCACTCATCTCGAGAAACATACACCCTCAAAAATTAAAGGCAGCTGGACGAGTCCATGTCCCACCTACACGTCGGTCCCAAAACACCAAAGCATTTTCCTTTCCTATAGTAGTATGTTATTATTCCACAAGGGCCTCGACTCACTCCATTCCCCATGAGCTATATATATAATGTTAATAGGTTGGGATTAAAAGAATAGTCAGAATCATTATGTACTATATATATATAGTTATATGTTAAAGAGCAACATAAAAACTATTACTTGCAACTTCTTCCAGAGATAATAGATGGTAAATTAGGCGAGAAATTTATTCCTTGGATTGCCTAACTAATCCAATATTTATATCAGATTTGACATAGAACATTTAACATCTCTGACCTAGGCTTACACAAGGCCTCTAAAGCCTTGGCCTTAGGCAAAAGGAACTGAACCCCTTCACTCATATCGATTGGTTCATCACCAATCTTCTCCCACTCAAAGCACCGAAGAACTGAACCCAAAGCTAATGTTATGGTGTGCATGGCTAATCCATCACCAGGGCAGCCTCTACGCCCAATCCCGAATGGTATAAACTTGAACTTATTGTTGATATTACCTTGTCCTAAGCTCTGCGATTGCATGAACCTTTCGGGCATGAATTTATTAGGTTCCGACCACAGCTTTGGGTCTCTGTGAATTGCCCACGCATTGGCTACTATAATCGTGCCACTCGGCACATCATATTGGTCTACCTTACACTCACTTGCTGACGCATGAGGGAAGAGGAACGGTGCAGGTGGGAAGAGTCTTAGCGTTTCTTGGACGATGGATCGAATGTAGGGGAGGTTGGAGAGATTCGAGTCTTCGAGAAGGCAGTGTGGCTCAATGTTGTGGTCAAGTTCGTTGAGAGCTTTTTGAAGCGTCTCGGGATTATTCAGTAGTAGTGACATTGCCCATTCTAAGGTCATGGCTGTTGTGTCTGTGGCGCCTATAAACATGGCCTGCATAAAATAGATTCATACATAAAGTAAACATTCTAATTAAATCATTTCAAAAAAAAAAAGAACATTCTAATTAAATAAATTGATTGACTTTTTTTTTATTAAGAAAAACTGATGGAGACAATGGAAGATAGTTTAATTCGTGAAGTATTAATTTTATTATTGTCATTATTATTTTTTATAAGAAAAAAATTAATTAAGCAACTTGCCTTTATCAAAACTTTTTTTTTTTTTTTGAAGACTACTTTTTTAAGACTTTGATTGTATTTGGAATCACGTATTTAGATAAATCTTTTAAAGAGTAAGAAGAAAAATCTCTTAATAAATAAGTTAAATTTTTTTTAACTTTTTAATTAAGTAATTTTCCTCTTAAGAAACTCATCAACTTTTTCTGCTAATGAATCTTTTTCAAACCAAGGTCTTGTTTGGTATGAGGTGAAGATATCTCCAAGGAGATAACTCATAAGGAGCTGAGAACTAATCTCGTTTGGTTGCCCAACTTGCCTGCAAGTTATCTCCCAACTTACACCCTAAGGTGTGAGATATCTCCACACCAACCCCCTAGGGAGTTATCTTCCAAGAGTTGTAGACAAAATTACCCTTCGTGAATAACCTTTTTATTACTCACCTTTCTCTTGTTTGAAGACTATTTTTTTCAATTCATATTTTTTATTGTTTAAAATTTAAAACTTTCTTACAAGTTTAAAATTGAACCGAACATGAAAATATTAACTCTAATGAATTAACTTCAAGGACATAACTCACAATTAACACTGTAATTAACACTGTAAGTTATCATAAATAAACCAAACGAAAGCCCAAACACACGCTTTTCTCGATACGAAAACAAAATGTTCCTCTCCCTCTCTCCCCATGCACACCTATGCTTATGTTCTTGCATATATATCTTCTTCACCGGCCACACCTATATATGTTGGTCTATAATTTGGCGTATCTTCAAATCTTCAATTTGACTCCAATAAGACAAAACAATTAAAACCTCACCAAATTTGTTCTGATTTAAAAAATACATCAACACAAGCAACACACCATCGATCACTGATCGCATATTATTGTTTCCAAGGACCCCATTGAAAACAAGAATATAGCTTAATAGGAGAGTTTGAGACTCATGGATACAAACGTCAAGACTATAGCGAAGCTTCCTCTCTCTTGATCTTGAACGAATTAAGGGTATCTTTTTCAAATAAATGACATAAAATACCTTTGTAATACAACATCAACATAGCCTCTGTCCCAAATTAACTGAGATCGGCTACATGGATCAAATTTTTTCATTGTGCTCGATTAAGTACAATTGATGGTGAGCTTTGCAAACCATTCAAATCCCTCCTAATTAATGCATCCCATGTTAACTTTGGTCTGCCCCTACCTCGTCGAATTTCTACAATTTCTATTAAGTCAAGTTTTCTAATTGGGGCATTTGTAGGCCGTCTTTACAGGTGACCAAACCATCGCAACTGTCATTCCCTAATTTTTGTATCAATTGGTGCTACTTCTACTTGTCTTTGAATTTCTATATTTCTTAAACACTCAATTTTTAAATAAAAGGTTTCTAAACTATTTTAACCAAACACTTTAATATAAATTCTAATAAAAAAAAGTGGTAATGAATAATCACTAAAATTTTATAAGACGTTGAGTTACTAAACATCACTTGGATGGGACTTGAGGCCTGCCTCTTCCTTTAGTTTATATTTATATATATGTGGAAGTACTAGATTATTATTAGAGACAATGAAAGATAAGAAATTAATAAAATGAGAAATTAAGTATTTTTTGTGTATGGCGGTGAGGGTTTAGCTTACTAGTATGATCCCTTTGATGATCACGTGGTTATATTGCTCAGGATGCTCTTGTTGCAAAGAAAGCAACACATCCAATATTGACTTGGGTTTCTTCTTCGCCAAACAGTTTGAACGATATCTCTCTATCATCTCTTCGAAATAAGCATCTCTATTCTTACTGCTGGCTGCCAAACTTTTCTTAACCTTAAACACATCAAAATAGTTGAAGATCGGAAGATAGTCTCCTGGAGCCAAGAACAAGATCGGCACCTTAGCGCCTCGAAGAACATCGAAAAACCAATTATTCTCTTTAGTATGGCACAACCCTTCCCCAATAGGCTCCCCTGTTAACATAGACATTGTAGAATTGAAAGTCAACTCAAAGAACTTCAACTTGAGATCAATCTTGCGAGGGGCGCCAATATTGTTGGTGCTCTTATAGAGGTCTCTAAGGAGGCATCGAACAGCGTCATGGCGGACGTCGGACGATGCATGGAGACTTGTCGAGGAGAAGATATTAGTGGCGGTTAAGCGGCGGAGGTTACGCCAGTGAGGGCCGTAGTCGGTCATGGAAATTTGAGAGTAGTTGTAGCTATAGTAGTCGAAGGCGATGGAGTGGGGGCGGTTGGCGAAGGCCACGTCGTTCTTGTGGATACATTCTTCGACTGCGTGAGGCGAAGAAAGGACGATGACGTTGCGAACGCCCAGTTTGAGGAGCATGTAATCGGCATATTGGGTGGAGTTGGAGGAGATGGCTTGTAAGGTGCGGTGGAAAGGAGTAGCGGAGAGTACTAGGCGGAGGTGGCCTATAATGGGGAGTGCGCCGGGTGGGCTTGGTGGGAGGTTCTTTTTAATAGGTTTGATTAATCGGTATACGGTGAGTGCAAGGGTGGTGATGAAGAACAAAACGAAGAGGAAGTCCATTAGGAGGAAGAATTGGTGGTAAATGTGAAGAACGCGCGTATACATCACCACCACTTTACTAGTATAAAATAATTCTCCCCATTATGCATGGATAGACATTAAGTTATGTTCAATTTGACGCTAGATTAGGTAGTTACAGTTCTTGAAAGATGCGTTTGCCACATGTACTTTGCAACGTAGGTTCATCACGTGATCACCACTTTCTGTTTGTTTTTTTTTTGTCAAATACATGATCACCACTTTACTAGTATAAAATAATTCTCATCTGCGATTGTTTGGATCTCAGACTCCCTTGGTGTTATCGAAGTTGACTCACAGGTGGCGTTCCAAGCACTGGAAGCGACAAGTGTCCGGTGTAATTGGACCAGTCATCAATGAAATGACGTAACTCAATGAACGTCTAATTAGTCTTAAATTTTCTAGGGTGCATCGTGAGGGTAACTGTGTTGCTCATAAACTTTCACAATTGGCAATGGATGGAAATATTATTGTTATTTATATAACTTGTTTAAAGTAAAGACGTAAAAATTACGACAACTTTAATTACGTGTGTAATTTATATATATGTCATTTGACATTAAATGAATTGAAGAATCATAAATATTTGAATTGTATAAGGGTAAAATATGTAAAAATGCAATAAATACATTATTAAATTTCAAAAATGACTTCCAATTTTGAACCGAAATTTTTTTGTTAAAACGACTTATATAAATATCGGAGGAAGTAAATAGAATAGGTTTAAATTGAAAATAAAATATTTAATATTGTGGAACAGAGGACAACAATTTGTATTTAATAAGTCCCTTACATCGATAGACATTAAATTATGTTCAATTTAATGCTATATTAGGTAGTAACATTGCTAGATGGACTCAATAATGAGTCCGGACTCAAACTAGTAGAAAGACTAAAATACTTTTTATGTAAATTCATTTTTTTCTTCAGTCGCTTACCAACACCGACCATCGTCGTCGCGTGACCCGTTGCCGCCAATGCCAACCTTCGGCCACGGACAAAGCCATTGTCATCATCCACCACCACCGACCACCCACTCTTTCGGTCAGTCTCCCCGGCTCCTCTCTCCCAGCCATATCTGGCCAAAAGAGAGGATGGCCAAATTTGGTCGCCTCTATCGGCCAGATCTAGCCGAGAGAGAGAGAATTTTTTTTGATAAGAAAGTGACTATATTGTCAAAAGTTGGAATACAGGGCTGAGAACTTTGCTTCTGCTACCCAATCCTATTGTCCTAATATATATATATATATATATGTTCAAAGTATGCTATCATATGTTTTCATCGGTTTTGGCAAAAATCGTGAGCATCTCTCCAAAAGTATAGTTAATCATCATTCTATGAACTCACCAGAAATCGAAGTATAATCGATGACGGTCGGCGTAGTGACAGCGATAGTCGGCGGTTTGGCGGGCGGGCGGTGCCGACTGTCTGGAGGTGGTGAATGTGTCATGTATATTATTATTAGAAGTGATGGTAATTAGGTCTTTTTTTTTTAGGCAGATATTCTAAATTACTAGTAAAAATTATTTGAATCTATCCGAATAAATTCTTCGATAAAATATTTAATATTGTGGAACAGAGGACAACAATTTGTATTTAGTAAGACCCTTGCATGGATAGACATTAAGTTATGTTCAATTTGACGCTAGATTAGGTAGTAACAGTTCTTGAAAGATGCGTTGCCACATGTACGTTGCAACGTAGGTTCATCACGTGATCACCACTTTTTTTTTTGTTTTTTTTGGTCAAATACATGATCGCCACTTTAGTAGTATAAAACAGTTCTCCCCATCTGCGATTGTTTGGATCTCAGGCTCCCTTGGTGTTATCGAAGTTGACTGACGGGTGGCGTTCCAAGCACTGGAAGCGACAAGTGTCCGGTGTATTGGGACCAGTTATAAATGACGTAACTCAATGAGCGTCAAATTGGTCTTAAATTTTCTAAGGTGCATCGTGAGGGTAACTGTGTTGCTCATAAATTTCCACAGTTGGCAATGGATGGAAATATTATTGTTACTTGGAAGAATGTCATACTTTTGGTAATTTCTTCCTTTGTAATTAAAGATCTCCGTTGATGGGCACCATTGTGACACTTTATAGTCATGAATGGTTGTATTTAGGTGTGTGTATATATAGTTATGATTCTTTTGTTGTTTGGATGTATTAAGTAGAGCAGGTGATCATACAGTGACGAAGCCGAAGAGAAGAAGAAGAAGAAGAAAGGGGAGAGACCGACAGCTCGACGAAGTGAACGCGAGGTGAGAGGACTTGGCGTTATTGTTTTGTGGTTTGCTGTTGGTGTAGCGGCCATGGAGGTTCGGTCTCCATGGCCGAGAAAGGTGTGGGGGAGATGGCAGGGGTATCTCCCCTGCCATCGAGACCAGTTAGGGCGCCAACCCCTTAAGAAAAGAAAAAAAAAAAAAAAAAAAAAAAAAAAAAACAACAGAGCAGCATCTCTGTACGTGTTGCGAGGAGGAAGAAGATGGGGTAGCCCGGGTCGGGCTACCCCTTGTCAGTCGGGTCGTACCGACCCGGACCCATGTGAGTCGGGTCAGACCGACCCGGGTCCGCTTTGACCGGGTCGGGTCGACCGGGTCAGGCAAGATCGGGTCGGGTTAACCCGGATCCACCCCCAATGATATATATATATATATATATATACATATATTTATTTAATTATTTAATTAAATGAAACTGATTTTTAGTAAAATAAATTCCAAAAAATAGAATAAAATGTGGAACAAAATGCAGGAGAATTTCAGAAAAATTGAAAAATATATTTGTGACCCAAATCAATAGAAATTCGATATTTCTATAAAAGGGGAAGAATTCGAAAGTCGGTCGAGACGTTATACTGGGATTTTTACCTCGAAAAACGTAAAATCGGCAAATTGGTCTCGAATTCGATGAATTCGATTTTGATCGATTTCGGCCAATTTAGGGATTTTAAAGAATTAAGCTTGAAGTTAAATTGATAAATTGTCAAATGTAGGGGTGGGCAGCGGTTTTGGAAAAACCGCCCAAACCGCCCAAACCGACCAAACCGCACGGTTTGGTTTGGTTTTTAAAAATCGCGGTTTGGTCGCGGTTTGGAAAATGATTTTGCGGTTTGGTCGCGGTTTTCGTTTGAGAAAACCGCGGTTTAACCAAACCGAGGGTATTTTGGTAATATAAACCAAAAACCTTAAAATTTAACTATAAAACCAAATTTTCTCCACTCTCCCACTGCCGCACAACCCTACCCGCCCCTCCCTCTCCGCACAACCCGCACAACCTCCCTCTCCGCACAACCCGCTCCCCTCCCCGCGGTCGCACAACCCTCTCCCTCTCCCTCTCCCACTCCCACTCCCACTCCCACACCCACGCCCGCACAACCCTCTCCTCCCTCTCCCTCTCCCTCTCCCACTCCCACTCCCTGACACAACCCTCCCTATCGGTCACACCATCATCATCATCGTCATCATCATGAGCAAGAGGAGGAGGAGATGAAGAGATGGAGGCGATTGAGGTTCTTCTAGGGTTTGAGCAAAGTGTCCGATCCGAAATGCGGAAGAACAACGAAGACTTCTCCGCTCCGCGCCACCCACTATGGTTTGTGTCCCCGATTTCCCAACCCAAAAACAACAGCAACAACAACAACGCATTCGTAACGAAAGAGAACACTCAACTATGCGTGAATTTGTTTTGCTTTTTTTTTTTTGCTGTTTTTTGAGGGAGTTTTGAGGAGGTGCATGAACCTAACAACTTGTGGTGGTGGTGGTTAGGTTTTGTGGATTTGTGTGGATCGGTTGTTTTTAAGTTGAATTTGTGAGCATTGGAGAGTTTTTAGGTCGAATTTGTGTATTTTTCCATTGCATTACATGAATTTGTTTTTGTGACGGCCCCAATTTCAAGGCAAACCGGGCACCGCCACGTCGCCAGACACGTCACCAAGCATGCCACGTCACTGCACACTTACTTTTGACTGCCTGCGACTTACACCTTTATACGTACCTTATTCGCCTTAACTTAGTATTTATGAAAAAATTTATGAGTATTCTTATCAATTGACCAAGTTAAGTTATTCACAATTTATTAAATTGTTAAATATCAAGCGGAAGCCTTTTAAAAACATGCAAACGTCGTATGAAAGAAAGTTTGCATTTGTATAATTAACCCTATAATGTGGAACCCCGGTAAGAGATACCATGTATATCGAGAGCAACAAAGGTACTAAAGATGAGCATATACATGTATCGGGTATACAAGTCTTTCCCAAAATTCATAAAACAGTATATAAATACGTACAACACCTACGCAAATGACGGGCTCTCCTAACTCAGTCGTAGACGCCTGAGACGCCCTTGCCTCGGCTCGTCGCAAGATCTGTGATTTGTCACCAAAAATAATGACAAATCCCAGGTGAGTAAATCCCAGAGAACTTTAGCTAATATTCACGAATTCCAATGAAACGACTACAATTCATGCAATTTAATAAAGGACAACAATAAGGAAATTCGCATGAAAATAAGTCATCGAGAAGTCAAATTTGGATACAAGTGTAGCGTGACAGAAAACCCTGGTCGACATCCGGGAATCTTCGTAGCTAAACCGAGAGGAACCATTGACGACAACCTCGCCAAACATCTCACGGTCGAATGAGAGGAACCATTGAACGGAAGACCCCGTCCAAACATCTCTCGAGAGGAACCATTGACGTAGACTTATGACTACGTCGAACATCTCTCAACCTACGGGTTTTCGCGGAAAAATAATCACCGCGTAGCCCTACCATGGCCAATTACTCGAACAGCGCGGGGTAGCTAGCCCCGGGGTGTGAGTCCGTGCCATGCCGACCCCGTCGACAAACACACATACACACGTGGGAGTGGATGAACAATAATTGAACAACGATAAATAGCGCAATGGAATAATTTAGAATGCACAATAAAGCAAATGCAATAAAAGAATTTTAACTAATTTTCTCGTGGGATTACTTACGTCAAACGCCTTCAAAACGTCCCGCACTCGCCTCGAGATACGTACCCAACACCCGAATATGGTAGCTTAAGTCTCTGGTGTCCAATTATATAAGTCTTATTATTTTAGAGTCTCATTAAATAATTTTATAGTGTGAGACCAATATTTGTAAAAATTTTTTGTCCAAAAAGTTCATTTCGGTATACTTTTCGCGTTATACCGAGGTGTCCATGTCCCAAATGTCCTCAAAACTGCCATTTTTATATTTTTCCCATTTTTATATATTTTTCCTGATTTTTTTCTGGATTTTTCATGATTTTTCCCAATTTTTCCTCTCTTTTTCCCTTTTTACTGTAGCACTGGGTCGGGTCGACCCAAACGGGTCGGACTCGACCCGTCCGGCTCGGTCCAGGGTTGGATTGGGTCGGGCCGACCCACCCACCCTGGACCGCCCCGGCCCGCGGTCCAGCGGGCCCGGCCCGCGCCCAGCGGCCCGGCCCGCGCCCAGCGGCCCGGCCCGCGCCCAGCGGCCCGGCCCGAGAGGGTGCACTGTTCACCTTCTTCTCTGGTTCGAAAAACAGCTGCCGCAGGCGTCCACGCCACCCGCTGCCGCTGCCGTCCGCGCTCCCTTGCCTGCGTCGTCTCCGATCTGCCATCGCCGTCGTCGTGAGCCGCCGCTTTCACTCGCCAGGGCTCACCTCGTTCGCCACTGCCTCCCTGCGCGATCGCCACCGCCGAGCTCGCCCACTGCCGAGCTCGCCAACCCGCACCGCCAAGCTCCTCGCCGGAGCTCTCTCTGGCATTCACTCACCTTCTCTGCTCTTTCTCTCTTCTCTCCCACCAGCCGATCCTTCTCCTCTTCTCATCTCTTTATATATACATCCAACCCACTTTCTTTCTCTCCTCAATCAATCAATCCCTCAACCATTATCTCCCTATATAATATCAAAATCTCAATTATTATCTCCCTTTTCCTCTCCTTTTCTATCTCTCCCACCTCTTTCTCTCTGTTCGTTCACTCTGTTTCTCGTTTCTCTTTCTCTTTTCTTTCCTTTCTAATCTCTTTTCTCGATCGTTTATATAATAGATATTATATTATATCTTTATGTTATCTTTATCTTCTGACCGTTTCTGATCTCTTTTTATCCTTTAATTTATATATATTATATTCTATTATATATTATAATATATATATATATATATATATTATATCTTTACTTTTAATATATATATATTATCCTTACTTTTTCTTTTTTTTTGATTTTTAAATTAAAAGCGTCTTCTAGATTCGTGCATCACGAATTTCGATGCAAATTCAATAATTTCACCTCTTGGTCCACCGCCTTTATACTTGATCAAAATTGTCCGAGCAACGCGTATCTCGAAGCACTAACCCGCCTCATAATTTCAAATTCTCAAAAATTAGCATCTCCACTCGAGATTCGGACATACTTATTTGTCAAGTGGGTCCCACATATGGCACTAAGATGACACGTGGCACGAGTCCAATTTTCGAGCCGTTACAATCTTCCCAACTAAAAGAAATTTCGTCCCGAAATTCAGATTTAATCTCGATCTTTACCTTGAAACAAGTGGAGTATCGTCTTCGCACGGTAGACTCTTTCTCCGCAATGAGGCCCTTCAAGGGAGAAACCTTCAAATAAACCAAATCATCCACTTGTGTGACCCCGTGCATCTCGAGGCACCATCCCGACTCAACTTGTCGGTATTATCGTATAACACCTCAATCTGGTCTTTACTTGAAAACCTTAATTTAATTTTAAACCTTTAACCAATGAGCGACTATTAAATATCATTTTAAGTGCTCACACAAATCATGTTCTTTCCACATGTTGTTTGACTACAATTGGGCGTCTTAGACAAATACGCTAACCTTTGTATCCAACTCTGGAGGTTATCGTGTTTTATTGAGATAAAGGTGCTTGTCAATCTGACACATAATTCAAACTTCCATGGCGATACCTTCGCTTTTCTGTCATTTCTGTTGGCAACCTTGCAACCTACCATCTCTAATTATGTCCTACCCAAAAACATGTCAAGTTACTCGATCATAGTGAAAATATTTTCATGCATTTCTTCGTCGTTTTGCTTTGTTATGATATTTAAGGTGTTCAAAGCCCTTTTTTTTTTTTTTTTTTTTTTTTTTTTGCGATGCTAAGTAAGCACTATTTCCAATTGAACTACGCTCGAAACTCCATATATTTAACTTCATATAAAGTCGTGTTTAGGTTCTCGAATGTAGTTGAAACGTGTCCTCATGCCTTAGTTGTAGCGTATGCGTAGCTAGGTCATACCTCTCATATACAAGGATCTAAAAAGTGCAATAACTCAAATGGTAAGGTTGACATTTGCTTCTCTTGATTCTCTAAAGAGTCGTGCATGGATAGATTTTAGATCTGCAGACACTGCGCTTCTTTTGTTTCCTACCAGGATGTCAGAGCTAATATTTACAACAATAGTTAATCTACTAACTCCAACTTCTCTCTTGGATTTCCAGAGTTAAAACTTAACTCTCCATCTTTAACGCGTACTTAGAATCTTATGTTTCCCTGTTTAAGAATCTAGTCATAATACATCACTTAAATCTTTCTTGTTTCGCCACACAAGTATATTTTTTTTTTTTTGAAACTAATGACTCGCATACGCTTAGTTCGATTTAACTCACTGAGCTTTCAAGGCTTTCCATGTCCCTTTAGGGCATTATCCCTAACGTTCTGCAGGTTGGGTCGGACTAATCACAAGTGCAAAATCTATTATGATTGAGTCAATTCTGGATTCGTGAGAATTTCGGAACAGCTCGTTCCTTAGGTTGGCTTGAGGTCATTTCGACCTTAAATATAGTTGCAAACTCTATTTCGGCTCGCATTCCTGATTTGTTTCCAATCCAATAAGTGGCAGTGTGGCCACTGACCTCATGGACCGCGAACGAATCATGACACAATAGTGGAGTTACTCGAACTGCTATTTCTGCAAAACTACTCCAGCGCTCCGGCCGAAGCTAAAGGAGTCTGTACTTGCTTCCATGTAGTTCGGAGTCATCTCAACACTATCTGCTTCCATAGAGTCTACTAAAAATCTATTTGTCCCACGTCACATGTTCCTAATCGTCGATCTGACGATCACTAGAGTGGACTGCGTAGCATAATCTAGACTTTTTTTTTAAGCTATCATAAATGATTTTCTATAAGTTATACCTCACTTACAATATCAACTATCGTACTACACAGCTTATACGTGTCAACAACAAATCTTAATCTCGACAAGACACCAATGTGTGATAATATTTGTTTCTATTAATAATTTAACTTCGCATGAGGCTGCCTTTCCTTACTTGTTGCAACATTCGAACTGGTGGCACATTGACCTAATGGCAGCTACGTTCACGGCACTGCCCAGCAAGCTGGTACCTGGGGTGCACATACTGCGACCTCCCCGCACCGGTACTGGGTCGCACATGCAGTGTGGGTGCACGAGCTGCGACCTCCCACAAATTGCGAATGTAACGACCCAGTCCTGATACCTGGGGTGCACATACTGCGACCTCCCCACACTGGTACCGAGTCGCCGCAGCAGCGGTGTGGGTGCACGAGCTGCGACCTCCCACACCATCTATGTCCCCTCCTCACGAGCCTGACACCCCTCGTACTCACCACGAGGCACCGGACACGTGAGTTATAGTTTTTCGCCTCTAAGGTCTCGAAACCGCACCTTGGAGGCACTGTGTACCTGGAGTTGTGAGCCTCCTGAAAAATCCGAACGTGTTACCCTGCCACTGCCAGAACCCACAATCTACTTGGGTGTATCAACCGCTCAACAACGGACTCGCGCCAATCTAGTAACCTAGACTCTGTGTCACGCCCATGAACCTCTGATACATCACATCAGCTCTCTGACATTCCAAGACGCCTAGAATAGATATTGTCGGTCATTGCGTCTACCCGCAAATATGTGCATCTGCAGTATTTGGAACCTCTGACATACTCATAGCTGCTGCGAGCTTCAGGTTGTGCGTTTAACAGCTCCTCACATGAGTCCCCAACTGACGCGATAAATAAGCTATCACTTGACTCCATGCATCAGTACGCATCCAAATTCGGTGTCACAAGCATCGTAAGAAAAATCGAGTCTTTAGCCGGCTCGAGCAACATCAACAATGGTGCAGAAGTCAACATCTTCGACTCGGCGAAGGCCGCTTCGCATTTATTGGACTAATGGAAGATCACAACCGTCTTGGTCAATCTAGTCATCGACGCTTCAATTTTTTTTTTGGAGAAGTCCCACGAAAGGCGTCCATGATATCGTGTCACTCATAACAGCTCAAGATGTCTGTTGCGCACTCTGGTGTAGGCCAGCCAATGACAACGTGAATCTCACTCGAGTCAACAGAAGTACTTTTATCGCGAGTGTCCCAAGGGCTTCACCTCCGTACGTTCGCACTCTCTCAATTTCAGTTGAAACTCGATCGACCTATACATCATCATTGAGAATTTCTTGAACTTTGCTCAAGTACTCGGCTCTCCGTGGCCGGCTGTGTTGGCGGTTCACCATACTGCAGCCTCTTCCCTGAGCGTAAATCTGAAAATCCTATCTCGCATGTTGTTGTAGATTCTCAAAAGTCCTTGGTGTTTCGCGTGTGAACGAAACCACTTCCCAGCCACCTCTGGGTCTCTTCCACTATGATAGTAGCTTGACTGAGTATGAACGAACTCTTTGATCAATATCATCTCAGCTGCTAAGAACATCGCGAATGTGATCTTCAAGGGTGGAATCAACGTCGGTGCCACGATCGATGTTGTCAATGGTGTAGTGACTGTCGACACAATTTTGGTAGTAGTGGTCGTAAGCGAGGACGTCGAAACAGTTGGTGCGACAATTGTCTGCTCTACAGTAGTGGTGGCGGCGAGTGTGGCAGAGGCCGTATTGCCGCTGCCTACGCTCGAAATGAAGTACGACTGTGTCGCGCAAGGTCTTATCCGAGTCGGCAGGTGTCGAGCCGTTCATCTAGTCTCCATCATCCGTATGAAGAACTGGTCGTCCATCAATGTCGAATTTGTAAATCGCGAACTTCCGTATCAACTTCGTATACGTATATATACTATTACACATCAAAATATATAACGTATAAGCCTTGACACTTCCCTTCCCATGTTTCTTCCCAACTAAAGTTCTAAGTCAGGATCTTCGGGTTTCCACATCTAATGTTTGTTGTTAAGTTTTATTCGGTTGCATTAAACTTTCCCCTAGGTTCGCCTGAACCTAAGCTCTGATACCAACTGTGACGGCCCCAATTTCCAAGGCAAACCGGGCACCGCCACGTCGCCAGACACGTCACCAAGCATGCCACGTCACTGCACACTTACTTTTGACTGCCTGCGACTTACACCTTTATACGTACCTTATTCGCCTTAACTTAGTATTTATGAAAAATTTTATGAGTATTCTTATCAATTGACCAAGTTAAGTTATTCACAATTTATTAAATTGTTAAATATCAAGCGAAAGCCTTTTAAAAACATGCAAACGTCGTATGAAAGAAAGTTTGCATTTGTATAATTAACCCTATAATGTGGAACCCCGGTAACAGATACCATGTATATCGAGAGCAACAAAGGTACTAAAGATGAGCATATACATGTATCGGGTATACAAGTCTTTCCCAAAATTCATAAAACAGTATATAAATACGTACAACACCTACGCAAATGACGGGCTCTCCTAACTCGGTCGTAGACGTCGAGACTCATTTGTCTCGGCTCGTCGCAAGATCTGTGATTTGTCACCAAAAATAATGACAAATCCCAGGTGAGTAAATCCCAGAGAACTTTAGCTAATATTCACGAATTCCAATGAAACGACTACAATTCATGCAATTTAATAAAGGACAACAATAAGGAAATTCGCATGAAAATAAGTCATCGAGAAGTCAAATTTGGATACAAGTGTAGCGTGACAGAAAACCCTGGTCGACATCCGGGAATCTTCGTAGCTAAACCGAGAGGAACCATTGACGACAACCTCGCCAAACATCTCACGGTCGAATGAGAGGAACCATTGAACGGAAGACCCCGTCCAAACATCTCTCGAGAGGAACCATTGACGTAGACTTATGACTACGTCGAACATCTCTCAACCTACGGGTTTTCGCGGAAAAATAATCACCGCGTAGCCCTACCATGGCCAATTACTCGAACAGCGCGGGGTAGCTAGCCCCGGGGTGTGAGTCCGTGCCATGCCGACCCCGTCGACAAACACACATACACACGTGGGAGTGGATGAACAATAATTGAACAACGATAAATAGCGCAATGGAATAATTTAGAATGCACAATAAAGCAAATGCAATAAAAGAATTTTAACTAATTTTCTCGTGGGATTACTTACGTCAAACGCCTTCAAAACGTCCCGCACTCGCCTCGAGATACGTACCCAACACCCGAATATGGTAGCTTAAGTCTCTGGTGTCCAATTATATAAGTCTTATTATTTTAGAGTCTCATTAAATAATTTTATAGTGTGAGACCAATATTTGTAAAATTTTTGTCCAAAAAGTTCATTTCGGTATACTTTTCGCGTTATACCGAGGTGTCCATGTCCCAAATGTCCTCAAAACTGCCATTTTTATATTTTTCCCATTTTTATATATTTTTCCTGATTTTTTTCTGGATTTTTCATGATTTTTCCCAATTTTTCCTCTCTTTTTCCCTTTTTACTGTAGCACTGGGTCGGGTCGACCCAAACGGGTCGGACTCGACCCGTCCGGCTCGGTCCAGGGTTGGATTGGGTCGGACCGACCCGCCCACCCTGGACCGCCCCGGCCCGCGGTCCAGCGGGCCCGGCCCGCGCCCAGCGGCCCGGCCCGCACCCAGCGGCCCGGCCCGAGAGGGTGCACTGTTCACCTTCTTCTCTGGTTCGAAAAACAGCTGCCGCAGGCGTCCACGCCACCCGCTGCCGCTGCCGTCCGCGCTCCCTTGCCTGCGTCGTCTCCGATCTGCCATCGCCGTCGTCGTGAGCCGCCGCTTTCACTCGCCAGGGCTCACCTCGTTCGCCACTGCCTCCCTGCGCGATCGCCACCGCCGAGCTCGCCCACTGCCGAGCTCGCCAACCCGCACCGCCAAGCTCCTCGCCGGAGCTCTCTCTGGCATTCACTCACCTTCTCTGCTCTTTCTCTCTTCTCTCCCACCAGCCGATCCTTCTCCTCTTCTCATCTCTTTATATATACATCCAACCCACTTTCTTTCTCTCCTCAATCAATCAATCCCTCAACCATTATCTCCCTATATAATATCAAAATCTCAATTATTATCTCCCTTTTCCTCTCCTTTTCTATCTCTCCCACCTCTTTCTCTCTGTTCGTTCACTCTGTTTCTCGTTTCTCTTTCTCTTTTCTTTCCTTTCTAATCTCTTTTCTCGATCGTTTATATAATAGATATTATATTATATCTTTATGTTATCTTTATCTTCTGACCGTTTCTGATCTCTTTTTATCCTTTAATTTATATATATTATATTCTATTATATATTATATATATATATATATATATATATATTATATCTTTACTTTTAATATATATATATTATCCTTACTTTTTCTTTTTTTTTTTGATTTTTAAATTAAAAGCGTCTTCTAGATTCGTGCATCACGAATTTCGATGCAAACTCAATAATTTCACCTCTTGGTCCACCGCCTTTATACTTGATCAAAATTGTCCGAGCAACGCGTATCTCGAAGCACTAACCCGCCTCATAATTTCAAATTCTCAAAAATTAGCATCTCCACTCGAGATTCGGACATACTTATTTGTCAAGTGGGTCCCACATACGGCACTAAGATGACACGTGGCACGAGTCCAATTTTCGGGCCGTTACAGTTTTGCTTTTTGTTTTTTTTTTTTGCTGTTTTTTTTTTTTCGAAAATAAAGTGTGAAAAGTTAAAAACCGCGAAACCAAACCGACCAAACCGCGTAAACCGCGGTTCGGTTTGGTTCGGTTTTCAACTTTCGCGGTTTGGTGGTGGTTTGAAAAATCACCAAACCGTAGACCCTCGGTTTGGTCGCGGTTTGGTGGTTTTCACCACCAAACCGCGGTTTGCCCACCCCTAGTCAAATGTTAATAGCCTAAAGGAGATATTACGGGGTATTGGATGCGTACATCGACGCGACGAGAAGTCGGATAGCTTAGGACTTGTGTTGTATGTAAGTAAACTGAATGATACATTTATTTACATTTCATTCCATTAATTTATTTATTCTCGGTTATTCGAACTGAATTGCTTTTGAAATCCATATGCTATGACTTGTTTGTTTCTCATTTTATGATGTTGCTCATAGCATACTCTGTTGTGTGTATCATTGATTCCTATTCCTCTACTTTGTCATATTGATTGTTGTGTTTGGAATTCAGTGATATAGCATGCTATTGGGTTAGTTTGTTTATTTTGACTTTAATCCTTCTTTGTGCATTAGCATGCAGTAACATCTCTTGGATTCTATTCCGAGTCGTTATTGGAAGTGAAAGTGATTCTTTCGGTTAGGGTCATTTGATGATAGAAATTCAGCTTTAATACGGGGGTCACTAGACTTTTCGGGATGTTAGGGAATTTCTCTACTACCTCGCATGACATACGCGACAACGTGCCTCGAACTGGGTAACCGAATCTCGGGGTTTGTTAGCGCAAGAATAACTTGGGTGAGCATGACGAGTTTTAAAACTCAGGTATGTTATCAAGTATACATTCCGATGACGACTAATTCACTTGGAATAGAAAAGGCGTAATTGTAAGTACGACCTTTTGACATGATGATATAGAGCTTCATTTGTAATGAATTGATATAGAGCAGAGCTCGAATTGTAGTGGACGGGCCGATGTGATGAAGATCACGGCCAATCAACCCAAATCCATTACTACTTAGCCTTGAGTTAGTTTCATATTTGGTTAACTCAAGTATCTCTTTGCATGATGTTTCTTTCAGTATAGTTGCTATTTAAGTTACGCCATTTGATAGTTGTTGCCTGTTTGGGAATGTGGAGAAATGTTTCTCAGTATTACATAAATAATTTCACGTACTCGCCGTCTCGTTTGTGACGGTGGGTGCAGATAAGCCGAGTAGCAGACCAGACAAAGAGAAGATTGGTGACTACCTCTGAGCCAGTGAAGGACTGCTACGACATATACCTGTACGTTTTGCATTCTTTTGCACTACATTTTTGCTCTACATGATATTTTTACTTTTGGGTTGAGTGATAAGAACATCTGACCAGACACATGTTATATATATCATCACTTTTGTTTATACATGTATGCGATCACTATTTCCTGGTTTTTCCACAATAGGTTAGGCCTTAGGATCTAATGTCCACTAGTAATGAAATAAGACTTCCGCTGAATAATTTGTTAGATAAAAAAAATTACTTAACTCTGATTTGTAGACAACCATAAGTTAGTCAGTAGAACTAGTTTGTTAACTGTAGGTGGTATCATAATCGGTAGGTGTTTAGGTGTTTAAATAAGGTTGACTAGTTCTTTGTTATGTACTATAGGGGAGATTGTGGCTTAATTAAGGGATTAGGCAGGGCGGTGCCCTTATTCGGAGAAGGGGTCGTCACACACATCCTCTAGGGGAGTTATCTCCCAAGTGTTTGTGGACACAATTACTCCTCATTAATTACCCGCATCCATCGATCTCTTTTGTTTGAAAGGTATTTATGTCAATTCACATCTTTTATTTTTTAAAAATTCGCAACTTCCCTTCAAGTTTAAAGTTAACCTAAACATGAAAACATGATATTCACTGTGAGTTAACTCCAATGAGTTAACTCTGCTTGCACTGTAAGTTGGCAAAAACTTTCCAGTGAGAATGGAGGGCGACAACGAAGGTGAGAAGGATGCCGTCATCCAAATCATGGCGAAGGCGCCATCTCCTCCGATTGATGAGGGGTGTTGAATTTTTTCAAATAAAAAATTAAAAATATAACTTCACTAAATTAGCTCACAAACTGCCGCCATAAATTCATCTCCACATCACTTTCATTGCTTACATTTTTGTTAGTATCTTCTTTAATTATATATATAGGCCTTCTCCTTAACTAAGTAGTAACTATCCATGACTTGGTAGCTCCACTTCATTAGTGCACTCTTTGTAACTACTCATTACACATTAACAACACAGGATTTGACTGTTTAAAACATTTTGACATATTTGAATCGCATTTTTCCAACAAGCGGATGGAAAGATGAACGAAAAAATAAAGTCAAAAATAGGATTACAGAGGAAGAGGTTAATAAGGTTGGCAATAATGGTGAGTTTCTTAAGACTTTTATATAGGGAATTGATCGTCCAACATGACACCATGGTGGCTGATAATCCATACGGAGAAGATCCTCCATTGAATTCTGAAGATGTATCCCGCGACAAATCGGTGAGATTGGTTTTCTCTAAACGGGTTCAGGACACAATAAATGGTGCGATGAGAAAATGCGTGGTGAAACCGGTGAGATTGGTTTTCTCTAAATGGGTTACACCCTAGGGCTAGCTACACTTTTGGTCCGCCAGTGTTGTGTTAGTTAATGACACAATAAATCGCTTTTTTTACATAATACAGATAATAAATAAAGTCATTTATGGGAGGATAGTTTAATTTTGTTATAAAACTTTAATGACTAATTAATCATCACCTTTATTCTTATGTACAAGTCATATTGTCATAGATATTATGGAGCGAAAGGAGAATATAACTATGTTAATTATGTAATTTTTATCAACAAGCAAATTTATTTTTGATTTCTTTATTCGTAATATTCGACATACGTTAATCTCGCACACCGATCGATTGAATCCACACTCGAGCGCAATCACGCCTAACGACAGTGGCGGAACCAAAAAATCTTGTTAGATGTGAACTTTAACCTTAACTTATTTTTTCCAAACAAAAAAAATATATTAATTAGTATGAAAAACTAAGAATAACAATTTTTTTGACAATGCCACACTCAAGACACTTCAAATATATCATTTTTTTTATAGTGCTACACTTATCATATAAGGAGCATATATCGACTATAAAGGGGATAGATGAAAACTTTGAGGTTTGGTACCCTACGTAGGGGTACTATAGGAGTCCCGAGAGTTAGAGGCGACCGCCCCTTGCCCCCTTTAGGCTCATCACTCCCTAACTTTCTTCCTAACTTTTTTAATCTATAATATTGAAAGTCATAACTTCACAATGCAAATCGAGTCCCTTGCCACTCGAACCAGTTACCTTTATGGGTTTTCTTTTTATCTTTGGATATCACAACTCACAAGTGTCAAAATCATTCTATTCATCACGACACGCACTCCATTATATAAACTATGCACCGCCAGATGAAGCAACTTCATATATCACCTTCAAAGCCGCTTAATTAAGTAACTACCTAATCTCACTTTAATTATCATATTAGTATCATGGAAAGCGGACAAGCACATCATCATCATCATCATCATCAAATCACGAACAACACAGACGACGAGGAAGATTTCTTCTTCGCAATGCAGTTGTCCTCCAGCGTTGCGTTATCGTGGGCGCTCAAGGCCGTCGTGGATCTCGAGGTGTTCGAGGTCTTAGCTAAAGCGGGTCCTGGCGCGTACCTATCTGCGTCAGAGATCATAGTAAGTCATCACAGTCCGAAGAACGCTGATCGTGCGGCCCAGATGCTCGACAGGATATTGTGCCTCTTGGTGAGCCACTCGGTGCTCAGTTGCTCGCCGGTGATGCTCGAGAATGGGCGCGTTGAGAGGCAGTACGGGTTGACCGCGGCGGCCAAGTACTTGGCCATGAGAGAGGATGGGTTGTCCATGTCTTGGTTTTTGCCGCTGGTGTTGCAGAAGGGATACTATACCGCCTGGTTAGTTCTATATCTTAATTAATTTCTCTTCTTCCTATCAATATTTTTGGAATGGGGACTGCTAGGCTTGCATCACAAGGCCCATCACGTTCTTACTAAATACACCTCGGAATACACTTGCACTACATTCCGAGGTGTTCACATCGCCATGTGCCTGCATTTTTGATGTGCACATCGTAATTTTCTATCATAATTAATTAATATTACGCATTACATATTTCATTATAGATAATATAGTTACTGTATCCTTCCAAAGAAGCTTTATTCTCTATGATTTGTTTTTTTAAGCCTATTATTTATGATTTGTTGATAATTAATTAATATTACGCATTACATATTTCATAATAGATAATATAGCTAATTCATTAAATATTTTTTTTTGTAATTTTCTATCATAATTTATAAGTATTTTCGTAGTAATATGTTTTCTACACAAGTAATAGTATATTTTTTTTTAAATAAACTAGAACCTAATTTGTGGCTTCTGATCAAATTATATGGATGAGATCTAACAAATACGAAAAGATTTGAACTATGATTTATTGTTATAATACAGTTTTTCTTCCACCATAATTATGCATGTATATTGAAAACTAAAAATCATATAATAGAAAAATGATTGGATGCGTGGTATACCCCTAAACTACAAAAGCAAAATATAATAAATTTTTTTGGTGTAGTTTTTTATCATAATTAATTAGTAAAAATAGCAAAAAGGAGAAATGTAAATTCAGGCCTAAGTGATGGAATTTGGTCGAAAAATAATGCAGTTCATGATTAAAGGTGGCGACTTTTGATTGTTCCCCCATTTTGTAAAAATTATAATTCATAGAAGTTTGAAAGTTTGCAAAATTACCAAACCGCCACCTTATACTAACATTCCAACAATGCACTAGTCAATTCTTGGACAACATCGCTAATGAAATTAACAAAGGCCAAAACCTAACTTGCATTTTTAAGTTTTTTTCATCTTTAAATCAAGTGAAAAACTCACTAGTTTGCATGGTATGAGGTTACTTGGGTAAGAGGTCAAAAGCTAAAACCTTATTAAGGGCAAGTTGTGGTTTTTTTCTTTATAAAAAAAGAAGGTTTTTTCCATCTTTATGTAATAGAAAATAAGTAAAGCCTTTTTTTTTTCGAGGAAGAGTAAACCCACTTTTTTAGCACACTAGTAATATATTAAAGTCTATTAATTTGTACATCATATTGCAGGGCTAATTTGAAGCACATGGTGCTTGAAGGTGGCGAGGTGAATGAACACTCGATAGCAATGGATGAATGCGAGATGGACCCAAATATTGGAAAAATCTACAATAAGTCACAATACAGCTTGACGACAGTTGTGATGGAAAAAATGATGGATATTTACAAGGGTTTTGAGGGTTTAAAATCATTGATTGACGTGGGTGGTGGGGTTGGAACTGCCGGTAGTTTTATTAGTAGGAAATACCCATCCATTAAAGTAATCAACTTTGACTTGCCTCGAGTGATAGAAGAAGCACTCGTGATTCCAGGTACGTATGAAAATATTGTATTTTATGTGATCATCTGGATCTAGTAGATGCATGCATATGATAATTAATTGATGAGTACTATTGCATAATTTTGTTTTTTCATAAGAAAGAATCCACAACTTGCCTACAGTGTTAAGGCTCGAACCCTCAACCTCTAACGGAAGAGTTCCCCTATCATATAAGTGAGCTATTCACTTGGTTGGTCTTCGGTACATTTAAAAAAAAAAATTAAAAGAGAGGCTTTATTAATCCAAAAGTATCAAAAAAGAACTGCTTAAAGTTTCTACTCACGCATTAAAAGGCTGAGGCGTACAAACATGGTTGGATACTACGCTCGGAACGTATGGGATCAAATGTGCTGGGTTTTTAGGAGGACACTTGCGACATTTTTGCCTAGTTATATGTAGTGAATAGGGCTCTGGCCACATTTGTTTTGGTTGGCCTCTGTTTTTTGTGTCATTTTGTATATAGCCACCCATATAGACTTGTATTTCTATTTACTTAGACATATATATATATATATATATATATATATATATATATTACAGGAGTATCGCCTCCAGTTTTTCAAAAAAGTATCTAAAAATGAAAGAGGTCAGGATACTTACATCTCACGTCCCTATAAATATATCTATTTTTTTTTAAAAGGCACTATATCACTTTTCCGCGCATATTTTTAATTAATTAACTGTTTTAATTTGATTGTTGAATTAGGGGTGGAACATGTTGGAGGAGATATGTTCGAAAGCAATATTCCCAAGGCCGAAGCCATTTTCATGAAAGTATGCTCATTTCAATATTTTTTTAATAAGAAAACCTACTTTATGACATTTCAATAGAGACAAGTCTAGCTAGCTAGCTAACTATATACATTTTTTTATACTAATTAAATGAATCTTTTGTAGAACATAACTCACAATTGGAGCGACGAGCACTGCTTGAAGTTGTTGAGGAACTGCTATGAAGCTGTACCTGATGATGGGAAGGTGATCATCATGGAGTTTATCACTCCACAAGTACCTGAACCAAAACATTCGATGAGGAATTTCTACCAATTAGATGTTATTGTGATGGCAGTGTCCGGGGGAGGGAAAGAGAGAGATGAGGAAGATTTCAATGTGTTAGGCAAAAAGGCTGGATTTGCGTCAGTGAAGACTGCATGTCGTGCTTATGGTTATTGGATTATAGAACTCCGCAAAAGCCCATAGATATGCGGTAGTTTCTTTTTAGTGCTTACTATATAGCTTGCAATAAGTTGGCATGGCCTCATTTGAACTTTTATTTTATTTGGTAATTAAGACTCATATATTCGAACTTATATTTAAAGTCTTGTTGATGTCTATTGTTATGATCAGTGACAAAATGAGCCCAATTGATGCTATCAATTAGCAATAAAGCTAAGCAACACAAAAAAGAAAATTAGGCTTGCCTAGATATATCAATTACGGATATGACAAAGAAAAAAATGATTCACACGCACACGTGGGCATATTAATTGGGCTGGGTCAGGGTTCATCTAGTATAAAACCAATTGGTTTGCGCTAAGATTTAATCCACAATAACTTTTTTTATATTTCTAATGTGGGATTATTTATTCTAACGCTATTATCACTTGCCAAACATATATCTATTGATAGAGATCTGAGCGCACAAACATGCCTAATGCCTATCCTTATAATTTTTAGGTAAACACAAATGGGTCTAGACTTCACTGCTAGCCTGACTAAGTCGTCAAACACAAGCTTTTCATCTTTGTTATGATACCATTTAGAAAGCTTTTCATCTTGCTATGATACCATTTAGAAATTAATGGGTATGAAGAGTGTTGGGCCACACACGCACAAGTGGGCAAGTAAATGAGTTGGAACCGTTAAATGTCCACCTATTCTAGAGTTTTTTTTTTTTTTTTTTTTGGGCTGAGCTCAAGCCTTTCGGCCCAAAATAACAAATACATCTATTTTATTTTTAAGTACATTTCTAATTTTGACAAGAACTCTTTGACAAAAAAAGAGCTTGGCTTTACAAAACATCCAATGCCCTTGCACACCTCTTTTTGAAACTCTTAACCAAATTAATCCTTCACACGCCAGTACCTCCCTTGCAACCGCACTGCCATCACTGTTGTCTCGCTGCCGTCACCATCCTCATCGTTCCCGACCAGCCCTCTCCCACCTCCATTGAAACGACACGTTACCTTAAGCTGGTGATTAATGTTAAACTGAATCCTAATTAATTAACCCGGGTTAGGCTTGTGCTTAAATCTGATGTACCTAGATTAGCGTGTGCAAGGGTTTGTATGATGTTTGGTGTTTGTGTGACATGTTTAGTAAATTTATAGTGTCACGACCCAAATAATTAATGCACTTTTAATTTGTAAATCGGGATAAAATGACCCGCGACGTGGGACCCGCAGCGCGATACGTGTCACTACCTAGGCACGGTGGTCGAGGTAAATGTTATATTTATTGTGTTGTACGCCTAGTGTACTGTATATGTGTAGACTACTAAGTCATTTTCGGGTATGTAGACACCGTGATGAGCGGGGATGCGCCTCGAGTCGCGTGCCGACGTGGGCCTGAAGTAGCAGCTCATGGGGTAAGTGTAACTAGTTCAATTATATTGCATAATAAATAAATAAAAATGAATGAGATATTAACCACATCTAATATATATATATATATATATATATATATAAATATAAATAGGCCAAAGTAAAGAAAAAATATATATCACTAGATATACATCTAGATATACACACACACATCTCAAGAAAGGGTGTTAAGTATGTGTGTCACTTGAGAGTGACACAAGGGACAACTCGAGATACGTATTTGGTTGAAATGAGTGGCTCACATTCTAGCCGCCCAAATTATATATATAAACCATATATATATATATATATATATATATATATATATATATATATCATATATATAAAAGCACGAATCATAAATTTTTCAGTGGTAATGAAATTTACCTATTTACCCATACTTCTTTTTTTTTATCTCCAAATCAACTTTTTCTTTTGTATCCAAATCAAACTCTACCTCCTTATCAGTCTACTACACGTTTTTTTTTTCTTTATCTCCAAATCAATCATGAACTCATTCTCATCAATCCAATATACTTTTTTTGATGAAGTAATGTACTAGCATGATTAGCTTGTTTTTTCATTCACATCTTATCTCAATCACGTTAGAGAATATTGATAAGCTAAAAAAGGTACTCGTATTTCTAATTTTTAAGTTTTAATTACAATTTTAAATTTTGTTAATAAATTCTTAGAAATTAATTCCCGCGAGCGAAGCGAGCGAGGGAATCGTGCGTAGCACGTCTTGAACTAGTATATATATATATATCAATTGGTCAAATTGAATCCCCAAAGTCCATCGTTATCAATTATCTCTCAAATCAAAAAAAAAAATCGAAATAGATAAGAGAAAAGAAAAACGAAACAAATTGAGGAAGGAACCCGATGAGGAAAAATGAGAGAGAGAGAGAGAGAGAGACCGAGCTCGAAGAAGGTGAAGCAAGGTGAGTTGGATTTTCGTTGTGGTTGTGTGGTTTGCTGTTGTTGGTTGTGCCGTTGTTGTTGTCTCGGCCTCCATGGAAGGTTCGGCCAAGGAGGTCGAGAAGTGTGATGAGGAAGATGGCAGGGGTATCTCCCCTGCCATCGACTCCAGTTGGGGTTGGAGATGGGAGCCAACCCCAACTCCTCAAGCAAAAAAAAAAAAAAAAAAAAAAAAAAAAAAAAAAATTTCCAACCGAACCAGTTACTGTGTCCCTGGTTCGTGCATCAGGCCAATGGGCCAGGCCAGGGGGCCTGGGTCAGGCTCGGCCCATGTGGCGAGGCAGGTCCAAGGCCCTGGCCAGGGTCGGGTCCGACTTGGTTGGGTCGACCCGACCCAAATAAAATAAAAATAGAAAATGAGAGTAAATTAACAAAAAAAAGTTGGAAAATTTAGGAAAAATTCTGAGAAATTATGTTTCGACAAACTAAATAGAAATTGATAAATTTTATGAAAAATAAAATATTCGAAATTTCGGACACGACTTTTACTGGATATTTTTTACCTCGAAAAGCGCAAAATTAGCAAATTGGTCTTGAATTCGATTTTGACCAATTTAGGAATTTTAAATAATAAATTGTGACTCTAAAGTGATAAAGTGTCAAATGTTAGGACCGCAAAGGAGCTATTACGAGGTTTAGGTGCGTACATCAACTTGACCAAAAGCCGGATAGCTTAGGAAATGTTGTGTGTATGTAAGTAAACTGATTGAGACATTTATTTACATTTCATTCCATTTATTTATTTATTCTCGGTTATTCGAACTGAATTGCCTTTGACATCCATATGCTATGACTTGTTCAGTTTTCATTTGATGATGTTGCTCATAGCATACTCTGTTGAGTATATCATTGATTCTAATTCCTCTATTTTGTCATGTTGATTGTTGTGTATGAAAGTCAATGATATAGCATGCAATTATGTCAGTTTGTTTTGTTTTGACTCTAATCCTTTGTGCATTAGTATGCAGTTACATTTCTTGGATTCTATTACCGATTCATTATTGAAAATGAAAGTGGTTCTCGTGGTTAGGGTCATTTGATGATAGAAATTCAGCTTTCATACGGGGTCACTAGACTTTTCGGGATGTTATGGAATTTCTCCACTACCTTACATGACACACGGGGTAACGTGCCTCAAACGGGGTAACCTGACCTCAGGGTTTGTTGGCGCAAGAATAACTTGGGTGAGCATGAAGAGTTTTAAAACTTGGGTATGTTAGCAAGTATATATTTTGGTGAAGACTAATTCACTTGGAATAGAAAAGGCGTAATCGTAAGTACGACCTTTTGAGTTTATGATATAGAACTCAATTTGTAATGAAATGATATAGATCAGAGCTCGAATTGTAGTGGACAGGCTGATGTGATGAAGATCACAACTGACCAACCCTAATCCATTACTGCTTAGCCTTGAGTCAGTTTCATATTTCGTTAACTCAAGTATCTTTTTGCACGATGTTTCTTTCAGCATAGTTGCTATTTAAATTATGTCATTTGATACATGTTGCCTCTTTGGGAATGTGGATTAATGTCTCTCTGTATTACTTAAATAACTTCATGTACTCACCGTCTATTTCGTGACGGTGGGTGCAGATCAGCCGAGTAGCAGATCAGACAAAGAGAATATTGGCGACTATCTCTGAGCCGGTGGAGGACTGCTACGATATATTTTTGTACGTTTTGTATTCTTTTGTATTACATTTTTATGTACATGCTATTTTGCTTTTTGGGTTGAGTGATAGGAATATAGGACTAGACACATGTATATATCACCATTTTTGTTTATATATGCATGTGATTTCTATTTCTTGGTTTTTCCACAATAGGTTAGGCCTTAGTATTTAATGTCCACTAAATAAGACTTATGTTGAATAACTTGTTAGGTTGAAAATTTTAAATTAACTCTGATTTATAGACAACCATAGGTTAGTCAGTAGAACTAGTTTGTTAACTGTAGGTGGTATCATAATTGGTAGATGTAGATATTTAAGTGTTTAACTAAGGTTGACTAGTTCCTTGTTAGGTCCTATAGGGGAGAATAGGGCTCAATTAAGGGATTAGGTCGGGCGATGCCCTTATTTGTAGTTAGGGTCGTCACATGTAGGTTTTTGTATTAATGGAAATTTTATATAAGCCTAAAATAGTGGAATAAAAAATCAATTAATAAATTTTTGATACCAAGTGCTATGAGAGAGTCAAGAAATGAATGTGCACGCTCGAGAATATCCATTGGCATGTCTTGTGAATTTATTGGCAATAAATATTCAAGGTATATATATTTATATACAATTGTTATATAAATATATATATGTATGTATAAATATATATATATATAAACATATAAGTTTGATTTGATTATTATGGATCGTTGGATCGTTTCGAGATGAGCAAAAGTGATCGACTGTGTTAAGATGTGTCTCACTTTAAGGAGTGTCACTTTAACACAATGATCGCTAAATCAGCCTCAAGATAGAGCGATGCATATCTCAAAGAAGATCCATATATATATATATATATATATTAAAACCAATTCATACTTATCAGTGTTTAATCGGTTGAGAGAGAAGAGAAACAACTGAGGGTTTGATCTATCGTGAGAATAGCCATGAAGGAAAAAAGAGATCATCACAACTAGATTTAGTTTTTTCCACAACTAAATTGAACATCCGTGAGCGATTTATCAAGTTCTTTCATATTTAGTTTTGAATTTTTAGTTGAATTAGAGATGAGTCTCTATGAATTGTGGTTGTTGTTTAATTTTGGAAATAGATTAAGATCTTACTAAAGTCCCTCCCTGAAGTTGTGGGGAGTGATTTGTTGTTTATGTATTGGATTTATGGGTGAACATGGGCTGCTGCCTTATTCTCTGTTGAACACTCGATGATGGATAGCGCTCCTTGTAGTAGAGAAAAGCGATCCCACCTCAGAAAACATCAATTCTGCTGATTAATTCATATATTTTTCTTAGGACTTAGGGACTGATTTAAGGGCTTTAAATATATTGTATAAGCTTTTATCGATCTCAAATGGTTTGTGATAGGTTATCAAACACTGAGAAAGGTCGAGTAGCTCAGAAAGTTAGGAAATTGGAAACAAAATCGAAAGGAAGCAAAAACGAACTCGCTTTTTTATCAATATTGCATGAATATTGTAGTATATGTAGTGCATATAGTTTATGGACTGAATGAGGGGGGTTATGTACACTGTGATGTGTTTAATAAAATAGAAAACTATATATGATGTGATATGCGAAGTGACCCTGAAGTTGAGAATAGGGTGTATAGGATATGTGCTTAGTTCCCGGCCTAAATGTTAAATCCTACTCAGCCAAATAGGTTGCGTGGATTACACATTCACCATAGGGTTTAAGATAGAACCATTGAATATTAATGGATTGGCTAAATGACACATCGGGCAATGTGTTCATCTAGTAATTGTATTAATGGGGTCGGTGGGTAATCGACCTACTTTTACAAATGAAATGAGAATCACAATGTAATAGCTATTGACTATTTGACTTGCATCTATTTATTTATTAAATTATTTGTTTTCCATGATCTTATTAGCTATGTTTTGTTCATATTGTTATCGCATATGACTCTCGATTATTATATGGAATGTTGATATTATGTGAATCCTTACTTAATGAGAAAGTTTAAATGCTCACCCTAAATTTAACATTTCAGGTTCTTAGTCCAGCACTTTAGCGAAAGGGAAATAGAAGATTTATGAGTTTTATTGTTTTCTCTTTGATGTAATGAACCTTCTTTTATATATATATATATATATATATATTGTTCGAATTATATTGTTATAATATAACAAGTTTGGGAGGTTTTTTAAATAAGTATTGATTTTTATAAACTCCTTATTTAAGTACATTATTTTTATTATCAAAAAAGTTTTAATATTTCACTACGTATACTTTGATTTATATTTCGGTATTAATATACAGGTTGAGTTTATCAAGTAAGGAAAGGGATGCTGCTGGCTCAAGTTAATTCTGGCTGGTGTACAGGGGCTTAACTAGGGTTTCAGGCCAGGTATCGCCCTAATCAAGATTGGGGATACTACATTTATCACCATTTTTCTCTATCTTTTTCTCCATTTCCAAATATGTTTGTTAACTCGGCTATATATGAGAGAGAGAGAGAGAGAGAGAGAGAGAGAGAGAGAGAGAGAGAGAGAGATTGGAAGTAATGGTGAAGGTGGTGGTGACGGCGGTGGTGGCAGTGGGTATGAGAGAGGTGTGCATGTAAGTTATATGGTATGGATACTAAAGGCACCAGTGGGCAAATAGCAACTCCAAAAAAATAATATTACCAAAGCTAATTTTCTATTTAAAGCATTGAGTAGTTTTCTTATTAATATTACAAGCTCACGAGGAGCAACCTCTACATAATTAAGGGGTAGTTTTACCCCAATTACAAACTCATAATTAGTAGCGCAAATAAATAGCTAACATTTAGGGGACAAACCGAATAAAGTATATTAGATCCGTAAAACTTAGGTTAGTCACAATAAATCGATAGGGCCTATATTCGAGTCCAATTGGTGTAACAAGAACCCATCTAAACACTACAAAAATGGTCAAATAGCAACAAAAAATAGTGACAGACTAGTATATGTCTCCAAACCAACGCCATAAATTAGCAACAAACCATAACTTGTCGCTAATCTGCTGCTAAATTTTGGAGCCAATTGTTCCTCCCAAGTTCTTATCGCTAATTTGTCATTAGATTTAGTGACTGAATAGCAACAAGCCTTGAGATACGAATATGTATACATGTCCCTCTAACAAGGCCTCATTCTCTGTTAGCGATAGATTAGTGACATACTTGTCTGTCGCTAATGCATAGCTATTTTGTTGATAACTAAGAGTCAAACGAATCATTTTCCCCATTAAACTGTAACCCCCATTTCTTTCACGATTTCCTCTTGTCCTCTTTTCTTTCATTTTATCTCATCTCTGCTGCCCTCCGACCACCGCCTCCGCAATTCTACCTTTTTCCATTACATTTTGTTCCCCCTATTTGAACGTCTCTCGATCTCCCATTCCTTTCTACCTCTACACTTATCACTCAAACTCTCTCATCTCTCCATTTCCTTCGTCAAAGTTGTCACCTCCCTTCATCGTATCTGCCAATCAGTTAGTTAAAAATGTAGCCGCATCTCTCCTCTCTCATTTCTTTGTTGACAATTATAGTTTTTTTAGATTATTTTCTTGTTTAAATTATTTAGGTTTAGGGTTTTTATTAATTATTTGTTGTTTTTTTAAGTTTTTTATTAATTATTTCATTTTAAATTAATTATCACTGTCCTCATCGTTGTTGACCTCCTCTCCCCACCTCCATCGCCCTCTCTCGCCCATTTTCTACATCTGTCGGGCAACTCGACCAGATTTGGAAAAGGGGAAAGAGAGAGGGGAGGGGAGGACGACAATGTGATAGCTTGAACATATAATCAGCACACGATTTGGCCTAATCCCATCATTAAGCCCTAACTGCGGCCATGTAGGACTTAACAATGTACTAGTCAGCCTTTTTGTCTTATTTTTTTCGTAACTCATGTTCAGGATAAATATTTCTCGTTTCTATTATTCAAAATTTTCATAATTAATTAAATTTTTTTATACATTTTAATAATTTAGCGGAAGTCTTAAATAATATTGTGAAAGAAATCACAAAACACCTATACGCTGAAACCAAAAATAGATCACATGTATTTATATCGAAAGTGGCGAGAAATAGTGTAAAATCATGCATTGGTCGATGAGTCTAGTCTTTCAACCCAGTATACATGATAAGTATATATTTAAGCATTATTTAATATAGTGTGTAGTGTGATTTTGAACCTTAATTCTCTATTTCATAATGACAATCTCTCATTTGTATCATTTGTAAGTTTTGAGGACTCGAAGTGAAGAATTTGAGCAAAAATCAGAAGAATTGGGCAAAGAACAAATTCTGGAGAACCATGCCGCCAATATATAACACCCACATAGCCTCACAGCACCGTTCACGACGTAGAACACTATTGGAGCGAAGACAAACACATTCTCAAGACAGTGATCCACGCCACCACTCACGCTGTGGGATCATGCTCATGCCATGAAACGTAAACTCACTACGTGAAAAAGAGATTTAAGACTTAGGAAAACAACAATCCTCATCGCCACTCACGCTGTGGTATCAAGGCCATGGTGCGGAACATAAGGTCACAACGCGGATTGAAGACTTGAACCAACTGGTGGGCAGTGATCCACGCTGCCAGTTCATGCCCACAACGTAACTCCCAGTGTGGAACGTGAAACACGAATTTTTGCCCAGATTTTTGGATATTTAATTTTAGGATGGGTTTTTTGGTTGAGTATGAATAGGAACTCGATATTTTTATTGTGTTTTCAACCTTTATTTACGAAAAAACTTGGATAATTGGTGTTTAATCTCATTATATCTGGCTAAATTTCATTGATCTAGATCGGAAGTGAATCAAACAACTCTTTTTTGCATCAAATTTTATGTGAGACCTATTTTATTTCAATTCCATTATTTCTCTCGGGTATTCTATTCCTTTTAGTATTATTGGTTTGTTAAGATTAAGCTTTGATACATCGTGAAGGGTCTTTGGATGTGTTTAGGTGGAACCTATCGCTAGTAAGTTGATTGCATACATAATCGTGCAAGAAGACTCAAACATATGGCACTTGACCAAATAGATTGACTCGACCCTTTTGAAACTAGCGAAATACCTTATGGATCTAGGCTAAATTGGATGCATTAATGATCTAGTTGTTTAGGTTTAGTGTTTTCACAAAATCTAAAGCGGCCTTTGTGGTAAACCAAAGGTGCATGAGTCTAGGATTATGCATTTGACTAGAAAAGTAGTCATCGATTGTACCTTGGCTATCGAATAGAGGAAAAAAATGAACTAGGCATGCACTTAGTTATATAGCTACTCTAGGATACTATTGATTTGCATATCTTTCTATGGATTGACGATCATAGAGTGTGTAATATGCTGATTGAGGAAGTTTGAGAAACCGAAAGTTTTGGTTGCCTTTCCAAATATTTTCTTTACAAAGTATTATCGAATTCTTGTTTTGGTGAAATCATTTGAAACCCTATTTTTCCGAACCCCCGATTCACCTTTTCTTTTTTAAGTTTATGTTAAAATATTTAGTTTTCGAGAATGACCCCATGCTGCATTCTTGTGGTATTTGGTAATCTATTTGGGATTATATTTTAACGTGTTCGACATTCGTCAGTACAACCCAAGACATATGTAAAATACATATGTAATAAATATAAACAAGTGAAACCTACGAAAGATGGTAGCAGATAGTCGCCGAGGGCTTAGGGGTAGTCGTCGATCTTCTCTTTCCCCGGTCTGCTACTTGGTCGATCTGTAATTGTCATAAAAATGACAATTCCAGTGAGTAAATCCTATGGCCATTCATTTCACATTTCCAAGTATACAAAAATCGATAACCAAAAGTATACAATAGCTACAAAAGAAAAGCTGAAAGACGTGTATGCAAACATGTACCAAGTACATCAAAACTAACATATTAGATAGTACATAAATAGAGGTCCGGTCAGTCGTGAGCTTCGTCACATCAGCTTATATACTTGGTCATGAGCTACGTCACATCACCCATTAAGGAGTGCCTACATCCCCAAGGATTTTAACCCCGTTTTTTGCACTAAACGTGTGGACTATCACACAAACACTAAAAACCCTCCTATATCATGAATCCAAAGAAGACCAACATATACGCATATGAACATGGATGTGAACAACACCAGATGATAATAAAATACAATAGCAAGCTATTTCTCATCATATTTGCTCAGGGGTCAATAATAACAAAGAGTCTAAGACATGAAATGAAACTAAATAGAACAAAATGCCATGAAACAAGCCAAGCTATGATTTCGAAAACTTATATTAGGCATAAATAACACACATAAATACCATGACATTAGAAAGTTTGGGAACAAGCAAATCTGTCTAAGTGAATGTATTTCAAAGTTAAAATAAAACTCAAATGAAATGCTTGCCCGACAGGTTTACTTACCTCAAATGCACATGATTCCTAGTCTAAACAAGTTCCCAACCACTTCAAACTCGCATCCTACACCCAGGTGTTGAGTCTTTACACTCTTAAAGTGCTCGTGTAATGTTTATAGTGTGTTTGAATAGCTTAATAGAGGTTTGACTAAATTTTTATGTTTTAGAAATTTAGTAAAAATTGCAGATTTTCTATTGTTTGGGTCATTAGCGCACTCATTTGGCCATATTAGCGCGCTAACAACCCTTAGCGCGATATGTTGATTCATTAGCTCGCTAGGCACGCTTAAACCCAGAATTATGGGTTTCCTACGGAATCTACCAATTTTGACCCTTGGGACCCTTGTTCCCTTCACAAAATGTCTCAAACACTCTATACACATTCAAAATACATTTTATATCAATAATTCTTGAATTAAACTAGTCAATTGCTTCAAAATTGTATATTTTGTTTAAAAACACTTGAAAACTTTGATAGATAAAAAATTCCTCAAATCAACACCAAATTTAAAACTTCTTTATAACAAATTAATGAAAGTTCTAAAGGAATCTAGTGGTAATATCATATTTTAAATACAAGTAGAGGTAAAAATTAAAGTCATAAAATTCCTCTCTCCGACTGGCTCCTCTCGCTTCTCTCCAGCCTCTCTCCGGCCTCTCTCGCCTCTCGCCTCTCCGGCCTCTCTCGCCTCTCGCCTTTCTCTGGCCTAGCCTCTCCCGTCTCTCGCCTCTTCGGCTTCTCACCTTTCACATCTCTCCGGCCTTTCTCGCCTCTCTCCGGCCGCCTCTCTCCAGCCGCCCCTCGCCGAATCTCCTTAGATTTCTTTTTTTGTAAATTTCATATCTATTATTTTGGATTTTTTTTGTTGTATTAATTAGTTTGTTGTTGACCAAATTCTTTTTAGTTTAAAGAGTTTGTTGTTGTTTTAGACTTAGTTTTTTTTGGAGAACGGTTGTTTTGGATTTGTTATGTTGATTTGTTTTTTGTTTTTTGAAGTTGTATTGTTTTTATTTTAAAAATAATTTTGTTTTTTAAAAATAACTTTTTTGTCAACCGATCAGAAAATAGCAACGGGTTTTAGCGACGGCTCCCCATCTCCAATCCGTTTCTATTTCTGACACCCGTCGCTTTTTTTGATAAAAAAAAAATTGTATTGCTATAGTGTTCAAAAGTAAACCAAAAATAGGTTGAGACTTTTGTTCCGCAATCCGAAAACAAAAATATATGAATGTCGTCGCTATTTTGGTATAGCGACGTAGCGGCAGGTTCACCCTTGGTGCACGGGCCCGCATCTTTGAGAGACGTTCATGCACGCCTTGAGATACACTCCATGCGTGTTATGCATTGAGAACTATGTACGCACACCTATTTTTATGTGGGGCCGCATGCTATGTCACCATGGATGTAACTTAGGAGTGTCATTGTAGAATCTTCAATCTTTAAATTTAATTGCTTATTGTACTTCTAGACACATGTCACCCAATTATCTATATATCATTTTCAATTAATTGATTCTTCTCTGCATATCCTTTATATATATATATATATATATATATATATAAAAGCATACAACTAGAACGTGACTTCCATGCTCCACTAAAATATATTGGAAAACTAAGGCCTTAATTAATTAATTAACTGATTTGTATTAACTTGGATGCACGTAAATTGTCTTTTGAAAAAAAAAAAAAAAAAACCTTGATTCACATTATGATAGCTCCCTCTTTCACACTCGCCAACATTAGTTGACAACCTAATAGTTTCGTTCCTTTAGATACATCAAGACATGCGAGCGCACATTTCAATGCAATTTTTTTTTTTTATAGAAAAAAAATTACTTTTGTATTCATCAAAGTTTGGACTCAATCTCTTACTTTTAAATCTCATACTAAATCATTGAGTCATTCAATTGATTACATTTCAATGCAAAATTAAGTACAACAGCAAATGTAAGTGCCAAAAGTACATAGTTACCTAATCTTTTTTTTTTTTTTCAGAACATGGTTACCCAATCATTTGTACATGGTTACCCAAAAGTACAAATGATTGGTTACCTAATCATTTTCTTATAAACTATCTAGTAGTGAGAGGATTTTAGGACATCTAAAATAGATACTTGGTTATTGATCGATGTCAATTGATTTACGTATCGATAGTCGTGCGCAAATAAATCGACGTATATTGAAGAGACACCAACAACCAAATGTCTAACACGGGCCACCCTAGCATTCTCATATCTAGTATTATAATACATGATATGCCAATGTCATGTCCTCCAAAAAGAATCCATATTAATTAGTACTTAGTTGTCCACTTGTCCAATAATATGTTATATAAGTTATAGTGATCAACCAGTACTCTTAATATATAATTAATTAGTTTAAGACACTGATTATTAATTACAACCTCGCGGAAGCCAGTTTGGCGCATGCATCTACATGTATAAATAGGGTAATGAACAGATTGCATTTCTCGTCATCCATATCAATTACTCACTGCATCAAAGCACGTACCATCACAATTGTCACATATATATTTTACTTGGTTTCATTTTTGGTGAAGAATGGCTTCTTCTTCAAAGGCTTTCCTCATAATTTTGGGCATTGTGCTAGCTTTCACTATCAACTCTGAGGCTGCTAGAGCTCTAGTCAATCCTACAACCACAGTGAAAAATGCTGGTGAGTAATATTTTTGCATGTCATAAATACAATTAAAATTCATAACTTCTACACAGGCCGGGGTGTTAGAGTTGTAATATAAATTAATAGTCTTAAAGTTTTAAAATTAGTTTTAAGGTTTCCTTGTTTGAATATTGTTTCTAATTAATTTGGTTTTAGGAGTCAAGTTTGTTGGTCCATTAATTCACAATTTGATTTTATGGCTTATATGGATGAGTCATTCTCTTGTGAAATCAAATTGACTTTAAGGGCATTGTCCTCTTTCCGAATCTTTTTTTTTTTTTTTTGAAAACTGATGGCTCATCTATTCACTAGAGATAATATTGCATGTGTATTTAGAATTGTGTAGTTGAGTTATATATATATGGTTTCCAAAATTTATATATATATATATATATATATATATATATATATATATATATATAAATGGGATAATTATACAATAGAGCCCAAATATATACATGTGATGGAAATTATATCTATATATGTTCTTATGTGTTGCCAATATCACTCAACAACATTTAATGCAATTAATGCACAAATGTATTGCGTACCCTCTAGATCGTAATCCAATTATCCTAAAATGATGAGTATATATTCACCATATTTATTTGGGTCTCGTTGTAAGTAGAACTCATGAAAACTTATTTTTATTATTCAAGTATGTTGTGTGTGTGTGTATATATATAGTTGGTTATAAGAACATTGATTACAATATACAATTATAAAGTTTCAAATTGAATGGTGATCAATCATCTTAATTTGTGTTGTGGTTATTGCATTGGAGGAAAAAATGGGTGGAGGTGGAGGTGATGGTGGAGGAGAGATAAGTCATGCGCGGAAATTGACTGCTTTGGGCGACGCATTCTTGTGTTTTGGAAAATCAATTATTGGTATAAAATGCTAATTTACAAGAGCTTTTTTGATAGCCGAGGGTATTCAAGCAAAAGTCGCTACGTACTCCAATTATCACTATATGTTACAATATTATGAGTGATCATGCGTGTGATTTTATCATTCGATTAATTGTAATGGTGTTTTGATTTTGATATTTACTTGATCATGTGCATGCATGCATGCTATCTGATCCATCGATTTGTTGCTGCCAACCTATGTGTAGGTCGGTAGGTAAGCGGTGTGAATTTTCATTTTTTGCACAAGGTTTGTTTTGTGCAATGTATTAATTTTCAGGTTTGGCGATCAGATCTATTGCCTACCTGCTTTAGTACCAAAATGAAATACGTATGCATCGATGATGTTATTGGTTAATTATTTAATTATTGAGTGATTTTGTTTGATCTCTTATAATTATTTACCTTAAAAAGGAAAGACTATGTACAATTTTTGTAATATATTATGCTGGCCTCGGTGAGAGAGTTTCGTGAACTAGTTCATTTATATATGAGTTTTAGTTTGAAATTAATTGAGGGATTGCTCTAAATATGCCAAGGTCAGATAGGGAGTTTTACTCCAAACTTATAAGCCATATTTATCATTTTAATTAGTGTAATAAAAACCACATGACTTCCAACATTTAACAATATTACACAAATTAAGGTTTGAAAGTGTATGCCAAATTAAACATATCGGGAGATAGACGAGACATCATTTGTCAAAAAAACAAAAACGTTTCGATGCGCACCCTACATCTAGGGAGTTTTTGCCTGATTAATAGATTTTGGAGAAAAAATTCCCAGAAAAACACATCTGCTTAAATAATTCCCAATATAACACACTTAGTGCCACGTAGGATGCCACATGGGACCGAGGGAGTGGATTGGGTGTGGGGAAAACGTGAGTGGAAATCACGTTAAGGGAAGTCGTGATTTCCACTCACGACTTCCCCACAGTGGAAGTCGTGACTGCAAGTCACGACTTCCACTCTGAGGGGTTAAAAAAAAAACAGAGGCAGAAATAATACACAAGAAAATCCAAAAAGAGTTGGACATAATCCATTCAAAGAATGATAATGGCTATTTAAAATGACTTAACATCATAAAAATCAAAGGCGAAGTTAATAACTAAACAATTAATGAAATGTTAATTGGAAAAATATGTTTGGAGTGTTTAAAGTGAAGGAAAAGAAAAAGTTATATCAAACAATGCAAGAAAGGAAAAAAAAACAATTCATTAAAATAGAAGTACTAAAACAAGCATGAGTACATACATACATCCAAACATAACATACATACATAAAATTGCAAAGTGATTGAGTAGAAAGCAATAATAAAAGAAGTCTTGTTATTGTTACACACAAGTCCTACTCCGACCCCAAATAATGACTTCCGGTCCCACAACGTGTTCTCTTTACAACTCGAACATTACGATTCAACGCTAATGGGACATTCGATCGGCCCATATCACTAGGATTTTGAGCATCTTCTCTCTCGAATATCATCGATTTCACGTATTCCACCTTCATGTGTACTTGTACTCTCAGAGAAATTCATCATTATTGGAGTTGTATTGAAATGGCGCGAAGATGGAACGACTTCCGCAGGGTCGAATGCCATGTAGGGAGGAACGGATGGAGTATGTGGAGTGTCACGCTCATTGAGAGGTACCGATGACGTATACACCCGGAGTGCCATGCCTCGAACGCGTATCATCGTGAGAAGTATGATGAGAGGCTTCAAATGATGTGGGCACATTATGCATGCGATAATCCGTCAAATCTATGCAGTCAAAGTCGATGCAGCTACATCTCTAATGCGTGCAATCGACACGTCATCACCCAATGTCAACTGATGGATCGATGTCATTCCATGTGCCTACATATAAACTATTTAAGAACTTGTATGTGAAAGTAAAATGAAAACAACAATATGAAACTTCATGGAGGGAAAAAATGAAATTGCACTTACCAATGCCTCAAGAATAGCTCCACGACGAGACATGAATCGACGTGTAATGCGACGATACCATTGCATATACGGTCGTAAAAGTCCAAAGGCTCGTCTAATATTTCATCGATTGCTAAGTTGGAAGCACGTTCGTTCCACAAGCAAACATAAGCACTATGTTCTCGCACTCCAATCCTTTTCTGTTTTCCCTCTCAAGTCAATCTTATGTAGTTCCATACTTGTGCTCTGTAAATTAGGTATCCTTTGTTTCATACCGAATTGTCGCATTACTCTATCCGGATTGTACAGTTCGACAACGCAGAAGAAAAGCAAAGGTGCCCTCGTTCGCCTAATTGCTCGACCACTGCTACAATATGCTGGCAGTCACTTATCAATGTTTCCGGATACGGTTCCCAAACAACCTGTAGCATGGAAAATAAAATTAATTGAATAAAACGGTGTCATCAACAAGATGTCGACATAAGTGCTTGTTGGAGAGAATGATTAAGTATATTTATTACTTCATCCGGTCCTTGCATGTCAATCATTTCTCTGTATTTCGTCAGCACGTGCATCGATGTTCCTGTGGTCTCCAACGCATGCCTCCACCTTTGCAAATGAAACAAACAAAAACAGAGCATACATGAAAAATGGGTTGTACATATGCTCAAATTGAAATTGTAATGTTTAAAAAGAATCATTACCTATGACCAAACGGAGGAGGTGGAAATAATTCTTCATTGTCTATCATGTCATCTCTAATGTGGTTTCCCATAATTGGTGCGAGAAAAGGCAACCTATCCCATGCCCACAATTGCAATAAAATGACCGGTCCTGCTATCTCTGCTCCATCAATGTCAGCTGCAAGACATAACTGTCTATATAGGTGAGCCAGAGTTGCACTACCCCAACTGTATTGTCCCGCCGCCTGAAAGTCTTCCAAAAATTGCAAATACGTGATGTGCACGAGGTTGTTAGACTTGTCAGCAAATAAAGTTCCGCCAAGAAGTTGTAGGATGTACGCTCTTGCGTAGCGTTGCACGTCCTCATCATCGCATCCCGTGGAAGGTTTGGAAACCATCGTGACGCTTGGCGAATTTGAATCCGCCACCGGTCCTGTTATTTTCAGGGAATGGAAATCCTAGTTGTGTCAAGCATAAGGCATTGTAATCTTGCTCAACACGACCAGTGATAGGAAATCCATCCACGGGCAACCCTAAGATAATTTGTACATCTTGAAGGGTAATAGTCATCTCGCCAACAGAAAATGGAACGTGTGAGTTTCGGTCTCCACCTCTCTACAAGAGCAGTGATTAGATGCCAATCAATTGAGATAAAACCTACTCGCGCCGTCCCGTAAAAGCCAGATGCGTGGAGATGCTCGACGATTCGTTCATCCAATTCGACCAACCGATGTAGTGCAGCAGAATTCCGTCTGATAGTCAATATACCAGGCTCCTATGAAAATACGAGTTATAAGGTACAAGTTGTAGAATATATAGACGCTGATATAATGGTGTAGTGCAAATCGGCAAGATGTCATACCGGTCCGTGCCATACTCGGGTAGATCTATGGAGAGCTTGCGAACTCAAAACCGAATCATCTATAGGCCCAGGCTCCATATCGCGCTTCAAGGGGACATCATTACAAATTATGGAACATGAAAAGTCCAAACCGCAATTTGTAAAATCAATGTAAGGTAAACAAATTCTTTCACGCAAGCCAAATGCATTAGTTGGTGCATACATCAATTATGTGTGAATGGTCGTTTACCTATTAGAAGAGCATTATAAATGTTTTTGAAAAGGGAAAACTCGTATTTGAAATGTATTTAACAAGAAAAGTGAAAATTTGTTGGAAAGCCCCTAATAAGTTGTGAAACTTTGAATTTCCGTTTTCGGGGTTTATAAAATTATCCGGGCCACCCAAGTAAGCTTAATGACTCATAATAAACATGTATAACATGTTATATAAGGGTTGGTTAGGTGACGGACAATTTTAAGGGTCGCTAACACAAAGGAAAAAGCAAAATTTCGAGGTCCTCGCAGTTAGCGCGCTAATCATGTCATTAGCGCGCTAAGAGTAGAGGTTAGCGCGCTAATCCACGTATTAGCGCGCTAATTGCTCTCGCTGCAATTTCGACTTTTGGAAATCAAGCTTGAACTTTGAATTTTTGATTTCTGGATTCCTAGAACGGTCATAAACTCGCTATAATGGAATTCCAAGACACAATAAAACCACCACAAAGTTGGCTTTAAACAAGAATAGCAAACACACTCAAAATGAATAGGTAGGAAAGGGTTAAAAAAACTATGGAGATTGTTCAACATGGATAAATTAAATGGAATTCTTGAAAAAATATAAGATTTAAGTTACAATCATGACCATCAACAGACAAGAGGCATAGCTAGCTCAAGTAAATGTTCATTGCTTGAATGAGACACTATGAGGCACTCGGTGGTTGTTGTTCGACGACGAGAGCAAGTGCGTCTATGTGTCCGTCCCGCTTACACAAACTACATCGCAGCGTCGTTGGGGTCTCTCTCCATTCAGTTTCACGCTGCATATGACGTGGCTGTTTCTGGTTGCTTCTCCAATCCATCTCTGTGCGGAGACGTCGTTGTTGAGGGCGACCTTTTTTAACTCGCTTTCGAGATGGATCAGCCAGGAACGAGTATGGAAGTCTGGCGTTTGGCCAATAATCTTCGTGCGGAATGGGATGGAAATTCGCGACATAACATTGACTGTACACATCCAATCTGTAGTAATCCTCAATGTATTGATGAGCATCCATGGCAACACCGGCGCAGATCGCTTGAACATGAGAACAAGGAATGCCATAACACGCCATTTCATACAAGTGCACCTACGAGCCTCGCAATTTAACTATTTGCTTGTTAGACCCTTTCCGCAAATGATGGCCACGTGGCGCGATGACGACTTCAAATGTACCATTATCGCGATTCACTAATGTCACATTGTGCCCGCTTGAAGACTTTGCCCAATCGACAACTTCTTCAACGCGTAACTTGTGTACACTTCGCCCCTACCTAATTGCCGCAGCCTATTTCGTCTCGCCTTTTGTTGAAGAACTCCAAGACACGATAAAATGTCACTTGCACTAATGCGGTGATGGGATAGAATCGCGCGCCTTTAAGGACCCCGTTAAAGCATTCTACGGTAGGAACAAAATATGCATATTAGTATAACCATCTAAACGTAACAAATCAAATGTAGTAAATAAACCATGGTACCAAATTATGGACACGATAAACCATACCACTAGATTGGTAGTCATCCATCCGTATCGATATCCTTTGTCGTATGCGTTAGTCGTCCATCGTGCTCGATCAAGGTCATTAAACCACGCAATACATTCCGCATTAATTTCTTGAAGTTCTGTCATGATCGCCTTGAATTTTCGGGGTTGATGTTGTGCACCACCAAGTACACCATATCTTTTAATTCTTTGCTCCCGAACCTCATGTTAAAATTACCGCAAATGTGACGGAGACAAAATCGTGGTGAGCCCTATCAGAGTCCATCCATTTTGCGGATTGTTCATAGCCAACAATATACCGGGGTGTCGATCGAAATGACACATATACCATCCCTATCATCACGTGATGTCGCAAGCAAGCCATAAACCATCCCCATTTGTGTTGACTTTCCTCATCAACGATGGCAAATGCTAAAGGAAATACATGACTTTTACTATCAACAACAAAGTGGCTATTAGGAGTTTGTGTTTGTATTTTCCATACAAGAATGTGCCATCAATCTGTATCATTGGTCCGCAATGTTTGAAGCTCGCAATAGAAGGTTCAAATGCCCAAAAAACCCATTTGAATATAACCTCATTGTTCGCGTTAGGCTCCCCATGCCGCCATTCCACACGTGTCCCTGGATTGGTTTCTTGAAGAGCACCCATCCACCGCGGCAACATTTTATACGATTCTTCCCAGTCTCCATAGACTTTAGCAATTGCCTTCTTCTTCCCCAACCACACTTTCTTGTAACGAACGTCATAATCGTATTTGTCCTTGATCATCTGATGCAGACTGGAACTGAAATGGACGGATCTCTTCTCACCACATTTTCAACTTCACGACATATAACGGTGGAGTCCAAATGCGCATGATCTTTGGACAAATTGGCGTAGATGCATGTATGTGGTCCTGCATATTTACTAATCTCAAACATTCCATGTGATTTTCTTCTTGAACAACGCAACCTCCAAGTGCATCCATCTACATATTTCTTACATCGAACAATCCATACATTACGTGTAGAATGAGTCACCACAAATCGCCTGTGTTCTTTTATGCTATATAACTTCACGGCATGTTGGATATCTACTTTATACATGAACCGCATGCCCTTTTGAAATTCTGCTCCCTCATTCCATATAGACCTTAAAGGGATCATAGCATTCTCATTGAGGGGTTGCAATGCCTCGCTATTCAATTCCATAAATGCAGGAGAAGGTACGACAAATTCACGTACACCAACGGGCGCACCATCAATTCCAGCTGACCTCTTCGTCGAAAAAATCATCGTTCCCAAGCTCGCTCGGAATTGGAGGACAAGATAATGAGCCATCATCGGCAATTACTCGATTTAATGTGTAGCGAATCATGGCATCATCAACATGATGTGCATCAACCCCTTCATCATCTGTATCATCATCGCTACTATCTTCACTAGTACCTTCGTCACTACCGCAATAGTCTCCGTCTTCACTAGTGTTCAACTCATCACAGAACAAGGATCCTCGGTCATCTCGGGATTTCCGAGTCATGAAGGGCGATGCACAATGACTCGCTCCATATTTGGTTGAGTGCTAGGTCCACCACGAGAATCTAACGCCATATTACGGTTTGTACTATTATACGAATCTCTCGTTCTCAAATCGATATAAAACTCCATGCATTTTGGTGGTGGTAATTCGCCACAATCTCCCAAACATCTTTGAGACTCGCCTCATCATCTATTCGCACAGGACGTAGTTGGCAAGTACCACTACTGATGTACGCTGGATATCGATATGTGATGGTCGATATCATCTTTTCATTGTCTATCTCCAAAGAATTATAGACAAAACTCATAAATTCCTCGTACCCTAAACCCATGTTCGCTCTAAGATGTCGAACGGGCGGTTTAGTGTATGAAATTCCTGATGGTCCATCGACCATGTCCCCATTCATATAGCACAACAAACTTACTCTTCGATCATTCATTATTGAATCTATATATGTAGAATATAAAACATGATCAAAAGAAGTGAATGCAACAATATCAATCAATACCATATCAATCAATACCATATCAAAAGTACAATATAAACTTACTCTTTGACCTTAATATAATTGGTTATGCACCCTAATTGAATTGGTGTTAGATATTGGATTCGACTCATCACTTTTTCTTAGTCTCTCATATATTCTTCCATCTCAATGTATCTACAAATGAAATTACTTATGTCGTTGCATCTTTAGAGTTTTGGCAAAAACTAACTATATAGAAAGAGAGAACGCATGCCATGACGAAACTTCAATCAATTTAGGCTCAAAATACATATACAAAGTGCATATAAAATCAGCCCCTAAATCAAATTTATACGTCACCTATAACAAATTAAAACAACCCCTAAAAACAACCCCTAAAACATATAAAATCAGCCCCCTAAAACAACAAACCCTATAAATGTACCCCTAAAACAAATAATGAAGGCCCCGGAGACAACAAAACTAACAACAAATTTAACATCCAACATAAGACAAACAACATGAAGCATAAACACATATAATCTCAAAACAAATTGATCTTACAATCCGAGAGTCGGTTGGGGTTTGGATCTAAAGTTGATGATGGAGATAAGTGAGCCAACAATGGAGCCAATCTAGTGGAGTTGAGGGGATGAAGAGTGGAGCAACGTTGGGGTGAAGGAGAGCAAGAAACCAAGAGAAGAAAAAACCAGATCTGGGATCTGTTTTTTCTTCTGGTTGTGGGAGTGAAGTCGTGACTTCGGATCACGACTTCACTTAAAGTGAAGTCGTGATCCGAAGTCACGACTTCAATTTAAGTGAAGTCGTGACTTCAGGTCACGACTTCACTTCGTCACCCGTCCCGTGGCGCGTGAGTGGACGTGGCGTGTGCTGACGTGGCTACAAGTGTGTTAGTTTTGGAAATAGTTTGGTGGGTGTGTTTTTCTGGGAATTTTTTCCCCAAAATCTATTAATCAGGCAAAAACTCCCTACATCTAGAACCTCATTCTACCCCGATTAATCGAGCTCGGGCAAGGTAAGCCTACAAATAGCGAGGACAAAGCTCTTTGAACGAAAACGACTCTATTTGTAGTACTAGTACTTTGTTAATGCAACGAACAACGAAACGCATGAAGGACAAGCACTAGCTAGCTTGTCTTTGTTGTTCCTAGTCGATAATAAATCAAGTGATGCCAACATGCAAATGTGTGTCGTTGGGTCACAAAAGCATTTTTTTTACCGAAAAACATTTGGGTGCCCTAACACAGACACGCAAGTCAGAGATGCACTCGTCGTTTATTTTTCGATACATTTCAAATTACAACGCACACGCTTTAATTAGAAAGGAAAATGTGTTGGTGCCCTAGCGCACAGGCCAGCATGAATACGCACTCACCTCGAGAAACATACACGCCCAAAAATCAAGGGCAGCTGGACGAGCCCATGTCCCACATGCTTATCGGTGCCAAAGCACCAAAGCATTTTCCTTTCCTATGGTAGTATGTTATTATTCCACAAGGGCCTCGACTCACTCCATTCCCCATGAGCTCAATACTCTCTAGCATCTCCACTCTCCTAAACTCCACCAAAACCATGCTCCACCTCCACCAACTCCACGCCCGCATCATCCAAAACGGCCTCGAACAACACAACCTCATCATCAACCTCTTCATCTCACGCTGCACAAAACTCGATGCACATCCAAAGCACACAACCACCCACTACGCCCTCTCAATCTTCAACCTTGTTTTTCATCCCTATGCCCAATGCCCATCTCTGAAACTCAATCCTCAAAGCCCACATTTCCTCTCTGCCCATCACAATCTCCCTCTTTAACCGCTTCAAACTCTCCAAAACCACCCCTGATGACTACACATTTTCGTCTCTCATCAAGTGTTGTTCGATCCATAATGGGGTTTGGGAGGGTAGATTGATTCATGGATTGGTGGTGCGAAATGGGGTCTTGGGGTTTGTCTTTGTGGGCACTAGTTTGGTTGATTTCTATGGGAAAGTTGGGGAGGTTGGGAGTGCAAGGAAGGTGTTTGATGAAATGCCTGAGAGAAATGTGGTGTCATGGACGGCTATGGTTGTTGGGTATTTGAGTTTAGGGGATTTGAGGAGTGCCCGGGTGGTGTTTGACGAAATGCCGTGGAGGGATTGCGCGGCGCCGGCGTGGAATGCAATAGTTGATGGGTATGTAAAATGGGGTGATTTGGAGAGTGCTAGGAAGGTGTTTGATGAAATGCGTGAGAGAAATGTGGTTTCGTTACGTGTTTGGTTGATGGGTATGCGAAAGCGGGTGATATGGAGTCGGCGAGGGAACCGTTCGATGGGGATCCGGCTAGAGATGTTGTTGCTTGGTCGGCGTTGATTTCGGGATATGTGCAGAATGGGAATGCTAATAGAGCTGTGGAGATGTTTGTTGAGATGTGCAATGAGAATGTTAAACCTGATGAGTTTGCTATGGTTAACTTGATGTCTGCGTGTTCGCAAATTGGCAGCTCGGATTTGGGCTTATGGGTTGATTCCTATGTGACCCGGAACTCCGTTGATATTAGTCGACCTCACATTGCTGTCGCGCTCATTGATATGAATGCTAAGTGTGGGAACATGGATAGAGCCACTTGTTTGTTTGAGGAGATGCCCAAGAGAGACCTGGTCTTGTATTGCTCAATGATTCAAGGCCTATCGATACATGGCCGTGCTGTTCAGGCAGTTCGACTTTTTTCTCGGATGGTTGAGGAAGGTTTGGTCCCAGATGAAGTAACTTTTACGGTTTTACTTACAGAGGGAATGCAGTAGTCGTGCAGACCTTGTAAAAGAGGGAATGCAGTATCTTTGTTCTATGAAAAATGACTGTGGCTTGGTTCCCTCCCCAGATCATTATGCCTGCATAGTCCATCTTCTTGGTCGGGCAGGGCACTTAGAAGCAGCTTATGATCTCATTGAATCAATGCATGTCGAGCCTCATGCAAGTGCTTGGGGGGGGGCATTGCTTGGGGCATGTAGGCTACGTTGCATCACTTTTTTAAATGAACTGGAGGAAATAGAAAGACTCGTAACTTCCTTTAAGGAACCGGAAAGAATGGAAAGATTTGTGTCTTCCTTTTAAGGAAATGGAGGGAATGGAAAAATATAAGACCACAAATGTTAATAGGTTGGGATTAAAAGAATAGTCAGAATCATTATGTACTATATATATATATATATGTTAAGAGCAACATAAAAACTATTACTTGCAACTTCTTCCAGAGATAATAGATGGTAAATTAGGCGAGAAATTTATTCCTCGGATTGCCTAACTAATCCAATCTTTATATCAGATTTGACATAGAACATTTAACATCTCTGACCTAGGCTTACACAAGGCCTCTAAAGCCTTGGCCTTAGGCAAAAGGAATTGAACCCCTTCACTCGTATCGATTGGTTCATCACCAATCTTCTCCCACTCAAAGCACCGAAGAACTGAACCCAAAGCTAATGTTATGGTGTGCATGGCTAATCCATCACCAGGGCAGCCTCTACGCCCAATCCCGAATGGTATAAACTTGAACTTATTGTTGATATTACCTTGTCCTAAGCTCTGCAATTGCATGAACCTTTCGGGCATGAATTTATTAGGTTCCGACCACAGCTTTGGGTCTCTGTGAATTGCCCACGCATTGGCTACTATAATCGTGCCACTCGGCACATCATACTGGTCTACCTTACACTCACTTGCTGACGCATGAGGGAAGAGGAACGGTGCAGGTGGGAAGAGTCTTAGCGTTTCTTGGATGATGGATTGAATATAGGGGAGGTTGGAGAGATTCGAGTCTTCGAGAAGGCAGTGTGGCTCAATGTTGTGGTCAAGTTCGTTGAGAGCTTTTTGAAGCGTCTCGGGATTATTCAGTAGTAGTGACATTGCCCATTCTAAAGTCATGGTTGTTGTGTCTGCGGCGCCTATAAACATGGCCTGCATAAAATAGATTCATACATAAAGTAAACATTCTAATTAAATCATTTCAAAAAAAAAAGAACATTCTAATTAAATAAATTGATTGACTTTTTTTTATTAAGAAAAACTGATGGAGACAATGGAACATAGTTTAATTTGTGAAGTATTAATTTTATTATGGTCATTATTATTTTTTATAAGAAAGAAATTAATTAAGCGACTTGCCTCTATCAAAACTTTTTTTTTTTTTGAAGACTACTTTTTTAAGACTTTGATTGTATTTGGAAACACGTATTTAGATAAATCTTTTAAAGAATAAGAAGAAAAATCTCTTAATAAATAAGTTAAATTTTTTTTAACTTTTTAATTAAGTAATTTTCCTCTTAAGAAACTCATCAACTTTTTCTGCTAATGAATCTTTTTCAAACCAAGGTCTTGTTTGGTATGAGGTGAAGATATCTCCAAGGAGATAACTCATAAGGAGCTGAGAACTAATCTTGTTTGGTTGCCCAACTTGCCTGCAAGTTATCTCCCAACTTACACCCTAAGGTGTGAGATATCTCCACACCAACCCCCTAGGGAGTTATCTTCCAAGAGTTGTAGACAAAATTACCCCTCGTTAATAACCTTTTTATTACTCACCTTTCTCTTGTTTGAAGACTATTTTCGTCAATTCATATTTTTTATTGTTTAAATTTTATTTTTTATTGTTTAAAATTTAAAACTTTTTTACAAGTTTAAAATTGAACCGAACGTGAAAATATTAACTCTAATGAATTAACTTCAAGGACATAACTCACAATTAACACAGTAATTAACACCGTAAGTTATCATAAATAAACCAAACGAAAGCCCAAACACACACTTTTCTCGATACGAAAAGAAAATGTTCCTATCCCTCTCTCTCCATGCACGCCTATGCTTATGTTCTTGCATATCTTCTTCACCCACACCTATATATGATGGTATGTAATTTGGCGTATCTTCAAATCTTCAACTTGACTCCAATAAGACAAAACAATTAAAACCTCACCAAATTTGTTTTGATTTAAAAAATACATCAACACAAGCAACACACCATCGATCACTGATCGCATATTATTGTTTCCAAGGACCCCATTGAAAACAAGAATATAGCTTAATAGGAGAGTTTGAGACTCATGGATGCAAACGTCAAGACTATAGCGAAGCTTCCTCTCTCTTGATCTTGAACGAATTAAGGGTATCTTTTTCAAATAAATGACATAAAATACCTTTGTAATACAATATCAACATAGCCTCAGTCCCAAATTAACTGAGATCGGCTACATGGATCAAACTTTTTCATTGTGCTCGATTAAGTGCAATTGATGGTGAGCTTTGCAAACCATTCAAATCCCTCCTAATTAATGTATCTCATGTTAACTTTGGTCTGCCCCTACCTCGTCGAATTTCTACAATTTCTATTAAGTCAAATTTTCTAATTGGGGCATTTGTAGGCCGTCTTTACAGGTGACCAAACCATCGCAACTGTCATTCTCTAATCTTTGTATCAATTGGTGCTACTTCTACTTGTCTTTGAATTGCTATATTTCTTAAACACTCAATTTTTAAATAAAAGGTTTCTAAACTATTTTAACCAAACACCTTAATATAAATTCTAATAAAAAAAGTGGTAATGAAGAATCACTAAAATTTTATAAGACGTTGAGTTACTAAACGTCACCTGGATGGGACTTGAGGCCTGCCTCGTCCTTTAGTTTATATTTATATATATGTGGAAGTACTAGATTATTATTTGAGACAATGAAAGATAAGAAATTAATAAAATGAGAAACTAAGTATTTTTTGTGTATGGCGGTGAGGGATTAGCTTACTAGTATGATCCCTTTGATGATCACGTGGTTATATTGCTCAGGATGCTCTTGTTGCAAAGAAAGCAACACATCCAATATTGACTTGGGTTTCTTCTTCGCCAAACAGTTTGAACGATATCTTTCTATCATCTCTTCGAAATAAGCATCTCTATTCTTACTGCTGGCTGCCAAACTTTTCTTAACCTTAAACACTGTTGGAAATGAAACACTCACACAAAACAACTTTTATTCAAACTCAAACAAATATTACAAGAGCACACTTACTCAAAAAACAAGATACTACAACTCACTCTTATTAGAGTTTGTTTCTTCACTCACTTAGAAGCTCTTGATTTTTCTTATCTAAACTAAAATGGGGAGGGGTATTTATACTACCCCATTTCTTCTACAACCTTCCATTATACAACCTTCCATTCTTCTACAACCTTCTCTACACCTCATTCTTCTACAACCTTCCATTCTACAACCTTCCATTCTACAACCTTCCATTCTTCTACAACCTTCTCTACACCCTAGAAGTTTCTAGATTTGGACCTTGATGGACTTGGACTCCAATTTGATTTGATTTGGGTTTGGGCTCCTATAATGGATCAAGTTTATGATCCAACGACCCCCCTTAAACTTGATCTTGTGACCCCTAGTAAGTTCCTTAATCTTATGAAGTCTTCGCTTGTCAATGGCTTGGTAAATATATCGGCAACTTGATCTTGTGACTTTACGTATTCAATTTCCACATCCTTTCTTGCAACACACTCCCTTATATAGTGGTAGCGAATATCGATGTGCTTGCTTCGATCATGGAATACTGGATTCTTTGCTAAGGCAATAGCTGACTTGTTGTCGACACAAACCTTGGTAGGCTCTTCTTGTATCAAGCCTATCTCCTTCAATAGATTTCTAAGCCAAATTGCATGACAAACGCATGAGTTAGCAGCAACATATTCCGCTTCACAAGTGGACAATGTGGCAATCGATTGTTTCTTTGACATCCATGTGAAAGCAGTATCTCCCATAAAAAATACGAATCCAGTAGTGTTCCTTCGATTATCTATGTCTCCACCCCAATCACTATCGCTGTATCCAACAAGCTTGTAACCATTAGAAACTGAATAGAATAAGCCAAAGTCAATTGTACCTTTCAGATAGCGAAGAATTCTCTTTGCGGCTTTAAAATGGGTGGTTGTTGGAAATTCCATGTAGCGACTAACCAATCCAACTGCGTGAAGAATATCGGGCCTCGTGCAAGTTAGATAGCGTAGACTTCCCACCAAACTTTTAAAGAATGTTGGATCTACACTTTTGCCTTCTTCATGTTTGGACATTTTGATTCCGTATTCTGTCGGTGTGCTTATCGGCTTACAGTTCTCCATCTTGAACTTCTTTAGGATCTCCTTTGCATAGCTTTCCTGTGAAATGAAAATTCCATCCTTTTGTTGCTTAACTTCAATGCCAAGGTAGTACGCCATAAGCCCCATGTATGTCATCTCGAATTCTTTCGTCATCACTTCCTTGAATTCATTGAACATGCTTGGGTTGCTTCAGGTGAAGATCAAATCGTCCACGTAGAGGCACACGATCAAAATATCTCCATGTTTGATCTTGATATATAGAGCGTGCTCGTAGGGACATTTGTTGAAGCCATTCTCTTGGAAGTACTTGTCGATTCGGCTATTCCATGCCCTTGGTGCTTGTTTTAGCCCGTAAAGAGCCTTCTTCAACTTCAACACCTTGTCTTCTTGGCCTTTGACTTCATAGCCTAATGGTTGTTGAATGTAGACTTCCTCTTCAAGAACTCCATTTAGGAAGGCAGAGTTTACATCCATCTGTTGTATCTTCCACTTGTTTTGAGCTGCCAAAGAAATGATTAGTCTGATAGTCTCCAATCGAGCAACAGGAGCAAATACCTCATCACAGTCAATTCCAGCCTTTTGACTATAGCCTTTAGCAACTAGCCTCGCCTTGTGCCTTTCAATCTCTCCTTTGGCGTTTTGTTTTATTTTGTACACCCATTTGACACCTATCGCCTTATGTTCCCTGGGAAGTGAGGTGAGTTCCCATGTGTCATTCTTCTCAATGGCCTTGATTTCTTCGTCCATCGCATCTCTCCACTTCTTTTCTTGTACTGCTTCTTGAAAGCTCACTGGTTCACAATCGACAAACAGACAAAATAATGTAAGATTATCTTGTCGTTCAGTTACCTCATAGAGATCTCTAAGGCTTCTTGTACGTTGCACAACTCTTTCGCTTTGACTCCCACTTGATGATGACGAAGGTGATGAGTCTCCTTGAGTGGTTGATGTTGGTGAAGTGGGTGGAGTTTGTGCTCTTGTTGAGGTCCTACTTGCTCCCTCATTGTCTGCTCATCTTCTTCGAATTGAGGAAAGAAATTTAAGTCATCTGCATGAGATTCAAAATCCCATTCTCCTTCTTCGTTGAAGACCACATCTCGACTAATCACAATCTTCTTATTGTCTGGATTGTACAGCTTGTAGCCCTTCGAGTTAGCATCATAGCCGATGAAGATAAAACTCTCGCTTTTATCATCAAGCTTCGTTCTTCTCTCGTCCGGTACATGAACATTGGCTATACTTCCAAAGATTCTCAGGTGGGAAATGCCAGGCTTTCTTCCATTCCATGCCTCTTGCGGTGTCTTTCCCCATACACTTCTTGTTGGAGATCGGTTTGACAAATAGACTGCGCACGCTACTGCCTCCGCCCAAAATTCCTTGGGTAGTTTCTTGCTTTTGAGCATGCTTCGTGCCATGTCGAGGATTGTTTTGTTCTTTCTTTCTGCCACGCCATTTTGTTGGGGGGATCTAGGAACTGTCATTGATCGACGAATTCCATTTGCTTCACAGAACTCTTGAAACTCCCTGGAAGTAAATTCTCCACCTCGGTCGGATCTCATGGCTTTGATCTTTCTACCGCTTTCTCTCTCCACTGCAGCTTTGAACTTCTTGAAGACTTCGAAAACTTCTGACTTATGTTTCAAGAAATATACCCAGGTTTTTCTTGAAAAATCATCAATGAAGAAAAGGACATAATTACTGTTACCGAGAGAGCTTGGCTTGATCGGACCACACACATCGGTATGGATGAGCTCGAGTGGCTTCTTGGCTCTTGACTCTGACTCCTTTGGAAAGCTTTTCCTGAATTGTTTCCCGATTAGACACCCTTCACAAAGCTGGTCAGGATGGTTGATGCGAGGTAGTCCCTTCACCATCTCCTTCTTAGATAGCAGCTCGAGACCTCCAAAATTGAGATGCCCAAATCGAAGATGCCAAAGCCATGATGCATCTTTGTAGCAAGCTTTCAGGCGTTTTGCAACATCGTTTTGTATGTTGATTGAGAACATTCTATTCTTTGACATTGGTACTTTAGCAATGAAGTTATTCTTATCATCTTTTATAGAAAGATTATAATCCTTCATATGAATATCATAACCTTTCTCTAACAATTGCCCTAAACTCAAGATGTTACTTTTCATATTGGGCACATAGTAGACATTGGAAATAAATTGATGTCTCCCATCTTTCAAACGGATAAGGATGTTACCTCTGCCTTTCACTGCTATTATGGAATCATCTCCAAAAGAAACATTTCCGCTTACTGACTCGTCTAGCTCCACAAACATGTCTTTCATTCCACACATGTGATTGCTTGCACCACTATCAAAATACCAGGAATTTGCTTGGCCACTATCAGCTTCCTCTCGTGCTAGAAGAAGAGTTTCTTTGTCATCTGTCTTCTCCTCCACGTAGTTGGCCTTCTCCTCAATTTTGTTGTTGGGAGCTCTACATTCTAAAGCATAATGCCCAAATTTCTGACAATTATAACATCGAACTTGAGATTTGTCATACCTTGAGTTCGGTTTGATTCTTCCATGGCCACGTGCTGAGCTTTCTCCTTTCTCATAGTTGTTGTTGGAATTGTTGTTGTTGTAATTCCAGCCTCGTCCACGACTGCGACTTCCACCTCGTCCATGGCCTCTACCTCTGCCTCGGCCACGTTGGTTTCTATCTTGGCTTTCATGCATATCCTTGAGTTGTAGCTTGAAGAGTTGCTCAGTGAACCCTTGCTTCTTCTTATGCTTCTCTTCGTATGCTTGCAATGATCCTTGGAGTTGCTCGATCGTCATTTCTTCCAAGTCTTTAGTTTCTTCAATCGTCACGACGATGTGCTCAAATTTGGGATCCAATGAACGGAGTATCTTTTCTATTATCCTCACATCTTCTAACTTTTCACCATTTCTTTTTAATTGATTAGAAACAGCTACTACTCTTGAAAAATAATCTGAAATAGACTCAGATACTTTCATGTGTAAGGATTCGAATTCACCTCTTAATGTTTGGAGACGGACCTTCTTCACTTGCTCGGATCCTTTGTAAGAGGTTTGCAGCTTCTCCCACGCTTCCTTGCTAGAGCTTGCACTCGAAATCTTTTCAAAGCCATCATCATCTAATGCTTGATAGATGAGATAGAGAGCCTTCTTGTCTCTCTTTCTTAAATCCTTCAAAGTTGTCTTTTGATCTGGTGTAAGAGCAAAGAAAAGCAAAGATCATCCGCAGCTCGTTATAGCCTTTCTCTATGATATCCCACACATCTTGTGATCCAAGAAGTGCCTTCATTTTGATACTCCAATTGTCGTAGTTGTTGTTGTTGAGTGTCGGAACTTGGAATGGTGCCATACCATTTGCCATATCTCTCAATATTATAAGAATTTGCAAAATCCGATTGCACGGATGAATCCGGAATGCCGAAAAACTTTGGGAGGGACCTAGTCGACGGTCAATGACTTTGACGGCTCAGTCAACTCGCTTAGACGGCCCGGTCAATGGGCTCGGTCAACAAGCTTACGGCTCGATCAATGGCTCCAACTCGGCTGACTCGACTCAACTTAGTGAGTCAACTCGATTTTCTGGCAGCAGTCTTCCGGCGGCGCGTGGTGGGGCGTCAGAACTCAGATTGGGAAGATTCTGGCGGCGTCGGATTCCTCTCGTCGAGACCTTCGATTTGATATGCAATAGTATATACTTTCCAACTAGGCTCTGATACCACTTTGTTGGAAATGAAACACTCACACAAAACAACTTTTATTCAAACTCAAACAAATATTACAAGAGCACACTTACTCAAAAAACAAGATACTACAACTCACTCTTATTAGAGTTTGTTTCTTCACTCACTTAGAAGCTCTTGATTTTTCTTATCTAAACTAAAATGGGGAGGGGTATTTATACTACCCCATTTCTTCTATAACCTTCCATTCTACAACCTTCCATTCTTCTACAACCTTCTCTACACCTCATTCTTCTACAACCTTCCATTCTACAACCTTCCATTCTTCTACAACCTTCTCTACACCCTAGAAGTTTCTAGATTTGGACCTTGATGGACTTGGACTCCAATTTGATTTGATTTGGGTTTGGGCTCCTATAATGGATCAAGTTTATGATCCAACAAACACATCAAAATAGTTGAAGATCGGAAGATAGTCTCCTGGAGCCAAGAACAAGATCGGCACCTTAGCGCCTTGAAGAACATCGAAAAACCAATTATTCTCTTTAATATGGCACAACCCCAATAGGCTCCCATGTTAACATAGACATTGTAGAATTGAAAGTCAACTCAAAGAACTTCAACTTGAGATCAATCTTGCGAGGGGCGCCAATATTGTTGGTGCTCTTATAGAGGTCTCTAAGGAAGCATCGAACAGCGTCATGGCGGACGTCGGACGATGCATGGAGACTTGTCGAGGAGAAGATATTGGTGGCGGTTAAGCGGAACAAGATCGGCTTGTTGGGGTTACACAACAAGAAAGTAACCCCTTCAACTTGAGAGACAGATGAATAAAATCCACTAAGCCACGAACTATGCACCAAATCAATCACACCACAAGGAACACAAGATTTATTGTGGAAAACCCTCCAAATCAGAGGGAAAAAACCACGGGCCAAACTCCGAATAAATCCACTATATGAATAAAGAGTACAAGAATCTCAATTGAGGAAAATAGAATATAACTCCTTCAAAGAACTTGAATGGTCACACCAAGATCTTGAAGAACTCCACCCTCAATTGTATCAAACTCTTGCACCTCTTTTCTTGAACACCAAGAAATCACCAAAGCCTCTCCGCGGGTCTTCAGATTCAAGATCTTGATATGTCTTCAATGTAGAGAGAAGAAAACTAGAGAGATTGCACACTTCAACTCGAGTGCGCACACCAATCGGTCACTAAGTCGAACTATCAAAGTCGACTTTCCAATGCTTGTATATCTTTCTACCAAAATCCTTATTCGGTATATATCCAAGTCGATCTCTCAAACAACCGAAATACATATTCGGTCTCTAAGTCGTACACAAAGTCGACTTTTCGAAATTCACGAATTTCTAATTCGTACTCTCCCATTCGTTTACAATTCTAATCAAAAAATTAGAATTTTCATGGGCTGGACTTTTTGGTTTTGGACCTACACCAATCCAACAATCTCCCCCTCCAGCCCATGGGGAGATATCCAAACATCTGTCGCTCAACTGCAACTTAGTCCCACCAAGTTAGTGTATGACTTACGCTTGTCACGAGTCACGAACTTGGTGAACATATCAGTTAGATTCTCGTCAGCGAGAATCTGAACTTTCTGGAAGCTCTCCGCTCCCCTCTTCTGTAATCGTAACATAATTAGAGCGGGGTACCTAGTAGAAGGAAGCAACCCTCTCTCAGACCTTCTAAGTGAAGGTTCGACTAAAGTTGTTGGTGGAGGAGTTTGTTCCCCCTGCTCAGCATCATCAACTGGTTCTGGCACATCAACCCCATGTTCTTCAAATGAGTCTCCCTCATGTGTGGCATCAGTAATGGAAGAAGACTCCAATCCAGAAACATCATCATCATCAACTATGATTTTCTTTGATGTCTTCAAATCTGTTATGGTCTCGTATTCATGAAAGGCCGCATCCCTGGACCTGACAATCTTTTTCTTCTCTGGACCCCATAACCTATAACCAAACTCTGCATCTTCTAATCCCAAGAGGATAAACGGAACAGTTCTATCATCAAGTTTCTGTCTGTGCTCCTTAGGCACATGCATAAATGTCTTGCATCCAAACACCTTCAAGTGAGAGTAAGTCGCATCTTTCCCAGACCAAACTCTCTCTGGAACATCAAACTCCAATGGTGCTGAAGGAGAGCGATTCATCAAGTAGCAAGCAGTACTGATAGCCTCACCCCAAAACGACTTGGGCAACTTAGCCATTTTTAACATACATCTGACTTTATCAAGGATGGTTATGTTTGTTCTTTCAGCAACACCATTATGTTGAGGAGTACTCGGAACAGTCTTCTCATGTCTGATTCCATGTTCTGAGCAAAAATTCTCGAACTCCTTTGAAGTATATTCTCCCCCGTTATCACTACGAAGTTACTTCAAAGATACGTTTTTTTCTTGTTCCACCATCATATGAAACTTCTTGAGGTACTCAAGAACCTGACATTTTGTTCTCGACACAAACACCCAAACCTTTCATGAAGCATCATCAATAAAAGTAACAAAGTATCTGCCACCTCCCATAGTTTCCACATCAATGGGACCACAAATATCAGAGTATACTAACTCAAGTAAATTTCTTTTTCTTTCAGATGATGAAGAAAAAGAAACTCTATGTTACTTACCGAATAAGCAATCATCACAAGGGTTCAAATATTTACCTTTGGCAAAGGGAATGTGAGACTTATTTGCCAATACCTGCAACCCTTTCTCGCTCAAGTGACCTAGCCGCCTATGCCACAGATCTGGTGAAGAATCATCTTCAATTGCATTCAGGTCACCTTTGACGGTCTTCAATCAAGTCTTGTAAAGTGTATAGCTCAATTTTCCTCTAGCAACAACAATTGAGCCTTTGGTGAGTTTTCACTCCTTGCCCCCAAAGATGTTGTAGTAACCATCTAGGTCCAAAGCATTAGTAGAAAACAAATTCATACGCAGATCCGGAACATGTCGCACATCTTTTAGAATTACCGTGCAACCCATATTTGTCTGCACAAAGACATCTCCAATGCCAACTATATCTGCAAAACTGTTGGTCCCCATCTTCGCCTTGCCAAAATTCCCTGCTCGATAAACAGAGAAGAAATCCTTCCTCGGAGTAGCATGGAAGGATGCTGCGGAATCAACTACCCATTCACTATCTGTATTAGTGACATGACCTTGATCCTCAACTAAAGAAAGCACAACCAAGTCTTCAATTGCATCTGATATAGCAGTCGTAGTATTCTTATCATTCGCTTTATTTTGATTTTTCTCATCATTATGTTCTATTTTCCACACTCTACAATTTTTCTTTATGTGTCATTCCTTGCCACAATGATAACAAGAGAATTTTCCTTTTCCTCGAGACTTGCCTCTAGATTTACTCCGCCCCTCGGACCTCTAGACTAACTTATGCCTCTATGTTCTGCAGTAGTAACAAAAGCTTGTGAAGTTTCAATGCCTTTATCCTTTCTCCTAGTCTCCTCGTCAAAGAGACTATCCTGCACTATGGATGAAGATAAGACACCGCCTGGAGCAGAATTACTTAGAGACACCACCAAGGTTTCCCAGCTTTCTGGCAACGAGCTCAAGAGTAAAAGTACTTGTAACTCATCCTCAAGCACAATCTTCATAGCACTTAATTGATTGATCAATGCTTCGAAATCATTCAAGTGCTCTATCATCGACCGCCCATCTTTGTACTTCATATTAACAAGCCTTCTAATTATAGAAGCCTTGTTCTGAGCCCCCTTCCTCTCACACGTATTCTGCAATTTTCTCCACAACTCCTGTGCATCAACCTTTTTGCTGACATGGTGATAAATACTGAGATCGATCCACTTTCGAATAGTCCCAGCAGTTTTTCGGTGCAACTTCCTCCAATTAACATCAGATATTTTCTCTTGCTTGTTTTGTCCAAATTCAATTGGATCAAATAAATCCTTGCAATAAAGATGATCTTCCATCATCGGTTGCCAAATTGAATAATTCGTAGCCGTCAACTTGACCATATTGCTTGATTTATCATTATCATCCACCATCTTGATTCCCACAAAGATTCCCGGAACACGAACTAACCGCGGCTCTGATACCACTTGTTGGGGTTACACAACAAGAAAGTAACCCCTTCGACTTGAGAGAAAGATGAACAAAATCCACTAAGCCACAAACTATGCACCAAATCAATTACACCACAAAGAACACAAGATTTAACGTAGAAAACCCTCCAAATCAGAGGAAAAAAACCACGGGCCAAACTCCGAATAGATCCACTATATATGAATAAAGAGTACAAGAATCTCAATTGAGGAAAATAGAATATAACTCCTTCAAAGAACTTGAATGGTCACACCAAGATCTTGAAGAACTCCACCCTCGATTGTATCAAACCCTTGCACCTCTTTTCTTGAACACCAAAAAATCACCAAAGCCTCTCCGCGGGTCTTCAAATTCAAGATCTTGATATGCCTTCAATGTAGAGAGAAGAAAACTAGAGAGATTGCACACTTCAACTCGAGTGCGCACACCAATCGATCACCAAGTCGAACTCTCAAAGTCGACTTTCCAATGCTTCTATATCTTTCTACCAAAATTCTTATTCGGTATATATCCAAGTCGATCTCTCAAACAATCGAAATACATATTAGGTCTCTAAGTCGTACACAAAGTCGACTTTTCAAAATTCACGAATTTCTAATTTGTACTCTCCCATCCGTTTACAATTCTAATCAAGAAATTAGAATTTTCATAGGCTGGACTTTTTGGTTTTGGACCTACACCAATCCAACAATCGGCACCTTAGCGCCTCGAAGAACATCGAAAAACCAATTATTCCCTTTAGTATGGCACAACCCTTCCCCAATTGGCTGCCCCGTTAACATAGACATTATAGAATTGAAAGTCAACTCAAAGAACTTCAACTTGAGATCAATCTTGCGAGGGGCGCCAATATTGGTGGTGCTCTTATAGAGGTCTCTAAGGAGGCATCGAACAGCGTCATGGCGGACGTCGGACGATGCATGGAGACTTGTCGAGGAGAAGATATTGGTGGCGGTTAAGCGGCGGAGGTTACGCCAGTGAGGGCCGTAGTCGGTCATGGAAATTTGAGAGTAGTTGTAGCTATAGTAGTCGAAGGCGATGGAGTGGGGGCGGTTGGCGAAGGCCACGTCGTTCTTGTGGATACATTCTTCGACTGCGTGAGGTGAAGAAAGGACGATGACGTTGCGAACGCCCAGTTTGAGGAGCATGTAATCGGCATATTGGGTGGAGTTGGAGGAGATGGCTTGTAAGGTGCGGTGGAAAGGAGTAGCAGAGAGTACTAGGCGGAGGTGGCCTATAATGGGGAGTGCGCCGGGTGGGCTTGGTGGGAGGTTCTTTTTAATAGGTTTGATTAATCGGAGTTTGTATACGGTGAGTGCAAGGGTGGTGATGAAGAACAAAATGAAGAGGAAGTCCATTAGGAGGAAGAATTGGTGGTAATGTGAAGAACGCGCGTATACATCACCACCACTTTACTAGTATAAAATAATTCTCCCCATTATGCATGGATAGACATTAAGTTATGTTCAATTTGACGCTAGATTAGGTAGTAACAGTTCTTGAAAGATGCGTTTGCCACATGTACGTTGCAACGTAGGTTCATCACGTGATCACCACTTTCTGTTTGTTTTTTTTTTGTCAAATACATGATCACCACTTTATTAGTATAAAATAATTCTCATCTGCGATTGTTTGGATCTCAGACTCCCTTGGTGTTATCGAAGTTGACTCACAGGTGGCGTTCCAAGCACTGGAAGCGACAAGTGTCCGGTGTCCGGTGTATTTGGACCAGTCATCAATGAAATGACGTAATTCAATGAACGTCTAATTGGTCTTAAATTTTTGGGGTGCATCGTGAGGGTAACTGTGTTGCTCATAAACTTCAACAGTTGGCAATGGATGGAAATATTATTGTTATTTATATAACTTGTTTAAAGTAAAGACACAAAAATTATGACAACTTTAATTACGTGTGTAATTTATATATATGTCATTTGACATTAAATGAATTGAAGAATCATAAATATTTAAATTTTATAAGGGTAAAATATGTAAAAATGCAATAAATACATTATTGAATTTCAAAAATGACTTACAATTTTGAACCGAAATTTTTTTGTTAAAACGACTTATATAAATATCGGAGGAAGTAAATAGAATAGGTTTAAATTGAAAATAAAATATTTAATATTGTGGAACAGAGGACAACAATTTGTATTTAATAAGTCCCTTACATCGATAGACATTATATTATGTTCAATTAAATGCTAGATTAGGTAGTAACATTGCTAGATGGACTCAATAATGAGTCCGGACTCAATAATGAGTCCGGACTCAAATTAGTAGAAAGACTAAAATACTTTTTATGTAAATTCCTTTTTTTCTTCAGGCACTTACCAACACCGACCATCGCCGTCGCATGACCCGTTGCCGCCAATGCCAACCTTCGGCCACAGACAAAGCCATTGTCATCATCCACCACCACCGACCACCCACTCTTCCGATCAGTCTCCCCGGCTCCTCTCTCCCAACCATATATGGCCAAAAGATAGGATGGCCAAATTTGGTCGCCTCTATCGGCCAAATCTAGCCGAGAGAGAGAGAGAGAGAATTTTTTTTTGATAAGAAAGTGACTATATTGTCAAAAGTTGGAATACAGGGCCGAGAACTTTGCTTCTGCTACCCAATCCTATTGTCCTAATATATATATATATATATATATATATATATATATATATATATATATATATGTATGTTCAAAGTATGCTATCATATGTTTTCATCAGTTTTGGCAAAAATCGTGAGCATCTCTCGAAAAGTATAGTTAATCATCATTCTATGAACTCACCAGAAATCGAAGTATAATCGACGATGGTCGGTGTAGTGACAGTGACAGTCGGCGGTGGGGCGGGTGGGCGGTGCCAACTGTCTGGAGGTGGTGAATGTGTCATGTATATTGTTGTTAGAGGTGATGGTAATTAGGACTTTTTTATTTAGGCAGATATTCTAAATTACTAGTAAAAATCGTTTGAGTCTGTCCGAATAAATTCTTTGATAAAATATTTAATATTGTGGAACAGAGGTGACGCGCGCCGAACACGTCAATAAAATAAAGTTCATAAACCAACTATTTTGCAGAATAGTGGCAAATGGTCGATCCTACAGAGAGTGATTCTTTCTTATGTTTAAAACAACAAAAACGGAAAATTGGGGTTTTAAAATGAATATTAATTTAACTAACTAATTTAATTAAACTAAATAAATAACTTAACAAAACTAATTTCAAAAATAAATAATTAATAATTAAATAACACATAAGTCTCCAGTTCCACAAATCAGAATCAAGATTCAATAACAATCATGGTCTCAAAAAGTTATTAATTTAATTCTCCTAGATTAGCTATGGAAAATCGACAACCGCCAGAAATTCCTAGTTCCCCTAATCTCGATAGCCAGGACGTCCGCCACTGACTACTTCCCTAATTAATGTATAACCGAAGACGTCCACCAATCAGGTTTAATACACTAACCGCAGTAATTTGGATCTACGGGAACACTAATCCTAAATAACTGGGTCACAACCGCTACCGATTTAATTTATATTCAATTGTTGTACATTCATCGACCGGAAGGGTTTTACGGCAACCGGGTGAATGTTTATTACTGTATTGGTCTAAAAGCACAATTACACGGATGCTAATATTCCAAATAACGGTCGATTATCAATCATAATAATTAAAATCAACAACAATGAATTATGAGAAATTAAATTAATTAGATAATAAAAATAAAAGATCTCACATAATACGCTTTGAATTCGTGATCCCGACTTGCTTCCCTTTCGACTTAGGCGAGAAATCGACTAGCCGGACATTATCGCGCAAAAATAACTACTAAAACTAAGCTAAACTATGCTAATTAATCGCTAATTTCTAGGTGTCTCATAGGTGTCCTATTAATTCGAAGTGAAGCCTATTTATATAGCTTCTGGACACCATTTTTTTGGTTTTTGGAGGTGATTCGTGAGTCGAGGAGCATCGTACGGGTGTTTTTATCAAAAATCGGACTCTGCCACGTGTCGCGTTGTGATTCGCTGAATTTCCCTTGCGCGCCACGTCTCGCGCTGTGATTGGACCGTCCCTTCACTAAGCTGACGTGGCGCTCTCTCATTGGTTGGGACAGCGCGTCAGCACGTGGTCATTTGGTGTGCGCATGTGACTCAATAGCCACGTGGCATGATCGGATTGGACCGACCTGTTTTAATGACGCGTCTGGGCGAATGGCGTCGCGCCACGTGGTGTACAGCTGGCAGCGCAAGTCGCGCGAGTTCGTGCGAAATACTGGGAGTCTGTGCGATGCGCATCTCGAGGCCGATCGATGGGCAGCTGAAGCGAGGAGAACAAATGCTTGCGTGACGTGTATGCTTGAGCTGACGTGTCCGCATGTGATTGGTCGACCAAATTTATGCGCTGACGTGGCGGTCTCTTATTGGTCCTACTGGCTCTGTTTGTGCAGCACTGTGTGCGTCATTGCCCACCTGTCACTCTCTGATTGGACTGACTGTATCTACTCCAATGAAAACGCGCCACATGTCATCCTCTGATTGACTGGAACGCCCTGTCTGCTATTCGACACACCGCATAAAGCGTATTTCAAGGCAAACTGTCAGGTGATCGATTACTACAAGTAAAAACTCCATTTTGAGTATTTGTCCGCCGCGAATTCAACCGCGAACTCCGTTTCACCTAAAAACGACCAAAAAATATTATTAAATATTTATTTTAAATCCTTTTAATAATTAAAAATACTAGAACATACTAATAAATATATAAAAATACGAACTTATCAAATACCCCCAAATTTAGGACTTTGCACGTCCCGAGCAAAGGTGTAAATGACAACACAAACTAAAACTAGACTCACTGACTCGACTAATCCTATACCCGACCCAAATTCATGGAGTTCCTTTGGTTTACATAGTCACCAAATTAACGCGAAACTCAAAAAATTTCAAAGTTATGATATGTCAAGTCTCGCAACTCAAACGCAATTAAGATCTCATTTTCAAAACATAGACTCGGTCAATACAAAGGCCATCAACTAATCACAAATTTTATTGGTCTGCAAGTTCAGAATATTACTTAATACAGTGAAAGCACACGAACTAAATCTTTTATTTGAGGAGTTTCACAACTTCCGCATTTTAATTCAATATATATATATTTTTTATTTTTATTTTTTTCAATACGGTCCCTGCTTCATTTCTTATATACCGATTTTCTCACTTTTTCCTACCACAAGTTTCCCTGCTCCGTTTTCTGTGGAAACTTGTAGGACACTCTACACTAATAAAACTCTTGTTAGTGCTTCTCACTTTCACTATAATTAAGCAAGTCCTCCAATGTGGATTAAAATAATATAACTTTCATAAATGTGACCGTTTACTCATTTTCGTTATCTAGCACTAAGTCCAACCATCATCCAAGTCTCTAATCATGAAATCATAAAAACGCAGAACTACGAACTTAATTAAATGTTTCTCCTAATTTTCTCTAAATTTCAAGTCAAAAAGGCAACTGTAATTTACTCATCCACAACCAAATGCATCACGAAGTTTCGGGTGACTCTACCACGTGTCGTGTTGTGATTCGCTGATTTTTCTGGCGCGCCACGTGTCGCGCTGTGATTAGACCGTCCCTGTCACCGCGCTGACGCGGCCTCTCATTGGTCGGGACAGCGCATCAGCACGTGGTCATCTTTTGTGTGCGTGTGACTCAGTAGCCGCGTGGCATGATCGGATTGGACCGACCGGATCTAATGACGTCTGGGCGTATGGCGACGCGCCACGTGGCAGCATGTAATCACGCTGATTTTTGCGCTGACGTGGCGCTCTGTTATTGGTCTTGCTGGCGCTGTGTGCGCGTTACTGAGTAGTCACTGCCTGCGTGTCGCTATCTGATTGGACCGACTGGAATGAAAACGCGCCCGTGATTCTTTAATTAAAGATCTCCGTTGATGGGCACCATTGTGACACTTTAACACTTTATAGTCATGAATGATTGTATTTAGGTGTGTGTATATAGAGACGAAGCCGAAGAGAAGAAGAAGAAGAAGAAGAAGAAGAAAGGGGAGAGACCGACAGCTCGACGAAGTGAACGCAAGGTGAGAGGACTTGGCGTTATTGTTTGTGTTGTCGTCGTTGTTTTGTGGTTTGTTGTTGGTGTAGTGGCCATGGAGGTTCGGTCTCCATGGCCGAGAGAGGTATGGGGGAGATGGCAGGGGTATCTCCCCTGCCATCGAGACCAGTTAGGGTTGGGGTTGGTAGCCAACCCCAACCCCTCAAGAAAAGAAAAAAAAAAAAAAAAAAAAAATTAAAACAGAGCAGCATCTCTGTACGTGTTGCGAGGAGGAAGAAGATGGGGTAGCCCGGGTCGGGCAACCCCATGTCAGTCGGGTCGGACCGACCCGGACCCATGTGAGTCGGGTCAGACCGACCCGGGTCCGCTTGGACTGGGTAGGGTCGACCGGGTCAGGCAAGACCGGGTCGGGTTAACCCGGACCCGCCCCCAATAATATATATATATATATATGTTTAATTAATTTATTAAATGAAACTGATTTTTAGTAAAATAAATTTCAGGAAATAGAATAAAATGTGGAACAAAATGCAAGAGAATTTCAGAAAAATAGGAAAAATATATTTGTGATCCAAATCAATAGAAATTTAATATTTCTATAAAAAGGGAAGAATTCGAAAGTCAATTGAGACATTATACTGGGACTTTTACCTCAAAATGCGATTTCGGCCAATTTAGGGATTTTAAAGAATTAAGCTTGAAGCTAAATTGATAAATCGTCAAATGTTAAGAGCTAAAGAAATATTACGGGGTATTGGATGCGTACATCGACGCGACGAGAAGTCGGATAGCTTAGAACTTGTGTTGTATGTTAAACTGAATGAGACATTTATTTACATTTCATTCCATTAATTTATTTTTTCTCAGTAATTCGAACTAAATTGCTTTTGAAATCTTTATGCTATGACTTGTTTGTTTCTCATTTTATGATGTTGCTCATAGCATACTCTGTTGTGTGTATCATTGATTCCAATTCCTCTACTTTGTCATATTGATTGTTGTGTTTGGAATTCGGTGATATAGCATGCTATTGGGTTAGTTTGTTTATTTTGACTCTAATCCTTTGTGCATTAGTATGCAGTTACATCTCTTGGATTCTATTCCGAGTCATTATTGAAAGTGAAAGTGATTCTTGCGGTTAGGGTCATTTGATGATAGAAATTCAGCTTTACACTAGACTTTTCGGGATGTTAGGGAATTTCTCTACTACCTCGCATGACATACGCGATAACGTGCCTCGAACTGGGTAACCGAACCTCGGGGTTTGTTAGCCCAAGAATAACTTGGGTGAGCATGACGAGTTTTAAAACTCGGGTATGTTATCAAGTATACATTCCGATGACGACTAATTCACATGGAATAGAAAAAGCGTAATCGTAAGTACGACCTTTTGACATTATGATATAGAGCTTCATTTGTAATGAATTGATATAGAGCATAGCTCAAATTGTAGTGGACAGGCTGATGTGATGAAGATCACGGCCGATCAACCCAAATCCATTACTACTTAGCCTTGAGTCAGTTTTATATTTGGTTAACTCAAGTATCTCTTTGCATGATGTTTCTTTCAGCTTAGTTGTTATTTAAGTTATGTCATTTGATAGTTGTTGCCTGGTTGGGAATGTGGAGAAATGTTTCTCAGTATTACTTAAATAATTTCACGTACTCGCTGTCTCGTATGTGACGGTGGGTGCAGATAAGCCGAGTAGCAGACCAAACAAAGAGAAGATTGGTGACTACCTCTGAGCCAGTGAAGGACTGCTACGACATATACCTGTGCGTTTTGCAAAAACGTACTACTTTTTTGCTGCAAAACGCACTACATTTTTGCAAAACGTACTACATTTTTGCTATACATGATATTTTTACTTTTGGGTTGATTGATATGAACATCTGACCAGACACATGTTATATATATCACCACTTTTGTTTATACATGCATGTGATCGCTATTTCCTGGTTTTTCCACAATAGGTTAGGCTTTATGATCTAATGTCCACTAGTAATAAAATAAGACTTCCGCTGAATAATTCGTTAGATAAAAAAAAATAACTTAACTCTGATTTGTAGACAACCATAAGTTAGTCAGTAGAACTAGTTTGTTAACTGTAGGTGGTATCATAATTGGTAGGTGTTTAGGTGTTTAAATAAGGCTGACTAGTTCATTGTTATGTACTATAGGGGAGATTGTGGCTTAATTAAGGGATTAGGCAGGGCGGTGCCCTTATTTGGAGAAGGGGTCGTCACTCACATCCTCTAGGGGAGTTATCTCTCAAGTGTTTGTGGACACAATTACTCCTCATTAATTATCCACATCCATCGATCTCTTTTGTTTGAAAGGTATTTATGTCAATTCACATCTTTTATTTTTTAAAAATTCGCAACTTCCCTTCAAGTTTAAAGTTAACCTAAACATGAAAACATGATCTCTTACTATGAGTTTCCTTCAAGTTTAAAGTTAACGTAAACATGACAATATGATATTCACTGTGAGTTAACTCCAATGAGTAACTCTGCTTGCACTGTAAGTTGGCAAAAACTTTCCAGTGAGAACGGAGGGCGACAACGAAGGTGAGAAGAATGCCGTCATCCAAATCATGGCGGAGGCGCCATCTCCTTCGATTGATGAGGGGTGTTGAATTTTTTCAAATAAAAAATTAAAAATATAACTTCACTAAATTAGCTCACAAACTGCCGCCATAAATTCATCTGCACATCACTTTCATTGCTTACATTTTTGTTAGTATCTTCTTTAATTATATATATAGGACTTCTCCTTAACTAAGTAGTAACTATCCATGACTTGGTAGCTCCACTTCATTAGTGCACTCTTTGTAACTACTCATTACACATTAACAACACAGGATTTGACTGTTTAAAACATTTTGACATATTTGAATCACATTTTTCCAACAAGGGGATGGAAAGATGAACGAAAAAATTAAGTAAAAAATTGGATTACAGAGGAAGAGGTTAATAAGGTTGGCAATAATGGTGAGTTTCTTAAGACTTTTATATAGGGAATCGATCGTCCAACATGACACCATGGTGGCTGATAATCCATACGGAGAAGATCCTCCTTTGAATTCTGAAGATGTATCCCGCGACAAATCGGTGAGATTGGTTTTCTCTAAACGGGTTCAGGACACAATAAATGGTGCGATGAACTTTAACCTTAAAAATCTTGTTAGATGTGAACTTTAACCTTAACTTATCTTTTCCAAACAAAAAAAATGTATTAATTAGTATGAAAAACTAAGAATAACAATTTTTTTTGACAATGCCACACTCAAGACACTTCAAATATATCATTTTTTTTTATAGTGCTACACTTATCATATAAGGAGCATATATCAACTATAAAGGGGATAGATGAAAACGTTGAGGTTTGGTACCCTACGTAAGGGTACTATAGGAGTCCCGAGAGTTAGAGGCGACCGCCCCTTGCCCCCTTTAGTTTCATCACTCCATAACGTTCTTCCTAACTTTTTTAATCTATAATACAAAAAGTCATAACTTCACAATGCAAATCGAGTCCGTTGCCACTCGAACCAGTTACCTTTATGTGTTTTCTTTTATCTTTGGATATCACAACTCACAAGTGGCAAAATCGTTCTATTCATCACGACACGCACTCTATTATATAAACTATGCACCACCAGATGAAGCTACTTCATATATCACCTTCAAAGCCGCTTAATTAATTAACTACCTAATCTCACCTTAATTATCATATTAGTATCATGGAAAGCGGACAGGCACATCATCATCATCATCATCATCAAATCACGAACAACACAGACGACGAGGAAGATTTCTTCTTCGCAATGCAGTTGTCATCCAGCGTTGCGTTATCGTGGGCGCTCAAGGCCGTCGTGGATCTCGAGGTGTTCGAGGTCTTAGCTAAAGCGGGTCCTGACGCGTACCTATCTGCGTCAGAGATCATAGTAAGTCATCACAGTCCGAAGAACGCTGATCGTGCGGCCCAGATGCTCGACAGGATATTGTGCCTCTTGGTGAGCCACTCGGTGCTCAGTTGCTCGCCGGTGATGCTCGAGAATGGGCGCGTTGAGAGGCGGTACGGGTTGACCGCGGCGGCCAAGTACTTGGCCAAGAGAGAGGATGGGCTGTCCATGTCTTGGTTTTTGCCGCTGGTGTTGCAGAAGGGATACTATACCGCCTGGTTAGTTCTATATCTTTATTAATTTCTATTTTTCCTATCAATATTTTTGGAATGGGGACTGCTAGGCTTGCATCACAAGGCCCATCACATTCTTACTAAATACACCTCGGAATACACTACATTCCGAGGTGTTCACATCGCCATGTGCCTGCATGTTTGATGTGCACATCGTAATGTACGCTGTAAAAGGAATTAAGGGAAGTGCTACCGCTCGACTTACACCCAAAAGTGAAGTCAATGTTGAAAGTCATACATCTATATATTAAATAAAAGTTGATTGATGTCAAAAAATTATTTCACTTTTTGAAAAATATTAGAATGGCACTCTATAAGTCACGCTTCTATTGAAAGTTGGAATATAGATTTGACATTTAAGCACACATTTTTCAAACGTGTATTGAGAGAAGTTCAATTGAAGGTAAGATAAAGATGATTTCTTTCATATAAGAAAAAGTGTATTAATTGATCATTTTAGTTTTCAAAAAATTGGGATAACCTTAATAATTGGTTGAGCTAATGATAATATGGGGCTATACTTGGCCTCTCATTATTGAGATCTAGGGCGAAACTTGAAAAATAAGGTCTTCTATATATTAAAATAAATGTATTTTTTAAGTTACTTAGTAAAAAAAAGAAGTTATTTTTACTTCTTTTCTTTAAACTCGAGACAACCAATAAAAAGAATAACACTTATAATTGACGGAGTTAAGAGTTGATTGACAACTCAAAGAAAGACAAGAGTAGTAAAAATGACAAAAATGCCAATTTTTTTTTATCAAAACATAAATATTAAAATCAACCATTAAAAAATATAAATGTCAATTGAATAAAGTCATTAAGTTTAGTTACTGTATCCTTCCAAAGACGCTTTATTCTCTATGATTTGTTTTTTTAAGCCTATTATTTATAATTTGTTGATAATTAATTAATATTACGCATTACATATTTCATAATAGATAATATAGCTAATTCATTTAATATTTTTTTTGTAATTTTCTATCATAATTTAAAAGTATTTTCATAGTAATATGTTTTCGTAGTAATATGTTTTCTGCACAAGTAATAGTATAATTTTTTTTTTAAATAAACTAGAACCTAATTTGTGGCTTCTAATCAGATTATATGGATGAGATCTAACAAATACGAAAAGATTTGAACTATGATTTATTGTTATAATACAGTTTTTCTTCCACCATAATTATGCATCTATATTGAAAACTAAAAATCATATAATAGAAAAATGATTGGATGTGTGGTATACCCCTAAACTACACAAGCAAAATATAATAAATTTTTTTGATGTAATTTTTTTTATCATAATTAATTAGTAAAAATAGCAAAAAGGAGAAATGTAAATTCAGGCCTAAGTGGAATTTGGTCGAAAAATAGTGCAGTTCATGATTAAAGGTGGCGACTTTTGATTATTCCCCCATTTTGTAAAAATTATAATTCGTAAAAGGTTGAAAGTCTGCAAAATTACCAAACTGCCACCTTGTACTAACATTCCAACAATGCACTAGTCAATTCTTGGACAACATCGCTAATGAAATTAACAAAGGTCAAAACCTAACTCGCATTTTTAAGTTCATCTTTAAATCAAGTGAAAAACTCACTAATTTGCATGGTATGAGGTTACTTGGGTAAGAGGTCAAAAGCTAAAACCTTATTAAGGGCAAGTTGTGGTTTTTTTCTTAATAAAAAAAGAAGGTTTTTTCCATCTTTATGTAATAGAAAATAAGTAAAGCCTTTTTTTTTTTTTTTGAGGAAGAGTAAACCCATTTTTTTTTAGCACACTAGTGATATATTAAAGTCTATTAATTGTACAACATAATGCAGGGCTAATTTGAAGCACACGGTGCTTGAAGGTGGCGAGCTGAATGAACACTCGATAGTAATGGATGAACGCGAGATGGACCCAAATATTAGAAAAATCTACAATAAGTCACAATACAGCTTGACAACAGTTGTGATGGAAAAAATGATGGAGATTTACAAGGGTTTTGAGGGTTTAAAATCATTGACTGACGTGGGTGGTGGGGTTGGAACTGTCAGTAGTTTTATTAGTAGGAAATACCCATCCATTAAAGTAATCAACTTTGACTTGCCTCCAGTGATAGAAGAAGCACTCGTGATTCCAGGTACGTATGAAAATATTGTATTTTATGTGATCATCGATCTAGTAGATGCATGCCTATGATAATTAATTGATGAGTACTCTTGCATAATTTTGTTTTTTGATAAGAAAGAATCTACAACTTGCCTACAGTGCTAAGGCTTAAACCCTCAACCTCTAACGGAAGAGTTCCCCTACTATATAAGTGAGCTATTCACTTGGTTGGTCTTCGGTACATTTAAAAATAAAATAAAATAAAGAGGCTTTATTAATCCAAAAGTATCAAAAAAGAACTGCTTAAAGTCTCTACTCACGCATTAAAAGGCTGAGGCGTACAAACATGGTTGGATACTACGCTCGGAACGTATGGGATCAAATGTGCTGGGTTTTTTGGAGGACATTGCGACATTTTTGCCTAGTTATATGTAGTGAATAGGGCTCTGGCCACGTTTGTTTTGGTTGGCCTCTGTTTTTTGTGTCCTTTGGCATTTTGTATATAGCCACCCATATAGACTTGTATTTCCATTTACTTAGACATACATATATATATATATATATATATATATATATATATATATATAGAGAGAGAGAGAGAGAGAGAGAGAGAGAGATTACAGGAGCATCGCCTCCAGTTTTTCAAAAAAGTATCTAAAAACGAAAGAGGTCAGGATACTTACATCTCACGTCCCTATAAATATATCTATTTTTTTTAAAAAGGCACTATATCACTTTTCTGCGCATATTTTTAATTAATTAACTGTTTTAATTTGATTGTTGAATTAGGGGTGGAACATGTTGGAGGAGATATGCTCGAAAGCAATATTCCTAAAGCCGAAGCCATTTTCATGAAAGTATGCTCATTTCAATATTTTTTTAATAAGAAAACCTACTTTATGACATTTCAATACAGATAAGTCTAGCTAGCTAGCTAACTATATACATTTTTTTATACTAATTAAATGAATCTTTTGTAGAACATAACTCACAATTGGAGCGACGAGCACTGCTTGAAGCTGTTGAGGAACTGCTACGAAGCTGTACCTGATGATGGGAAGGTGATCATCATGGAGTTTATCACTCCACAAGTACCTGAACCAAAACATTCGATGATGAATTTCTACCAATTAGATGTTATTGTGATGGCAGTGTCCGGGGGAGGGAAAGAGAGAGATGAGGAAGATTTCAATGTGTTAGGCAAAAAGGCTGGATTTGCATCAGTGAAGATTGCATGTCGTGCTTATGGTTATTGGATCATAGAACTCCGTAAAAGCCCATAGATATGCGGTAGTTTCTGTTTAGTACTTACTATGTAGCTTGCAATAAGTTGGCATAGCTTCATTTGAACTTTTTTTTTTTTTTTTGGTAATTAAGACTCATATATTTGAACTTATATTTAAAGTCTTGTTGATGTCTATTGTTATGATCAGTGACAAAATGAGCCCAATTGATGATATCAATTAGCAATAAAGCTAAGCAACACAAAAAAAGAAAATTAGGCTTGCCTAGATATATCAATTACGGATATGACGAAGAAAAAAATGATTCACACGCACACGTGGGCATATTAATAGGGTTGGGTCGGGGTTCATCTTGCATAAAATCAATTGATTTGCGCTAAGATTTAATCAACAATAACTTTTTTTATATTTCTAATGTGGGATTATATATTCTAACGCTATTATCACTTGCCAAACATATATCTATTGTTAGAGATCCGAGAGCACAAACATGCGTAATGCCTATCCTTATAATTTTTAGGTCAACACAAATGGGTCTAGACTTCACTGCTAGCCTGACTAAGTCGTCAAACACAAGTTTTTCATCTTGCTATGATACCATTTAGAAATTAATGGGTATAAAGAGTGTTGGGCCACACATGCACAAGTGGGCAAGTAAATGAGTTGGAACCGTTAAATGTCCACCTATTCTAGAGTTTTTTTTTTTTTGGGCTGAGCTCAAGCCTTTCGGCCCAAAATAACAAATACATCTATTTTATTTTTTAAGTACATTTCTAATTTTGACAAGAACTCTTTGACAAAAAAAGAGCTTGGCTTTACAAAACATCCAATGCCCTTGCACACCTCTTTTTGAAACTCTTAACTAAATTAATCCTTCGCACGCCAGTACCTCCCTTGCAATCGCCCTGCCATCACTGTTGTCTCGCTGTCGTCACCATCCTCATCGTTCCCGACCAGCCCTCTCCCACCTCCATTGAAACGACACGTTACCTTAAGTTGGTGATTAATGGTAAACCGAATCCTAATTAATTAACCCGAGTTAGGCTCGTGCTTAAATCTTACGTACCTAGATTAGAGCGTGTAAGGGTTTGTATGATGTTTGATGTTTGTGTGACATGTTTAGTAAATTTATAGTGTCACGACCCAAATAATTAATGCACGTTTAATTTGTAAATCAGGATAAAATGACTCGTGACGTGGGACCCGCAACGCAATACGTGTCACTACCGAGGCACGGTGGTCGAGGTAAATGTTATATTTGTTGTGTTGTATGCCTAGTGTACTGTATATGTGTAGACTACTAAGTCATTTCCGGGTATGTAGACACCGTGACGAGCGGGGATGCACCTCGAGTCGCGTGCCGACGTGGGCCCGAGGTAGCAGCTCATGGGGTAAGTGTAACTAGTTCAATTATATTGCATAATAAATAAAAAAAATAAATGAGATATTAACCACATCTAATATATATATATATAAATAGGCCAAAGTAAAGAAAAAATATATATCACTAGATATACATCTAGATATACACACACATCTCAAGAAAGGGTGTTAAGTATGTGTGTCACTTGAGAGTGACACAAGGGACAAGTGGTGTGAGAAAGTCCACCCGATGTGCCTCGAGATACGTATTTGGTTGAAATGATTGGCTCACATTCAAGCCACCCGAATTATATATATAAACCATATATATATATATATATCATATATAAAAGCACGAATCGCAAATTTTTCAGTGGTAATGAAATTTACCTATTTACCCATACTTCTTTTTTTTTTATCTCAAAATCAACCTTTTCTTTTGTATCCAAATCAAACTCTACCTCTTTATCGGTCTACTACGCGTTTGTTTTTTCTTTATTTCCAAATCAATCATGAACTCATTCTCATCAATCCAATATACTTTTTTTGATGAAGTAATGTACTAGCATGATTAACTTATTTTTTCATTCACATCTTATCTCAATCACGTTAGAGAATATTGATAAGTTAAAAAAAGTATTTGTATTTCTAATTTTTAAGTTTTAATTACAATTTTAAATTTTGTTAATAAATTCTTAGAAATTAATTCCCGCGAGCGAAGCGAGCAAGGGAATCGTGCGTAGCACGTCTTGAACTAGTATAAATATATATATATATATATATATATATATCAATTGGTCAAATCGAATCCCCGAAGTCCATCGTTATCAATTATCTCTCAAATAAAAAAAAATCGAAATAGAGAAGAGAAAAGAAAAACGAAACCAATTGAGGAAGGAACCCGAGGAGGAAAAATGAGAGAGGAAGGAACCCGAGGAGGAAAAATGAGAGAGAGAGAGAGAGAGAGAGAGAGAGAGAGAGAGAGAGAGAGAGAGAGAGAGAGAGAGATTGGAAGTAATGGTGAAGGTGGTGGTGACGGCGGTGGTGGCAGTGGGTATGAGAGAGGTGTGCATGTAAGTTATATGGTATGGATACTAAAGGCACCAGTGGGCAAATAGCAACTCCAAAAAAATAATATTACCAAAGCTAATTTTCTATTTAAAGCATTGAGTAGTTTTTTTATTAATATTACAAGTTCACGAGGAGCAACCTCCACATAATTAAGGGGTAGTTTTACCCCAATTACAAACTCATAATTAGTAGCGCAAATAAATAGCTAACATTTAGGGGACATATCGAATAAAGTATATTAGATCCGTAAAACTTAGGTTAGTCACAATGAATCGATAGGGCCTATATTGGAGTCCAATTGGTGTAACAAGAACCCATCTAAACACTACAAAAATGGTCAAATAGCATCGAAAAATAGTGACGGACTAGTATATGTCTCTAAACCAACGCCATAAATTAGCAACAAACCATAACTTGTCGCTAATCTGCTGCTAAATTTTGGAGCCAATTGTTCCTCCCAAGTTCTTATCGCTAATTTGTCATTAGATTTAGTAACTGAATAGCAACAAGCCTTGAGATGCCAATATGTATACATGTCGCTCTAACAAGGCCTCATTCTCTGTTAGCGATAGATTAGTGACATACTTGTCTGTTGCTAATGCATAGCTATTTTGTTGATAACTAAGAGTCAAACGAATCATTTTCCCCATTAAATTGTAACCCCCATTTCTTTCACGATTTCCTCTTGTCCTCTTTTCTTTCATTTTCTCTCCTCTCTGCTGCCCTCCGACCACCGCCTCCGCAATTCTACCTTTTGCCATTACTTTTTGTTCCCCCTCTATGAACGTCTCTCGATCTCCCATTCCTTTCTACCTCTACACTTATCACTCAAACTCTCTCATCTCTCCATTTCCTTCATCAAAGTTGTCGCCTCCCTTCATCGTATCTGCCAATCGGTTAGTTAAAAATGCAGCCGCATCTCTCCTCTCTCATTTCTTTATTGACAATTATAGTTTTTTTAGATTATTTTCTTGTTTAAATTATTTAGGTTTAGGGTTTTTATTAATTATTTGTTGTTGTTTTAAGTTTTTTATTAATTATTTCATTTTAAATTAATTATCACTGTCCTCATCGTTGTTGACCTCCTCTCCCCACCTCCATCACCCTCTCTCGCCCATTTTCTACATCTGTCGGGCAACTCGACCAGATTTGGAAAAGGGGAAAGAGAGAGGGGAGGGGAGGACGACAATGTGATAGCTTGAACATATAATCAGCGCACTGTTTGGCCTAATCCTATCATTAAGCCCTAACCACGGCCATGTAGGACTTAACAATGTACTAGTCAGCCTTTTTGTCTTATTTATTCATAACTCATGTTCAGGATAAATATTTCTCGTTTCTATTATTCAAAATTTTCATAATTAATTAAATTTTTTTATACATTTTAATTATTTAGCGGAACTCTTAAATAATATTGCGAAAGAAATCACAAAACACCTATATGCTGAAACCAAGAAATAGATCACATGTATTTATATCGAAAGTGGCGAGAAATAGTGTAAAATCATGCATTGGTCGATGAGTCTAGTCTTTCAACCCAATATACATGATAAGTTTATATTTAAGCATTATTTAATATAGTGTGTAGTGTGATTTTGAACCTTAATTCTCTATTTCATAATGACAATCTCTCATTTGTATCATTTGTAAGTTTTGAGGACTCGAAGTGAAGAATTTGAGCAAAAATCAGAAGAATTGGGCAAAGAACAAATTCTGGAGAACCATGCCGCCAATATATAACACCCACATAGCCTCACAACACCGTTCACGACGTAGAACACTATTGGAGCAAAGACAAACACATTCTCAAGACAGTGATCCACGCTACCACTCATGCTGTGGGATCATGCTCATGCCATGAAACGTAAACTCACAACGTGAAAAGAGATTTAAGACTTAGGAAAACAACAATCCTCATCGCCACTCACGCTGTGGTATCAAGGCCATGGTGCGGAACATAAGGTCACAACGCGGATTGAAGACTTGAACCAAATGGTGGGCAGTGATCCACGCTGCAAGTTCATGCCCATAACGTAACTCCCAGTGCGGAACGTGAAACACGAATTTTTGCCCAGATTTTTGGATATTTAATTTTAGGAAGGGTTTTTTGGTTGACTATGAATAGGAACTCGATATTTTTACTGTGTTTTCAACCTTTATTTACGAAAAAACTTGGATAATTGGTGTTTAATCTCATTATATCTGGCTAAATTTCATTGATCTACATCGGAAGTGAATCAAACAACTCTTTTTTGCATCAAATTTTATGTGAGACCTATTTTATTTCAATTCCATTATTTCTCTCGGGTATTCTATTCCTTTTAGTATTATTGGTTTGTTAAGATTAAGCTTTGATACATTCTGAAGGGTCCTTGGATGTGTTTAGGTGGAACCTATCGCTAGTAAGTCGATTGCATACTTAATCGTGCAAGAAGACTCAAACATATGGCACTTGACCAAATTGATTGACTCGACCCTTTCGGAACTGGTGAAATACCTTAAGGATCTAGGCTAAATTGGATGCATTAATGATCTAGTTGTCTAGGTTTAGTGTTTTCACAAAATCTAAAGCGGCCTTTGTGGTAAACCAAAGATGCATGAGTCTAGGATTATGCATTTGACTAGAAAAGTAGTCATCGATTGTACCTTGGCTATCGAATAGAGGAAAAAGAGGAACTAGGCATGCACTTAGTTCTATAGCTACTCTGAGATACTATTGATTTGCATATCTTTATATGGATTGACGATCATAGAGTGTGCAATATGCTGATTGAGGAAATTTGAGAAACCGAAAGTTTAGGTTGCCTTTCCAAATATTTTCTTTACAAAGTATTATCGAATTCTTGTTTTGGTGAAATCATTTGAAACCCTATTTTTCCAAACCCCCGATTCACCTTTTCTTTTTTAAGTTTAAGTTAAAATATTTAGTTTTCGTGAATCGACCCCATGCTTGCCACTGCTGCATTCTTGTGGTATTTGGTAATCTATTTGGGATTATATTTTAACGTGTTTGACATTCGTCAGTACAACCCAAGACATATGTAAAATACATATGTAATAAATATAAACAAGTGAAACCTACAAAAGATGGTAGCAGATAGTCGCCGAGGGCTTAGGGGTAGTCGTCGATCTTCTCCTTCCCCGGTCTGCTACTTGGTCGATCTGTAATTCCAATGAGTAAATCCTATGGCCATTCATTTCACATTTCCAAGTATACGAAAATCGACAACCAAAAGTATACAATAGCTACAAAAGAAAAGCTGAAAGACATGTATGCAAACATGTACCAAGTACATCAAAACGAACAAATTAGATAGTACATAAATAGAGGTCCGGTCAGTCGTGAGCTTCGTCACATCAGCTTATATACTTGGTCATGAGCTACGTCACATCACCCAAGAAGGAGTGCCTACATCCCCAAGGATTTTAACCCCGTTTTTTGCACTAAACGTGTGAACTATCACACAAACACTAAAACCCTCCTATATCATGAATCCAAAGAAGACCAACATATAAGCATATGAACATGGATGTGAGCAACACCAGATGATAATAAAATACAATAGCAAGCTATTTCTCATCATATTTGCTCAGGGGTCAATAATAACAAAGAGTCTAAGACATGAAATGAAACTAAATAGAACAAAATGCCATGAAACAAGCCAAGCTATGATTTCGAAAACTTATATTAGGCATAAATAACACACATAAATACCATGAAATTAGAAAGTTTGGGAACAAGCAAATCTGTCTAAGTGAATGTATTTCAAAGTTAAAATAGAACTCAAATGAAATGAATGCCTGACAGGTTTACTTACATCAAATGCACACGATTCCTAGTCTAAACCAATTCCCAACCACTTCAAACTCGCATCCTACACCCAGGTGTTGAGTCTTTACACTCTTAAAGTGCTCATGTAATGTTTATAGTGTGTTTGAATAGCTTAATAGAGGTTTGACTAAATTTTTATGTTTTAGAAATTTAGTAAAAATTGCAGATTTTCTGTTGTTTGGGTCATTAGCGCACTTATTTGGCCATATTAGCGCGCTAACAACCCTTAGCGCAATATGTTGATTCATTAGCTCGCTAGGCACGCTTAAACCCAGAATTATGGGTTTCCTTGGAATCTACCAATTTTGACCCTTGGGACCCTTGTTCCCTTCACAAAAGGTCTCAAACACTCTATACACATTCAAAATACATTTTATATCAATAATTCTTGAATTAAACTAGTCAATTGTTTCAAAATTGTATATTTTGTTTAAAAACACTTGAAAACTTTGATAGATAAAAAATTCCTCAAATCAACACCAAATTTAAAACTTCTTTATAGCAAATTAATGAAAGTTCTAAAGGAGTCTAGCGGTAATATCATATTTTAAATACAAGTAGAGGTAAAAATTAAAGTCATAAAATTCCTTTCTCCGACTGGCTCCTCTCGCTTCTCTCCAGCCTCTCTCCGGCCTCTCTTGCCTTTCGCCTCTCTGGCCTCTCTCGCCTCTCGCCTCTCCGACCTCTCTCGCCTCTCGCCTTTCTCTGGCCTAGCCTCTCCCGCCTCTCGCCTCTTCGGCTTCTCACCTTTCACATCTCTCCGGCCTTTCTCGCCTCTCTCCGGCCGCCTCTCTCCAGTAGCCCCTCGATCGCTGAATCTCCTTAGATTTCTTTTTTTTTGTAAATTTCATATCTATTATTTTGGATTTTTTTGTTGTATTAATTTGTTTGTTATTGACCAAATTCTTTTTAGTTTAAAGAGTTTGTTGTTGTTTTAGACTTAGTTTTTTTTTTTTGGAGAACGGTTGTTTTGGATTTGTTATGTTGATTTGTTTTTGTTTTTCGAAGTTGTATTGTTTTTATTTTAAAAATAATTTTGTTTTTTAAAAATAACTTTTTTGTCAACCGATCAGAAAATAGCAACGGGTTTTAGCGACGGCTCCCCATCGCCAATCCGTTTCTATTTCTGACACCCGTCGCTTTTTTTGATAAAAAAAAATTGTATTGCTATAGTGTTCAAAAGTAAACCAAAAATAGGTTGAGACTTTTGTTCCGCAATCCGAAAACAAAAATATATGAATGTCGTCGCTATTTTGGTATAGCGACGTAGCGGCAGGTTCACCCTTGGTGCACGGGCTCGCATCTTTGAGAGACGTTCGTGCACGCCTTGAGATACACTCCATGCGTGTTATCCATTGAGAACTATGTACGCACATCTATTTTTATGTGGGGCCACATGCTATGTCACCATGGATGTAACTTAGGAGTGTCATTGTAGAATCTTCAATCTTTAAATTTAATTGCTTATTGTACTTCTAGACACATGTCACCCAATTATCTATATATCATTTTCAATTAATTGATTCTTCTATGCATATCCTTTATATATATCTATCATATATATAAAAGCACGAATCACAAATTTTTGAGTCGTAAGCAAATTTACCTTTTTGTCCATCGCCCATACATTTTTTTTTGTGCGTTCCTTATCTTTTCCTTTTACTCCTTTTTTTTCTCCTGCGTCCCTTATCTTTCCGTTTTACTATTTCCTCTTCTCTCACGTCTCTCTCTCACCGATCACTTCGATCTGTCCTTCCGTAATTTCTATTCCACTCTTATTCTCTCACGGCTCTCCCTCACTTCCTATTTTTCATCTTCTCCTGTCTCTTTTTTGCCTCGTCTCCCAAATCTCACAACTTTCTTCTCCACCATTATAACTTTTCTTCTTCACGTCTCCCCAATCTCACAACTCTTCTTCTTCACCATTATAACCCTATTCAATTTGTTACTTCTCTGGCGTTCTCTTCATCTCAACTCCGCCAACTCCACGAATCCAACATCACCACCGCCGTCGCTCCTCCGCTTCGCCTCTCATCCGTTTCCACAACCCTCTCTCTCTCTACACCAAAGCTTCGACCGATTTCTTCCTCTCTCGAACGGTCTCAATTTTACCAGGTTTGGTTGATTTTTCTGTTATGGGTGTTCGTCGATCTCAATTTTACCAGGTTTGGTTGATTTTTCTGTTATGGGTGTTCGTCGATGAGTGCAAATACAGTCACACTCAGCGAATATTCAAGGCAGCCAAGCACTACATTCACACTCAACGAATATTCGATGAGTGAAAATACATGTGCGTGAAAATACTTCTGCTATAACTATGATCATGATGTGCATAGAGTGCAGAGTGTAATTTATTGTAAATAGTTAAATTGTTAAATTTATAAGAGAAGCTTGAAAAGAGAAGCGATATAAATTATGGTCAGTTAAAAGATTTGTATAACTGCTTCGACAATTTTGCGATAAATTTGTCCTTGGAACATCGAAGAAATACCATATATTTGTTCTTCCTTGGATGGATTAGTTAATTCTTCATGACTATTGGTATTTGGAATTTTTTCCTCTTTTCTTTCATAATAGAGGACACTCGTTCGTAAGCAAGTTGCTTTGGCCTTTAGCATCGATTGTGTTTACCTTTGCTCATTCTCTCGTGATGCAAATACCGATAGTAATCTTCTTTGTAGTGCCTTTTAGCTTGGATATTATGATATCATATCGGGCTCAAAATTTTAGTGCCTATTATCTTGAGTAGTAAGGGCCAGGATCGGTTCCTCTTGGACAATAAATTGACATTGCGACAAATGTGTCAAAATGTAAGGTGAGACATTACGTGTAGTTGATTATTATCGGCATTTTCTGTGGGATACTTTCTTACCGAAACTAAAATTTGGAGGCTGCTAAAAGTATGGGACTTTAGAGGTTATGAACAAATGCGAAAAGCAAAATGGAGGGATATGTATGTATTGAATTGAGAAAAATGTTAGAGATTTCCGTATATACGTAATGCTTGATTTGTGATGTCTTCTTCTCACGAAGTGGCGAGGAGAGAAAATTTGACTTCAAGACGTATCTTTCCTTTCTCCAAGTCAAGCCGAGCTCCAGTTACTATCCAAAATCCTGGATCGTCCATGGGGCCCCTTGCATACCTGTGTTGTCTCTACAAATTTCATTAACTTTCGAGTCCGTACAGGCATTGGAGGACCATTAGGATACACAATGAGTCTACCACAATTTGGTTTGGTTGTTTCTCTTTTTCCGTGTTTCCTTTTATTGAAGTGCTTATGCGGAGAAGAAGGTGGACTTCGAATAGAGTCCGATAATCCTTGTTCCCCGATCGTCTTGGAGATGGTGCAATTTTTCACCTTGGAGTACAGGAGCTGCAGATGTAGAACACTCTTGGATGCGTGCTTCTTCACCAAGTGTGTGCGCTGTGACAATGAAGGCCGAGGAGTTCTTGGTCGCCCAATCAGTTCGTATTCCACTTGGTGCTTGTGCATACATGTGAAAATTTCTTCCACCGAACCGCCTCGAGGTATCGTTCATTATTGTCTACGTCACTTGATCCTTTCCACATCGACCCTCCTTCGAGTTTGTCTTGGAGGACTCCGGGGTGCTTGACAAGTGCTCCAAATGGATGGCTAACCGAATATTTTGTTTTCGAACTCGTTTATAACTAACATTTAGCAGTCTGGGAAAATTTGAAGGAAGAAAAATCGAAATAGTAGCTGACCTACCTATTGTATTTCATGCCCTCAAGATGCAAATGAGTCCCGTGACTGCTCGCTTATCGACTATTACCTGCGGATGAAGACACCCACACCCATGATGATCGTTGATAACCACGACTCAAAAAGTATTATCTGGTTTATATGGTTTAATTTTATTCAATTAAAACTTTTAGAGAGTTTCTAAAAGTAAGGTGTATTCAAACTTTTATAGAATTTTTCAAAGTTTATAAAAGTTTTGGGATATTCAATTTAAACTTTTAGAGAGTTTATAAAAGAAATGTGTATTTAATTTTTTGATGACTTTTGTAGTTTGGTTACAAATCTCGACTTTTATAGACTTTTTGTATAAAAATACACAAACAAATATTCAACTTCTCCTCACCTCAACCCAAAAACTTTTAGAGACTTCTAATTTTTGTTGGTTCCCTTCACTACAAGAAATTTGAGCTTTTACTACAAATTTGACGAATCATTTGTCACGGTTTAAAATAAGCGTATCCAATAGGCGTTTTAGTGACGGTACATTAATCGTAAACAAAAGTTTTATACATTAACACTTATTTTTGTCACGACTTAGATTTTGCGTGATGAAAAGAAGCTTTAGAGACGAACATGTTTCCATCACAAATAGGTACAAATTTTTCGTCACGTAAAATGTGTTTACTCACAATCATTATTCCGTAACAAAAGAAATCACAATTTTTGATACGCGCGAAACCGAAACCCCGAAACCCCGAACAACCTCCTTTCCATTTTTTGTTTTCCCATATTTTTGCGCTGGTTCCGCCCTTTCGTCCCACTCCACTTCCTTCGTCCGCCCTATTTGCACGAAACCGTCATCCTCGTCGTCGCGCCTCCACTTCGTCGTCGTCGTTGCCGTAGCCGGTTGTCCTCTTCCCCGGTCCTCGCGCGTCGTCCTCGTGCGTCGTCCTCTTCCTCGCCCTCGCGCGCGCGTCGCCCTCGACGCGCGTCCTCTTCCTCGCCTCGCGCGTCGCGCTCGCCTCTTCTTCCTCGCCTCGCGCGTCGCGTCGTCTCTTCTTCCTCGCCTCGCGCTGCTCGCGCGCGTCTCTCTTCTCCTCGCTCGCGCGTCGCGCGTCGTCCTCGAAGCGCCGTCCCTCTTCCTCGCTTCCCTCGCGCGTCGCGCGCGCGTCCTCGACGCGCGCGTCCTCTTCCTCGCTCTCGAGTCCGCTCGCTGGTCGCTTTCTCGCTCGCGGTCGCTGGTCGCTGGTCACCTCTCGGTCCCTCGGTCGCTGGTCGGTGCCGGGCGGTCCCCGGTCGGCGCCGCCGCTTCCCTCGGTCTCGCGCGTCGTCTCGCGCGTCGTCCCTTCCTCGCTCCTCGCGTCATCCTCTTCCCCGCACCTCGCGCGTCGTCTTCTTCCTCGTCCTCGCGCTCCTCCCCGGTCGGCCGCATCTCACCGACGCGCGCCTTCGCTCCCTCGGGTCGCCGGTGCCTCCACTCCCGGGTTGCTGGTCACCTCCGCTCGGTGGTCGCTGGTCGCCTTCGCTCGCTTCGCTCGCTGGGCTTGCTTGGTCGCTGGTCACCTCTCGGTCCCTCGGTCACCGGTCGGTGCCGCTGTCCCAAGTCGGCGCCGCCGTTTCGGGTCGGCAAAAAAAGGTAGACTTCCACCTATGAATTTTGATGTACATGGCCCGATGATTCCCCGAATTTTGATGTCCTTCGAACAGCTTGATCTCAACGGTACCACTGGAAAAAAGTTAGATGAACATAAAAATATTCATCAATACTTAACCCAAAATGCTAGTCGCCCAATCAATAAGTCAAGTAAGAGAACAAACAACAAATAATGGTCATCAAGGTCATAGCACAAATGTTACTATAGTGTTTATGATATGCAAAAGCCGTTTTGTTGATATGTAGAGCATGAATCAGGGTTTTCCCCTAATTTCTTATTTTCCCAAACATCCCAATCTTTTATTTTAGAATTACTTCTAGCTCTTATCTTTATACTTTGATTACCACATGATACCTAGTAAGAACTTTACCATTAGTTGGACTGAAATCTAATACATGCCATCTCATCAGGCAACATAAATGCTTAGATTCTTTTTAAACTTCCATGATATATTAGTCAAAATGTTGACATATATGAGTATATGACTAGAAGTCACACATGCCAATCAATTCAACAAGTATTTAAATAACAAGAAAAGAACATGCATGAATATCATAAAATGGAAGAATTCATCTACCGAACATTTTTTAACCATGCAGGATCAATGAATTTAAAGATAGCTAACTACCGAATCAAGATAAATATAGATAACCGTAATGATAAGATCATAACAATGTCATCAAACTTGACTTCAATTTCATCAAACTAAATATGTTTGCTTCCAAAACCTTTATGCTTTTGATCTCTAAATTCTTTATTAGTGTACATTTGATCGCTGAACTTTTATTGTTATACATTTTATCCTTGAACTTTTGAGTTTTTGTGATTTTGATCCCCAAAGTTTAAATTTTCTATGTTTTTGAGGGAAGTTAATTTGTTTTTTTTTTTTTTAACTTTTATTGGCCAATGTTAGTTGTTCGATTTAAGAATATAAACTACTTTGCTTTTTTTGACTAGTCACACAACACTCTTATTACCCATATTGTTGAAATTTGATACTTTAAATGATGGAAAACTAAATGTATATCTTCGTTCGATTTAGTAATAGATATTAATAAAAATTTAGAAACCAATAGCATGAAGTATACAAAGTTTAAAGATGAAATGATGAATTTTGCTTTATTAATATTATGAGAATTAAATATAAAATTTCTATTTAAAAGTGAGAACTCGTCAAATGGCAAGATGGTCTCTCGATACAAGGTTGTGAATTTTCTTACATTCCTACAATGTGTGTATTTGATAGGATATTTCATATTTATTTTACCAAGAAAGCATGTCATGATCAACATTATAATGCATTAGAATCATGTATTGAGGTAATTGTTTAATCTTTGATGTTATAGTTGTTTGTAATTTCATGTTCGTACACTTGCTAGGGATGATAAATATATTCTATTGTAATAATCTTCATTTAATTGTGTTAATGTCATGTTTCATAATCCCGGCAGTAAATAATGGATAAGAGTTGGATATCTTTAGTTGATCGAAATTCTCAAGAATGTATGGATGGGTACGAACAATTTTTAGATTTCGCTTATGCCAATAATCGGGACAAAGGAAAAATTTATTGCCCATGCAAGGAGTGTTGCAATAGATTTTTAAAGTCAAGAGAAAATGTTAAAGGACATCTTATTTTAAATGGATTCTTAAATCATTACAAAAATTGGATTTATCATGGAGAATCTAATACTCCTTCAGATTGTTATGAAGATAATGAAGAAAGACATAAATCGTTTCATGATGATATGATTGGAATGGTACATGATGCATTTGGGATTCCTAATATTGATGATGCGGAGACTGGAAACTCGAGTGAATCTACACAAGTGTTTGGACCTAATGAAGAAACCAAATCCTTTTTTAACCTTATAAAAGATGCAGAACAACCATTATATCCAGGATGTGAGAAATTCACTCAACTTTCATTCATTGTACGGTTGTTGAGCTTGAAAGTAATGAGTGGTTGGACAGATAAGTCGTTTACTTTGTTGCTTGAGTTGTTGATAGAAGCATTTCTGAAGGCGTCCGATTACCTAATTCATATTACAAAGCAAACAAAATGACCACGGATTTGGATTTTACTTATGAAACATGGGATGCATGTCGTAATCATTGTATGTTGTTCAAAGATGAAAATAAGGATATTGGTGAATGTGTTATTTGTCATGCATCAAGGTATAAGGAAGATGATTCTAATGACCCAAATACAAGTAAAAATACAATTGCAAATAAAAATGGGGAAAACGAGTTGCAGCCTAAACAAGTGAGATATTTTCCATTGAAAGCTAGATTGAAAAGATTATTTATGTCATCGAAAACATCTTCACTAATGACATGGCATGCAAAAGAGCGAATTGATGATGGTGTATTGAGGCATCCCGCAGATTCTCAAGCTTGGAAGGTTTTTGATACAAAAATTCTTCATTTGCTAGTGAAATACGAAATGTAAGACTTGGACTAGCAACAGATGGATTTAACCCATTTAGGAATATGTCGTTAGTTCATAGCACTTGGCTCGTTGTATTGATGTGTTACAATTTGCCACCTTGGTTGTGCATGAAACAACCATTTTTGATTTTATCAACACTCATTGATGGGAAATATGGACCAGGGGATAAGCTAGATGTATTCATGCAACCACTTATTGAAGAGTTGAAAGAACTATGGAACGAAGGTGTACTCACATATGATGCATCCACAAATGAAATGTTCAAACTTCATGTCGCATTGTTGTGGACCATTAGTGATTTCCCCGCTTATGCTTATCTCTCAGGATGGAGCACCAAAGGAAAGTTTGCATGTCCTTGTTGCCATATAGAAACAAAATCTCAATGGTTGAAGTATGGTGGTAAATATTGCTTTACAGGACACCGAAGATTTTTACCTATGGATCATAAGTTTCGGAGGGATAAATTTTTTGATGGGAAGTGGGAGTGGGATAACGCGCCTAACCATTTGATGTGTAGTGGGGTGTTACATCGCCTAGATAAGTATGAGATACTTACCGAGTATAGAAAAGAAGATCTTATGAAAAAAATTAAAGTAAGCAGTGTTAAAAGACGAAGAGAAGAAGATGAGGAGCCTGTCATTGTCAAGAATAAGGTGCATAGTTGGAAAAAAAAGAGTATATTTTTTGAACTTCCGTATTGGGAGTATAATTTGATGCGCCACAATCTGGATGTGATGCATATTGAGAAGAATGTTTGCGACAATGTGCTTTTTACATTATTAGGTGTGGATGGAAAATCTAAGGACGGTTTGAATGCAAGACGTGATTTGCAGGAAATGGGTATTAGAAAACCTTTACATGTTCAAAAAAAGAGCTCTAATAAATTCTATATACCTCCAGACGATTTTCAATGAATAAGAAAGAAATAACTATCTTTTTAGAGAGATTGAAGAGTGTGAAAGTGCCAGATGGGTATTCTTCAAATATTTCACGATGCGTCAATGTTAAAGAACGTGTTATTCGAGGTCTCAAAAGCCATGACAACCATATTCTCTTACAACAATTACTTCCTTTGGCTATTCGAGGAGTGTTGCCAAACGATGTTGTTGCACCAATTATTGAGTTAAGTCATTTCTTCAAGCAACTCGTGGTCTAAAGTTAATAGACTTTCTGATTTAAAGGTTATTGATGAACGTATATCACTTACGTTATGTCATTTAGAAAAAATATTTCCCCCATCTTTTTTTGATGTCATGGAACACTTGCCAGTGCATTTAGCTCAAGAAGCAATGGTTGCAGGAAATGTTCAATTTCGATCAATGTATCCGATTGAGAGGTTTTTACTCACGCTTAAAAAATATGTGCGGAATAGAGCTCATCCAGAAGGTTCTATTGCAAAAGGTTATTTGATGGATGAGTGTATGAATTTTTGCTCAAGATACATTGACGAAAATGTGGAGACAAAAATGAATAAAGCACTTCGAAATTATGATGGTGGAAATGACGGTGGACAACCATTTGGAAAAGAAGAAGTAGTATTGCTCGACAATATCACATGGGTCCAAGCCCATAGATGTGTGCTTGTTAATACTGATGAGGTTTTACCATTTCAAAGGTAAATAAATATCTTAAGTTTTTTTTTAATATTATTATAGTTACTATAATAACTAATTTTATCTATTATGATGTTAAGTATGCACCTTGAGGAGCTTGCAAGAGAAATGTCAAGTGCATCAGAACGCACTATTAGAAAAAGACACAATGAAACATTCCATACATGGCTTATGAATCATGTAAGTAATATTTATTCATTTTTTGCTACTCAAATAATATGCTTTCAATGTATATTAATGCAAATATGAATCAATTTAATTTATAGGTCCACAATTTGCGAACGTCGTCAGATGGAACACTTCCAGAGGAAGTTGAAAAGCTTGCAAATGGCCCTAGTAAATATGCTCGAAGATTTAAGGGGTATATAATAAATGGTATGCGTTTTCGCATAAAAGAAATCGACAATAGAAGAGCAACCCAAAACAGTGGTATATATATGGACGCAGGTACCATGAGTTATGCCAGTATTAATGATAAGAATCCACGTTGGGGAGAAGTCACTTACTATGGAGTGCTCACTGATATTTTAGAGATAGTGTACCCTACCAACCTCAAGTTTGTTTTGTTCAAAGGTGATTGGATTGACTATAAGACTGGGAGGAAAACAGATGATTATAAATTCACCTTAGTGAATTTTAATCGTCTTCTATATCGGAATAATCAAATTGGAGATGAACCTTTTATTTTGGCGGCTCAAGCGAAACAAGCTTTCTATGTGAGAGATCCTCTAGATCCCGATTGGAATGTTGTTGTCAAAGTGACAAGCAGAGATGTTTTTGATAATATTTCACAAATAGAAGATTGTGAACATCAACAATTAACTCGGAAAGAAAAGTGGAGATGACAAGAATTTCGTATGCGTGAGACATGATGTCAATGGAACTACAATAGAAGTAAACAATGTTGAAGATTGAGAAGAATGGATTGTGCATGAGTATTCATAAAATTCTTATGTACCATATTATGAAAGTTAGTGAGTCATTATTTTGCTAACTTTGATTATTGTCACTCAATTTATTATTTTTCATTTTCATGATGACTTGTTCAACCTTATAATTATCATCATTTCAGGTCCATGGCTCGTGGAAAGTCTTCGAAGAGAACTATGGAGGATTATCTCAATTCAAAAGAACAAGCACAAGTTGAACAATCGCATGAAAGTGATAGAACAAGTGAAGCGTTGATGCATTCATCCGATGAAGGTAAAATTTTGAATTTTGATATTGAATATTTATTATATTACACACACTATTTCTAATTAATTATGCATACAGAGGAACAATCAATTACAACAACGAAGAAAGGTAGAGGTCCAGCTCGTCCAATTCGTATTTGGGGTCCGGAAATAAGTTGAAGTTTCGCAATTTAATGACTTCATGCAACCTATTGGAAAAACCTCAATTAAATTCTCAACGCAATTAGGCATCATGGCTAGAAATGGGTCTTTAGTACCATTAACGTATGAATCATGGAATGATGTGCCTGAAGAAAATAAGAATGTCATTTGGCGTGAGGTACAAGTAAGAAGATAACTATATAAATGAAAATAATATATTATTTGTATAATTGGTTTGAGTTTGAGTTTCATAATGTTTAAGTACAGATAATACCGATGCCCCACTTGAGTTTCGCGAAAAATGTTTAGAGAAAGTTGCCAATACCTGGAAATCGTGGAAGCATACATTAAAAATGCATTACGAGAAGCACAAAGATGATGAAGATATTCTTACTCGAGTGCTTGATGAACGAGTACAAGTTGAACAATGGCCAATACTTGTGAGGTATTGGAACGAAGATGAAGTTAAGGTACAAATCAAAATTCTTAGTCTTGCATTTGATTTCAACTCATTTAAATAATTCCATCACATTGGATACAATGCTTCCTTTGATTCAATTACCTTAAGATTTTGTAGATCTTTGAGTTAGTTTTTTAGAAATGAATAATAAGTTGGATTTCAATTTAATTCATTTTTATATGTGTAATAAGTATTTTAATATTGATGCGTAAAATTGCTAAAGAAATGCCTTGAAAATAGAAAACAAAAGACTATTTGCCATCGAACAGTCGCAAGTCTTTCGCGAACGTACGTCATAAGGTAATCGAGTAGGTTCTTACAAAAATTTTGAGTGTTCTCTATTTTTTAAAGATAATCATTTCTCACTTGACAATTTTATCTTTAAGAGAGAAAATAAGGGTCTACCAACAGACCGCGCTTCAAAGATGGTTAACAAACTTATTATAAAAGGGCGGGAGCTAGATCGAATGAAGATACGTAAGAATTCGCGGTAAAAAATATTTATTTCTTCGTAACTAGTAATACATATTTAATTAGTTTAAATCATAACAATTCATTTCTATGTTAATATCAAATTTTATGTTTAGTTGCAATTGCAAAATGAACTTTCACAAATTCCCGAGTCAGAGCAAACGACGGAAGTTCGAGAGAAAATTTTCAAAAAGGTAATAGGAGATGAAAAACGCGGGCGTGTGCTAACTTATGGTCATGGACCCTCATTTAAAGATGTGTTTGGGAAAGATTCCGAATGTCCGGCAGATATTGCAATACGAAGAGCACAAGAAAAGGCAAATGCTACAAATGAGCTCCTTCGCGAGGAACTTGTGCGACGAAAGTAAATATTTCATTAATTTTGGTTGTTTTTTTATCATTTTTTCCATGAATCTAATACGACAATCTATTACAAATTTATTGTTTATAGACAAACATGCAAATCACAAATAGATAACATATATGTATGTTTGGAGAAAGTTCTGGAATTAATCGCCTATCAATGTCAATCAAGTAATTCATCGACATTATTGTTGATACTTGAAGTTTATTAATTACGTTCTAATTACAAACGAGACAATTAATTGATTTTTTTGATTACATGTCGAATTCGATGTTGGAAGCTCACATAGGCCTCATGTTCAAACATCTTCTCATGATGGATGTTCTCACGCTCGTTGATTATTCAAAAGTGAACGATCAAAAAGGTAATAATTTAAGTTTTGCTAGAATATCTTAAGTAATTACCTCCATGTGACCAACTTAAGAACATCCACGTCATGATTGTTATTTTGCTAGAATATTTTTTTATTTATATAAGGGTTTAAGTGCAATTACTTTTATATGCACATTGTTTATGGATTGTGAAGGTCACCCAAGAGGGGGGGTGAATTGGGTTACCGAGTAGTTATTGCCCTTTTAAAAACTTTATGCGCAATTTACAACTATGATGTATATATAACCTATGCAAGTAAAAGAAATGCAGAAATATAAAATGACACACGATTTATAGTGGTTCGATCCAACGATCTACATCCACTACCTAACCTCCCTAGTTAGGATTTCAACCCCACTTATATTACCAATAAGTGTTACAACCTAAGCCTCACCTAGATTTTCCCACCTAGCCGCAACTAGGATTTTTCCACCTAGCCTCAACTAGGATTTTTCCCACTTATATAAAATGTGCTTGGATTTGTGAGCTAAAGAACAAACGACCTCAAAGATCTCTCTTTTGCTTCTACACAAAATCGATTTCTTCTATGTAGATCTTTGGTTTTTGAGTGTAGATCTTCTTCTTGTTTTAAAACCAAGTTTGTGGTGGTTTTATAGTGGTAGGAATTCCAATATAGCCGTTTATAGCCGTTCTAGGAATCCGTAAAATCGAAAATTCAAATTTCAAGCTTGATTTCCAAAAGTCGTAAATTGCAGTGAGTGCAATTAGCGCGCTAATATCGTGGCTTAGCGCGCTAATGACATTATTAGCGCGCTAATGACATTATTAGCGCTTAAGCTAGGACTTCGTAATAATTATTCGTCCCTTTGTGTTAGCGACCCTTAAACTTGTCCGGGACCTAACCAACCCTTATATAACATGTTATACATGTTTATTATGAGTCATTAAGCCTATTTGGGTGGTCCGGATATTTTTACAAATCCCAAAACGGAAATTCATGATTTCATAATGTATTAGGGGCTTTTTCGCAAATTTGCGTTTTCTTTTTGAATACCTTTGAAAAACGAGTTTTTCTTTTTCGAAAAACATTTATAATGAACTCTAATATGCAAATAACCGTTCACACAAGGTTTCACATTGTTTAACCTCATTTACCTAGTTAAGTGTTTAAAAATCCACTTTTAAACTTTGAAATAAACTTATGACTTTGAGAAATGATTTCGAAAACTTGATGTATGCATGAACTAATGCATTTGGCTTGCGTGAAAGAATTTGTATACCTTACATTGATATTACAAATTGCGGTTTGAACTTTTCTTCATTTCTTCATATATGCCGAGTCTTGAACTTGTATTTCTTGAATACTCTTGAAGTGTTGTATTGCATCACTTATTCCAACAATCTTTTCATATTTCTTGAGTACCCCGATGTGTTGCATTGCATCCTTTAACACAAACTGAAATACTTGATTAGTACATTTTCACCTTGTTTGTTTCCATCAAAATCTCTATTTAATGTGAGTGACTAACCACTTAGTCCAACAGATTGATGACAAGATTGGCGATATAAATTCAATACCTTATTCTCTTTTCCATTCCATCTCTTTCACTTTTTCTTGTTTTGAGCCTAATTGAATGCCCAATTCTAGCTTAGATATAATGGTGGAAAAGTAAGAATTGAAATGTTATTTAATGTAGTCATAAGATAGACAAGACCTTAGGTAGAGTTTAGTTGAAAAATTATTCTCGTGATTGGTTTGTCATAAGATAGACAAGACCTTATGTAGAGTTTAGTTGATTATTCAAAAGTGAACGATCGAAATGGTAATAATTTAAGTTTTGCTAGAATATCGTAAGTTACCTCCATGTGACCAACTTAAGAGCATCCACCTTCATGATTGTTATTTTGAACATTTACTCATCTCCTAAACTTGACAATTTATTCTATCATTGAGTTGAATGACATTTGCTAGCTAAACTACTATTTCAAGAATTGTTAATGCTTTTAGTATATGTTGACCCTCTAACTTTTGATGATTTTTTGAGCTTTTTACTAGTTTATGTTCTATACAAATGAAACTCATAAATGTGCACCAATAATTTAAGCACTATGCATGTTTGAATATATTTGAGTTAGATGATTATTTGATGCATGTTGAAGTTTGCACAATGTTTAAAATTTTTTGTGAATCTTTAATTTAAAGGCATGTTATATATGCTAAAATTTTGGTAATACATTATGGTTCACTAAAGAAGAATGTATTTGACTTGTAGAATTATTTGATGCAAGTGGAATTTTTAAGAATCTTAAATTTAAAGGGTGGTTTTGTTGGCATTTCTGTAATACATTATGATTCATGAAGATGATTATATTTGACTTGTAGAATTATTTGATGCATGCGGAAGTTTGCAAAATGTTTAAAATTTTTTGCTAATCTTTAATTTAAGCGAAGCTTCTGTTGAAATTTTATTACTACGTTATGATTTATTAAAGATTTTTTTTATGTAAGTGTTTAAGTGCAATTACTTATATTTATAACTTTGATATTTTAGATGCGCAATTGGATGAGACTTCAAAGGGTAAAGATGATGAACTGGAAGAAAGCTTCACGGGAAGAAGAAATAGAAGAAGCATGGAGTGAAAACATTGAAGAAAACATTGATTTTTTTTTACTAATTTACTATGTTAGACTTAAGCCATGAAGAAACTTGTCAAAGTTTAATTTTATTTTGCTATGTTTGACTTCTAAATTAAGTATTATCATTTTTTTGGTACTTTGGATTCAAAATCACAAAAATCAAACTTTGAATTGATTGATAATGTTGGCCTTGTAATGCAAGTAAAGTAACTTCTAAATATTTTAATAGATGCAATATTTTTATATTGACAGATGCAAGATAGTTACAACAACTTTTATATAAATACTTTTTTTTTTTGTGATTTGAGCAATGTATATATAAAATATTATTATTTTTTGTCACCAAAGTAGAAAGTCGTAGCTACATGTATTTGTGACGGACAAAGTCTTGTGACGTAAAACATTTTTCTTCATTGTTTAATTAATCATTTGTGACGCACATATAGTCGTAACGAAAATATATTTTTTATGACGTGCAAAACATCCGTAATAAATATGTCATAGATCCGTCATAAAAGGTATTTGCCACGCTAATTTCCGTGACAAAAAGCTTTTGCAACGGAGTATACGCAACTGTAACTTTTCCGTGACAATACCGTGACAAAAACTATAGGTGACGGAAAAACAACTTGTCCCTACGTAATCGAAGCCGTGACAAAAACTATAATTTCTTGTAGTGCTTATTCAATAAGGACTTCATTGTTCATAATGTCTTTTCTTATCAATTGTTTTTATCAACTTCTCCAATCACTCAACAACTTGTGAATTTCATTGCTCACTCATTATATTCTAATGTTTATGTTGATGAAAATGAAAATGATTTCGTTATTATCATTGTACATTTTATAGGATTTTTTTACAAAGAAGTTTTATTTATTAAGTGTATAATTATAATCTCAAAAAATGTAATATTATTATTTTTAAACAAAATAATCGTGTATTTTTTTTTTCAAATGCAAGAAGTGCATTTTAAAAATTTTAAACTATCATTCTTAAAGAAAAAGATATAAGTTTTTTTTACTTAAGTAAAAAAAATGCAAAATTTTTACACAAAATGATCTTACTTGGTTCTTTTTTGCCACTAAAAGATTATTCATTTGCATATTTGTTTTGTTGATATTTATTTACTTATTTATTATGTTACTATATTGATAGTCGTAATTCATGACTATGTCTATATGATTTTTTATAATAAACTGGTTTACAAGTTTATAAATTCTCAAAATTAGTTCTCTGTTGACATTTGCGGAATAAATATTTCAAAGGGCTAATAAAGTTTATTTAATATCTTGATTAATGCATCTGAAGAAATCACTTTTAGACCAAATAACATCTAAAAATTTTATGAATAATGAAGGAATATTTCAAAGGGCTAATAAAGTTTATTTAATATCTCTCTCTATTCCCAATTTGTGTGCTTTTTACTGATTTTGTCATCGAATTGATGTTCTGATGCGTGTGAATCCGAAAACCCAAATTGGGTACTCGCTAACAATCCATTTGATGTCCAGATCATGGCCTCTCACGGCCGTTTATTGATCCCATCCACTCGTTCGCCCCCATTAACTACAGACACCCATCAACTACGATACAGACCCTCCCCTGCCGCCAATTCCCGACCATTTGATGAATCCAGTCCCCAATTTAATTGTAGGCAAAATACCTACTTTTGTATTTTAATTTTAAGGATTATAAGTAGTTTTGTAGGCAATATATAATGATTTTAGTTTGTATGTCTTCATCAATTCTATATTGTCCAGGGTTAATTTTTAAGTATTTAAATATTTTAAGGATTATAAGTATTTAAATATTTGATGAAATGCCAATTAGATGATTAGTTTGATTTATTGAGATGGCGTTGCATTGATAATTTTTTGTGCCTATGAGAATATTAGTTTGAGATACCCATGGGATAATTAGTTTGATTGCATTGAGATGAGTTTGTATTGATAATTTGATAGTTTAAGAGTGCTTTGTAGTTGTTTGATGAAATGCCCCATAAGATCCATTTTTTGGTTTTTTGTTTTTAATTTCCACATTCATCAAAGTTCTTATTAAACCTTCTAATTACAATAATCAACCAAACACGACAAAGAACATTGTTTACAAAGAGTTGTTGTCACTTCTGGATGCTTCTCTTGCAGAATCACTTTAATTGAAATGTAAGTTTTAAACCATTTTATAGTTAATATGTTTTATAAGTTTTCTCATTCTTTTAATAATTTCCTTTAAAAAAATTAATCTTTTAAATATAATAGGGACAAACCGATAAAGAACCTGGAGAATTATTTCATGTTGGTTGTGTTTGTTTTTATTGGTAAATTGCATTTCATTCAGATATTAGATCTTTTAGACAAAATAGAAATAGAAAAGGAAAACAAATACAAATGGGAGAAAAAATTCGTTTAGGATCATGGAACATATAGGACTGGCCTTCGATAACTTGAGCATGTGCAATAGTTAAAGTTGTATAATGATTAATTGGATAATGCTTAATTTTGGTTTGTCATTTCTGCAACTCATTACATTCTCTTTTTTCTAAGTGCATGTAATGTTACTGTATGAAGTACTACTGGCTTGAGGAAAATAACAAATGTCAAGGAACATCAATCTCCTAGGTTTGTCAAATTCCTTCTCTTAGAAACCGTTGAGTGAATGCACATGCCTTACATCTGTTAATTTCATTTTTATCCTCTTTGTGATTATTTGTTGATGCTCGTGTTTTTTTTTTACATTTGGAAACCATGTATGTGAATGAATGAATGTGATTAGTTTTGAAGGAAAGCAACTATAATTTTGTAAGCGAAAATATGTACTTACAGTTTAATGTTTCCTAAGAATGTTGGAAATTTCATAAACCTTATAAATTATGTTTGTTTTCTCAAATACTTGGTTGTGGTAGATTGATTTGTATCTGTTTCATTGAATAGACACTCTTCTTGATGCTAACGCCTTCTATTGGGTTCTACATGTTGGGAATTTTACTACATTTAGGAGTTAGGATTGTTATAGATCCTTTATCTTATAAAATATGATTTTATGTTGTTGTTTTTGTTGAACATTTATTTTACTATTAATTGATTGAAATGTATATCTGTCATTGTGCTTTTCCTTCTAATTTACCACCTAATATTCTCAGATGGGTTTTTTGTACCCTTGCAGGTAAATCATTGTAGTTCATCAGCCTATTGGTTCCACCTTGATTACTAAAGTATGGCTGCATAGGAAGGGTGTCATATATTGGGCTCCAATTTTCTCCAACACATCAAAGAGATAGCTCAGTGAGTCGCATTCTCCTGGTGAATTGAACTTTACTTTACATATTGTTTGGTTATGTTTTTTTCATTTTATTTATTAAGACTATTGTAGTTCATCAGCCTATTGGTTCCGCCCTGATTAATAAAAGTCACATTCTCAATTTAAGTTGTTGAACTATGTATATGGCGAGAGTCAAGAGGATTGCCTCCAGCTTATGACGTCCAGCGTAATTCCTAGAGAAAGTAAAAGTTAAGGCTTGCGGGATACAATGAGGATGAACGAGAGATGCGACCTACTGAAACGGGCCATGCGAGATAACTTGCAAAAGAATGCTCCCGTAACGTGTAAGTCGTGACTTCATAGTAGATGATAGCTTGTGACATCATTGTAGTCGACGTTTTTATTGTTCGCATACGCTTATTTCCTTCTTTGGTTTAGAATAACATCTTCCGTCAGCAGAGCACCGAATAAATGTGTTTCTTCATCTGCTTCCAATTCTGCAATTCAATTCTCTCGTAATAGTAGCTTACCGCAATTTGAATAACGATTTCATTGATGCGTTTGGTTTATATTTACTTAATGTTCGCCAACTACTTGAGACAATGCCAAAAAGAGAATTTTTAAGTATAAGATGTTTAACTATTTTTTTTTATTGTTGGAGCAAGTTGTAATGCAAGATGTGGGCATTGTAACTGCTTCCAATTCTCGCAATTGAATCATCCCTTTCTCTTGTTGGTTCGACTTGATGCGTAAATATTCTCTTGTTGGTTGTTTCGGTTCGCTCACCAAGTGTTTGTTGAATTGCCTCTGTTGAGTTTTTGGTTTTGTTCTTGAATATTCTTTAATGGTTTGGGCTGAATTCCTTTTGATCGATGGGTTGTTGCCCTTATGAGGGTAAGTATAGATTTTTATTGGGAATATATGGTATATAAACATGGGTGTATGATTTATTGATTGGTATGGTTGTTGGTGTAATGTATGTGACTTTGTAATGCACAAGTATATGTATTAAAGATTACTATATTAATTTTGTTTGCATTTTTCATGAACCAAGAAAATAATATAGGAGCCTCATCTTTCATGTTTGTGATGGTTGTAGGGTTGGACTTTCAATTTATAATGCACTTTATTCTTTTCTTTGTTTAGGCTATTTCAAGGACTCAAACATTATAAGAAAAACAAAAAAGATGGAAACTCATAGATTTTGAAGTTATAAATCCTCTTAGAATAAGAAATTTTGGACTAATCTACTTGGGGTTAAGAAAGTAGTTAAGTGGAAAAAAACATTACACACAATATCATCCAATCATTACTCCTGAGTGGGCTCCAACTATAGATCGAATCGTTGTTGCGTTAGAATACAAGAGAAATCACTAAATAATTTTTTTTTTGTCAAACAAGGTAAAAACTATAATCAGTTTTTTTGTGGCGTCTAATACGCAAATTACGAATAAGAGTCCTGAATTTGATGGGCCAGGATTGTTGTGGTCGTTACTTGAGTTTGGGCCTAAATCCAACTGTTTTAATTTTGTTAGGCACACTTTTAAGTATACTTAAAATCAAACTCTAACTCCTTATCAATCCACTACACGTTTTTTTTTTCTCCAAATCAATCATAAACTCATTCTCATCAATCCAATAAACTTTTTTTTATCTCAATCATAGTAGAGAATATTGATAAGCTAAAAAAGGTACTTATATTTCTAATTTTTAAATTTTAATTAAAATTTTAAGTTTTATTAATAAGTTCTTAGAAATTAATTCCCGCGAGCGGAGCGAGCGGGTCAATCGTGCGTAGCACGTCCTGAAACTAGTATATATATATATATATAAAAGCATACAACTAGAACGTGACTTCCATGCTCCACTAAAATATATTGGAAAACTAAGGCCTTAATTAATTAATTAACTGATTTGTATTAACTTGGATGCGCGTAAATCGTCTTTTGAAAAAAAAAAAAAAAAAAAAACCTTGATTCAGGTTATGATAGCTCCCTCTTTCACACTCGCCAACATTAGTCGACAACCTAATAGTTTCGTTCCTTTAGATACACATCAAGACATGCGAGCGCACATTTCAATGCAAATTTTTTTTTTTTATAGAAAAAAAATTACTTTTGTATTTATCAAAGTTTGGACTCAAGATCTCTTACTTTTAAATCTCATACTAAATCATTGAGTCATTCAATTGATTACATTTCAATGCAAAATTAAGGACAACAGCAAATGTAAGTGCCAAAAGTACATGGTTACCTAATTTTTTTATTTTTATTTTATTTTTATTTATTTTTTTTCAGAACATGGTTACCTTATCATTTGTACATGGTTACCCAAAAGTACAAATGATTGGTTACCTAATCATTTTCTTATAAACTATCTAGTAGTGAGAGGTTTTTAGGACATCTAGAATTGATACTTGGTTATTGATCGATGTCAATTGATTTACGTATCGATAGTTGTGCACAAATAAATCGATGTATATTGAAGAGACATCGACAGCCAAATGTCTACCCTAGCAGTCTCATATCTAGTATTACAATATATGATATGCCAATGTCATGTCCTCCTAAAAGAATCCATATTAATTAGTACTTAGTTGTCCTCTTGCCCAATAATATGTTATATAAGTTATAGTGATCAACCAGTACTCTTAATATATAATTAATTAGTTTAAGACACTGATTATTAATTACAACCTCGCGGAAGCCAGTTTGGCGCATGCATCTACATGTATAAATAGGGTAATGATCAGATTGCATTTCTCGTCATCCATATCAATTACTCACTGCATCAAAGCACGTACCATCACAATTGTCACATATATATTTTACTTGGTTTCATTTTTGGTGAAGAATGGCTTCTTCTTCAAAGGCTTTCCTCATAATTTTGGGCATTGTGCTACTAATTGGAGCTTTCACTGTCAACTCTGAGCTGCTAGAGCTTTAGTCAATCCTACAACCATGCTGAAAAATGCTGGTGAGTAATATTTTTGCATGTCATAAATACAATTAAAATTCATAACTTCTACACGGGCCGGGGTGTTAGAGTTGTAATATAAATTAATAGTCTTAAAGTTTTTAAATTAGTTTTAAGGTTTCATAGTTTGAATATTGTTTCTAATTAATTTGGTTTTATGAGTCAAGTTTGTTGGTCATTGATTCCCCAATTTGATTTTAGGGCTTATATGGATGAGTCATTCTCTTGTGAAATCAAATCGACTTTAAGGGCATTGTCCTCTTTCCGAATCTTTTTTTTTTGGAAAACCGATGGCTCGTCCATTCACTAGAGATAATATTGCATGTGTCTCTATAATTGTGTAGTTGAGTTATATATATATAAGATAATTGTACAATAGAGCCCAAATATATACTTCCAATAAATATATATATATATAAAAGATAATCGTACAATAGAGCCCAAATATATACTTCCAATGGGAACTATATCTATATATGTTCTTATGTGTTGCCAATATCACTTAATAACATTTAATGCAATTAATGCACAAACGTATTACGTACCCTCTAGATCGTAATCCAATGATCTTAAAATGATGAGTATATATTCACCATATTTATTTTGGGTCTCGTTGTAAGGAGAACTCATGAAAACTTATTTTTATTATTCAAGTATGTTGTGTGTGTATATATATATAGTTTGTTATAAGAACATTGATTACAATATACAATTATAAAGTTTCAAATTAAATGGTGATCGATCATCTTAATTTGTGTTGTGGTTATTGCAGTGGAGGGAAAAATGGGTGGAGGTGTTGTGTTGTGGTTATTGCAGTGGAGGGAAAAATGGGTGGAGGTGGAGGTGGAGGTGGAGGTGAAGGTGAAGGAGAGACAAGTCATGCGCGGAAATTGAGTGCTTTGAGCGACGCATTCTTGTGTTTTGGGAAATCAATTATCGGTATAAAATGTTAATTTACAAGAGATTTTTTGATAGCTGAGGGTATTCAAGCCACATTCGCTACGTACTCCAATTATCACAATATGTTACAATATTATGAGTGATCATGTGTGTGATTTTATTATTCGATTAATTGTAATGGTGTTTTGATTTTAATATTTACTTGATCATGATGTAATTAATAAGGATGATCGGCTGCATGCATGCTATATGATCCGTCGATTTGTTGCTGCCAACCTATGTAGGTCGGTAGGTACGTGGTGTGAATTTTCATTTTTTGCACAAGGTTTGTTTTGTGCAATGTTTTAATTTCCTGGTTTGGTGATCAGATCTATTGCCTACGTGCTTTAGTACCAAAATAAAATACGTATGCACTGGTGATGTTATTTGTTAATTATTTAATTATTGAGTGATTTTGTTTCATCTCTTATAATTATTTACCTTAAAAAGGAAAAACTATGTACAATTTTTGTAATATATTATGCTGGCCTAGGTGAGAGAGTTTCGTGAACTAGTTCATTTATATATGAGTTTTAGTTTGAAATTAAGTGGGGAATTGCTCTAAATTTGCCAAGGTAATATGGAGCTTTACTCCAAACTTATAAGCCATATTTATCATTTTAATTACAACAACAACAACAACAACAACAACAACAACAACAACAACATAGCCTCAGTCCCAAATTAACAATATTGCACAAATTAAGGTTTGGAAGTGTATGCAAAATTAAGCATATCAGGGAGATAGACGAGCTATCACTCGTTAAAAAAACAAAAAAGTTTCGATGCGCACCCTACATCTAGAACCTCATTCTACCCCGATTAATCGAGCTCGGGCAAGGTAAGCCCACAAATAGCTAGGACAAAGCTCTTTGAACGAAAACGACTCTATTTGTAGTATTAGTACTATGTTAATGCAACGAACAACGTCACACATGAATGCCAAGCACTAGCTAGCTTGTCGTTGTTATTCTTAGTCGATAATAAATCAAGGGATGCCATCATGCAGATGCGGGTCGTTGGGTCACGAAAGCATTTTTTCTACTGAAAAACACTTGGGTGCCCCAACACAGACACGCAAGTCGGAGATGCACTTGTCATTTGTCTTTCGATGCATCTCGAAGTAACAACACACACGCTTTAATTAGAAAGGAAAATGTGTTGGTGCCCCAGCGTACAGGCCAGCATGAATACGCACTCATCTCGAGAAATATACATGCCCAAAAATCAAGGGCAGCTGAACGAACCCATGTCCCACCTACACGTCGGTGCCAAAACACCAAAGCATTTTCCTTTCCTATAGTAGTATATTATTATTCTACAAGGGCCTCGACTCACTCCATTCCCCATGAGCTCAATACTCTCTCGCATCTCCACTCTCCTTAACTCCACCAAAACCATTCTCCACCTCCACCAACTCCACGCCCGCATCATCCAAAACGGCCTCGAACAACACAACCTCATCATCAACCTCTTCATCTCACGCTGCACAAAACTCGATGCACATCCAAATCACACAACCACCCACTACGCCCTCTCAATCTTCAACCTTGTTTTTCATCCCAATGCCCATCTCTGGAACTCAATCCTCAAAGCCAACATTTCCTCTCTGCCCATCACAATCTCCCTCTTCAACCGCTTCAAACTCTCCAAAACCACCCCTGATGACTACACATTCTCGTCCCTCATCAAATGTTGTTCGATCCATAATGGGGTTTGGGAGGGTAGATTGATTCATGGATTGGTGGTGCGAAATGGGGTCTTGGGGTTTGTCTTTGTGGGCACTAGTTTGGTTGATTTCTATGGGAAAGTTGGGGAGGTTGAGAGTGCAAGGAAGGTGTTTGATGAAATGCCTGAGAGAAATGTGGTGTCATGGACGGCTATGGTTGTTGGGTATTTGAGTTTAGGGGATTTGAGGAGTGCCCAGGTGGTGTTTGACGAAATGCCGTGGAGGGATTGCGCGGCGCCGGCGTGGAATGCTATGGTTGATGGGTATGTGAAATGGGGTGATTTGGAGAGTGCTAGGAAGGTGTTTGATGAAATGCCTGAGAGAAATGTGGTTTCGTTTACGTGTTTGATTGATGGGTATGCGAAAGCAGGTGATATGGAGTCGGCGAGGGAACTGTTCGATCGGGCTCCGGCTAGAGATGTTGTTGCTTGGTCGGCGTTGATTTCGGGGTATGTGCAGAATGGGAATGCTAATAGAGCTGTGGAGATGTTTGTTGAGATGTGCAATGAGAATGTTAAACCTGATGAGTTCGCTATGGTTAACTTGATGACTGCGTGTTCGCAAATTGGCAGCTCGGATTTGGGCTTATGGGTTGATTCCTATGTGACCCGGAACTCCATTGATCTTAGTCGACCTCACATTGCTGCCGCGCTCATTGATATGAATGCTAAGTGTGGGAACATGGATAGAGCCACTTGTTTGTTTGAGGAGATGCCCAAGAGAGACCTGGTCTTGTATTGCTCAATGATTCAAGGCCTATCAATACATGGCTGTGCTGTTCAGGCAGTTCGACTTTTTTCTCGGATGCTCGAGGAAGGTTTGGTCCCAGATAAAGTAGCTTTTACGGTTTTACTTACAGCTTGTAGTCGTGCAGGCCTTGTAGAAGAGGGAATGCAGTATCTTTGTTCTATGAAAAATGACTATGGCTTGGTTCCCTCCCCAGATCATTATGCCTGCATAGTCCATCTTCTTGGTCGAGCAGGGCACTTAGAAGCAGCTTATGATCTCATTGAATCAATGCCTGTCGAGCCTCATGCAAGTGCTTGGGGGGCATTGCTTGGGGCATGTAGGCTACATTGGAATATCAAATTTGGAGAGATGGTGGCTGGAAAACTTTTTCAACTTGAGCCTCGTAATCCTAGCAACTATGTGTTATTGTCAAACATATATGCAAATGCAAATAGATGGACCGATGTTTTAGAATTGAGGAACAGAATGAGAGAGGGATGTGTTAGAAAGATACCTGGTCAGAGTCGGATTTAGATGGTGGCTGGAAAACTTTTTGGCTCGTGGACTTAACTTCCCAAATTATTTGCCCACTTGTTTAGCTTGTGAGGCTTATGGAAGCTTCTCACTATGCGAGTTTTACATCTCTTTATGTCTTTTCTTTCAATCACGGGTGTTAAATTTTTTTCATTTTTTCATTTCAGGCTGCCTATCAGTTTCATGTTATTATTATTTTTTATTTAGATTTGATCTCATACTGGATTGCTACATTGAGCAAGGTACGGTACTGGTGAAACTTATTACCTCAATTTCTTATTTTACTTACTCCGAACTGTGCTCGTGTGTCTACTTAGGCCTTCTTTGGTTAGGGGTGGAGTTATCTCCCGAGAGATAACTTACAGGGAGTTGAGAACTAATCTTGTTTGGTTGCCCAACTTGCCTGCAAGTTATCTCTCAACTTACACTCAAGGGTGTGAGATTTCTCCCCACAACCCCCATAGAGAGTTATCTCTCAGGAGTTGTGGACACAATTACCCCTCATTAACTACCATTTTATTACCCATCTCCCTCTTGTTTGAAGGCTTTATATGTCAATTCATATTTTTTATTGGTTAAAAATTTAAAACTCCCCTGCAAGTTTAAAGTTGAACCAAACATGAAAATATTAACTCCAAGGAGATAACTCCGAACCAACACTGTAAGTTAGCAAAAACGAACCAAACGAGGCGTTAATGTTGGAATCATTCACTTGGGCTCCCTGTGCGTTTTTTTACTGCAATTTGTGGTTTTTTTTAGTCGATTGGACCCATGAAATGAATCATTCTTTTGAAGCTAGTCAATAGGTGTCTTCATTTGAATGTTGTACTTTTTTCTTTTTCTTTTTTCTCTTGTGTGTGTGTGTGTGTGTGTCTCGTTTAGTTACATTTTGGTTGGGTTTTCCCCTTTGTTTTTCAAGTTCTATTCCTTTATCATTGTTCAAGGCTCATTTCATATTTGTTTATATTTACTGAAGGTGTTGAGAAGATTGACTATGCTTTTGTTCTCCATCATCAAAACTTTACCAGTTTGTATTTTTTTCTATTTATTTACTCATTGTGTTGATTTACTGGTTATAAGCAAGGTTCTGTTCTTTTTTTCTTCTAATTTTGTATTTGTACTCTATTGATACTTCCTAGTAATTTTAGTGGAACTAAGATTATTCTTGTTCATTTTAAGCAGTGGCTGGCTTCAAGACGTATGTGATTGTTTGTGTTTCCTTGTTTCATGTTGTAGAATAATTAAGGTACTAAAAATGGTGGAGATTACAAATGTTTCTGATTGTGAAGGAATTATGTAGGAGATGTAACTAGAGTTGGATTATGACTACTACACATTGGGTGCCAAGGATCTATGGACATTGAGAACGATCCACATTCTCAAAGATTTTGTGAGCTCACTCTTACTCCCAGCATTCTTCACCAAAATGCACATTTGACTCTTTGTTTAAAGAGAACCAGTTTGAATTTGCATAGGCACCCCAAAAGCATCTCTTATAGTTGATAAACCTGCCTATAGCTTTATGTTGTTGCTCAAAATCAATGATGAAAAGTAGAATCGATTTTCATTATTTTTGGGAGTTCATTCAGTTTTTTGCACTTAGTTTAGGGAAAAGACTTGTCATGGTGCTCAAAGTATTCTAAGAAGTTTTTTCAAGTGAATATTGATATTCTTAGTGGAATATTCACGATAAGGATTCTTTTCATTTTATTGATTTATTTATTTACTTATTTTGAAGCCATGATTCTTTTCATTTTTATTCGACAAAATTTTGGAGTTTATTTCTGTAGCATATTTCTGTTGAATATGATCTTTATGTTTACCTTAAGATTAAAAGAAAATTATTGAGACGGGAAGCATTATAAAGTGCGACTGTTTGAGTCATTTTCTTGAACGAAATTTCAATCATCGTGTGAAATTGGTTTTTCTTTCAAGCAAAAACATATTCCAATGGGATTGGTGATGTAGGATGTGCCTGTTCAACTGAAATGTAGGTTTTGACTGTGCGTGCTCGTTGATGCGGCTGACATTAATTTTGCCACAACTGTGCCTTGGGCCACAAGACATTAATGCAAACATGATTGCTCCAACTGCTACACTGAGAATGGCTCGCCCAAAAGGTATGATTTTTTTTCTCTTCTTCTCTTGCTGGATCATTTTCTCCTTTGAGGATCACAATAAGCTGCTGCCTCCAACAATGATGTAGTTGTAGACTCGTAGTGGCCATCTGATGGGAAATCTGCGGAGTTTAACACAAAACCCAAATAACTTGGCCTGTAAACAGAAGGAAAATTATCTAAACCAACCAGTTACCAATTAAAGGGTTTTGGTGTACATATGTGCGATATTTGAAGTGCAGAGGCTTCTTTTTGACAGCAGATGGCTAGTTTGCATAGGGTTTTTCTTAATGGATGAGAGGTTGGGGACCATTTCATGCTTGTTCTTAGCTCAGTGATTTTGTATCGAGGGTCACTAATTTTGGTTCTTATTGGGTTTCGCTATTTTGATACTAATGGAATCCCTTTACTGACTGTCTTAAAGAAGTTGAGATCAATACTGTTTCATCAAGAAAATAAAGGAGATTGAATAGGGATGCTGTCTTAGTATGTTGGACGTTTCTTCGCATTGCTTTTCTCATAAACAAAATCCAACCTAGTGTTTGTGACACCATGTTTACTGATTAAATCCTAATTAGTGCAGTGATTAATGAATTAGAGTTGGTTTATGATGCCTCGAAAACTCAGATATCTGAGATGCAATGTTATAACTGTTGTGCAGTGATTAAATCTTAGCTTAATTATATTCGGATGTTTCACTAGGATTCGAATCCTTACATTCGTGTTTGATTGCCCTACGGCCGGGTCTCTCCTTATCTAGCGATGCCAAAGTTAGCGATGAACATAACCATATTGGAAGGATTGGCTTCCTCCTCTTTGGTTCTCTTTTTCTTCTCACGCTCTATTAACGTTTTGAAGGGTATACATGACAGTGCTATACATTTTGCATTTCTCAAACTCAATCGACGCTATCGTTATGAATAGTGGCATTGCATTCTTAACACTGAGCATACTACTTAGATTTAAGTTGGGTTATTTCTTGTTCTCTTGGTGTGCTGCATTCATGTGCCTCACTATGTGTATATATTGGACTGTTTAGATAGGAATGTACAACAAATGTGTAAAACCTGTATTGAATCTGTTTATTCATGGGAACTAACTTACTGCATGTTTGGGTTATGGCTAGGAACTTGCCGTCGAAGCGTTGGAATTCCCTTCCAAGTTGGCGCTCATCGTTCTTTATTACAAACGTCGAGGGACTAATCAGGCGCTCATCGGAAAAGTGCAAGTAATGGAAAGCTAAACTACTGTAGACACTACAAAAGCTGAGCAGCAATCAGCTGCTACATAATAATTGGAATTTTGATACATGAATATGCTATACAATTATATTGGAACATACATCGAGATGTGTGCATGACTAGATACAAAATCCAACGGAGTTCGACGACAATAGGACAAAATGTACGTATGTATCGAAAGAAAGAAAAAATATTGATTTTCTGTAGTGTTTGTTTCTTTGAACTTTCCAGACTGTTTTGGCAACTAAAATTCACTTTTATGAGAATCTTAACCAATTACTAGAGTACTGGTTTCATGGAAAAATATTTTAACGCCTTTTGAATTGAATATCTTCTTTTTTTTTTGGGTAGATAACTGAATATCTTTATAGGTATGTGTCAATATCAATTTTTGAAAGACAATACATTGATGCTTCTACCTTACCTAACTGTCAGATATTCAAATTTGATACTGGTTTCATGAAACAATAATGTACCAAAAAGAAGCACAAATTTTTTTTTTTTTATAAACATACATATAAAGATATTCTGGTTTCATGAAACAATAATGTACCAAAAAGTAGCTAAAAAAATAAATAAATTATAAACATACATGTAAAGATATTCGAATTTGATACTTGTTTCAATGAATTATCTCAATTTCTAAAACTAATTAATTTCGTGGAACTTTACATAATACAATTTTTATAGGGTTGAATTGATAAGTTGGAATAAATATATCTAAAGCATAACCAAAAAATGAAAAATAAATAAAAATAAAGAGCTAAACTATTCTCATGTTTTTGCACGGTTATTTTCTCGATATGTGATTTTTAAGATTATTTATGATTATATGTTTTACGTACGTCGGCAAATTCTTTATCCCACAAGCAATGCATCATAAAGTTAGAAGATTTGAACTTTGTGACCTCTAAAAGACATGAGTGAACAAATAGTGAGTCTCAACCATTGCATCAAGAACACATTTGGTTTACAATTAATGCTAAAGTTACAACATAAATTACAAATAAATTCTCAACTTAAAGGTTCTAACCACTATAGAACAGCTACAGTGGTCAAAGACTAGCATTTCTACATGGGAGAACTATGTTGGAGTCTCATAGAGTTCATAATAAATGTTAGTCTCATAGAGTACACAATAAATGCTAAACGTTTAGTTGATATTTAGCCTAAGTTCATCATGGATTTTTATAGAATAATTTAGGCTTATGTTAATTGTGACATGATGAAATATATATATTAGGGGTGGGCATCGGTTTCCCTAAAACGACCTTGAAGATTCTAGAGAAAACACATTATTGGAATGATTTCTGCTCAACGTGATGGAGCAGAGGACTGCCTTCTTTATGGTCTGTTCAAATGAATTACAGCCCTTGATTGGGTGTACAGGTGTTACAATCTTGACACTCCTATACTGACATATAACAGAAAGTTGGCACGGTATATGTAACGTTGCACAATGGTGTGACATTGTAGCTTAATGTGTATTCCTAACATCCCCCCGCAAACTTGGCGGTAGTGAAACGACTCCAAGTTTGGAGCGCATGAAGTGATGCTTGGAAGAAGAGAGACCTTTGGTAAGGCAATCGGCAAGTTGATCATTCGAAGGCACGTAACGAAGATCAAGTTTGTGGTGAAGAATGCGATCACGGATGAAGTGAAGGTCGATCTCAATGTGCTTAGTTCTTGCATGGAAGACTGGATTGCTAGCAAGTGCGTTAGCGCTCTGGTTGTCACACCAGAGAATGGGACAAGATTTTGGAGAGAAATGAATCTCGGACAAAAGAGACTCCGACCACAAGAGTTCAGCAGTGGTGTGAGCAATAGACCTGTACTCTGCTTCGGTGCTGGAACGGGAGACAACACTTTGTTTCTTCGACATCCAAGAGATGAGGGATGAACCAAAGAAGATACAGTAGCCGCTAATAGACTTGCGATCTTCTGGAGAGGAAGCCCAATCCGCATCGGAGAAGCCGACAAGGACAAGGTGAGCACTTGGTTTGATCTGCAGTCCTAGATCACTTGTGCCGGCAAGATAACGAAGCACGCGTTTAAGAGCTTGCCAATGAACTCGACGAGGGGATTGCTGGAATTGGCTCAAACGGTTGACAGCGAAAGAGACATCGGGACGGGTATGAGTGAGGTACTGGAGTCCGCCTACTATGCTGTGATAAAGAGATGGATCGGAGAAGAGTGGACTTATTTCCACTTGTGGCATTTTAGTAGTGATGGCAGGTGTGGAGACAGGTTTAAGTGTTGAGAAACCAGCATGGGCGATGAGGGCGTGAATGTAGTGTTGTTGTGATAGGTAGAAACCAGTGTGATCACGACGTACTTCAATCCCTAAGAAGTAATGTAGCCCACCCAAATCTTTCAAGGCGAAATGGGAGTTGAGGGCAGTAGTAAATGAGGAGATCATGGAGCTTGAGTTCCCAGTGATGAGGATGTCATCGACATAAATCAGCACATACGTAAGAATGTGGTCTTGTTCGTGTATAAATAAGGAGCAATCAGCCTGTGAGTTGGTGAACCCCCAAGATTTGAGGGTGCATTTGAGTTGATCGAACCACGCCCTCGGAGCCTGACGAAGTCCATATAGAGCCTTATGAAGATGACATACATGATTTGGGTAATCCGTCGAGACAAAGCCCTCTGGTTGGGAGATGAAGACCTGTTCGGACAAGTGACCGTTTAGGAAGGCATTGTTGACGTCGAGCTGGCGAATGGGCCAGTTGTAGGAGGCTGCGAGAGAGAGAATAACTCGAACAGTCGATGGCTTGATCACCGGACTTAGGTTTCATGAAAGTCGACACCAGGTTCTTGATTAAACCCTTTGGCCACAAGTCGAGCTTTGTGCTTATGAATCGATCCATCGGAATCATGTTTGAGTTTGAATATCCACTTGGTACCAATCAACTTTTGAGTAGCAGTAGGAGGTGTGAGAGACCATGTCTTGTTGGAGGTTAGAGCACGAAATTCATCGTGCATTGCGGAGCGCCAAATAGGGAAAGTTAAGGCCTCGGCTACAGATTTTGGAGTAATACCATAGCCACTGTGAGTTGTTGAGGGTGAGAGGGAAGCTGAAAGGATCTTTTTCATGGAGATACCATCCTTAGCCCGCGTGATCATTGGGTGTGTATTAGCGGGTAGGGAGGCTGGGATGGTTGAGATGGGTGGTGATGAGGTGGTCTCGGGGGTGACATTGGGTGGTTCGGGTGATGGTGGAGAAGGGGTGTATGTATGAGAGACAGTGGTGGTGTTGGTGAAGGTAAAGGAGTGTGTAGGGGGAAGGATATAATTGTATGAGGTGGGGAAGGTAATGAAGGGGTAGATGCAGGGGAGGGGAATAGAGTAGGGTAAGGAAAGTCACGTTCATCAAACACAATGCGACGACTGATGTAGAACCTGTTTGATGGACTGAAGCATATGTAACCTTTGTGGGAAGGACTGTAGCAGAGAAAAATGCATTTGGTGGAGCGAAATTGGAACTTGTGGGCATTGTAGGGGCGAAGGTATGGGTAGCACGCACGGCCAAAGACACGTAACACAGAGTAATCCGAAGGTTTGTTGTAGAGAACCTGATAAGGGCTTAAACCATGTAGTGTGGGCGTAGGAAGGCGGTTGATAGTGAACATTGAGGCTGTCGTGGCGTCCCACCAAAAGGATTGAGGTAGTTTGGCATGGGCAAGGAAGGTAAGGCACATTTCAATGATGTGGCGATGTTCGCGCTCAGCCCGTCCGTGTTGCTGATGTGTGTGGGGACATGGATGTTCGAAGACAATGCCATGATGCTTCAGGTAGCTAAGAAACGGGCGATACTCGCCTCCGCAATCTGTTCGCAAGGCTTTGATGGATCGAGAGAACTGTTTTTCCACCATGGTGCGAAACTGAATGAAAGTGGAGAGTGAATCTGATTTCTGTTTGAGTGGGTATACCCAAGTGAACCCGTTGTAGTCATCAATAAAGTGAATATAGTATCTGTAGCCTTGAGATGAAGGAATGGGAGATGGACCCCAAAGATCACTGTGTATGAGATCAAGAACTGCAGTTGCACGAGTTACGTTTTCATTGAAGGGTAGAGCATGAGCTTTCCCATATTGACATGAACTACAAACACCAAAATGTTTTAGAAGAACTCTTTGATTACATGAACGAAGGACTTGACGAATGGTAGACTCGTGAGAGTGACCGAGACGGGAATGCCACGGTTCGAAGGTTGATGGAGAGGTGGATGTTGTGAGAGCAGAGATATAGGAAGCAGGCCGATACACTTGTGAAAGAACAAATTGATAGATACCATCTTTAAGGATCCCCTGATGAAGAACCTTGTGCGTACGAGCATCCTTGATGAGGCATTTGTCAACATGAAATTCAAGGAACACACAATTATTAGCGGTAAGTTGAGAGACAGAGATGAGATTCTTTTTTTATGGAAGGTGCACAAAGTGTGTTAGGCATTTGTAAATCAGGAAATAGGGAAGAGGATCCAGTGCAAGAGATAGGGATTTGAGCCCCATTGCCAACCATAATGCGTTCGGTACCTGGGTAATCCGATTTGTTTGTGATGGAAGCATTGTCGGAGGTGATATGATGTATTGCGCCACTGTCGAAAAACCATGGGGAATCCGAAATAGATGGTGGTGTTGTAGTAAGAGCAGAGTTGTGTGCTTCCGGTTGCTGGTGTGCAAGCATATTGGGCGCGGAGCCCATGTAGGAAGTGTCACTGCGATGGTAGCAAATGGCCGCCGTGTGACCAACTTTGCCACAAATTTGGCAGGTTGGACGGTTGTTGTTGAAGACGCGCCCACCATTGCGACCCCCTCTGTTCTTGTATCCACCTCTGAAGTGACCGTGAGTGGTATTATTGTTGGGGAACCAGTAAGAGGGTGTGGAACTCTATCGTTGTTGGGCGATGTGAGCATTGGGACCTGAAGTTGTAAGGCCAGGGATGGGGGGTTTATTCCCAATGGAGAGAGAAGTCATGGCATGAATATTCTGCAGTTGAAGGAGTTTGGCTTCAAAACCGAGAAGGGAGGCATGCAGTTCGGGCCATGAGAGGTTCACCTTGTCTTGAAGAAGTGTGGTGATTGGAAGGTAATCACTATCAAGACCCGCAAGGACACAGGAAATTAAATCACTGACTGGGTAGGAAGAACCAGCAGCCGTAAGGCTATCAGCAAACCGTTTCATGGAACTCAGGTAATCAGCCATTGATTGGTTACCTTTCCTGGCTGTTTGAAGGTTTGTCCTGCAGAGTTGTATTTTGGCTCGATTGTGAGCTCCACAGAGGTCTTCAATGGCCTTCCAAGTTGAATAACATGTTGAGAGACCGGCGACTTGTTGTACTACGTCTTCGGTGAGCAAATTGAGAAGCCAACACAGGAGGTAGTTGTCCTTGCTCACCCAATCTTCGTACTCGGGATTGGGGGTACCAGAGGCGTCCAACATTGGAGCAGGACATGCTTTGGTGCCAAAAAGATGGCCATCCATTTTTGTGCCTTTGACCAAGGTGACGACGATCGATTTCCATAGGAGAAAGTTCTCTCTGTCGAGTTTGATGCTCAGACCTTGACTGAAGGTGTTGCCAAAGGGATATGGGCTGTAACTCGCTGGAGTAGCCGACATGATGGGTGAGGATATGGGGGTTTGTGATGGAGCAGTCGTTGTAGGATGTGTGGAGCTTTGTTGAGGAGATGCCTCAGTCATGGCGTTGGCCAAAGAAGAGGCTCTGATACCATGAAGATTCTAGAGAAAACGCATTGTTGGAATGATTTCTGCTCAACGTGATGGAGCAGAGGACTGCCTTCTTTATGGTCTGTTCAAATGAATTACAACCCTTGATTGGGTGTACAGGTGTTACAATCTTAACACTCCTATACTGAGATATAACAGAAAGTTGGCACGGTATATGTAACATTGCACAATGGTGTGACATTGTAGCTTAATGTGTATTCCTAACAGACCTAAACCGCCCAAACCGTATGGTTTGGTCTGATTTTTAAAACTCGCGGTTTGGGGGCGATTTGAAAAACTTGAAAACCGCAAAATCGCGGTTTGGTGGTGGTTTTCAATTCTGAAAAACCGCGGTTCACCAAACCGAACCGAGAGTAATTTAATAAATTTATTTAATTCAAATTTTAAAACCTTAACCAATATAAACGACTTAACCTTAACCAATATAAACAACAACCGTTTCATTTTTTCATCTCCATCTCAAGATCCTAAACACATTCGCCTCCACCAGTTGAGGCCATCCGTTGCTACCTTCCACTAGTCGTCGTCATTGTCGTTTCCCACTAGTCGCCATCGCCATCTCCTACCAGTGATCTCTCACTGCCGCCTCCCACCACTATATTTCTTTTTTTTTGGAAAACATGTAAGAAGAAAAATCGCGAAACCAAACCGACCAAACCACGCAAACAGCGGTTCGGTTTGGTTACGATTTTGGTGGTTCACGGTTTGGTGGTGGTTTGCAAAATGACCAAATCGTAAACCCTCAATTTGGTCGCGGTTTAGTGGTTTTCACCACCAAACCGCGGTTTGCCCACCCCTATATATATATATATATATTAAACGGTACCAACTTTGGAATTGTACTTTTTTTTTTTTGAATTAAGTGGGAATGGAACTCACACCTACCCAAACTTTGTTTTTTTTGGCAAGTGATGCACCTATCATCCAACCAGAGATGCTTTGACATCATTGAAATTGTTCTTGTAAGCTTGTAATTATGGAGATAAATTAAGATACCTTCTAATTAGGATGTCGGAGTTACTTTCCCAAGTTATAATTGAGACAATTACACCTTTTGAATGGACAACCGGACATGGCCTGTTTCCGGTGAGCTTGCAACTAAAAATTAAAGAATATCAAGTTTAATTTGAAAGGTTCACAACTTCACATCATCTGCATGTAACTGTAATTAAGCAAATACAATAAGCAAGTAGTTTAATTTGATTTTCTTGATTTAAAAATATAAATTTTTAATTTTTTTTTCAACCAAAAGATGATTTAATCCATGTGCCAAAAAAAAAAAGATATTTAATCCATGTGTCCAAAAAAACATGCCCAAATTGTAGATATGTGGAAATGTATGGTCTTGATGAGTAAAAGCGCACATGCATGTTGTGAATTGTGAGGTGAGGTCCCTTTCAAGGTAGCAACAACTGCCACGTGTCATCACAAGAACAAGACTGAACAAACCTGCGACACAATCTCCCTGACAAAAAGGTACAAAACTTGCACGTGCTTTAATTACTTTGTTGCCGAACAAAAAAAACAGAATTTTCTAGGAAAGTGCTAATGTTTTTAGTTTAAAATCGAAAAATAGGGTGGTGTTTTTTTTTTTTTTTTTTTTTTTTTTTTTTCAGAATAGGCAATAACGTCTTTTCAAAAGGCGCTATCAAAGTGGGTGAATTTTGTTGCTGACGTGGACGGTCCACGTGAACCAAGTTACACGGATAATGCCTTTTCAAAAGGCGCTATCCGTGTAATCCGGTCCACGTGGTCATCCTACGTCGGTCCACGTGGTCATCCTACGTGGACATCGACCGACCGAATAGCGCCTATGGGTTGTACGCGTTGTCCGCCTCGCAATACGCCCGCCTCGCAATACGCGCTATCCACGTAACCCGGTCCACGTGGTCATCCTACGTGGACATCGGCCGACCGAATAGTGCCTTTGGGTTGTACGGGTTGTCCGCCTCGCAATACGCGCTATCCACGTAACCCGGTCCATGTGGTCATCCTACGTGGACATCGCCCGACCGAATAGCGCCTATGGGTTGTACGGGTTGTCCGCCTAGCAATACGCGCTATCCGTGTAACCCGATCCACGTGGTCATCCTACGTGGACATCGGCCGACCGAATAGCGCCTATGGGTTGTACGGGATACGTGCATGACGTTTGCATGGATTGTCTCATGTAAACGTTAGCACGTATTGCGAGGCGGACAACTCGTACAACCCATAGGCGCTATTCGGTCGGCCGATGTCCACGTAGGATGACCACGTGAACCGGGTTACACGGATAACGCGTATTGCGAGGCGGACAACCCGTACAACCCATGGGCGCTATTCGGTCAGCCGATGTCCACGTAGGATGACCACGTGGACCGGGTTACACGGATAGCGCCTCTTCAAAATTAACCAATAGCGTCTTTGGAAAAAGGCGATATTGGTTTTAAAGGTGGTGAGGTGGCGGTGACGTGGCGGGTGATGTGGCGGCACTTTGTACAGATAGCGTCTTTTCCAATAGCGCCTTTTCAAAAGGCGCTATTGGTTATTTTTGTGATTTCAAAGTACACCACCCTATTTTGTGAAATAAATTGTAAAACCCCATTACTTTTGGAAAAACCCCAAAAAAACACATGACATTGTAACCAAAAAAAAAGAAAAAAAAAAACACATGACATGACCGAGCCCACAACTTTAATTCTCACATGTATTTTTGCCGAACTGGGCAAATGATTTCCACACCATATGGTTAGGCTTTCCTTTTATGGTTCATGTACAACATCAAGAGCTTCGGCATACTTCATACTTTATGAACAAATAAAAGGGAATTTTTTTTTAAATCCACACGAACGCTTTTATTAACTTAGAAACCCAAGAACGTCACTTACAACTTGAGATAGAAAAGGAGGCAACATATGTTGCCACGTATAGTGAACATTGTTAGATCTAGCTTTGGTCGTTAGGGGATGAGCAACCATATTCATTACTCTTAGAGCAGGGGCGAATCCAGGATTTTTGATAGCCTTGGGCTATAAATATTTTGTAAATTATTATTTTTATATATTATTATGTATACTTTAAATAAATTATACTACTATATATATATATATATATATATATATATATATATATATATATATATATATATATATATATATATGCATCAATGACAAAATAGCATACTTTTTTTCGGATTTTTTTGGACTTTTTTTGTAATTTTTTTGGACTTTTTTTAGGCCTGGATCCGCCCCTGTCTTAGAGTGTCGAAGATGATCTAGCGAGCTTGTAACGGTTCGCTTTAATTAATTTCGATTAACTGACAAATTACAGATTAAGATCCTAAGCTCAGACCTACGTGGACGTTACGGAAAAGTCTAGGGCACGTCTAACAAAGTAAAAAATGTTATTTTTGTGTAGCGAGTGTTTATTATTTTACTATTATTTAATAATTCGCGTCGCGCTAATTAAGAATTGTGCTTGGTCACGTTATGCGCGTGTAGTGACGAGAGTGTATGAAGTCGCGGTGTGCGTGTAACTTGGGTGTGTGGGATTGTCTGGGATTTAGTTGTCACATTACACATCCCATCACATTACCTATCCAATCACCATACTTCAACCCATTCCCCATTTTTTCTCTCTCCTCTCCAAAATAAAAAATCTCTCTCTCTCACTCACTCCCTCTCTCTACCTGAGCTCTTCTTCAACCCCCTCTCATTTTCATTTTCTTATCCACTTCTAACTCCTCACCACCAAGCTCTTCATCACTCTCCCATATAAAACTAAGGCCCATCACCACTGACGCCATTAATGTGATTACTAGACCAACACATTTACCGATGTGCTATCTAGCCAATCCATTAATACACAATGGTTCTATCCGAAACCCTCTAGTGAGTATGTAATCTACGAAACCTATTTAACTGAGTAGGAAGTTACATATAAGCCGGGAAGGTAACCCGTCTCCTATATAACCTGGTCTCAATCTCATGAGCTTACTCTTGCGAATCACATTAAACACTGTTTTCCATTTATTAAAACCATCACAGTGTACATAGTCCCTATATTTAGTCCATAAACTACATGAACTATATATACTAGGATAGTCAGACAACATTGATAAATAAACGAATCCATACTTACATCGGTTTAGGTTTCCGTTCCAATTTCCCAAACTTTTCGGGTCACTCGCGCTTTCCCGGGGATCCAACACATATCACAAAACATTTGTGACCAATATAGGTCTAATACAGTATATTTAGAACCCCTAATTAAGTCCCTAAGTTCTATAGAAATTCTAATAAAAACTCAGCTTATTTATTTTTTTTGGGTGGGAGCGCGTTTCTCACTTAATGGGGGCGCGCTCCACCAACTGGTTTGGTCCCAATTGAAGGGTGCACGCTCCTCTACTAGGTGGAGTGAGCTCCATCCTGTACTTTTTCGACAGTACACAGGATAGCAGCCACTGTTCCATTCACCAATCAGTACAACAACAGTAGCAAACACTCCCAAAACTCATTAGGGATGACCTTTAGTGAGGTAATAAACCATTTCCAATCAACAACATAATTTACGAAGATATCATCGCCTACTATCAAGTCGAACTTCAAAAACATAAAAACTACACTTACCAAAATGATGATCTTTAAATTCTTAATTGTTTAAGCTCCTCACTCCATGTTGAATCAATTCTTTAAGAAATCTCTTAGGATCAGAATCAAAACCCTCAACTCTTTCTCGAGATACGCATCACGCTATCTCAAGACTAATCAGATGATTGATGTACCAACACGACACTCCTGAAGATGATACACATGTTGACACCATCAACACTCACGCTTATCTCGAGACGATCCGATGATCCATAAAATCCAAACCAACTTATAGTTTTTTAATACATATATTTATATATCAAATACATATAAATATTATATATATCTTGTGTATTTTCTTGTCAATAAATTCACCGGATATGCCTATGAGTATTCTCGGGTGTGCACATTCATTTTACAACTCCCTTGTCGCACTTGGTATACCGGCTATTTATTGTTTATTTATGTATTTACCATTTATAGACTTGTATTTAAATTCCATTTTATACTACAACCTATAAAATTCATTAAACATTTCAAACAAACACAAATCATCATGCAAACACATGCACAAGTTAATCAAGGTATGTCATACTTAACCACAAGCCTAACTCATGTTAATTAGGATTTCAATTAGCGCTAATATTCAGTTTAAGGTGGCGGGTCATTACAGCGCGCTACCACCTCATAAAACATAAACTATTCTGTAATTTGGTTAGAATTTCATGAGGTCATAGGACTGAATTAAGGGTTCTAAACATAAGGTATTAGACCTATATTGATCGCAAATAATTTGTGATAAGTTTTAGATCACCAAGAAAGTGTGAATGACATGAAAAGTTAGGGAATTTCTTAACAAAAACCTAAACTGAGGTAAATATGAATTTATTTATTTATCAATGTTGCATGTTTATCTTAGTATATATAGTTCGTGTAGTTTATGGAGTGAATAGGGAGACTATGTACAATTTGATGTTTTTACTAAATGGAAAATGGTCTTTAATGTGATTCACGAGAGTAAGTTTCTAGAACTGAGACCAAGTTATATAGGAGATGAGTTACCTTCCCGGCCTATATGTAACTTCCTACTAATTTAGATAGGTTGCGTGGATTACATACTCACTAGAGGGTTTCGAATAGAACCATTGGTCATTAATTGATTAACTAGATAGCACATTGACCAATGTGTTGGTCTAGCAATAGCAATAATAGTGTCAGTAGTAAAATAAGAAACACAGTGTAATAGTCATTGACGGTTGGACTTGAATATGCTATTTATTGAATTATATGTTTTTCATAATCTCGTTAGTTAACATTGATGCATATTGTATTGCATAATGTTCTTGGTTATTATATGAAATGTCGATGGCTTTGTGAGTCCTTAACTGAGAAAGTTGGAGCGTTCACCCCAAATCTAATATTTCGAGTTCACAACCTAACGTTTCAGCGAAGGGAAAAGAGGAGATTTAAGACTTTTATTATCTTATATACGATGTAATAAGCCTTCTTACATACATATATATATATATATATATATACCTGTTTAAGTTATTTTGTTATATATAAATAGGGTTGGGAGGTTTATAAATGAGGTTTTGAGTTTTGATAAACTTTGTATTTATGTATATCATTTAATTATCTGCGTTTATTTTGAATTATTTATTTGATATCGATATATAAGTTAGGTTTATCAGGTACAGACAAAGAGGTTGCTGGTTTTAATTAAGTCTGGGTAGGTTACCAGGGCTTAATTAAGGTGTTAGGCTGAGTATCTCCTTAATCGAGAGAGAGGATGCTACAACTTAGTATATGAGCCAAATGTATATATCACTTTTGAATTAAGTGGTGACTCTTATACGGTTTGGTATATCATAGATAAGGCTCTGATCTCATTTTCATTTTGAATGATTTTCAAAATAAGTGATAGTATTGTGAAGACCCCAACTACTAAACAGGGCATCGCCCGAGCCTAATCCTGTAATCAAGCCTTAATCTAAATCACCTAAGACTTAATTAATTACGTATTAGTTAACCTTTCATCTCTATATTCCTCCAAAAACTCCAATTCCATTATCATTATATATTATCCAAAGGTAAGTCCAATTCCATTATCATTAAGCGAAAACATTCATTTTTCAAAAATTCCTAAGTGTGGAAAACCAAGAAAAGACAACATCATATGCACGTATCTATATGACACTATGCACTCAACCCAATATACAACCCAAAATGACATAAACAATAATAATACAACAAAAGTCGAGACATACAAAATGAGTGAAAAGAGTCGACGAACTGCTCAGAGGAAGTCGCCGATCTTCTCCTTCCCCGGTCTGCTGCTGCTCGACGGACTTACACCCACCGCCACAAACTAGACGGTGAGTATGGTGATATTTAAATACTAACTAGAGAATTCTATGCTACATTTCCAAAATAAACGAATGATATTTAAAAGCATAAAGTAGCGAAATAAAGTGCCGAAGCAAGAAATGCAAGTAAATACCATAGTCAAAGATGTAGAGACAGACACATGCTAAGTCGAGATGATCAATGTCCGGTCGGCGATGAGAACTATCACCTAACCTTTCCCACTACTATATGGAGCTGTGCTCAACAGATCTCACACAATTAGCGAAGCTGCGCTCTACGTTTTACAACCTCAATCTCATTTTTGCCGACCACCCCGAGTCCTATAACTCGTGTGCCGCGCAAGTGTAGTGGTGAGTGTCGGAACCCCGGTAGACCCTTGTACCCGTAAACCGCGCATCTCTTATACAATGGATACTAGATAATCTCTACTTTAATTTCAATGACAAATAATACCAATGTTCTAGGATTCCAAGACAAGTTATGCTACAAAGCCCAAATGAAATCGAATACAAGTCCAATTAAATTCAAGTTATCCTATTAGCATACTTTTCATCAATTTTGTTCAAGAATGACATCAAGTGTAGGAATCAGAGGCAACAAAATAATTCACAAGGCATCATGTCACGATATTCATCCATGAATAGATACAAGAACAACATGATTTCAAGTAGTACTGTCTACCAATAGACCAATAAATCAATAAGAGAATGAAATGAAATATAAAATTCTCACAGTTGTACTTACAAGTCACACGCTTGTCCTAGTCTATCCGATCCCTCGACAAATTCGAAATGCGTGCCCAAACGTCTGACTTCCCCTTAGTTCCATAACATTTAATAATGTCTCAATTTAGGCCAAATCGAAGTCGAGACAAATTTCTAAAAAAAGAAATTTTCGTCCAATCGACCCATTTCGTGTTTTTCGAGGTAAAACCCCGCAAAATACTCGTCCAAAATTCCAAATATTTTATTTTCCTGGAAATTCATTATTTTCTATTTATTTTGTCGAAATATAATTTTTCGAAAATTTTCCCTATTTTTTGGACTTTTTTCCAATTTTCCTCCTTTTTTCTCTTTTTCTTTTTTCTTTTCTATGGGTTTGGGTTGAACCGGGCCGAATTGGCCCGGTTCACCCACCCTTCTTTTTCCTCTCGACATGCTCTGAATTTTTTTTTATTGAGGCGTTGGGGTTGACTCCCAACCCCAACCCAACTGGAGTCGATGGCAGGGGAGACACCCCTGCCATTTTCCTCCTCACACCTCTCGGCCACGACAACAACAACGATAAACTTCAACAACAGCAAACCACACAACAACAACGAAAAATCCAACTCACCTTGCCTTCTTCGAGCTCGGTCTCTTTCTTCTCTCTCTCTCTCTCTCTCTCTCTCTCTCTCTCTCTCTCTCTTTCTCCTTTTTCCTTCTTATTCTTCGGCCTTTGTTTCTTCTTCTTCACTGTTTCATTTTTTTCTTATCTCCCTCCACCGACTTTGGAGAATCAAATGGGATAAGTCTAGACTTTGAGTTGCATTTGACCCATTTATATGATTTGGGTTGGCTTGAATGTGAGTCACTCATCTCAAAATACACCACGTATCTCGAGACACATCTTGTGGTCTTCAACACCACACTTTCCCCCCAAGTCACTTGTGAGTGACTCAAAACCTTAACACACTTGTATAGAGATAGGTGTTTGTATGTCTAGATGTATATCTAAGGTCTCATGTTTTATTTTCAAACTATAGGCCTTTTTATATATATATATATATATATATATATATATTAATAGATGTGGCCACATTGCAACCACACATTACCAAATAATTTCCCATTGAATGTAAATAATTGAATCTTACCCCTATATGCTGCTACTTCGGTCCCACATCGATACGCGACTTAGGCGCGTCCCCGCTTGTCTCGGTATCTGCATACTCGTAAATGACTTAGTAGTCTACACATATACAGTAAACTAGGCATACAACACACAAATATAAAATGTACATCGACCATTGCCTCGGTAAACGGACATATCACGGTGTGGGTTCCACAGTACGGGTCGTTGAGCTTGTGTAAAGACAATAACATAGTTAAAAGCTTTGGGTCGTTAAAAGTATATTCCTTCATACTGGAACCTAAGTTTATTAACTCTAAAAATTGTCTAGAGTCATGAATAAGCTTAAGGTATGATAAATAGTTTTCATCGTGTTTTGGGGGGAAAATGAAAATGAAAACATTATTATATGTTATTTGTTGCACATGTTGTTATTGACTATATAGATATGATTTCATTGTCTTCTATGAATGCTACCCTAATGATCTTATCTCTCCTCCGACTTTAGAATATAATGGCAGATTAAGGAGAGGGTTCGCGAGAGCTTGAATCTCAGGGTAATAGAGAAATTGAGGATTAATGAAGATCTAAAATGGAGCAGCAAATGAGGGAACTTACGGAGTCTCAGATGAAACTTATGGATTTGCTAATGCCTTAGATGAGACCGCCAATACAACGACCTGAGGAACGACCTACAACCAGTCCCGAGGTTAGCATAGCTGAAGGAGGAGCTGAGATAGTGGCAAATCCAACTTAACCAGTGTTAGCATATATTCAGGCACTTGAGACAGCTGCCATAGTGTCAATATATCTTAAAAAGGCTGCATTTCTTAGAACCCGTAAGGAATTTATAAAATATGACATTCTGAGATTCAATGGCATAATGGAGGAAGGGGTAACTGAGACTTGGATACTGGAGATGGAGCAATGATTCGTTGTTGTGGATGTTGAAGACCGATTTAAGGTCAAACTGGTCACATTTTTTGATTGATTTTGTTTAAGAGTATGAGCAGAGGTTCACTGAGTTGAGTGAATTTGCTCCAAAAATGGTGTAGTTAGAAGAGACCAAGATAGATTTATTTCTTAGTGGGCTGAATTATGAGATTCAAGTCGTGGTTTCCTCTCATACTCGCATTAGTTATTCTTTTATATTCGAGAATGCTATGGAGGTGGAAACAACCATATTAGCCAGAACATCCGAAATAGTACTTACGCCACCACTTGTACCACAATTTCCTAAGAGTTAGAGAATCCAAGAATTTGCTTCTCTTAGGCCAAATAAGAGGAAGATGAATGTAGCTAGAGTAGCTACACAGTCAGGGTCTGCGGGGACGACATTTGCTAGTGCACCGGTTCCACCAGTTTCTCAGGCTTCGGTAGCCAAATCACATTTTTCACCACTTCAGTCTGGTGAAAAGGGCAAGAGTAGAGCACGGTCATCACATAAATTGAGTGGATCTGGGTAAGTTCCTCAGGCCAGTGGTTTTTCTGAAAGGGCTTCTATAATATGCTATTGGTGTGGACAGACAAGGCATATTGAGAGAGAATGTTCTATACCACCGGCTACATCGGTAGGTTGTACAACACCACCAGCACAAGGGCAGAATCATGCAGTGGCAGAGGTAGATCTAGATGCTAATAGGAGGCTTGTCGAAGGTATATTAAACATTTGTGGTAGAGATATGCATGTTTTGATTGATATTGGTTCTACAATTCCCGTTATTATTAGTGTAATGGTTAATGAGTTGAAATTGAAACCGGTTAGAGTCCGTACATTGTTAATTTTTAATATAGGAGTGAGTGAGAAGGTTTATCCTAACATAATATGCGAAAGATATGTAGTCAAAATTGGGGAGAATGAACTCTCAACTGATCTGAGGGTAATGGAGTTCCTAGAATATGATGCATTACTAGGGATGGATTGGTTATCAACATACTATAATAGTATTGACTCTTTCTATATGAGGGTAATCTTTCAGATCCCTAGCCTTTTCTAAAATCATAGGCTATAATCCTTCACGACATGCAACTCGTGGAAGGAAACTGCTCCTCAAGATTTAAAAGTTATAGCCAGAGTTGTCACATTTGGAGAGCCTGGACAAGAACTTAAAGTTAGTGAGATACTCGTGGTTTGTGAATTTCTAAAAGTCTTTCCATCTGACTTGTCGGAATTTCCACCGCTACGTGTCATTGAATTCATCATTGATCTTATTCCTGGTACAAAATCTATATTTATTCCTCTGTACTGTATGACAATGAAGAAACTACGTGATTTGCAGACTCAGTTTGAGGAGTTGTTACAGAAGAGGTTTATCAATCCTAGTATGTCACCTTGAGGAGCACCGATGCTTTTTATGAAGAAATAGGACGAAACCCTACATATGTACATTGATTATAAACAGTTTAGCTGGGTTACTATCAGGAAAATATACCCATTTCCCATGATCGATGATTTGTTTAATCAGTTGAAGGGTGCCAAATATTTCTTGAAGATTGATTGGAAGTATGGTTATCATCAACTGAGGATCATGGATGAGGACATATCGAAGAAGGCTTTTAGTACTCGTTGTGGGCACTTCGAGTTTACAGCGATGTCGTTTGGGCTCACTAATGCTTTTGCTATGTTCATGGACTTGATGCGTAGGTTGTTTAGATCCTATGTTGATCTATTTATCATCGTGTTTATCGATTATATTTTGATTTATTCGAAGACACATGAAGAGCATTTACACCACCTCAAAGTTATGTTGCAAATCGCGAAGGATAATCAGCTATATGTCAAGTTTAGTAAACGCAGATTCTAGTCTTCAGAGGTTAAACTTCTTATACGCATGATTAATGATGAAGGTATATCTGTTGATCCAGTAAAAGTTGAGGCAATTAAGGATTGGCCTACTCCTACCACAGTGTCAGATGTTTAAAGTTTTTTAGGGTTAGCGGGTTATTACAGACGATTTGTCAAGGGCTTCTCTCGTATTGCTCTGCCAATGAATCAACTAACACAGAAAGATATAGACTTCATTTGGAATGATGAGTGCAAAGCTACCTTCAAAGATTTGAAAAGATAGTTTGACTACGATGCCTATTCTTACATTATCTAAATTAGGGAAGGAATTAGTGATTTATATATATGTTTCTCATTCAGGCTTGGGCTACGTGCTAATGCAAGAAGGCGGGTTTGTAGTTTATGCTTCAAGGCAACATAAGATTCATGAATGAAATTATCCAGTTCATGATCTTGAACTAGTTGCAGTTGTTTTTGCATTGAAGATTTAGAGACACTAGTTGTATGGTAAGAGATTTACGGTATTTTCAGATCATAAAAGCTCGAGATACTTGTTTACTCAGAGTGAATCGAATATGAGGCAGCATAGGCGGCTCGAGTTCATGAGAAATTATGATTTCACTCTGGGGTATCATCCAGCCAAGGCAAATGTGGTTGTCGATGCCTTGAGTAGGATAAGAACAGGTAGAGAAAATGTAGCTACTTCTAGTGCTTTTCGGTTTTAACTTCTTGAGGAAGCGTCAATGATGATGATTAGTAAAAGTCCGGCTGATACATCATCCACTTAGAGATCTAGTTCTATAGCTACTAATATGTTCTTTTGTGCTCGTATTTGGACCGAACCATAGATGATTCAGCGAGTTATTAATTGTCAAAATGTTGATCAAGATTATATAACACGTCAGAGGTTAGCTACTAGTGTAAATCATCTTGATTGGTCGGTTTCGATGATGGTACATTTCGGTTCAGCGATAGATTATAGATTCCAACTCAGGATCAGTAGAGGCAGGAGTTGCTACGGGAATCACATCGATCTCTTTAGTCTATTCATCCAGGTAGCACAAAGATTTATCACAATATGAAGCATATTTATTGGTGGTCTGGAATGAAGTAGAGGCAGGAGTTGCTACGGGAATCACATCGATCTCTTTAGTCTATTCATCTAGGTAACACAAAGATTTATCACAATATGAGGCATATTTATTGGTGGTCTGGAATGAAGTCTGATATTGCTGAGTTTGTAAAGAGATGTGAAATATGTCAACAAGTAAAATCTGAGCATAGGAAACCTAAAGGTTTATTGCATTCACTGTATATTCTTGAATAGAGATGGTAACATATATCGATGGATTTTGTTTCCGATCTACCTCTGAGTCAGCGTCAACATGATGCAGTATGGGTTATAGTTGACAAGTTAACAAAGTATGCACATTTCTTGCTAGTTTTAATGTGAGATCCTATTGACCGATTATGTGAGGTATAATTACATAAGATGTTGAGCTTTAATGGGGTTTTAGTGTCGATTACTTCAGATAGAGATATGAGATTCACGTCCAGACTGTGGAGTGAATTGCGAAGATAGTTTGGAACTGTTCTTAACCTTAGTACGGCATACCATCTGCATACTGATTGACATTGGTGCTAGAGGATATGCTTCGAGCTTGTATCTTAGAGTTTGGTGGTAACTGGGAGAAATATTCCTCTATGTGAATTCTCTTACAATAATAGCTATTAGGCTAGCATTGGAATGGCTCCTTTTGAAGCTATGTATGATCGAACTCTTCGTTTCACCTACGTGTTGGGCCGAGATTGGAGATACAATTTTGTTGAGACCAGAGTTGATTCAGGACTACATAGAGAGAATTCATTAGATTCGTCTGCCTTTGACTACGACATAACTAAGATAAAAGAGATATGTCGATAACCATCATAGGTTTTTGGAGTTTTTAAAGGATGATTATGTTCTATTGAAAGTCTCACTTATGAAAGGATTGTATAGGTTTGGATTGCGAGGTAAGATAGCTTCAAGGTACATTGGGTCGTTCAGAGTGCAGGAAAGGTTTAGTCCTGTTACTTACAGGTTAGAAAAGTCTCCTCAGCTAGCTGGAGTTCATAATGTCTTCCATGTGTCTATGCTTCGCAAAACAGTGACTCTGTTCACTCTAAAGATTTATTGCAATGAATTTGATCTTGGGAAGACTTATCTCACGATGAGCACCCGATTCAGATACTTGATCGTAAGGCTAAGAACTAAAGAGATCACTTTGGTTAAAGTGAAATGACAATTTCATGGTGATGAGGAACTAACCTGGGAGCAGGAATCTTATATAAATAAGCAATTTTCATTTCTCTTCGAAAATATAGGTAATTTTACATTTACTTTAATTTCGAGGACGAAATTACTTTAAATTGGGGAAATTGTAACGACCTGTTACCTTAAGCTGGCGATTAGTGTTAATCCAAGTCCTAATTGACCTAAGTATGAAGTTTAGGTTGCTAGAAGTACATAGAAAACTAAAAGTACTTATTATTGAGGTTCATTGGGTCGTTAGATTATCGTAGTAATTTTTGTGACATGAGTTTTTATTTGCCTTAAATTTCGGGACGTAATTTCCTCTAGTTGGGAAGAATTGTAATGGCCCAATATTTTAGTAATCGCATTTATACGCAAGTTTCGGATTAAGACACCAGCCCAGGTCCACGTAGACGTTGTGGATAGGGTTAGGACACCTCGAGCTAGAGAAAAAATAATTTTTTCATGCGATGGTTTTTATATTGTGATGTTTAAATTGTTACTTTTTCATATTACATCGCATGTGTGTACTAGAGTGTTGTAATCGAGTGAGATTGTGTGCCAAGAATTTGCCTTGAAAAACGTGTCGACGCGAGTATCGGGTAGGCGAAACACGTGAACACTAAGGCTTGACAGTGCCAAAGTAGAAAACTCGCCTAATTCATGTTAAGATGACTAAGTAATCAAATAAAATGGGTAATGTAACTATAGGCTAAGTCGATTAAATTAGAACAATAGGTTATGACATGCCTCAGAATGCGCGTCTCGCATGCGTGTAGAGACGCGAGGCACCGGGTACCAAGTAGCCGAAGGTTAGTGGGACCACAAATTTGTCAATTTTAGTGAATAAAACACTAACAATATGAATAAATAAGCCTAACTAAATGTAATTAAAATAAATAATAATAAGCTTATAGTTTGATTGAATTTAATATGGACCTTAGATGGGCATCTAGATGATCCTAGTTAAGTGGACTAGGATAGATGAAGTTTTGTAATGGTGTCAACATGTGTGGACAGAATGTTTAAGGACCACATGATAGTCCTCGAGATAAGCATAACACATTTGACCATAGCCAAACATATAAATAGCAAGTTAATGGAATTTTTGATCATTAAACCATTTCATGCAAATTTAGAGAAAACTAGAGGAAGAGATGAGATTAAGGAGCTGAAATCCAACTTTTAGAGTGCAAATCAAGTGATTAAACTTAATGTAATCTTTTTCCCCATATTCTACACTTTCAAACGAACTCGGTTTTGAGTGTGTTGGTGAAATTCGAGTGTGAGGAGTTAGCCACTGATTTCTCATGTTGTTATGATGAATTACAAGTATATTTACAATTCAATTGAGGATTTACAACTGGTTTTGAAAGGAATTACAATTTTGGTGGATTTGAAACAAAACTTGTGAATGTTTGGGATCTAATGATTTTGGTATAATTGATGTTCTAATATTGGTTTAAATAATGTTTTGGAGTTACTATTATGTGGAAAATGTTAAAACCAAATTAAGTTAGCCAATTGGGATGTGGAGGACAGAATTGTCGACTTGAGAATTCTGTCACATAGCTCAGTTCGCGCGCTAACCAGTTTGGGCCTTCGGCTGTTTTTCAAAACAAAGAATAGTAGCACGCTAAACTGGTTCCCTAGCACGCTAATCACACCTAGCGTGCTAGGTAGACTTATCAATGTGCTATTGATAGATGAGACTTGAATATTAAGGGCTGTTTTGGTGATTTCCAACTTAATACATATCTAAATACTCGTAAAAAACTTAAACTTATAAAACTAGACTTCAGCGACTTAGGGGACCGTAGCTCGGTGTCAGGGAGCTTATCGGGTTTGATACAAGAGTCCGGGGAGGTCGGAGCACGTATTGAGGTACGTAAAACCCTTGAGAATACTTCTCAACATTCAGTTTGTTTTTCTTATGCGTGTGATGGATGCCAAACTGCTTTACTTCACTGGTTTGTCCAACCGATTGAGTGGTTTATCAGGGTTTTCATACCGGGATGTGTAGATGGACTTGGACACACTATACCAAAGCACGTGTGATTAGGCAATCGGTGAATTGTCACCCAAGTTACACTAAAGTGCACGTGTCGGTGTAGCGCATGATATAGTGTAATGGCCCCATTTATTAACACCATTATTTATTTCGTGATTTTAGACATGGACGCCAGCTCAGATCCACGTAGAAGTCGTGGGTAGACTAGGACACAAGTTGACCTATGTACACTAGTTAATTGTGTGTTGTATTGTTTACTTGTGATGCATTTTATGGATTTATTTACTAATACATCGCATGTGTGTATGTTGGATGGTTATATCGTGCGAGATTATGTAACAAATAGTCGTCTCGAAATGCATGTCAACGTGGGTATCGGAGAGGCAAATTATGGGTACACTAGAAAACTCAACTATTTCACGTTAATATGACTAAGTAATTAAATGAAATGAATAATGTAACCATATGTTAAGTCAATTAAGTTAGAACAATAAGTTATGGTGTGCCTCGGAATGCGTTTCAAGACGTGAGGCACCAGGTATCAGATAGTCGAAGGTTAGTGGGGTCACAAGAAGGTTTACTTTGGTAAGAAACACTAACCATATGATTTAATGAGGCTTAATATAATGTAATTTAAATCAAATAGTAATAAGCTTATAGTTTGATTTTAAATAATGTGGGCCTACGATGGGTATCTAGATGATCCTAGTGAGTAAATCTAGGATAGTAGTGAGCTATTAAAGTCATTAAGTGATGTGTCACAGCATGAATAAAGACCACAAGATAATCTTCGAGATGCGCATAGCACATTATATCAAGACTAAAATATAAATAGCATTGTTAATGGGTTTTTGTTCAAACCACTCAATTAAGATCCATGCAAACTTGAGAAACCAGAGAAGGAAAGGGGTATGAAGCCGAAATCCAAGACTTAAAGATCAAATTCAAGAGATTCGACTGAGGTAATCTTTATCTTACACTTTCTAATGAACCTAATTTGGAGTTTTTTTAAATAATTCGAATTTGAGGGCTGGATCCCTGGTTTTTTTATGAAAACTTATTATATGTTTAGTGATCATTTCCAATGAGAATTTACAATTGGTTTTACATGAATTGGTGTTTTAATGAATTTGGGAAAAACTAGTGAAATCATGAAATTCGAGGATTTTGATCAATTTGATGTTCGTATATCGATTTAACTTATTTTTTGGAGTCACAATTGTATGAAGAGGGTGTAAACTAGGTTAGGTTAGCTAATTGGGATGGGAATGACATAATCATCGACTTCGGAATTCCGTCACAAAGAGCAATTAGCACACTAACTAGGCCGGTTAGTGCGCTAACTAGTATGGGCTTTCAATTATTTTTCAAAATGAAGAACAGTAGCGCGTTAAATCGATTCCCTATCGTCCTAACTCCACCTAGCGCGTTAGATAGACCTATTAGTGCTAATGACATATGAAACCTGAATATTAAGGGTTGTTTTAATGATTTCCAACTTAATACATTTATAAACACTTGTAAATAACCTAAAATTATAAAATTGAACTTCATGGAATTAATGGACCGCAGCTCAGTGTCGGGGAGCTTGTCAGGTTAGATATGGGAGTCCGAGGAGGTCAGCGAGTGGTTCAAGATTTGTAAAACCCAATTGAAGAACTATGAGTATTTGATTCTATTTTTTATTACATTTTTATCATTTTCTGGTGTTCTACTATTCCATACCGTTACTCAGACGTGGGTTGAGTTTAATCCCCCAGATTTTATGTTGTGTATTCATGATGCACTAGATTCTAGCACATGTAACCCGACCCTTGCTTGCCCTTGGTGCATGTGTCGGTGACTCAGCGGATATAGCCAGCTCCACGAGGGACCAGATATTGGGCCAGTTGGGTGCACGCACTGGTGGGAACCTGGTGACCCAAAGTACAGTCTAGTCCATCTAAAGCGAGCGCACACACTTGTTTAAATTATATGTTATTTATTCATGGGATGAGCCAATTACAATTGCCTGTCTTTTATATTTCACATGTTTATTTAATAGTATTTCTTTCATTTCCTTACTTTATTATACAAATGCTCAGAGGGGTTCATTGAGGTTTTACTCACCGGACTCGTCATCTGTCTTCTTGTGACGACTGAGTGCAGATCCTAGTACCAGTAGGGGCAATGGGATCCTAGGTGACTACATCTGATTGCCCGCCGTCAAGGACCTACTAATACGTGCTTATTTGAATATTTTGTATTATTTTGGGTATTGGGAGACTGAAGTGACACTGTACATGTATATATATTGTTATGGTACTGTCGCTTATATATAAAGTACTTTCCAAGTTTTCCACAGTAGGACGTGCTCTTATGAATAATGTTTATCATGCTAATTTAATATTTTACTTGATTAAATTAAGGTTTCCATTGACTTATTGTTAATTTGTAAAATAAAAGCCACTAGCATGGTTAGGACTCAAATAAACTACAAATAGTTAAAATTAAGGAACTTTAAATACTTAAAGAAATAACTCGAGAAAATATGAATAATCAACTAACTACATTGATAATACACACGTGGACATGATAATCGAGACATGAGGTGGATGGGCAGGTGCCAAACACGTGTAGCTGGGCCCGTCGGGCGAGGAGCGCATGACACAACGACATCCCCGGGCAGCCTCGAGACGCGCGGCCACCACATATAGGCCCAGCACCACGAAAACTAAGGTGATGGGACAGTAGAGGTTGTTGGAGAAGCCCACTCGAGTGATCCTTAGCTCCGAAGTATGGTATAATCTGCTACACGAGACACATCCATGGGTTTTCATCAGAGACATTGATGTGTATATTTACTTAACGGTTGTATGTTTACATTCTCGTTTACCTCATTAACTGCTACTTTGTTCAATTATTGTCTATTGCACTATTTTCTATTGCTTGTTCGTATTGCCCTACATTCATGGAAGTATGTATTTATGTTACCAAATAGCATACTTGCATGTTTCGTAGTTTTATTTGATTTTTTGCTAAATATTGTGTGAACTTTTCTTGGGGTTTAACTCACTGGGCTCGTCACGGTATATGTTGGGTAACCGAGTGCAGATCCTTCTACGAGTAGCTACCAAGGGGAATCTTAGGCGACTATCTTTGTCTACTTGTGGTCTTGGACATACTCGTATGTGTTTGTATTTTGATATATTTTGCTTTGTTATGGGTATAAAGGGACTATGAGAGACATTATACATATATATACAATATTTATGGTATTGTCGCCTATATAGAGTACTTTTCTGAGTTTTCCATAGTAGGATATGCTCATATGGATAATGTTTATTATGCTAATTTAATACTTTACTTGCTTCAATTAAGGCTTTAGCTAAATCGTTGTTAACTTGTAAAATATAAACCACTGGCACGGCTAGGATCCGAATAAGCTATAAATGGTTGGACTTAAGGAATTTTAAACACTTAAGGAAATAACCTAAGAAAACATGAATAATCAACTAATTAAATCATTGGCACGCATATGGACATGAACATCGAGACATGAGGTGGACGGGCACGTGTTGGACGTGTGTAGCTAGGCCCATCGAGTGAGGAGCGCACGACATGATGACACCTCGAGGCGGTCAGCGGGGCGTGGGGTTGTCACACGCTCCCACCTCAGAAAATACCAACTTTTCTGTAATTTGTTTAGAATCTCCTAAGGTCTCGGGGACTGAATTAGGGGTTCTAAATATAGGGTATTAGACCTATATTGATCACAAATGGTTTGTGGGCTTTGGATCACCGGGAAAATGTGAGTAATACGAAAAGTTAAGGAATTTCTTAGTCAAAACCTAAACTGAGGTAAGTATGGATACACTTATTTATCAATATTGTCTGGCTATCTTAGTATTTGTAGTTCATGTAGTTTATGGACTGAATAGGGATACTATGTACACTGTGATGTTTTTATTAAATGGAAAATGTTGTTTGATGTGATTCACGAGAGTAAGTTCCTCGAACTGAGGCCAGGTTATATAGGAGATGAGTTACCTTCCCTACATATATGTAACTCCCTACTCAGTTAGACATGTTACGTGGATTACATACTCTCTAGAGGATTTCAGATAGAACCCTTAAACATTATTGGATTAACTAGACAACACATTGGCTAACGTGTTGGTCTAGCAATAGCATTAATAGTGTTAGTGGATAATCGACCTTAGTTTTACAAATAAAATGAAAATCACAGTGTAATAGTCATTGACAGTTGGACTTACATATGTTCTTTATTGAATTATATGTTTTTCATAATCTCGTTAGTTAACATTGGTGCATATTGTTACTACATAATGTTCTTGGTTATTATACGGAATGTTAATGGCTTTGTGAATCCTTACTCACCGAGCAAGTTGGAGCGCTCACCCTAAATTTAATATTTTAGGTTTGCAACCTAGCGTTTCTGTGAAGAGAAAAAAGAAGATTTATGAGTCTTATTATCTTCTCTACGATGTAATGAGTCTTCATGTATATATACACTGTTTGAGTTATTTTGTTATATATAAACAGGGCTGAAAGGTTTATAAATGAGGTTTTGGATTTTGATAAACTCTGTATTTATGTATATCGTTTAATTATCGAAAAAATTTTAATTTTGCATTGCATATATTTTGAATTATTTATTCAATAACGATACACAAGTTGAGTTTATCAGGCATAGATAGAGAGGTTGTTGGCTCTAATTAAGTTTGGCTGGGTTACTGAGGCTTAATTGGGGTTTCAGGCTGAGTATCGCCCTAATGGGGATAGGGGATGCTACAATTTGTCTTCAGATCCTTCTAACGAACAAGGGGATCGATCATCTTTACTAAACGTGATAAAGTAAGGAGAAGTAAAAAGGCAAGGGATTAACAAATCTTTTAGCGTAAAATTTATAACTTATTTGGTTGAAGGAAAGAGATGAGAAGTTAAGGAACAAATAAGTTTTGTTCTTAATTTGGAAGATGATGATCTTATTTCATTTCAATATGAGTTTTCATCAAAGGATGCTTTGTTTTTTCGGAAAGAAACGATCAATGATGAAATGATAAATTCAATTCTATTGAATCAAACTTCAATTTTACTAATCTCTTACTAAGATCAAAGGCAATATGGAGTAAACGAGTATTCAAAGGGAATTGAATGTCGATAGAATTATAAATAAGTTCAAGGCTTGTTTGGTGGTTAAGGGATACAAACAAAAATATAACATCGATTACTTGGGTACCAATTACAAGAGTTACATCCATTCGAGTGTTAATACGCTAGGAAGAACGGTTGTTTCTTAGGAGCCCAAAGAAACAATGATTCATAGTTGAATCAGAAATTAATGCTCTAGCATATGCAAGCAAGGAAGCAGAATGGCTTAGAAATTTGTTAATGGAAATACCATTATAGAACCAGCCATGTCTGACTATATTGATCAATTGTGATAACATGACAACTCTTTAAAAGGTCGCAACCATGACTTATAATGGAAAGTCTAAACATATAAGTCTAAAACATAATCTTTTGAGACATTTGCTCAAAAATCGGGTTGTCACAATTGATTACGGGGAATTTAACAAGAATTTAGCAGATCCATTAACAAATGGTCTAGTTAGAGATATGGTGTCTCAGACATCAAAACAAATGAGACTTAAGTTTGCCTAATTCGATCGTCACTTGATGAGAACCCAACTTAATTCTCGAAAATACATAATAAGTTCAATGTGATACTGACAAGTCAAGTGAAGATTACAGAACACTAGAAAATGTATATTATAAAAGGTTCATTCCTGGTTCTAGTATTGGTTTCGCATGACAAAGGTTAACAATTAGGTCTTAATAAGTCAAATAGAGTGACTCGCAAAATCACTTAAGTAGACTTACCTGTATGGGTGTAGAAATGTGGTTGCTTTTTATGAGCATAACCGACTCTAGAGCACTCAAGAAAGACAGGATTTGCACAAGGCCATAATGTGCAGTCAACAAAACAATCTTATTGACATGAAATGAGTATGTATGATGTTTCGGATTTTTTCACAAGGGTTCTTGGTTTAAGATCCGTTCACCATAATACCTGATGAAACTTTGAATTATTTGCACCAAGTGAAAAGTTCAAGTCTAAAAGACTTTTCTCATTTATGTATCGATTTCGGAATGATGCTATATATTTTTTGGTCATGTTATTTCCTAAGTGTAATTTTCAATTTATATATCTATATAAGTTGAAAATAGGGGGAAATTGTAGGATTTAAAAAAAAAAAGGTTCCGGCGTCTAGCGCTGAAGCGTCAGCCTCAGCGCCAACACTAGAAGCCTTTTGTTTTTTGTCGCTCATAACAAAAAGTTGCTAATATTGGGTGTTATCCGGTCTATTTTTTGCCCCTATTTTAATACTTACTCACCTATTTATGGATAGACATCAAATCTCTTAATTTTTTATAAATTAAAGAGATCTAGTACGTACTAAATACATTGAGAAACACATTGAAACTCAAAAAGGTTCTTGAATCAATCTCTTAAAGTATCCTACAAAAGTGTTCTTGGTTGGAGTTGTGTTACGCACACACCATCCAACAAGCATTAGAGACTTGATCGTATATTGAAGACAAGTTTCTATAATCCTATCGTGCATACACTGTTTTGACTGTATGGAGAAATATTGTTTAAAAGAGGGCATTTACGCGCTTTACGTATTTGTTTGGTTCCTCTATTCTCATGTTGTATTTTTTGTCCGAAAAGATTTGTTCCAACAAAAGCTTCCTCCGAGGGATTTGTAGATGTAAAAAGGTTTTGGAAGTATTCTTTTACTATGTGGTCGATCTCCTCTGTTTTCTCCTTCCACTCCCCATCTGCATTTTTAAGCCTACTAATAAAATTCTTTGACTTTCGGTATTTCGCTTTGAGATGGAAATATTTGGTGTTGCAATCTCCTTCCTTGAGCCAATCTGCTCTAGACCATTGTTTCCGGTGTTCCTCTAAATTTAGCCACTTCTCTAATCGTCCCTCTAATCTTTTGATTTTAGTCAAGGCCCCAACTTCGTCAGTTCTGGCATATTGGTGTGCTTTGTCCCTTTGTACTGGGATTCTCCTCGTCACATCGTTGAGTGGAGAGATGAATTCCTTTGATTTGAAGAAACTAGCACTAGAACAATTTCGATATTTAATAGAGATTTTTAAACCCCTATTAAAGGGGGCGTTATTAAATAACATCTAATTGATAGGAGTTTTAAAAAACCTCTATATAATACATGTATTAAAAATTAAAACACTCTATTAAAGGCCAAAAATGTTGTAGTGTAGACGCGGCTTTAGAAGTTGAAAAAATTCTAACACACACAATTACATAAATAAATAAATAAATAACATGTGGGCGAATCACGACAACAACACGTGTAGATTTTAATTTTTTGGAACGTGATGAGAGATTTTCTCTTTTTCTTTTTTTTTTTCTCATTTAACACGTGCCAAAATTAATTCTTGGGTAACCGAAATCCTTTTCGAAACCCCAATTCCCCCAAACTTCCATGTTCGGGGATTTCCTTTCTAGGCCACTGCCCACCACGTTCCTCTCCAAACCAATTAAACCTCTCTCTCTCTCTGTATACTTAATTTCTTCTTCTTGTGTTTATTTTTTGTGTTCATCGATCCTTCAATGGCTTTGCAGACAATGCTAGGTCCCCTTCTCCCTTCCCCCTCTCTCGGCCGCGACAGAGACCACGCCCCTGCCGCTGCAGGAGACAGTGTAGTTGTCTCGACCGCTATCACTGCCGCCTCCTCTTCCTCCTCCTCCTCGGCCTTCGATATGTAAGAAAATAAATTAAATTTTAGTTTGTACTAATTTGGTTTTTTTTTTTTTTTTTTTTTTTTTTTTTTTTTGGGATTTTGGTGTTTTTAATGTACGTACTTGGTTTGATTAAAATTGATGATTTTATTGATTTGAAATGAAGGGCACGACAGAGATCGAGTTGCGAGAGTAGTGAAGATGTGCAGCTCGCCATGTTCAACAACAATAGACCTTTATGGGTCTGCGACCCCACCGAACTTAAGGTACACATCAATTTCAACCAAAGAGATCCAGATGATTATAATCATAAAAAATATAGAGAAAGCAAATCTTTTTTTTTATATTTTTATCTTCTCTCAAAACATATCTAGTGAGATAGACGAGACTCAAAGGATTCACTTGCTAAAAGGTAAAATTGGGGGAGTCCCTAGATTTGACTCTTGTTTTTTTTTTTTTTTTTTTGGTAGATTTTGTATTAAATTATTGGACCACTCAATTAATTCAAGATAGACTCCATTAAAAAAAAGTTTTTTAAGCAAAAATGAACTATAATTTTTAGAATCGATAGTTTAATTATGTTCATTCATAGCCATCCAGATAATAGGCAGTTATGAATAAGTTTCACTACCATTAATCTTACGCTAAGAGAGATCTAGTTTTTAAAAGAAAATCTTACAAATGTATTATACATTTATTTAAAAACATACACTCATCATTCATAAGCATTAGATTGCATCGAGATACGCATATTATATTTTCCAAAGTGTTCTCGATGCCTTTTATTTTCTTGAAAGATTATACCACAATTTCAAGAAAAAGAAAAAAGTAGACAAATTGTTGTAATGGGATGTGGGGTGCTGATCTCGAGGAATTGTTGATGTCATTGATCATCAGGCGAGGAGCATATTGTGTTTGGCTGCGCGAGAGACGGAGGAGAGGCCAAGGAAGATGGGCCCCACCAAGAAGAACAAGAAAAAGACTCAGTGGTCCGTTGCCGTACCTAAGACGGTGCACCCTCAGTTCCTCTGTGTTCCAGGCGTGTCCATCAAGAAGTCACTGCAGCATTTCTTCAAGAGGAGAAGAGCCAGAATCCACGCCTCATCATCTTGTGCTGCTGCTCACAACCTCTAACAAAGTTTAGTCACCTATATTTGACACTTATTTACTTGTCGCCCCCTTAATTTCGCACCGAGATGTGCAATTACGCACCGAGATGTGCATACATGCATAGTTTTCAAAGTGGGTCTAACAGATCATGACAATTAGGTGCCAAGTGTAGGTGCAAAAGTGGTTACTTTAGCTTGATTTTTCTACATAGATATATATATCTAGTAGGTGAATGTCAGTGTACTGCGTGCCCGTGTCCCTTTGATTACCTCGAGATATGTGTATTTATACATCAAGTTACATTAACATTTTTTTATTTAGTATATGAATAACTTAATTAGTCGTTTTTCTTTCTAAATATATAAAAATCAGTTTATGTTAGATTTTAGCAAATCAATATCTTGACATGATTGATAGATTTAAATTTTTGTAAATATTCTATTAGATTTCTTATATAGAGTAAAATATTCTATTAGATTTTTTTTTTATGTATATAAGACATCTCACCGTTGATTTTAGTTACCACGATTATCATTTTTTTCTCTATTACATAACTCTATATATATTTTGTCAAAAAAATTAAATGTAACTCTATATAAATCATAATAACAAAATAATTGGTAGACATTTGTAGTAACACAAATGAGGCGTATAGCCTACATGATGCATATATATATGTAGCGCCTCCTTTATGTACTTTTTAATGGGCCCCACATATGAAAAAATGGGGGGTTTTTCTAAAATTAGGGTGTTTAAAATTTAATTCAAAAAATAGGGAGGTTTTTTTTTTTTTTTTTATTACGGAAGTAGGCAATGCAATAACGCCTTTCGAGAAGACGTTATTGGGGGAGTTGATTTGGTTGGCGGTGACGTGGAGTCCACGTGGCTTCGATTTGTACAGATAGGGCCTTTTCAAAAGGCGTTATCTGTACATGTGGCTGCCAAGTGGACACCACTTCACCGTCAACTCGCATTTAACTGATAACGTCTTTTGAAAAGGCGTTATCAGTTAAATGTATAGTTGAGGTGGCGTTGACGTGGCGTCCACGTGGCAGACCAACTGGACTTAATTAAACTGGGCTTAATAAACTGTACGCCACCGCCACGTCAATGCCACGTCACGCGCCACATCATCGCCACGTCATCGCTTCGTCATCGCCACGTCACCTATCTGGACTTAATAAAAACGCCCGCCACCATTCATTCATCAGCGAAGTTGTTGGACCGCCTCGTCCTCGGCCGCTCCGTCCCTCGCCGATGGTCGTCGTCGTCGTAGTCGCTCATATCGACAATTACAACCAAATTTCAATATGCATATAAGGAGTTTATATTTGTATAAAAAAGAAACCAATTTTGAATATTTATATATATACATTGGTTTCAACCTTCAACTCTCTTTTCTAAACTAACTAACATTAACTAACCTAACCAATTAACCTAATAACTAACTAACTAACTAACTAATTAACTAACTAACTAAACTAAACTAAACTAAACTAAACTAAACTAACAAACCTTAACTAATCAAACCAAACCAAACTAAACTAAATAACTAACTAACCTTAACTAACTAAATAACTAAGTAACTAACTTAACTAATTAACTAACTAACTAACTAACTAACTAACTAACTAACTAACTAACTAACCAAAGTAAACTAAACTAACTAACTTTAACTAACCTTAACTAACTAACCTTAACTAACCAAACTAAACTAAACTAACTAACCTTAACTAACCTAACCAAACTAAACTAACTAACTAACTAACTAACTAACTAAACTAAACTAAACTAAACTAAGTAACCTTAAGTAACCTAACCAAACCAAACTAAACTAAGTAAATAACTAAACTAAACTAAACTAACTAAACTAACCAAACCAAACTAAACTAACTAACTAACCTTAACCAAAGTAAACTAAGTAACCTTAACTAACATAACCAAACTAAAGTAACTAACAAACTAAAGTAAGTAACCTTAACTAACTAAACTAACTAACTAACTAACTAACTAAGTAACTAACTAACTAAGTAACTAAGTAACTAACTAACTAACTAACTAACTAAAATAAACTAAACTAACTAACCTAAACTAACCTAACAAAACCAAACTAAACTAAGTAACTAACTAACCTCAACTAAACTAACTAACTAACTAACTAACATAACGAAACTAAACTAACTAACAAACTAAACTAACTAAACTTAACTAACCAAACCACCTAACAATACAAACTAAGTAAACTAAAATAACTAACTTAACTAGCTTAATTGCAAACTAAGCATACTAACTAAATGGAACTAACCAAACTAAACTAACTAACATTAACTAACCTAACCACCAAAACAATACAAACTTAGTAAAGTAAAATAACTAACTTAACTTAGTAAACAAACAACCAAAAAATGATCCACGTTAACCACCAAACGAAACTAAACAAACATAACCTCAACACCTAAACTAAACTAACTTAACTAACAACCTAATTAATTCTAACCAAACTAAACTAATATAACCTAACCACCGACACCTAACTAACTAAGCTAACCACTTAAGTTAAATTAAACATATAACCTAAACTAACTTAACAAACTAAACTAACTATTGAAGAGTAATCAAATCCACGACATTATAATAATATGGAAAAAATGAGAAATAAGTTTATTCAATGAGAAGGTTGAATACACGTACTTCGTGAACCCAAAATATAAGTTATTTACAAATCACCATGACATCAAGTAAACTCATCATGCTGGTCTATTTCGGCGGTTCCGTTGACGTTGTTGCTCGGTGATGCAAACCGGACGTACTCTTTGTCTAGTTGGACGATGTGTTTGTACATCCGGTTGAGGTTGTTGAGGTAGCTGGTCTTGCGATGAATCACGTCGAGTAGATTGATGCGTTTCCTCTGGTTCTTGACTCGACTCACATCTGCTACTGATGCTACCAAAAATAGGAGGTGGAACCATCCCGAAATACTGGCTTCCTGCACGGGGTTGGGGGAATGGAACATGAGGCTGCGGCATGGTCAAGAAGTTCATGAATGAAGGGTCTCCACTATACGCCATATTGTAATTATATGGAGTAAGAGTATATGGACTAGGCATGTATGGAGGCAGTGATGGATACGTTTGATGATGAGGCATTCCATGGTCCATATATAAAGACGAAGGCCCAGGTGCGTAAGGATCAAAATGGTAAGGAGGAAGATTCACGCTCGGCGGCCTCGGTACAAACATTTGAGATTCTGGTTGGGGTGTGGAAGATGCAGGAATGTACCCATGAGAAGAATGACTACTCTCGCCGACATTCTCTGTTCTACTCACTCTCGAACGAGATGAACGTGCTGGAGGAGAACGTCTGCTACTCTCTGCAGCAATCTCAGTCTGAGTAGATGGATGCGGTGGACGAGGACGTCTGGTGCGTTCTCGCACAGTCTCTGGTCGTGTTCGTCTTCTTCTCACCTCTATGTTTGGTTCGCCCTGATCGTCTTCTTCATCTTCTTGTTCATTAACCTCATTTATGTCTTGTTGGACGTCAATTCCGTCATGCAAAAGATTAGACCTTTGTCTTTCATCTTCGTCCAAAATTTTAATCCCTTCATCAAGGGCCGCAAGACCTTGCTCATACCCATCCTCAATAAACACACGCCTAAGTCGATGCACCAAGTTACGCTTATATACAAAAAATAAGAGCTCAAATCACGCAATATAAAATATTAAATGTTCGAGGAAACGTAAGAGTTAGAAGATTACCGAGTAGTCACGTAACGCCCCGTCGTGTCCTATAAATCTCCTAGTGACCGATCGATACCACGTCATGTAGTCTTGATGGTCATGCCCTTCATTCAGTGCCGTCGCAATGGTGTCCCCACGATTTTCCCACATGTTTATGTAGCTTGCGTGAAAAGTCACCCAATTTTCATGATGATGTCCACGCAATTCGATGCGGTGCAGTTGGGCGTCGTAAGCGCAATTAGGTGGCACTACTTGTACCATGCCGAATTGTCTCATGACCCTTTCTGGTCGATGCCACTCCACAATGTGGAAACAAATAAGGGGACACGTCGAGAGCCAATTGCCGTGACCATTTGTACAGTACTCGGGAAGAGACCCCATGAGTTCATTATATGGTTGCCGCACCACATCATCCTCATGCCTCTGAGAGTCGAGTGCATCACGGTATGCCGATACGACGTGTGTCGCATTTTGTGAAACCGAAAATGCATCGAGCCATCTGTGTAGGAAACAATAAGTTATGATAAATGAACATGGACAAGAATTATTTGCAAAGTAATGACAAATCGACTTTAATACCTGTGTCTGAGTGGAACGTCCATAAGCATATTTTGGCCATCCACCGTTCGCTGTTGAGCTCTAGATACACGCAAACGCCGCGGTGCTATGAATGGAAATCTGTCCCATGCTCACAGTTGTACAAGAATTGAGGTGCCAGCAACCTCATGTGCCCCTGCGCGAGATCCGCGACACAACTCCCTGTACAAATAAGCCAAACATGCACTCCCCCAACTATATTGGCTTGCTACTTGGAAATCCTCCAGCAAAGGTAGGAACATCAAATGTACAAATCGATTGGACTTGTCGGCGAAAAGACAACCACCGATGAGTTGTAGTATGTACGATCGAACGTAACGTTGGACCGACTCCTCGCTTTCATCATCCATTGCTGGAACGTTACGCTCAAGCCAATCGACCTTAAGTTTACAACCAACGATGTCATCTCCACCAGGAGTTCGTCCAAGTAGCCTCTCGCGGACATCAGCATAGTCTGCGTCTATCGTTCCCATCACAGGCATACCTTCATTAGGTAATCCAAGCTGCACCTGCACGTCTTGGAGTGTAATTGTGCACTCCCCACAATGCATGTGAAATGTATGCGTCTCGGGCGCCATCTCTCTACAAACGCCAAGTAATCAAAGCCCAATCAAGGCTGAAAAATGCTACCGGGATATCCCATAGAACCCACTGGAACGAAGATATGGGATCATCCTAGAATGATACTGCATCGTTCGATCAACGACCCCACGTCTTCGACGTACGCGAATTGTTACGTACACCTTGTCATTGAAAATGTGTTAAAGTATGTTTTTGATACATTATTGATGTAAATTTGACGTATTGAGGAAAAACATGTTACCTCGCCCCTCCAGGTTCGCGTTGATCTGTGTGTAGATTGGAGTTGCAACAGTGATGGATCCGAAGGTCCTGGATCCATTGCAGTACAACTAAAAAGAAGGTTAGAAAAAGAAAATGAGTATAATAAATCGACTATAAGTAAACATGTACCCAAATAATAAATGAAAAGTAACCTCAAGTAAGTTAATTAACTAACATTGCCTAATCTAAAATAAATTGACCAAACTATGTGAACCAAACGCAACCTAAAATAACCTAATAACACGTAAACATATCCAAAAAAAAAAAAAAACCAAAAAAATTATAGATGTGTTCATGAAAGTTTAGTGGATCAACGAATTCAAAGTCTAAATGAGCTTAGTCTACTATATATATGGTTTCATAAATTTTGAGGCTTTCGTTAACATAAAATATAACATATATGTTTGTGCGTTTTGTGTATTGGAGGTAGGTCTACTCGGATCGAGATTGCTGAGACTACCTAAACTAGGCTACCCAAACTAGGCTACTCTCTCGCAACATATCTTGAAACGTGCGCATATAACTAAACAAACTACATTAAGTAAATACCTCAACTACCTAAACTAGGCTAACCAAACTAATACATAAACTTAAACTAACTTAAACAAACTAACTAAACTAACTTAAAAAAACTAACCGAACCGAACAAACTACATTAACTAAACTAACTTACCTAAATAAACCTAAATACCTCGACTACCTAAACTAAACTAACCAAACTAATACATAAACTTAAACTAACCTAAACAAACTAACTAAACTAACTTAAACAAAGTAACTCAACTAACTTAGACATACCTATGTAACTTAAACAAAGTACCTAAATACATCAACTACCTAAACTAAACTAACCAAACTAATACATAAACTTAAACTAACCTAAATACCTCAACTACCTAAGTAACATTAACTAACCTAAATACTTAAACTAAACAAACTAAACACTAACTAACTAACTAACCTAACAAACTAACTAAACAAACTAACAAAACTAAACTAACTTAACTAACTAAACAAACTACCTAAAAACGATTAATAAACATACCTAAACGAAATTAGAAATACCTCCTCCTCCTTTACCGGACCTCCTCCTTATCCTCCGCTAAGACGTCTGGTGCCCCCCGCCGCTGCTCCGCGCTCCCCTGCCACAATAACGCCTCCTCCCTGATCAGCTGTCACTTCTCCGTGCTCCCCTGCCGCGGACCTCCCTGTTCTGCTCCGCGCTCCCTTGTCGCAGGTCCGCTCTCCTCCCTGCTCAGCTGCTCGTCCTCCTTCCTCCGCCGCTGCTAGCTCCTCCGCGTTCCTGCGTCCGGTGCCGCTGCTCGATGTGGTCACTCCTTCCTCCCGTTCTGGTCTCTCTCCCAGCCGCGGACCTCCCCCACCCCTCCTTATATACACCGACCTCCTTGGTCACGGGATTACTATCCCGTGATCCCTACCGCCCCTACCCCTGCATCCCTAACGAAACCGATGCAGAGAATATTCTCTGCGTCGGTTTCGGGAAGGAGATGATGGGGATGCGCTGATAGCGCCTTCTCAAAATGCGCTATCAGCGCGTCCCCCCAAACCACTCCCAAACCTGTCCATGTGGATCCACGTGGATCCACGTGGACAGATTCCAAATGCAATAGCGCCTTCTCCGAAGGCGCTATTGGTGCTTTTCGGCCACGTGGCCACGCCACATCATCGATAATGCCTATTCATTGGGCGTTATTGCCTACTATGGGGAAATAAAAAATTTCCATTCGTACTTCCCTCTTTAAAACTACAAAGTTATGTACTTTTGTAAAAAAATTCGAAAAAATGACTATTTTTGCGCCCCATTTGTGTAAGCCAATCATTTTTTTCAGATGTGGGGTCCACCAAAAAGTACATAAAGGAGTTGCCACATGTGGGTCACGTAGGCTGCGCCCCATTTATATTTTCACAAATGTCAACCAATCATTTTCCTTGTATTAATACCTTGATTCATTTGATAGTAAGGACAAGCAAGGCCATAAGAGTTTTATTTTGCATCATGAAGGCCTGGCCATGGTGCAAAAAGGACTAATAGAACGACTCCAAATCATAGAGTATTAGTTCGTTGGCACAACTGAAAGCAGGTTATTATGGAGCTCTCCTCATCCATATGGTGCGTGACTCAAGATGAATCTAAAGTAGCCAAATAGTCCAAATACCATGTGAATGTTTTACTACGTTCCATTTACACGCTAAATGAGTTATATGAGATATTCGGTGTAGAAGTAAACCAACATTATTATTGCCGAATAGGGGGCTTTCCAAGTTCATGCTCAACTACTTATTACTTTTTGGGTCATAATTGCTATCTCTTTAGGTTCAGTCACTATAGCAATTCGAAATCCACAAACCATTCCGACCGACACTCAGAATTTCTTCAAATATGTCCTTGAGTTCATTCGAGACAGATTGGAGAAAAATACGATCTTTGGGTTCCACTTATTGGAACTATATGCCCTTTTTTGTTTTGAACTAAATTTCTTCAAATTTGTCATTGAATTCATTCGAGACTTGAGCAAAACCCAAATTGGAGAACAATATAGTTTTTAGGTTCCCTTTATTGGAACCATGTTCCTTTTTTATTTTTATTTTTATTTTCGAACTGATTGGAGGCACTTTTACCTCATAAAATCATACAATTACCTCATGGGGAGTTAGTCGCGCCCACGAATGATATAAATACTGAGCCGTAATATTTTTCATTTTTTATGTAAAAAAAGGAAGTTGAATTGGTTTCAACTACTTCTAGTTAGTCCCACTACGAACATGTTTCCGAGGGTTTTCTCTTTCTCTATATCTATCAAAACATGTGTAGAGAGAAAAAAACACACATAGATATTTGGGAGAGAAAAAAGAGAGAGATCAGGAAGTAGAGAGAATTTCAGAGGGAGAGAGTTTGATAGTGAGGCTTTCAGCCGAATTTGGTATTGCTTTGTAGACTTTCTTCATAGCGAATTTTTCTACTCTAAGGAGTCGTGGATGTTTTCCCAATTAAGGTTTTACCACGTAAAAAAAAATCTTGTCTCTTGTTTATTTTGATTCCGCAAAATTTGTTTCTTTTATTTTACATTCGTCGAGATATTGGGACCAAGTTTTTAGTAGCAGAGCCTAGTTTTGGCAATCCTTTTCTTCTTGAATCTATTTTGGTGGGGGTTTCATTGAATGCACGGACTCCGATTAAAGGGGGAAGAAGTAGTTCCAATAAATCCCGAAATCGACAGAAAAAAGATCAACAATATCAACTTCACGAGATCCTCAAAGGGTGCCTGTTGAAAAGCTTGCAGAAGAAATGAGTAAGATGAAGAAAAATATGGAAATGATTATGGAAATCATCTAGAATCTCTCAATGTCAGCGACAAAGACTCTTCAATTTTCTTGAGCACCAAAGATGTTATCCTCAAATCTTCAGAATCAGAATATTGAAGTGGTGGGTCAAACTCCATTCAAAGTATAAGCGGAAATTAAGATTCCTGTCTACAACAGAGAATTATATGCTTAACAACTTGATGCTTGGTTGAAATCTCTGGAGGTATACTTCAGTACTAAGATGTATTCCGATCTGCAGAAAATCAGTTTTGCAAGATTGAGATTGGGAGGACATGTTCTTACTTGGTGGGAAGCACATACTATGGGGCTGGCTCTCAACAATGAACCTCCAGTTACTGCTTGGGCTCAGTTTGCAACTGTAGTCAGAAATCGGTTCTACCCTATTGGCTACAAAGAATGACTACAAGAACATTTGCAGTTTCTTAGGTAAGAAAAAGGGCAGAGTGTGCAAGATTACACAACTAAATTCAGAAAGCAAACAGTGACTCTGAATATCAATCTACGAGATCCTCTAATTTTAGATAAATATAATGGGGGTTTGTTCTCAAGTCTTCGAATAGAATTCACTCTTTCCAACTATGGATATTGACGATGCTTCGAAGAAAGCAATGTTTCTTGAGATGAAAAGTCATCCTCACAACAATTAGGAACTAGAGAATTTTCAAGAAAATAGGTTTTCAAAAGAGTTCAAGAAAAATAATATAGCGGCAAATAGGGGGAAGCAATATTGTGGCAATTGCAAGACAGACCGTCATGCGAAAGAAAAATGTCGGAAATTACATTCGGAGTTGAGACCGAATTGATGGAAAAACCACAAGAAAACAACAACGACTACTTTTGTTGAAGATGAAGTGATTGAAGGTTCATCACAACCTAATGAGACACTAGTATTTACCACATGCAAAGGAGAGTCGAGCACCTCTAAGGAAGTTCTCAAATTCCTGTTGTTGCACCAAAATCCACCAATGAAGAACTATTCTGGGTATATGCACAAATTGGTAGAACTCCAGTAATCACTTTATTTGATACCCGACCACAGCGGAACCTGATTGCGAAACAATTAGTGAAACAGTTGAAATTGAAAACTTCACCACATCCTCAGCCTTACCTATTGGAATGGTTGAAGAAAGATTTGGAGTTGCAAGTAAAAAGCCAATGCACTTTATTTGGAGTTGAAATTGTGCTTGTTTTTTGTATACAAGGCTATACAATGCTCATAAATATCATTACAGATTTGGAAAGTGCATATTTCTGGGCTATAGCTCAATACATAAAGGATATAAGTGCTCGAGTGCAACTAGTAGATTGTACATTTTAGAAATGTATTGCTCAATGAGGATGAGTTTCCTTATCAAGCACTTTTTTCTCCTAACAAGCTAGTGTACCCGCTTGTCAGACAAGACGTGATCTCTCTCCCTACATCTATTCCATATTTTCCTACAACGTCGACTGGTACTCAAGCTGTTACATCCGATCAATCTTCCCACGGTGATCAGCATATGTCTTCGCCTACTGATCATGTTAGTAGTTCTTCCGAGGCCAGTGTTCCTATTTAATAACCTGCATCTGCTATTCCATCTACTAATATACATCTTATGATTACAAGAGAAAAAGATGGTATTGTTATGAGAAAAACATTGGTTGTTGATGTTTGTTCAAACCTTGATGAGATTCCTAAGAATGTCAAACAAGCTTTGTTAATTCCACATTGAAGAGAAGCCATGAATTAAGAGTATCTAGCACTGGTTAAGAACTTCACTTGGTCCTTTAGTTCCTTCTTCACCTCATGAAAATGTTGTTAGCAACAAATGGATATTCACTATAAAACGAAACTCTGATGGGTCTATTAACAGGTATAATGATAGATTGGTAGTCAAGGGCTTCAAACAAGTACTAGGAGTGGACTTTACTAAGACATATAGTCTAGTTGTGAAGGCCTCCACAATGAGAGTCATTCTATTTATAGCGGTAGTATTTTGATGACGGTTAAGACAGATCGACATCGACAATGCTTTCCTAAATGGAAATTTGAAAGAAGAAGTATACACAAATCAACCATACGGCTTCATTGATGACACTAATGCTAGAATGGTTTATCGTCATCACAAGGCTTTATATGGCTTGAGGCAAGCTCCCCGAGTTTGGTTTAATAAGTTTATGTTTTAGCTGATTAATTGGGGGTTTCAGAAAGTTGTTTCAGATAACTCCTTATTCATTCTCAAGTATAAAGGGTCACTTCTTTATGTATTAGTCTATATATATGATATCATCATCACTGGTACAAGTCCTTCCTTGATTCAATCATTTATAGCTACATTGAATCATACATTTGCCTTAAAAGATATATAGGACCTTAATATGTTTCTTGGCTTTGAAGTTCACTGAGATTCTTCAAGGTTTTATCCGACTCAATCACGTTTTATCTCTACTCTTCTTTATAAAGATGGTATGACTTTTGCCAATCCAGTTGACACTTCAACGGTTTTAGGCAAAGATTTATTTTCCGATGCAAGCAGTCCATTTAATGATCCTTCTCTTTATCGAAGTATATTGGGTGGTTTTCTGGGTGGTCTTCAATATGTACTGAATATTTGTCCTAATATATCTTAGATTGTGAAGAAAGTTCTTCGATACTTAAAAGGTTACCATTATGTGGGGTTTGTGCTTCAAACCAGGTTCAAGACTTCTTCTTACATGGTACTCGAATGTTGATTCGGCTTCTTCAATTGAGGACCACAAATCGATTGGTGGCTATATTGTGTATTTTGGGTGTAATTTGGTATCGTGGCAGTCCAAAAAGCAGGGAGTAGTAGCTCGTTCCAACACAGAATTTGAATATAGAGCACTTGCTCAAGTTGCCTCCGAGATTACTTGGTTAAAGTTTTTGTTGTCTCATTGTCCAGTTGTTTGGTGTGACAACATGAGTGCCACAGCTCTTGCTCGCAATCCTGTGTTTCATGCTTGGATAAAGCATATAGAAATTGATATTCATTACATCTGAGATCAAGTTCTCAAAGGTTCCTTATATGTTTATTATGTGTCGTTGTTAATGAAGATTAAAAAATTATTTTGAAAAGAAATTGAGAGAGATACCTCGGTTTTTTGATATTAAGAATCAATCATCTAACAAGTTCTACGTAACAAGTTATAGTTCATCTAAAAAGAGATAAAGATCAAATCCTAACTAATTCCTAATTTAAAGGAGAATTTAAACAACAATTCTTATTCAAAGTAGATATGAACTAAAATGTCAACGCATCAATGCTCCTCCTTGGCATTTTTGTGAAGAACGCCAATCCTTTTCCTCAGCTCTTCAAACTTGTCCTTTGGCAAAGCTTTTGTAAACATATCTGCAAGTTGATCTTCAGATAAACAATGAATCAAACTCACTTCATTAGACTGTTGAGCTTCCCTAACAAAGTGAAATTTGATTTTTATGTGTTTCGTTCTGCCATGAAAAACATGATTTTTAGCAATTGAAATTGCTGAAATGTTGTCACACGAAATTGGAGTAGCTGATTTCTGTTCAAAACCCAAATCACATAAAAGTTTCGCAACCAAATTGCTTGATTTACTGGTGATGCGCAATGATGTATTCTCTACTGTTGTAGATTGAGTTGTAGTTTCTTGCTTCTTTGAGCTCCATGTAAAGACACCGAGACCCCAAAGTAAACAAATTTCTGAAGTAGTCTTCAAATCATCAATAGAACCACCCCAATCACCGTCTCGAATAGCCAACTAATTTCAGATCATCAACTTTAGACCTTGCAAATAGAACACCAAGGTCCAAGGTACCTTTTGAATACCGAAGAACTTTTTTCCAGTGAGAAGTGTTTTTCGAAGGAGAATGCATGAATCTTGATAAAACACTCACAACAAACAATATGTCAGTCTTGTTCTTTGTGAGATATAACAAGTCGCCAATTAGACTTCTATATAGCCCTTCATCTACCTTTTTGTCATCTTCATTTTTGCCAAGCTTTTCATTTGTTTGTATCGGTGTATTGATTGGTTTGCAATCTTCCATGCTGAATTTTTTTAAAACTTCAGTTGCGTACTTTTCTTGTGATATGAAGATGCCATTGCTCGATTGATTAACTACCATGCCAAGAAAATATTGCATCAAACAAGATCAGTCATTTCAAAGATTTTTTTCATGTCGTATTTGAAATTTTGGATAAGTTTGGAATCAGTTCCTGTTATGAGCATGTCATCAACATATAGAGAAACAACCAAGAATTGATTCCCATCTGCTTTGACATATAAAGTGGCTTCACTTATGCTTCTAACAAATCCTAGCTGCAACAAATGATTATCCATTCTGATGTACCATGCTCTTGGGGCTTGTTTAAGCCCATATAAAGCCTTCTTGAGAAGATAAACATGATTTTCTTTGCCGGAAACAATGAATCCTTCAGGCTGCTCAATGTAGATTTCTTCCTCAAGAATTCCATTAAGAAAAGCAGATTTCACATCTAACTGATGAATTTCCCATGAATTATGTGCAGCTAGAGTAATAAGTAATCTTATAGTGTCATACCTTGCAACTGGAGCGAATGTTTCTTGGTAATCAACACCTTGTTGTTGTGCATAGCCCTTTACAACTAGTCTTGCTTTGTGTTTGCAAATGGAGCTGTCTGGATTAAACTTGGTCTTGAATACCCATTTCACTCCAATCACTTTTTGATGTCTTGGTCTTTCAACAAGTTGCCAAGTCGATTTTTCTTTATCATCTCAATCTCCTCCCCACAAACAATTCTCCATGCTTGAAACTCTTTCGCTTCAAGGTAGTTTGATGGTTCTGAAATAGCAAGACTACATCTTTGGTAGATATCTTGCAATGTTCTTGTACCTCGAATTGGTTCATCATCATAGGACTCATCCAGTGGAATGAGTTCTTGTTGGCTTTGATCTCCAGCTGAATGTGATGTAGAGGTCCAACACCATGCTGTCATTTCATTAAATTTAACATTCCTGCTAACAAATATAGCATTAGTTTCCAAACAAAATATCTAGTAGCCTTTTGACACATTACTATAGCCAAGAAAGATCCCCTTCTTTGCTCTACTATCCAGTTTGTCTCTTTTCTGCTCAGGTACTTGATAGTAGCATAGACACCCGAACACTTTGAGATGTGCCACTGATGGCTTCATATCGAACCATGCTTCATAAGGTGTTTTGTCTTCAAGGGCTTTCGTAGGTAGTCTATTTAGTAAGTAGATAGCAAGTGTTGACGATTTTCAAATTTCAAAACTTCTTTGGAAGTCCCTTTTCAAATAAAAGACATCTCTGGCTATATTCATCACATTTCTATTTTTTCTTTCACTTACACCATTTTGTTCAGGAGCGTAAGTGACAGTGAGCTGGTGTTGAATTCCTGCATCTCTGCAAAACTGATTAAATTGGTTTAAGGTGTATTCAGTGCCGTTGTCGGATCTCAAGATCTTGATCTTAAGATTGCATTGATTTTCCACATAGGCTTTGTATGTTTGAAAGGCACCATAAACTTCACTTTTAGCAGACAAAAAATAGACCCAACACATCCTGGTAAAATCATCTATGAATAGGATGAAATACTTATTACCTCCCAAAGAAGGCTCCTTCATTGGTCCACAAACATCAGCGTGAATAAGTTGCAGCTTTTAAGAAGCTCTCCATGCCTGATTTTTTGGAAATGAAAGTTTGGTCATCTTCCCTTTTTGACAAGCATCAAAAACATGCAGTTCAGCTTCGACATTTGGCATATTATGAGCCAAATCTTTCCTTTTCATGTAAGCAAGACTCATATGATTAAAGTGTCCAAATCTTTTATGCCAAAGATCTGAATCACTAACCACAGTATTAGCATATGCATGAACATCAGATTCATCCCAATCCACTGCAAAACTTTTTCTTTTCATCTTGATAGATAGCATTTCAACTCCTTGACAATTGTAGATGGTGCAAATATTGTTCTTGAATTTCAGAGAATATCCTTTCTCTAAAATCTGTCCAACACTCAAAAGATTTTGACTAAGATCAGGCACATATAAAACATCATGAATGAGCTTGATACCTGATTATGTTGGAATGGAAATTGTTCCTCGTCCTTTAACTGTCATCGTGTTTCCATTGCCGACATTCACCTTCGAACTATAAGATTCATCAAGTTCATTGAAAAGTGTTGCATTGAAAGACATGTGATGAGTGCATCCACTGTCGATGAGCTAAGAATTAGAGGTCTCTTGATTGTGAAAACAAGATACCGCAAAGAGATGCTCCTCCTCGGCTTCGGCATCTGCTGCTTGTGCTTGTTGAGGGTCTTTTTCCTTAAATTTGCATACTTTGGTGACATGGCATGTTTGCTTGCAACTTCCACAAATAGCATCAGGCCTCCACCAACAGTATTTTTCAAGATGAGTGGACTTCTTGCAGTACTTACAAGGAGAATAACTTTTTTGATTTGAAGTCACTTGACTTTGATTGCATTTCTCTTTCTTGATGAAATTCCTTTTGTTTTCGTATGATGCGTTTTCCTTCTTTTGAATTTGGAAAGCTCTTTCTGTTGAACCTTCTTGTCTCATAGCCCTTCGTTGTTCTTGAGCTTGTAATGCATTGAGCAATTCCGAAGGTGATATTGATGAAAGATCTTTTGAGTCTTCCAAAGGGGATATTTTGGATTCAAACCTCTCTGGGAGAGTCACAAGAACCTTATCAACTATTATGGAGTCAGGAAAATCCTCACCAAGTAATCTAATTTTGTTTACAATGAGAGAAATTCTATCAGAGTACTTGGTGATGGTTTCATCTTCTTGCATCTTCAGGCCTTCAAACTGTCTTCTCAGGTTTGAAAGTTGCATCTGAATGGTTCTTTGACTGCCTTGAAATTCTTCCTTCAACCTTTCTCATGCTTCTCTTGCCATCTTACACGCCATGATTCTAGGAAAAATAGAGTCTGACACAGAATTCTGAATTACAAATTTGGCTTTGTATTTTTTGGCCTTTTCTTCATTGTGATGCTTGATCTGAGCAAGAGTCGGATTTGTTGGAAGTGATTGCTCTTGCCTATCTTCCGTCACAATTTTTCTAAGATCAAAAGCCTCCAAATATGACTGCATTTTGACATACCATATTTGGTAGTTTTCACCAGTGAAAATTGGAGGGGCAGTCAAGGAGATACTATTGGTTGCCATTTTTGCAATTTTTTCAACAATGGCAGGCCTATAGAATGATCTATGGCTCTGATACCACTGTTAATGAAGATTAAAAAATTATTTTGAAAAGAACTTGAGAGAGATACCTCTGTTTTTTGATATTAAGAATCAATCATCTAACAACTTCTACGTAACAAGTTATAGTTCATCTAAAAAAGAGATAAAGATCAAATCCTAGCTAATTCCTAATTTAAAGGAAAATTTAAACAACAATTCTTATTCAAAGTAGATATGAACTAAAATGCCAACGCATCAATAGTCGTCTCATGATCAAATCACAGATTGCTTCACCAAAGCTTTGTCTCTCTCGTTTCTCTTATCTGAAAAACAAACTTGGAGTTGATAGACTACCCCTTCGTTCGAGGGGGATGTTAGCATAAACCACTGAGGCACATAATGCATAGAGCACATTGTATGTCAATGTTAAAATAGTTGAGTTGGATCGTTGTATGCTTATTGAGCTACTGAGTTAAGTAAGAGCGAGTTAGTTAGGCAATTAGAGAAAAGAAGTTTCTAGATTATATATGTATGATGTATTTGTACATTCTTACTCTATATAAAAGCTTCACTCACTCTTTTCACAAACATAGTTGATGAGATGAGTTTTTGTTACATTTCTTGAATGTTAATAGTATGTCATGATGACAAAGTAATAAAATTGCAATATTTTTATTTTTATTTATTTATTCTTTATATATATTATGCGTTCTGCAAGACTCGACCTTGATTCATCTCAGTATATTCAACAAGAATACCTTGTCTCCTTGTAAGGTTATTTTCTATAATTTTATTTTTTTTAGTAATTGTGGGTATCCAATCACTTTGTATGACTAGTTCTACAAGTCTTAGGATTGCGAAAAGAGACCACCAGTGGCCCAATGTTTGGCTCCTCATCCTCATCCTCACCACTAGGCCACACCCGTCCAGATTTAAGGTTATTTTCTATTAAATATAGTAACCGTTGTGTATGCAAAATTACAATTAATAAATCTCAATGAAATTGAAACACAAATCATAGAAGATGAAATGTTGTGTCTCTTACTCAAATTAACAAGGCCAAGTAAGTCAAGAAGTAAATGAGTTACGCACAACTATTTGATGTTAATTATATGTTAGTAAACCTATGTATAGGGCCATTGTGTCTATATATTCAAATAAACTCCACAAGAATGCTATTTACAATTGTAATTATTGTCTTTTGTTTTTTTAGATAATTATATGTTAATTATATGTTAGTAATTATTGTCTATACACAAGTAAGTCAAGAAGTAAATGAGTTACTCTCATCCTCTCACAATATTACTACATACCACTTGATTTGTATAATTAGCCGCTACACCGGTTGGGTTCATGGAATTTGAAGAAAACTAAAAAATTAGTCAAAATAGCGATTAAAAATAGGGAGGAGTAATGGCGGTTACAAACTTGCGAGGGATTGGCGATGACTTTGCGATGTCATCCAATTTTAAACAATTGATCCATTTGTGAGAAATTCTGTAAGGGACGTGCGACGGATTATATAGTTATAATTGATAGCCCAATGAGCTTCTGATATACAAGCTTACATTCCAAGGTGAACACAGAGAATTCATGCGAACCCATTACGAGTATGTTGTGTGCTTGCGATGTCATATAGCAGTTCCCTCTCCTCAAACAACCGCAAAGTCCACAAGTAATTGTAACGACCCGAAAATTTGACTTGTGCCACATGTCAAGTCAAGGTCGTTTGTGGGACCCACACGTCGAAATACGTATGTCCGAATCCAATTTGAGATGAAAATACTAATTATGCGAGGAAATTCGTTGAGTCGAAACACGAACAAGGACGCGCCTCGAGTCACGTGCCGACGTGGATCGAAATAGTGGCTCTATATGGTGTTAAAATGTACATTGGATATGCATCGTGTTGCGTGTAGCGCGAGTATCGAGATTTTTAAATGAGGCGAGTTGGTGCCTCGAGATGCGCGCTGCTCGGTCGTGTTGCACGAATCTCGATGACACTTTTTGATTTGAAATTTAAAGAGATAAGGATGAAGAAAAGAAATAATATATATAAGAATGAGATAAGACGGCGGCGACGGCGTTCCGGCGATGCAGCGTGATGCCGACGAGCTAACCAGCAGGCAGTGCGGCTAGTGCGGATGGCGGACCAGCAGCGACGGCTTGCGGCATGACGGCAGCAGCGCGAGAACTCGTGTATGGCGGAGGACGGCGGTTTTGGCGACGCGTGAGTGAGCTTGGCCGGCGCCGCGAAGCGGCAAGGCCAGCCGCGGTGCCGGCGAGGCAGCGACGCGGTAGCGGCTCTGACAACGCGGTGGCGCGTTGTCGACCGGTCGGATGCGCGATTTCGACGAAATCGCGACGACGCAATGGAGGTGAGGTTTATTTCAACTAATTGAGTTGTGACTTGAATGATTTTCAATAAAATAGGCCTAAAATGTTTAAATGGACACCAGGGACTAAGAGTCGGGTGTCGGGTGCGCAAATCGAGACGCGAGCGATGTTTCGAGGTTCGCGTTTCTCGAGGTAAGTAAACCAGTTAGGGATTGAAATTACTTGTAATAATGGATTGGAAGGCTGACTAGGCCTGCGTTGACCTTGCGAGACTAGCTCGGGGGTCCACGTGGGCTTAGGCCGGGCGGGGCCCAATTTTATGGGAAATTGGGGCCGTCACAGTAATGTAGCGGCCCCAAACTCTAAGGCCATTGCGGGACCCACCACGTCGCATCACACATCACCTAGCTCTACCATGCAGTAGCCTACTATCCATGACGCCTCGCTACCTAACTGGTTGCTTACACGTTTTCTATTAAATTGTAGCTTAGCTAATTAATTTTCATTTAAGTATTAGTGATTTAATTACACAGTTAATCAATTTATCAAGCTATATTACAATTTTACTGTGAAAGTCTTTAAGTGAATAAAGTATGCAATATTTAACAATCCTAAATAGTGGAAAACCCGGCAAAATGATACCATGTATATATCAAAGGCGAAATAAGTACAACAAAAGATATATATATATATATATATACATATATTAAGTGTTCTACAGTCCTCAAAACCCAACAAAAAGTAAATATATATATATATATATATATATATATATATATATATATGTATATTGTAATCAAACACGAGTTGGCGTCACTATCTCGAAGGTAATCAACCAATACCTCTTTGTTCTTGCCCTTACTTGTTAATGGATCTACACTCAGTCACTCGAAAAATACAGTGCCAAGCTCAGTGAGTAAAATCCCAAGAGAAGTCCACATCATATTAATGAAATAAAACTGATAAACTATGAAACATGTGAATATGATAGCTGTCAACAGTAAGTCAAACTCCCACTAATGTAAGCAACACACGACAAGCAAAAACAAAGTAATAAAAACAACACATACAAACAAAAAAGGCTCGTAAATAACGCAACAATGAATAAATCAACAAGCGAATAATCCGAGAAAACCCCAACCTAAAAAAGTTGGTAATCGATAAAACAGGACAGGAACTACGTATATACTCGCAGGTTTACAATGACTAAACCCCAACTACGAATTAACGGATGAACCCTTCCAGACGTTATTTCAAGTCAATGGAACATTTTACATCCCTCCCGATGGTCATAGATATATTCTATTGTCGTCAACACGAGCGCTAAAAACAAGCAAATATGTGCAAGTGAATTAGTCACAACCAATATTTACGCAACCGAATTAGAGTGAAAACTCATGTGTGCCCACCATCAGTCACACATGTAATCCGATATCGATAAAGAAAAATCATAAATTCCGTAAAGCATTCTAATGGATTTACCCACTTCAAATACGTCGAATCCTCGCCCGCAAAACCCCTAAGCAGATTTGAAAGTGTACTCAACACTTGGCTTCAATTCTCTGGGTCCCTAGTATCTAATTAATCTAGATAAATTGGGCTTAGGTCAAGTCAAATGGGTTTAGGAACCTTAACCTAAAACAATCCCTTAACTAAACAACTTTAAAATTTTAGTCATGTATTGCGGTGTGATTTTAGGCATGAAATTGTCCAAATCTCAAAATCTTTCCCTACTAAGTTTTTGTTCTCTATCTTAGGTTTCCGAAAAGGTATGGTATGCGAAATTCCAATTTAAAACAAAAGAGATATCACAATTATACCAAAAACAGCTCAAATTGAAACATAATCCAATGAGCAGACTTAAAAAACTTATTTCTCCAATCTATAGTTTCAAAATTCGTGATTTTTTGTCACAAAGCAGCTAACATATCAAATAACAACATACTAAAAGATCAACTTATTTGGATAAGTAATTAGAGAGCATGCCTTTTAAAAACTTAGTTTCAAAAATCTCGTAATGCATTCAATTACCTATTTCGAGAGCACTTTTGGACATGAAAACATTTGAATTGCAAAATTTCCGATAGGAAGAATTTATTCTCCTTTTAGTTAGCTTTCAAATGCAACTAAATTGGTTCCATTTCAATTTAAAATGAGGAAGTTCTGACAAAATTACATAGGCCGGTTCATAATAGAATATGCATAATTTCAATTTTGATCTTACAACTTCAAAAATTCATATCTTTTTTATTTCAAAACCAAATTAAAAACTTCATAACAGCTGGATTATCAGCTTGAAATGAGGAACCCAAATATATAAACCAGTTTCAATGATTCAAACATCTACCCTATGAAAATGTTCAAAACCTAGAAATAATTTCAGACTTAAAATAGAGAGATGTGTACCTAGGGTTGACGACACTTTAATTTGAGCTCCAACTCTTTTTGATCTCCCTGGATTTTTCAACCTAGACCCTCCTCAATTCCTCTATTTTTTTAGCTCAAATGTATATGTTGAGCTTCTCCACTAAGTATAGGCCTTAACATACTTATATTAGTAACTAGATTAATTAGCCAAATTTTTGATTTACTATTAATTGATTACTAGGACATGTGTCATCCCTCAATGCCACTTATCCACAAATGAAACCACTTGTCCCACATGAAAACCACACATCTTGCCTTGTTATATGTATTATATGATCATCACTAGGTTGATCAAGGGTTCAATTAATTCTTATCCAACTACAGGACTTTATTTTATCTTAAATCAAATTCATTCACATAGGCACATAATTACATATGGTTAGTGTGTTGTCATATATTTAACATATTTACGGTCACATTAACCCCTTATTACTTAGCACCTGGTGTCCCGTACCTCGACATGCATCTCGAGATATGTCATATTTTACTTTATTGAATGAACTAACTTAGGATACAATTTTAATTAGACACCATATCTTATCATTTAGATTAGTCTAATATCCTCGAGTAAGTCCTATGTGATACCAACGTTGACACACTTTCCATTGTACCTACCCGTCACACCAATTCTCCCGTTAGCAACGTACACACATGCGATGCAATATAATAATATAATGATTTAAAACACTGCATTATAAGCAACCATCATCCATACCCTCGATTCTTATGTCCGAGTCAACCGAGTTGTCTACGTAACACTCGAATTATAATCATTAATCTTCAAGATTAATGCTAATCTTAGTTTAATTAATTTAGGTCGTTACAAGTAAGGTTAATGCAAATGAGAAATGTTAGAGTGACCCGGACCCAGAATGGGACACCCGGTGAAGGTGTATATCCATTCACGCATCGGGATATGTGTGCACACACATCGATGCATGATGGAATGATGGATGGACACTATCACCGAGTGTCCATCCTAACTGACCATCATCGGGTCATCCTAGTATTTTTCAATGCAAATTATGTAATTCTCAATATTTTATTTTTCATCATCTTCGCATTATACACTTTCTTTTCTTTTCTTATTGAGTTTGTTACTTACCTGCACCTGAGCGGTGTTGTATAGTGGTAGCAACTCAAACTTAAGACATTGACTCTGGTGGACCCAACCTCTGCTTGAGGAGGGAGGGGAGGGGGCAAGATTTCTCTTAATTAGAGCTAAATCGAAAGTTTCTTTGAAAAAAAAAAAGTAAATCGAAAGTTTGAAGACTTAAAGAGCCATATATTCTTACTTTCTACTGCTATTATTTATCAATATTGATGATATGAGAAAGATAAAAAAAATCATTAATTTATATTAAACAAAAAAAGAAAGAAGTTGAATTACCTTCAGAAAGCCATTGATTATCGTCAATGCATGGTAGAATAACCGGTACAGAACCAAATACAAACATGATAGAAAAAAGTAGTGATGGTGAAAACTTATCTTGTTAGAAAATAAAATAAAAAACATAAGTACATAGATGTGCAAAACTACGGAAAAAAATCCCAAAAGAATTGGCTAGAAAACTAACCCGTCTTCTAATCATAACTTAGTAAGGTTGCAAGTGGGGTTGGGCGGGGCAGGGATCGTAATTATCGTCCCCGTCCCAGCAAGGCGTAGAGCGGGGATTTATTCCTGTAAATTCTCCGCGAGGCAAACTTTGCCGCCCCACGCCCCACCTCGTGAGGATCCTCGCGGGGCCGGGAATCCCCACGGTGCCCCATCAATTTTATAAAAATATATATTTTGATATTCTTTCCTTGGTCATTTTGGCACTTAAGTATTACTTTCTCAATTTTTTAAGAAACTATTTTTTTTCTGAAATTGAAGGATTAATATGGATTTGTTTTGTTGATTGAGTTACAAATTATAATACTTAATTAAATATATCATATTTCCAAAACTAGTATGACAAATATATTTCAATTATATTCTAAATATAATTTTATATATCTTTTTGATATAATACATATATATTATATAATTAATTTAACGGCGAAAATAAATTTTATTATTGGAGATTTCGAGTTTCATTCCATATATTACATATGTTTTTAAGTAAAAATGTTATATAACTTTTTTAAGAACATAAAATATGAAGAATTTTATGCAAGGAATGCGGGGCGGGGAATCCCGGGGGTGAGAATAATTTTCGTCCCCGCCTTGCCTCATGCCCCGCCCCACGGAATCAAAAAACGGGGGATATTTGCTCCATTAGCGTGGGGCACCGCGGGGAACAGGGATTCCCCGCCCCACTTGCAACTTTATAACTTAGAGATGAGCTTTGCTTCAAAAATATAGTGAAATCCAAAAATAATCGGGAGATTGTTGTAAATGTAATGGGAAAATGGATGACCCTTCCTATCCCAACCTTATGTAACACCTATTTAATTGTTAGTTAATATTGTATTATATATAAGAGTAACTTGTGCCCTTTGGTTTTCATCTCATTATGACCAAAATGACTATATAAAGGAGTTCTCTCCATGTAATGTACACACTATGTTGGAATGAAAAGTTCTCATATTTTCTCTCATCTCTTCTCTTGTTCTATTTTTTAGTTCTTTGTTTACTTCCTTGCTTTAGTCCTTATTAGTTTTACAACACGTTATCAGTATGAGTCTCTACCCTATGCAAAGAAAAGTCTTCAAGATTCAAGAAGATTTTTTAAGGAGACAAAGCTAGCGAGGAAGGTATAATTAATCTTTGCTTAATATGTAGTTTAATTTTATTATGGTTATGTTTGGTTATCTAGATTATTAGAAAACTAATCTAAAATCCCAATGCATATGTCAACTCTTACCATATGATTCATGAGGGATGCATAAGAATATTTGTTATATTTCTCATGTTCTCCAAGTGAGTAGGCACTTGACATCAATTACCCCTCTTTTGGAATAAGCTAGATTTCAAAATTATAACTATTGCATTTTGTATTTATTTCTATTGTTTTTAATAAGAAATTGAAAGATATAGCTCGGGGTACGAAGTAGACAAATAAGTTATGGAGTAGGAGAATATAAATGTAAACATCAATCATATTAAGTTTATCAATATACAGCAGCAACAACAACAACAATAACAACATAGCCTCAGTCCCAAATTATTAAGTTTTTCAATATCTTGGTTAAAAATATTAAACCTTAATTGTCACTAGTAGCTCACTATGTGTATCGATCCATATTATTTACATTTACTTTGAATAAAATTAAATAATTTTAAATGCAACTTGTATTTATTAATAAGTTACCTACGGCTAAAGTAGTTGATCATATGTATTGTTTATTAATAAGTTATTACTGTTAATATCTTGCTTTATATGGTCTTAGAATTAATTTGAATTAGTATTCGACTAATTCATTGACTTGAAGGAACATTTTTTCCATTTGGATCAATATTTTATGTAAAACTGATTCTAATTGGATGTTTTATTATTATTAGTTTGGTACATGATTTTTTTCTTTGGATTATTCCTACTAAGTAAATATTTACTTAAGAGTTTAAGCAATAAATTAAAACATGTTTTGTTACTAAGATTTAATTAAATTTTTCAAGTCGTGTTTGCCCACTTTATATCTAAAAAAAACATCGGCAAACTTAAAATAAATGATTATACCATGTGTATCCGTGCACATACTCAAATATCAAGGGTTCACGGTCTAATTACGTCTTGAGTCTGTTCTTCTAACATGCAATTGTTATGGAACACTAATATATATGAAATTAGTTCTTCATCTATAAATGATTGTCAAGTAAATCAAGTATGTCCATCAAACAACATTGTCATATTTCTTGACCATTGTGCTTCCTTAATTCATTCATTTTAATGTATAAATAATTTATATCTTTTATTATATGCATTATTTGCATATACATACGTTACTTTAAATAAAAAAGGATATATTAACAATATATAGGTTAGAAACCAGAAAATGCGGGGTTACTGAATTTGTTTGTGGACAAATTTATCTGGTGGTAACAACGCCACGTATTGTTAAATATTTTATTAAAGATCAAGTATATTTTATCTATGCACATCGCATGGTATGTCATACCGATTGAGAAAGTATGCTTTTGTAGTTGTGTCTTTATACGATCTTCTACACCAAAAATTAAAAATCAATAATTGACGCATAATTTTTCTTATAAGGTTATTAACGATTAATTATGCTCTATGCTTGATTTTATTAATACAAATAATACTATAAGTTTGAGTTGATGGTAGGTAAGCCTTGTCCCCGGTAAAGCTAAACATTGAAAGAGATACGGGTTTATCTCGTTCGAGGAGGTATAGTTGTTAAGTAGACTTTCGTCTCGTCACCTAACCTGGAGGTTGCTCCACCAACTCTCACATGTAGTATATTTTGTATCTAAAATAATCAAGTCATGAACATGTGTTTTATCATATATTATATATTTTATATAAAAAAAAATGAGAAAACTATTTACACCGTATTTGTTTTTCAAACATATTATACTTGATCGAGTTTGTTGCCATAAATATTATTGACAAAAATTATTTGTTAAGGTAAACTAGATGCTAAAATTATGAATAAAGCATCTACGCATGGCTGTGCGCATAGCGTTAATATTCATTCGTCAATATCTCTATAGATATTTAAAAAATCAATATTTCACTTTATAATATTTTTCACCTCATGGAGCTATGAATATAAAAAAAAAAAAAAAAAAAAAAAAAAAAAAAAAAAATTGGCGATGCTTCAAAAAGCTTTAAATGAGCGGTTAAGTCTCAAGCTACAATACTTATATCAGTCGAATACGAATTATAATTCCGTAATTTTAATTACCTCTTGGTTGAGGCTGTGGAAAAGTGACTGATGAGGCAATGATAAAAAAAAATCCACGTGGTACGCCTCAATATATTATTGCAACAAAATATCGAGCGCGTATATCAATTCGATATGAATATTATGAATTGGTTTTTTGTATTATTGTAGCTGAGTAAAATAATGAGATATTATACATGTAATATCACTCCCGTCCAATTGGTCTAGCTTCATGAAGCATGCATTGCGTTATAAAATAACCATGGTCGCAATGATAAAATTATGGACGTGGAAATGAAAAAATATCTGGTAAATATCGTATTAATAATTTTAACTAAAGTAGAATAAAAGTGGTGCATCACATGAAATATGAAGGTAAAATTATTGACAATGAGCATGCTCAAAATCGTGAATAACTATTTCGCATATGAAAGGCCATCAAGCCTAAATATTGTCATATACATGCCCAAATATTTTGATGACCTTCACCATGTCAATCGAAGACTAAATTATGAATTTTATGGCCCATTACAATTGATACATTGAGATGTGTTCAAATCATGACATAAATAAAGGCGAATAATGCATGTCTCGCACATTTTGCTACATGCACATTATAATATAAAAGATAATATTTCTCTAATTTGAACTTAGCGAAGGCGAACGTTAAGGCAATATTTGGTACAACAATTATATTTTTAATGCTTTATCCAGAAGAAATATACTTAGAATAATAGAGAATTTCTCTATATGATTATATATACTTTAATCTTAGAATGAAATCTCGACTTCAGCTTCTGGAATATAAAAGGCATATTAAAATGAATGTCGTCATAAATCAAATCATCTACTGACATTCATAAAGTGAAGTGATCGTTTCGATTATCCATAATCATCAATAATGCGAAAAATATTATAAATTCGCATGGACATTCTTTATGAAACCTTATTTCTTATTAGCCGGTAATTATCTCAAGGCAAATCAATAAAAGACTTATATTGATTTAACTCTCCATTAAGCATATTATAAGATGCATTGAGCCCCTAATTGGCCTAATAGGGGTTTTATTTATAACATACAAGATGCAAATGTTAATATAAAAGAGTGACAAAATCATATGTTCTAGCATTAAAAGTTCGTATAGAAAATGATGTCCACATGCAATAAAATGCAGAAGAACCACCAAATGCTTAAGGTGTAAAAGACCAGATATTGTATTTTTAAATTACTTGCAAAGATTTGTTGCAATGTTACATATGATGTCTCGTCCATGTGAACATGAGGGGAGAATCAAAATGAGTTATTGATTAATGCATTGCACTCTTTTTCCCTTAGCTGTGGTTTTATCCTACTGGGTTTTACATGCGAGGTTTTTAACGAGGCGAACCTAACAATATTAATACTCCATTATCAAATTAATTAGTGTATTGTATTATTTTCTCCTTAGCTATGGTTTTATCCCACCGGGTTTTCCTAGCAAGGTTTTAAATGAGACAATTCTATCGATATCATACTTTGTATCAACATTGATGAGAATGATGTACTCTTTTTCCTTTGCTGAATTTTTCCCCACAGAATTTTTCTCAGTAAAGATTTTAACGAGACATATTCTTTTAGCAAGTGTCATCCGAGGAGGAGTGTTGTAAATGTAATGGAAAAATGGATGACTCTTCCTATCCCAACCTTATATAACACTTATTTAATTGTTAGTTAATATTGTATTATATGTAAGAGTAATTTGTATCATTTGGTTTTTATCTCATTATGACCAAATCGGTTATATAAAGGGGCTCTCTCCGTGTAATATACACACCATGTTGGAATGAAAAGTTCTCATATTTTTTCCCATCTATTCTCTTGTTCTATTTTTTAGTTCTTTGTTTACTTCCTTGCTTTAGTTCTTATTAGTTTTACAACAAAGATATGGGTTTGGAAATCGAAGTGTCATGTGAGAGATGTTTATATGGGGGGTGGGGCAAATTGAGATTGTATTTAAGTAGATAAGGATTTAAATTCAGATTTGCACATAATGTGCTAGTAAAATCGAAAATTTTAAGGAGGGGATGGGGTTTGCCCTTGCTTTAACTAATGCAATGCTATACACATGAGTTCGAGCCGCGACAACTACATTATATCATTCAACTACTTTGGAAATGTTGGGAAAGGTACTCCCAATCATCTCTCCCCAACATCTCTCGTGAGACTAGTCAGTCTCTAATCGGAAAAGGAGCCCATGGGGACAACATAGACCTCCCAAAAAAAAAAAAAAAAACTCATCCACATATACCGTCAAACACAGATCCCGAGGCACATAACATGGTCGGTGAAGCATTTTGACTTCCAAACATTTTTCCCAACAAAAATGAAGAATACATCTTTTGTGGTTGGAAAATGATTGGTTGATATAATTTTGATACCTAGATTTGAGACACCTTATTTCGTTGTCCTTTGGATCTTGCAGAATTTTGTTTTTCGAGGTGCATCTAAAGGACAACAACAATTATGTGGTAAAACTAAGTGTTCAAAGTTAGTTACGTTAGCACTTCCATTTGTGGATTTGGTTGTTTTTGTTGGATCCGATGTGGGTTTTTTTATTTTTATTTATTTATTTATTTATTTATTTCAGAGAGGAGATGTGGTGTTGAGGGTTTTCTCGTGATCCAATGGGGGTGGTTTCAGTATTGCTGGGTCTGGTTGTAGACTTAGTGTTGTTGCTAATGAGGTAAAGTTTATTTTTTATTTTTTGCTAATGTTAAAAAAGAAAAGAAAGTGAATGTTGGGCGGTAAAGCAACAACAATTATATAAAATGAACGTAGCAGAAATGAGAATGCTTAGGTGAATGTGTGGTAAAACTTGTAAAGATATAATAAGAAATATAGAAATTCAAAGACAAGTAGGAGTAGCACCAATTGATACAAAGATTAGGGAAGGGCGGTTGCGATGGTTTGATCACTTGCAAAGACGGCCTACAAATGCTACAATTAGAAAACTTGACTCAATAGAAACTGCAAAAATTCGAGAAGGTATGAGCAGACCAAAGTTAACATAGGATGCATTAATTAGGAGGGATTTGACAAGTTTGCAAAGCTCACCATCAATTGCACTTAATCGAGCACAATGGAAAAGTTTGATCCATGTAGCCGACCCAATTAATTTGGGACTGAGACTATGTTGTTATTGTTGTTGTTGATTTGTGTTGATTTGAGAGGTTTTTGGTGGTGGGTTTTGATTTCGAGGGTGTGATTTTGTTTTCAGACTAATGTTGATGATTCTGCAACTGCAACCAAAACAGGTTAAGTTAGAAAAACTCTTATATTTTTTTATATTTTGTGTAGATTAAATGAGCTTCTCACATTCGCAAAAAAGACAACTTTTTGGATGATTGTGGTTGTGATTGATGTGGTAGTGTTTGTTTTATATAATGAAACATATATTGCCCAATAGATTGTATGTGGCGGTAGCGCGATTGGGTGTCTATGAATTCTTTGATCTGCATATTGTTTTGAGTTGCTCAATAGTAGTCATTTTGCTGTTTGATTGATGATTGCTATATGTGTCGCCGATGCCTTCAATTGCAACTAAGTTGCTGTAACCATTAGGTGGATGTTTGAATTGTTTCCTTGTGCATGAGGGTTTGATGGGATCAAAGGTTGCCTCCTTTCAACAATATCAAATCCTCAATTCCAAATTAGTCGAGGTAACAGGGTTGGCTACATGGATCAAACTCTTCATCTCGTCCTATTTAATGAAGTTGAGGGCGCGCCTTCCATAATTCTTTAAACCCTCATAATTAAAGCATCCCAAATTGACTTCATTCTACCTCTTTACAACTTATTTAATATCTATTGCGTCGGGTTTTCTACTTAGGGCATATCGCCGCCATCTTTGAATGTGCAAACCATCACAACCACCCTTTCTCTAATTTTTGCTTGAATTGATGCTACATACTCATTTTATTTGAATTTCTTTATTTATTATTCTATTTTTGCATTACCACATCTCTCTAAGTATCCTCATTGCTACACTCATTTTATGTTTGTGTTGTTTATTTACCACCCAACAATTACTTCCGTGAAACATAGCTAGCTTAACTGCGGTCATATAGAATTTACTTCCATAAAGGTTGCATCCTTTTAAAAAAGAAACTAAAATAGAAAAGGTAAATGATTTAACCAGCTTAAGGCTTGAGCTGAAGGAAAGTGATAGAAACTGTAGACTGTAGGATTGGTTCCCTGTGGGGAATTTCATGAAAAAGACCGAGTAATAAGTATGAAAATGTTAAAACAGAAGATTTGGAATGTTTATCAAAGGTGTTTTATCCCAACAGAATATCCATGCAGTTTGATGGAGGGCATAAACTTGTAGATGCCTTGTAATTTGGTTTTTGGCTTCTTCTTTTTTTTTTGTTTTTTTTTTTTATTGTAGTGTTCACTTTCCTTAGGAGTGATCAGTTTGAAAAAGATCAAGTCATTGGACATAGAAAATGTTTTTGTATCAGTTTGGAGATCTTCCTCTTGGATTAAATTGTCGAAACACTTCTGCGCTTTCTCTGTTTGTGATCTGGTTTAAAGATGAAACCCTTGGTTTGATGGGGCTCAGTTTTTCTTGAACTTGCTTGCTGTTGATGTTTCTTGTGCTTGTTTTGGAGTCTTTTATGTTCTCCTTTTGCAGCTCTTCCTGCATTTAAAGTGGACTTCTTGCCCTTGTGTATTACCATTCTGTTCCAAGTGTTATTATAAATTTGTTGGGGCCGGCTACATGGATCAAACTCTTCCATTGCGCTCGATTTAGTTCAATTGATGGTGTGCTTTCCAAATCATTTAAATCCCTCCTAATTAATGCGTTCCAAGTTAGCCGATCCATCCCTACCTCATCGAATTTCTCCAGTTTATATCGAGACGAGTTTTCTAGTGAGACATTGTAGGTCGTCTTTGGAATTATCCAATCCACCACAATCGCCCTTCCCTAATTTATGTATTTCTTCATCCATGATCAGGCAAAGAAATTTGCTTTCTCGGTCTTTTTACCGACTCTTTGTGGAATCTTGGAAACAATGGAAAGGGATCCAAGAATGCTTAGGTAGTGTATTCAACATGGATCAAATCAATACAATCGTACTCCACAATAATCTTTCTGAAAAATCCTCTCTAAGAAGGTTGTTTGCTTTCTTAGCAAAGGAAGATCTAAGTAGAGCATGGGCGAAAACCCATCTTGCATCCTGCTATATTGGCCATACAAGCTATTTTCTTCTCATTATCTGTAATTGGCAGGTTCATGCGAAGTTGGTAATCCCACTCTCCATTTTATTCATTTTTCTCAAAGTTTTTCTTTTCCATGGCATGATCTAACAAGTCTCAATCAACTATATCACATGTTTTGGCCAAATCTAATATTTCCATTATGACAGCCTTCATTCTTTGACTACTTCACATTGGAACACATTTGGAATGTTTTTTTTTTCCTTCAAAAAATCTAATTGCGTTCATCATTGGTAATATGCAATATTTTTTTCAGCCTATTGCCAAGCACTTTAGGTTCATAATACTAATAGTATACAGACTTTTAACTATGCTATTGACGGCCTACAAATGCCCCAACTAGAAAACTTGACTCAATAGAAACTGTAGAAATTCGACGAGGTAGGGGTAGACCAAAGTTAACATGGGATGCATTAATTAGGAAGGATTTGAATGGTTTGCAAAGCTCACCATCAGTTGCACTTAATCGAGCACAATGGAAAAGTTTTTAATCCATGTAGCCGACCCCAGATAATTTGGGACTGAGGCTATGTTGTTGTTGTTGTTGTTGTTGTTGTATTGGATATAAAATGAAGATTCGGAATTAATTTTCTTGGGTATTTGACATAGTACACACAACTTATTTGTGCTAATTCTCATTTTAGTGGTAACTTTTCCAGCCTAATCATCATCTTCTTGGTTTCTCTGACTTGAAATTTTATGGAAAAACTTGGAGTTAGCATCACCTTCTTATAGCCATTTTTCACGTTTCTTGTTTTTCTGCTAGATTAAACCAAATGTTTGTCACTTCCACTTTCTAAGGTGTCTCTTGGCATCTTTTAACTTTTGCATAAATTGAAACCTCTCTGGCCCTCCCAAACTTGATGCTAGTAAGTTCTACACCATTGTGTCGCCACACTTCTGAAGTCCCGATTTTCAATCTGATTTTAAAATCTGAAGTACCCCATGAAGGTTTCTATCTGTCAAGAAATGATATGAAGTAATTCAAGGAAGTGCCTCTTGTCTATCAAATGATGCAATCAAGAATTTAAATATGCTCGTAGTCAACCTGGATTTCCACTCTTAATTTGCATCTGTTTCTTCTAAATTTCTGATTGTATTAAACTTGCTCTTTATTCATGTTTTGTGTCAGATAATGGTCCTTAGCATAAATAGCTTCTCCTTTTCTCAATTGTTTAGATTTAACAGGACCCCTTAAAATCTTCTTTTGAAAGTGAGTGCTAACAGAATTGTGAAGCATAAGTGAGGGACATTTTGATGACTGTTCTCCCAATGCTCCCATATCTGTTTCATGGCTTTTGATGTCTGTTCTAGGGACTCCTACAAGTTTTCCTGATCATGAGGGACATTTTCCTTTCTTCTATCTTTGAAGCATTGATCAATTTATAGCTTATAATATTAATTAATATTTATTGTATTTTCGTTTTACATAATTATTGTTTAAAGTTCTAAAGCTTTGACACATGAAGTCAAATCATGTGGAGTGGTTATTTCAATTTTCTGAAAGTTTAATTTATTTAGGAATTTGAGTTTTTACTACTATGTATTTATTAGAAGCTTGTCGATGTAGGGCTAGGCCTAAGATAACTTGAGATACTTTGATTAGAAATGATTTAAAGGATTTTGAAAGCAAGTCATCAAGGGCATTGAATCAAGCGGAGTGGAAGAATTTGATCCATGTAGCCGAAACCAAATAATTTGGGATTGTTGTTGCACTATGTTTGGGTGGTACTTTCAAAATTATTTTGACGCTTAGTTGGATTGCTTTTTTTTTTTTTTTCCTTGAAGTATTTAATACCATTGCTTGAGTGCAGCAAAATGTGCATGGATTTGTGTAGAATCCCAGGACTCATCTATTTCTGTTTTCTTGAAGCAAAATGTTCATTGTTGAGGCCATGAACATGGATTTTCTTGATTTCAATCAGATATCCAACAACTGTGGTATGCTGCATTACAATGCCAAGGGTCTCTTGAAAGCAGCTATTCGGAGGGAGTACCCGGTGATTCTATTTGAGCATGTGTTGCTTTATAACCTCAAGAAGAGGATTCCCAATGAAGAGAATATATCGACGAATGCCCCAGCATTGTTTGATTACATGTCAACCAATGGTCACAAACGTTTATGTCAACATGAATATGTGTTTTGTGTTAAACTGATTACTTGTGTCCCGAAAAGATATTATGAACACGTAAGCTCATTTGCGACATCAAACATCAAATTAATAGACATGATTTTATTTGCTGTGCCCCAATTAATCTTAATGTAGCATTTTCATGTCAAGATTTATTAAGTAATTGCAAGCAAGGGAAAAGAAGGGTGAAAACTGGAAAGGTTTACTAGATAGAACCTGAAGACAAGTTAAGCAATTTAGCAAAGTATTATTTTTTTTTTCTATTATTGAAGTTGTGTACTCTTCTCTTTGTTATCATATTCGTGGTTAAGCATACATTTCTTAATTATCTTCATTCATGTTCTTTAAGTATTTTTCTTCTTCATGAGTCGTTACCATTCGTATTATATGCTTTTCCCTTCAAGAACACATCTAATGGTTCTTGGTTGCATTTGTTCATATCATTTTATTGGTCTCTTCATGTTTTTTCTGAATATGGTTTTATTTCTATCGACTTTTATAATGCCAAATATTCCAATAATAACCTTGTTTCGATAAATTAGTATACGAAATTACGGGTAAAATGTAGTTTACTACCTCAATTACCTTGTAGGGATTAGTCCTCACCTAGTTTCTATTCGAAGCTTTGATGGTTGCACTAGAACATTTATGGCATTTAATAGAGGTTTTAAAACCCCTATTAAATAAAGTGTTATTAAATGTCATGTGAAAATGTGTTATGTTTTAATTTTTAATACATGTATTACATAGAGGTTTTTTAAAACTCATATCGATTAGGTGTTATTTAATAACACCCCCTTTAATAAGGGTTTAAAAACCTCTATTAAATACCGAAATTGTTCTAGTGTTGGCATATACCTCGCGAAAGACTAGTCGAGCTCTTTAAGATCAGGAATGAAAAAGTTGCTTAAGAAAAGCCTGGTAACACTAGGGAAGATGTGATAAGACTCACAACATAGGCATGAATTACTTACTCCAAGAGGTCTTTACAACAAGTTAGGAGACATGTTGGCCATGCAGTCCATCCACCAGGACCACCACTGCACACAACTTGTACTGGTTCATCTTAGTGAGTCCTTAATTCTCACTTTCTCCTTCCCTTCTATGCTACTTTGCTTGGACCAAGCTTTACACACAACATGCCCAACTCATGCCCAATGCCCACTAACCTTCTTTAAGTGCCCGGTCTTCCTTAGCCTGCGTTACCAACACCAACCTTGATGGGTATTGGTACTGCATTCTTTCTCTAAAGCTCCTGCCTCACCAAAATGCGGAATCTAAATTGAGGTCACGAAGTACCCACTTTAAGGTCACCTTGTAGGACCCAACATGGAAGTGTGTCCTTTCTTACCTTTTAAAAAAGAGAAATTTGCTTGGATGAATCCCACTCTCATTTTCATATGCTCTTATTGCCTTCTTTTTCCCGTTTCTGACACCATCAGGTTTTTTTCCTTGTAGATTCTTTTTTTATTTTACTAGTTGTTGATGCCGTGCTCCACACATACGTGAAATACTCAATTCTTAACTCTCTGCCTTATATCTCCATCTCGCTAACATGTTTTTCTCCCTCTCTCTACTTTTTTTCTCTCAATTTTAGAGTGAAATTTGAGTTTCTTAAAACTACCCAAAAAGGCTTCATCATGGAAAGTTTCCCAAAATATTTTTATTTTCTCATTTGTCCCTTGTTCCTAGTGGAAGCTAGCCTCTAATTAATCCATCTAAAGAAATGGTGCATTTAAGAGCACAAGGATTTAGGATTTGGATATGGTATATGTGACTCATGCACATAATTGGCTAAAATTTGTTTATATACTTATTCATATATTTTCAGATCAATATTTTGTGTGGAGAGACCCTTAAAATCTTCTTAAAATGTTAAGAAAGCAGCCAATCGCTTCCTTTTCCCTATTTAATTACTTGATATGATAGTCGACTCTAACTAATTTTGGATTAAGGCTTTGTTGCTAGTATCTAACATGTAAACATTCTAAAGCATAATAAAATAGATCAAGTAGAGTTTTACCTGCGGAAGTCATTATCTTGTTTATCTTCTCTACGCCAAAGTCTCAACACCAAAGTCTATCACCCTCATAAACCTTAATTTTTGTACACTTGTTTGATGGTACAAGTGCCCTTTTATAGGCTTGATGGAGAACCATTGTACATCAATTAGGACATATTTCCTTCCATGTACCACGAGCATTACTAATTTATTTTATATGATTCATAAAGCATAATGTCTGTGTCAAAGACTTAATTTACTTCAAATCATTAATAAGCATAAGTGTGCACATGTAAAATACATTTAGCACATGAAAATGAGATCTCATGACATAAACATAATCATAATAAAATCTCAAATTATAAATATTTAAGATTTACAACCAAGGCTCATTCTGTCGACATGTTCTTTAAACGCCTTTGGTGGTAATCCTTTCGTTAGGGGATCAGTAACCATTAGACATGTGCTAATATGTTCAAATGACATTTTTTTTCTTTTGAACTTCCTCTTTAACTACAAAATATTTATCTCCATGTGTTTAGCGCCAGTTGAATAGCGATCATTATTGGAGAAAAATACAGCTGCAGAGTTATCACAGTAAATCTTCAAAGGCTTAGAAATTGAGTTCATAATACCAAGCCCTGAAATGAAGTTCCTCAACCATAATCCTTGATTTGTAGCTTCAAAACAAGCTACAAACTCAGCTTCCATAGTAGAAGCAGCTGTAACTGTCTGCTTAGCGCTCTTCCAAGAGATTGCTCTATTAGCCAAAAGAAAAACATACTCGAAAGTAGACTTTCTGGTGTCAAGACAACCAGCAAAATCTGCGTCTGAATAACCAACGACTTCGATATTATCAGACTTTCTATAAGTGAGCATGTAATCTTGTGTCCCTTGTACATACCGTAAAACCTTTTTTGCAACTCGCCAATGATCCATGCCAGGGTTACTTTGGCAACGTCCTAACATGCCAACAGCAAAACTGATATCCGGCCTGATACAAGTTTGGGCGTACATCAAACTTCCCACAGCTGAAGCGTATGGAATATTTTTCATTTCATCACGTTCCCAATCATTTTTAGGACATTGCATAAGGCCGAATTTGTCTCCTTTTTGTATAGGAGCAACACTCGCTGAGCATTTATCCATATTAAATTTCTCTAGAATTTTTTTAATATATGACTTTTAAGACAATCCCAATAAGCCGTGTGATCTATCTCGAAGAATTTCGATTCCAATCACGTAATGTGCCTCACCCATGTCTTTTATTTCGAAGTTCTAAGAGAGAAATTATTTGGTATCATAGAGTAAACCAAGATCACTACTAGCAAGCAAAATATCATCAACATATAAAATCAAAAATATGAACTTGCTCCCACTAACCTTCAGATATATGCATCGATCAACGATATTTTCTTTAAATCCGAAGGATGTTATGGTATCATTAAACTTAATATACCATTAGTGAGAAGCTTGTTTAAGTCCATATATTGATTTCTTAAGTTTGGAAACTAAGTGTTTTTCCCTTCTTCTATGAACCCTTTAGCTAGGCTGATTCATATGGACTTCTTCATCTAAACTCCCATTTAAAAAAGTGGTTTTTACACCCATTTGATGTAATTCCAAGTTAAAATGAGCCACCAATGCCATTATGATTCTAAAAGAGTCTTTTTTAGATACAAGTGAAAACGTCTCTGTATAATCAATGCCTTCTTTCTGAGTAGAACCTTTGGCTACAAGTCTAGCTTTGTATCGTTCGATATTGCCTTTAGAATCACGTTTAATTTTAAAAACCTATTTACATCCAATAGGTTTAAAATTCTGAGGCAATTCGACGAGGTCCCAGACTTTATTTTGATCCATTGATTTTAACTCATCTTTCATGGCATCAATCCATTTTAGAGACTCATTAGTTTTGATGGCTTCGTCATAAGAAATTGGATCTTTAGTATTTATAGCAATATCGTAATTAGATTCTTGTAAGTACACCACGTAATCATCAGGTATAGCAGATTTCCTCACTCTTTGAGGTCTTTGTAATGCTAGTCCCCGTGACTCGCTAATGCGTGTATTAATAGTGATCTCGATGTTTTCTTGATGAGAAGAATTTGTAGGAGTAATTTCTTTTATTTTCACATGTGTGAATTATCACTCCCACTGATTTCACCATTTTCGATGAATCTGACATTTCTAGTTTCAACAATCTTTGTGATATGGTTAGGACTGTAAATTCTATAGCTTTTGGATTTAACAGAGTAACCAATAAAGTAACCACTGATCACTCTAAAATCCAACTTTCTTTATTGTGGATTATAAATTCTAGCCTCTGCTGAACAACCCCAAATATGGAGATGTTTTAAGCTAGGTTTCCTTCCGGTCCACAACTCAAAAGGAGTTTTAGGAACTAACTTGCTACGAATCCTATTTAATATGTATGCAGCAGTTTTCAAGGCTTCCATCCATAATGATTTAGGAAATGTAGAATTACTTAACATACTCTTAACCATGTCCATTAATGTTCGATTACTCCGTTCAACTACACCATTCTGCTAAGGCATACCGGGCATTGGTATCGAGCACAAATGTCATGTTTTTCAAGAAGTTTAGCAAAAGGACCAAGACATTGTTTGACTCCATCATATCTACCATAGTATTCACCACCTCTGTCAGAACGGATGATTTTAATCTTTCGATCTAATTGTCTTTCAAACCTCAGTAATGTATACTTTTAAAGCATCCACTGCCTGAGACTTTTCATGCAACAAATAGATATATCCGTATCGTGAATAATCGTCAATGAAAGTAATAAAATATTTCTCACCAGATAAAAATGAAGTGTTAAATGGTTCACATATGTCTGTATGAATAACTTTAAGGAGTTTGCTACTTCTTGTAGCACCTTTCTTATTATATTTGGTTTATTTTCCCTTAATACAATCCACACATAAATCAAGATCAGAAAAATCTAATTTATGCAATATCTCATGCTTCACCAACCTTTGCAATCTTTCTTTAGATATGTGGCCCAGACATTTATGCCACAAATCTGAAGAAAGCTCATTACGTTTACAAAAAAATAGTAGATCAGAAATAGAAATTTCCCTCTCTGATTTGCATAAATTCCGTCTCTAATTGAAATCCGCAACGGAACAAAGACAGAATAAATTCCGTCTCTGAAATCGTCGACGCTGACTCATTCAGAAATGGAAATGCGATTCCGTTTCTGATTTAGAGACGAATTAGAGACGGAATAAATTCCGTTTCTGATTAGAGACGGATTAGAGACGGAAATTAGAAACAGAACAGAGACGGAACAGAAATGGAAATTTTTCAAAATGGTGCAATTGTAATTGCATTCCGTCTCTGATTCCGTCTCTAATTAGCAACGGATCAGAGACGGAATGCATTATTTCCGTCTCTGATCCGTTGCTGATTCATGCATCTATTCCTCGAAAATTAGAGACGGAATAGCGACGGAATACAAAACACCTGAAAAAAGATCAAAAAGAAAAAAAATCACTAAATTATACAAACAATAATAGGAATATAAACAATATTATGGGTGAACTACGTATCATCGCAAGCACAAGTGTATGAGCCAAACACAACATAAATAAGGTAGTTAAGAAAAAGAAATTCATCATTATCCAGAAGGAACATGGTGTTAATTAGCAAATTATCTCTCGCTCTAAACAATGACATGAAATTTAGTTCTAGATTAACACAAACAAGAGTCAATTGTCTTCGATGCTCTAAAAAATTAAGAAGACGCTATACTAAATGAAATTAAAGTAAACTGAAACAAAAGATAGAACACAAATTAAAAGTAAAGAAAACTAAAATAAAAGACTCAATAAACAATGTGTAATGGAAGTATGATAAATAAATGATACAAGACAAGTACCAATTTTCATAAGTACTTCAATATTAATAATTATTTCTTTTTAGAGACAAGTGATGTTCATGATCTTCAACACATTATTACAATGAATGCATTCTGAAAAAAATTCTAACTCTTAATTTCCTACAAAGTACTTAGCAAAGTTTCTCCTAAAACTAGGGGTTTTAACTAATAGAATGACTATACAGCATACACACACAAACACATGTCATTATTGATTGCACCCATCCTCGAGCACCAGATACAGGATACTAACACCGTTACACTGCCATTATATGCCACTAACAGTGTAGCTTCCCACCAAAACACAAGGGCAACATCGTAATTTTTGCACACCTCCAACATTCTTCCAAGTTCCTATTAACTCAGATATAATTGCCAACATATTTCAGAATTACAAGTAATATCAACACAAAAAGCACAACCTCTTCAGTATTCAATCTAAACATTTTATTTAACTAAACAATATATCCCTAAAACAACTGTGGTAAAAGTTAGCAAGCCCAAAAATGAAATATATTTTTCACTAGGAACAAAAGCTACTGGTATACAAAATTATGAAAACGAAAGGAAAGGTAAGAATAAAACCTGACTGTGATGGTTCCATTCTCGAGACACAATCCTTGTTCAAACTTTGTGCAACACCCTGAAATTGAAAACAAGGTATTCAAGGAAAAAACAATCAAACGCTAAAACAGAAAACTAAATTACTAAAGCCAACCTTACTTCTGAAAAGGACTAATGCAACTGCTATAAAAGTTAAAATTAGGAAAATTAATAATAAAAAAATTGGTTCTTAGTACTCTAGTTAGTTGTAATCTGGAAAATGCAGCGAACGTGTATAAAATCAAAGTAACTGAGGTACATAAATCATTATACTTTATTAAGTAAACCTATTGGAATTCAAGAGGTTAACATATTTTGCCCCTGAAAACTGAAAGAGATAAACTAGTGGAGATATAACGCAAGACTTACTTGAGAAGATAAATAGGAACCAAAGCAATACCTGAAGCTTCACAACTTCATGATAGAAGGAGCGCATTGTGTAGTTCCCAGATATGTCCTTCCTGACATGGAGAAATTTAAAGTTGGAAACTTGAAATAATGAAGACCAAGAAAAGAGATGAACTTACTTTATCTAAAAAGAAAAGAGATGAATTTATGTAAGTTTTTCTACAATTATTATTTTCTAAAAGTTGTCAATTCTAAATGCAAAAGTTCACAAGAATCAAATAATACAAAATTATTTGGGTCTTCGACTATTTCAAGTAAGCATTACTCTTGACACTCTATTCATCATATAACAAGATAAAATCTTAAAAAGCACAACTCAATTTTAATATATAAAGTACATAGTATGAGGTTTAAGTAGTTGGTAATTCATTCATATTTCTTAAGCACATGGTTCATATTCATAGCGTAGTCTTTACCTCGATATTTTACAATATTATTTTAATCTATAAGCATGAAGCATTGCTTCTTTTACTTTTTGTCTCCATTGAACATCAACGGAATTCTTTTCTGCCTTCAATTTTAACTCTGCTAGCTAAAAGATTTAAATTATTCACTGTACCATGGATGGTGAACACGGATGGCATTCCCAATTTCAAGCCCAACATCACCACATGTCTTGGAGCTGAAAATAATGATCCTCCTTTCCTCACTATCCATAAGCATTTCACGATCCCGCAGGCGTTGGGAACTCTGTGAGATAATGTCAATGACAAATCAGTATTAACTTATCTTGAAAAGTGATATATGTATACAATTTGCATACAGATGCATGTATCAACAACCACTGGTTTTTCAAAGCCAATTAAACATAATGAGTCAATGATCTGTGACCTCCTATGTAAGTTGAAACTGAAATTTTGTAAGTTGCAATAAAAAATTAAAAAGAAACAACTAAATTACTCCTAAATTTAACAGGTAACAGCTAATTGAAGTCATGGTAATCTGGTGGTTTGTCATGCATTATTATAAGATAATTTTCAGTATTACAATATCATCACTTGTACACATACTCTGATCATGTTAAATATACCCCTGATTGTGTAAGAGCGATTGCCATGATCGATGCCGCTTCCATGACCCATGACAGAGGATTCCACATGAATGCCAAGAATTTGAGTATCGTACTTTCCTGAAAACATGATCATAAAACAACTAGTTGAGGATATCAAACTTGTGAAGTGAAGATTAAAAGGAAATGGGGAAGAAAAACATAAACTATCGAATGAACTATATCACGCAGACCTTCTTCTCTTCGAGTTTGTTGTATCCAAACAGCTGTAAGCGTTCCTTAACTTCATTGGACCTGAGTCCCTCTCGCGTGCACTTAAGATTTTCAAAAACTCATTCAATAGGGATATTTTCCTGAAACAAATACCTTACGAAATTATAAATAAACCACCAATCATATATGGCTAAGAAAAAATGTTCGTCCCAGTTGAAGGTATGAATTATTACCATATTGACCACTTCCCTGCCAACAGCTTCAAGAGCAATTGATTTCTTCTCATCCATTTTTGTTTATCTTATGACCGTTTGTACGCAACAAATCTGTAAAACCAAAAATAGAAAACGAGCGATTTTCTAACACTCACTCCAAGATCCAGAGCTTTTCTAATTGTCTCAGCACTGTCGTGGCAAGGGCTTCGGAGATGGCGAGGTACAGCGACGAACGGCGGCGAACAGACCCGACGGCAAACCCGGCAGACGGCGACGGCAGACCCGACGGCCTCGTCGCAGCCTCAATCGCAGCGACGACGTATCTCGGTGAGAGAGAGAGAGTTGACGGTGAGTGAGATTCCGGTGAGAGAGAGCGGTGAGAGAGAGAGAGTGGTGGACGGTCCGTGAGAGAGAGCGGTGACAGAGAGAGCGGTGATATCTGCCGTCGAGAGAGGTTTTCGGAGAGACAGAGAATCGGGAGAGAGAGGGATTTTTCGGGAGATCGGAGAGACAGAGAATCGGGAGAGAGAAGGATTTTTTGGGAGATAGGGTTTTCGGAAAGAGAGAGAATCGGGAGAGAGAGGGAGCGTTGTGTGGGGATAGGGTTGCTATTTTGTCTTTGAATCATCGAGATCGAGGATGCACAAATCTCGAGATTTGATGAACGGTTATAAAAAAAAAAAAAAAGTTTTTGTGGGAATGTTGGCGCCATTATTTAGAGACAGAATTAAATTCCGTCTCTATTTCCGTCTCTGATCTCTCTCTATTCCGTCTCTGAATTAGTCCGTCTCAATTCCGTCTCTAACCACTTTTTTTAGCAACGGAACTTAATTTCGTTGCTAATTTCGTTTCTAAATATCATTTTTCTTGTAGTGTCTTTTATTTCCAACATTATGATGCACAGATAAAAGGGTTTGGGCAAAATGATCATGAAGACGTAATTTATATAAGCCACCAAAAACGTGATCCGAAACCGATAACAACTGAGTTTTTGGACAAAATAAAGGATTTATCTTGAAAGTTGAAGGAATAACCTTCAAAATCAAGTCTAGGTAAGGAAACTAAATTTCGAGAAAGACTTGGAATATAAAGAGTATCTTGAAGGTCTAAAACAACTCAAGAATGTAAATGTAGATGGTAGATTCCGACTGCTTTAACTGGAGCTTTGTTTCGATTTCTCATTAGGATGAACTTCTCGTTTTCCTTTATGGTTCGGGTCATAAGGTATCCCTGCATCGTGTTGGAAATATGAACAATAACACCCGAGTCAATCCACCAAGTATTAGAAGGAACTTCAGTAAGATTTGATTCGAAACAAACATTAATGTAATTAATACCTTTCTTTTCGAACGAATTCTTTCGTTTATAGCAATCTTTCTGTACATGTCTGACCTTCCTACAAAAGCGACATTCAGCTTTTCGTTCCTTCTCATAAGATTTGGCAGACTTATTATTAGACTTCGGTTCACCACGTTTGAAGCCTTTGTCTTTTTTACTAGCTCCTTGAGTCATGAGATTAGCTGAGTTCAATTCTTGTTGTTTAAATCTTGCCTCCTCTTGCGCAAGCATACTGGACAATTCATTAACATTCCACTTGTCCTTGATAGTGTTATAGTTAATTTGAAATGACCCATATTGAGAAGGCAAGGAGTTCAATATGAACTGGGCGATGAAAGATTCATCAACATTTATTCCAAGTCTTTGGCGCTTAGCAGCAAGATTTGTCATTTCAAGTACGTGTTCATGCATACTACATGTACCAGTAAACTATCTCGTGGTTACTTCAACCATTTCCAGCAAGAGACTTATCAACTCTTCTGAACCTCTCATCCACAATTGTCATCAGTTCTTTAGCATTTTCAGTTCGTGAAAGAGAAGTCTTGATGTTTGCCGCAACGATCCTTCGTATAAACATAACACAAAGTCTATTCTAGCATTCCCGAGATTTATAGGAAGTTTTTTCCTCAGCACTGCTAGTTACAGTAATAGCAGCGGGTTTCTCGGAAAGTAATGCAAAATCAAGATCCAATACACCTAAGTGAAATTGGACTTGTTCTCGCCATTCTGAGAAATTAGTCCCATTAAGAATAGGAACAGACGATGCTTGCGAAGAAGTGACAGGGGGACAGATGCTGCGGTGGAAAGAAATTTATTGTTATTATGTATATCAATATAGCAGATAGAAAAATTCACGATTTAGCAGTATTATGTTTTTCCTTTGGGTAAAAACACATTGCTCTTAAAATTAAATGTACGGTACCTTTGGGTATCCGTTACATTTTTATTTTATATTTGATTTATTTATTTATTAATTTAATTTATCATAAAATTATAATGAATTAATAAGTAACGTACATAACTAAAAAATGTGGTGCACCTTTGGGCCTACCATAAAATTTTTAATAATGTGTGTTTCATAAATATAGTTAGGTCACTTTGGTGACAACTAACTCATTAAAAAAAATTATGAATTATCAAGTTCATCACAATATATAAATCATTATGTTTTATATGTATATTTATTTTATTTATTTTACTTAAATTATTATTATTTAATAACACAAAAATGCACTGCTCGTAAGAGTTGGTGGGACAACCTCCAGGTTGAGTAACGAGATGAAAGTCTACTTAGCAACCATGCCTCCTCGAACGGGATAACCCGTCTCCCTTTCAATGTTTAGCTTTACCGGGGACAAGGCTTACCCACTATCAACTAAAATTTATAGTATATCATTTTAGTGTTGATTAAAAAATAATAATTTCATATATATAAGATTCAAGCTTAAAGTCAGAAAAGAATGACAGAATGGAATAATTTTTATTCAGCCATTTTGGCGTGTTTAAATAGAAAATTACAGAGTAAATGCTTTACATAAAAATAGCAACTAATTGATCCTAATTGATCCTAATTGATCCTAATTGATCCTATCTTATCAAAACATATTACAGGATCCTAATTGATCCTAATTGATCCTATCTTATCAAAACAGATTACAGCTATTAAAAAATTGATTATACGGCTAATTACTTCTAATTCTAATTAATTACAAATAGAATAAATATACTAAATAACAATCCTAATAATTATGTTAATATTCTCGACACCCCTCCTCGAGCTGGAGAATAGATATCGATCATTCCCAGCTTGGATAGAAACCCTTCGAACATAGCAGTAAAAAGTCCCTTAGTAAGAACATCAGCTAGCTGCTCAGATGATGGAACAAAGGGTATGCAGATATCGCCGTTTTCCAGTTTCTCCTTGATGAAATGTCGATCTATTTCGACATGTTTTGTCCGATCATCGCACAGATTTCGAGCAATATTGATTGCCGATTTGTTGTCGCAGTACAACCTCATCGGTTTATCTCCTTCAACCTTGATCTTCCGAAGCCATAACAACTCACATACTCCTTGAGCCATAGCTCTGAACTCGGACTTCGCACTGCTTCGAGAAACAACTGGTTGTTTCTTGCTCCTCCAAGTAACTAAGTTGCCCCAGACAAAGGAGCAATAGCCGGTGGTAGATCTCCTGTATGTAGAACTTCCGCCCCAATCAGCATCAGTGAAGATCTCCACTCTTCGGCTCCCATTCTTTGAAAACATAATTCCTTTACCCGGGCTTCCTTTCAAGTAATGAAGAATCCGATGAACAGCCTTGGACTGTTTTTCTGATGGACAATGCATAAACTGACTAACCAAGCTCACTGCAAACGCAATATCTGGCCTTGTATGCGCCAAATAAATTAGCTTCCCCACCAGCTTCGATACCGGTTCTTGTCCACAACCTCAGCACCATCTAATTTTTCGAGTTTCTGATTCGGATCGACAGGAGTTGCCACTGGTTTACATCCTAGCAATCCAGTCTCTTTCAAGAGATCAAGAACATATTTTCTTTGTGAGATAACTATTCCTTTTGAGGATCTAGCCACCTCCATTCCAAGAAAATATTTGAGCTGTCCTAGATCTTTGACTTCAAACTGGTTGGATAAGAAGTTCTTCAGTGACTCCAACTCTACTATGTCATCTCATGTCATCACAATGTCATCTACATACACAATTAAAATAGCAATTTTACCATGATTGTGTTTGTAGAACATCGTGTGATCTGAATGAGCTTGAGTGTAACCACATTGTTTCACAGTTCTCGTGAATCTTTCGAACCATGCCCTCGGAGATTGTTTCAATCCATATATGGATTTCTTTAGCTTACATACTCTGCCATCCTTCTTTAGCTCATCAAAGCCTGGTGGAGCTTCCATATACACCTCCTCCTCTAGTTCGTCGTTTAAGAACGCGTTCTTCACATCAAACTGTCTGAGAGGCCAATCTAGATTAGCGGCTAACGAGAGAAGAACACGTACGGTGTTTAGTTTGGCCACAGGAGCGAAGGTTTCCTCGTAGTCAAGACCGTATGTCTGAGTGAAGCCTCGTGCTACGAGTCGAGCCTTGTATCTCTCAACCGAGCCATCAGCATGGTATTTTATGGTAAACACCCACTTGCTGCCTACACATTTTTTTCCTTCGGGTAAAGAGGTAAGATCCCACGTGTCATTCTTCTTCAGGGCCTTCAACTCCTCAAAGACCGCCTCTCTCCATCTCGGAACCTCTAGAGCTTCATGTATCGACTTAGGTAGTTCATCATTCATAATCCTGGTGGAAAAGGCTTTGAAATCTGGTGAGAGCTTATGATAAGATACAAAATTGGATATTGGATGTTTTGTGGTACATGATCTGACACCTTTGCGTAAGGCTATGGGTTCAAAGAAATCTGTAGAAGGTTCTAAATTTGGAAGAGAAGTAGGAGAAAGAGCAGTCGTACCTTGGACCTCGGTAGAGTCCGATGATTGGCCCACCTCGGAAGCTGGTGGAATATTACTTGGTTGAGTCCTCCTTTTAGAATAAACACGAAGTTCAGTAGGTGGTTCCAAGTTGTTTTCTACCTGGGTCTCACGAGGTTGTGAATTTATAGGTTGTGAAATTCTAGGATTAGTTACAGAAATAATTGATTCCACTGAACTATTTTCAACCGATTTTGGCAAAGATATTTGTTCCCAAAAACTCATTTCAGAATCATTCTCCCCCGGAATTGAGTTTTTTTCAAAAAAAGGTTGTTTTTCAAAAAAAGTGACATCCATACTTACGTACGTAATATTTTCCAGATTTAGGATCAAAACATTTATACCCTTTTTGTGTTGGTGAAAAACCAAGAAATATGCATTTATGTGCCCGGGGATCAAGCTTTCCTCTATTATGGCCGTGTATATGAACAAAAGCAATGCAACCAAAAATTTTAGGTGTTAAATCAGTGAACGATCTATTTTCGGGAAACATATTCTTTAGTGCTTGCAAAGGAGTGATATAATTAAGAACTCTTGTAGGCATTCGATTAATCAGATAAGCTGCAGTTAAGAGCGCTCCATTCCAAAAATGATTAGGAACATTCATAGCAAATAATAACGCCCTAGACACCTCTAATAAATGCCTATTTTTCCTCTCAGCCACTCCATTTTGTCGGGGAGTATCAACGCAAGAACTGTGATGAATAATTCCTTTTTCTTTCAAAAAATCACCTAAGATTGCATTAAAATATTCTCGGCCATTATCGGTTCTAAGAGCTTGAATATTAGTATGAAACTGAGTATTAATCAAAGAGTGAAAATTTTTGAAAACATTTGCGGCCTCGGATTTTTCCTTTAGAAGATAAATCCATGCGACTCTAGTGTGATCATCAATGAATGTGATGAACCATCTAGAACCTGAGGCAATTTTTACTCTTGAAGGGCCCCAAATATCACTATGCGCGAGTGAAAACGGTTTTGATGGCATATACTTCAAAGAAGGATAAACAGATCTATGATGTTTTGCCAACTCACAAACTTCACAACAAAAAGATGAAATGTCTTTATTTTTAAAAAGATTTGGAAACAAATATTTCAAGTAATTAAAACTGGGATGGCCTAACCTATAATGCCACAACATTATGTCATTCTCGCAAGACAAGGTAGTTAAACATCTTGGTTTCTGAACTTGTTCATCTGAAGGATTTTCCGAGACCAAGTGATAGAGTCCATCAACTTCCTTAGCATTGCCAATCATCTTCCCCGAACAAGGGTCCTGAAATTCAAATCCAGCAAATGTTATTGTAGCAATACATTTGCAATCATGAATAATACGACTAACAAAGATGAGATTGCAAGAAATCTTTGGAACATGTAGGACATTTAGTAATGTAAGAGATGGAGACATAATAATAGAGCCTTTTCCAGCAATAGAGGTTAGAGAACCATCGGCAATTTTAACTTTCAAATTTCCAGATAAAGGATAATATGTCGAGAATATGGAGGAACTACCAGTCATATGATCGGTTACCCCTGAATCTATGATCCAAGGGTTTAATTTGGAGCCGTCTGTGAAAGTTGTAGGGTAAGTACCTTTTTTAGCTAAAGAAGAAGAGGCGATGTAAGATGATGAGTTAGGAGTGTTGGATACAATTGAATGAGAACTCATTAGTTGATACAATTGCTCTAGCTGTTCTTTGCTGAAGGCAGACGTCTCTGAGGCAGATTTCGGCTCTATGGAAGTGTCTTCGGATGAGGCATGAAAAACCTTTGAATCACGAGGATTCCGGTTAGATGAAGGGTTCTCGGCTGGCTTTCCATGCAGCTTCCAACATTTGGCCTTAACATGCCCTGGCTTGTTGCAATGCTCGCAGATTGGCCGGTCTTTATCGCTGCGACGGTCGTTGCGGCGTGGTGGCTGACTAGAGAACATGGCAAAAGGCTCGGTGGGAGCTGGTGAGTGTCCTCCGAGCATGACGGTCCGCCGGCTCTCCTCTCTTTTGACCTCGACAAAGACTTATCTAGTACTCGGTAGTGGATCACGACCAAGAATGCGTCCTCTCACTTCATCTAATTCCTTATTAAGGCCGACGAGGAATTCGAAGACACGTTCTTTTTCCACCATTTTCTGAAACAAAGCCCTGTCCTTCGCACAGCTCCACTCATAATCGCTGAACATATCTACCTCTTGCCACAAGGTTTTTAAGTCAGTATAATATTGAGTGACAGTTTTCTCACCTTGTTTTAGCCTCCATAGCCGAGTTTTTAGCTCAAACCACTGTCCTGCATTCCCGAGATCAGAATAAGTCTCGTTCACAGCAGTCCAAATGTCATGAGCAGTAGGTAGGAAGAGATAGGTTATTCCTACACTCGAGTCCATAGAATTTATGAGCCAAGACATGATCATCGAATTCTTTGCCTCCCATTTTTCAGAACCTTCATCTTTCTCAGTGGGTCTCGCATTGGTACCTGTAAGATAGTCGAATTTTCCACGGTCTCGAATGAACAGTTTCACCAATTGGGACCACTGTAGGAAATTGTTTCCATCCAGCTTGTGAGAAGTGATGGAAAGGTTTTGGAAAGATTCAGTGGTTAAGGGAATTGAGGGTGAGCGAATAGAGCTCATAGAATCGATACCAGAGGTATCATCAGAGGGTTTAGCCATTTAGGCTCTGATACCATAAAGTCAGAAAAGAATGACGGAATGGAATAATTTTTATTCAGCCATTTTGGCGTGTTTAAATAGAAAATTACAGAGTAAATGCTTTACATAAAAATAGCAACTAATTGATCCTAATTGATCCTAATTGATCCTAATTGATCCTATCTTATCAAAATAGATTACAGGATCCTAATTGATCCTAATTGATCCTAATTGATCATATCTTATCAAAACAGATTACAGCTATTAAAAAACCGATTATACAGCTAATTACTTCTAATTCTAATTAATTACAAATAGAATAAATATACTAAATAACAATCCTAATAATTATGTTAATATTCTCGACAAAGCTTTATGTCAAACATTATGTTTCCATTATATTTTCTTTATCATTTATATTTTTATTATAGTTTATAGTTTTTTTTAAATATCTTTAATGTTTATTCTTTATTGACTTTTATGTAAGGGAAAACTCAAGAGTCCTATATTTAAATAGTTCTAATCGTGTTTTATGAGATGAATAATAAAAAAAACCAAAATAATTAATTAAGAAAGAAAATCAAGAGTCAATCATAAATATATAACAAAATTATTTGTAATATTTATTAAATGAGTAAGAAAAAACATGAATATTTTAAAAGAAATGAATGTATTTTTTTTTACATATAAGCAACATGTTATTTATATAATTAGAATTTTCATTAAATAATAAAATATTTCTATTAACTTGATTCAAGGCATATCATGAAATTGTACTTAAAATGAATCCAAGTTATCCAACACAACAATATAAAAAAAAAGTAGTGACTTAATATATATATATATGGGTACACATATATCAAATCCATAAGAAACAAACAACTAAATACACAATCGGATGATTAGATCAAATCAAGCCTAGTTTGATTATGCATGCATATACTTGATGAAATTTATCTTTAACAAAATCAAATTAGATCATGGTACGCATCAACATAATTGAAGGACTTGTCTATCTTAAACTAGAGTTGTAGCAAAAAAAAAAAAGATAAAGGCGTGTCCATGATATTCAATTTATTTAACCGACTAGACATTGAAAATCATAACTTTAAAATAAGGTAAAACACAAACAGTTAGTATTAGACAAGATATTGAATTTGTCATCAAGAAAACTTTGACGGCAAACTAATTGACCAAGGTTGATTTATCTCTAACTTCGTCACGGCCAATCTAACATCAAACTAGATCATAAGATAAAAGACAAAACAATTCGTGAAAAACTCTATTGATCTAGTAGGCTCCGATACCACATGTAAACATTCTAAAGCATAATGAAATAGATCAAGTAGAGTTTTACCTGCGGAAGCCATTATCTTGTTTATCTTCTCTACGCCAAAGTCTCAACACCAAATTCTATCACCTTCGTAAACCTTAATTTTTGTACATTTGTTTGATGGTACAAGTGTCATTTTATAGGCTTGAGGGAGAACCATTGGACTTCCCACAGTAACACCAATTTCCATCAAATTGGTAACCTAAAAGAGAAGCTTAATGGACATAAAAGTAATTAAAATGTAAGTTACATATCTTGGCTATTATATAAATAAATTATGAGGCAAATAATGGTCCAACATAACATGGTATGAATTTATAGGAAAAATGACCTTTACTATTAGAGTAGGAAATATTTATGTGTCGGACGCATATTTTGTTTAACTGTTTATTATTGAAAACCTTGTAATTTTATTCTTGCAACCCTTGATAGTTTAATTTTCTTTTTAATTTTTATGGGTACATAAGAAGGTAATCCTATTTAATTCCTAGCTTAATGAATAGTTTAGAATGCTATTTTAATACCATGACTAAGCCTTAAACCAAATTAGTTGGATCTCCTACATGGATCAAAGTCAAATTCTTCCACCTTGCTAGATTTAATGCCTTGACATTCTGCTTTCAAAAACTTTTAAACTCTTCTTAATTAATGCATCCCCTATTTATCTTAGATGTACTCTTGTACTGTCGAATTTCAACTTACTGCATCGAGTTTTATTATTGGGCATTTGCAAAAGAATCAAGATTGCCATTTTAATAAGTCATAATTGATTCTTAACCAAAAACAAAAATAAAAAATAATCCGCAAACAAAAAACATAATTATCTAAATAATGTGGATTATCCAGCTTCGTCACGATGAACTCATCTATCTTTCCCCTTTGGTTTGCCCTTTAGGAGTCCATTAATGGTATTTTAACATACTGTGTGAGTGAGAACAAAGGAAAAAAGTGATGTGAATGAGCAAACCTTAGTGGGTTCACTTTTTCCTCTAAAAAGGCCAGACAATGTTATAAAATTTCTATGAAATGATGGTCATTCAAAAAGAGGATTAAGTTTTATATGTGGGTGATCTGTTTGTTGGATTATGGGGTCTACATATATTTAATAGCATAAATCATGATTTATTGGGTCCATAGGGATCACTGACATCTATTCTTTTAATTATAACTCCAAAAAAGTTCTCTTGGCTTCATTCTCATTATTAGCCTAATTATTTACTTAGATTATGCTTAAAGCTTACCCAAATAAACTTAGTCTAGAAGAGGTCAATCTTTGATTTATTTGTTTCTCTCTTTAGCTTCTCTTCCACTATTTTTTATTTTTATTTTTATTTTTTACTTCAAAGTTCAATGCAAGAACTTCATAAAATGCATTAAATCTTGCAGAATAGAAGAGTTTGATCCATGTAGCGAACCCAACTAATTGTGATTGAAGATTTGTTGTATAAAGCATAACTAAGAAGGAAAAATATTGCATACTTCTGAGACATTCATTTACTACAAAATTCTTGGAGTCTTTTGGTCATACTCCTTGCATTTCTAGAGAATATATATCATGATCTTAGGTATATCTCCTATTAAATTCCAAAAATGAAAATATCGCAAAGCGCAAGATATAGATCGAAAAGGTTGGGCAAGATACATTTAATTTGATTCCTGCACTTACTACATGATTGTTAGAGTTTGTGTAATCATACATTAAGGTGCGTACACATATATTAATTTTTATTGAACATATTTGAAGAAATGTTAGGGGTATACCCCAATTAATTTGGGACTGAGGCTATATTATTGTTGTTGTTGTTGTTGTTGTAGATTCGAAGAAATGTTAACAAAATCTTGTGTCAAGATCGAGTATATCTTAAGCACTTTGTTGCATAATCTTTCATGGTTCTGAGAATCAAAAAGAAGGGTATACGGAAAATTAAAACGTATATTCAGAAAGATATTGTTATTTGCGCATTCATCATTCTATTTCGGTCTAACTAATGAAAAAAAAAAAAAAAACGCAAGCTTTATGTTTTTTGCAAAAGTAGGAAAAAAATATTGATTTTGTCAAGCATACCGCTAACTCCGAATATTCTTTCAATTTTAGCTTGGTAGAGAAAATTGGTTTTCTTATCTTCAAAGGCAGTTAACTCAGTCCACTATGATTGCACTATACTGCTCTTTGACGATTAGAAAATTGTTTTTTATACCCGAATTTCTTCGTGTCCCTAAAATTAACTGAATGCTGAGAGTTGATGTTGTAATTAACAAAATAAAAAGTTGATAGTCAAAAAAATAAATTAATTAATTAAAAGCTGTTGCTCTTTATGCTAAAAAATCATCAAGTTTGTGCTCTTTTTCATGTAGTTGATCGTTCTATTTTAGCAACCAAGCCTGGAATTGAAAAACCAAACAAAATATGATTTCAATGACAGATATACATTAATTGGGGGTTTAATTAATTAACTAGATGTTTCTGCCTGCCTCACAAGATTGTGATTTAAGGCAGATTTGTCTGAATGGGGCCATTCAAGTTGTGGCCTTCATGTGCATCATGTTAAATAAAATAGGTGTACTATTTGGATCTCTTTTACTTGGTAGGGTCATAGACAGTCTCTTATCTTTTCTTTCTCATATATAAAAGCTAACCTCCTCTTTAAAAGATATAAAGGAAAGGCATATATATTCTGACCATTTGGGTCAGGGAATAAAGCTAAGCTAGGCTATCCCTTGTGTCCTTGTCACTCCCAAGACATATATATATATATATAATATAATTCAAGAGCTGTGCCGTACATACTGAGAATAACTAGGACATCAAACTCATACAATCCCCTTTTGCATCGTCATTTGTACATCAAATCACGTATTTCATGTAATTCAATGTACGTCTGACGACACGAAAGAGATTATGTGTGTTTGATGTATCAATTGATGCCAAATACTAGCATTTTTGATGAATTAAGTAGAGAATCGTCAAAGTTGACTCTTTAATACTGGGGTATCATTCCTTAATTTCCTTTCTTTCAAATCCCCAAGAGCTTAAATTATACATACAAGACACCTAATATGAAAATAAAAAGCAGGCAAGCAACATTAGAAAAAGTGGAAACTTATATTTACATATGTTATTATAATCATATTGGCAGTTGTGCCTTCCACGTCCAAAAGCTTATATATCGTCATTTTCTTTGCTCCAACCCAATAGGACTTTTGTTGACAGTTGCCCTTCTTTTGAATTATAAAATTACAAATCATGCATACATATGTAATTTATATAAATGAACTAGTAAATATTCCTCCTAACATTAACAACTAGCTAGGTAGCATAAATATTGATGCTTTTTGCCTTTTTGAACATAAATTTACAAAGTGCTCAATAACAACAAAAACACATCTTCCTCATAATCTTTTGATCTCTTCCAAAGTGAATGAATTCAAGTCTCTTTTCACCCTTGCCGATGATCCTCCTCGTGATGTATAGTGACTTGATCAAACAAGGAATTATATATATACATGGACTTATGAATGCTTTTCTTGTTGAACAAATATTACTATGTAAGTTGCTTCTGACAATCCGTCTTTCTTTGTTGGGCGTCTACACTCACACAAAGGAGCTTTTTGGGAATTCTTTCTTTTTACATGAATTTGTGCCGATGAATGACGTGCTCTAACTTCATAAACTTATATAGCCTTTTTGTGTTCTTTTTTTTTTTCGAATGCAAAAAAAGAGAAAAAAAAAAGCCATATATATAGAAAGATCCCTTTTTTCCTTTGTTGTTATACTGGTCTTCTCATTAATACTTGGAAGGCCAATAAATATACAAAAATCCAATATCCCAAGCTTTGACATTTTTTTCTTGCTGCCTGTTCATAAATAATACAATACATATTAGAACAACCAAGTCAAAAGAGTAGAGAAAGAATGTTCCATATATTTTTTTTTTTACATATAAACCAGTTTTTGTTAGTATACATATATGCTACATATATTGCACTATTTGATTCTGTTTGTCTGTTTTTCATCAGCCAGTTATTGCTCTTTTCATGTATGTGTTTTCTTGCCTAACCTTCAATTTGAAGGGAAGAAAGTCAGGTTGATATATGAATAAGAATGCCTAATGTTTGATTACCTGAGAAGCAGATGTTAGAGTGACAGAAGCTGATGTGGTAGACAATGTTGAGAGGCCAACATTGTATGTCATGGTGAGGTCTGGTTCATAGAGGCCATAGTTTCTCTCCGACGTCGGACCGGGCTTCATGTCTTCATTGAACAAAGCAAATAGATAAACCTCTAGTCTCTGGTTTGGTCTCAGAGGTGTTCCCTCATTTCTCAGTTGCCTCTTCAACAAATTGTTGTTATAAACAGCAGCATTTTCAATGGTTGCGCCGATTTCGTTAACATCACCTTTTGATGGCCACCCAGTTTCGGAAACCTAACTTCAATCCCATTGAAGCCCATTCTTGCCATAGCAAAAATTACTGCATCAACTTGAGCATACATCATGTTGTCATAGTGTAGCTTGGTGAAGGGATCGTCCATGCCTGGATTTGGATTGAAAAGCACATAGTTCAAAGACACCTTATTAGGGTCATCTTTGTAGGCAAAGTAGGGATAGGCATTGATCCAAAAGGGTGCTTTGGTGCTGTACAGGAACTGCAAAAACTGGCTCATTATTCCTACCATTTCTCCTTTGAAGCTACCCGCCGATGGTGGATACGAATTTTCGAGAACCGCTAGAGAATTTGCGGTTGACACTTTGATGAAGGAATCTAGGCCTAGTTGAACAAGTGCACCATGAATGCTGACCATTGCAGGAACCACATTTGCAATTAGATTCATGTCATTAGTGGTGAAAATCTCATTCCCTACAGCGATACCAGTGATCCTCGTGGAAGGGAAGTATGGTTTAATATTAGTGAGTACCCAATTAAGAGCTTGTTGAGGATCTATAATAGTGCTTAGCATTTCATTTTCTACAGTTACAATGAGATCAATGCCGGAGTTTGCGAAAGCCGTTAGCACTTGAGGATTGGTGTCATAGATTCTTGTTCTGTTGATCTTTAGAGAAGTTAAGAGAGCGATCACCTTCTCCGGTGCTGGTAAATTGTTCCCTACCTGCCCATAGTTGATGCCTAGAGATGTAACTCTTTGTAGCAAACCAAAATCTGCAAACAAAATCACACATTCATCAATTTAACATAATATTTGTACATATATATATATAGCATCTCAATCGAAAATTACTTGGGAACAGCTACATGGATCATACTTTTTTCTACTCTGCTCGATAACATAATATTTGTACAAAAAAAACTATAGAAAGAAAGAGCCACCTGATGAAGAGCAAATGATAAATGCTAGTAGGAGAGAGTTGATGAAAGTAGAAATGGTTGCTTTGGAGATGAAGAAAGCCATGGGTGGGGAGAGAAGATAGAAGAGAGAAAGGGAAGGAGTATAGAGAGTTTGAGAGGATTATATAGTGCAACAAAAGCATGCAAGGAGAGAGAGAATTATCTAGCAAATAAGAATTCTTTTCTTTTCTTGTATGCTTTTTTTTTGTTTTTGTGTGTTGTGTGTGTTGGGTATGGTTTTTTTTTTTTTTTTAATTGTTTGTGTACATATATAGTTTTCTAATCTTTGTTTCTCTTTGTAAAGAAGGCTACTTGTTATTCTCTTTTGGGGGACTTGGCTTTGTCAAGACAAGGACGCCAACCCTACAATCATACGTGGCTTACACATGAAAGTTACCTTGGTTTTGCACTTTCTTCATTGGAAAGAAAACGGGAGGCTGCTCAAAAATATATATGTATGCAAGGTCATAGAAGACGGTGTATTTTACTTTTATTTTTTTTGGTTTCTCACATGGCATATGTTGCTAACTGTGTTGACTAATCTACATTTAAGTTTAAAATCGAGACCTTATTTAAAAGAACCGAGTTTCTAGCCACTCGGACTAATTAGTTGTGATTAGTGACCATGTATTTTAGAGATAAATATATATTTTCAACAATGCCCATTTTTGAAAATTTGGGTTGCATGGTTAATTCACTGTGACTTAGGTAAATTGATTAAAAATACAATGTAGGGAAAAAGTGATTATATGAGCATCTCTATTGTCCAACTACAAAACTCTATTTAGGGTTTTATTTTACAATTTTGTCGCATCAAATTTTATTTCTCTTCCAATCACAAATTTTATTTCTACTCAAAAACTTTATTTTTTATTATTCATTTTTGTTATTTATTTGTATTAATTTTAATAAATTATTTAATCAATAAAAAAACTAAGAAAAAACATATTCATATTGATAATTTTTTTAAAAGAAAAAATAAAAAAGAAAAGAACATTATTTTAAAAGTTCAATGAACAGTGGAACTTTAAATTTGGAGTTCAATTGGAGATGTTCTACGTAATTTTACTATAGAGTACATGACAAGCAAAAAAGTGATTGAACGTGTTATGTGATTGCAAATGACTAGAAGAAGTTTTATTCTTTAATCACATGGGTCGTCTAAAGTTTGTTATAGAAATTAAGCCCTTAGAATTAGATTGCTTTAGCCCCTGGTGGAAAGCTACATATGTACAACATTTTCAAATCTATCATGCATTAGGTATTGATGGGAAGCTTTGTAATCAATTTTAAACATTTAAAGAGTTAATTAGCATTATCAACTTTACTCAACAACAAACTGACTCGAATAGACACTTAACAACATAACCATTCAAACAAATTTTCACTTAATTAATAACATAACAATTCAAGCAAACTTTCAATCTCGTCACTAGAACAATTAAATAAGATAACAACAAGTTTTCTTTTATGTAATACATGTATTAAAAATTAAAACAAACATTTTCACATTACATTTAATAACATTCGTGTAGGAGTAGGAACATACCAAACTAATAATTAAACCTACAACTTTAATTATACCTTTGATATAATCAGATATTGATAGTGTAGCATTATATTTATTGTTTTAAGAAGCCATTATGCATATCAAAGCATATCTGATAAGATGAACATGACATCATTTGCCAAAAATAAGATTTGAAGAAGTTGCATTCATGAAAAGTATATATGAATATTCAAGGCTAGGGTCGAATCTCATAGCTAGATCTAATTGCCAGCCTAGATGGTAGTCAAGAAAGATTTAAACTTTGATATAGAGTTTATATATGTACATTAAACATATAATTCCTCCATATTATGAGGAAAATAATATTTGTCCTTTACATTTGTATTTGCATGCACATGGGTTCCATGCACACACCTAAAGAGAGCAATGCACAACGTACATAAAATAGTCATCTCTCCACTCATCATGCATGCATTTTAAAATCAGCCATTTAGAGCCGAAAGCACTAGACAGCGTTCGACTAATATTGCCATCTTTTGATTTGGCTAGCCAGCTCTAGCTAGCTAGGTGGTTCAACCTGATTTTCTACAAAAGAGTTCAATAATTTATAGATCTCATATAGGTATATAGTCTGATGAGTGAATCTTTTATTTATTTTTATATTTTTTGGTCACAAGTTTATAAGTGAATCTATTGGAATGAATGAACAAGTTAAAGGCAAGCATGGTACGAAATTACAAAAGCTAATTAATTAAATACCCTCAATGTATAACCGACCAAATTAATGAAGAACAATTAAGGGAGCTTCCTTGTAATTAGTCTCAATATTGTAGTGCTTAGGTCCCATTACTTTAAAAAAAAAAAAAACCTTAGGATCCATTACTTTATTATTATCTTCGTTAACTTGATTATTATTGTGTGTAGATTCGTCAACATTTATAATTTGTGGTGTAGTTATCATTATACACTTAAAATAAGCATCGGACTGACCTCAAAAAATAAAAGAGATATGCCTTGATTTCTAATATATATGTGTTAAGTTTGAAACTTATTAAGTACTCTCCCTCCGTTTCTTCATTAATTGGGTTTTTTGGTGGGGCCAACTAAGGACTCGAGGGATTAGTTAAGTTCACCATTAGAGCATCCGAAATTGTTATACTCAAAATGGGTATAGTGGAGTACCACCTAATCGTTATACTCAAAATGGGTATAGTGGAGTACCACCCGTCACTCTATTAAACTCTCTTATACTTCGGTATAATTAAACACTTTACTGCAAACTTTAATTAATGGGATCCACTACAATTATACACTTTTAATTGGGGTTTTTCAAAAAATAATGCCGCTTTAATTTTTTATTCACCAAATAGTGGGGTTTACTTTAAAATTTCAAAACTAATGTATAACTCCTTATCAAAAGGAGTTATTGATGATGAGTGGCATACATTGTTGGTGAGGTGGAAAGCACTTGCATGAATAGCTCATTTTGAAAATGAGCTATCTATATAAAATATGAAACTCTATGAATGACTCCTTTTGAAAATGAGCTATTTGTTCAACTCAAATATCACACATCGAGGTGGAGAACCCATACAAATGACACGTGCATATCGAGATGGACAACCCGTGTCACTCGCGTATCTCGAGGCAGACAACTCATGTAAACGACACTCACGCATATCGACGTGGACAACTCATGCAAACGTCACGCATGTATGTTGAGGTGGAGAATTCATGCAAATGTCAGTCACGTCTGTCGAGGTGGGTGACCCATGCAACCTCGTGCAACTCATGCAACCTATTGCAATCCATGCAAACCTCACGCACTTATCTCGAGGTGGATAACTCATACAACCTCGTCTAATCCATGCAAACCATGCAAAGGTCACGCACGTATTTTGAGGTGGACACCCCATGTAACATTGTAAAATCCAAGTAAATCATGCAAACGACTCGCACGGGTCTCGAGGTGGTAAAACCAATGCAAACGTCTCACACGTATCTCGTGGTTGACAACACATGGAAACGTCACGCACATATGTCGAGGTGGGCGAGCCATGCATCTTCGTGCAAACCATTCAAACGTCAAACACATATCTCGAGGTATGGACAACTCATGCAACGTCGTGCAATCCACGCAAACCATGCGAATGTAAAGCACATATTTCGAGGTAGACAACCCATGCAACCTGCTGCAGTCCATGCAAACCATCCAAATATCATACACGTAACTCGAGGTGGATAACTAATGCAAATGTCAAACATGTATCTCGAGGTGGACAATCCATGCAAATGTCATGCACATATCTCGAGGGGACAACTCATGCATATCCACTACAGACCATGCACCCCATGCAAACATCACGCACGTATCACGAGGCGGACAACCCATGCACCCCATGCGCTATTCGTGTGCTCTTTCCCACGTGGACATCCCACGTATATGTCCATGTATACCAGAAACAAGAATAGCGTCTTTTGAAAAGACTATATTGTTTGGCCAATCCACGTGGACATGGATTGATAACACGAATATCGTCTTTTCAAAAGGCGCTATTCGTGTTATTTGTCCAACGTGGATTGGACACATGAATAACACCTTTTGAAAAGACGTTATTCATGTGTCCATGTAGGCCGAAAATTCTTCATCCTCTTATAGCATCTTTTCAAAATGCGATTTACCTTATTTAACGAATAAAAAGAAAGTCCAACTTATTTTACTCATTTAAACCACTTTTCACTGTATGTTTGTAATTTTTTCCTTTTAATTTGTTGAAAACTAGACTTGAAAAAAAGTGTAAAACAATTTTTTGCGAGGCCCACGTGGGTAAGACCCACCTAACGATGAATGCATTGCACGCCCATTGCGATTGCCTTAATTTAACTAGGGTCAGTGGTGGTAGCTCGGATACCCTCAAACCTCGGCTATCCAAAAAAAAACACTAATATATGAATTTAAGAAAGGAAAATGCTACAATGACACTTAAAAATTGATAGGGTGATGCAGCGCGTGGGCCCCATGTGAAAACGCATCTTCGAAATATGTCCGTGCGCGCCTCGGATATACGCCCCGCGTGTTATGTACTGAGAACTATGCGTGCACACATATTTTCACGCGATGCCTACACGCAATGTCACCCAATGTGACCGGGTGTCATTGTAGTATCTTTCTTTAAGAAATAGATGTTTGGAGGCGAACTATTTAATTTCAATTACGCTAAATTTAAACATCACGGGATGTGTTCGCATGCATCTCATGTATTTGTAAACGACCTCAACAATTGTGTAACAAGATTTTTTGCATTATCAAAAAAAAAAAAATCTTATGAGAGAAGTAATGAATTTGTACATTAGGCATCCGATCAAAAAAAAATGTATTAGGAAGTAAATTTACCCTAGCTCTCTATTTTAGATGCGTGTCAAAGCTGCATAATCAAAGTCGCTTCCTAGTCACATCTCCCTCCTTAAGATTTTAATTAACCACTTACGTTACAATCAAGGCTTTTGGATAATGCAGACCGTTGAACATGTGCCAATGCCCAATTGTATTGTCAAAGTTGTACTGAATGTACACACGTGGAATACCATTAATTAATTAAAAGTGTTATTTAAGAGTCCAATTCCTATCTAACTTTAAATAACTCGTACTTTTTTATATATATCATAGAAAGAACTAGGTGAAATAAATAAACAGGGAAAAAAAGGAAAAAAAAAACAACCTTATATAATTAGAGTATATATTGATTGTAATTTGAGTTGAAAATTAAATTGAAGTTTATGTACTAAGTTACCTAAATTAAACACATGTATTTTCAGCTTAATTAACTTTTTTTTAGTACATATATAATTATTTAAACTTAAATCTATTTGAATTCATCAGTTTGGGCTCATAGAAGTTTTTTTAAAAAAATATTTACAAATATTTAAAGGGTATCAAAGAAATTTGACAAAACGTTGTACTTGCTTCAATTATTGCTTGAGGATGACTTTGAAATAAATCTATATAATTAAGCTTTTGTTGCACTAATATGTGCGTTGATGTCACATATGAGCACGTGTTTAGAGAGGATGCCGCCAAGAAAAACCCGATCCAAGACAACCACATGCATTATGAATTGCAAAGATATTAGAGCATCTACAATGGTATATAGTATGGAGTGGGGTGAAAATGGATCCACTTAGTGCACAATAGACATTCAACCAAAAAAAAAAAAAAAAACTCTTCAATATTGACTATGAATTGTGAATGTCTAGCTGATATGACAGAAAATCAAGGTAGAGATGTATATTTCTAAACATTGTGATATATATTCTCTCTATTACCACATCATTATTTCTTATTATATAAATTAATTAAAAAATAAAATAAAGGTCTTATCCTACACAAAAATAAATTAAAAAAATTAAAAAAAATCTCGATCTACATTGTGCATTGGAGATCGTTTTTTTAAGTTGAATGTCTATCCAGTTAAAATATGTGTTACATAGAATATTCATTCTCCCCATGAGGTGACACCAATATCTATAGTATAAATCCGCATTTAACATTTGGAGATGTTTTTATGTTCTGATTTGGTGTTGTTGGTTCAAGTGGTCTATATAAGAAAATGTCTAGATCACCGTTTTGAACCCTTTAATGGACACACGATTATTAATGTACATCAATTTTTGTATCGATACCTGAGTGCACACATATCGATCTGTATTTAAGAGAAATCAATATACAATCGGGTGTCTACTTTCGATATCCATTCATGTACTAGTACCCTTTAAATTGATGAGTTAGGAACAAATTAAAAAATACTATTGTAACGTCATCTTAATACACTTATATAACTGAAGTCATTATTACTAGTCAATATTTTACTTTTCAACTTTATCTTTCTTTTTGTTGTGGGCTCAAGAAACTTAAAAAAATAAAAATAAAAATAAAAAATTGTGATGATGATATGATGGCCACCTTATCCTTTGAAATCGGCCTCTTATTATATCACATGCTCAATAGCCATCATATAATATCCATGAAGCATGAAGGAGAACTATCTGTTAGTATTACTATGTTGATTCTAATAAATTATATGATCGAAGATGACTACTAAATTATATATGAATTAGATGCAAATAAAATTGAAACGAAAAAACATTGAAGTTAATGGAAACAACATGCATGATAGTGCAAACCTCAAAGTCATAATAAGAAAAATAATTATGACAACGCAGATATAAATACTTACATAAAAAAAAAAAAGAATTATGAATTATATATAAGAAATGAAAAAGTACGTAGTTATGCAAAAAGATCAAAATTATTAAAATTTATCTAAAGTCTTTAATATAGCGTCCTGATATGTTGTTTACAAATTGTATGTAATTCATCTAAATGGTAAGAAAATAATAAATAAAAATAACAAAAACCATTAAAATTAATCAAAAGCCCATGTCGAGAAATTCAGTTTTTAAGTCAAACTCTCGATTCTTTCTCATGAGCATACAAATACGATATATTTTAATTTATATGTGATACAAATTTAATTTTCGTAAATGCATGGGCTAATTGGTTGTGATTTTCTTTCTCACTTTTGTAAATCGTAACCATAGGATCACGCGTTCAACCTAGTTGATTTGATGTTAATGCGACACTACAAAGGATGTGTGTGTCTCATCAATGACCGCGGCCGAAATGTGGGATATAGTATTTATGACAAAGACGACGAGTTTTTCTCTTCTACTACACTCGTAAGGATATTTTCGATTTTATTTATTGGAAACACATTATTTCTCGTCTTATAAATATTATCTGTATATAATAGGTTATATTAGATAAATTCTTGTTCCTATCAAAAAAATTTAATTTTCGTAAATTAATTACAACAAAAACAACAATATAGCTAACCTCATATTCAAATTAATAGCAATAAATAATAATAAACTAGTAATTAATTTCTTGTTTAAAAACAAATAAGGAAATTAAGCAAAAGAGATTTGGTTGTTGAAATGTAATGGGAGAAGTAGGTGAGCATGCATGTCCAAATTAAAAAAAAAAAAAAAAAAAAAAAAAAAAAAAAAAAAAAAAAAAAAACAGAGACAAAGATGACGTGGGGTGGGGAACTCAAAGATCGCACTTGAGGTTTTGGCAAAACCCACAAAAAGTTGTTTGATAAGGTGAGTATATAAAGAATGAGAGGAAAAGCTAATTGATACGTGGTGATGAGTAAACTTAGGTCAATCATCATCCATCTTTATCCTCGAAACACTCTATCGCTGTTGACAACACTTGGAATTCTTTCTTTTTTTTCTTTTTTTTTTTTCCAGAAAGAATTCCAATTCATTTTTGTGCTATATATATAATTATATATAGACAGCCACCAACCAAGACCACACTTTCGCTTCCAATATTTGATCATATTTTAACTATAGTAAAATAAAGTATTGTCCCTATCAAAAAACTATATCTCATTTTTATTCATTACGACGAGTATTTTTTTTTCATATATATAATTTTTTTAGGATCTAGCTAGAATGAAAAATATCACTAAGTAACACTAAAAATCACATCAAGCCATGCAACGCATTTGTGCATGCATGCATTGGAATGCAGGCATACACGAATCTCGATACATAATGTATGGGTTGAGGCAATATTTATGGCCCATGTGGCCTTATTTGACTTCGGATGTGACTTTCGTGATGTCATTCTAGTATTTTCTTAGTTTGTCTAGGTTTATTTGAATATTCTATCTATATACAAAATATGTTTTAAAACCTAAGAGACTTAACTTAGTGACCTCATCAATAGAAGTGCAAATGAACAACTACTGAATATTCACTATCCAGCACAGACGTGTGCCTCAACCCTCAACTATTTCACTGGAATGTAATCATAAAAGAGTTTTAATCATTAATTAATCAACTATTTATTCTAAATTAACATGTATAGTTAATATGCACGTTTCTTTCATATGCAGTGAATTAAATATAGATTAATTATGAATTTACAATGGAAGCTAAATTTTTCTCAAGTTCTATCTTTGATGTGGGAGTTTAATTAGCTTAAGATCAAGTGCACAACTACGAAAATCATCTAACGACCAATTTTGACACAAATTGTTGAAGTCTGCAATGTAATACCACTCGATCGATCTGAGACATAATGGAATATATATTACTTTAACAAGTGTGCCCCAAGTAGGACACGTGGGTGCGACACGCACTCATCGTCCACCCTTTGATATACTTCAATATGCTTGTGCTTTGAGAATCAAGGGCAACTGGACAAATAATGTGTACATCACCGCACCTGAGTGTTCTACCTAGTGCACTGGAGTACTTTCCTAGTTGTAATCCTTTGGATATATATACTTCGAAACAGGTGTGTATATTTCCATGCCAAATTTATTGGATGGCAACTATAGGTGTCAAAAGTTCAACCTAATTATTTTCCGAATACTTATATTAATATAAAGGAAATATTTCCTATATGGTTTTTATTAATCCAAAATTTTAGTTTTTTTTTTCTTCTATGTAGCTCTTAATTTATTTATTTATTTATTTATTTATTTATTTATTTATTTGGCATTAAGATGAGGCAGAATTGCCTAGTTACATAGCAAGCATTCTGGAAAATGCGACACCCATTACATCATCATTAATATAAAACGAAAATAAACTCGGAGGACATGTCGAAAACTCATGAGACCCTATCAAATGGTGGGCCGCAAAGCTAGCTAACCAATTTGAAATAGAGATAAGTTCTTTTAGAAGCTAGTATTAGAGAACATGCGGCTTTGCAGCACAGATACTATAAGATTATGCAAAAGGAGCTTTGTAAATTAAAAGAATTAACGAAAACCATGCAAACCCCACCACCATCCACCACTTAACTTAAAGTTTAATATATAGATAGATAGATGATCCACTGAGCATGCATGCATGTGTCACCGACTTATCCGTTCTCATTCAACATGCAAAAACAAACAAAAAAGAAACTCATCCCTTCAAATTCAAAACAATTCTTTCAATCTAATCAACAAGCTAGTCTAGATGGCCATTTATATATGCACTTATAAATTTTAGTTGGTCAATAGCTTTACATATGTTTGTTTTTCGATCTTTATCACTTTATTTTTTTCCTTTCATGTAAATGGAAAGAAAGTGTGTAATGTTGGGTGACATCAAAAAGTGGGAAAGTTGGAAAGTAAATGCTTTTTATCAGAAGATACACAAAAATGGATACAAACATTTTAAAGTTCATGCAAGTGCATGTATGTGTGTATATATCTTATATCTTATATCTTATATATAATGAAAATACCCTTTAGGATTGTGGTGAAGTTAAAATAGTCTTCATTACAAGTTTACTCTTCTAAGTCAAGTATAACAAAATTTCTTTCCAAATCATGTCCTTACAACAAATAAGGGCATAAATGACTTTTTTTATTTTTTTCATGTTTAAAACAAACTAAATGTAATCCCTTAATGTGCACGATCAAGTATGGTGAGTTTCACGTGATAATTGATGAATAGAGGTAAGAAAAGATAACTAACTTCACTTGAGATAGTGAATAATTTTTTTAATTAAAATATTAAAAAATAAGAGATGATTAGGTAATTAAATTTCATTATTTCACACAATATATGCTAAGATTGTGCATCACGTGCGGTGCACATGTCCATTCACTAGTGTACATATGTGTGTGTGTGAAATTGAGGACTTTGTAAAGCAGTTCATCTGGAAACTTATCCAGAAAACTTTCACGACGTGGTTCGATCCGTTACTGTTAATTACGACGAGAAAAAATATGTTTTCCATTCTAATTATGACATTTCTTCGCAATGGAGCGTCCTCTAAAAGAAATAAGAAGCTGACGTTTAAACTCGAAATATCATCAACATATATATACTAAAATTTATAATATGAATTGATTATATGGTGACGTTTTAATGTTGCTCTAATCTCTCTTTTTTAAGACAAAAAAAATATAGATCTAGATGATGCTTGCTAAAATGTAATTCTATCAGTTTCGATATGCCAGATATATATCCCACAGAAGTTAAATCAAATAAAGTAATACTGATCACTAAAACTAGTACACGTGTATATAGGATACACTAACAACCAGTTGATTCGGGTGACAAAGAACTAATCATCAGTTAGTTCTCTTTCTATGCGAATATTTAGCTTTGGGTATTGTAAATTGAGCAAATTAAGTTAGAAGGTGATGAAGTCCAAGAATTAGCTTGCAAATTCTTGACAGAATAATGATGAAGTCCAAGAATTAGTTAGTTTGACAAGATAATAATGACCAAGAATTAGTTGCAAATTCTTGGAAAAATAGGAAAAGATATGACAGGATGACATTTTTGTAATTTTGGTGAAGTTCGGACGTTTGAGTTTTGGCGTTTCGGGGGTATGGGTTTATTGGAAACGACATGGAGATCACGACTCACATCTATGCTGTGACTACGGCGTTTTTCGGCAAAATTCCATCGTTTCGCCCTCCGAAACGAAAATTTTGCTATTTTAAGAAACTTTTGTTTCGCTTATAACTTTCATTAGGAATTTTCGTTTTTATTGCCGTTTGCGGCGTTTGTTTCTATTTTTCGTCTAATTTTCAATTTATGATTTTTTGAACTTTTTACTATTTTTAACAAATTTTAAAGTTTCGCTATTTAAGCGATTTATTGAGTGTAATTCATAGTTTTTGGTTGAAATAAAAGAATTTTTTAACTTTGACTTAAGTTCTGACCTAGATCGAATTGTTCGTGGATTCGTTCAACTGATTTAGAAGATCCCCGCTGCGTCAGAAGGGCCACCACCATCAATAAGACCATAAAAGGCCTGACACACATATTAAGGAGTTTTTGCCTGATTAATAGAATTTAGAGAAAAAATTCCCAAAAAAACACATCTGCTTAAATAATTCCCAATATAACACACTTAGTGCCACGTAGGATGCCACATGGGACTTGAGCGAGTAGTGATTGGGTGTGGGGAAAACGTGAGTGGAAATCACGTTTTAAGGGAAGTCGTGATTTCCACTCACGATTTCCCCAGAGTGTGGAAGTCGTGATCGCAAGTCACGACTTGTACTACGAGGGTTAAAAAAACAGAGGCCTCCTCTATACAAGAAAACCCGAAAAGAGTTGAACATAATCCATTCAAAGAATGATAATGGCTATTTAAAATGACTTAACATCATAAAAATCAAAGGCCAAGTTAATAACTAAACAATTAATGAAATGTTAATTGGAAAAATAAGTTTATATGCAATGGTATCGTCGCATTACACGTCGATTCATGTCTCGTCGTGGAGCTATTCTTTGAGGCATTGGTAAGTGCAATTTCATTTTTTCCCTCCATGAAGTTTCATATTGTTGTTTTCATTTTACTTTCACATACAAGTTCTTACATAGTTTATATGTAGGCACATGGAATGACATCGATCCATCGAGTTGACATTGGGTGATGACGTGTCGATTGCACGCATTAGAGATGTAGCCGCATCGACTTTTGACGATGCGCAAGCGAGCGATTATCGCATGCATAATGTGCCCACATCATTTGAAGCCTCTCATCATACTTCTCACGATGATACGCGTTCGAGGCATGGCACTCCGGTGTATACGTCTTCGATACCTCTCAATGAGCGTGACACTCCACATACTCCATCCGTTCCTCCCTACATGGCATTCGAGCACTGCGGAAGTCGTTCCATCTTCGCGCCATTTCAATACAACTCCAATAATGATGAATTTCTCTCGAGAGTACAAGTACACATGAAGGTGGAATACGTGATATCGATGATATTGAGAGAAGATGCTCAAAATCTTAGTGATATGGGCCGGTCGAATGTCCCATTAGCGTTGAATCGTAATGTTCGAGTTGTAAAGAGAACACGTTGTGGGACCTGGAAGTCATTATTTGGGGTCGGAGTAGGACTTGTGTGTAACAATAACAAGACTTCTTTTATTATTGCTTTGTACTCAATCACTTTGCAATTTTATGTATGTATGTTATGTTTGGATGTATGTATGTACTCATGCTTGTTTTAGTACTTCTATTTTGATGAATTGTTTTTTTTTCCTTTGTTGCATTGTTTGAAATAACTTTTTTTCCTTCGGTTTAAACACTCCAAACTTATTTTTCCAATTAACATTTCATTAATTGTTTAGTTATTAACTTGGCCTTTGATTTTTATGATGTTAAGTCATTTTAAATAGCCATTATCATTCTTTGAATGGATTATGTCCAACTCTTTTCGGGTTTTCAAGTCGTGACTTGCGATCACGACTTCCACTCTGGGAAATCGTGAGTGGAAATCACGACTTCCCTTAAAACGTGATTTCCACTCACGTTTTCCCCACACCCAGTCACTCGCTCAAGTCCCATGTGGCATCCTACGTGGCACTAAGTGTGTTATATTGGAAATTATTTAAGCAGATGTGTTTTTTTGGGAATTTTTTCTCTAAATTCTATTAATCAGGCAAAAACTCCCACATATTAATGCATGTGATTTGGTATAAATTATTGTACCCAAGACATGGGGAAAAGGTCAGTACTCGCTAGCCCTTGAGACTAGCTAGTGAGACCATAGTAACATCACTTATCATGTCTACTCAAAAACAAAAATGCACATAAAAGATCAGAGCTATTTAGGAGAAGTTAAATTAGTTCATGGCCTGGTCTGCATTTAAGCTCATTTATATTCAAGAAAGCATACCGGTTTTTTTTTTTATTATTATTAGATAAAGAATTTGGAAGATGTGAAATAGAGAATGGAAGACAGGTACATAGTTTGGGTAAGTTACTAAAATATTTAAAGTTAATATTATACACCTTGGTTTTGTAAAATCAAAATTAAGGGCCTTCATAAAACTTAGGGCCTGCGGCGGTCGCCCAATGGGCACTAGCCATCGGAATCTACTGCAAGAATTCTCGAGGGTCTGTGATAAAACCTGTCAAAGCAGATGCTGCTGCTGTGTATGAGGAAGCCAGGTATATTTACCTTCTTTGTGCCCCATTCGGCCAGGGTAATTTCTGTTCGTCGTTGAGACGCAGACCTGAATACAAAGTAATCAATTAGATTAAACAACATGCACAAACGATAGAAAGAAATGAAAAAACTAAAGTTCTATATATGTTACATCAGAGTCTATAAACAAGGATTGACATTGCATTCTCCTTCAAATAAGCAGAGGCTAAATGGATCAAACTCTTTCAATGCGCCTGATTTAGTGCACTTCATGGCATGCTTTCCAAAAATGTCGCATAATTTTTTCCAATACCTTCAGTAACTTGGAAATAGGCCATAACACCCCTAAAAGAAGCTGTTCATTCTTTTTTAATCTTGTAAGAAGTCTTTCATGACCAAGTAATTCCTTTCAAGACAGCTTGTATTTAAAGCTTAACTTTGATTTGCATTTGTCCCTACTTTAATCTAATTTTTGACAGAAAACAGAAGTAGAGTCGATACCGATACAAAATACATCGAATATTTTCATTTCGCAAATTAGATAAACTTGCCTGAGGTTCATTCATTCTGGAATAGGTATCTCTAGGACCACCTAAACAACCCCCGCAGTTGGGACTTGAAGGCGGGTTGCAACCCGCTTCTTCAAATATTTGCGAACAAGTCTTGCCACCCGATCCAGATACTGGAATTGTATATACATCCACCCAAACCTGGAAAGGTCCTGAAATAACTTGGTGAATAGTTTCATGATATACTAAATGAGATTTTAAAAACAAAAAATCTAATACCTTCTGTGTAGCAGGCACAAGAAAAGTTGGCACATTGACCTTTTTCCCCTGCATAAGATGCAAATTTGGTTTAGATTTTCTAAAAAGAGCATCACAAGCACACCTTAGGTGAGACTATAAAGCATGAAGAAAAAGGACAAGTGTTCAACACAAGGAACAAGTTTTGATGATAAACAACGAGTAGTTTTTTACTTTTATCCAATAACTAAAATTTTAAAATATTCCAGGCACTTTGTGGCGTGTATCTTACAATTTACAACATTTCGTAATCATATTCAATCATAAATTATTTTCAACTTCGTTAATGTTGTTCTTCCCAGTACACCTACATCATTTATTTACCACTACTATTATCATTTTCCCCTACTTCCACTTCATATCAATACACAAGTTCAAGTGGGAAATTCTAAATTGTAAACAACATTTCATTTCGCTCAACTTAATGTACCTGATAACAGGTATTGAGAATTCTTCTTAATCAATGCATCCCGGGTTATCTTAAGTCTACTCCTATAGTGTTGCATTTCTTCAGTTTCTATTGTTCGAGTTTTTTAACTGAGGCACATTCAGCCCATCTTTGGATGTATCCAAATCATCACAACCGCCCTTCACTAATTTTTTACGTCGATTGGTGTTACTAATTTTTTATTTTTAATTCAACGTATTTCTTATTCTATCTTTAAGAGATTTACCGCACATCCACCTAAACATCTTCATTTCCAGTACACTGATTTTATGTATGTGTTGGTTCTTAACTGCCCAACATTCACTCCCCCAAAGCATAGCGAGCATAATTGCAGTCCTATAGAATTTTCATTTAGCTTAACAAAGATATTTAAATCACATATCACACATGTTGTACTCCACTTTTTGCTTAACAATGATATTTCAATCACATATCACACATGTTGTACTCCTCTTTTTCCATCCGACTTTTTTTTTATCGGAACACTTTTCCATCCAGCTTGAATTCTATGTGTAACATCATCTTCAATATCACATATGTTATAACCATCTTTTTGTATAATCAATCTTAAATATCTAAAAATGATTCACCTTAGGAACTTCCACTTCCCCTAATTTAACGACCCCATTATCTTGATCTATACATTTGTGAACTTGCAATGATTAAATCTTAAATTATAGAAAAAGCACAAAATCATTGAGAGCCACTTCTTCTACTTCAGTTTATGATCCATATTATGTCATTATCTATGCTTTCTTTATCACTAGTACACTGAAAGTCCATATTTCCAGATGCTTTCTGAATCACTAAAAAATGTCTTCCATGGTTTATATCCCAATTCCTATGTATAAATCTGACTTGATTTTTCAACAAGATAGCTTCAGCTCTCAATGATTTCCTAATCATTTCCTCCACAGTGTTTCTATGAAAATCGTGAGATATATGTTTTCTGATAATTTGCATAATGTTGAATTTGATATACAATGTACTAATTTTCCAAGTAAATGCTAGAATCAAAATAAAAAAAACAAATTCAGACAAGTATTAGTTAGTCAACTTCATACCGAAGCCAGAAAAACTTTTGCTGCAGCCATAAAATCCTCAGTTTTCCCACCAGTGCAGGAGCCTATGTAAACTCGGTCTATTTTTACATCTTTGCACTCTCTCGCCAGTCCACGGTTATCAGGAGAATGAGGCTGAAAATATTATTTTCAGAGAAAGGAGCTTACCAAGTCAGATCACTAATGCACGCAGAAGATGAATATGTTTGGAACAAATAAAAAAAATTCTTACCTTTGCCACCACTGGCTCTAGTTTTGAGACATCGAATCTATACTCTGATAGAAAACTGGTAGCCAAGGTTAAAGGTTGTCAAATAAACAAATAATTACTTCATAAAGGTCTACAGATATGGGGGACAAAAAGGAGTTACAGGAATCATTGCTTCAGCAAGCATAGAAATGCTACAGCTTGTTGATTCTAAATGATAGGTTTTCAATTGAAGTAAAAGAAATCAACCACTTATATGCAATCAAAATCCAGTAAAACAAAATTTATTTTAAAAACTAAAAACATCTTGAAGAGGAAAAGTTTAAACTTCAGACAGTCAAGTACTGAAGACGATTACTCCAACAGAAAAATTGAAAAGCATAAGAGCTTGTTTGGAAAAATGGAAAAATCCAGAAAGACACTTGCTGTTAGGCACTTCTTCCGTGACTTTCTCCAGTCAGCTCGACTTTATACAGTTGAGAAGACAACATTTTAAAACAACAAAACCGAATAAAAATAAATAAAAATAAATAAAAATAAAAAACCCACACACACACAAATCTAAATAGGAGTTTGCGGTTATTCAACTGTTGCTAGACTTATAAGACAAAGACTCCAGAAATTCAGCTTCAAAGATAGAAAATTGAAAAAAAAAAAAAAAAAAAAAAAAAAAAGATTTTAAGGTTTGAGATCTTCCAATGAGGCAAAACCCAATGGCGATAAAGAATTTATATGCGTGAAAAAAGCCACATAATTAAGTATCTAAGTTCACAATATAATTACCCATTAAGAAAGCAATTCTAACCATAGGTACCTTGCATTTAGATCACTATACATTGGCTCAAAATCCATTGTTGTCTTACCCTGTGTCAGAAAACAAGAAAAGTAATAGCATATTCCACAAGACAGGATATTTGCCAAAACATAAAACCATACATCTATTCAAGGATGACCAACTCTAACAACTCAACTGCATGACCATGATCAAAAGTATAGCAACCTGTCCCACTAACCTCGAGATACTTATATGTGGTTCCATCAGCAGGAACAACGCCATTTTTCCCTCCAGCTTCAACGACCATGTTGCATAACGTCATCCTTTCCTCCATCTTTAAGGCAGATAACAGAATAAACAGATATCCTTTGGTTGATAAGTGGTCATCGAACAGAATGCTCTCTTATGGTACCAATATACATTTCTAATATGAGATTTTTACTCACTATTAGACTTTCTACAGTTGATCCAACAAACTCCATTGACTTGTATGTTGCACCAGCTACAGATATTTCACCAATGATCTGCAAGGTGACATCCAAATTATGATCCCAAAGGAATGCATTGACAAAAACATTTAAAGGGTTTGTCTATCTAAAAACGAAAAGTAAGATTTCTTTGCTTCAAGTAAATTTCCAATTTGAAACGTTCCCTGGAAAAGAGAGAATAGAACTTACTTGCAAGATCAAATCCTTGGCTAGCAAATAGTCGGGCATTACCCCATCTAATACAAACCTCAAAGTAGGAGGTACCTGCAATCCAGATGCCCAATAAACAAGCGGATGAAAACGAATTGACAAGAAGAATAAATGTCAATTTTTTTGAGAATATGAAGAATACTAAATACACGCCATTAAACATGAAATAAAATAGAAAATAGAAGAACATGCATACAGACGCACAATAATAGCATTATAATAATTGTTGGGCCAGCCAACAAACACCCGTGCTGGTTCACAGATCTCCGCTAGTACCGATAGGTGCTAGATAGGTGTAGGGCTTTACTACAAAAGGCCTTGGTACCAATTGATGTGAGATCCACACTTGTATCCTTCGTTCCAAAGCCACGCTTAACCGACATAGGACTATATTTTGATCCGCACATCCCAACAATAACTATTGTTAAAACTAATCATAGTCTCAGCTTGGTGGCTTTTTTGGGAAAATCTTTATTGGCTGCCAATGACTACAACGATTCCAGAGATCATCATCAGACATTGGAACACACTTGGTTTCAAAAATTCTTGATGTATGACTAACTTCCATGGGATTGGTCGAACTAAAAGTAAGGAGGGGCTGAAAAAGGTTCGGACACCTATGGTTATCAAAAAAAAAAAATCTTGATGTTTGCATGCACACTCCATTCTTGTAGCAGAGGTCGCATCAACACCTTCAAGAATCTTTACATCAACTGGAGTTCCTGTCTTTGCCACATTATTTCTAAATCAGTGAGGCTACTGTATAGCCAATCTATAGATGGCCCATAGTACAGAAGACTGCTTCAAGGTAAAGATGCACATAAGGAAATCGCATCCGCTTTCTAGCATGTGAGCTCTGCAAGTTTGGCTGCTCAACCTCCATAATTTTTTTTAATATTAATATGTATCATATCATTCAGACCATAAAGGCCACTATCAGGGTAAAGTCAGCAAGGATAGCTTTTAGACAGCTAAGTAGGCAATTCCTTTTTCGTGAATATGAATAACTGCCTACGCTGAGTTTTCCAGTATTGGCAAGGCTTTCTATAGGTTCTATCTTTGCTGCATATGTGGTTCTGCAACATAGTTCAATAATCCTTCATATCGTTATTTTTAAGATAAATATCCTCGCCCCAAAACCTTTTTAGTTTAGTGTTGACGAGGAACCCTTTGGAACAGATAGATTGAACACATGAGCCAACATATATCCTTGTAGACAATTTCTATAGATCTCAGAGATCAAACTGAAATACAATAATGAATGCAGCAACCATACATGCATGAATTAGAAAAATTCAGATATGAACAAGGCGCATGAGCAAGTGCAACTCTTTTTATGGAAAGACTAGTAGTCTAAACCCTTAAACTCTATCTTGCATGTCTCCAAGTTCCATGATAACTTATCCACACAAATCGCTACATGTAAGGCTGTGAGCCTGTAACTATTCAATATCCTTGTGAAAATTTAAGAAAATCTGAATGTTTCTTAGGTCAAATCCACTTCGAATTTCATGAATGCATTGCTTGTAAGAATCTTATTTATTTAGGGTAGATTAAGATGGCGCACTGAAAAGATAATTGACTCTAGAGCCATATGAGGTAGGAAACTCCAAGCACAACTAAGGAAAGGAACCGTCTAGTCTGACTCGGGAGAATAGGCCATTCGACAGGGAGATTCTGAATTTGTGTCAAAATGTTGAAGCAAGAGCTCAATCATTGAATAAGACATAAGATAATATACCATGTCAAGGCAAATGAAACAGACCCCACAACATGAACCTTAACTTAAATATGAACAACATTAATACAAAAGGTTGCTGCACAACGAAAAAGAATAACCCTTTCAATTACAAATAAGAGATTAGGGATACCATAAACTAATCCTTTGCAAACCTTAAGAAGCAACTTTCCAGTACCCATCACAAAGCCTGCATCGGTATGACCAATTCCAGTAGCAAATTGACCAAATGCTCCAGCATTGCATGTGTGGGAATCTGTACCTAGAAGGACCTGTAATCAAATTGAAAAGGCTCAAACAAGAAGTCCAAGACAAGAAGACAACCTTTACGCCACATATGTTAGAGACAGAAAGAAGCACCTCTCCAGGCCTGCAATGGCCTTCTTGGGCCAAAGCAATATGGCATACACCTTTGTAATCTGGATTGGCCTGTATATAGCAAATAAATTAGATATTTCAAAATCAAGCGCGGAGTTAACTAAAGTGGCCCAGACCAGTAAAATGCGGGTCCCGACAAAAAACTATGTCCATTTTTAAAACAGGATCAGTCCGGACATATAGAAAAATGGATACCCATACATTTAGCGAATAATTGTGTAAAACAGCTCGGGACAAAAAAAACAGGTCTTGTTTGTTTGAGAAACATACGGTATAGGACACAATTTTTAGTTCGTTCTTAAAATGGAACCGGGTCCGGACACATGTAAAGTTTTTTACTATTACTATGGGTGATGTCCGAACTCATTCCCGTCAGGACCCCTTTTTTTGCCACCCCTACTAATATGTTAAGCATGAAAGACAAACAATAACAACGAAAACTCATAGAGTATCATACCTTGAAGTCGCTACGATCCTTTATATCATAAAAATATTTGATATTTTGCTCCACGGCAAAGTTCCTCAAGATATCCACATTGCGATTTGCACGTTCGTCACTAGTGAAAATGTAGTGATCAGGTATAATTACAATCTTTTCACAGTCCCATACCTTATTATGATAATAATTACAAAAGCATAAGCAATTACGAAGACGTAACTAACAAAAATAATAACCATAACAAGTACCAATGGTAATAATATTATAACAATAATACAAAGCATGTATGTATAGGTAAGCTCTAATCGTCTTTTCCCATAAAATAAGTTAATTTGCAAAGAGTAGAAGAGTAAGAAATGATTAGCCACAAAAACAAAATGAAAAACCTTTTACAAGATATTTGAAGTTACTTGGGATGCATTATTTAGAAAAGATTTAAAGGATTCAGAAAACGCGCCATGGGCATTGGATCGAGTGGAGTGAAAAAGTTTGATTCATGTAGGCGAACCCAACTAATTTGGTATTGAGTTTTGATAAAGAGTACTCCTGTTGAAGCCTATTTAGCCTTTGCCTATGAACTTAAAGCACATCCCTTACAAGAATGTCATCACTGCTCTATGGTCTCACATGGCCAACCATCTAAACCAGCTTTCCTTATTTAATTGAGGATCTGAAAGCAAAGGCTCGTCATACACGGAAAGATTTTTGTACCTTATGCTAATAATTGAGAAACAAACACCAACCTTTATTTTTGTATCTCTGAAGCCAAATTAGCATTTCTTTTCCTTCTTCCCCTTTTTCCTCAAGAGAATCCATCCTCAATGCACCTACATAACCTTTACTTAAGAGCCTGGCTATACGCACCTCACATTTTCATAAAGGCGCCAAAATTTTGAGCGCACCCCAAATTCAAATTTCAATTTATGAAGGCACCTCAACATTTTTACCAAAATACCCCTTCATCCCAATCGAAACACCCAACTCCAAAACCTTGGTTGAAACATCTATTTTAAGTTCGACGATGTTAGAAAACTAGTATATTGTGTTTCCATATTTACAATATCTAGATTCTCTCCATTAATTTGTACACTTTCCTTGTATTGTTTGGTTTCCTTATTGTACAAACTTTCCCTATTTTGTACTGCTCTACATATATGGGCACCAATGTCAATCAAATACATATTACAATGATCAGTTAATAAAGTTTACATGGTATCATAGCCCTAATCGTGGGATTTTTTTTTCTGTTGCCGCTTGTCCTTGCGCAATAGGACCGCAATTAGGCCGGCTATGCTCTATGAAAGTGAATGTTGGGCGATAAAGCAACAACAATTACATAAAATGAACGTAGCAAAAATGAAGATACTTAGATGGATATGTGGTAAAACTCATAAAGATAGAATAAAAAATTTAAAAATTCAAAGACAAATAGGAGTAGCACCAATTGATACAAAGATTAGAGAATGGCGGTTGTGGTGGTTTGGTCACCTGCAAAGACAACCTACAAATGCCTCCACTAGAAAACTTAACTCGATAGAAACTGTAGAAATTCAACGAGGTATGGATAGACCAAAGTTAAAATGGGATGCATTAATTAGGGGGATTTGAATGGTTTGGAAAGCTCACCATTAATCGAGCACAATGGAAAAGTTTGATCCATGTAGCCGACTTCGATTAATTTGGGACTGAGGCTATGTTGTTGTTGTTGTTGTTGTTGTTGTTGCTGTTGTTGTTGTTGTTGTTGTTGTTGTTGTTGCCGCTTGCCCCTACACAGCGACTGTTCCGTCAACATGGCTTCCATTGGCTGTAAACACAACCCGTGTTAGACCATTTTCAGTTGCGTCATCTGATGTCCCGTCAACATTGACTGCCTGCATCATCACTGCATCATCGTTACATCATCAACTGCCGCCCTTTGTTGCCTGCATCATCACTGCATGATCACCGCAGCATCAACCAGTCATTTCATCCGCCTACGTCATCATTGCTTGCCTGCATCATCTGATCACTCTGCCTGTGTCATCCGCCTGCATCATCATCATCTAAACAATTAAATTGAGCCTATTCTGCCACTGCCTCTTATTTGGTACACATAATCCCTGGTGGTTAGTTCTCATTTTATTTTTCAACATTATGGAGAAACTTGATATTGTTAAACCAATATCCACTTCTTTGATGGCACTAATTATGTCTTCTGGGAGCAAGAAATGTCAAGTTTTCATCGAGGTAGGAAACTCTGGAGATATGTGACCGAGGATATCACAACTCCTACAAGGTTGGAAAATGAAACCGAAGATAAGTTTGGCGAACTCCTTGAAGACTGGGATAGCAAGAAACATCAAATTTTGACATAGATACGAAATACATGCACTCCTTCTATTAAAGTGCACTTTGGTCGTCTTCAAACAGCCAAAGAAGTTTGGGAGTTACTCGGAAAGCGGTACTCTACATCCAACATTGCTCAACAATTTCAATCATTGGCCAAATTACACAATTTGAAGCAAGAAGTGGGACAAACTATTTTCGACTTTTTATCTCAAATGCAAGTTATTTGGGATCAACTATCATTTTTTGAGCCCAAATTTCTCTGCAACGGAGACTCCTCATTGTTTATACAATATAGGGAACAAATGCATCTGATGCAACTTTTGATGGCCTTAAGATTAGAAATCGAGCCAGTTCGGGGTCCTTACCTCATCAAGATCCATTTCCAACCTTAAAAGCTGTCATTGTCGAGCTTCTATCCGAAGAAACAAGACCGTCAACTTTACTGTCAGTGCGTACAACTGACACAGTTCTTGCCACTATTTCCGGTCAATCTTCATCTTCGAGCATGAACACGTCATTACTGTCATCAACCAGGACATTGGAAGTCGCGGTGCCCAGAGAAGAATTCTAAGAGGTCTCAATCAGGAGATAAAATTTGCAGCTTTTGTCAGAATCGTGGTCACTTGAGGGCTGAATGTCGCAAACTAAAGTCCAAGTTAAATTCTGGTCTTTCTCCCGGTCAATCCTCGGTTGCTGTCACAAATAGTTCTAGCACACAATCCTATGAAGCCACCCATTCATCAGACCTTGTTCATGTCGTCCAACAAGTCTTGGTATCTCTTCAATATAGTAACCCTAATTCTCATGCATTGTCTGTCACACCTAGTACTTCTTCCAATTGGTATCTTGATTCTGTGTGTTGCAATCATATGACCTCACAATCCTCTTTATTTTCACATAAACAGTATGTGTCTCATGCACCTGTCATTTACACAGCCGATGATTCAGCCTTACTGTTACTCATTTAGGAACGATATCCACTCCTAATTTGACACTGCAAAATGCATTTCTCGTCCCTAAGTTGTCACTTAATCTTATTTTTGTTGGCCAACTTTGTGACATTGGTCTTAATGTTCACTTTTTCTCTCATGGTTGTTATGTACAGGATCCAAAGACGAGTCGGATCCTTGGTACAGGGCGTAAAGAAGACAGATTATTTGAACTCACCACTCTTCATTCTTCTTCGACTCCGTCTTTTTGTGGTGCAACAGTCACATCTGGTACTTGGCACTCGCGTCTAGGTCATGTTTCCTTTCAGCGTTTGAATAAATTGATTTCTAGTGGTGTGTTGGGTTCTGTTTTATAAGAACATGTTAATTATGTGTCTTGTCACTTAACCAAAGATCATGCTCTCTTTTTTCCTCTTAGTGGTTTCGAGTCAACTTCTATATTTGATCTTTTTCATTCTGACATTTAGGGGCCTTCTCCAATCACAACAATGAGGGGTTCTAAGTATTTTTTTTATTTTTATTAATGATTTTTCCCGTTTTACTTGGATTTATCTCATGCTAAAAAAATCTAAGTTACATGATGTTTACATTAAATTTGCTCAAATGGTCAAAACCCGATTTTCAAAAGATATTAAAGTCCTTCGAACCGTTAATGCCATGGAATATAAGGAGTCGTCATTTCTTTCCTTTTTATCCTCCACTGGCACCATTATTCATCGGTCATGTCCTGGTACATCCGCACAAAATGGGAGAGCTGAAAGAAAACACATACATATTCTTGACACTACTCGATCCCTTCTTATTTCTTCTTGTCCTGACCGTTTCTGGGGAGAAGCTGCTCTCGCTGCTATCTACACCATCAATCGGATTCCTTCTTCGACCACTAACAATCAATCTCCCTATGAACGACTCTATGGACGCATTCCTGAGTACAGTCTTCTTCGAGTTTTTGGCTCTGCCTGTTTTGTCCTTCTTCAGCCTGACGAACGTTCAAAACTTGAACCTCGAGCTCAATTGTGTTGTTTCTTTGGGTATGAAATTGAACACAAAGGTTATCGGTGTTGGGATCCTATCTCTAAACGCCTTTGAATATCAAGGCATGTCACTTTTTGGGAACATAAAATGTTTTCATCAATATCCTCATTTCATCTATCTCCTTCTATCTCTTACTTCACTGATCCATCCATTGACTTGTTCCCTGATATTGATGACTCGGATACATCGGTTCGGTCTCTTTCGGGTGTTGATGATGCTGCCGAACCCCTGCCTATTCCCAATGAGGATGTTGTCATGTCTGAAGATCCTGCTACCAACGTTCCTATCATTTTTAATGAGTCGAGGTCATACACATTACCGGAGTTTGTCCAACTGTCACGTCGTGAAATCAAGGTACCATCTCATCTTGCATCATATGTTGTCAGACTTCCTAACCTTAACCGTCCCTCTTTGAACTCCACCATTGCATCACTTTATGGACCTGATACTTATAGGGAAGCTAGAACTAATCTTTTGTGGCAGCAAGCTATGGATGATGAATTACAGGCCTTGGAGAAAACAGAAACTTGGGACTTAGTGCTACTTCCTCCTGGCAAAACTCCGATTGGCTGCAAGTGGGTATACAAAATCAAAACTACTACTAGTGGTGCAATTGAGCGATATAAAGCTCGACTAGTTGCCAAAGGGTTTACTCAGGAATACGGAATGACTATGAAGAGACATTTGCTCCAGCGACTCGATTAACCTTTGTTCGCAGTCGTGTGGCTGTTACGGCAATTAGGAAATGGGACTTGTTTCATATGGATGTCAAAAATGCCATTTTAAATGGTCATCTCTCTGAAGAAGTTTATATGCGACCTCCTCCTGTTTGTAAGCTGAAGAAAGCACTGTATGGTCTGAAACAGGCTCCTCGTGCTTGGTTTGCACAATTTAGCTATGTTATTCACCGGTTTGGCTTCACATTTAATCCTCATGATAATGCATTGTTTGTTCGCAAAACTGAACGTGGATATGTGCTCCTGTTACTCTATGTTGATGATATGATCATTACTGGTGATGATTGTTGTCACGGCCCAATAATTAATACACATTTAATTCGTTAATTATGACATAATGACCCGTGACGTGGGACCCGCAGCGCGATACGTGTCACTACCGAGGCACGGTGGCCGAGGTAAATGTTATATTTGTGTGTTGTATGCCTAGTGTAATATATTTGTGTAGACTACTAAGTCATTTACGGGTATGCAGATACCGAGACGAGCGGGAACGCGCCTCGAGTCGTGTGCCGACGTGGGCCCGAGGTAGCAGCTCGTGGGGTAAGTGTACTTAGTTGAATTTCATTTTATAAAAAAAATAAAAAAAAATATATGTGGGCCATAAATGGCCACATCTACCAATACATATATATATATATATATATATAAGTTGGTCAACCATATTTATCTCATTCAAAAGAAAAAAAAAAAAAAACTGAACCAGAAAACAACAAAACAACAACAGCAACAGCAACAGAGAGGGGACGAAAGGAAGAAGAAGAAGGAGAGAGAGATCGAGGAACTCGAACCAAGGTGAGTCGTTGATTTGCGTTATTGGTTTGAGTGTGTGTTATTGGCTGTTGTTGTCAGTTGTTGTTGTTGTTATTGGTGTCGTTGCCATGGAGGATCGGCCTCCATGGCCGACCGAGAGAGGAACGGGAGAGATGGCAAGGGGATCTCCCTTGCCATCAAAACCCATTGGGGTTGGAGTTGGGAGGCAACCCCAAAGCCTCACAAAAAAAAAAAAAAAAAAAAAAAACCAGCAGAGGCTTCGCGAAGAAGAGGAAGAAGAGGGGGTCGGGTCGGGTCGGGTCGACCCGAACCCATGTGGGTCGGGTCGGACCGACCCTAACCCGATGGAGACCGGGTCAGACCGACCCGGGTCCGCCTTGACCGGACCCGACCCATCCGGACCGGGATATATATATAAATATATATATATATATATATATATAATATTTTATTATTTAATTAATTTAATAGTTTTTAATATATGATAAATTCCTGAAAATAGATAAAAATTATAGAAAATTCAGGAAAATTCCATAAAACAACAACAACAACATAGTCTCAGTCCCAAATTAACTGGGGTCGGCTACATGGGTCAAACTTTTCATTGTGCTCGATTAAGTGCAATTGATGGTGAGCTTTGCAAACCATAATGCATCCCATGTTAACTTTGGTCTACCCCTACCTCGTCGAATTTCTACAGTTTCTATTGAGTCAAGTTTTCTAGTTGGGGCATTTGTAGGTCGTCTTTGCAGGTGACCAAACCATCGCAACCGCCCTTCCCTAATCTTTGTATCGATTGGTGCTACTCCTACTTGTCTTTGAATTTCTATATTTCTTATTCTATCTTTACGAGTTTTACCACACATCCACCTAACCATCCTCATTTCTGCTACATTCACTTTATGTAATTGTTGTTGCTTTACCGCCCAACATTCACTTCCATAGAGCATAGCTGGCCTAATTGCGGTCCTATAAAATTTTCCTTTTAACTTAATAGGAACATGTCAAGCACAAATCACCCGTTGCACTCCGCCATTTCTTCCATCCAAACTTGGATTCTATGTGTGACATCGTTTCAATGTTACCATCATTTTGTATGATTGAACCTAGGTATCTAAAGTGGTTTACCCTAGGAACTTCTACTTCCCCTAATTTTACCACTCGTCATCTCGATGTCTAGTGTTTCCAAACTCACAGTGCATGTATTCCGTTTTCGTCCTACTCAACTTAAAGCCTTTAGATTCTAATGTATTTCTCCAGAGTTCTAATTTCTTATTCACTCCATCTTTAGTTTCATCCACTAAGACAATATCATCCGCAAATAGCATACACCATGGTATATCCTCTTGAATATGTCTAGTTAATTCATCCATAACTAAAGTAAATAGATATGGGCTTAAAGCCGATCCTTGATGTAGTCCTATCGTAATGGGAAATTCTTTTGTAGCTCCTCCAAATGTCTTTATACTCGTTACTACTCCATCATACATATCTTTAATAGTGTCTATGTATCTAGCGTGCACTCTTTTTCTTTCTAGAACCCACCAAAGAACATCTCTAGGGACCCTATCATATGCTTTTTCTAAATCTACGAATACCATATGAAGATCTTTTTTCTTTTCTCTATATTTTTCTAACAATCGTCTTACAAGGAAAATCGCCTCCATAGTTGACCTCCGAGGCATGAAACCAAATTGGTTCTCTGATATTGTTGTTTCTCTCCTTAGCCTATTGTCAATTATCCTCTCCCACAGCTTTCATAGTGTGACTCATGAGTTTAATTCCCCGATAGTTTGAGCAACTTTGAATGTCTCCTTTGTTTTTGAAGATTGGCACAAGCGTGCTTCTTCTCCAATCCATTGGCATCCGTTTTGATTTTAAAATTTTATTGAAAAGTTTTGTCAACCAAGTCAATCCGATTTCTCCTAAGCATTTCCAAACCTCTATGGGTATTTCATCTGGGCCACATGCTTTCCCTATTTTCATTCTTTTCAATGCCTCTTTAACTTCTACAATTCTAATATTGCGTGTATAGTTTACATTTCTTTCTTGGTGTGGGTTTTCATCTATTATAGCATCAACTTGGCCGTCATTAAATAAACTATCGAAGTAACTTCTCCATCTCTCCTTAATATCCTCCTCGCGCGTTAAAACATTTTGATTTTCGTCCTTAATACATCTTACATGACTTAGGTCTTGTTTCTTTTTATCTCTTAATTTGGCTAGCCTATATATATATTTTTCGCCATCTCTATTACCTAACTTTGTATATAAATCTTCCATGAAATTTGTTTTAGCTTGACTAACTACTTTTTTAGCTTGTTTTCTAGCTTCTCTATATTGATTGTTCGCATCTTCATCTTGACACTTAGGTATTTTCCTATACATATCTCTTTTAGTCTTAATTGCTCGTTGGACATCCTCGTTCCACCACCATGTTTCTTTCTTTGGAGGTCCCAAGCCCTTAGATATACTTAATATGTTTGATCCCACCCTCCTTATGCAACTACTCATTTCTAGCCACATTGTATTAGCATCTAAGTCAAGATTCCAAACATTTTCCTTTAGTATTTTTCTCTAAACTCTACTTGTTTACTATGTTTTAGGTTCCACCGCTTTATTCTAGGGTCGCTAACTCTTTTATTCATATTTTTCCGTTGTGTTAGCTTAATATCAAGTACTACTAACTTATGTTGGGTAGTAAGTGCTTCACTAGGTATTACTTTGCAGTCTCTACATAGTTTTCTATCTATTTTTCTTGTTAAAAGAAAATCTATTTGACTCTTGTTATGACCACTACTAAAAGTAATTATATGCGACTCCCTCTTCCTAAAACTAGTATTTGCTAAGACAAGATCATATCTTTGAAGCAAATTCTAAAATTGATTCTCCTTCTTCATTTCTATTACCGTAACCAAAACCTCCATGAACTCTCTCAAACCCATCGTTACTTACCCCGACATGCCCATTTAAATCTCCTCCAATAAAAACCTTTTCATCTAATGGTATACTCTGCATAAATCCATCCATATCATCCCAAAACTTGTGTTTGATGCTCTCGCTTAATCCTACTTGTGGTGCATATGCGCTAAGTATGTTAATTTTTTCGTCTCCAATAATTAATTTAACTAGAATCAATCTATCCCCCATTCTTTTAACCTCTACGACCTTATCCTTATAATCATGAAAAATGGGAAAAAATATATTTTTGACCCAAATCAATAAAACTACCATATTTCTATAAAAAGTGAAAAATTCGGGAGTCGGTCGAGGCATTATACCGAGGTTTTACCTCGAAAAATGCAAAATCGGTAAATTGATCTCGAACTTAATTTCGACCGATTTCGACCAACTTATAAATATTGAATAAGTAATAATAACACTAAATTGATAAATTTTCAAATGTTAGGACAATAGAGGAGCTATTACGGGGTTTGGGTGCGTACATCGACGCGACGGAAGCCGGATAGCTTAGGAATTGCTGTGTGTATGTAAGTAAACTGATTTGAGACATTTATTTACATTTCATTCCATTTATTTATTTCTTCTCAGTGATTCGAACTGAATTACCTTTGAAATCCATATGCTATGACTTGTTTAGTTGTTCATTTTATGATATTCATAGCATACTCTGTTTTGTATATCATTGATTCCAATTCCTATACTATGTCATGTTGATTGTCATGTGTGTAAGTCAGTGATACAGCATGCTATTAGGATAATTTATTTATTTTGACTCTTATTCTTTGTGCATCAGTATGCAATTACATCTTTTGGATTCCATTACCGAGTCATTATTGAACATGAAAGTGGTTCTTGTGGTTAGGGTCATTTGATGATAGAAATTCAGCTTTCATACGGGGGTCACTAGACTTGTCGGGATGTTAGGGAATTTCTCCACTACCTTGCATGACACACGAGGTAACGTGCCTCGAACGGGGTAACCGGACCTCGGGGTTTGTTGGCGCAAGAATAACTTGGGTGAACATGACGAGTTTTAAAATTCGGGTATGTTAGCAAGTATACATTCCGGTGACGACTAATTCACTTGGAATAGAAAAGGCGTAATCGTAAGTACGACCTTTTGAATTATGATATAGAGCTCAATTTGAAGTGAAATGATATAGAGCAGAGCTCAAATTGTAGTGGACAGGCTGATGTGATGAAGATCACGGCCGACCGACCCTAATCCATTACTGCTTAGCCTGGAGTCAGTTTCATATTTGATTAACTCAAGTATCTCTTTGCATGATGTTTCTTTCAAAGCATAGTTTCTATTTAAATTATGCAATTTGATATTTGTTGCCTATTTGGGAATTTGGATCGATGTCTCTCAGTATTACTTAAATAATTTCATGTACTCACCGTCTAGTTTGTGACGGTGGGTGCAGATCAGCCGAGTAGCAGACCGGGCAAAGAGAAGATTGGTGACTACCTCTGAGCTGGTGGAAGACTGCTACGACATACTTTTGTATGTTTTGTATTATTTTGTATTACATTTTTATGTACATGCTAGTTTGTCTTTTGGGTTGAGTGATAGGAATATAGGACTAGACACATGTTATATATATATCACCATTTTCGTTTATATATGCATGTGATATTTATTTCCTGGTTTTTCCACAATAGGTTAGGCCTTATGATTTCTTTTCCACTAGTAATTTAATAAGACTTCCGCTGAATAACTTGTTAGAAAAAAAAATTAACTCTGATTTATAGACAACCATAGGTTAGTAACTAGAACAATTAAGTTAACTATAGGTGGTATCATAAATGGTAGGTGTGTAGGTGTTTAACTAAGGCTGACTAATTCCTTATTACGTCCTAGGGGATATTAGGGCTTAATTAAGGGATTAGGCCGGGCGGTGCCCTTATTTGTAGTTGGGGCCGTCACAATTGTGTTGGTGTTTCATATCTCAAACAGTATCTTCCTCAGCAGTTTGAGATGAAAGACCTTGGATAGCTTTCTTACTTTCTTGGTCTTGAAATCTCAACTTCCACTTCTGGATATTATCTATCTCAGGTCAAGTATGCATCCGATTTATTGTCTCGCACTGGTATCTCTGATAGCAAAGTTGCTTCGACTCCTAGGGATTACAGTGCTCGACTCACACCTATTGATGGTACACTCTTGGAAGATCCTACTTTATATTGTCGGTTGGTAGGAAACTTAGTCTATCTTACTGTCACTCGACCTGGCATAGCTCATGTTGTTCATATTGTCAGTCAGTTCATGTCAGCTCCTCGCACTATCCACTATACAACTGTTCTTCATATTCTCCGGTATGTCAAGGGAACTTTACTTCATGGAATGTATTTTTCCAGTTCTTCCTCCTTGACACTTCGTGCATACTCGGATGCCGATTGGGCTGGTGATCCAACTGATAGACGTTCCGTGGTTTCTTCTTCTTTCTAGGAGATTTACTTATTTCAAGGAGAAGTAAGAAACAGACAATTGTCGATAAATCTAGTACAAAGGCTGAATATCATGCACTTGCGAACACTACGTCTGAACTTTTGTGGCTTCGATGGTTGTTAGAGAATATGGGTGTTGTTCGCTCATCTCCCACTATTCTATATTATTCTATATTGTGATAATCGTAGTGCCATACAGATTGCTTATTTTGATGTCTTTCATGGGCGAACTAAGCATATAAAGAACGATTGCCATTTTATTCGTCAACATATTCAAGATTTAATTGTCTCCCTTGAATCTGTTTCTTCTCGTGACCAGCTTGCTGACATCTTCACCAAAGCACTACCACCTGCCCGCTTTCATGAATTGATTTGCAAACTCAAGATGGTTTCACTACCACCACCTTGAGTTTGAGGGGGGTGTTAGGAAACTAGTATATTGTGTTTCCATATTTACATGATCTAGATTCTCTCCATTAATTTGTACACTTTCCTTGTATTGTTTGGTTTCCTTATTGTACAAATTTTCCCTATTTTGTACTGCTCTATATATATGGGCACCAATGTCAATCAAATACATATTACATTGATCGGTTAATAAAGTTTACAGATAATATGTGGTCGAGACTTATCTTCTAAGTTCGGTGTTGTCCAACCGAACCTCTTTCGTGGAATTGATTGACAACTACCGACCTAAATGTTCGATGGGTTCCGACCCACTCTCCAATAAGAGGTTCAGTAGAATTTAATCGGCTTTCCAACTAAAGGTTATGTGGGCTCTTACCGACTCTCCAACTAGAGATTCTAACCCGCGAGGTCAGGCCACGTGATGATGCCCTACAAATCACAAGAAGATAATGAGTGGTGGGATGATGATGGGGTGCACAAAATAAGAGGAAAAAGGAGGCGGGATACACTAATCGCAGTGAGGGGCATAAGGGTCATTTTGCAATAGAATTGGCCTTTTAAGTTTGACTTTTTAGCTAGGGTGCCCTAAGTAAACGGTGGGTGCGTATAGCTGGGCTCTTACTTTATCGTTATCCAAACCAACCATTTCCTCCCTCTTAGTAGTATCTTAAAGCTTAATGCTTAGTAGTACCAGTTCCTAGCTAAAAGAATAAAAAAAAATTATGGGAATCGAGGGTAAATTTCGATAAGGAAAGTGATTTTTGACATTCTTTTGTTACATATATTTGCTACACGATGGTGTAGATTCTCTTAAAACTTGTGGGGTCTACACATCTCAATCAAATCTACACTATTGTGTAACAAATGTATGTCTCCTAGAATGTTAGATTATCATCTTCCTTTCGATAATAGAGCAGTGATCATTCCAAAAGCCAGGCAATGGATTGAAAACAGAAAAGATGGTATCAAACAATCTAATTTCCCAACTCGCAAACCATTATTATAGCAAAAGTCCCAACTCACAATGTTCCAACTCATGATCAAAATCAAATAAGTCACAACTCAATTCCACCTAATACAATCAATCATTTGAGACTCAAAACAACTAAGAGCATCTCCAATGGAACCATGGATTAGGATGAAAATGGATCTACCTAGGACAACCAACATCCAACCCAAAAAATTTTGTCCGATAGGACCATGGATTGATAATGTCTAGATGATGTGGCAGGGACTCTAAATAGAGGGTGTATACCCCAATGTCTACTTCTAGACATTATGGTAGACATCCTCTCCACTGCCACGTCATCATTTTAGTTAGAGAAAAAAAAAATGATAGCCCTCAAATAAAAAACAAAAAAATAAAATAAAGGACATTATTTATATGAAGACAAAAGAATTTAAATGTCTAAATCCACAATACCATTGGAGAACATTTTAGAATTTAAATGTCTATCTAGTGCCATATAAGATAGACATCATCCCCACATCCATGATTTGACACCAATCCATGCTCTAAATCCACATTACCATTGGAGATGGTCCAAGTGATTTCGCCAAGCAATTTCAATGTTCCACAAATTCAGGAATATCATCTAAACCTTATGAAATCAAATGACAAAAACCCAAAATAACAGGACACACCTTCGCGTTTACGCCGAACTCTCTCTTGAAAACCCCAATGGTTCCAGGGCCACCAACATCATGTGTCATCAACACATCAACATTAACCCACACATTCTCTCCAGGCACCAAATGGGACCTCTCAGAAGCCCTAGCCAGTATCTTCTCCGTCATCGTCATCGCCGTCTTAACCTAAATTCCAATCAATCAAACCTTAAAAATTCAAAACTTGAAAACCCTAAAACCCTAATTCCCAAAAATAAACAGATCAAATTAAACAAAACAAACGCAAATTGAAGAGAAACCCAGCTGAGGCAGTAGTGGGTGGTAACAACGCCATGAACGAAACGATTTTCTTCTTCGAATTCGAAGTTCGATTGCATTTCTGAAACCATGAACACCCAAAAAATGAGATTTTTTTTTTAGGAATTTCGAAATGGGTAAGTGTAAAATGTGTTGAATTTTCGAGGAATCGAAGAAAGATTGAACCTTTTTGATGAGAGGATTGTTGGTTGAAGGAATCGCTGCGGCTGCCATGGCGGCTGAAGCTGCTCTGTTTCAAACTCTGCTCTTCTTCGCTTCTCGTTTGCAATATTGACCACATTTGAATAGCTTGACCAACAATTGACTGATCAGTCTGACCACTGACAAATGACAATCAACGTCTTAGTTTGGAGTCTGTTGTGGATGCACCGCGGAGTGCGGAGTGGATTAGTGGGCGCAGTTAGCGCTTACAAATGCCCTAAATAAAAATTACTCCATCTAAAATTACTCCATAATTATAAGTTTAATTTACTAATCTATCTTTTTAACACAATGTAAGTTGGAGATGAGAAGAATTTTAATCGTAATAAATATTTGAGTGTTTTTTTTATATTAATAAATGTTTGAGTTGCATAAAAGTAAAATGTATAAAAATTAATAAATATTCTCTAAAATTATGAAAAGTGACATGTACTATAACTTTGAAAAAGGGTTATGGTCAAAATGTTTGTATCATTGTAATAAAAAGGAATGTTGTAAGAGCATTTTAACTAGCGTCATTTTGGCGCTGGTGGAGTACAAAGGCCTCCTTAATATAGCGATAGGTTTTCCAACCCAGCGGTATCTTGATGTACGCGTGGATGGCGCTACAGTACTTAGTGTGGTACTCATTGCACAAATTATTATTTTTTTTGTGTGTTTCTATTTCAACAATTCCTTTTTTGCAAAGTAGTAAACATTAAAAATAGATTAAAATTAATAAAATAGTAGATAAAATAGGATAGTGTAAAAGATAATGTTGGAGAGTTGGAGAAGAGATCAATATTTAGAGTAATGGTTGGAGATGCTGCAACCCATTACAAAAAAAAAGGAAAAAAAATACTAGCTCTACTTTTTACAATAATATTTGTAAATCATGGCTAGATGTCATGCCTATAGCAATTTCTTCCATTGTAACTTTGGATCTTTGATGATAAAATGAATTTGCCAACTTGGGCACTAAAATAAATAAATAAGTAAATAAATAAATAAAAGTCCTCTTAATCTAATTCCATTTTGACAAGGCGCTTGCAAGTAGATAATTGCCCGCATATACATCGAAGCAAAAATCAATAATCACAATCAAGTGCGTGACAAAATAACTTGAAAATGGACTCACAAAAGCATTTTTTAAATAAAAAGTATTAGATGTGTTACGTTTTATCCAAAAAAATAAAATTTGAGGTCATGCAATGTAGTATTTGCTAATTGGAAACTTGCCTTCGTTGACACGCACACACCAGACTGGCCAAAAGAGTTTTGATCATTAGTGCATCTCCATCTCCAACCATGGTCACCATTTTTTGCACAAAAATGTGGAAAAAATGGAGTTACATCCAAAGCCATTTCCTCTCTAACCACAACACCAAATTCAGCCTCAATTAATAAGTTTTCCATCATTTTCTTTTCAAATGTTTGTCCATACAATTATTAATTGCAAAACAATTTGTTCTGGAGTGGGCAAGGTGTGAGTTTGTTCCCTCACTCTCTGAAGAATAGTCACCGCCCCTCAAGAAAGTGTACTTCTTAAGAAGTAAATAATTTAAACCAAATAAGAGAAGTTGCCTACCTCGAGGACCTAAATCTCCTCCTATTCGCTGCCTCATAAAGCATAGAGCATATTAGGGGTGAGCAAACCGCGGTTTGGTGGTGAAAACCACCAAACCGCGACCAAACCAATGGTCTACGGTTTGATGATTTTCCAAACCACCACCAAACCGCGAGCCACCAAAACCGCAACCAAACCGAACCGCGGTTTGCGCGGTTTGATCGGTTTGGTTTCGCGGTTTTGGTGCGAGGCGGCGGTGCGGCGACAGTGAGACGGGCGGAGCCAGCAGCGCGAAAGGGGGCTCGCGGCGGAGCTCCAGCAGCAGCGAACGAACGGCGCAACACCAGCGAAGGCCGCGAACGCACGGCATCAGCGATGGCGATGTCTCAAGATCGGGCGGCGCTGCAAAGCAATGGCGGACCGGCGACGCAGCAGCAGTGGCGGACCGGCGACGCGGAGGCTGCGTGGCGGATCGGGCGTAGCAAGGACCGGCGACACCGCAGCTAGCGGTGGCGGACCGGCGACGCGAGGCTGCGTGGGATGGTGCGGCGTGGACCTGGTCGGCGCGGAAACAACACCGGCGACTCAGCGGCGGCGGCGGCGAGAGGAGAGAGGAGCCGAGGGGAGAGAGGAGACGGCGGGGAGAGGATAGAGGAGTCGGGAGTGACGGGAGTGAGGAGCGGGAGTGAGAGGAGGAGTGACGGGAGGAGGAGAGAGGTGAGGGAGTGAGGAGCGGGAGTGAGAGGAGAGGAGAGAGGTGAGGAAGTGGATTTTTTTTTTTTTTTGGTTAGCTTTTTAAGGTTTTTTGTTTATATTTACCAAAATGCAATCGGTTCGGTTAAACCGCGATTTTTTCAAAATGAAAACCGCGACCAAACTGCGATTTTGCAGTTTTTACAATTTCCAAACCGCGACCAAACCGCGAGTTTTAAAAATCAAACCAAACCGTGCGGTTTGATCGGTTTGGTCGGTTTATGCGATTTTTTGAAATCCGCTGCCCACCCCTAGAGCATATCATGGTCTAATTACTTGCACAACAACAACAACAACAACAACAACATAACCTCAGTCCCAAATTCAACTGATGGAGGTTTGGCTCCTCAATTCTACAAAAGAAATAACAAATACCCATCTGAGTTCAAAAGTCCTATTCAGATCACTGAACAAAGAAGAAAAGCTAAGAAAACAACTGAGCAAACTAGTCGAGGTAGTGTTGTCATCGAATAGATGTTCCTCGATGAAGAACAAAAATGGTTAAAGTTCAATCCTGCAAGTTCAAATCATCTTACAAAACTCTCAATTAAATTACTCAAACAAAAAACTGCACTATACTACACAAGTTCAAATCATTCTTATTCATTTCACTTCAATAACAATAACTTAGCGGCAGGGCGCATGAGTGAAAATTAGACAAAACCAAGTGCCTTCCGTATTTACTGCAAGAATTCTCGAGGGTCTGTAACAAAACCTGTCAAAGCAGAAGCTGCAGCTGTATACGGGGAAGCCAGATATATCTGACCTTCTTTGTGCCCCATTCGGCCAGGGAAGTTTCTGTTCGTCGTTGAGACGCAGACCTGCAACACAAAGCAAATCAGACTAAACAATATGAACAAACTACATTTAGTTATGAAAGAAAAGAAAGCAAATTTTTGATGACCAAGTAATTCCTTTCAAGACAGCTAGCATTTACAGCTTAACTTCTATTTTCTAATTTTCTCCCTAATTTAATCTTATTTTTGATAGTGAACAAAAGTAGAGTCCAAATACAAAATAAAAAGAAAATCTTCTTTTCCAAAGAAATTGATAAACTTGCCTGAGGCTCGTTCATTCTAGCATAGGTATCTCTAGGACCACCTAAACAAGCCCCGCAATTGGGACTTGCAGGTGTGTCGCAACCTGCTTCTTCAAATATTTGCGAACAAGTCTTGCCACCAGATCCAGGTACTGGAAGGGTATATACATCCAACCAAACCTGAAAACGTTAACAAAATAACTTGGTAAATAGTTTCGTAAAATACTAAGTGAAATTTTAAAAGAAAGAAAAAATGAATAAAAACCTTTTGGGTAGCAGGAACAAGAAAAGTTGGCACTTTGACCTTTTTCCCCTACAGAAAATACAAATTGGGATTAAAATCTCAAAAAAAAAAAAAAAAAAAAAGGAACCATGACCACACCTCAAGTGAGGTCGGAAAGCATGAAATAGCATGTTCAATCAAAATATCTTAAAAATATTAGTAGTGTGTATCTTACAATTTACTTTTCTTTAACATAATCATATTCAAACGAAATGACATATTTTCAATGCGATTATTGTTTTTCTTCCAAGTTCATCCGCATTAATTATTTACTAAGCCATTTTCCTTTATTTTCACTTCAATATTATTCTAAGTGGAAAATATTTATTAATGAAAGCACGTGATTCTAGGTTGCTACTTCTTCAGTTTAATGATTCGCATTATCTATTCTTTCTTGATCACTAACACGCTGGGAGTCCATACGTCTTGATGCTTTTTGCGTCATGGAAAAATGTCTTTCATGGTTTATATCCCAATTCCTAGGCATATATCTGAATTGAGTTTTTGACATGACAGCTTCAGTTCTCAATGAGGTCCTAATAATTATCTCCAAGGTTGAAGACAATTTATGTCTGTGTGTAGATAGAATTACATTTCTTCCACTCGTTCAGCTTCCGTTCAAAAAGTTTAATTCAACAAAATTAACCACAATGTGACAAAACTATATTCTCAAAAAGCATGCTTTTTTTCATAAAACATTTGAACCTCGGTAACAGCATTATTAGTAAACTATTTTTTACAGAAAGAGGGCCACAAGAAAGAGTTGTACAAATCTTCCAGTAAGAATTAAAAAGAAAATGCTTCAAGTTCATCAAATAAATTTGCATGCTTGCATCCTTCCGTTTCTCCTTGTTGGCATGATAAACTGAAACATGCATATAATCAAAAAGCACAAGCTCAAGAAACATCTTAGTCTTTTAAGTTAAACATTGTTTCTAATATGAACTTCCCTACCTTATCTTTTTATCGAGTTTGAACACGATATACTAAGAAAGCAATTAGCAGGCTAGCCCATCAGAAATACAAAAGACATAATAGGAATTATCATTGTAATCTTTAAATATCATAACATTTTTTTCCTTTTTCTGTTTTCTTTTGAGTTTTAAGATATGGATTGATTCTCGATTAAAATTTTTTTCAAAAAAAAAAAAAAAAATTCGAAAAGCACTTCAAAAAAAAGAAAGACATGACGAATGACAAATATTACATAACTAACAACAAAGTCTACATGAGAAGTTCTTGAAGACAGTTATGACTTGCAATATTTTCCAAGTAAATGGTAATGGAAAAATCAAAGTGCGAATTCTGAAAAGTATTAGCCAGCCAACTACATACCAAAGCCAGAAAAACTTTTGCTGCGGCCATAAAATCCTCAGTTTTCCCACCAGTGCAGGAGCCTATGTAAACTCTGTCTATTTTAACGTCTTTGCATTCTCTAGCCAATGCACGATTATCAGGAGAATGAGGCTGCAAGATTTTTCAGAGAATTACATACCAAGGTAGATCACTAATGCATGCAAAAGATGACTGCAGGAGAACAAAGTAATGAAGCAACCAGTCTCCGGCAGATAAATATGTTTGGTGCAAATAAAAATATTCTCACCTTTGCCACCACTGGCTCTAGTTTGGAGACATCAAATCTGTACTCTGATAGGAAACTGGAAGACAAGATAAAAGGTCAATAGTGAAAGATGCATACATTTCATAAAGGTCTAAAGATGTAAAGGACAACAAGGAGTTTACATTCAGGAATTCACGTGCTTCGGCATGCATATAAAACCCACTCCTTGTTGATTTGAAATGATAGGTTTTCAACCAGAGTAAAAGAAATCAACCACGTGTATGAGATCAAAATTCGTAACACAATCTTCACATCGAAATATAAAACATATTGACAAGAGAAAAACTCTACAAACATTCCATGTGTCTACATGTGCTCACTGCTCATAGATAAAACACAAAGACATGATGCCCTTGTTGGCTTGGTGCAAGGTTTTCAACTTTGTTTCACTAATTCCAAGAACTATCTGTCATCCACTTCTCTTTCATCTTCTTTACTTTCTCCCCATTGAATCCAATTTGCTATTCTGAGAAAACAAATCTCTTTTTTCCTAAATTAGCTGCATCCATAAGATTTTAACAGCTAAATCTTATTGTAAATGATACAGTCGTTGACAATTAATCAAAGATAAATGGGAAGATGTTCAATTTTGGCATTTTCTTTTCTATCATTTAGAGCTATATATTATCACAGAATAGTATCATGAAATCGTCCATTTTCCAACAATTATCAGAGCTTTACGCATTGATAAGTTTCTGGTTTTTCAGAGAACATAGACACTGTCAAAGATCATGGAGATATCTGAGACGCAAGTATCTGAGTCTTGACCGCGGCATTACAGAGAGAAAGCATAACATCCAAGCTAAGTGTAAGCCGAGCAACAAGAACTACTCTGAGTGGTCTTAAGTTGTTCAGAGGGAGAGACGGATAAAAATTCGTTGGTAGTGGACCCAAATTGAGGAACCTGAATTTGATGCTAGGAATGAAGAAGATTCACTGCTAATACCTTGACTTTAGAAATCATAGCTGCAAAAGATCAGGTGAATGTTTCCGACCACAGTCAAGCAAATATGGGGGCAGCTCGACAACACTCAACAGATATTCCAAAGTGCATGATGCTACTCAAATTTATGCTCTAAAGACAGACTTCAAGTCTTCAAGCACCATACAATTAAACAGTAAGTCAATGTAATACCACTATCGATGAAAAAAGCTACCATTAGATTAACTGAAAAAGGCGGTATTTGTGACTACCGTGCAGGAGCAGGACTGAATACGAAAGAGTTCTGTGAGAATAAAGCATACAAATTTTAGCCAAAGATTATGTACCTTCAACAAATGACGCCATTGCTATCATCTGAGATGAAGGAAGAAAAAAGTCACCGGTTGAAACCCAATAAGCATGAGGATAGGCCATGGTTTTTAGAAATAGAAATTATAAAACTATACTCTGATGCAACTCATCAGTATTCTGTTGCAACATACCAGCATACTTACTGTTGCAACCATGAACTGCGTGCACTAACACCAGCATCAACCATAGTGTTATAACACAGTTGTAAGTTGAAACACAACTGATATTCATAATGCACTACGACAAACCAACCAAATGGTTGTTCCAATGGTATGGTTACTTTGGTATGTGGTCACCTATACATGAGGTTGAGAGAAGTCTCCTCATGTGCAAGTTTGAGGAGTAAAAGTTGGTTTCCCACCAAAAGACATCTCAAGGAACCACATCATATGCTTTTTCTAAGTCCAGTTCACCAATGTCACAGGGAGGTCCTTCTTTTCTCTATGTTCTTTCATTAATCTTCTTGTAAGTTATAACATAAGCCTCACCAAAAGAAGTCACTTAATATAGTATAAGCTCTTCAATTTTATAGCTACAACGTTACAAAACAAGGAAAAAAAACATATTGGAAAGGACGAGAGACAAATCTAGCTAGGAGTTTGTCGTTATTCAACAATTGCTTCACATTGAGTAAAACATCGAGGAAACTCAAGTTATTCAACTTCTAAGTTTGCAAATGTAAAAAGGAAACAACAAAACATGACATTTAAAGGTTCGAAAGCCTTTGAAGGAAGCAACCCCTTTTTTCGAAGGAGGAGGCAACCCAATTTTGATAAAGATTTATTGTATAAAAAAAGGGACAGCCTGTTGCAGAATTAAGTATCTAAAAAATACGATGTAATCAGAAAATGCTTACAATCAAAGGGGTACCTTGCATTTTGATCGCTATACATTGGCTCAAAGTCCTTTGTTGTCTTACCCTGCATGAAAAAACAAGAAAATGCTAGCATTAGCCATTAAACAAGATTTTTGCTACCAACTGTAAAACTATACTTGCGTGCATTAAACAATAACTAACTATGACGACTCAAACGCAAGGTTCTCAGGGAAAATATAAGAACCTGCTGCACTGACCTCAAGGTATTTATATGTAGTGGCGTCAGCCGGCACAACACCATTTTTACCCCCAGCTTCAACGACCATGTTGCATAATGTCATCCTTTCCTCCATCTTTTGGTCAGATAACAGAATAAAACAGAAATGTTACCTTCAGTCAATAGAGTGAACATAAAACAGAAAACTTATCCTCTCTATGATACAGCAACATACAATTCTAAATTCTAACTTTTATTACTCACAGTTAAACTTTCTACAGTTGAGCCAACAAACTCCATAGACTTGTATGTTGCACCAGCCACAGATATTTCACCAATGATCTGCAAGGTGACACCCAAATTAACCCAACAAAATGCATTAATGAAAACATTTCTAAGGTTCACATAGCTAGAGAAGGAAGAGCGAAAACTCTAATCATCTAGTAAGTTTCCAGATTGAAATGTTCCCTAAGAAATAACAGAATAGAACTTACTTGTAAGATCAAATCCTTGGCTAGCAAATAGTTGGGCATTTCCCCATCTAATACAAACCTCAAAGTAGGGGGCACCTGCAATTCAGACACACAATAAACAAGTAAGTAAAAAGAATTGGCACTAAGAATAAATTACATCAAACATAAAAATAAAATAAAAAAATAGAAAAACATGCATAGACACACAGCAATAGCATCATAGTGAGTACTATTGTGACACCAAGGTGAATAAAACAAAGTTCAACACAGATATTAAATATGCACAACTTAATACGTAATGACGCAACGCGAGAGAAAAGAACAATGCTTTCGAGTATCATATGTGTGTAAGAGATTTGTTGAACTTAATGTAATCATTTACAAACCTTCAGAAGCAACTTTCCAGCACCCATAACAAACCCTGCATCAGTATTACCAATTCCGGTAGCAAATTGGCCAAATGCTCCCGCATTGCACGTGTGGGAGTCTGTACCTAGAAGGACCTGCAATCAAATTGACAGGGCTCAACCAAGAGGTGCATGACAAGAAGACACCTTATGCATACGCACTACATACATACGCATGTAAGTGACAGAGAGAAGCACCTCTCCAGGCCTGCAATGGCCTTCTTGGGCCAAAGCAATATGGCAAACACCTTTATAATCTGGATTGGCCTGTAAATAACAAATAAATGTGATATTTTAAAATCAAGTGCTCGGTAACATACTTAATATTTTAAGCAGGAAGGCGAAAAAGTTAACAATGAGAACACAAATATATGAGTTTCATACCTTGAAATTGCTAAGATCCTTAATATCATAAAAATACTTGATATTTTGGTCCAAAGAAAAATCCCTAATGATATCCACATTGCGATTTGCACGTTCGTCACTAGTGAAAATGTAGTGATCAGGTATAATGACAATCTTTTCACGGTCCCATACCTTATTATGATTAAAATGGCAGAAGCATAAGCAATTACACAGGTATGACTGATGAAAACATCAAATTAATAGCCTCAAAAGTAATAGCAGTACTAAAAACAACAATACAAAATAATGCAGTTTTTAGGTGAATTTACACTTCTTATTTGATCAGAAGATAAGTAAATTTGCAGAGTATAACAGTAAAAAAAAGGATGAACTGCAACAAAAACAACAAAGCCTCAATCTTAAATTAGTTGGGGACAATTTCATGGATCAAACTCTTCCATTACGTTCGATTTAGTGCAATTGATTGTGTGCTTTCCAAACCCTTTAAATCCCTCTTAATTGATGCATCCAAGTTAGCTTCGGTTTACCCCCTATATCGTCGAATTTCTTCAGTTTTCATTAAGTCGAGTTTTCTAGCAAGAGCATTTATAGGCCATCTTTGGAGGCGTCGAAATCATCGCAACCACATTTCCCTAATCTTTGCATCAATTGGTGTTACTCCTATAATTCTTTGAGTTTATGTATTTCTTATTCTATCTTTACGAGTTTTACCACACATCCACCTAAACATCCTCATTCCTGCTACACTCATATTATTTACCTATTGGTTCTTTACCATTCAACAATCACTTCCATAAAGCATAACTGACATAATTGCGGTCCTATGAAATTTTTCTTTTAACTAGTATTTCAATCACAAATCACACTTATTGCACTCCTCCGTTTCTTCCATCCGACTTGAATTCTATGTGTAACATCATTAACAATATTACATCATTTTTTATGATTGATCCTATATATCTAAAGTGGTTAAAAGATGAACTACAAAAAAATAAATTAATTAAAATATTGTCCAGATATCTAAAGTCAGACTTCGACGTATTAGCATGTGATTTCCTACCTCAAATAATTTATAACATATTTTTGACAAAGAGAACTCATTTCATCCCATCAGAAACACATTCAACATTTGCCTATTTTAAACCTGTAGTATATCCTTTACAAGAGTACCATTGGACCTCCTAGGTCTCTCATCACCAACCATCTCAACCAGCTCAGCCAAATTAAATAACAAAACCTCTTTGCCTCCCTATATCCCCTATGCCGAATCAGCAATTTCCCATCTACCCATTGTTTTTTCTATAACCAATTCTTCTCAATGCACCTACTAACCATTTACTTCCCCGTCTTGCTCAAATGTTCAAGGCTCGATGCTCGACGGGTCCTAGATAAAGCGGTAAGTTTCTTTAGGGGGATTAAACCTAAGTCTTGTCATTAAACCAATAAATTCAGTCTTTTAAGAGTAGTCCTCCCAAAGGCCAACCTAAGATAGCAAAAGGGAAAACAAGGTACCAAAGAACTACATTTCCACCTCAAATAAACTACAATTGAACTAAAAATTGTGCAAGCTTTGCAGGACTGGCTAGAAGGCCCTAGAACGACGTTCAAACCGATCATCGACAAAATCAAAGAATCCACAACTTAATCGCACAACTACCCACAATTAGTTAACTCTTGATAGTCAAAACAAACTAGGCACATATAGCAAGTGATTCAAATGCTACACAATTCATGAATACCATCACAACCTCATGAAATCAAATGCCAAAACAAAACCACCACACACCTTCGCGTTTTCGCCGAACTCTTTCTTGAATATCCCAATAGTTCCAGGGCCACATACATCATGTGTCATCAACACATCAACATTAACCCACACATTCTCTCCAGGCACCAAATGGGACCTCTCAGAAGCCCTAGCTAGTATCTTCTCCGTCATCGTCATCGCAGTCTTCACCTGAAACCAATCCAACCATAAAAACCAAACCTCGAAAACTCTAATTAACACAAAACATATCAAAGTGAACAAAAAACCCCAGAATTGAATAAGCCCCAACTGAGCCAGTGGTGGAGGGCGACCGCTCCGACTGCGGCGCCATCACCGCAACGATTCTCCCATTCGAGTTCGAACTCCGATTGAATTTCTGGGTAGAAGAGAAGGGCGAGAGGCCCGACTCGATCTGAAAGCATGAACAATCAAAAACTGAGATTTTTTTCTCATTTTGAGGGATTTGTGAAATGGGTAGGTGTAAATTGTGTTGATTTTTCGAGGAATCGAAGAAAGATTGAACCTTTTTGATGAGAGGATTGTAGGTTGAAGGAATCGCTGTGGCTGCCATGGCGGCTGAAGCTGCTCTGTTTCTTTTTCGCTTCCCTTTTGGGTCTTGTGGAAGTCACGTTGTTAATAGAAATTGTTGCGTGTTGTTAGATGGTCATAGAGTTATGTTCAACGCGTGACTCGAGGTGGACATTAGAACACAAGTAGCTTGGAGTCCGTTGATGGTCGTTGAGATTAGTTCTGGCTTTTGAATCCAGCGATTCCCAGGGAGATATACACAAAAAGGCGGTTGGGGGTAAGACTTGGGTGATATTTGGTTTGGTTTTTGCTTGTCATCATCACTGACTGGGCATCCGGTAACCTGTTTGATTTCATTTTATGTTTTTTAAGATTGGTTGATGTGGCATTGCGGGTTGGTTCGGGGTTGGGGTTTTTCAAAATCTAAAGTGAAAAACATTTTTTATTCCGAAAATAAGGGTGGCTACTGTTGTAAATTAAGTTGTAAGCCAATTAGAATTTAAGTTGGACTTGCTAGAGACTTAAGTATAAAAGACATAAACTAAAAATTACTAGAACAAGTAGAAAAGATGAGACAAGAGAGAAGAGAGCTAGAGATGAGAATGTAGAGATTCATTCATACATTGTTGTGTGAATTACAATGATGTTGACACCTTTTATATAGGTCATTTGGTGATGATGATAATTGTACTTATACAATGTGTACAAGTTCTACGTACACCACAAGTCATAGAACACATCACAAGCAACATAGACAATACATGGAATAGTTGGTGTACATTTGAGAGGATTACAAATTACAAGACAATACATGGAGAAATGATTATACATTAGAGTTGAATACAAGTTATGTAGAGTGTACAAGTTACATTCAATGTAGAAGTCATGCTTGATATTACAATTCAATGTGAGAGTCATACTTGACAATGTGATCATTCATAAGTTTGGTTAAAGGGTCATCCAATTTACAACAGCTACTTTTTATTTCCAAAAATAAGGTATGTCTCATTTTCAAAAGGGGACATTGATGATAATGTGGCGCCATGTGGCATGTGTGTCGATGAGGTGGAGTGAATGACTCCTTTGAAAATGAGTCATCTATACAAAACGAATGACACATTTTGAAAAGGAGTCATCTATACAATATACACAACCTCCTTTTTACTCCTCAAAATGAGTATTTTGTTCAACTCGAAGCGGTGTGTGACGACCCCTTCTCCAAAGGGTCAGGATCTGCCCGACCCGGCCCAAATGAGGTAGCCCGACCGAGCTACCCATCTTCTTCCTCTCTTAAACTTTTATTTTATTTTATTTTCATTTGTACTGGGGTTGGGCGTCCATCCCCAACCCCAAGTTGGGTTCGTACTGGGGAGACGACTCCCTTGCCGTCCCTTGAGCATGGCAGTTCGTCCGAGTATCCTACCTCGAACCAACAACCACAAGGTCCACAACCGACAGCAAAAACAACCACAAATTACACAACATCAACAAATATAACATTTACCACGGTCACCGTGCCTCGGTAGTGACACGTATTTCACCGCGGGTCCCACGTCACGGGTTATTTTGTCATGATTAACGAATTACACGTTTATTAATTATTGGGCCGTGACACGGTGAACCCATGCAAACGTCATTTACGTATCGAGATAGACAAGCCGCATCACGTACGTATCTTGAGATGGACAACCTGCATCACGCACGTATCTCGATGTAGACAACTTATGTAAACGACACGCACGTATATGGACGTGGACAACACATGCAAACGCCACGCATATTGGCATCCACATGGCGCCAACGTCGAATACTCCACGTGGTGCCCGTGTTCAGAAAACATGAATGACGCATTTCCAAAGTGCGTCATTCATGTTAGGAAACATCCACGTGGGCGCCACGTGGATTGTTCCACAATACACGAATGGTGCATTTTGGAAATGCGTCATTCGTGCATTTTGAGCGAACTAATTTTTCACCAACTAATGACGCATTTTCAAAATGTGTTTTACCTTACTTTTAGAATAAAAAAACATAACTTATTTTACTCATTTATATTAATTGTGACAGTACATTTGTAATTTTCCCCCCAACTTACTCATTTGAAACAAATCGTATGAATTTTCTTTATTTTTACGACCCCCTCTCTAACACTTTTGGAGAGGGGTGGCCAGGAGAGAGGAGTAGGGTGGCCAACGGTGGTGGATGATGACGGCGACGTTGTCGGTGGGCGGTGGTCACACCGCGTTGGCGGCGATGGCGATGGGCACGGCGGCGACGACATTAATTGATGGATGGTGGAGTGCAGAAGAAGATAATGGATTTGAACTAAGGGTATTTTAAGTATTTGTGCTTATTTGAGTCCGTGCATCTAGCACTACCCTTAATTAATTTACGGATGTTTACTTAAGGGTGGTGCTAGGTGGACTATTTAAGTTTAGGCTCTCGACTTTTATATATTTGTAAATTATCCTTGTACTTTCACCTATATTAAACAACAACAACATAGCCTCAGTCCCAAATTAATTGGGGTCGGCTACATGGATCAAACTTTTCCATTGTGCTCGATTAAGTGCAATTGATGGTGAGCTTTGCAAACCATTCAAATCCCTTTTAATTAATGCATCCCATGTTAACTTTGGTCGGCCCCTACCTCGTCGAATTTCTACAGTTTCTATTGAGTCAAGTTTTCTAGTTGGGCATTTGTAGGCCGTCTTTGCAGGTGACCAAACCATCGCAACCGCCCTTCCCTAATCTTTGTATCAATTAGTGCTACTCCTACTTGTATTTGAGTTTCTATTTTCTTATTCTATCTTTACGAGTTTTACCACACATCCACCTAAGCATCCTCATTTCTGCTACGTTCACTTTATGTAATTGTTGTTGCTTTACCGTCCAACATTCACTTCCATAGAGCATAGCTGGCCTAATTGCGGTCCTATAAAATTTTCCTTTTAACTTAGTAGGAACGTGTCGATCATAAATCACCCCTGTTGCACTCCGTCATTTCTTCCATCTAGCTTGAATTCTATGTGTGACATCATTTTCAATGTTATCATCATTTTGTATGATTGATCCTAGGTATCTAAAGTGGTTTACTTTAGGAACTTCTACTTCTCCTAATTTTATCACTCCGTCATCTCGATGTCTAGTGTTTCCAAACTCACAGTGCATGTATTTAGTTTTCGTCCTGCTCAACTTAAAGCCTTTAGATTCTAATGTATTCCTCCAGAGTTCTAATTTCCTATTCACTCAATCTTTGGTTTCATCCACTAAGACAATATCATCTGCAAACAACATACACCATAGTATATCCTCTTGAATATTTCTAGTTAGTTCATCCATAACTAAAGTAAATAGATATGGGCTTAAAGCCGATCCTTGATGTAGTCCTATCGTAATGAAAAATTCTTTTGTAGCTCATCCAAATGTCTTTATACTCGTTACTACTCCATCATACATATCCTTAATAGTGTCTATGTATCTAGCATGCACTCTTTTTCTTTCTAGAACCCACCAAAGAACATCTCTAGGGACCCTATCATATGTTTTTTCTAAATCTACGAATACCATATGAAGATCTTTTTTCTTTTCTCTATATTTTTCTAACAATTGTCTTACAAGGAAAATCGCCTCCATAGTTGACCTCCCAGGCATGAAACCAAATTGGTTCTTTGATATTGTTGTTTCTCTCCTTAGCATATTGTCAATTATTCTCTCCCATAGTTTCATAGTGTGACTCGTAAGTTTAATTCCCCGTTAGTTTGAGCAACTTTGAATGTCTCCTTTGTTTTTAAAGATTGGCACAAACGTGCTTCTTCTCCAATCCATTGGCATCCGTTTTGATTTTAAAATTTTATCGAAAAGTTTTGTTAATCAAGTCAATACGATTTCTCCTAAGCATTTCCAAACCTCTATAGGTATTTCATTTGGGCCACATATTTTCCCTATTTTCATTCTTTTCAATGCCGCTTTAACTTCTACAATTCTAATATTGCGTGTATAGTTTACATTCCTTTTTTGTGTGGGTTTTCATCTATTATAGTAACAACTTGGCCATCATTAAATAAACTATCGAAGTAACTTCTCCATCTCTCCTTAATATCCGCCTCACGCGTTAAAACATTTTGATTTTCGTCCTTAATACATCTTACATGACTTAGGTCTTGTTTCTTTTTATCTCTTAATTTGGCTAGCCTATATATATATATATATATATTTCGCCATCTCTATTACCTAACCTTGTATATAGATCTTCCATGAAATTTATTTTTGTGGCGGCCCTCGCCGCCCCGGGGTGACGTGTCTTCGTGTATTCCTTGCCAGCTGGCCCAACTACACGTGTATGGCACCTGCCCGTCCTTCCTCTGTCTCGAATTTCGTATATACGTGTATGTACAGTGTATATATGACATATGCAGCGGAAGTTGTATGTAAATGCAAGAAATATTAATTAATTCGTCAAATCCTACTGTGGAAAAACCCTGAAAAGTACTGTGCTATACTATGTAAAGTAACTATGTACAATGTCATATCACGCCCCAGTTCCCAAAAGAATCAAAATATCAAAATAAAAACACACGTACAAGTAATTCTCAACTGTAGGCAGTCAGAGGTGGTCACGTAAGATCCCCTTGCCCTTACTTGTACTAGGATCTGCACTCAATCATCACAGAAGAAATTGGATGACGAGTCCGGTCAGTAAAATCCCAAGGAACTCCTCTGAGCATTGAAATAAATAAATGGAATGCAATAAATACTGTTAAATAAACATGCAGAATGTAAACAGGCAACTGTAAGTATAGCATCGCATGCGTAAATAACAATAAAACGCAAATGTGTATGTCTGTTCCAGTCAGACTAAACCATACTTCGGGATTTCCTTCCAGGATCCCACTAGTGGGCGCACCCAATTAGTTATCACCTAATCCCTCTTGGTGGCCGGCGTAGACCTTCGACGCACCAACACATGTAGCAGTTCCCTCGGGTCGTTATCCATCGAGCGCTCCTGATACATATGCTATGGTCTAGAATGCATAGACACACAACGAAAAATCCGATGGGAGTAACTAACCAACCGTGCAAACAACGACAATATGTAGATATAGGAAAAATTACAAGGAAATACTGGAATTGAATGGAAGTACAAAACAAAATAAATACTCGAGAGTTTTTCCATTAGGTTTTACAAACCTCACAACGCGCTCTCCTATCTCGTAATCAATCCCCGGGTCCAAGTCCACTGAGTCGTTGGTAGCCAATTGATCACCCGTGTCAACCTATGTCCATTTATCAATAATTTAATTGAGCATGTCAATTTCTCAAATGTTTAAGTCAAATTGCCTATTTTGCGCTTTTCGAGGCAAAACCCCGCAAAAAGTCGCGTCCGAAATATCCAATTATTTTATTTTTCATAGAAATTCATAAATTTCTATTTCTTTTATGGAAATATTTTTTTTTTTCAGAAATTTTCTAATTTTTCAAAAATTTTCCAAAAAATTTTCAACTTTTCTTCAATTTTTCTTCTCTTTTTCACTTTTTTTTACTGTTTGGGTCGGGTCGGGTCGGCCCAACGGGTCGGACCTGACCCGCCCCAGTCAGGGTCTGGTTTGGGTCGGGTCGAGCCAACCGGGTCGGACCCGACCCGGCCCTGGCCTATTCTGGGCCCGGCCCATGAGGGGATGCACATTCGCGAACGCTCGCGCGTGTGCATCTTCCTCATCTGATCGACTGGTTCGATCAGCTTCCCTTTTTTTTCATTCTATCTCTTCTTCTCCGGTGATGGGTTGGGGTGGCTCTCCACCCCAACCCCGGTGGAGCCGATGGCAGGGGAGGCACCCCTGCCATCCCACCGTGGCCATGAGGTCCGGCCTCCTCCACCCCACCGTTACCCACCCGAAACAAAAAAAACCACCACCCAAACTCACCTCAATCGCACGTCCCTGCTACTGCTCCTCCTCTTCTTCTTCCCTGTTTCTCCTTCCCTTCTCTTCTCTGCGCTCCTTCCCTCTCGGCCTCCCAATTTTTGATCGGGAGTGTATGTGATTGTGTGTACGATAGTGTGAGAGAGGTGTGTAGGTGAGGTGAGAGAAAAGGTGATGTCATAGTATGGATAAGGATTGAAATGTTGACTTTTTGGCTTGACACCAAAGTGTGACACAGCTGGGACACTCGCTCATTTTTCGAGCGTTTCAACGCCCGATTTCTGGTCCGAATCACGTTATACGCGTACCGCCGCGTCACTAGCCACCTAATACCATTCCATATTAGTTACTTTGTCAATTTTTATTCAAAATTTGTGTGTTTTAGTCTCCTCGACCTAATATTTGATCCCGTAAACTACCCAGTACCAGCGTCGACACGCATATCGAGGCGAGTACAGTTCTCACAATCTCGCACGTATTTTAATGCAACATACACACATGCGATGTATTTCAATAAATTTCACCGCAAATAAGCATCTAACACACAATTACCTAGCATACCCTAGTCCCCGTGCGTCCTAGCCTATTGCGACGTCCACGTAGATCCGAGCTGACGCCCGCGTCTGTAAATTGAAAAGACATAAAATGGGCCGTTACAGTTCTTCCAACTAAATAAAATTTCGTCCCGAAATTTCATTGTAACTAAAGTCCCATACCAGAGAATAGCTGAGGGTATCGTGTCCTCATCGTCGACTCGAGCTCCCAAGTTAGTCCATCTGTCCTGTCATGCTGCCAACGAATCAGGACCTTCGCGAGTTCCCTGTTCCGGAGAATCTGTACACGGCGATCGACGATCTCTATCGGTCTTTCCTCGTAGGTCATGTCAGGTTGTATCTCCACTTATCCCAACTCAATCGTTGGTCTCGACCCTGACCTAACGAGTCTCAACATGGAAATGTGAAATGTCGGATGAACCCCAGCTAACTCGGCAGGTAACTCAAACCGATATGCAACAGTGCCTACTTTTTTTCTGTCTATCTTGTGCAGCTCGCAGCTTCTGACGAATTTGTCACATTTTTATGCGTGATCAACAACTATCTCAGGCCCTACTTGTGTACCAGACCGGTGTGCATCTTCCAGGATCCCGTCCCGTATCTCCTGATCCGCAGGTAGCCATAATCTCCATCAGTATCTTAACCACCGATCTGTGGTTTCTGCCAATCAGTGCATTCCGGATTCCGTGACAGACCACTAACCCGCTCATAGAGCCCATCAGCCCTCTGACACTCGGCTACCCGTTCAATCGATACGGTCGGTATCCTCAACTGCGACAAAATCCCGAACCACCAGAACGTATTCAATTCGGCCCTCCATTCGAACCTCCTGCTCAACTATCGCAGCTTTCGCCTCCATCCGCGCTGTAGCTAGTCGACCTCTCGTGATCCAAAGAATACGAACTCCGGTATGTCAGGAATATGAAACTCTATCATCTTGCCGTAACAATCTATCCGTGGATGATAGGAATTTGAAACTCGATCCACCTCTATCATCACGTCTCGACATATTCAGTTAGGGTATATCTTATCCCAGCAACCGTACTGAGGATAAGATGTGGCCCTAGTGTATGTGTAACTAACCCTAACAACCCAACAATACGTCCAACAAGAAGCAATAAAGTACTACCAGAATCAAACATAGCATGCATGTGACGACCGAATATAAGTAATGTACCTGCAATAAGCTGCCTAGTCGCCCCGCTATATGGTTGTGCTAACGCATGCGCTCTATCTCTGGCCTGGTCTGACCCTCGCCGTGGTGATGGTGGTGTTCGACAATCAGTCATCAAGTGTCATCTCTGCCCACATTGGTGGCATCTTCGGCTCTCCAGTCTACCCATCTATCTGTCTCTAGATCTCGGACCCTGACCCCGGTCTTCCTGACCCCTGTCATGTCCCCTCTTATCTCGACCTTGATGGTACTCCTGTGGCTGTGCCCTTTGTCGATCCACTGGTGCTGAGGTGATAGCAAGAACTGACTGTGGCTCCTCATATCAGAACTAACTGCCCTGAAAATCGTCCTGACGGCCCCTCTCCTGTCTATCATATCTCCAACCTCTATCCGGATGATCCATCGGTTTCTTTTGCCTCTGACTAGACTGAGAACTCTGCCCTGACTGTACCTCCATACCGTTGGGGCATGTACCCGAGGTCAATCCATTAACTGTCTTTATGAATACTTTTAGTTAATAAAATAGAGGATTTCATTTGCTGTTTATTATAATTAATTTGCATGTTTACATTATAATAAGATCCATGGGTATTTACAGAAATATCCTAAATGTCCCTAATCGATCATTATACTGGGAACTATAATGAGTTAAGACTAGTGTGAGTCTTGATTGATGATCATATGATGATTATACGTATAGGGATACGAATCAAGATCACGAGTACTTGTTAGGGAACAAAGTACTGGACCGACCCGCTATGAGAACATCACATGGATTAAGTCATAATTGTTTATCATGATAGGTATATTTTTCAGTCCCCTGACTTGAGATTATCAGAGACTTCAACATTAGGAACATAATGATTTGACACTATCAAACGTTGTCTTTAACGGGACGATTATAAAGGTTGTGATTGGTTACTGTGTGAGCAATGTGATGAAGTTGTGTAATCAAGATAGAATTTGTCCCTCTCATATAAAGAGAAATATCCAGTGGATCCCTCGATATGCTAGATTGTTAAAATGCCTAGTCTAAGTGAATTGATATTGATTAATGTCACTTGGATGTTTTTAGTCTACCTAAAGATCGAAACTAGTACGATTGAACATGTTGAATGACAATTTCATGCCTTATGTTTGATCAAAAGGATATCGTGTGACAAAAGGATGTTATATACACTATTGATTAGGTTGTATCGATTTGATATTCGTACAACTTGGGTAGTCATAATGTCTTGCTAGAGGTCGCTTATGACTTATATACCAAAATGTGTTTTGGTATGCCGCCAACGGTGTATGAGCCTATTGGGTCGCACAGTAAGAATGGTTTTGCGAGATTTTAAGATGGTTCAGAAAAACGAATTTTATATGATAAGATTCATGACAGAAACGTCCTTGTGGTGTATTACACTTATACTTCTTTAAGTATGGCTATATATGTAATTTACTTAACCGTTTATATTCAAGGGTTGTATAAATAGACGCTTTAAGTTAGAACACACGTGTGAAAGATTAAAAGGCCGAAACTCTATTTTCGTTTGAGAAACGACTTAGAATTTTTGGTATGCTCTGGATCGTTTTGGAGATAAACAAAAAGATTTGGTATTCTCTCAAAGCTAGCACTTCAAATCTCGGCCGTTGTTCGTGTGTGGACTATTGATAAAGGGCGTTCGTCATTGGCATCGCCTTAAAGATCGATTAACCTTCAGAAAGGTATATTGCGACTGAGGTATGATTAAGTTTTCATGGTTTAAACATTTTTAATGGAATTAGATTCGGATCCTGTTAGGGTTTTTGTTAAAATTGTTTTGTAATCTCCGCTGCGTATGAACCCCAAAACCCAACACCTACCAGTCACACGTCGATCAACTCTCTGCAGTAAGTATGTCTCATGCGCTAATGCCCTGTCAAAGATCTCCTGCAGCGTCGTGGCTCCAGTCGAGACAATTGCTGACGCGATCCTATCATCAACCCATTTGGTGAAGTAATATATCTGTAAGCGTTCCGTACCGACGACATCTAAAGAGAACTGCGGCAAATGTCGGAACCTCTCCATATACTGCATCAAAGTCCGACTACCCTGTCTCCAGGCTAGGAACTCCTCCCTCAGCCTCAACCTAACCTCCATAGGTATGTACTGATCGTAGAACAACTCCCTAAACTCAGTCCACGTCGTCGGTTCCGGGTGAGTATCCGTATATGTCGTCCACCAGACTGCCGTATGCCCTCTCAAATAGGCTCCCGAAAGTCGTGCCTGTACTGTCTCATCGTTCCTCATCAGCTTTTGGAAACGCTGATGAGATACTATCCATCTCCCTGCAACCTCAGGGTTACCGCCTCCATAGAAGAATCCAGGCTGGAACTTCAAAAACTCCCTCAATAGTTTCGCCTCTGGTGCCAGGACGAATGCCGATGTAGTAGGAGTATCAGCAGTGGGGGTGGCAGTAACCTGATCCGTAGTCGTGGGTGGAGGTGTAAGAGTCGACGTCTCCAAAGGAATAACGACTGCGGTAGTTGTCTCTTTGGGTGCTTCTACCGCTACCCTCTGAACTAGCGCTGGGTTACCATTGGAACAACAGCAGTCCCCGCCGGTATGGTCACAACAACTGGCTCTCTCGCTGAAGTGAGTGCCGCCAATACTGCGCTCTGCTCTTGTAGTAGCTGTAATACCTTAGCCATCTGCGTCTCCTGTGCTGAGAGTCTATCCTCCACATTCGATGTAACCGAGACATCCCTAGCTGCATCGCTCGTTTGTCCAGTCTCAAAAATGTACCAGACTATCCGTCCGCAATCTTGATCGAGAATGTGCTCCGGATCAGTCTCGAAGTATATACATATATCATATAATAACATGAAAATATAACACATATATAAGTTCTAACTCTACCCGCCTCACTTCACTTCCCAACTAAAGTTCTAAGGCACTAATTTCGGGTTTTTCACATCTAAGTTTGTTGATTATGTCTTAGAACTTCCTCTTTTAGGTTTCTGATACCAACTGTGGCGTTGGTATCACAATATCCTAAGCCAACCTTTTCTCTGATACCAAATGTGGCGGCCCTCGCCGCCCCTGGGTGACGTGTCTCCGTATACTCCTTGCCAGCTGGCCCAACTACACGTGTACGACACCTGCCCGTCCTTCCTCTGTCTCGAATTTCGTATCCACGTGTGTGTACAGTGTATATATGACATATGCAGCGAAAGTTGTACGTAAATGCAAGAAATATTAATTAATTCATCAAATTCTACTGTGGAAAAACCCTGAAAAGTACTGTGTTATACTATGTAAAGTAATTATGTACAATGTCATATCACTCCCCAGTTCCCAAAAGAATCAAAATATCAAAATAAAAACACACGTATAAGTAATTCTCAACTGAAGGCAGTCAGAGGTGGTCACGTAAGATCCCCTTGCCCTTCGTTGTATTAGGATCAGCACTCAATCATCACAGAAGAAATTGGATGATGAGTCCAGTCAGTAAAATCCCAAGGAACTCCTCTGAGCATTCAAATAAATAAATGGAATGCAATAAATATTGTTAAATAAACATGCGGAATGTAAACAGGCAACTGTAAGTAGGGTATCGCATGCGTAAATAACAATAAAGCGCAAATGTGTATGTCTGTTCCAGTCAGACTAAACCATACTTCGGGATTTCCTTCCAGGATCCCACTAGTGGGCGCACCCAACTAGCTATCACCTGATCCCTCTCGGTGGCAGGCGTAAACCTACGACGCACCGACAGATGTAGCAGTTCCCTCGGGTCGTTATCCACCAAGCACTCCTGATACATATGTTATGATCTAAAATGAATAAACACACAACGGAAAATCCGATGGGAGTAACTAACCAACCGTGCAAACAACGACAAGATGTAGATATAGGAAAAATTACAAGGAAATACTGGAATTGAATGAAAGTACATAACAAAATAAATACTCGAGAGTTTTTCCATTGGGTTTTACAAACCTCACAACGCGCTCTCCTACCTCGTAATCAATCCCCGGGTCCAGGTCCACTGAGTCGTTGGTCGCCAATTGATCACTCGTGTCAACCCATGTCCATTTATCAATAATTTAATTTAGCATGACAATTTCTCAAATGTTTAGGCCAAATTACCAACTTCACGCTTTTCGAGGCAAAACCCCGCAAAAAGTCGCGTCCGAAATATCCAAATATTTTATTTTTCATAGAAATTCATAAATTTCTATTTCTTTTATGGAAATATATTTTTTCAGAATTTTTCTAATTTTTTCAGAATTTTTCAAAAAATTTCCAACTTTTCTTCCATTTTTCTTCTTTTTTTCGCTTTTTTTTACTGTTTGGGTCTTGTTTGGGTCAGGTCGACCCAACCGGGTCGGACCGGAGCCTGGCCCATTCTGGGCTCGGCCCATGAGGGGATGCACACGAGTGCACACGAGTGCACACGAGCGCACGCTCGCGCGTGTGCATCTTCCTCATCTGATCGACTGGTTCGATCAATTTCCCTTTTTTTCATTCTATCTCTTCTTCTCCGGTGATGGGTTAGGGTGGCTCTCGACCCCAACCCCGGTGGAGCCGATGGCAGGGGAGGCACCCCTGCCATCCCACCATGGCCGTGGGGTCCGGCCTCCTCCACCCCACCGTTACCCACCCGAAACAAAAACAACCACCACCCAAACTCACCTCAATCGCACGTCCCTACTGCTCTTCCTCCTCTCCTTCTTCCCTGTTTCTCCTTCCCTTCTCCTCTCTGCGCTCCTTCTCTCTCGGCCTACCAATTTTTGATCGGGAGTGTATGTGATTGTGTGTACGAGAGTGTGTGTGAGGTGTGAGAGTGGTGTGTATGTGAGGTGAGAGAAAAGGTGATGTCAAAGTATGGATAAGGATTGAAATGTTGACTTTTTGGCTTGACACCAAATTGTGACACAGCTGGGACACTCGCTCATTTTTCGGGCGTTCAACGCCCGATTTCGCGTCCGAACCGCGTTATATGCGTACCGCCGCGTCACTAGCCACCTAATACCATTCCATATTAGTTACTTTGTCAATTTTTATACAAAATTTGTGTGTTTTAGTCTCCTCGACCTAATATTTGATCCCGTAAACTACCCACTACCCGCGTCGACACGCATATCGAGGCGAATACAGTTCTCACAATCTCGCACGTATTTTAATGCAACATACACACATGCGATGTATTTCAATAAATTTCACCGCAAATAAGCATCCAACACACAATTACCTAGCATACCCTAGTCCCCGTGCGTCCTAGCCTATTGCGACGTCCACGTAGATCCGAGCTAGCGTCCACATCGGTAAATTGAAAAGACATAAAATGGGCCGTTACAGTTTTAGCTTGACTAACTACTTTTTTAGCTTGTTTTTTAGCTTCTCTATATTGATTGTACGCATCTTCATCTTGACACTTAAGTATTTTTCTATACATCTCTCTTTTAGTCTTAATTGCTCGTTGGACATCCTCGTTCCACTACCATGTTTCCTTCTTTGGAGGTCCCATGCCCTTAGATATACCTAATATGTTTGATCTCACCCTCCTTATGCAACTACTCATTTCTAGCCACATTGTATTAGCATCGAAGTCAAGATTCCAAATATTTTTCTTTATTAGTTTTTCTCTAAACTCCACTTGTTTACTATGTTTTAGGTTCCACCACTTTATTCTAGGGTCGCTAACTCTTTTATTCATATTATTCTATTGTGTTAGCTCAATATCAAGTACTACTAACTTATGTTGGGTAGTAAGTGCTTCACCAGGTATTACTTTGCAGTCTCTACATAGTTTTCTATCTATTTTTCTTGTTAAAAGAAAATCTATTTGACTCTTGTTATGACCACTACTAAAAGTAATTATATGCGACTCCCTTTTATTAAAACTAGTATTTGCTAAAATAAAATCATATGCTGAAGCAAATTCTAAAATTGATTCTCCTTCTTCATTTCTATTACCGTAACCAAAACCTCCATGAACTCTCTTAAACCCGTCGTTACTTACCCCGACATGCCCATTTAAATCTCCTCCAATAAAAACATTTTCATCTAATGGTATACTCTGCATAAATCCATCCATATCATCGCAAAACTTGCGTTTGATGCTCTCGCTTAATCCTACTTGTGGTGCATATGCGCTAAGTATGTTCAGTTTTTCGTCTCCAATAATTAATTTAACAAGAATCAATCTATCCCCCATTCTTTTAACCTCTACGACCTTATCCTTATAATCATTATCCACCACAATTCCTACTCCATTACATTTTCTATCTATACCAGTGTACCACAATCTAAACCCTGTGTTTCCTATTTCTCTACTCTTTTCTCCTACCCATTTTGTCTCTTGGAGGCAAGCAATATTGACTCTCCTTCTAATCATGGTATCTACTAGTTCTATTGACTTCCCCGTAAGTGTTCCTATGTTCCATGTTCCTAAACGAATTTTTTCTCCCATTTGTATTTGTTTTTCTTTTCTATTTCTATTTTGTCTAAAAGATCTAGTGTTCGTATCTATGATTTTGTTTTTGTTTTATTTTGAACTAGCTTCTTTACCCACATCCGTCCTTTGTATGGGAACCCTTGCTCATTTTTCTTTACATCCGGGCGACGATGTGAAGGGACTAGCTTCTTTACCCACACGCGTCCTATGTGTGGGAACCCTTGCTCATTTTTCTTCACACCCAGACGGCGATGTGAAACACACCCTTGCTCATTTCTCACTACACCCGGGCTCCGATGCAGCACGTCGCTAGGTGGGAACGCCCTAACGTTTATATATGTTTGATCCATTTCATGAAAAGTGACAAAAGTTTTAAGCTGGCTGTCAACCTATCGCAACCCTCCTCCATTTCCCAAGAATGAAAAATGAGCTTGGGGCCTCCCTCCCTCACTTTTCGGGTATGAAAAGTGCGTTTGGGACCTCCCTTACCCATTTTTCGGTATGAAAAAATGGGCGTCAGAGTCCTCCTCATTTATCCTGACTTGGGACCGGCTATGTAGCACACATAGTGTACAACATTGGTTGAGTTTTTCACCAATATTAAAACATCAGAATAATTAATTACAATTTAAATTGGCATTATGCGCTCATTTTTTCTCCCTAACTTTCACGCAATTTTGATTAATTAGTTCATAATGTTTCATTGGCGCAAAACTCGATGTAACTTTTTGATTATATTAATAGGGTAATGCTATTTGGACTCGTGAGTTCGGACTCAAAACTTTTTTTAATTTCAAATACATCATTGAGCAATTAATGAAACAGTCATAATCACTTATAAAATTCATTTGGTACCCCTTAAATATTTACAAAAATTTTAAAAACCTCCCTATGAGTCCGGACTCATGAGTCCAAGTAGATTTATTGATATTAATAAGCTACTATTTTTTCATTTGGGCACGTAACATGTGTTATATGTATACAAATTGTATGTAAACAATTGGATACTTCTTAACGGTTGCATTTTGTATTATTTAGTGTTTTTTTTCTTTTTTTTTTGATAGGAATTTAGTGTTTTTTTTTTCTTATCTATGTGATAATTTTATTCTAATGCTCTCTTCATTATTTGAAAGAAATATTAATCATCATTAAATATGTGCGACTATGACCTTACCTCTAATCATTATGATTTAAAATAAATAATTTTTAAAAGCCAATAGTTGAATCTTAAACTCACGACTGCAAATTGAAAACCAACTAATTTCATGCCTTAATAATTGATAAGAAATTATTATTATTATTATTATTATTATTATTATTATTATTATTATTATTATTATTATATAAGGTCTGAATGAAGGCGAAAAGACTGGTAACGTAGAGGAATACCTCCTCTTAAAGATCAACATTAGTGATATTGATCACATATTTTGTGAGTTCGAATCCATGCATACTTGAGCACGCCCATCAAGAAATGTCTTGAAGAAGCCAAGGGTGCCTAAATGCTACACTAGAGTCTTAACTAATATACGTGCTAATCTTTTGTTCTTGTCATCTAACTACATATGTATATATTTATTATAATATGTTTTGGTTCACTAATCAATTTTCAAAATATTTTTTTGTTAATACTTTTTTAAAAGACCCATTCAGGCCCAACCCATGACGGCCTTAGGCGGGCTTGAGCCCGCAATACTTAGAAGCGAGCTTGGGCGAGCCTGGATATGTCTTTCAATTAAAAAAAAAAACCTGCCTAGGCCCCGCCCGAGCCCGCCTAATGATCATGTCTTGCCCTTAATTGAATCTTAAACTCATGACTGCAAATTGAAAAACAACTAATTAAATCCACTAATAATTGATATGAAATTATTATTATTATTATTAGCTAATGTAGAACACAAATAAAACTCAATCAAACAAGATGCTTTGTCCAAGACTAATTTTCAAGCTCCAAGCTAGTTCTATAAGATGTTCAGGCAATACATAAAAGAATAATTAATTTTTTTGTCATTGATTCTTGTGGTTGATTAATCATTAGCAAAGATTTTTTTTTTTTTTTGCCTTTTCAAAATAAAAGAACAATTAATTCTACTCTTCTTCTTTTTTGCATCTACAAATAAGATGTTTTGTCCAATACTAGTTTCCAACCTCCAAGTTTCGTGAGATGTTCAATCAATAAAAAGAATAATTAAACTTTTTGTTGCTATATTAAATGTTTCTTACAGTGTGTTTTCACATTTTTTGTAATGTATTATTATTATTATTATTGTATTATGCTTTATTATTATTATTATTATTATTGTTGTTGTTGTTGTTGTTATTATTATTATTATTATAAATGGAAATAAGTAATTTATGTTGTGGTATAATAATGTTTTCACATTTTTTGTAATGTATTATTATTATTATTATTATTGTATCATGCTTTGTTATTATTGTTGTTGTTGTTGTTGTTGTTGTTGTTGTTGTTGTTGTTGTTGTTGTTGTTATTATTATTATTATTATTATTATTATTATTATTATTATTATTATTATTATTATTATTATTATTATTATTATTATTATTATTATTATTATTATTATTATTATTATTATATGAGTCCGAAGGAAGGCGAAAAGACTAGTAGTGTAGACGAGTATCTTCTCTTGGTCATCTCCGTGCTCGCGCAATAGTTAATATGATGTTTAACTTATACTCGCTCCGAAGAATAACATTTATTGATATTAATCGCATAATTTACGAGTTCGAGTATGCACATACCTGAGCATGACCCACCACGCCTTTAGGCGAGACCTACTGTAACGGTCTGAATTTAATTCGTCGTTATTAATGATGTGGTTACAAACGTGGCTGACAGCTCAGACACTCGTGGGACCCGCAACTAGGCTAGTGCACGTCTGGACCTATGTAAATAGTTATTTTGTGTGCTGATTTGTCTAATTTGCGATGTTTACGTTGAAATTGATTAAACAAAATCGTAATGTTGACGAGGGTACGAGTAGGCTTAAAGACTAAATACTAGGCCAGGGAGAATAATACACATATAAAATGAATAAAATGAATAAAATGAGTTAAATATTAAAATGTAATGTATATATGATAGTTAGGGACATGGTAGTACATGTATGTTGCGTTTTGGGATGCGAAATTGGGTGTTGGAACACCAAAAGACAAATTTTTGGGTTAAGAACAAGGGCAAGTGTGTCATTAGTGTCATATTTGGAGTCATTAGAGGTTGGATAATAGAGCAAATAGTGCTCATTATATTGCATTGAGATGCATAAGTGAAGAGAGATGCATATTGGACTATAAAAGTCAATTTGACTTTAGTTTCCGCCACCTTTTCTCTCTCCTTATCACAAATCCAAAAATAGAGAAGAAGAAACAAGGGTTTTGGAGTTGCAAAATTAATCATTAGAGGAGCTTGAAGTGGTTGATTCATCAAAGTAAGGTGAGATTCACAATCACCTCAACTTTCTTTATCTTTCGGTATAAATTTTTGAGGTGTTGATGTGAATCCAATATGGATTGTTAAGTTGTTGTTAGGTGGCTATTTTTGTGGGTTTTACGTGCTATGAAGTTAAGTAATTTATGTTGTGGTTGTTTTTGTTGGTGGTGGTGATGTTTAGAAACCAAAAGTTTCAACTAAACTGTTGTTCAGAACACGATTAGCACGCTAATGTTTTTCCTGACGAAGAACGTTTAGCTGCTCAGCAATCTAGCGCACTAATCCTCAAACCCAGCGCGCTAAGTATTGCAGATTTTAGACTATTTTTGCTAAGCAACATAAAATACATCCAATTGACTAAAAATAAATTATAAATGAAAATATGTCATTTCGAGAGGTAATTTAGATATTTGGGATTTGGCGGAGTCGGACTGGGGGTTATTTACTAGGACACGGAGTGCGGTTTAAGGTGTGTAGTATCTCAACTGAAATTTCTTGAGCAATACTTTATTTTTGCTTTTGAATTCATATTCTTTCTTTCAATACTCTATTCTTGGTTTGGTTTAAACGGACGGACGTTGAGGCTCTCCCTCTGTGCCATTCTTGTGTGTATGTCCACTAGGCTATAACACGTGTGTCAGGGATCTCGGTGAATAGTTCGACCTGTGGTACGTCATAGGTTCTACGCCGACCACCTAGCGGATTCAGATACTGGCCTTGCTTGAGTAGGACTCGTCGATAGTAGTCTATGGAGAGTCTGAAGTATGGCGCTAGTCTGACCCTAAGCTCTAGGAACACACTTTAAGCTTTCACTATCATGCGATGATCATAGTTGACTGTATTTATTTTCGCATGTTTATTTAATATTTTTTTTAAAAAAAAATTCAGTATTGCTCGCTTAATTTCCTCGAGAATACTCACTCTGGACTCGTCATATGCTTGTGTGATTACTTAAGTGCAGATCTTAGTAGGAGTCGTGACAAAGACAAGTTATCGAAATATCTATGATTCAGAGATAATGAGCTAGACTTGTATGTTTGTATTATATATACTTTATTTTTATTTTGGGGATTTGAGATTGTGAAATACTTCAGGACCTATACTTTTGATATTTTGATATATTGAGGTGTATTTCTTGGTTATTGATGATATATGAGTTTTGTACACTAGGTATCAGAGTTAAATGCATGACTATAATATTTAATATTTTGATTGTATTGTTAAAAGATTTCCGTTGTAATTTATTATGGTTTAAAATGGTATTAAAAGATAACTTGAGTTCAGTAACAATTTAAATAGTAAATTGTTGTTTATTGAGGTTAATAATGATTAAATGGTGGATGGGATAGCATGTGGGACACAGCTAGTGCCGGTAGTGTGACGGCCCCCAGTTCCACAATCCTAAATTGGGCCCCGCTCGGCCTAGACTTACGTGGACCCCTGAGTCCGTCTCGCTGAGTCACGCAATCCTAGTCAGCCTTCGTTTATCATTTACCATATATCAAACAATTAAAGTTAAGTTAATCAATTAGTGAGTTATCATAGTTATAGCGGAAGCAATTTAAACCTCAAAGACACAAGTTAAGACAACCTAAAGTGTGAAAACCCCGCATATATATATCATCATTCCATTTTGAAAAATTTGAAAAAGCACTATCTCGTTGAAAGGTTCTATACATCAACCGAACATTCAAATAAGAGTAAATACAAGATATACATGCCCAAAGTCTCTCAAAAACCCAACTCCCTGTGTTTTTAAACAAGTATTTCTAATAATACAAAAGAATCACCTGTGTCAGACAGGTGGTAGGAACTACTCCGATATCCTCAAATAATATCTCCTAGCTGTAGAGCATTCCCCTTGCTGGACTGTGGATCTGCCCTCCGTCAAACACAAGAATGACGAACACGGGTAAGTAACGTCAGTATGACATATATACAACATTTCGAAAATAAAATAGTCTAATTCATGCAAATAGAGAACAGGGAACACATGAATATAAAAGAACACATGAATATAAAAGACTGCAAATAAATCAATCGATAAGTGAGGATCCGGAATACGAAAGCCGAATAGCAAGAAGTCCCAACCAATAGGTCGTTGAGTCGCGACAAAAGCCCAGCAGACTTGGGTTTAGGACGAGACACAGCCCACCAGCCCTAACCCTTGCGACTATGAGATATCCACAAACCCGGATAAGTGCCCCCAACGTACACTCCATTAGGAGATATTAACGGCGTCTAGACAAGAGCTCATATCACAGATAAATCGTAACCATGACTCACTTGACAATAAACCACTCAACCAATAGCAATTTCAAATATAGATATCAAAGTAACGAACAACAATATTCAATAGCTTAAAATAAAACTACTATACAATTTCCTAGCTGGTTTACTTACCTATATCCAAACTAATACGCACTCAAATCAGCTCTGACACGCCTCCAAATCCGTACCTAATACCCGACATTGGTAAACTATGCCCCTGATAATCATATGTACAACGAAGTCATTTAAGTGACCCCATCGGAATCATCAATGACTATAAAATTTATCCAGTAGACTTGTAGTTGCAATCAATGTGGTTTAGAATCTCACCATGGCCTTCGATAGAGGTTTAAACTCCAAAATCCATTCGAAGGACACAAACTTAGTCATGATCTACGTCTTTCGTCTTCTTCGCGAGCGATTCATGGAGTCGTCGAGCTTCGTCAAAATCACGCCTCATTGTCCACTGTTGTTGCGTCTCGTCAGGGATCGATCGGTCCTGCAAAGCGCCACTGTGCCGTTACTCCACGCCGTTCACTGCGCCGCTGCCGTTGCTGATTCGTTGCTCCTCCTCGTCGGCGTCACTGCTCATCGCCGGAGTCCTGGCGAACCACGCCGCTGCTTGTCATCTTCCCCTACAGCCACGCCACCTCCTACCGCCGCTGCTGCTAGCCGTCCGCCCGCGTGCTGGTACAACGGAGGCTCGCCAACCTTCGCCAGTGGAGCCACTCACCATCGCCGCAGTCAGTGCGCCACCGCGTTCCGCTGATGCCACTCATCCACGAGCTCCCCTGCGTGCCGGTCTCCTCACTGGCTCGTCGCTGCACCGGGAGCCGCCGTCTGTACCCCGTCACTACGAGCCGCTGCACGTAAGCCGGAGCTCCGCCGCACCCGCATCTTCCCCGGAGCCGCTGCTCATCGCCACCGTCTCCGCCCTTCTCCTTCTTGCCGGCTCCTCTCTCTCTCATATCCATTTTATTTCTTTTTTTCATTTTATTTTTTTTCATAATTATCTCCTAGATTTTATGTCCGAAGAAAAATACCTCATTTTAGCAAAAAATTGACGAAAATACCCTTGCACTCTGAAACACGAAAACACCGCGTCCAAACCTTGACTTGACCATATTTCACGTCGATTGAATTATATTACATTCACAAAGGACCACGATGAGTGGGTCCCAAATTCGACCCTTAAATGGCACGTGACACGAGTTAGATTTTTAGGGTCGTTATAAGTAGGCCAGGTTATGGGCCCGCATTAGCCCTCGTGGTGGTCCATTTGAAAAATAGGATGTTACAACTACGCTCGTTTGGGTCCTCTTCAAACACATCTAAGACAAACTTTGACTAGGCTTTTGGCATGACAATGGCAATGCCTAGCCACGCCTTGAGCTAGCGCTCCCTATGTACGCCTTGAGCTAGTGCTCCCTATGTACGCCTTGATCCCCTTAATTTAATCTCATCTACACATATGCACGGATTTTGAGAAAAATCCAATCTTATCTCCACGTTTCCATTAATCTCGAAAATTAAAGAGCTCATACGCATGGAACTCGAGAATTAACAGATTAGAAGAATTAAATAGCACATATGAACAATGGCATATTCACAAATAAAGAAAGATAATAAAAAAAAAGAGAGAGAGAGAGAGAGAGAGAGAGAGAGAGAGAGAGAGAGAGAGAGAGAGAGAGAGAGAGGAATTAACAGATCTCAAGAATAACAACCTTCCTCATTTAATGTTGTTGTGTGTGTTAGATGACATTTAAAATGAGTTTAACTTTATGAATACCAATTTACCCTAATTTAATGTGATTCACTTTAACGGCCCGTTTTAACCAATCCCGATTAACTGATAAATTACGGGTTAGTATCATAAGCTCAGACCCACGTGGACGTCGTGGAAAGTCTATGACACGCCTAATCGGGGGAATATGTTATTTTTGTGTGGCGAGTGTTTGATTATTTTATTATTATTTAATAGTTCGCACCGCGTTAATCGAGAATTTCGTTTGGTCGCGTTGTGCGCTTCTAGTGACGAGAGTGTGCGACGTCGCGGAGTGCGCGTAACGCGGGTATATGGGGTAGTATGGGATTGAGTTGTCACATCACTCATTCTATCACATCACACATCAAATCAATCAATCACTCATCATTGCCCCCATCTTTTTCTCCAAAAGAAAAATAAAATTAAATTAAATTAAAATAAAAAGAAAGAGAAGAGAATCAAATAAGAGGGAGAAAAAAAGAGAGAGAGTGAGAGAGAGAGATGAGGGGAAAGAGCATCCGGCGAGGGCGACTGGAGGCGGCTGGACGGCATCCCAGCATTGGAGGTCGCGGACGAAGGCGGCGCGACGAGGCTCTGGCACGGTGGCGGACCACCAGCAGCAACAGCGAGGAGCACGCGGACGATGTTACATGTGACGGCCCCAATTTTTCCACGAATTGGGCTCCGCCCGGCCTAAGCTCACATGGACCCCCGAGCCAGTCTCGCAAGGTCAACGAGAGCCTAGTCAGCCTTCCAATCCATCATTATACGTAAATTCACAATTTTACAGTTGAGTTCTTAGTATTTTTCGAGTTTTACAATTTAGCGGAAGCAACTATACATTAAATAACTCAACCATATTATAGAAAGTTAGGCAACCTAATTGTGGAACCCAGTAAATATCATCAGAGGAGAGTAAATACAAAATATACAAAAATCCCCTAGCAATGAAGCCTTCCCCTTCGCTACTCGTCCGCGGCGCTGCACTCAGTCAAACATAAGAATGACGAGCCCAGGTAAGTAAATCCAGTAGGACATATACACAACATTTCACAATATCCAAAACAACAGTTCACGATATCCAAAGCAGTCGAATTCATGCAAATAGAATAAAAGGAAATCAAGAACGCATGAATATAAAAGACTATAAACAATCCATCGATGAGTGATGCCTCGGTACCTCCAAGGTAGATGTATATGAGCACCACACAGGACATCTCATGTACATTTTCTATGTCCCCCCCATATATGCACGTGGCGCGTACGCCAGGAAAAATGGGCACTCCTCAAAACGCAGGGTACATCTTTTACATATATGGGCATAGTTTTGCAGTGAACAACAATAAGTTATCACATAACAGTAACAACAACAACCAATGGAAAGACATGAAATACTGTATAAGTCCCTAGCTGGTTTACTTACCTCGAAATTCATAACTCGAAATCAAGACGTCCCGCTCGCGTCTCGATTTGTGCACCCGACACCCGACTCCTAGTCCCTGGTGTCCATTTAGACTTTTTATGGCTAATTTACTAAAAATCATACAAATGACAGCCAAAATCTTGTGAAATAAACCTCACCATGGCCTTCAAATTCATCGCGTCGTCGCGATTTCGACTAAATCGCGCATCCGACCGGTCGATAACGCGCAATCGCGCCGTTCATCGAGTCGCCGGCGCCGCCACCGCTGCTTGCCGGCGCCGCCACCGCCGCTTGCCGGCGCCGCCACCGCCGCTCGCCGGCGCCGCCACCGCCGCTTGCCGGCGCCGCCACCGCCGCTCGCCGGCGCCGCCACAGCTCGCCGGCGCCACCGCCCTGCCTGCGCCACTGTCGAACGTCGCCTGCGCCTGCGCCGCTTGCGCGGAGCCGCTGCTCCACGCCTTAGCGTCATGCTGTTCGCGGCTGGCCGCCATCGTCGTCCGCCTTCGGCGTCACTGCCAAGCCGCCGTCGTCGCGCTGCGGCCAATCGCCGCCGCTGCCGGCCAGCTCCGCCGTCCGCCACTGCCGATCGTCTTCTCCGCGCAGCCACGCTGTCGTGCAGGTATCGCGCCGCTGTCCGCAGCCTCGACTCTACCGCGCCTGCGCGGCTCACCTGGCCGGACTTCGCGCCACCGTCGTGGCGCGTCGGGAGTCGCCATCCGATCTCCCTCTCATCTTCTCCGATCCTCCAATCTTTCTCACAATCGCGTCTCTCTCTATGTTTCATTTTCTCCTTTCTTTCTGATCACTTTTTTTTTATTTCTCAATCTTATCTTCTTCTTTATATAATATTATAATATATATATATATATATTATTTCTTTTCTCCAGATCCTTATCCTTTTTAATTTCAAATCAAAATGTTCTCGAGATTCGTGCAACGCGCATCTCGAAGCACCAACCCGTCTCATTTCATAATCTCGATACTCGCGCTACACACATCGCGAGGCATATCCCTCGTCGGCACGCGACTCGAGGCACGTCCTCGTTCGTGTTTCAGCTCACCGAATTCCAAATTAGATTCAAATATACGTATTTCGATTAGTGGGTCCCACATATGACTTTGACTTGACACGTGACACAAGTCAAATTCTCGGGCCGTTACAGTCTTCCCAACGAATTAAGAATTTCGTCCTCGAAATCGAAACAAATCTCACAGGACAATGTTATTTTAATGAAGACCCAAGGCCATACCCGCCCAAGGCCATACTCGCCCAAGGCCATACCCCCATCTTACTCTGTAGGGCTGGGCTCCTCCGCGACAAGCTGGGCTCCTCCGCGACGAGCTGGGCTCCTTCGCGACCTCCAAGTAACGAACACACCCTCTGTCTCCTCCCATCAATATATGTCAGGGCAACATCCTCGCAACATATATTGGAATACAATGAATAAGAACGAACATTTTAATTTCACGATCCACCGTCACTAACATACGTATATCAGTTTCTCTCATCGAGTGAGTCTCAACCCAACTCTTACCCTCTATCAGGTACGATGGATAGTAGTCGGACTTGACGTGGCAGTAGCATGAATTTGTTTCTGGCTGTCCTCACGCCCATACAGGTACGTTGAAATCTCGCTCAAACTGGAACATGTCCATATCCTTGCCCTTGTGCATGACTAGATCACTGTCCCTGTCTGTCCACTTGATTGGATCTCTGACCCTATCTCTGGCCACTGCCTCTGCCATCAACCCTCTGATGGTACTTCTGCTAAGGATCTGACGGTGCTAGCTGATGTACTACACTAGCGTAACTTTACGCTGAACCAACTAACTTTGGTGTCGTATACGCCTCATATGGTGGAAACGCAATACGTTATGAGGTTGCTCTCGTGTGCTCCCACGCTCTCACTTACCATAACATCAACTGCACTCCAGAGCGTCCACATCGATGCTACCGTAGTGCTCAACCAGACATCGGCCTCGCCGAACAACGAAACTGATACGATGCTCGACCTCATATGATCTGGGGTGGCCAAGACGTCATGAATATTTGATGCTCCGAGATTCGTACCACCGTGAAACTTTTCCGAGTAACTCGTGAAACTACCTCGCCTATTCCCGTATCAGTAGGCGCACTCAGCATCTCCTCATGTAAGCACGAGTTCAACACGTTTACTCTTTGACTTTCAAAGTAAATATGTCCTCGAGATTCATGTGACACGAATATCGAGGCACCACCTTTATGTGTGACTACAATTGTATCGAATCTCGCAAATTACGTTTTTGAGACACCTCCAAAGTTTCGAACTCTATAACACTGAGCTGGACCTAAGTCAAATCTAATGTGTCCTCGAGATTCGTGCGGCGCGAAACTCGAGACATATTAAAACATATCATCACATCGTTTGTTTGTTTGTGTTTTTCTTTTCTGCACGAAAATTTAGCATGTGAGGATCCTTGAGATATACAATCTCGTAGGATTTATACTTACGTGGCATCTAACTTTTAGAACGAGTCGCAGACTCTCCTTCAACACGTAACTCATTTACAAGTCCCTAAAGGTGGTGGTCGACTTCACCAACCCTGAGACTATAAATGTATAGTGTCACTCAAGTGGAGTTACTTGGGCTTCTGATCCAACAGTACTACTCCAAAGCTTTCGTCAAAGCTAAAGGAGTCCGTACATGATGTAATAGTTAGCTCTCAAGTCATCTCAACACTTTGCTCATTTTGAGTCCGCTCTTCGTTTCTTCTTTCTTTTTTAACTTTACGTTCTCGAATGTTCCTTACATTCGATGTTCCTTACTCAAATGTTCCTTACATTCGAATATTCATTCATTTCACGAATGAGCCTTTCTCGAATGTTCCTTACCTTAATTGTTCTATTCGTTGTATATTATCCAACAACATCAATTTCCTTTATCAATTCAACACCATTTAGAGACTCAAACTTCTATTTCAAGTCTCACTACTTATAGGAAATCCTCAATTTCAGTACTAACTGAACAACTTGAAATGAATTTAATGCACGCTTTTGAGTCCTAAATAAGATCAAAATTCCTCTAAATAGCTTGAAAATCAATTCACCAGTTTGTTTGAGTCCTACATGGCATGTTAAGTTTCAATTTGAAACCATACCATTTGTAATACCAAAGTTCTCATTTTCCATTGGCTTCACCAAACCAACCAAGCTATTTACCTCAATTTATCAATTGAACGAACTAATTCTTAAGCCACTATCCGCGAAGCTGAATTAAATTTAAACAACTCCCGCATTTCCAAGGCACGAGTACTTATCCACGCAGCTCCACTATTCCCAAATACGCTACAATCACCAACATTGTCACATCCGATCCGTACATGAAGGCAATGTCATAAAACCTCATATCAGATGGAAATATAACTCCTAAACCTTTTCCTTCTTTGGATTTGTACCTTCAATTTACCCCACTAAAACTCATGCTGATTATTATGGACCAAATTGAACATATAACCAAAGAATTCCATCAAAAACTCTGACAAGAAAAAATCATTTAGTCACTCGTAATTGATCCCCAACTCGGCTCAAATGAAAACAAGGACTATACCAAATTTAACTCCAACTCGGCTCAAATTTAACTCCAAACCATTTAAATATAGTTTAAGCGTCCCTGGAGTACTATACCAAATTTACATGAAATCCTTTCACCTTTACCACGGATTTTATTCCCGTATCACATTCCAATTTCATTAATTATTTCGAGCGGATCCTCTAGAAATACGTGCAGGGTGTTTTCCTCAAGAAGAAATCAAATGTGTCATCGAGATACGTGCAACACGAATCTCGAGGCACCCATTTGTCCACAATGTTGTAAACAACTGGCAAAAAAAACTGTTGATTTACCACAAATGAAATCAAGTATGCCAATGAAACATCAATCACTTACTGATTCCATTTACCAATTATCATTACCATAGTCACGATTCCTCGAATCATTATCGACATCGTATATAGTATATAACATACCATATATTATATATATACGCCAGGGGTACAAGCCCACCTCGAAACGCATATAAAAAAATGTTATAAACATTTTCCATTTGCCATTTCTCATTTTCCATTTTCCATATCCGCCAGGTGTTCTACCATTTTCCATTTTCCAACTCTCCTCACTTCCCAACGAAAACTCAAGTCAGAATCATAGGGTTCCACTCTAAGTTCAACCATTCCTAACTTCCGCTTGTTTTGTGTCTTAATTTATCTTGCTAATCAAGAGTCGAGTTCTTTAAAACGTCGGCTCTGATACCAACTGTGACGTTGGTATCACAATGTTTTAAGCCATGAGATTCTCACAATTCAGGCTCGGATACCAACTGTGACGGCCCCAATTTTTCCACGAATTGGGCTCCGCCCGGCCTAAGCTCACATGGACCCCCGAGCCAGTCTCGCAAGGTCAACGGGAGCCTAGTCAGCCTTCCAATCCATCATTAAACGTAAATTCACAATTTTACAGTTGAGTTCTTAGTATTTTTTGAGTTTTACAATTTAGCGGAAGCAACTATATATTAAGTAACTCAACCATAATATAGAAAGTTAGGCAACCTAATTGTGGAACCCAGTAAATATCATCAGAGGAGAGTAAATACAAAATATACAAAAATCACCTAGCTTGAAGCCTTCCCTTCGCTACTCGTCATGGCACATGCACTCGATCAAACATAAGAATGACGAGCCCATGTAAGTAAATCCAGTAGGACATATACACAACATTTCACAATATCAAAAACAACAGTTCACGATATCCAAAGCAGTTGAATTCATGCAAATAGAATAAAAGGAAATCAAGAACGCATGAATATAAAAGACTGTAAACAATCCATCGATGAGTGATGCCTCGGTACCTCCAAGGTAGATGTATATGAGCACCACACAGGACATCTCATGTACATTTTCTATGTCCCCCCCCCCCATATATGCACGTGGCGCCGTACGCCATGAGGAATGGGCACTCCTCGAAACGCAGGGTACATCTTTTACATATATGGTCATAGTTTTGCAGTGAACAACAATAAGTTATCACATAACAGTAACAACAACAACCAATGGAAAGACATGAAATACTGTATAAGTCCCTAGCTGGTTTACTTACCTCGAAATTCGTAACTCGAAATCAAGACGTTCCGCTCGCGTCTCGATTTGCGCACCCGGCACCCGACTCCTAGTCCCTGGTGTCCATTTAGACTTTTTATGGCTAATTTATTAAAAATCATACAAATCACAGCCAAAATCTTGTGAAATAAACCTCACCATGGCTTTCGAATTCATCGCGTCGTCGCGATTTCGACGAAATCGCGCATCCGACCGGTCGATAACGCGCCATCGCGCCGTTCACCGCGTTGCCGCTGCTCGCCGGCTCCACCACCTTGCCTGCGCCACTGTCGAACGCCGCCTGCGCCAGTGCGCGCGCGCTGCGCGGAGCCGCCGCTCCACGCCTCGAGTGTCATCTTTGTTCGCGGTGGCCACCATCGTCATCATCTCCTCGTCGCGTCGCTGCTGCCGCCGTCGTCGTCGCGCGCTGCGACGATCGCCGCTGCGGCTAGCTCCGGCGTCCACCATCGCCGAGCGTCTTCTCCGCGCGCCCACGCTGTCGTGCAGTGCTCGCGCCATTGTCGCGACCTCGACTCTACCGCGCCTTCGCGTCTCACCTGGCCGAACTTTGCGCCGCCGTCGTGGCGCGTCGGGAGCCGCCGTCCGATCTCCCTCTCATCTTCTCTGATCCTCCAATCTCTCTCACAATCGCGTCTCTCTCTCTGTTTCATTTTCTCCTTTCTTTCTGATCACTTTTTTTTTATTTCTCAATCTTATCTTCTTCTTTATATAATATTATATATATATATATATATATATATATTATTTCTTTTCTCCCGATCCTTATCCTTTTTAATTTCAAATCAAAGTGTTCTCGAGATTCGTGCAACGCGCATCTCGAGGCACCAACATGTCTCATTTCATAATCTCGATACTCGCGCTACACGAATCGTGAGGCATATCCTTCGTCGGTACGCGACTCGAGGCGCGTCCCCGTTCGTGTTTCAGCTCACTGAATTCCAAATTGGATTCAGATATACGTATTTCGACGAGTGGGTCCCACATACGACTTTGACTTGACACGCGACACAAGTCAAATTTTTGGGCCGTTACATTACAAAGCGACCTCATGGCGGCAATGGCGAACCAGCGGCAGCGGTGCGACCCCAGCGACGCAGCGGCGGGTGGTAGCTTAAGGGCGACGTGGAGGCGTGAGCAGCGGCTCCAGAGATCGCGGACAGGAGATCGCGGACGATCGTTTCAGCAGCAAGAAGAGCGCGAGACGGCGGTGGCGGCAGCGGAGACGATCGCTCGGCTCGCGGCAAGCGGCAACAGCGTGGTTGTAGCGGATATAAGATGATGACGACGCGGCAGCGGCAGATCCGCTGCGACGGCCGCGTGTGGCGGCGGCTACAATCGCTGCGACGGCGCGGTTTCGGCGGCGTAAGCTTGATTTCGGCGACGATGTCGGCGGTGTCGGCTAAGCGAGCGTTTTCTTGCGGCGCAAAGAACGGTGTCGGTGCGGTGAACGGCGCGGTGGCGCGATGTCGGACCGATCAAACCTTGACGAGGGGTGCGATTCGACGAAGTTCGACGGCGAGAAAAAGGTGAGGTTTACTTCACCTAATTTAGTTGTGATTGAAATGACTTAAGTAATTTAATTGATATAAATGGACACCAGGGACTTAGGTTACCGTAGTCGGGTGTCGGGCGCGTATCTCGAGGCGTGAGCGGGACATTTTGGAGAGATATTTATGATTATTTGAGGTAAGTAAACCCACGAGAAAATCAGCTTAGAATTTACTTATTTTCGTTATTAATGTTTATTTAACATTTCTTTTTGTCAGTTCAGCATTCTTATTACTCTATTCCCGCGTGTGTCTGTGTATGGTCGAATGGATGGTGTGACTCATTTCCGGCTCTCTCGTTGATGACGATCCGATTGTTGCTACGGTGTTGGTCATACCTTAGACTACGTGTGAGATTTTCTCAGTGAGTCGATGATCTCGAGAGCGAGTTGACGTGAGGCCCACATCCGTCACAGATCTCATCTCCTTTGAAGCGTTAGGCGGAAGTCTACCTTCCGACCAACAGAGTTCCTTATTTCGACCATGAAGAGGGGTGTATATATCCTCACCCCAGGGCCTTCTCAGTTTAGTGTTTTTGTCCTAGAGCTCGACAGCTATACACCACACTCACGTTCCACATTCTTCATTATCTCACGACTTATATTCATGTTTTATGTTCTTATTCATTTACTTTATGTGAATGAATTGTAGCCGTTTCCTTGGATTTCGTGTGAATACTAACTACATTTCTCTGGGACTTACTCACCTGGAACTTGTCATTGTTTATCGGTGGCAAGTTGTAGATATTGCGACGAGCAGGGGGAAGGCGGTGATTGGCGACTTCCTCTGATTTGGAGCGCCTCCACTAGCTTACTCGTAGGTGATCGTATTTACGCATACATATTTTTGGGATCATTTTGGAAGACCTTTCACCTTATATATGTATATTGACGCCTATTATACATTTTTATCGTCTTTACTGATATACATAGTATCCTTTTTGCTGGGTTTCCACACCATAGGTTGTTAATTTATACATAACTTGTTTACATTAATTATATGTATGTTATTAAGACTTCCGCTACTAAAATAACTTAAATAAATCAAAACAAATGAATTCAGTTATAAAACTTTATAACTTAGTTTATTTTGCTAAAATAATAATTTAAATATCAAAATTTACTAAGTTAGAATATTATATGGTATGTTCGTGGGCCGTTACAAACAGGTGTGCAGGTGACGTGGCATGGCTTGGTGACGGGTCCGGCGACGTGGCGGTGCCCGATTTGCCTATGAAATTGGGACCGTCACAGTTGGTATCAGAGCTTAGGTTTAGGCAAACCTAATGGAAAGTTTTGAAAATCTTATGGCTTAAGATATTGTGATACCAATGTCACAGTTGGTATCAAAGCCTAGGTTCAGGCGAACCTAGGGGGAAAATTAATACAACCGAATAAAACTTAACAACGAATAATAGATGTGGAAACCCGAAGATCTTAACTTAGAACCTTAGTTGGGAAGTGTAGTGTCGAGGTTTATATACACGTTATGTTTTGATTGTATTATATATAAACAACTATTACGAGTTTGGCCCGACAAGCGAATATAGTTACATCCATTAATGGATGACAGCGGATTGTAGCTGGATTTGTAGCATGATGAGTGATATACTACGCCGCGGTTATTCTTGTTCTTACTTATCGTGACAATGTTATTAATGATGATCAACAACCGAAAGAGATACACACACTCCTCAAGGCTCAGACGATTAGTTGGCGCGGCTAGAGATGCATACAATGATTAAGGCAAATGGGAAAAAGAAATAGACCCGTACGACGATACCCATACCTTCGCCACTTACATTACCTACTGAGTGGAGTACTAAGGCAATAAAAATGTGTAAGTGGAAACGCAGCCGAAGATTTGGGGATAGTTAGTCAGCTTCAGGACAAATAATCAATAGTTTCCAGTACATCCATAAGGAACAAAAAGAGAGTGTAGTATGGGCTGACGACTTTGACATCACCATTACCATTGAGTAGTCAGACGATATCACTAGACGAGAAACAATCAATCAGTTACTTCGCGTGTGATAACCGAGATGTTATAAGGATAAATGTCCGTAGAAACTCAATTGTGTCAGTTACGACAATATCGATACTAGCACAGTTTTATATACTAAAGCCCCCAATTCGGGTGGTGTCTGAATAGCAAATAAAATGTCAATTTAAATATTAGTTCATTTAATAAATCTCTGGAGATGGTGATGTTATATCATTTTATACCTAGCCACATGATAGGTGAGTTAGGGCTCGACCATATTTTGAGCCAACACATATGTTATTCTTGGCGTGGTTGCCGAATGTAAGATGTTACCATAACCAAATTGGTATATGCCTATTTTAGGTTGGCAAACGATAATTGCCGAGAATGTTTACGTAAGCCATGACTTTCTAGCTTAATGTGCCACCAGTTTGGTTACTGCAACAAGTAAGGAAGGGCAATCTAATGCAAAGTTTAAATTATTAATAGAAACAAATATTAACACACCTTGGTATCATGTCGAGACTAAGATTTTGACGATTACTTCATGCATACTACGGGTTGTGAGTTAAGAAATCCTATCGATTTGAACCCTTTAGGGAAATGACATATGCAAGATAGGAATGACCTATTTCTGAGCTGACACTTATAATGTACTTAGTACGATAGCTGACATTTGTGAGTGAGATATAGCTCATAGACAATAATTCATGATAGCAAAAAAAAAAGTCTAGCTTACGCTACACAGTAGACTCTAGTGATCGTCAGGTCGACGATTAGGAACATGTGTCAGACGTGGGACAAATAGGTTTTTAGTAGACTTTATAGAAGCAGATAGTGTTGAGATGACTCAAAACTACATGAAAGCAAGTACGAACTCCTTTAGCTTCGGCCAGAGCGCTGGAGTAGTCTTGCAGAAATAACAGTTCGAGTAACTCCACTATTGTGCCATGATTTGTTCACGGTCCGTGAGGTCAGTGCGGCCACACTGCCACTTATTGGAGTGAGAACAAATCAGGAATACAAGCCGAAATAGAGTTTGCAAATATATTTAAGGTCGAAATGACCTCAAGCCAACCTAAGGAACGAGCTGTTCCAAAGTTCTCACGAATCTAGAATTGACTCAATTGTAATAGATTTTGCATTTGTGATCGGTCCGACCCAACCCGCAGAACGTTTGGGATAATGCCCTAAAAGACATGGAAAGCCTTGAAAGCTAAGTGATTTAAATCGAACTAAGTGCGTGCGAGTCATTAGTTTCGAGGATTAAAAAAAAATAGTTGTGTGGCGAAACAAGAAAGATTTATGTGATGTATTATGTGTAACGACCCGAAAATTTGGCTTGTGCCATGTATCACGTCAGGGTCGTTTGTGGGATCCACTTGTCGAAATGCGTATGTCCGAGTCTCGAGTAGAGATGATAATTGGTGAAAAACATATACTCTGAGAATTCGGGGAGCCGAAACACAAACGGGGACGCGCCTCGAGTCGTGTGTCGACGTGGGATACGCATCGTGATGCGTGTAGCGCGAGTATCGAGATTTTGAAAGGAGGCGGGGTTGGTGCCTCGAGATGCGTGCTGTTCGATTGCTGAGTTTGCCTCGAGATTCGTGTTGCACGAATGTTGATGACACTTTTGATTTGAAAATAAAAAGAAAATGTATATACATATATATATATAAAGAAAAAAATGGATAAAATCAAAAGAGATCAGAAAAGAAGGAAAAGAAAGAGATGGCGGACGTGAGGAGCCGCGGCGCGCGGAGGCACCGGCCAGCAGTGGCGGACCGGCGGCGGCACCGGCCAACGGAAGAGTGGCCAGGAGCGTGGTCAGCAGTGACGTGACGACGCAGTAACGCGAGGAGACGCGATGGCAGCGGCGGATCGGGAAGCAGCGTGGCTGCGGCCGGTGTTGGGTTTTGGGGTTTATACGCAGCGGAAATTACAAAACAATTTTGACAAAAACCCCAACAGGATCCGAATCTAATTCCATTAAAAACGTTTAAACTATGAAAAACTTAATCATACCTCAGTCGCAATATACCTTTATGAAGGTTGATCGATCTCTAAGGCGCTGCCAATGACGAACGCCCTCTACCAGTAGTCCACACACGAACGGCGGCCGAGATTCGAAGTGCTAGCTTCAAGAGAATACCAAACCTTTTGTTTCTCTCCAAAACGACCCAGAGCATACCAAAAACCCTAAGTCGTTTCTATAACGAAAATTGAGTTTCGGCCTTTTGATCTTTTTCTTTGTGTGTTCTTAAAGTGTCTATTTATACAACCCTTGTATATAGACGGTTAAGTAAATTACACATATACCCCTACTTAAAGAAGTATAAGTGTAATACACCACAAAGACGTTTCCGTCATGAATTTTATCATATAAAATTCGTTTTTCTGAACCATCTTAAAATCTTGCAAAACCATTCTTAGTGTGCGACCCAATAGGCTCATACAACGTTGTCAGCGTACCAAAACACATTTTGGTATACAAGTCATAAGCGGCCTCTAGCAAGACATTATGACTACCCAAGTCGTATACATATCAAATCGATACAACCTAATAATAGTATATATAACATCCTTTTGATCAAACATAAGGCATGGAATTGTCATCCAACATGTTCAATCGTACTAGTCTCGATCTATAGGTAGACTGAAAACATCTAAGTGACATTGATCAATATCAATTCACTTAGACTAGGCCATTTAACAGTCTAACACATCGAGGGATCTACTAGATATCTCTCTTTATATGAAAGGGACAAATTCTATCTTGATTACACAACTTCATCACATTGCTCACACAGTAACCAATCACAACCTTTATAATCGTCCGGTTAAAGACAACGTTTGATTGTGTCAAATCACTGTATTTCTAATGTTAAAGTCTCTGGTAATCTCAAGTCAGAGGACTGAAAAATATACCTATCATGACAAACAACTATGATTTAATCCATGTAATGTTCTCATAGCGGGTCGGTTCAGTACTTTGTTCTCTAACAAGTACTCGTGATCTTGATTCGTATCCTTATACGTATAATCATCATATGATCATCAATCAAGACTCACACTAGTCTTAATTCATTATAGTTCCCAGTATAATGATCGACTAGGGACATTTAGGATATTTCTGTAAATACACATGGATCTTATTATAATGTAAACATGCAAATTAATTATAATAAACAACAAATGAAATTCTCTATTTTATTAACTAAAAGTATTCATAAAGACAGTTAATGGAGAGGATCACTAAGGGCACCCCACCTTTTAATGAAGACACCCAAATTATTTGTAAAAATTCCAGCCTTTTGCCTCTGTATATATAATGATTCAAACCCCACAAATCATTTTGACAAAGAAAAAGGGTACCCCCACCACAAGGTTGAACCACAAAGCCATATTGCGTTTATCGAGTTTTTTTCGATTCTTGCGGATTGACATCATCCGACAGCGAGGTAACAATGTTTGACAACCATATGATGGTTTATTAGAACTGTTTAGTTGTGAAAACTGTGAAAATGATGATTTGTTTGTCAACGTAGGGTTTGGTAATTTGCTCAAATCCGAACTTGTTTCCACTATATAATGGAGGATTGTAATGCTATGGTGCAAGAGGAGGTCGAAGTTGAGGTAATTTTGCAAATTTATTGGGTTTTTTTTGCGGTTACTCGAAGTTCCTGTCGATGTGCGCGATTGTATCGGCCTCGCAGGACCGAGATGTATAGTAATGTCTCGGTTATATAGGACCGAGAGGTTTTACGTAGGTCACGATATGGTACGATCGAGAGTACTGAGTAACTCTCGATCGTACGTGAGCGAGACTCTGAATAAAGTATCGGACCTGTACAACCAAGAACCTATTTTTTGGGGTTTTATGGTGATTGTGCTGTACATTTTGGTTGATTATAATGTTACACTGTTTGTAGTGTAGGTAATGCCGGTTTCTACCCTATTTCCAGACTACAAGGACACTTTTACACCTTGTAGGCCATTCACCTCTAGAGAAGCAGCTATTTCATGGCTTCAAATGATTAGTCATGAGAACAAGTTTGTGTTAGTAACGAAGCACTCGGATGCCGGGGGCATTAAGCGCAGGGGAATGGTGAAACTTGCGTGTGAGAGGTCTGGGACATATAGGGGACTGTCTCAAAGAGTAGGGAAGGGGAAAGCGGCCAAAATTTCAAAGAAATCAAGAAATGATGAAAAGGCGATGACTCAAACTGGTACGAAGAAATTTGGATGTCCTTTCCTTATCAACGTAAAGGAAAATGTTGAGTCCTTGTAATATGTCACTGTTAAATGTGCGAGGCACAATCACGGCCCCGCAAAAAACTTGGACGGCCATTCATTTACCGGAAGATTGGGGAGCAGGAAGTTATGGTGCAAATGACAAAGGGGAATGTGAAGCCAAAAGACATCCTAGATACGTTGAAGCAAAGAGATGTTAGAAACGTATCAACAATGAGGACAATATATAATGCAAGACAAAAAGTCTGAAATGAGGATGCGGGTGGGAGGACTCAAATTCAGCAGCTCAGGGAGATTAGTCGACCTTCGTCTACACCGGGTGTTGTGCCGCCGGCAAAAATTAAGACAAATGGAAGGACATCAGGGTCTCCAATCGGAGGCATGGCAGTATCGAAGAGAAAACACGATGATGACGATTCTTCGACGAGAAGGTTGCCGAGCGGATTTGAGTCCTCCCACTCCACAAAATAGGCATCCACTTCTAGGCAGAAGAAAGGCAAGGTTGTTCCTAAAATGCGTCGTGCCAGTCGACGCACGCAAAATGCATCTAACATGGCTTATGGTCATTGCTTAGAACCGGATTGGTTGCCACATGTTGAGGGCATTATCGATGTGATTTCCGATGGAAATTGTGGATATCAGTGTGTAGCATATGGGATTGGACTTGCCGATGTAGACGGGTGGAGGATTGTGCGTAGAAGGATGTATGATGAGATTATCGGGTATGAAGACCTTTGGCGGGAAGTGCTTGGCTCAAGTTTCGAGACTGTCAAGAATGCGGTGCATTGCCCAAAGAATCAAGTTGGTGCATATTTCAAAGAATGGTTTACACTTCCAAACATGGGATTGTTAGTATCCACTGCATTCAATGTCATTCTAGTAAACCTCTCGCATGGGAGTGCCTCGACATTTCTACCTCTACGTAGTGCTCCACCGTCGTCGTTGCACAACAGACTTATTATTGCAATGATAAATGAAAGGAATATCCATTGGGTTAGAGTAAGTTCTATGATTTTTTGTGAATTATTTTGTTTCCCCCTTAATCGAGTTTGTGAAAATATCTTTTATGTTCTACTGTTCACTTTGACAGGTGAAGGTTCGTGTGAATGCACCGTTGCCATCCTTATATCCATCGTGGGATCGGTATGTTGAGGACTGCGCTAAAGGTTGGCGAGATGGATTCGTATTTCGAGACATCGCGCCCATTGCAACTGTTGATGAAGCCACCATATCCGTTGTAGATTTAGGTACACCGTAGTGTAAAGCTTGTACCTAGAAACCCTGATGGTTGTACATTTAGAAATTTTGACATTTACTTCGAATGTTCTATGAATATACAAATGTTGTGTTGTATTTTGATTCTTGTTTAGTTATGGATGGACACTTGTAGAGTGATTTTGAATGTTACGGAGATATAAAATTAGTTAAGTTTCAGTGCAAATTGTCGTGCTGGATTTTCATTCTTGTATAGTTAGTTTGACATACCACAAACGATTTGTCGTGAGTTAAGTTTCGGTGGAAGGTGACATGTCAGCCCTGACTGACCGAGACCGACGGTATAGTCTCGGCCACACTCCACCGAGACCAAATGTGATGGCTCGATTATTTAGTACCGACAATGCTACATGAGTGTCGGACCTGCATGACCGACACCACCTCAGAACCAGAAAAACCATGTATTCTAGAACAAATTAACCAAGTTTGAAATGAATTGAAATGTAAAACAACAAGTAGTGTAAAACAATGTCCAAACTGCGCCAAACTATCATATATCACTCATCAAGCATACAAGTACAAATGTCCGAATCAAACATAAATCAAACATGACAACATATACCAATCGGTCATAAACCATGAGTTTTAAATTACTGAATCGTGTGAAGCTGTCATAAAACTGTCATAGAACATGATCATCAAACATTAATCAACTAGTCTCGGCCAAACAATAAGAAAAATGTCTAAGTTCCCCATCCCCGCCTGGTCATTGCTTTGGTTTCTTCAGATTCTTCCTTTAATACTCCTTCAGAAGCACTCTCTTCGTAGGGCGAGCATCGGCCGTGGTGGGCGGAGCAGTGGGCGGGGTGGAGTGTGTGGAAGTGCTACCAAAATGCAACAACCATTGTTAGCATAAAAAAATGATACTAAAACATCAATTATCAGAGGATATGGATAACCATCTCACCTCACTTCGGACAAGCTATACCTGAAAACATTACAACATATAAGCGGATGGAACAGAACCTAAAAAAAATTTACCAAAAAAAATGTTCAAATTCATCCATTTTTGATGTCTCGGTCAAGCAGGTTCGTGAAACAACCCTTATTTTCAGTCACCCATGACCGACAAGGAGTCCAATATATCGGCAGTGTACAACCGAATCCAATAGAAAGTTCTCGGTTGTACACCACCGAGATGGATTGTCCATTTCAATTCGCCTTACTCTCGTCCTATCACGACCGAGAGCAAGAGCAAATTCTCGCTTGTACACCACCGACGCCACATTACCTATCACTAATTGTAGCTCTCGTCATGTCTCGGCCGAGATAACTGAAGTATTCTCGGCCATGCGTAACCGAGACGCTGTGAACTTTTCCGATCTTCCTTGCCGAGACTGCGAGTTCCCAAAAATATTAGCTTCTGTCTCGGCCATGCTTGGCCGAAACAGTTGACACAGTCTCTGGCCTGTGTGGCCGAGAACCGCGATTTCTCAATTTTTTTACAATTGAACAAACCGCCACACACACATTACAACTACTCCACCAATTGTAACTTAATTATACTAAAAACATACCTTCAAACGATCGATTTCGCGCAAAATATGTTTGTTAGACAATCTTCAACCGAGCCCTAACTTGGAGACGAAATCGGCTCACACCCCGACCCTACGAACTGCAAAAAACTCGTACAACGAAGGAGAAACACAAGGGGAGACACGGAAAACATGATTTCGGGGATTCCTCTCACAAGTGGTTCAAAAGAAATGGATTCTTCCACAAGATTTCGGTGAAGGTGGTGGTGGGGTGCGAGGGTTTTTTACACGAGGGGTATTTTAGATATTTCGGGTCTAATTTTTGGGTGCCCCAGGTAAATTGGTTTATGCTCTCATTAACTGGGTGCCTTCATGAAAAGGTGGGATGCCCTTAGTGGCCCTCTTAATGGATTGACTTAGGGCACATGCCCCAACATCTCCCACTTGCACTAGGGTCAATCATACATGCATCTAATGCCTAATGATCTAACATGACCATCATGTTTTGCTTATGGAAGAGCTTTTGTCAATGGATCCACAACGTTGTCTTCTGTAGGTACTCTGCAAATCTTTACATCTCCCCTCTCAATAATTTCTCTGATGAGATGAAAACGCCTGAGTATATGTTTGGATTTGTGGTGTGATCTAGGTTCCTTGGCCTGCGCTATTGCCCCGTTATTGTTACAATACAAACAAACAGGGTTAGCAATACTTGGAACCACACCTAGTTCAGAAATGAACTTTTTGATCCAAATCGCCTCCTTTCTTTGCATCGGACGTTGCAATATACTCAGCTTCTGTTGTAGAATCTGCCACGGTCTCTTGCTTTGAGGTTTTTCAGCTTACTGCACCCTCATTCAATGTAAACACATATGCAGATTGCGATCTAAAATCATTTATATCAGTTTGAAAACTTACATCTGTGTAACCATTTACAACTAGATCATTTTCAAAATCTCCATAGACCAAGAACATTTCCTTAGTCCTTCTTAAGTATTTAAGAATGTTCTTTACTGCTATCCAGTGACTCTCACCAGGATCTAACTGATATCTGCTTGTAGTGTTCAAAGCATATGATACATCAGGTCGAGTGCATAGCATGACATACATGATCGATCCAATAGCTGATGCATATGGAATCTTATTCATACGATCTCGCTCATCATTTGTCCTAGGACATTGATTCTTGCTGAGACTTATGACATGAGACATTGGCAACAATCCTCTTTTAGAGTCTTGCAAACTGAACCTATTCAGCACCTTGTCTATGTAAGCACTCTGACTTAGACCGATTAGCCTCTTAGATCTATCCCTATAGATCCTAATCCCTAGGATATAGGCTGCATCTCCTAAGTTTTTCATTGAGAAACACTTCCTAACCAAGACTTGACACTCCGCAATGTTGGGATGTCATTTCCAATGAGTAATATATCATCAATATACAGTACCAGAAAAACTACTCTCCCACTGACCTTCTTATATACACAAGGCTCATCTTCGTTCTTAATAAAACAAAAATTCTTGATTGCTTCATCGAAACGAAGATTCCAACTCCGAGAAGCTTGCTTTAATCCAAAAATGGATCTTTGAAGCTTGCATACCTTCCTAGAATTCTCAGGATGTACAAAACCTTCAGGTTGTGTCATATACAAGTCTTCAAGTAGCTTTCCGTTAAGAAATAATGTTTTTACATCCATTTGTCATATCTCATAGTCATAATATGCAGCAATGGAAATTAAAATTCTTATGGATTTAAGTATGGCTACTAGCGAAAAAGTTTCATCATAATCAACATCTTGAGTCTCCTTGAAACCTTTTGCTACAAGTCTTGCTTTAAAAGTATGCACATTGTCATCCATGTCAGTTTTCTTCTTGAAAACTCATTTACATCCAATGATTTTACCACCTTCGGGTAAATCAACCAAGTACCAAAGTTGGTTATCATACATGGATTGCATCTCGGAATTCATGGCACTTAGCCATTTATCTGAGTCTGGTCCAGACATAGCCTCCTGATAAGTGGAGGGCTCATTTTGATCCATAAGCAACACATCACGACTATCAGTAATGACAAATCCGAATCTCTCTGACTCATGTCTTACCTTACCAGATTTATGTGGGCCTTATGTCACTTGCGAAGGTTCAACTGGTTCAGAACGTTGTTGAACTTCAGGTAGCGGTTCAGGGTTTATCTGTGATTCTTGAACTTCTTTAAGATTTATTTCTCTCCCACTAGTGTCTTTTGAAATAAACTGTTTTTCCGTAAAGGCACCATAACGAGCAACAAACACTTTGTTCTCAGCGGGATTATAAAAGTAATATCATTTTATTTCCTTAGGATACCTCACAAATAAACACTTATCAGATTTAGGTGCTAATTTTTATGAGACTTGTCGCTTTACGTAAGCCTCACAACCCCAAATCTTAAGAAAAGACAAACTATGTCTCCTCCCGTACCATATCTGATATAGTGTTTTATCAACCGCTTTAGAAGGAACCTGATTTTGAGTGAAAGCTGCAGTTTGTAATGCATAACCCCAAAAGGATAATGGAAGATCTGCATGACTCATCATAGATCGAACCATATCTAATAAGTTTCGATTTCTCCTTTCAGAAACTCCATTCCATTGTGGAGTTGCTGGTGGAGTCAATTAGGAGACAATCCCACAATTTCTAAGATAATCATCAAATTCTTGGCTTAAATATTCACCACCTCGATCTGATCGAAGTGTTTTGATAGTTTTACCAAGTTGATTCTGCACTTCATTTTGAAACGTTCGAAACATCTCAAATGATTCAAACTTTATGTTTCATTAAATATACATAACCATATCTCTTTGAAATTATCGTAAATGTAATGAAGTATGCGATAACCTTATCTAGCCATTGTGTTTATAGGACCGAATACATCAGTATGTATTAGACCCAATAAATCACTTGCCCTTTCACTGTGTCCAGTAAAGGGACTTTTAGTCATCTTGCCTAGTAAACAAGATACGCACGTTTCATATGTTTCTAAATCAAATGAATCAAGAAGCCCATCTTTATGGAGCTTCGTTGTGCGTTTCTCGTTTATGTGTCCGTGACGACAATGCCAAAGATAAGTTTGATTACAGAAATGACAATTTTCTTCCTTTTCTTTTGGGTGTTTTGAAGCAGGAACAGCCCGGGTCTTGACTTGTTCCATATGCTTTGCGATAGGTGCTGCAACAGCATTGGCAACTCTAGCCTTGCCTTTGCCTTTCTTCTTCATTCCCTTTCCCTTTTAGACCATCAACATATTACTAGAGGGTTTCTTGATATTTTGTTCAGCAGTTTTGAGCATCAAATGCAACTCTGAAATTGATTTCTCCATATTATTCATATTGTAGTTCATCACAAATTGTGAGTAACTTTCTGGTAATGAATTCATGATCAAATTCGTAGCCAACTCTTGGCTTATGGGAAATTCGAGTCTATCAAGCCGGTCAACATAGCCCTTCATCTTCAGAACATGAGGACTAACTGACGCACCCTCAGTCATCTTGCAAGAATGTAAATTTTTGACTGTCTCGAACCTTTCTTGCCTAGTTTGCTGTTGGAACATACTTTCAGCGTTATAGCCATGTCGTAGGCTTCCATTAGTTCCATGTCCTTCTGAAGTTCAGGAACCATAGTTGCCAGCATAATACATGCAACATCAGTAGAATCATTGAAATGCTTATTATGCGCATCCTTAACAGCTTTCGTAGCATTCGCTGGTGGGTCCTCAGGAATTGGAGCATCCAGGACATACAACTTGCGTTCATGCTTAAGAAAAATTCTCAAGTTTCTGAACCAGTCAAGAAAGTTAGTCCCATATAGCTTATCCTTCTCAAGGATGGATCGCAGTGACAGGGGATTATTGTTACTTGAAGAGGCCATTGATCTACAATAAAGATTATGCAAAGTTTATTTTAGTATAGAGGAATAGACTCCCACTAAATTAACAACCCTCCTAAAACGTATTGTTTATTTAGGGGACTAAAATCCATATTTCACCTAATTATGTGACAGCTATGACATGAAACACATAACTAGATTGTTTAGGTAGGTAACAATTACCAATTACATCTTATGTAATTTTTAGATCCTTTTATGAGATATGAGACATCTTATGTCTTAGCATATTTTTATCTCATCATTTGCCTAAATCTCAAAACTATTTTGATGGCTTTATTAAGTCGGATCATTTTAAACATTAAGGTAACTCTTACCCAACTTGTCTCACCAATATAACACAATACACCCAACTATGGCTGAAACTATATTAGTGTGATCGAGGCCTTGACAAGTGTTTAAAATGGATGGCACGAGACTTAAAATTTAATAAGGAGATTTTCTTCAGTTTTAGTGATTTTATGTAAACAATGAAATATCATATATTTTATTGATTTGTTCAATCACTAAATAATTTGAATTTTTTTTATATACTTTTCACTAACAAATAAATTTCCATACGCTAGGATTAGTTATACTGTGGCGGTCCATACCTGACCGGTCAATGAATAACGGGGTAAAGGGAGAGCGCGCCTTAGCTTTTTTTTTTTTTTTTTAGAAGACGAATCTCAATTCCGAAAATTAAAATTCGCTATAGAAAATCATAATTTTTGCTGATTTTATTATCATAAATTAACCCCTTAATTTATCCGAAATTAAGTCAATTAAATCATTTTAATTAACCCGGGCCCACATCCAACTAATCATCTTATCCTAATCCAATTAGGATTTAAGATATTTGAATCCTAGTATATCGCCAATAACAAGATTCTTGATATTTATCTGCTATCCAATATGGATAACGAAACCGATTTTGCTTATATCTCCTAATCTAATTTGTTATCTGTAACGGCCCGAAAATTTGACTTGTGCCATGTGTCAAGTCAAGGTCGTATGTGGGACCCACTCGTCGAAATACGTATGTCCGAATCCAATTTGAGATGAAAATGCTAATTATGCGAGAAATTCGAGAAGCTGAAACACGAAAAGGGACGCGCCTCGAGTCGCGTGCCGATGTGGGACTGAAACGTGGCTATAGTAAAGATATACATTGGATATGCCTCGTGATGCGTGTAGCGCGAGTATGGAGATTTTGAAAATGAGGCGGGTTGGTGCCTCGAGATACGCATAGCACGAATCTCGAGGACATTTTGATTTGAAATCAAAATGAAAAATGTATATATAATATATATCAAATATATATAATATATATATATATATAAAGAAAAGAAAAAGATAAGATTGATTTGAAAGAAAGAAAGAAAAAAAAAAAAAAAAAAAAAAAAAAGAGGATAAGAATCGGGAGGTGAGGAGCAAGAGAGAGAAAGTGGCGAGAGGGAAACCGGTGGGTCGAGCGGCTCCGGCGAGGGTGAGTCGGAGGAAGGCGCAAGGCGGCTGGTGGTGACACGGGCGCAGCAACGATTGCACAGCAGCGGCAGCTGCAGCGAGGAGGACGATCGCGCAGGTTTCGGCGATGGCGGCGGACAAGGGGCTGCGACGCGGCCCATGGGCTGGCCGGCGGTGCGGCAGCACCATCACGCGGCGCTTCAGCAGGCGAAAGCGCGCCGGCAGAAGCAACGCATTGGCGAGAAGCAGCTGCGCCGGCGCGAGAAATGGTCGGATCGGCAGCGATGGCGGGTGAATGCGGCGACGCGACGCAACGCGGTGAGATGGCAGCAGCGGGGGTGCCGGAGAGCGGCCGGCGACGCCGGCGAGGCAGCAGCGCCGATGGCGCGGTGGCGCGGTTTCGATCGGTCGACGAAATCTCGACGACGCGGTGGAGGTGAGATTTATTTCACCAAATTTCAGTGTGATGTGAATAATTTGAAGTAAAATATGCTTAAATGTTTAAATAGACACCAGGGATTAGGAGTCGGGTGTCGGTGCGCAAATCGAGACGCGAACGAAACATTTTGAGGTTCGCGTTTTTCGAGGTAAGTAAACCAGCTAGGGACCTATACAGTATTTCATGTTTATCCATTGATGGTTGCTATTTACTGTTTTGTGATAGCTTATTGATAATCACCGCAAAACTATGCTCATATATGTTGTATGTCCCTGCGTTTCGAGGTGGGCTGGTACCCCTAGCGCTTGTGCTGAACTTCATATATGTATGCCCATATATGTTGTATGTCCCTGCGTTTCGAGGTGGGCTTGTACCCCTGGCGCTTGTGCTGAACTTCATATATGCATAGAAGATGTATATGTCTTTCAGAGTAATTGGGGAGACATATACATCCATTACTGCAAAACTATGCCCATATATGTGGTATGTCCCTGCGTTTCGAGAATGGCTTGTACCCCTGGCGCTTGTGCTGAACTTCATATATGGGGGAAGCATAGAAGATGTATATGTCTTTCAGAGTAATTGGGGAGACATATACATCCATATTATATTCATGCGTTCTCGATTTATTTCGTTCTATTTGCATGAATTTGATGCTTTGGATATTTGTGAACTGATGCTTTGGGATATTGTGAACTGTTGCTTTGGATATCGTGAACTGTTGTTTTGGATATTGTGAAACGTTGTGTATATGTCCTACTGGATTTACTTACCTGGGCTCGTCATTTTTATTTTGACTGAGTGCAGAGCTGCAGACAAGTAGCAGAGGAAATGCTTCATGACTAGGTGAAAATTTTGTATAATTGTATTTACTCTCCTCTGATGATATTTACTGGGTTCCACAATTAGGTTGCATAACTCCCTAATATTTTTATTGAGTTATTGAATGTATTAGTTGCTTCCGCTATAAAATTGTAAAACTTGAAAAATATTAATAACTCAACTGTAAAATGTGAATTTACAAATAATGATGGATTGGAAGGCTGACTAAGCTCTCGTTGACCTTGCGAGACTGGCTTGGGGGTCCACGTGGGCTTAGGCCGGGCGGGGCCCAATGTGTGGAAAAATTGGGGCCGTCACATTATCTATCTTTATCAAATAGAAACTTCATAACAAAATAGATATAACGAGATAAATAATTAATTTTGAAAATTATTTATTTTTTTTGGATTTAAGATATTTGAATCCTAGTATATCACCAATAACGAGATTCTTGATATTTATCTCATATTCTAATTTGTTATCTATCTTTATCAAATAGAAACTTCATAACAAAATAGATATAACAAGATAAATAAATAATTTCAAAAATTAATTATTTGCAATTTCGGTCTTCATCCAAATAATCACAAACATGTAATTGAATCATGAACTACTATCTCAATCGAACCTAATGGTGTCGTGGATCATAGAACACGAAACTCAATTCATTAAAGTTATTCGAATTAACCAAACATGGTTACTAGCAAGTACGAAACTAATTTCAATTAAATCACGAATATATGTATCATATACACAAAACATGATAATAAATCTCACAAAAAACTTGTGTATATCACATATACATCAACTATTAACATGCTTTCAATCATATATCATGTATATATAAGAAGAAAACATGCAATGAATTTAATGGAATCGAACTCGATGTCTCCGATACCACTGTTGGGTTTTGAGGTTCATACGCAGAGGAAATTACAAAACAATTTTGACAAAAACCCCAACAGGATCCGAATCTAATTCCATTAAAAACGTTTAAACCATGAAAAATTTAATCATACCTCAGTCGCAATATACCTTTCTGAAGGTTGATCGATCTCTAAGGCGCTACCAACGACGAACGCCCTCTACCAGTAATCCACACACGAACGGCGACCGAGATTCGAAGTGCTAGCTTCGAGAGAATACCAAACCTTTTGTTTCTCTCCAAAACGATCCAGAGCATACCAAAAACCCTAAGTCGTTTCTAAAACGAAAATTGAGTTTCGGCCTTTTGATTTTTTTCTCTGTGTGTTCTTAAAGCGTCTATTTATACAACCATTGTATATAGACGATTAAGTAAATTACACATATGCCCCTACTTAAAGAAGTTTAAGTGTAATACACCACAAAGACGTTTCCGTCATGAATTTTATCATATAAAATTCATTTTTCTGAACCATCTTAAAATCTTGCAAAACCATTCTTAGTGTGCGACCCAATAGGCTCATACAACGTTGGCCGCGTACCAAAACACATTTTGGTATACAAGTCATAAGCGGCATCTAGCAAGACATTATGACTACCCAAGTCGTATGAATATCAAATCGATACAACCTAATAATAGTGTATATAACATCCTTTTGTCACACGATATCCTTTTGATCAAACATAAGGCATGGAATTGTCATCCAACATGTTCAATCGTACTAGTCTCGATCTCTAGGTAGACTGAAAACATCTAAGTGACATTGATCAATATCAATTCACTTAGACTAGGCCATTTAACAGTCTAACACATCGAGGGATCCATTGGATATCTCTCTTTATATGAAAGGGACAAATTCTATCTTGATTACACAACTTCATCACATTGCTCACAAAGTAACCAATCACAACCTTTATAATCGTTCGGTTAAAGATAACGTTTGATTGTATCAAATCACTGTATTCCTAATGTTAAAGTCTCTGGTAATCTCAAGTCAGAGGACTGAAAAATATACCTATCATGAGAAACAACTATGACTTAATCCATGTGATGTTCTCATAGCGGGTCGGTCTAGTACTTTGTTCTCTAATAAGTACTCGTGATCTTGATTCGTATCCCTATACGGATCTTGATTCGTATCCCTATACGTATAATCATCATATGATCATCAATCAAGACTCACACTAGTCTTAATTCATTATAGTTCCCAGTATAATGATCGACTAGGGACATTTATGATATTTCTGTAAATACACATGTATCTTATTATAATGTAAACATGCAAATTAATTATAATAAACAACAAATGAAATCCTCTATTTTATTAACTAAAAGTATTCATAAATACGGTTAATGGATTGACCTAGGGCACATGCCCCAACAGCCGGTAGCGGCCGTGGCTGGACGGCTGTGTGGTGGCACCAGCGAGCCGCCAGCGACTCCGGCGCGGCAGCGGGTCGGATCGGCAGCGACGAACCAGCGGCGACGCGATGCAACGCAACGCGGAGGAACTCACTATCGGTGGCGGCGCCAATGAGCAGCGCAGCGGCCAAGCGGCGGTGAGTGATTTGGCGGCATGGTGGCGCGTTGTCGACCTGTCGGATGCGCGATTTCGATGAAATCGCGACGACGCGATGAAGGTGAGGTTTATTTCACCTAATTTCAGTGTGATGTGAATGATTTTAATAAATGAGGCCTAAAATGTCTAAATGGACACCAGGGACTTAGGAGTCGGGTGTCGGTGCGCAAATCGAGACGCGAGCGACGTTTTGGGGTTAGCGATTTCTCAAGGTAAGTAAACCTGTTAGGAACTTATAAAGTATTTCATTTCTCTCCATTGGAAGTTGTTGTTTATTGTTATGTGATAGCTTTATTATTGTTCACTGCTTTGTGATGATAGCTATCGTTGAATTGTTGTCGATTGAGTAAGTCCATTGGGAAGTGAGTCATGGTTACTGTTTATCTGCGATATGAGAGGGTTAGGGCTGGAAGGCAGGGGCCTCGTCCTAAATCCGATGTCTTTCACGGTCGTCCGTCGATATATCCCAATTGAGTGCACGTTGGGGGCTCTTATCCGGGTCCATGGATGGTTCATAGTCGTACAGGCTAGGGCTGGGAGGCAGGGGTCTCATCATAGATCCGGGTCTATGGATGTCTCATAGTCGCAAAGGTTAGGGCTGGGAGGCTGGGGTCTCGTCTTAAACCCGAGTCTGCTGGGCTTTTGCCGTGACTCAACGACTTTTGGTCGGGACTCCTTGTTATTTGACATCACTCATCGATGGATTGTTTACAGTCTTGTATATCCATGCGTTCTTGATTCCTTTCGTTCTATTTGCATGAATTCGACTGCTTTGGATATCGTGAAATGTTGTGTATATGTCCTATTGGATTTACTTACCTGGGCTCGTCATTCTTATGTTTAACTGAGTGCAGAGCCGCGGACGAGTAGCAGATGGAAGGCTTCATAGCTAGGTGAATTTTTGTATATTTTGTATTTACTCTCCTCTGATGACATTTACTGAGTTCCACAATTAGGTTGCTTAACTCCCTGATTTTTTGTTGAGTTTTGTAATGTATTAGTCGCTTCTGCTAAATTTTTAAATCTTGCAAAACATTAATAACTCAACTGTAAAATGTAGAATGTACTGATAATGATGGATTGAAGGCTGACTAGACTCTCGTTGACCTTGCGAGACTGGCTCGGGGTTCCATGTGAGTTTAGGCCGGGCGGGGCCCAATTTGTGGAAAATTGGGGTCGTCACAGTTGGTATCAGAGCCGAGGTTTTAAATACTCGACTCTTGATTTATATCACAAGCTAGTGAGACACAAACCAGCGGAAGTTAGGAATGGTTGAACTTAGAGTGGAACCCTATGATTCTGACCTAAGTCTTCGTTAGGAAGTGAGGAGAGTTAGACAAACTATCGATAGATATACGATATAATCGTATTTACTCTCGTGTATCACGTGAGACACGAAGAGTAACTTAATTTATGTGGAAATTGTGTGAAACCAATTGTCTTCTTTACTTTGAAGCTACCTCCTGGGCAACATTTTTCTGGATATGAGGTCGTATTGTATTGCCTTCATGCACGGATCGAATGTGACAATGTTGGTGATTGTGGCGCATTTGAGAATAGTGGAGCTGCATGATTTTTTTTTGGATAAGTACTCGTGCCTTGGAAATGCGGGAGTTGTTTAAATTCAATTCAGCTTCGCAGATAGTGGCTTAAGAATTTGATTAGTTCAATTGATAAATTTAAGTAAATAGCTTGGTTAGTTTGGTGTAGCCAATGGAAAATGAAACAATTCATTTTGAGTAAAATGAGAACTTTGGTATTACAAATGGTATGGTTTCAAATTGAAACTTAACATGCCAAGTAGGACTCAAACAAACTTGTGAATTGATTTTCAAGCCATTTAGAGGAATTTTGATCTTATTTAGGACTCAAGAGTTCATTAAATTCATTTCAAGTTGTTCAGTTAGTACTGAAATTGAGGATTTCCTATAAGTAGTGAGGCTTGAAATGGAAGTTTGAGTCTCTAAATGGTGTTGAATTGATAATAAAGGAAATTGATGTTGTTGGATAATATAAAACAAATGGAACAATTAAGTAAGGAACATTCGAGAAAGTAAAGTTAAAAAAAAAAAAAAAAAGCAGAATCTAAAGGAGCAGAGTGTTGAGATGACTTGAGAGCTAACGATTACATCATGTACGGACTCCTTAGCTTTGACGAAAGCCTTGGAGTAGTAGTGTTGGATCAGAAGCTCAAGTAACTCCACTTTAGTGACACTAAGCATTTATAGTCTTAGGGTCGGTGAAGTCGACCACGACCTTTAGGGATTTGTATTATGAGTTACGTGTCAAAGTAGAGTCTGCGACTCATTCTAAAAGTTAGATGCCATGTAAGTATTGTAGATCTCAAGGATCCTCACATGCTAAAATTTGTTTAGATGTGTTAGTAAACGCACTGAAAGGAAATTCTCGTGCAAGTAGTGCATGTTGGAAAAAAAATGTATTCGATATTGTATATTTGTTGTGTTGTAATATATATATGATATCAAGGATTCGAGGCTTTGGAAAACGCGACGACGTTTTGAAAAATGATCGTGAGGCTGCAGGTTCGTGGTTCGCGAGTGCTAATGAGTTGCATATATCGCACGACCAGCATATGTTTTTGGAGGTGTCTCGAGATACGAAATTTGCGAGATTCGAGACAAGCAGTGCCTCGAGATTCGTGTCACATGAATCTCGAGGACACATTTACTTTGAACGTTAAAAAAAAGTGAACGTGTTCGAGTGAACAAGTTGAACTCGTACTTACATGAGGAGATGTTGAGCGCGCCAACTGATACAGGAATTAGAGTGACGACTCAGGCGAGGCAGTTTTACGAGTTTTAGCTGCATCACTCGGAAAAGTTTCACGGTGGTACGAATCTCGGAGCATCGTATCAGTTTCGTTGTTCGGCGAGGCCAAAGTTTGGTTGTGCAATACGGTGGCATCGATGTGGACGCTCTAGAGTGCAGTCGGGGTTGAGTGAGAGCGTGGGAGCACACGCGTCGGAGTACTAGTCGCATTCTCGGCATCGTTACGTTCAGTGCGAGGGTCTAGAGATGATCAGAGTATAACGAGGGTTAGACGGTCGTGGCAAAGAGATCAACTACAGAGCCTGTTGCGTTTCCACCATGTGCGGCGTGTATGGCGCCAGTGTTATATGGACCAGCGCAGAGTTACGCTAGTGTAGTACAGCAGCTAGCACCGTCAGATCCTTAGCATAAGGAGACAGTGGGCAGAGACAGGGTTAGAGATCCAGTCGAGTGCACAGACGGAAACAAGTTCATGCTACTGCCATGTCAGGTCTGACTACTATCCATCATAACCCGAAGAGGGTACGAGTTGGGTTGAAACTCACTCGATGAGTGAGACTGATTTACATTTCTTGCGGGCATACAGCGGATATATGTATGTTAGTGACAGTGGATCATGAAATGAAAATGTTCATTTGTATTCATTTGTATTCCAATATATGTTGCGAGGATGTTGCCCTGACATATATTGATGGGAGGAGACAGATGGTGTGTTCCTTGCTTGGAGGTCGCGGAGGAGCCCAACTTGTCGCGGAGGAGCCCAGCCCTACAGAGTAAGATGGGGGTATGGCCTTGGGCGGGTATGACCTTGAGTCTTTATTCATAAAATACCATTGTCCCATGAGACTTGCTTCAATTTCGAAGACGAAATTCTAATTCATTGGGAAGACTGAAACGGCCCGAAAATTTGACTTGTGCCACGTATCAGGTCAGGGTCGTTTGTGAGATCCACTTGTTGAAATGCCTATGTCCGAGTCTCGAGTGGAGATGATAATTGATGAAAACCGTATACACGGAGAATTCAGGGAGCTGAAACACGAACAGGGACGCGCCTCGAGTCGTGTGCCGACGTGAGATACACATCGTGATGCGTGTAGTGCGAGTATCGAGATTTTGAAAAGAGGTGGGTTGGTGCCTCGAGATGCGCGCTACTCGATTGTTGACTTAACCTCGAGATTCGTGTTGCACGAATGTCGATGACACTTTTCATTTGAAAATAAAAAAAAATGTATATATATAAAGAAAAAAAGGGATATGATCAAAAGAGATCAGAAGAGAAGGAAAAGAAAGAGATGGCAGACGCGAGAGCACACAGGCGCATGGGCGTGCGACAGCACCGGCACCGGCCAGTGGTGGAGTGGCAGCAGCGGTCAGAATGTGACGACTCAAGAACACGCGGAGACGCAATGGCAGCGGCGGATCGGGGAGGCGGCGTAGGCTGCTGGCCGTACTCGGCCGTGGTGGACGGGCTGGCCGCATGGCGGCACTGGCTGGCCGTAGCAGATGCTCCGGCGCGGCAATGGAAGTCGGATCGGCGGCAATGACGAACCAGCGGCGATGCGATGCAACGCGGAGGAACTCACCAGCGGTGGCGGCTGCCGACGGCCAGCGAGCGGCGGCGCGGTGGCGCGTTGTCGACCTGTCGGATGCGCGATTTCGACGAAATCGCGACTGCGCGATGGAGGTGAGGTTTATTTCACCAAATTTCAGTGTGATGTGAATGATTTTAATAAATGAGGCCTAAATGTCTAAATGGACACCAGGGACTTAAGAGTCGGGTGTCGGGTTCGCAAATCGATATGCGAGCGACGTTTTGGGGTTCGCGATTTCTCGAGGTAAGTAAACATTTTAAGAACTTATACAATATTTCATTTCTCTCCATTGGCTGTTGTTGTTTATTGTTATGTGATAGCTTTATTGTTGTTCACTGCTTTATGATGATAGATATCGTTGAATTGTTGTCGATTGAGTGAGTCAATTGGCAAGTGAGTTATTGTTACTGTTTATCTACGATATAAGAGGGTTAGTGTGACGGCCCCAACTACAAATAAGGGCACCGCCCAGCCTAATCCCTAATTAAGCCCTAATCTCCCCTATAGGACCTAACCAGGAACTAGTCAGCCTTATTTAAATACCTAAATGCCTATCATTTATGGCACCACCTACAGTTAACTTAATTGTTCTAGTGACTAACCTATGGTTGTCTATAAATCAGAGTTAATTTTTTTTATCTCACCAATTATTCAGCGGAAGTCTTATTAAATTACTGGTGGAAATGAAATCCTAAGGCCTAATCTATTGTGGAAAAACCAGGAAATAGTGATCACATGCATATATAAACAAAAATAGTGATATATATAACATGCGGCTATAGTCAGGTGTTCCTATCACTCAACCCAAAAGGAAAAGCATGTATATAAAAATGTAATACAAAATAATACAAAACGTACAAAAATATGTCGTAGCAGTCCTTTACCGGCTCAGAGGTAGTCACCAATCTTCTCTTTGCCTAGTCTGCTACTCGGCTGATCTGCACCCACCGTCACAAACTAGACGGTGAGTACATGAATTTATTTAAGTAATACTGAGAGACATCGATCCACATTCCCAAATAAGCAACAAGTATCAAATTGCATATTTTAAATCGAAACTATGCTGAAAGAAACATCATGCAAAGAGATACTTGAGTTAATCAAATATGAAACTGACTCCAGGTTAAGTAGTAATGGATTGGGGTCGGTCGGCCGCGATCTTCATCACATCAGCATGTCCACTACAACTTGAGCTCTGCTCTATAGCATTTCAATACAAGTTTGAGCTCTATATCATAATATCTAAAGGTCGTACTTACGATTACGCCTTTTCTATTCCTAGTGAATTAGTCGTCACCGGAATATATACTTGCTAACATACCCGAGTTTTAAAACTCGTCATGTTCACGCAAGTTATTTTTGCGCTAACAAACCCCGAGGTCCGGTTAACCCGTTCGAGGCACGTTACCTCGTGTGTCATGCAAGGTAGTGGAGAAATTCCCTAACATCCCGGCAAGTCTAGTGACCCCCGTATGAAAGCTGAATTTCTATCATCGAATGACCCTAACCACAAGAACCACTTTCAGATTCAAAAATGACGCAGCATTGGAATCCAAGAGATGTAATAGCACACTAATGCACAAAGGATTTGAGTCAAAATAAACAAACTATCCTAATAGCATGCTATATCAATGACTTCCACACAACAATCAACATGACAAAATATAGGAAGTGGAATCACTGATATACAAAACAGAGTATGCTATGAACATCATAAAATGAGCAACCGAACAAGTCATAGCATATGGATTTCAAAGGTAATTCAGTTCGAATAACTGAGAAGAAATAAATAAATAAATGGAATGAAATGTAAATAAATGTCTCAAATCAGTTTACTTACATACACACAGCAATTCCTAAGCTATCCGGCTTCCGTCGCGTCGATGTACACACCCAAACCCCGTAATAGCTTCTATTGGATCCTAACAATTGAAAATGTATCAATTTAAGTTCCAATTTAATGATTTAACATCCCTAAATTGGTCGACATCGATCAAAATTGAGTCCGAGACCAATTTGCCGATTTCACTTTATCGAAGTAAAACCCCGATATAACGTCTCGACCGACTCCCGAGTTTTTTCACTTTTTATAATACTATGGAAGTTCTATTGATTTGGGTCACAAATATAATTTTCCCTATTTTTTTGAACTTTTCCTGAATTTTTTTCATATTTTTATCTATTTTCAAGAATTTATTATATATTAAAAATTGTTTAATTTAATTAAATAATTAGATATATATATATATATATATAAATGGGTGGGTCCGGGTCAAACCCGACCCGGTCCAACCGGATCTGGGCCGACCCGACCCGATCCATCTGGACCCGGGTCGGTCTGACCCGGTCTCCATCTGGTCAGGGTCGGTCCGACCCGACCCACATGGGTTCGAGTCGACCCGACCCGATCTCATCTTCTTCCTCACCAGAGCACTCGTGCTCTGGTTTTGAGTTTTTTTTTTTTTCTTTTGAGGTGTTGGGACTTTGGCGTCCATCCCCAAACCATCAGAAGTTGATGGCAAGGACCCCTTGCCATCTTCTTCCTCATGCCTTTCGGCCATGGAGGCCGAGCCTTCCATGGCCGAACATGGCGGCCAACAATGACTGCCCCAACAACAACAATCAACAAGAACAACCAGTCACTCACCTTCCTCGAGCTCTTTGTGTCTTTCTCCCGGTCTCTCTCTCCCGGTCTCTCTTTCTCTCCTCTACTTCCTCACTGTGTTTTCTTCCTCTCAGTCACTGCGTTTTTGTTTCAATTTTTTTTCCTTCCTCACCGACCACTCAAATAGGATAAGATCTTTTGGTGTCCTCGATATTTGTGCTACATGAATCTCGAGGCAATCCCAATCATATCCATTTTATTTCCACCGCCTTACTATTTGACTATATTATTTTTTTTCGAGTCCCGCGCAATGCGTATCTCGAGGCGAATCCAACTCTTATGGTTTTATGTACACACTATAGGCTCACTAATAAATATTTAGATGTAGCCACATTATAGCCACTAACTTATATCATTTTTCATTTTTTTTATAAAATGAAATTTAATTAGTTACACTTGCCCCACGAGCTGCTACCTCAGGCCCACGTCGGCACGCGACTCGAGGCGCGTTCCCGCTCGTCTCGGTATTTGCATACCCGTAATTGACTTAGTAGTCTACACATATACAATACACTAGACAAACAACACAACAAATATAACATTTACCTCGACCACCATGCCTCGGTAGTGACACGTATCCGATGCGGGTCCCACGTCACGGGTCATTGTTTCCTAATTAACGAATTAAACGTGTATTAATTATTTGGCCCGTGACAATACTTCCCAACTAATAAGAAGTTCGTCCTCGAACTTATACTAAATGAATTTTAAAATATACCTGACTCGAAAAGGTACGGAAATCTGTCTCGCATGTAGTCTTCCCGTTCCCAAGTGAGTTCTGAATCTCCATGAAACTGCCACTTCACTAACACCTTCGGGATAGACTTGTTTCTCAACTGTTGTACCTTTCGGTCAAGAATTTGAACTAGTTGCTCTTCATATGAGATATCTTCACTCAAATCAATCTGACTCAAATCCACAGTCGGTCTTTCGCCTGCCTTTGACTTAGCTAGTCGAAGCATCGATATATGAAACACTGGATGAATTCCCGACATATGTGGAGGTAACCCTAACTCATAAGCAACTTTTCCAACCCGTTTCTTGATCTTGAAAGGCCCGATGAATCTCGGTGCTAATTTGCATTTCAAACCAAATCGATGATGACCCTTACGAGGAGAAACCTTTAGATAAACTAAAGCTCCCTCATCGTACGTGAGATCGCTGCGATACATGTCTGCATACTTCTTTTGCTTCTCCTGGGCTCCCTTAAGCTTCTGGCGAATCTGTCTTACATTTTCTGTGTGATCGACAACAATTTCAGGCCTTAACAAATTTCGATCTTCTGACTCAGCCCAACAAGATGGTGAGCGACACGATTTGCCATATAACGCCTCCAATGGCGCCATTTCAATGCTCGCCTGATAACTGTTATTGTATGCAAATTCACACAACGGTAAATACTCTTCCCACGATCCGCCAAACTCAAGTACACACGCCCTGAGCATATCTTCGAGAGTTTGTATCAACCTATCAGTCTGCCCATCAGTCTGAGGATGAAAGGTTGTGTTAAACTGTAAACGTGTACCATATTGCTCCCGCATACTCCGCCACATCTTGGACGTATACATAGCATCTCTGTCTGACGTAATAGTCAAAGGTATTGCATGCATTATGATAATCTCTCTCTCGAACAATACACTCAGCTGGTCAAACGTGTAATGAGTTGAAACTGGTATGAAATGGGCAGATTTCGTCAATCTGGCCACAATCACCCGGATGGAATCATGTCGATGAACAGTTTTCGGCAGTCCTCGAACGAAGTCCATAGCTATGTCTTCCCACTTTCATTGTGGAATGGGAAGCGGCTGTAATAATCCTCCAGGTCTACGATGCTCTGCCTTCACTTGCGGACAGATCCCACAGTTCTTGATATACTCTGATATGTCTGCTTTCATCCCAGGCCACCAAAAATATCTTTTCATATCATGATACATTTTGGTTGTTCCTGGATGAACAGTGAACCGTGAACGATGTGAATCCTGAAGAATCTCATCTCTCAGCTCTGCCACTGCCGGTATCCATAATCTGCCTTGAAATCTGAGACACTGATATGTTGTTTCAGTCCAATCAGTACACTCGGAACTCTTGGCTAACTCATTGAATCTTGGATACAATTTGTCAGCTCTCTGATCCTCTGACACTCTTTGAGTCGACACTGTCTGAAGTCTCACTTGAGCACAAATCAGTACCTCTGTGTCATTGGCAATATCTGACTGACTAAGCCTCGTTGCCGCCTCAAGTAAACCATACTCGTGCGTCATACGACATCGAACAGTTTCAGCGTTTTCGGTCAGAATCCTACTCAGTGCATCAGCAACGACATTTGCTTTTCCTGGATGATATTCTAGAGAAAAGTCATAGTCTTTCAAAAACTCTAACCATCTGCGCTGTCTCATATTCAGCTCTCTCTGTGTGAAGAGATATTTCAAACTCTTATGGTCTGTATAGAGTGAATTTTCTCTCCATATAGATAACGTCTCCATATCTTCAGAGCAAACACTACCGTCGCCAACTCTAAGTCATGTGTTGGGTAGTTCTTCACATGTTTCTTCAGCTGTCTTGATGCATAGGCCACTGTGTCTTTCTCTTACATCAACACACAACCTAAACCCATATGAGAAGCATCTGTGTATACCACGAAACCTTTTCCAGACTCTGACAATATCAGCATTAGTGCAATAGTCAACAAGTTCTTCAGTTGAGCAAATGACTCCTCGCATTCCTCTGACCACTGAAACTTCATGTATTTCTGGGTCAACTTAGTCATTGGTGAAGCGATCTTCGAAAAATCCTTCACGAACCTTCGGTAATAGTCTGCTAACCCCAGAAAACTCCGAATCTCTTCAAGTTTCGGTTCATGACTCTCTGCAACGATATATAACGATATCAAAGTCTCCATCTCCCCACTAGTCGCAAGCCGACCTCGAGTGCTCTTGGTTCTCGGTGTACTACCACTATATATGAACACTGTACGCCCTAGAATCTCAAATATCACTATTTTTGCAAAACAGGCGATATGAGCATGATATGATGCTAGTCAATCCATCCCTAGCAACGCATCAAATTTTAAAAACTCAAGCACTCTGAAATCTGCAGGTAATTCGACTCCGTCGATCTCTACTGGGCATCTTTCCACCAGAGAATTAGGGTTCACTCTATCTCTGGCTGCCGTATTTAAATGGACTTCAACACTAACTGATTTTAACCCTAACATGCTTACCACGTGACCAGAAATGAAAGAAACGGTAGAACCCGAATCAAACAAAACATAAGCAGGATAACCATAAATGGAAACCATACCCTCAATTAGTTTCCGTGTAGCGTCTGCGCCTGCGTCTGACGGTGTAATCGTATGGACGACCTCTTGACGCTGTGATGGAATCATTGTTGCTGGCTGTGGACAGTCTCGAATCACGTGTCCTACTAGACCACATCGAAAACACGTGATTGTTCTAGATCGACCATGCGTCCGATCCTGGACCTATGTAGATGCATGTCTCTACCCTGGTCTGGAACTATCTCGTCCTCGTCCTCATCCTCGTCCTCTACTTCTACCTCTGCCACTGTGCTGCTGACGTAGAGCTGGTGGTGTTGGTAAAGCTGGTAAAGTAGATGTAGCAGGAGCTGGCAATGCAGGTCTGACTGGTGGTGGTACGGGTGGTCTACTCGCAATAGTCAGCAAAGGTGTAGGAGATGCTACATAAGGCACCATTGCCCCTTGAACGCCTCTATCCCATCTCCTCGGTCTTTTGCCCTTCTGTATCATCCGCTTATACTCCGTCATCTGATCAGGTGTAATCGCAGGTCCTAAGGGTGTCCCGTCAGCCACTCGGCTCGTATAATAAGTCTCATGAGTAAGTGCACGCTCGAGTATCTCTCCAAATGTCATGGCACCTTAACTGGCAACATCAAACCCAATATCTGGCCTCAGTCTATCGCTAAAATGCTATACATCATCAGCATCCTTCTTCACAAAATCTCTGGCAAACTGCCTCAGATAGCCTATCTGTCTCAGTATCTCATCACTCTCTCGTCGGCTCCCTGTCTCAAATTCGTGAACTTATTCCTCAACCGCTTCATCACTGCAGGTGGAAAGTATTGCCGATAGAACTTAGTCTTGAAAGCATCCCAAGACTCAAACTCTTCCTCAGCAGCTATCGTCGCACGCCACCACACATCGGCATCTCACTGCAAGGTGTACGACGAGATCTCGGCTCTGAGTCTATCATCAATCTGCAAGACTATATGTAACTTCTCGTGCGACAAGACTCATTTCTCAATCTTCTCAAAATCTCTCTAACCGTTGAAATATATCGGTTTCAGTTTGATGAAATCTTTCACCAGCTGAACTACCGATATCGAACTAGCTGATGGGGGTGTGGATGATGGTGTCGGCATAGTCTCAGCTGCTGGAGTTGCTGGCATCGGTGTTGCAGGTACATCCGGCATCACGATCGATCGAAGTCGTGATAGGACCCGTCGTCGAGCTGGAGAGTCTTGGTGGGGTAAAGCGGGACGTCATCAGTGCAATGAGATCCGCCAGCTGCTGACCCTAAACAGCTACTCGATCCGAAAGCCTCTGGAAATCCTCTGCTGGTGGTATTGAAGGCTGGCTACCGCTTGCACCGATATCATCGCTATCGCGTGAATCCGTCATCTTCGACTTCAAATGGAGAACGAACGCGAATCAGCTACTACGTGGATAACGCATATATACACATAACAAAAGTAACATGTAGTAAATATATTACATTCCCAACTCACTTCACTCAACTAATAATTTCTAGGCGAGGATCATCTGGTTTTCCACATCTAATTAAGGTTTTCTAACTTCTACGGTTTTTACATTTTTTAGTTATTTCTAGCTGAACAAGGTAGGTCGTTCACTACATATTGTAGTTGTGGTATCGTATTGTAGAAACTCCATATTCTACAATCTTAGAGCAATGTTTTCTCAAACCATGTCGCTGATACAAACTATGTTAGTGTTAGTATCATATAGTCTGACATCATATAAGTAAGCCAAGCTTTATAAATACCAACTGTGACGTTGGTATCACAAAGTCTTACTCCATGAGATTATCACAACTAGGCTCTGATACCAACTTTGACGGCCCCAACTACAAATAAGGGCACCGCCCGGCCTAATCCCTAATTAAGCCTTAATCTTCCATATAGGACCTAACCAGGAACTAGTCAGCCTTATTTAAATACCTAAATGTCTACCATTTATGATACCACCTACAGTTAACTTAATTGTTCTAGTGCCTAACCTATGGTTGTCTATAAATCAGAGTTAATTTTTTTTTCTCACCAATTATTCAGCGGAAGTCCTATTAAATTACTAGTGGAAATGAAATCCTAAGGCCTAACCTATTGTGGAAAAACCAGGAAATAGTGATCACATGCATATATAAACAAAAATAGTGATATATAACATGCGGCTATAGTCAGGTGTTCCTATCACTCAACCCGAAAGGAAAAGTATGTATATAAAAATGTAATACAAAATAATACAAAACATACAAAAATATGTCGTAGCTGTCCTCTACCGGCTCAGAGGTAGTCACCAATCATCTCTTTGCTTGGTCTGCTACTCGATTGATCTGCACCCACCGTCACAAACTAGACGGTGAGTACGTGAATTTATTTAAGTAATACTGAGAGACATCGATCCACATTCCCAAATAAGCAACAAGTATCAAATTGCATAATTTAAATCGTAACTATGCTGAAAGAAACATCATGCAAAGAGATACTTGAGTTAATCAAATATGAAACTGACTCCAGGTTAAGTAGTAATGGATTAGGGTCGGTCGCCCGCGATCTTCATCGCATCAGCCTGTCCACTACAATTTGAGCTCTGCACTAAAGCATTTCAATACAAGTTTGAGCTCTATATCATAATATCAAAAGGTCGTACTTACGATTATGCATTTTCTATTCCAAGTGAATTATTCGTCACCGGAATGTATACTTGCTAACATACCCGAGTTTTAAAACTCGTTATGTTCACCCAAGTTATTCTTGCGCCAACAAACCCCGAGGTCCGGTTACCCCGTTCGAGGCACGTTACCTCGTGTGTCATGCAAGGTAGTGGAGAAATTCCTTAACATCCCGGCAAGTCTAGTGACCCCCGTATGAAAGCTGAATTTCTATCATCGAATGACCCTAACCATAAGAACCACTTTCATATTCAAAAATGACGCAACATTGGAATCCAAGAGATGTAATAGCACACTAATGCACAAAGGATTTGAGTCAATATAAACAAACTATCCTAATAGCATGCTATATCAATGACTTCCACACAACAATCAACACGACAAAATATAGGAAGTGGAATTAATGATATACAAAACAGAGTATGCTATGAACATCATAAAATGAGCAACTGAACAAGTCATAGCATATGGATTTCAAAGGTAATTCAGTTCGAATAACTGAGAAGAAATAAATAAATGGAATGAAATGAAATGTAAATAAATGTCTCAAATCAGTTTACTTACATACACACAGCAATTCCTAAACTATCCGACTTCCGTCGCGTCGATGTACGCACCCAAACCCCATAATAACTCCTATAGGATCCTAACAATTGAAAATGTATCAAATTAAGTTCCAATTTAATTATTTAACATCCCTAAATTGGTCGACATCGGTCAAAATTGAGTTCGAGACCAATTTGCCGATTTCATATTTTTCGAAGTAAAACCCCGATATAACGTCTCGACCGACTCCCAAATTTTTTCACTTTTTATAACACTATGGAAGTTCTATTGATTTGGGTCACAAATATGATTTTTCCTATTTTTCTGAAGTTTTCCTGAATTTTTTCATATTTTTATCTACTTTCAGGAATTTATTATATATTAAAAATTGTTTAATTTAATTAAATAATTAGATATATATATATAATATATATAAATGGGTGGGTCCGGGTCAAACCCGACCCGGTCCAACCGGATCCGGGCAGACCCGACCCGATCCAGCCGGACCCGGGTCGGTCTGACCCGGTCATCGGTCGTGGTCGGTCCGACCCGACCCACATAGGTTCGGGTCGACCCGACCCGATCCCATCTTCTTCCTCACCAGAGCACTCGTGCTCTGGTTTTGAAATTTTATTTTTTTTTCTTGTGAGGCATTGGGACTTTGGCGTCCATCCCCAAACCATCAGAAGTTGATGGCAAGGGAGACCCCTTGCCATCTTCTTCCTCATGCCTTTCGTCCATGGAGGCCGAGCCTTCCATGGCCAAACATGGCGGCCAACAATGACAGCCCCAACAACAACAATCAACAAGAACAACCAGTCACTCACCTTCCTCGAGCTCTTTGTGTCTTTCTCCCGATCTCTCTCTCCCGGTCTCTCTTTCTCTCTTCTTCTTCCTCACTGCGTTTTCTTCCTCTCAGTCTCTTCGTTTTTGTTTCAATTTTTTTTTCCTTCCTCACCAACCACTCAAATAGGATAAGATCTTTTGGTGTCCTCGTGATTTGTGCTACATGAATCTCGAGGCAATCCCAATCATATCCATTTTATTTCCACCGCCTTACTATTTGACTACATTTTTTTTTCGAGTCCCGCGTAATGCGTATCTCGAGGCGAATCCAACTCTTATGCTTTTATGTACACACTATAGGCCCACTAATAAATATTTAGATGTAGCCACATTATAGCCACTAACTTATATCATTTTTCATTTTTTTTATAAAATGAAATTCAACTAGTTACACTTACCCCACGAGCTGCTACCTCGGGCCCACGTTGGCATGCGACTCGAGGCGCATTCCCGCTCGTCTCGGTATCTGCATACCCGTAATTGACTTAGTAGTCTACACATATACAATACACTAGACAAACGACACAACAAATATAACATTTACCTCGGCCACCATGCCTCGGTAGTGACACGTATCCGATGCGGGTCCCACGTCATGGGTCATTGTTTCTTAATTAACAAATTAAACGTGTATTAATTATTTGGGCCGTGACAGTTAGGGCTGAAAGGCAGGGGCCTCGTCCTAAATCTGATGTCTTTCACGGTCGTCCGTCGATATCTTCCAATTGAGTGCACGTTGGGGGCTCTTATCCGGGTCCATGGATGGTTCATAGTCGTACGGGCTAGGGCTAGGAGGCAGGGGTCTCGTCCTAGATCCGGGTCTATGGATGTCTCATAGTCGCAAGGGTTAGGGCTGGGAGGCTAGGGTCTCGTCCTAAACCCGAGTCTGCTGGGCTTTTGCCGTGACTCAACGACTTTTGGTCGGGACTCCTTGTTATTTGACATCACTCATCGATGGATTGTTTACAGTCTTGTATATTCATGCGTTCTTGATTCCTTTCGTTCTATTTGCATGAATTCGACTGCTTTGGATATCGTGAAATGTCGTGTATATGTCCTACTGGATTTACTTACCTGGGCTCGTCATTCTTATGTTTGACTAAGTGTAGAGCCGCGGACGAGTAGCAGATGGAAGGCTTCACAGCTAGGTGAATTTTTGTATATTTTGTGTTTACTCTCCTCTGATAACATTTACTGGGTTCCACAATTAGGTTGCCTAACTCCCTAATTTTTTATTGAGTTTTGTAATGTATTAGTCGCTTCCGCTAAATGTTTAAATCTTGCAAAACATTAATAACTCAACTGTAAAATGTAGAATGTACTAATAATGATGGATTGAAGGTTGACTAGGCTCTCGTTGACCTTGCGAGACTGGCTCGGGGGTCCACGTGAGTTTAGGCCGGGCGAGGCCCAATTTGTGGAAAATTGGGGCCGTCACATTATACTAGGGTCTTAAACAATTAGATTAGACTCGCCAAGGGAAATAAATTTTATTGCTATTAAAAACAAAAACTCAATCAATTCGTCGATAAGCTGAAGACTCTAGGTACGCGTTAAGGGTGGAGAGTTGAGTTTTAACTCAGGAAGTCCAAGAGAAGATGGTAAGAGACAAAATTGGAGTTTATAGATTAACTATTGTTATAGGTGTTAGCTCTGACATCCTGGTAGGAAACAAAAGAGGCGGATTGTTTATAGATCTAGAATCTATACATGCATGACTTTTTAGAGAATCGAGAGAAGCAAATGTCAACCTTATCATTTGAGTTATTGCACTGAGGTACGACCTAGTTAGGCATACGCTACAACTGAGGCATGAGGATGCACGTTTCAACTACATTCAAGAATCTAAAACACGACTTTATATGAAGTTAAATATATGAAGTTTCGAGCGTAGTTCAATAGTAAATTGTGCTTGTTTAGCATCGCAGAAAAGCTTTGAACATCTTAAATATGATAATAAAGCAAAACGACGAAGATGTGCCTAAAAATATTTTCACTACGATCGAGTAACTTGACATGTTTTTGGGTAGGACATAATCAGATATGGTGGATTGCAGGGTTGCTAACAGAAATGACATAAGAGCAAAAGTATGCCATGGAAGCTTTATTTCTGGGTCAGATTGGCAAGCACCTTTATCTCAATAAAACATGATAACCTCCAGATTTGGATACAAAGGTTGGCGTATATGTCTAGGGCGCCCAATTGTAGTCAAGCGACAGGTGAAAAGAACACGATTTGTGTGAGCACTTAAAATGATATTTAATAGTCGTTGATTGATTAAAAGTTTAAAATTAAATAAAGGCTTTCAAGTAAAGACCAGATTGAGGTCTTATACAATATTGGATAAAACCGACAAGTTGAGTCGGGATGGTGCCTCGAGATGCACGGGATCACGCAAGTGGATCAGACGACATTTAAGACTACTAAACAAGCGGGAAAGAAATACGTGAATAAATACCGCAATGGCCTGAGCTATGAGGTAGACCAATGTTCTACTTGAAGGTTTCTTCCTTGAAAAGCCTCATTGGGGAGAGAGTGAGTCTACCATGCGAAGGCGATACTCTACTGGTTCCAAGGTAGAGATTGGATTAAATTTGAATTTCGGGACGAAATTCCTTTTAATTGGGAAGATTGTAACGACCCGTTTTAACCAATCCCGATTAACCGATAAATTATGGGTTAGTATCATAAGCTCAGACCCACGTGGACGTCGTGGAAAGTCTATGACACGCCTAATCGGGGAAATATGTTATTTTTGTGTGGCGAGTGTTTGATTATTTTATTATTATTTAATAGTTCGCACCGCGTTAATCGAGAATTTCGCTTGGTCGCGTTGTGCGACGTCGCGAAGTGCGCGTAACGCATGTATACAGGGTAATATGGGATTGAGTTATCACATCACTCATTCCATCACATCACACATCAAATCAATCCATCACTCATCATTACCCCATCTTTTTCTCCAAAAGAAAAAAAAATTAAATTAAATTAAAATAAAAAGAAAGATAAGAGAATCGAATAAGAGGGAGAAAGAAAAAAAAGAGAGAGAGAGAGAGAGAGAGAGAGAGAGAGAGAGAGATAGAGGGGGGATGAGGGGAAAAAGGATTCGACGAGGGTGACTGGTGGCGGCTTGACGGCGTCCCAGCAGCGGAGGTCGCGGACGAAGGCGGCGCGACAAGGCTCCAGCACGGTGGTAGACCACCAGCAGCAGCAGCGAGGAGCACGCGGACAACGTTGCAGCGGCCCTACGACCGGCAGCAGCGCTGCTAGCCGGCAGAGGCGAACGGCTGCAGCGGTGCGACCCCAGCGATGCAACAGCGGGTGGCAGCTATCGGGCGACGCGGAGGCGTGGAGCAATCGCTCCAGAGATCGCGGACAGGAGATCGCAGACGGCTGCCGGCGGCAATTGTTGAGTTGCAAGATAGATGAGATAGTTCCATCTGATATTCAAGAAGAATAAAAACGTAGTACCAAGTTCATTTAGGCAATATGATTACCCTAGAAGCCCTCTGATACGAGATATTGTTTACCTTAAATTTCAAGACAAATTATTTTAGTTGGGAAGAATTGTAACGGCGCAATATTTATTGACATCGTTATTTTGTTTAATTTCTAACTCGGGCGTCACCTTAGGCCCACGTGAACGCCTCGGATAGGCTAGGACACGCTTGAATGGGCATAAATCGTTATTTTTGTCTGTTGGTTGCATAATTGTGATGTTAATTATTATGTATTTCATAACTCATCGCATGTGTGTATTTATATTATCCTACCGTGTGAGATTGTGTGATGGGTAAATGTCTTGTAAAGCATGTCGACACGGGTTTCGAGTAGGCGTAGTATGGGTACACTAAGTCTTATAATGAAAGTTTAAATAAAATGACTAGAACAAAGGTGAATATGGCATAAACGAGATAATCAAAGTTTAGGCTAAGTCATAATAATCAGGTACATTAAGGATTAACGCACCTCAAGATGCGTGCCGAGATGCGAAACACTGGGTGTCGGGTAATTGGGCACTAGGGTAAGTGGTAGTACACCAATTTAACACCCTAAATAGCCTACATATGTATAAAAGTGTTTAAGTTAAATTAATTGAATCAATTGATTACAAATGCCTATACTGGGAATGAAAAGTTAATGTCTTAGATTTGCTTTGAGATTCGCACTAAAGTGTACCTAAGAGATTTGAGTTAGGAATTAGTGTCAACAAGATGGAAGCTAGTAGAGTAGAAGTTAACAAAGACTATTAGATTAACCTCGAGATACGTAAACATAATTAATTCTAACATAATCTATATATATAGCTATGTTAGTGGGAAATCTCTTTATGAAATCATAAAATAGTTCGTTTTAAGGCTGGAGTGTTGGAAAATTCAGCAAGAACTAGAAAGAATGAATGCCATCTACTAGAGGAATTAAGCTAGGAAGATCAAAACCAAGGTGATCATTTTTTCCATCTCTTTTCCATAAAAATGAGCTTCAAATTTTGGGTTTTGATTCAAAAATGAGTTTCTAATTTTGCTCACTGATTTTTGAGTCTCTTTATGAATGGAAAGTTCATTATGTTCACCAATTTAAGGATTTGATACTGATTTTTCAAATGGATTGTGTTTTCGAAGTTTCTTGATGCGTGCATATTAAATTTCATGGCCTAACCTTTATAAATTGAGCATAACTCTCTTATACAAAATCCAAATGGGGTGGATCATGCGCCGTTGGAAAACTTACTAAGTTATCTACAACTTTGACTTTATAATCAAGCAGTTTAAATGCTGATACAGGATTTTTAAAATGAGATTTGACATGGCATAACTCTTCCAATTCTTATCGAAATGAGATCATTTTTCAATATGTTGTTGTTGGATATGTTGGCTTCCTAGTGACAAAAATCATGAGTTTTGGAGCTATAAGTTTGGAGAAATGATTTTTACAAACTTGCTAGCCAGACTTTGATTCTAATTCGAGTTGTCTTTGTAAAAGTTTGATATTACTTATGATTTAAATTAAAGTTTTGCAAACCAAAACTTTTCGAAAAGCTAAGACATAGAGCAAAACTTTCATGTCAAGTATCTTCGATGATTTGGAATATATAATGGTCTAATTTGCACCGCAACATATGATTCTAAATCGAAAGCTGAAACTTTACTTAGTCTTTAGAGGGTTGTTTTGGGAAATAGAACTCTAAACCTAATTTAAACACCTTAAGTCACTCTAAAACACTGAAAATGGATCTCAGGGACTCCGGGGCTGTGGTATAGTAGCCGGGAGCATAGCGAGGTCGGACCAAGGTGCTTTCGGGGCTTCAGAGTGCAATTTATGGTGCATAAATCCCTTACGAAACACATCTTGAGTATTTATTTTTTTTCATTTGTGCTATCTTGTATTTTTTGTTGTTCACTTTCCTTGTTTTATCATTACTTTGATTTGGTATAATGGTCAGTAGTTGTGTTCGCCGTCAGGGTTTATTCTGATGTTCTATTGTATGGGCTCTAGTACGCTAGACCATAGCACATGCCACTTGCACCCTGACGCTCTCCGAACAAGTCAATAAAACAAAGTTCATAAACCAACTATTTTGTAGAATAGTGGCAAATGGTCGATCCCCAGAGATTGGAAGTCTTTCTAAGGTTAAAAACAATAAAAAGGGAAAACGGGGGTTTTAATTAAAATGATTTAACTAACTAATCTAAAATAAACTAAATAATGAAAATAATGAAAATAACTTTCAAAAAAATTAATGGGTACCTAGGTCTACGGTTCCACAAATCAGAATCAAGATTCAATGGCATATCATGGTCTTTAATCTTTCTCAAATATTATTAATTTAAATTCTCCTAAATTAGTTATGGAAAATCGACATCCGCCATAAATTCTTAATTCGCCTAATCTCGATAGTCAGGACGTCCACCACTAACTACTTCCCTAATTAATATGTAACCCTAAACATCCACCAATCGGGTTTAAAACACTAATTGCAATAACAAGGATTCGTGGGAATACTAATTCTAAATAATTGAATCGTGTCCGCTTCCAATTTAGCCTAGATTCAATTGTTGCACACTCAAGAACTGAAAGGTTTTTACTGCAAATGGATGAGTGATCGTCACTTTATTGGTTCAATAGTATAATTACGGATACAATCGGTTCAAATAACTATAGATTGTCCACCTAAAAAAATGCACTGGTCATATATATACCCTAGATCTAAAACATATTCATTAAAATCAACAACGATGAAATAAGAGAAATTAAATCAAATTAAATAATAAAAAACATATATCTCACTAGTTTTACCATGAATCAAGAATTCTGAATTGTTTCCCCTCCGACCTAGGCAAGGATTTGATTAGCCAAATATGGTCGAGGCCTCTGGCTTCCAAAAATAATAAAAGTTGATAATCAAATATAAAAGTCGGTAATCTTTAATAAAACTTAAGTACATAATACATAAAACTACTAAAAATTGGTCCCGGGAGGTAAGAGAAACTAATTCTGGGGATTGGTGGAGCGTCTCATGCGTCGAGGAGCATCCGAGAGCTGTTGGGCATTTTCTGCACTGCCTGGGACACGTGTCGTTGCTTGATTGGCTTGGTTGATGTCGCCTACCGACGTTGCACATTCTTATTGGTCGAAACAGCTCTTGTGACGTGCTTGAGCATGGAAGGCCCGACACATGAGCAGTTTCAACCAATGAGAATGTGCCACGCCAGCAGGCGACAGCAATCGAGCCAATCAAGCAGTGACACGTGTCCCATGCAGTGCAGAAAATGCCCAACAGCTCTTAGATGCTCCTCAACGCAGGAGTCACTCTACTAACCCCCAAAATTAGTTTCTCTCACCTCCCGGGACCAATTTTTAGTAGTTTTATATATTATGAACTTAGGCTTTATTAAAGATTACCGACTTTTATATTTGATTATCGACTTTTATATTTGATTATCGACTTTTATTATTTTTGGAAGCCAGAGGCCTCGACCATGTCTGGCTAATCATATCCTTGCCTAGGTCGAAGGGGAAACAAGTCGAGATTCTTGATTCATGGCATAACTAGTGAGATTTATGATTTTTATTATTTAATTTGATTTAGTTTCTCCTATTTCATTGTTGTTGATTTTAATGAATATAGTTTAGATATAGGGTATGTATATGGTCAGTGCATGTTTTTAGGTGGACAATCTATAGTTATTTAGACTGATTGTATTTGTAATTGTACTTTTTGACGAATAAAGTGACGAACATTCATTCGTTTGCTGTAAAAACTTTTTAGCTCTTGAATGTGCAACAATTGAGTCTAGGTTAAATCGGAAGCAGGCGCAATTCGATTATTTAGGATTAGTATTCCCACGGATCCTTATTATTGTGGTTAGCGTGTAAACCCAATTGGCGGATGTTTAGGGTTATTCATTAATTAGGGAAGTAGTTAGTGGCGGACGTCCTGGCTATCGAGATTAGAGGAATTAGGAATTTCTGGCGGATGTCAATTTTCCATAGCTAATCTAGGAGAATTTAAATTAATAATTTTTGGAAAAGATTGAAGACCATTATATGCCATTAAATCTTGATTATGATTTGTAGAATCGTAGACCTAGGTACCCATTAATTATTTTGAAAGTTATTTTCATTATTTTATTTATTTACTTTATTTTAGTTTAGTTAGTTAAATTAGTTTATTTTAAAACCCCCGATTTCCCTTTTTATTATTTTTAACCTTAGAAAGACTATCAATCTATGTGGGATCGAACATTTGCCACTATTCTACAAAATAGTTGGTTTATGAACTTTATTTTATTGATGCGTTCGGTGCGCGTCAATTTTTGGTGCCGTTGCCAGGGATTGGTATTTTCTTTCTTTGGTTTTTTATTTATTTATTTGTTTATTTTATTTTATTTTATTTATTTTATCTATCTAGTCCCTTGTTCTTTACATGTATGCAGGCAACCCCGCGATGGCCTCCTACCCCCATAATTATGGTCGATTCAAAGACTCACATTATTATAATGTGAATGGGGTATAGGTATGTCACATAATGGACATTAGTTTTTTAACATGCATTCTTTTGTGCAACAGGTCAAGGTTTGTGAAATTTGTAAAAATTATTCTCATTCAGCATATGACTATCTGTATTATCCACATTATGAGAATTATCACTATTCTGGCTATGCATCGCCACAACCCGACTTCTTTGGGCGTCAAGTCCACAGATTCCTCAGCATGAAGAGAGTCAACAGTTTCAACAAAGCACCTCATTGGAAGATATTGTGAAACAACTGATAGAAGGTCAACAACGGCTTATTAAACAGTTTCGACAACTTAAAGTTGAGATTCTAGACTTGCAGAATTTGGAAACTCAACTTATTCAATTTAATGTCAGGCTTCAGAATATGATTAACGAGGAAAAGTTGTGTAGTACACAACCAATTTTTCACCCAGAGGAGGATGTAAGTGTTGATACCTTGAGAAATTTTGAGGTGATGAAGTTACACGGGTGGAGGACTATTGGAGCGAAACAGAGAAAGGACGTGAAGTCTTTCGCATTGAGCCGAAAATTGTCATTGCATCGAATGAAGAGGAGGATAACGAGATAAAAATTGATGTCATTTCATACAAGCCGGAGAAGCCGCTGATAGAGAGCAAGAAAGGCCAACCTCTGGTGTTGGTGAAACCACCCACCCTCCCATGCACATTTATTAAACCTTACAAGGGGGTGGAAGTAAAGAAGCGTTCACAGATTTTCTACACTGTTGACACCTTTATGTTGGACGATCATGATGCGACAGATTCTTTCGTGTTGGAAGTCCCAAATGAGCTCTCAAATCTAAAAGAAGGCGTGCATTTTTCATTGCCCGAACACATTGATGCGCCATTCGTTGTTGACATCTCTAAAGGAGAAGACATCACGTGATCAATCACCCCAAGTCTAGCCAAAGACTTAAAAGAAAGGCGGTTCGTTGGGAGGCAACCTAGATTCATTTATTTCTTGCATTTATTTCAGTTTTAGTTTAGTTTTAGTTTTTTTAATGTTTAATAAAACTCTAACTTGGTCTTTTGGATGTTTGCAGGTGGTATGTTATGATTGATTAACACTGGAGGATTATAGCACCTCTAACTTTTGTAGGTTTGACTTTGGATTTTATTTTTTTGTGTAATTTTAGCATTTTTTTAGGGAATTAACATATTATCAGGACTTTAGGTGTTTCGAGACTTGGTTGGGACATATTCAACTTAAGTCGTCGCATTAATGACAATTCTTTGAGTAGATCCAAAACCCTAGACTTTATTCCATCATCTTGTTGATTTCACATTTAGTTGACAGACTTCGGGCTCGCAAGATTCGATATGAATTATTTGAGTTAACTCCTATGTTTACTAGTTCTTTCTCTTGTTATGATTGTTCTTTCATAGTTTCTTTAGTCACCTAGACATGAGAGATTTCATGCGTTCACTAGTTTTGTAAAGACTTTTGTTATGCATGCATTTGTATCATCTTCTTATCCCTATCCATGTTCTTCTTCACTACTAATATTGCATGACGTGCTTGAGTGTTGGAAAACCGCCATGTGTCATGCGGTGGTTGGAGGATAAGCTGTGATGACGTTGATTAAAAGCTGGAGGTCCGCCACATGTCCGTGCCTGCTTGGTAGAGAACTGCAGAATGACATGTTGGTCGCTTGAGGGATCGACACGTGGAGCTGGAAGCGAGTGAGAATATTTGCTTGAACTCGCTTGAAAAAGTGTGAAACAGTGTTGCATGCATCACGAGGCGTATCTGATGGCAACTGTACGTGATGAATCTGTTGGTGAGCTGGACGTTGATGACATGTGATGGTAAGGTGGTTGTGTCTAATTGGCGAGTTGCAGGCTGGTGTTTGTGCAGAACCAATGGAGGGTTGACACATAGCGGCGGAGGAGAACAAAACGCATAATTCGTGCGTACTTGTAGGAGTAAACCATACGCTTCTGGAGGCAATCCAACATTAGTTAGTGCATGAGTGGTTTAACTGTATCACTCCCATGCGTTACTTGGTCTCCGGTCTCCGATCTCCGGTCTCATATTCTATCTATTGTGCGGCACGTAGCAAATTATCTTGCATCTAATCACTGCATGTAAATACTCCATTTTGATTATTTTTTCGCCCCGAATTAAACCACGCACTATGTTTCACCTGAAAATGACCAATAAATATAATTAAATATATATTAGAGACTTTTCTATATTAAACATACTAAAATAAACTACTAAAAACTTATAAATACTAACTTGTCACGCCCTCAGTGAATGACAACCCGAGCTGCTGACCTCATCGGTGCACGTGTTCAGCGGATTGTGATACAGATCGGTCCTCCGCTAGTAATCTGGATGTGAGTCAGTGTAGTATAAGCCGCTGAGATCATCCGGATTGACGAAGTATGATCTAGTTTGCTACGCGTGTTGTCAAATCCCTAAATTTTTAAACTGATAATTACAGCTAATTAAGGATTAACAAAGACTAATTATAGTTTTGGTCGCGAGCCAGGAAGTTAAATACCTATGAAATTGAGATTGTTAATCAATTTTATTATTGTGTGATGTATGTCTAGTGTTGTGTAATATATATATTTTTTTTTTGCAAGACTTATGTCGATCAGGTAAATTTGATATTACGCGAGGTTTTGTATCGAGATACGTGTCGAAATGAGTCGCGAAAGAATTAAAATGTTGACCTAAACCTTCGTTTCAAATTTCACGAAAACATTTATAATTAAGTTTAAAAAAAATCTAAGTATAGGACTTTAATTGGATTTAATGAGTCGACGTGGGTCCTACACCTCGATTTGCATGCAAGACAAGTTTGCAAGACCAGTTTTTAGAAATTTTTGGAGCGTAATGGTAAATTATGCTGTAAATTGAGTTGAAACTTGCTAAGAACTAGAGAAGGAAATAGAAGACTAAGAACTTCTACTACTACAAACTACTACTACAAAGGAGAAGAGAAGAAATGAGATAGTTGGAATAAGAAGTTTTCATTCAACTTGGTGTATTTTTACAATGAGGTCGGGACCCTTTATATAGGTCATTTGGTGATGATGATAAATGTACTTTATACAATGTGTACAAGTAACACATACACCCCATGTTATACAACACATTACAAGTAATTTGACAATACATAGAAGAGTTGGTGTACATTGGAAATGGTTACAAGTAACATGACAATACATAGACAAGTGGAGGTACTATTAAGTGAGAAATACAAGTTACATGACTACACAATATGTTGGCGTACATGTATGGTCATCCATATTCCACAACATTCCCCCTTGGATGACACTTGCTTAGAGATTGTGCCTCGTTAAAACTTCTACTATGAAAAACCCTGTGGGAAAAAATATAGTAAAAAAAAAGTACATTATTCTCATAAATATTATAATGGGTATAATATTGTTAAGATTGCCTCATTAAAAACCTTGCTATGAAAACTTAATGGGATAAAACGATAGCTAAAGAAAAAAAAGTGCAATATACTAATCAATAACTCCCCCTCATGTGAACATGAGTGAAACTTGTTCGGTTTCTTTACTTACAATGTCTTTAAGTTTACGCAAGTCAATACCATATGTAAGCCTTTTAAATTTCGTAGTTGGTAAGACTTTTGTGAATAAATCAGCAAGATTATCACTCAATCGGATTTGCTTGACATCAATTTCACCATTCTTCTGAAGCTCATGCGCATAAAAGAATTTTGGTGAAATATGTTTTGTTATGTCCCCTTTTATGAATCCTTCACTTAATTGTGCAATACGTGCCGCATTATCTTCATATAATATGGTTGGAGAATCTTTTATTGAAGGCAATCCACATGATTCTTGAATGTGTTCAATCATGTTTTTCAACCAAACACATTTACGACTTGCTTCATGAATTGCAAGTACTTCAGAATGATTGGAAGAAGTAGTAACCATAGTTTGTTTTACTGACTTATATGATACAACAGTATTACCACAGGTGAATACATATCACGTTTGATAACGGGCCTTGTGGGGATCAGATAAAAATCCAGCATCAACATAACCTTGGAGATTCAATTTTACCCCTCTCGAGTAAAATAAACCTATGTCACTTGTTCCTCGAAGATATCGAAAAACGTGTTTAACACCATTTCAATGTCTTCGAGTTGGTGAAGAGTTGTATCTTGCAAGTAGGTTGACAACAAAAGCAATGTCGGGTCTTGTACAATTTGCAAGATACATAAGTGCATCGATTGCACTTAAATATGGTACCTCCGGACCAATTAGCTCTTCATCACTTTCATGAGGTCGAAATGGATCCTTATCCACTTCAAGTGATCTGACAACCATTGGAGAGCTCAATGGATGTGCCTCGTCCATATAAAATCTTTTTAATATTTTTTCAATATAATTTGATTGATGGACAAGTACTCCACTTGAAAAATGTTCAATTCGCAAACCAAGATAAAGTGTTGTTTTTCCAAGTTCTTTCATCTCGAATTCCTTTTTCAAGTATTCGGATGTTCTAACGATGTCGTCGTGGTTTCCCACTATATTTAAATCATCAACATATACAACAATAATCATAAATCATGTTGATGATCTTTTAATGAAGACATATGGGCAAAACGGATTATTTACATATCATTCTTTCAGTAAATAATCACTAAGACGTTTGTACCACATTCGTCCGGATTGTTTCAATACGTACAAAGACCTTTGTAATTTTATAGAATGCATGTTATGAAGTTTTGATTTTATTTCTCTGGGTATTACAAATCCTTCAGGGATTTTCATATATATCTCACTTTCTAGGGATCCGTACAGATATGCTGTAACGACATCCATTAAATGCGTATCAAGCCCTTCAGAAACCGTAAGGCTTATCAAGAACCGAAATGTGATTGCATCTATAATAGGAGAATATGTTTCCTCATAATCGATTACAGGTCCTTGTGAGAAACCTTGAGTTACAAGTCTTGCTTTATACCTTGTAACTTCATTTTTTTCGTTTCTCTTTCGTACAAATACCCATTTATATCCAACAGATTTTACGTCATCTGGCGTTTGAACAATCGGTCCAAAAACCTCTCGTTTCCTTAACGAGTTTAGCTCTGCTTGGATAACCTCTTGCCATTTTTGCCAATCAGGTCTTTTTTGACATTCGTCCACTGGTCGTGGTTCTGGATCATCATCATTTTCACATATTTCAAAGGACACATTGAAAGCAAATATATCATTATGAACAATTTTATTTCGATCCCAAATCTTACCAGAGTTTAAATAATTTATTGAGATCTCATTATTTTCATCTTTTTCCTCTTTTTCTAGAGGCAGTTGTTCCTCGTCAGAATCAACTTTTTATGACAAATCCTTATCAAATGATTCTTGTGCTTTCTCAGGAGTATTTTGATTTGTATTTATTTTTACTCTCGTTTTCCTCTTTCGAGGAATTGTATCATTTGAACCAACTGGTCTTCCACGCTTTAAGCGTTTCGTTGGTTCTTCTGCATTTTGTTGCACAGAGACATCAATTCTTGCAGAGCATTTACAATTTGGAATATGTGATTTTGTCACTTGTTTTGCATCATTAAATGCATCAGGTAATTGATTTGCAATTTGTTGCAAATGAATGATCTTTTAAACTTCAAATTCACACTGATTTGTGCGTGGATCATAATGTGATAAAGTTGATGCATTCCAAGCAATTTCTCGCCATTCCTTTTGAATTGGCTTCTTATCTCCCCCTAATGGTGGGAAAATTGCTTCATCAAAGTGACAATCAGCAAAACGTGCAGTAAATAAATCTCATGTTAAGGGCTCAAGGTATCTTATAATGGACGATGAGTTAAATCCAACATAAATCTCAAGTTTTCGTTGTGGACCCATTTTAGTTCTAGTGGGAGGTGGTATAAGAACATACACTGCACAACCAAAAATTCTCAAGTGTGAAATATTTGGTTGTTGACCTAAAATGAGTTGCATGGGGGAATGTTCATGATATGCAGTAGGCCTATAACGAATGATAAATGTTGCATGAAAGACTGTATGTCCCCAAACTGAAGTTGATAACTTAGTTCTCATGATTAAAGGTCTGGCAATTAATTGAATGCGTTTGATCAGAGATTCTGCCAAACCATTCTGGGTATGCACATGTGGAACATAATGTTCAATGGTAATTCTTATAGACATGCAATAATTTTTAAATGCTTGAGATTGAAATTCTCCGGCATTATCAAGACGGATGGTCTTGATTGGATTGTCAGGGAATTATGCTCTTAACTTAATGATTTGTACTAAAAGTCTAGCAAATGCAACATTGCGGGTTGAAAGCAAACAAACATGTGACCACCTAGTTGATGCATCTATCAATACCATGAAATATTTAAATGGTCCACAGTGATGATGAATAGGACCACATATGTCTCCCTGAATGCGTTCTAAGAAAACTGGGGATTCCACAACAATTTTACTTGGGGATGGTTTAACTATCAATTTACCTTGAGAACAACTAGCACAATTATAATCACCAGCTGAAAATATTTTGTGACTCGTTAAAGGATGTCCATGCAAGTTATTAATTATTCTTCGCATCATTGATGATCCTGGATGACCAAGCCGGTCATGCCATAAAACGAATGTCTTTGGATCATTAATTTTTTTATTCAAGACGACATTCGTTTCGACATGCCTTATATGAGTAAAATATAATCCAGAGGATAAAGCTGAGAATTTTTCTAACACTTTTTTTTTCCCATTTGAAATCAATGTGACATAGATAAATTCTCTATTATTTTCGTTCACGGTTTCAATGTAATATCCATTTTGTCGAATATCTTTAAAGCTCAGTAAATTTCTTCTGGATTTTTCAGAGTATAAGGCATTGTCAACATGAATTATTGTTCCCTCATGCAACATAATATTTGCTCTTCTAGAGCCATTAATCAAATTGGAGATGCCAGATATTGTTTGAACATTAGCCTCAGCTAAGTTCAAACTAGAGAAATATTCTCTATTTTTAAGGATTGTGTGCGTTGTAGCACAATCAGCAAGACATATATAGCTCTAATTTGATTCATGATTTGAACACATGATTTGTTGATCCATCTGGACAAATAATATTTGGCAAATTAGAAAAGAGTCATATTTCATTGATAAAAATTCATAATATTTTGCCTTTGATTTTGAAGGCATGATAAAGGTCACAAAATTTTTGGGTACATATATGACAATATTTATGCAAAATAGCCTTTCATATATGACCAAAAAAATTGTCACAATTATGAGCGCTCATTGTCAATAATTATTTACCCTTTGTAGTGGTGCACCACTTTTGTTCCAATTTTTTGTTGGAATTGTCAATCGACCTTTACCTGATATTTTCACATTTTCCACGTCCATAAACTTATTATTGCGATCATGATCATTATATGCAACATATGCTTCTTAATTTGAAGCTGAACTAATTGGACGGGATCGATATTATATTTATAATATCTCATTATTTTATTCAGGTACCATGAGACAAGAAAATCAATCCTTAATATTTATTGGATTGACGTGCGCACTCGATATTTGTTGTAGCAATAAATCGAGGCGGGCCACGTGACATTCTTTTTATTGTCTCGTCAGTCGTTTCCGCATAGCCTCAACATAGAGGTAATTAAAATTGCGGAATTATAATTAATATTTGACTGATTAAATTTTGTAGCTTGAGATTCAACCGCTCATTTTGAGCTTTTGGAGCATTACCTTTTTTTTGTATTTATATATTTGTAACTCCATAGGGTGAAAATATATATGAAATATTCACTTTTCAAATCTCTAAAGAGATATTGGCAAATGATTGTGTACAACATACAACCTTGCATAGATGCAAGCTTTATTCATAATTTGTAATATCTAATTATCATGACAAGAATTATAATAAGGTAACAAATTCTACTATGGTTGATTAATATTTTGAAAGTAAATATAATATAAAATAATTTTCTCTTTTCTTTTATGTAAAAAAAAAACATAACATATGATTAAGTATATGTTCACGACTTGATTTATTAATAATCAAATGTACTATTCGTATGAGTTGGTGGGACAACCTCCAGGTTGGGTGGCGAGACAAAGTCTGCTTAATGCCATGCCTCCTCGAACGAGATAACCCGTCTCCCTTTCAATGTTTAGCTTTACCGGGGACAAGGCTTACCCACTATCAACTCAAACTTATAGCATTATTTGTATTATAAAATCAAGGATAGAACGATAATTAATCGTTTGTAGTTTTAAGGGAAAACTAGTTATGTCACATATTGACTTTTGATTTCTGATGTAGAAGATCGTACAAGACGCAACTACATAGCATACTTTCGCAATCGGTGACGTTGTTATGTATAATATTTGAATAAAGTATGCATATAGAAGCGATGCAAGTAATAAAATGAAGCAACCATGATAATATATAAATAAATTGAACTTATTTAAATGACAAAAGTTATACCTTCCTGGCTTTGTCTCCTTAACAAGCCTTCTTGAACTTCAAGATCTCCTTAATGCTAGAGCAAGCTCGTGCTGATAACGTGTTGTAAATTGAGTTGGAACTCGCTAAGAACTAGAGAAGGAAATAGAAGACTAAGAACTTCTACTACTACAAACTACTACTACAAAGGAGAAGAGAAGAAATGAGATAGTTGGAATGAGAAGTTTTCATTCAACTTGGTGTGTTTTTACAATGAGGTCGACACCCTTTATATATATAAGCCATTTGGTGATGATGATAAATGTACTTTATACAATGTGTACAAGTAACACATACACCCCATGTCATACAACACATTACAAGTAATTTGACAATACATGGAAGAGTTGGTGTACATTGGAAATGGTTACAAGTAACATGACAATACATAGACAAGTGGAAGAACTATTAAGTGAGAAATACAAGTTACACAGCTACACAATATGTTGGTGTACATGTATGGTCATCCATATTCCACAACAAATTCTTTAATTCTTGGCCGAATTGGGATATTTTTTGGGAAAAAAAAAAGAGATAAACATGAAATAAAAAATGACAAAAGACCAAAAAGAGCATTTTGTTTTATGTCATAAAGGATAAAATTTGAGGGTTAAAAGGGTCATTTAGCATACCCTTTTAATCCAAATCGAGATTACAGTGGGGAGGTGTCTTCTTCATCTTCGCGGCATCGCCTTCATCTTCGTCTTCAAGCTTCATCGTCTCTCTCTCTCTCTCTCGTCTCTGTGTAGAGAAGGAACCGTGAGTTGATTCACCGTGGGTTGGAAGGTAAGTTTTAATGGAAATTGAATTTTTGATTTTAATGATTGATTTTGTTTGTGGATTCGAAATCGAATTGGGAGAGGTGGTTATTGTTGGTTATTCTTTCTTGGATTTCTAAGATTCATATGCATATGAGTTTCAATTCAAATATTCTGAAATGGTTATCTTAGAAACGATGATAAAATTTCGTGAAAAAGTGTGTTTATGGGTGTTTTGATTTTATATCAATTCTAGTCTTCTTGAATCAGCGAGAAAAATAGAGGATTAAACCATCAATAGCAGAGCTTGAACTTTAGTTAAATGAAATTCGTTTAGTGAAATCTAAGATTTAGCTTTAATTTTGTATACACTTGGTTTCCTCTTTGGTATAGAAGTCCTGCAAATTTTGGTCCCCAAGTCAATTGTTGGGAATTAATCTGTTGTAGATGACAACGTGAGCTACACTAACACAGAACCTGTAGAGGACTAGTTCAGAGTAATTGCCTCCGTCATCGGACTTCAAACTAGTCTTCGAGTACTGCGTACTATTGTAGAACTCTTATTGCCTAAAGTTGGTCAATTATTAATCTTGATCTCAACCTCATCTCTTTATTTTAATTAATCTAGCAAGCACACATGTATTAGTCTTAAAGAATTTTATTTTTTTTATTTCTTATTTTTGAGGCCCGTTGAAGAATTAAGGTTTTTGTTTTTTGTTTTTTTTGTTTTTACTTAAGTGGGATTGGGAGTCTAACTCAAGACCTCCCTAAAACTTTGCGTTTTGGCAAGTGATGCTTTTGCCATCTCACCATAAATGCTTTGGTTGTTGAAGAATTCAATTAAGTAAACCTTTCACTAAATAAAAACATAGAGAACCAAATCAAATTATACTTATGTTTTAATTAAAGAAATTATGCAAGTCCAATGTCATTGGCGAATCAGGTTTATAGTAATAGTCGGCATTTATCTTAATAAAAATAATACAACCAATAAAAAAAACTAATTAGAGAGAAGGTCCCCATTTTAGGATCAATAAGGCCCATAATTAAGTGATTTGAACTTTTTTCAACACAAATAAATGAATAATTACAATTAAATTAATAAATAAACTAATAGTGATATACAAAATTTACTATTTTCCTTGAAACATTTTTCTTTTCCATCCAAGCAAACATTGCCTAAATATCAAACTTAATAAAAAAAGCAAAACACTTCGCTCCTCTCACACAAAATCGTTCAGTCTCCCTCTCTCTTACCAAATCGTTAGGTCTTTCAAAAAAATAAAATAAAGCTTTCGGTCTTCTACCCTCCTCGCTAAATCTCTCTCTCCTCTTTCTCGCTCTCGCTCTCGCTCTCGCTCTCGCTCTCGCTCTCGCTTTCTCACCCTCACCTATCTTGTATAGTGCTACTCTCACAGATCCTCCTCTCACCAAATCTTTAGTGTCGTTGCTTCTCTCTCAGCGGATGCTCTTCTCACCAAATCTCTCTCCCCCCCTCTCTCTCTCTCTCGATATCGTCCTCGATCTCACAGTCACTCCTCACAGATTGCATCTACCGTAAATCTATCCAAATCAACCACTCCCCTGCTTGTTATTGGTGATCTTGTGACAACAATTCCGACTTCTGCCCATCACAAAACACCTTTCAGGTACGTACATGTTCATCTCCCTTTCTTTTCTTTTATTTCATACTTCATTCTTTACTGTTGTGTTGGGTTTCTTTTCTTTCTCAGAATTCATCAATCTATTAGGTTTTCTAAAATTAATTATGAGTTGGGCTGATTTTTTCCCCAGTATAATTCATGTTTGACATTGCTGAGATTCCACAACTTTTCCACTTGGTTTTGGGGATTCTTTCTAATTTTATTTTAGAAAGACCATAAAAATTTTACTTCTTGTGTTTTGGGGGAACTTGTGCCCTTCCAGAAGTAAGCGTATGACCTCAGTTGTCTTTTTTGTTTTACTGCTCAATGAGCGTTCTGCCAATCTCATTCTAAATTTTGGATTAGCGGGTTAAGTAGGTGTTTCAGTTCCTTTAATGGTAGTTGGTTAAAATTACGGGTCTTTCGTAGTTTTTGACACTAGAGGGAGTATGAAAAGCTTTTTTTATTTAGTGTGTTCGACTATTCTTAATCTTTCTTATACAATTGATAATCTATTTACGCAGTGATTTCTATCAATTGTTCTTCCCTAAAATGTAGGGAGCTTGTGTTGTTGTTTTTTTTTTTTTTTTTATTTGTGAAAAGCAAGATTTTGTTATTGGGTTTTTTGAATGTTTCGTTTATGATCCTGAACCCCACCATTGGACCGCATATTTCGCTTATGATCCAAAAGGCAAGATTATGACTTCTCTAATCGTTATAATTGATTATCTGACATTCCAATTAATAACTTGGCTTCATAAAATATCCATAATAAAAAACATATTATTTCACTTATAATTAATTAATATTGTATATTTGACATTTCTTGTCATCGAGATATTTACATTTCTAGAAAAATATTTTTTTAGTCATTTGATGCTAATCTAAGTGGTGTGTATTGGGAGAGAGACAACTCGAGGGACATTTTGGTGTCCTATGTTTACTTGAATGAAAGTAGAAGAGTGCATAGGCATTCTCAACCTACATGATAATGTAATACTCCAGTGGCATAACGTTGTTCTTGTCCATTTATAAATTGCAATGTTATATGCCCTATTTGTTCATCTCTTTGATTGGTTTTTTTGGTTGCGGGTTTTTGATTTGCTATGTTTCTGTTTGTGTTATATGCACTTTTTGTTTGTAAATTGGAAAATCCACAACCTTATTCAATTACGTCTTTCTTTTATGGTACATCTGTTTTCAATTATGGGTTAATTTGTTTCAATACAACTTTTAGATTTATGCCTTCTTTATCTTTAAAGCGTGTGATTCCTGTTTGGGGGCTACCACATTAGTTATATTTCATGAGCATTAGGTCCCTTTGGACACTCAAATCTCATGATGTTCACTCAATGAGCCGGCACATTGACAACCTGAACCAATTCACCAAAACCTTATTTTTTTTCTCTCACGGTCAGTTAATGTTGCGATCAAGGTTCGAAACTTCGACTTCTTCATATGACTTCGCTCACTTAAAATTCAGAATTAATTTGAGGAAGTTAACTTCGACGATGAAAGTTTGACAAAAATTTGCCGGTGTACGAAAGTTTACGAAATTTTATTTTAAAGTTAGAAAACTCAAGTTTCTTCGTAGAGATGCTAGGAATATACTTAATCATACAACAATAATGCATAAATATAGTTTTATCAACTTCCATCAAAGTTTTCGAAGTTTTTGTCGAAGTTTCAGTCGAAGTTTATTCAACTTCCACGAAACATAACAATTTTACTTCATGTTTTATGAACTTCCATCGAAGTTTTCGAAGTTCGGTCGAAGTTAGCCGAAGTTGAGTTGAAGTTTTGCAATTTTTCAACTGCCCTTGAACTTCGCTTCGCTCACCTCAACATCGACAAGCTTCGCCCGAACTTCGGCGAAGTTTGTCGATTTTTTAAACCATGGTCGCGATATCTCCTGCGAAGATGTGTTAGAACTGCTAAATTTCAGTTCAAGTCTTCTATTGAGGAGCAAACATTTCAATCCTAGGAAGAACCTTGGTTTCATTGATTGATTTATAGTCAGAGTTACATGTTTGTCATGTAATTAGTTAGTATATAGGTTTGGTTTGCTTGTTGGAGTATCATTATTTGAAGTATTCTACAAATTACCAGTGTGGATTTTTTTGTTGGTTTGTGGATCAAGGATAACTAAAGTTACTTATAGTTGTTGGCCTTGACATTGATAAAGGTAGCAAACCTATACCTTTTTTGATGTTTTCAATAGGAGTATCGTTCTATTGATGCATTGATACCAAAAATGACAAATTAAATAAAAATAACAAGATATGTGATAATTATAACATATGTGAAGTTACATTACAATTTACTTATGTTTTGTTTAAGTATAGATTATATATAAGAAAATAGGCGATTGATCCTCATAAAGTAACAAATTGATCCAATATTCCAGTGAAACATGTTTCTTATCGACAAACAATGGTTAGCCATCTCAAGATGAAGTAGCCGACTCTTTTAAAAGTTGTAGTGGTGGAATCTTCTTAATCGTTGAAGTTGTTATCTTTTTAAAAAAATGTAAATTAGTCTCCTCGAGTATCTGCAATCATTTAATCCATAATACAGTTATTTAGACTATTGGAGTGCAGCTAGAAAGCTTAATTCACTAATTCACTTTGAGCTTTCATTATAGTGAATCGCATTCAACTTAACTAAGTAGTTGTGGAGGAGACTCATATTTTTATTTGAACTTTTTCGTACCTTTGTTAAGTAGGACAATTATCTTTGTCGAGCGTAGCATGAAAGTCATTCGAATCGCTCATACTAAGCACGTATACTGCAAACCTTCTCTAAGCAATTAGTTTGACTAGATTAGGTAATTTTCAAAGGGTCCCACAACATCAAAAGATTAAAACCACTACTTTATATTTCCATGAATAAGAAAAATCTTCTTATTAGATCAATTAATAATTGTCTGGCTTTAATAAGTCAATAGTGTAGCATCTAACCACTCGGTTTGTGTTAGATTCTAACAAATGCTTTCATATAACTGATTGTCAAATTAAGCAAAGTAACTTTCTAAACAATATTTATCATAAATGCAATTTAGACAATTCTTCTTTTAAACACTTAAGAGTGCTCAAAAGATACCCAACAAATCTAGGATTCTAGATTCATAGAAGAATCAAGTTCTAGGAAAAACTAAACCATTCAAGCATCCCTTATTTACAACAACAACAAAATAGCCTCAGTCCCAAATTAATTGGGGTCGGCTACATGGATCAAACTTTTCTATTGTGCTCGATTAAGTGCAATTGATAGGTAGCTTTTCAGACCATTCAAATCCCATGTATTTGATCCATTTCATGAAAAGTGACAAGTGTTACGCGGGCTGTCAACCTATCGCAACCCTCCATTTTTCAAGAACGAAAAATGGGTTTGGGGCCTCCCTTTCCCACTTTTTGGGTATGAAAAATGGGTTTGAGACCTCCCTTACCCATATTTCGGTATGAAAAATGGGCGTTAGAGTCCTCTTCCTTTATCCGGACTTGGGACCGGCGCACATATGGCCTGTTTGGTTCGTGGGATTAGCTCGGATTAGCTACACTGGACTAGTTAATCCGCTGTTTGCTTGGAGGATTAACTAGGCCAGCGGACTAGTTAAGAGGCATGGTAGTGGATTAAATAATACCACCATTTTTGGTGGGATTAGCTAATCCATAGTAGGTGGTGGAGGAGATTACCACTTTACCCCTCCCATTAACACAAACACCAAACAACAATTCTCACAACTGAATCAATCGACCTCCCTCCCTGTTTTGCTCATCTTCTTCGCGAGACCTGGACCACCGCGACCGCGACCCGACCTGTTGCTCTTCTTCTTCGTTCTCCCTCGCTGTTTTGCATCGACGGCCGAAGAGGAAGCGAGGAGGAGGAAGGCAGCGCCCTTAAGAACCGCAAGGCGCCGGTTTGTGCGAGAAGGAGAGGAGAAACCCTAAGCCGAAATCGAACAGGCTTGACAGCTTTCGTCCGAAATCGATCATTTTGAGGAGGAGCAGCACCGATCTTCAGGAGGAGCAGCAGCAGCACCGATCTTCAGGAGGAGCAGCAGCGCGATTTTCATGAGCAAAGAGATGAGAAATGTGTGAAATGGGGGGTTTTGGTGTTTTTTATCTAAAGGGTATTTTGGTAAATGTACATGTACAACCTCATTTAATCCCAACCTTAAAACTCCCAACCAAACAAGATACACAAATGAGACTAAACTATCTAAACCCATGTGTTAGTCCCATCACTAATTAATCCCATGTGTTTGGATTCACTAAAATGTGAACCAAACAGGCCAATAGTGTTCAAGCATCCCTTAATTAAAGAACATAAATCAATCTATTCAATATTTGAGTCATGAAATCTACTTAATTCATTCTTTCAAGATTCAACTTAGTCAAAAGTCAACTTTTCTTCCAGGTATTTCATCAACCATTTGATATACATATTGAAATTTGAAAGCCTCATTTAAGTTCATTAGACTCAATTAAGTAACTTCAGAATTGCTCAAAATCCACCGAAACCAACAATTTAAGCTTCAATGAATGAAAGCCAGTCCTCTTGAAATCAACTAATAGATATGTGTTTCGATAAGCCAAGACTTTAGTATCTAACATTTTTTTTTTTATAAGATAATGGCTCCCTTTAGATTTGAGCGGAGCAAATAACACTTCCCTTTGGGGAATTTCTTCAAACATTAAAGTTGACACTTCCCTACAGATTCCAATACATCCATGGTGTGTTCGGTTAGGTTGATAAGGTTGTCTTGATAGGGTTGGATTGGATTACATGGCTATGGATTAGGGGTAATCCAAAGTTGGAGACTTGTTCAGTTGACATGATAGGATTTGAAGTGGTTTCATGAAAATGACGATTTTACCCTTCTCATATAAAAACCCCACAACAACTGTTGCATCGTCCTCACTCTTCAACCGAGAGACTGAAACCCAAAATGTCAACACACACACACACACACACACTCCATGCTCCACACTCCATTAACTCAAAATTTGTTGTGCCTCATTTCGTATTGCGGCCGTTTGGAGACCATGTTTTCTTCACCTTCACTCACTTTCTCACCTTCTCGTCCCTCTCCACGCCCAATCTCAGACCTTCCAGATGACCACCTCAAAACCCCTACATCCCTCTCTACTCTCCAAATGTAAATCCATTGAAACGCTCAAACAAATTCAATCTCAATCTCAATTCAATCTCAATTCATTTCATATTGCGGCCGTTTGGAGACCATGTTTTCTTTAACCAATGAAAATATAGAACTTGAGGGCATTTGTAGTATAAATCGCAATTTTTTTTTTTGTTAATTGAACCTAAGGGGGATTGTCATTATATACAGTATATATACGCTTGTAGAGACTTGAGGAAGACCCATTAGGGACTTCTTGGGATTAAGGAAGTTTGAATAGGATAGCAGTGTTTCGAGGTAAGAGGTGGTTGCTTTATCTTTAATCATGCCTTGGTATTAGATGTGATAGGATTCATGATAGCAAATTGTTACTACTTTTTTGGAATCTATCATGTTGATCTTCAATTACTATTTCTTATCTTGTCCCTTTTTGAGCTCTCTATTATATGAATGCCTGTGGAACTTATATGGTTGGATGTTGGATGTTGAATGTATGCTTATACTATTCGAATTGAAGGACCGGCGGCCTTCGGTGCCTTCCTCCATGATTAATATGATTCCTTCTCTGCTGGGCTCACATACATTAGCAGTAGGATGATTGTCATGTTTCTTTGTTGTTGTGCTAGATTCATGTGGCCTCATGCGTTCTAGGAAATGGCGGTGGGATTCATGGGTTGGTTGATATCTAGTTTCAACTTCTTTTGATTCTATGGCATTCCATGGTCTTCATTCACTTTTGTTGATGTTATCATGTTTAGGCAAAGTTTACTTATCTTGCATTATATAGTATTCTTGCATATGATATATTGAAATGCCTGAAATGATAATAGGTTTCATAAAGAACAATTGATGCATGCTAGTTGTCTATGCATTTAAGTATTACTTGGATGATTGACGATAAAATGGTCCACTGCTTTACTTAGCCCGTTGAATCTATTGCCCACCCCCACTTCTCCTCTCCAGGTACCTCAGCTGCTGCTTCAGGCAAGGGAAAGGGGAAGATTATTGCCTAGGAGATCTCATTTCCTGATTGTGAGTTGTGAAGAAATTATTATCTTTCTATTTTGGTTTGAGAATTTTATGTATTAAAACATGGGTGTTTGTTTGGGTAGACTTTTAGAAACCCATAGTTTATTTTGGTTATTGTTGTATGACTTTCTACTCTTGTTCTGGAGTTTTAGAATTCAAGCTGGCAATAGTTTACTAGTTTGACTAGGATGAGAAGTTGAATACATGGTTATATATTAACAATTACTGGGTATAACCAGACAAGAGGGAAAGGGTAAAAAAAACTAGTTTTAGTTATTGGACTCATTTACCTTTTTCTATTTTGAGGGAAAAAATAGAGTTTAAGTAATGGCTTTTTGCTTTGATATCTGTTATGTTAGTAATTTCCATGGTATGAAAGTTTTCTAAATTTCCTCAATTTTTCTGAATTGATTATCTTTTTAACACTGAATTAAGAATTCAATGGAAATGAAATTTCCTAAAATTTCAATTAAAGTTAGGTACAAAGAACCTGTTTGTAAATTTCAAAAGAAATCATGTGATTTTGTTTTCGAATCTAAGTTAATAAAAATGATCATAACTGGTGTTGTACTTTTTATGAAATGATTTTCTAAATCTAATGAATAGAAACATATAAACCAAAACAGGTTTTTTTTCGTTGACTTAAAAACAAAACAGTTAGGTAGGTTTTGAAAAAAAAAAAAACAAAAAAAAACTGTTATATGTATATAAGGATTGAATTTCTGAAAATTTGATAGAAGAAAAATAGTAGTTAGAACCATTAAAATTTAGCCTAAAAAAGATGTATATTGGATATAAGAATATGGAATATTATATGTTGTAAACTACGTCTTGTCAATTCTAATAAATATATAGTTTATGTTAATGCTTAGATTAGAAGTCTTTTGTTTGGGCTATATACTGCAATGCTTACAAAAAGAGTCAACAATGTATATATGATAAGTTACATTAAACTGTCATTTCTTAAAAGTATATGTCCGTATATTCCTATCAAAGGACATTTGTTTTTTCATTAAGAAACCAACTTATTATTACTCCTCAAACTGGCACATGGAGAGACTTGAACCCTCGATCTCATCCATTTTGACCACATACCAAACCATTCGGCCTATCAGAAAAACATTTGTTAAGCATATTGCCTGTTTTTAGTGCACCTCGAAAAATGTTGATCTTTCTTTCTGACACTTGGATTAAGATATTTGTACTTTATAATGACAATACAACAAACTGAGTACCCAAAAAAATTGTTAATACAACAAACTACAAAAACAAAGCTTTAATCCTAAATTTGTCGGAGTTATCTACATGGAACGAACTCTTCCACTCTGCTTTACTTAATGCAGGTGTTCTTTATGATAACTTATTTTTATTGAAGTTTGGAGATTTGGCTCAGAGGACAAAGCTTCAATAAAGTGGGGTCTGTAACTAAGTAACTGAACGTTCCAGTGTAGATATAAAATTATTTTCATTTTCATCTTTTTGATGATTGAAAATTTATTCATTTGGTTTCTTGAGCTTTATGTAATGAACTAGACATACGAGAACTCTATGTTTTGTTCATGAAATCTTTCTTGAAATGCGTGTAGTCATTTTCTTGATCATTTCCTAACTAGGGTGTTGGCAGGGCAAAAGGGCAAATTTTACGCCAGTTTTTCTCTGCAAAGGTCTGTCATAAAGATTAGGTTCTACTTGGACTTCGAAACTGTTCTTTTTCTTAAAAAAATGTCACGCTACTTTGACATCGACGACATCATCATGGAAGACGAGGTCGAATTTCTTTCTAAAATAATAATCTTAAAAAAATTGTTTTTACTTGCTTTTAGATTTATAAGCCTTTGTTTCTTTAGTTATATAATTGTCGCACTGTACTTGGTTGCAGCACAGCACAGTTTTTTTTAAAGTGGGGGCAAATGGGGTTGGACTGCTTGATCCTAGTGCCGAAACAAACAGGGTATAGCTCTGGTATTAGCACGAACTGATAGAAACTTGGCTATCCCAATTTTCTTTTGATATTCTCTTGTTTGTTATTCAGGTTGAACAAGGTTCCAGAGTAGAACTTCCTTTCTGGCTTGCAAATGAGTTATACTTGAGACAAGCTGTATCAGTTAATGTACCTCCATGTTTCAATCTAAAGTATATCTTTAAACTCTGGTTGAAAGCTGTGCAGTTGTCCAACTATTAAGCTGCCTTATGTTTTTCCATCTCGTGGTCCTATCCATACTATTAAGCCGCCTTCTGTTTTTCCAACTATGCAAAGCAATTCATAGCTGTAGATTGATAGACTGACGATCCCATTTGAATTGGGATCTGTATCCGTGTAGGATCATAGATAATTTCTCGATGGACCTATATAATTGGTGAACCTTAGCTTGGTTCCATCTGTGACATGTTTAAAGGCCAGACATTTTATCATAACAAAAAGGCCAGGCATTTGGACATTTGATTCTTTTTCTTGTTGAGTTTACAGTTTTAAGTGCATAGAACATATCACCTTTTTTTTATCAATTTTTGTTCCTTCTATATTGCCAGAACAAGGAGGGAAATACAGGCTGATGCTGCATGTGTGGATCTGAGGAGTCGCTGCCCCTACTTTTATGAGTTGGGATGCAAGGTTGCTCCACTGTGAGTATTTATCACTCTGGCTTCTTTTCAGTCCATCTCTTAACGTTTCTATTTTTTCCATCTCAAAAACTGCCACTGTGAGTAATACAACCCTTTCATACGTATATCTATTAGTACATATCTAAAGGGTTATATTGCTAATTTGCTATTTCTCACATCATTTCTTCACGATTACTTAAATAATCTTCAGACTTTAAATTCACATGGTTGTTCTGCATGCCATATTTATGGTCTGACAATGCTTATCGTCCTATTTACTAGAAATCGAGAACCCCTAGAAAATAACTTAATCTGAAAGTCTGATCTTTTAGCATTTGAAGCAGCATGTGTAATGTTAAAATCTTCTAGCTGGGTGGTAGAGGTCAATGAAATCATTGATGGACGATTCTGTTTAATTGATCAAAAAATAAAGATTATTTGAAAAAAAAAAAATTTCAATGAAGAGCATAAAAGGAGGAAGAATGAAATTCTGGATTAGAAAGGGATTGTTTTATTATGGTGTTCCGATGCTGACTCGAATCTTAAGAATGATTTCATTTTAGTAACTTTTCTTCTATGGCAAGAAATGCAAATTTGACTTAATTGTTAATATATTAATGAAGTAAAAGATTAGAATTAAATGAATGTTGCTCATCTTATCAAAGAAAATAAAAAGCTGTCAGGACAAGAATCAATGAGGATGGAATGCTTGGAATGCATTGATTGTAGGATTTGATTGTTGAATCTCCGATCCTTAAAAAGAGTTTTCAATAATATAAGGAGATAGCATGGAATACATGGACAATAATGTTAACATGCATCATTCTTCAGGGCATGTCCAGATGCCTAGGAGATTGATCTCTCCGCACATAATTGGAAAACAATTTTCGTCTTTATTTCTCTAATAAGATGAACGGGAAAAAATTTGGTAGAGTATTTGTCAAATACCAAAGTTCATGCACTTTTTGTTAATTCTAAACTAATAAAGTATGGTAAAAATAGAAAAACTTACAAAAGGAAAATAACGAATGATGCTGAAGGGAGAAATAAGTTTGACAAGGAAGAGGGAAGGTTAAAGTTCAAAAGAAAGAAAAGAGAATGAGAAATAAAAAAGAATAACATGAAATCAATTTTGTGTCCAGAATTGGTATTGATTTATTTATTTCGGAGTTTCTCAAAATCTTTTGAATTTTACCAAATTAGCTAATTGTGCATGTCTCTTAGCAAATCTATCATGTTTGGAAATAATTTCATAACCCAAACTTCATATTTAAAATTGTGTTGTATACCGATCTCAGGCAATCATAGAATCCATGATGGTACTATGACTGAACAAATCTGTGTGTGATATGAATTGGTGAGTGTAGTATCCACTATCCCGATTAAAGCGATACTCGGCATGAACCTTTATTAAGCCCTGATACACCCGCCAAACTTAACTAGAGCCAGCAACCTATCTTTGGTACATGATAAACACAACCTGTATATCCCGAAAATCGATAAAAAAAAAAAGTACGCAACAAAAATTAAAACTTCTATCGATAAAATCACCGAAATAAACCCTAGTTTACAATTTAGTATCCCAACCTTGTTATATTACACAAAAGGTAGTTAAAATAGTATCGAGATAAAATAAAAAAGAGTTCATTACATCAAAGAGAAGAACAAAAATCCTATATCTTCTCTTTTCCTTTTCGTGAAGCGCCTCGCGATGTACCTGAAATGTTAATTGGGATGAGCATCGAACTTGCTCAGTATGTGATGCTCATATACTTATCAACTATCTACTAATACCAAAAGGAAATAAATGAATAACAATATGAACCAACATTAGCTATTCAGTGCAACAGAAACAATATAAAAAATACTTAAGCTTATGCAAGTCATTCAATACGTCAAACCTATACCGTGACTCTTAATTTTGTTTAAATCAAAACCATAGTCTTTCTCTCCTCTTTACAGAAATATAGGCTACGAAGTCCACACATTTGCCGATGTGAGATTCAATAAAGTGTATTCAAGCATAACTGAGATCCCAACTCTAAAAGGATAGTAGTGAATGAAAAGGGTACTGACATCGAGACCGGAACGCATTCTAGCTGTCTCTTTCCCTCTAGGTCAGAATCAAGGAATGAAAATTTGATAAAATTAGCGAAAGTTTAGGTGAAGTTTATCGAGGTTGAAGGAATCGAAACGAAGTTCACAGGTAATTTAAAAACTACAAAATTTTGCCGAATTTATGTTAAAAATCGACAACTTTGATATGAATTGATATGAATCGCTACAAATAAGGAGAAATTGCAAATTTTTTTTTGGTCAAAAAATCGAATAAGTGTGTAGGGCAGTAAATGTTTGCCCTTTCCTCACATTAGTGAGAAGAATGCAAGTTAGATTCTCCTTAAAAGGCGATCTACCATACACAACATGCGTGACTAGTTTCAATAAAATTGACTTAAAGCCATTAAATTGTGAGATTTTAAGGTATAGATGCATAATTGTGCTTGTTTTGACATCCCATAAAATGAGTTTTAGTTTATCAACCATTTAAATAAAAAATTCTTAAACTTTTCTAAATTAGCGAATTTTTACCAAAATTTTCCTCGTCAAATTAATTCCAATTATCAAGATGACAAATTGTAAAGCGAAATTGAAGTTTCAATCCTTGGTCGAAATGTATTCCAACTCCTTGTATATAGGTCAAAACACATTTCAGCTTCATATTTATTAGAGGTTGGTACTTATCCACATTCCCTCTTTGTATTTCCATTTTTGGAACCCTTTACATTTCACTTTTGATATTTAGTTTGAAAGACGATAACACATCAAGTCATAGTACAGTGCCTCAAACCAAGTCCATAACTATATGAACTAATAATACTAAGTTACGTAGCATAATTGATAAATGAATGAGTCCCACTTACCTCGGTTTAAGTTTTCTAACCTTTGGTGTACTTCCAAATCTTCTACAGATTTACCAGGTAAATCTACACTAAGATTGGTTAAGATAGATTAATTTAGGTCTTAGAATAGTCCCAATCCCATTATTGAACCCTAGCCCAAGTCCCAGACAAATCTCATGAAATTTCCTTTTATTTTTTTTCATTTTCCAAGGTTTTGGGCTCACGGCGTCGTGGCCTTGGGCTTCAAGGAGCCACTCATGGCGTCAAACCCAAAACCTTTAAGATCAGTTTGGCGCCGTAGGTTTCATGCGCACAGTGTGGCCCGCGAAATCAAATTATGCAACTCCAAAAATTTGAGTTTCTCTTCCCCGGCGGCTACAACAACTCTTGGATTTGTTCCCACTCCCAAGGGAGCTTCAAAACACCTCTAAAGAAGACTTTAAAATCAGAGAACAACAACAATAACTCGTATGATCCATTTATATTATTTAATTCATCAAAATCATCTCATTTTGATCAAAGTTCATCATCAACAACTACGCCTAGTCATAACAGTTCTTGGGACAACCATTGTTGTTGGTTTTGCCAAGTTTATTGGGTTCTAATGAACACATTCCTTAATCATCACATAATTCTCAGCTATGACCTTAACCACCAAACCAATAACTTAAGCTAGAATTAAAACTTAAATTTAGAAATAGCTTGCAATGCACCTACATTGGTAATTGCCTGTGGACGGCTGGAAGTAAGTATTCAAAGGGACAAAGTATCTGGGGTTGGACATGCATCTTGAGTTTTTTTTTTTTTTTATAATTAATTCTAGTTTGAGGTAGAGGTGTGCTTGAATTGATAATTGATATCCATTTAAGTTGTTCATATAAATCCAATTATTAAGAATTCCGAAATCTTATCCCATTCCAAGCCATTTTTGTCTCACCCCATTTTCATTGATTCAAAATAGTATTTGATAAAGTTGATTTGTTCGGTGGTGTTAATAAATGTATTATGATTTTGCAAATCATAATACAATTGATGGATGTTAACTATTAAGTTAGCGTGTGCAAGTGAGAACATGACTTTGGGCTTGAGGGGATTATAAATTCAACTAATTCAATTAACTACCTTGTAGAAGAAAAAAACGTGTTTAAAAGTTTCTGATTTTCTTATTTTTAGGTCCCCATAATTAGATTTAAAATGAAGTTAAGTTGAGGCGATTGTTGTTCTAAAAATTAATTAACCACCCAAGAATATGTGGGTCAGGTGTAGTTGGGAAAGAACAAGGTTGCATGGTATAAAAATCGATGAAATTCCTCGAATCTTTGCAAATTTTTTTGGTTTCCAAAAAGGAGAAAAGAAATCCAAGTGTATGAAAAAAAGTCAAAATTGGCTAATACATTCGACATAACTCGGGTAAGTCCTACCAAACAATGGAAAAAATTGCAAAACTTCCATGACTAATTGGAAGTTTTGAAGGAGTTCATGGAAGTTTCAGGGAAATCTATAAAATGTATTGAAACCAATTTATAATGGAATTTTAACATCTTATAAGGGAATTAGTCGGCGAATTGCATGTTGTATTGCAAAATAATGCCACATAAATGCAAATTGCATGCTTTACTAGAAAAATCACTAATTCAAACAATTGTATTGTCACACTCTTATAAATTACAATTATGTAACTGTGTATTTTTAATACCTTTAAAGAGAAGTTTGAGTTTTTAGTATTTAGAATGAAATTCCATCGACTTCCATAAACTAACGATTTTTTACACAACTTCCCCTTGTCGAATTATATTTTTTTCGAATTATTTTTGAATTTTAAGTTGGCAGATTACAAGGAGAGGTCGCAGTTTCAAACCTTGCAAGGTTGATTCAACAAGGACTAGGTGTTCAACTTCTTTTGAAATCAAGATTGAACGAACAAAAGTTGGATTGTTTTGAAAACAATCCAACTTAATCTTAAATTTAACTAATTTAAACTAAATAAATGAAACAATAACTGAAGCAACAATGAAAGTGAAGTGTTGAGAATATTATTTTGTAAGACCTAGGGTTTTCAATTTTAGTGATTCTTTATTTTTAGAATAATCTTTCCGTTGTATTTAACACAATTCTCACTTGTTTATTAAATTTATTGTGTTAGTTAAAACTCTCTCTTGAGATTGAGTAACAATACTCTTGAATCTTAACGGTCAATTGGTCAAACCCTATGTCAACCATTCTATGAACAATGCATTAAACACAAAATCCCAATAACATCCGACATTGATCACGTAAGTATATTTGTATTTCACATTAGAATTCCACTTAGATCTCATTCACAACCAAAGATTGAGAATTCGACAAAATTTGCCACATTTTAGGCGAATTGTTTTGAGGTCTAATAGAGCGAAACAAAACTTGGTTGTGCTTTAGAAAGTGCAAAGTTTCACTGAATTTTTCAACATAATTCGATTTTTTCGAATTTTACTGTGATAGGTTGCTAAAAAGGTACGACACCACGAATATTGTAAAAAATCGAGCGAAGAAATCGAAATAAATCGAAAACCCTAAAATTTAGGAAATCTTTGCACATACTTAACTCTTTCACTTCAATAGCTTTAAGAAATCTTCTGGCTGGCTTCATTCACTTCACACGGTCACACCACATCTCTCAAGAAGACCCAACACGACACATTAGTGACAAAGAAGCAACGAAATGGAGAATGGATGAAAAAGAAGAGCCAAAGAGGCAACTGGCATCTCAACATCTGCCCTAAATCAGCCTCTACCACCTTGAGGTGGAGGGTCTAGATATTAGGATTTTTGTATTTTTGTATCTTGCAAGTTGACTTTAATTTGTGAAGAATGCAACAAGGTGAAGCCCCATAATGCACTAAATTTTATGGGAAACATTAAGCAGGCAAGCACCTAGTTGGAATTCGTAAAGCTGAATTGTTTGACTTGGTTTATGGAAATATTACTTCATAAAGCTCCAATTTATGTGCTTCCGGTTTTATGTTCATTTGAATCATTTGATATGGAAGTTAGCTGTTGGTTGTCCCTTTGGTCCAAAATTGTCACTTGTTAAAGTTGTGTTGATGTTAGTCTTGCTATATGGGTCTATATGGGTGGAGTTTAATGTCAAGTTTAACCTGTTTATGCATTAAAGGCTCAATTGAAGAAGTTCGTGCACACCTGGAACATTGTATGTGAATGCCACATTATTGATTCTTGAACAAAATATTAGGTGATATTCCTTGCAGTGACAATTTACTTTGTCCGACTGCAGGGAAGATGTAGTTCTACTTTGACATTACCATCCCATTCGTCAACATTCCTATGTGCTGGACTCCAATGCAAATTCATTTCCAACTCTTGCATCTATATTATGTGCATTGAACCTATGCAAACACAATTGCGAGACTGCAACATTAACGCCATTAAAGCAGTCTTCTAAATAACAAATACAAACTTTATATATTATGTCGATCTGATTATCATGCAATCCTTGGGCCAGTCTAAATTTCGGCCATGTTTTAAAATCTACTTATTCTTTACGTATGCTGTAAATTGAAGCGCTCAATTTATATCAGAAGTTTAGTAGTTTCTATTTTCTAGAAAATTGTTAGCAGGATAGTTTCTATGTTTTACCTGTGGTAGGTTTCCTATTCTAGTTGTTATTTAATAAGTAGCTTCTATTTACCATTGTTGCTATTTTTGATTGTAACAAGTCTATAAAAGACTATGAATATTGAAGCAATAAAGTTAAGCTTTGAGTGCAAAGAAAAACCCAAGAGAAAGAGAGTAAAGAGTGGGTCACGGACTGCTCTCCTCTCCATCTCATCTTTTCTTCCTCCTCTTTTGTTTCCCTTGTCAATATAGGCTGAAGCACTAATTCAACTGTGTCTAGACCCTTGACAAGATCCTATGCGAAGGTATATAACGCAATTTCGCCTTCAATCTTAACTAGTTTGAAGGGCAACCTGATGCTCTCTAATGTTAGTTGTCTTTGCCCGAATGTCCTTTCCTAGAAGAATTTTAGAGGGATTGCATCAAAACATGATATGTTCTCTGACTTCTCTCTAGTTTTCTTATTGCATTTTGGCTTATATGATAATAAACTGTTGGTAACCTTTCCATTTGAATGATTGATAGGATTGGTGACAGAACCATTGGCTCCTTCCTGTTATATGCTTTTATGAATAGATTCAAGGATATTCTAAGCAAGGCACATAGTGCAGCTTTTGCCGTGGCTCCAAGATTCTTGCCACTTCTCACCAAAGAAGAAATGCAGCGTGAGATTCACTAAAACCTTTTCTTTGCTAATCTTTACGTTGCTTTCTTCTACTGACAATTTTGTGCCGAGCTTAAAAAAGTTCAGTAACTCTTTTGGTCAAAGAATCAGTTGCAGTTTTTATTTCAATTATATATATATTTTTCTTTTTCTTTTTTTTCTTTTTAAAGTTTATGAAGCCGCATGTTCTTCAATGACTGGATTCAAGAAATGGAGAGTAGGTGGGTCAAGGTTTGAGAAAGCATCCATTCTGGGGAAGAAAAAGAGATCTAGCGAGTAGATTTGAGCTCCATGAACTTCACATTTGCTGGTATGTAAGCATTTATGTTCGTTAAGAGCAATTCTGAAATATTTTTGCGCAAAAATGAAACTGGTTTCCTTTGTGTTGTCATGAAAATCAGGTTTGTTATTTTTGCTTTTCGTTATATGTGTAAGTATTCTTTTCTTCACCATTAAAGGCAACTAACAATGAGGTTTAGACCTTAAGCAGTGTCCAGTGCAATCTTCTTGCTAAATAGTGTGCTAATATGACGTACTCAATGCTCATCTTCCCTCTTGAATATGTAACATTTCTTGCGTTTGCGTGGGTATCTTAAAGTCTATTCTGTTTTTTCTAATCTATTTCCAGTTTTTTTTAAGTTTATCATTGTCTGCATCTAAATCATTGAATTGCTGTGTTTTGTTGTTTCTCTGTTTTCTCTTTGGCAATGTTGATGTGTTCTTGGCTTGGTCATCTGCTGATTTCTTTATTTATAGTATTGTTACGTTTTTAAGAGGACGCAGTAGTTCTACTTATACTTCTTTTTTTATTTGAGGAAAGTTCTACTTCTACTTAGTGCACATGAAGTGGTTAAATTTTTTTTCTTCTAGGTATTGTTGATACGGTTCTAGGAAAGTCTCAGGGAATTAATTATCATCAATTTCTATTTTTTAGTAATTACTAATTTACTGTTTTTTAGGTATTTGTTAGTCGGGAAATTCATATTAGAATTTACATTATGTTTCTTTCTATTAGAGTAGGTTGTTTATTTATTTATTTTTTGTTGCATGGTTGTTATCATATTTCATTCAACTTTGAAATCATTTAGTACAACCAAAGTTACCTCATTTAGAGGTTGATTTCATACAAATTGATAACTTATGTACGGAAAAGCCGTGTTTGAGCAACCTCATTCGCTTGCCTACAAACAAAAAAAAAAAAAAACTTCTAATCTTAGCATATGTGAAGGATATTTCTAGAATCATGAATCATTATGAACTTGGTGACTCACCTGCCCCATTTTTCTCGAAATCAGAAGTTGCCAAATCAGTAACCGAATTAGTGCTCAAGTTTTCACTTCCAACTTGCAATTTATTAATTTCACTAGTACAAAATTCCGCTCCGAGTGGTTATCCCTTGATTTCTGCCACCTTTTTTGATTTCCTTTTTGAGTGATTGCCCATTTGCCATGCTGAAGTGCAACCCATCTCTTCATTTCTATTGATGTTGCGGACTGCTGCTCGCAACCAAAGTTGAGAGATTTTCTTTTATTGCCTATAAGTTGAGAGATTTATCAATAGGAAATATTGCCTTCCCTCAGAAAGTAGGTTGGCTCAATCCCTTTGGTTGCATTCGAAATTTAATACCAACTCTTCATCTTCTAAAAGTTTCATATTCCCCCGAAAAAATCTCCATCTCAAATGCTCACTAAAGAAAACAAATACCTCCCTACAACGAAAGGAAAATCAAATCTCTTGACATGGAAAGGAAAATCACAAGCCTCCAACAAGGAAAGCTGAAAAAAAAATCCCCATTACTCAACGAATTGAACGATCCCCTTTGCATATATAAACAATCTAAAAAAAAAAAAGACAAATGTTGAAAACATACCAAAGGGGGGAAGCAACAAGATAGAACCACTGAAGACACGAAGAACTAAGATAAGACACCTGAAGTCTCTATAGTGGAGAAAGACAACTCAAAAATGTTTATATTCAAAATAATAATCTACATAACTTGGACGGGTCGGCCTAGTGGTAAGAGTGAAGGCGGGATTGTGTGAGTTAGGTGCACGATCTCGAGTTCGATTCCTTACGACAGCCAAACGTTAGGCTACCGGTGGTCTCTTTTCGCAATTCCAAGGCCCATGAGACTAGTTAGACAAAGTGTCTGAAAACCCAAGGTTAATCAAAAAAAAAAAAATCCAAAGGTGACCCGGAATGGGACACCCGGGATGGACACCCGGTGTAGGTGTCCATCCATTCACGCTTCGGGATGTGTGCACACACATTGATGCACGATGGATAGACGCCATCACCGGGTGTCCATCTCGAGTGCCCCTCACCGGGTCATCTTAATTTCTAATATCGAAATTCAAAATTATCTCCAAAAATCCACAATTCATATTCTTTTGTTTATATCTATGTTACCTTACATGATATCTCATTCGCAATACGAAATGATTTAGTCATCCGTATATCTGGCTCTACAGTAGCAATTTGGCTCTAAAATGTTGGACAACAAAGAACTAAGATAAGACAATTGACGTAACCTAAGAGGCAGGATCAACCATTTGACAAAAACTGCTCTATGGTCAGACTTTGTATTACTGGTATCTCTATTTATACTAGTGATAACTCATTTGCATAACATTCTATGTAACTGACTTCAGTCTCTCTCAACTGATACCTATGGTGATGTTGTGATCTCCTTAGCCATTTGTCATTTAGGGCTGTATCAAAGATCTTGACGAAGAGTAAAAACGTGTGGGTTGGAATGTTGACGTTCGTTGCACATTGTTGGTATGATTTCCTTGTACTAAGGAAACTGGTTGCCATTTTGCAGATTTTTGTATCTTGTTCTTGGTTGGATCCTTACTAATACAATAATCTCGCACTGGGTGCTTGCACGGAGTGAGATTGCTAAGAACAATGGTTGTTTTATGTGAGTGAAACACCTAGAACTTGCTCCACATAATCTTTGCCTTAACCACACAAAAGAGTGAATGCATATAATCAAGGTTCGAAACTTCAACTTCGCCTATGACTTCGCTCACTTAAAATTCAGAATTAATTCGAGAAAGTAAACTTTGACGAAAATTCGCCGGTGTATGAAAGTTTACGAAATTTCACTTTTAAGTTAGAAAACTCAAGTTTCTTCGTAGAGATGCTAGGAATATACATAATCATACAGCAATAATGCATAAATATGGTTTTATCAACTTCCATCGAAGTTATCGAAGTTTTTGAAGTTTCTGTCGAAGTTTGTTCAACTTCTACGAAGCATAACAATTTTGTTTCGTGTTTTATAAATTTCTATCGAAGTTAGCCGAAGTTGAGTCGAAGTTTTGCAATTTTTCAACTGCCCTTGAACTTCGCTTCGTTCACCTCAACATCAACAAACTTCGCCCAAACTTCGGCGAAGTTTGTCGATTTTTTAAACCATGAATATAATAAACAACTTTATTTGTATTGTAAAAAAAGAAAAAAAAACCTTAATATCTAGGTATTTGGGTGAACGGTGAAGTATGATTTGTAGATAATCTACTGGGCTTTAAGAGCTCACTCCACTTTCTTTTACAGTTGCATTTACCACTAAACAGTAATGGTAGCTTGGAGAGAGTAAGATCTAGCTATCTAGCTCATTGGACTTTGGAGGTTTTTTTTTTTTTTTTTTTCTTGCTCAATATCGCGTCTCTGTTACTTGAGCCATTTTTTTTTTTTCCTTGAATTGAATTCTGAATAAAAAAACTTCCTTCTCTCCAAAGTCAAACCCCAACCTTGCTTTTGGCAAGTGATGCATCATCCATCTTACTACAGATGCTTTGGCAAGTGATCACTTAAGCCACGATTATTTTTCTACGAGATCTTGTGATTCAATTATACACGGGCCTTATTGGGATATACTCTTGACTCCGGTCTCTCATATATTGAGACCTAGTTACATCAATGAGATTTGAGTTTTTAATACATCACAGTTTGAGTTTTTTAATGCATTTTGGATATCTATCATATGGAATGATGTGATTGTGGCGAGTGTATGGATTTCTTTTGAATGCCAACTATTTTCATTGTCACATAGGATCCCCCCCCCCGTCCTCTTACATTGATATGCTCCCTCCGGTCAATATTATATCATTTTGACTAAAACACACAAATTAAGTCAGCTTTAATTATGAGTGTAATTTACATATCTATCTTTTGACATAAAAAGGATCGAAGAATTGAAGAATTTTAATTGTAATAAATGTTTGAGTTGTATAAGGGTAAAATTGGTAAAAGAAAACTATAAATGTCTTTCAAATTTTGAAAGCGACTTATAATTTTAGAAGGTTTTTGCTAAAACGAGTTATAAAAATAAGCAAAGGGAGTACAAATTAAGTCGCGATTATTAGTTTCTTTAACATTATGCTTGCCACGTGGTAGTTCCAAGGTTTGGTATTATACGAGTGATTGTGGATTTCTATTCCAAGTTCTCTTTAGTTGTAGTTCTATCAATGTAATATGGTGAAACGATGTTCCCAAGTGCTTTAGCGTGAGTTTAATATAATGAAATAAGCATGCCTCTCAAAGCTTCAATGAAACATGTATGCCGCTCAAAGCCTTAACTATCTATCGTTGGTTGGTGGGTCACTTGATTTTTGCAATAGAAAATGAATGAGCGATCCACTTGCAACAACAACAACATAGCTTCAGTCCCAAATTAATTGGGGTCAGCTACATGGATCAAACTTTTTCATTGTGTTCGATTAAGTGCAATTGATGGTGAGCGATCCACTCAGGACATCCTAAATAGGCACCCACTTATTGGTGCCCCTTGATTTTTGCGTCAATGTTTGTGCGCACACAAATCTTTGCACCATAGCATTGACCACGTGTCAAGTGTGTCAAAGATAATTGTATGGTTACTAATCCCTAAAATAATTTGTAGTGGTAGTAAGTATGGGGTTGATCCGAGTCTAGCTAAACTAAAAAGGGAAAATTGGGGTTTTCAAGCGCAATGAGCAACAAATAAGCAAATCAAATAAAATGTAAATTTCTGTGATAATGCAATAGAGAAAATTAGCAGGGTCTATGGTTCCACAAACTCACTTCAATGGTCAAAGTCTTGTCATGGTCGTCGATCTTTATAACATGATTATTAGCACAATCCTTCTTAGATTGGCTATGGGTGGTCGTCGATCTTTATAACATGATTATTAGCACAATCCTTCTTAGATTGGCTATGGGAAATCGACAATCGCCAGAATCCCTAGTCCCTTTATTCTCAATAGATAGGACAACTATCACTAAATACTTCCTTAACTAGTGTATAACCCTATACAACCACCAATAGAGTTCAACACACCAATTGCATTTAAACTTTTGGGAACGCCAATCCTAGATAATCGCGAACGGGTGAGTGATTGTGACAAAGACAACTCGGTTGGTATCATAGACTCAATCAAGTCGATGACTAACGGTCTTGTATCTAATATAGCATGCAATGACCACTGACACACCCTAGACTTGAACTTTAATCATTAAAACAATAACAAACAAAATAAACAGATTTGAATCAATTGATTTAATTATCGAAAGATCTCACACGACAAGAACAATGTCCGAATCATCAAGTTTGCTTCACTTCCGACCTAGGTATGAAGAACTTAGTTTGACATGATTGAACAATCTTCAAGGTTTTTCTCCTCTAAAACGTGATTACAAAGTTACTCTTAACCCTAAAACAAAGCTTACTATATATAGCAAGTGGGGATAAGCATCCGAAATTGGAAACAAAATCGAAATCTTAAAAAATCAGCTTGCAATTTCTAAATTTGCAAACACGGTGCCGTCAGTGGCATTGTGGGTTTGAATGGACGACGTGGGGCACGACGGTGCAGAGAAACATAAGTCTTGGCCAAGTGAAATCATGTCGTGGGTGGCGCCACACATACAAGCTTTGTGGCGCTGTCAGTACAAATTGGCACTGTTGGTTCAAAACCTCCAAGCCATCTGTCCAACCGTTTGAATGTGAATGGGGCATGAATATGCTCTTGCGCCGTTGGTGGCGCCGTCTATTGAACCAGACGGCATCACTTGTTGTGAGACACAATGCCAAGTCTGTTGTCATTTCGACTTAAGTTTGGCTTCTATCCCAAATTCATCCAATTTTCTCATAATCCTTCATAATCCATGAAAATACCATAAGTGTACAAGAGTATAAAATGGGAGTTTCGGACCATTATTCATATTGAATACTATATAAATATATGCATAAACAAGGACTCATCAAATACCCCCAAACGTAGGACTTTGCACGTCCCAAGCAAAGGAGCAAATGACTACAATGACTAAACTAGATTCCTAATATAATATTAACTTTATACTACTAATCCTACATCCGTACACAAACTCTTGGAGTTCCTTTGGTCTTAATGGTCAATCCGTATAAGAAGGGACTCGAGATTTTCAGAGTTATGATTTGTCTGGACTCCATTATCCAAATACTGTCAAAGGAACAATTTCAAGACTTATATCCTGTGACGACCCCAATTTTCCACAAATTGGTCCCCGCCCGGTCTAAACTCACGTGGACCCCCGAGCCAGTCTCGCTAGGTCAACGAGAGCCTAGTCAGCCTTCAAATCCATCATTATCATTACATTCAATATTTTACAGTTGAGTTATTAATATTTTTCGAGTTTTACAATTTTAGCGGAAACAACTAATACATTAAATAACTCAACAAAGAGATCAAGGAATTAGACAACCTAATTGTGGAACCCAGTAAATATTTTTAGAGGAGAATAAACACAAAATATACAAAAAATCACCTAGTTATGAAGCCTTCCCTTCGCTACTCGTCCGTCCGCACTGCTCACCGGCCGCGTCGCTTGTTGCTCACACACCTTCTTTGGCGCAGCCGCGGCGCCCGCCGCCATGAGATCTCGAACTCGTCATTGCTTGTTCGCGCGCTCGTCGCGCTGCAGATCCGCGATTTCTTTGTCGTGCCGCGTTCCATCGAACCGTGACACCGCCAGCTCGTCGCCGCTTGCCGGAGCTGGTCCGCCGTGGTCGCGCCGGGAGCCGCCGTCGCCGTCCCTCCGCGCTTGCGCTCTCCGCCATCTCTCTCTCTAGCTTTCTCTCTTTTTCTCCTCACCTCCCGATTCTTATCCTCTTTTTTTTTCTTTATATATAATATATTATATATAATATATACATTTTCTTTTTATCTTTTTGATTTCAAATCAAAAGTGTCCTCGAGATTCGTGCAACACGAATCTCGAGGCATACTCAACAACTGAGCTAGCGTGCATCTCGAGGCACCAACCCGCCTCATTTCAAAATCTCGATACTCGCGCAACACGCATCACGAGGCGTATCTCTCGTCGATACGCAACTCAAGGCGCACCCCCGTTCGTGTTTCGGCTCACCGAATTCCTCGCATAGTTAGCATTATCATCCCAAATTGGATTCGGATATACGTATTTCGACGAGTGGATCCCACATACGACCTTGACTTGACACGTGACACAAGTCAAATTTTCAGGCCGTTACAGTCTTCCCAACGAATTAGAATTTCGTCCTCGAAATTGAAGCAAATCTCACAGGACAATGGTGTTTTATGCATGAAGACCTAAGGCCATACCCGTCCAAGGCCATACTCGCCCAAGGCGATACCCCCATCTTACTCTGTAGGGACGGGCTCCTCCGCGACGAGCTGGGCTCCTCCGCGACCTCCAAGCAAAGAACACACCATCTGTCTCCTCCCATCAATATATGCCAGGACAACATCCTCGCAACATATATTGGAATACAAATGAGTACAAGTGAATATTATAATTTCATGATCCACCGTCACTAATATACGTATATCTGTTGTATGCCCGAGAGAAATGTAAATCAGTATCACTCGTCGAGTGAGTTTCAACTCAACTCGTACCCTCTATCAGGTTACGATGGATAATAGTCGGACTTGACGTGGCAGTAGCATGAATTTGTTTCTGGCTGTCCACACGCCCAGACAGGTCACGACCGTCTAACCCTCGTTATACTCTGATCATCTCCAGACCCTCGCACTGAATGTAACGATGCCGATAATGCGACTGGTACTCCCACGCTCTCACTCCCCATTACACCGACTGCACTCCAGAGCGTCCACATCGATGCCACCGTAGTGCACAATCAAACATCGGCCTCGCCGAACAACGAAACTGATACGTTGCTCGACCTCATATGATCTGGTGTGGCCAAGACGTCATGATTTGCTGCTCCGAGATTCGTACCACAGTGAAACTTTTCCGAGTTATGCCGCCAAAACTTGTGAAACTGCCTCGCCTGAGTCGTCACGCTAATTCTCGTATCAGTTGGCGCGCTCAGCAGCTCCGCATGTAATTACGAGTTCAACACGTTCAATTTTTGACTTTCAAAGTAAATGTGTTCTCGAGATTCGTGCGACATGAATCTCGAGGCACCGCCTGTCTCGAATATCGCAAATTGCGCATCTCGAGGTCGTGCGATATATGCAGCTCACCAGCACTCGCAACCGCGAACCTGCAGCCTCACGATCATTTTTCCGAAACGTCGTCGCATTTTCCAAAGCCACGAAATCCTCGATATCGTATATATATTTATTATATAGCACAACAAATATATCATATCGGATACATCGTAATTCTCCTCACTTCCCAACGATGACTTAAGTCAGGATCATATGGTTCCACTCTAAGTTCAACCATTCCTAACTTCAGTTGGTTTTGTGTCTTAATTTCAAGAGTCGAGTATTTACAACTTCGTCTTTGATACCAACTATGACGTTGGTATCACAATGTCTTAAGCCAAGCCATGGGATTTTTAAAATTTAGGCTCCGATACCAACTGTGACGGCCCCAATTTTCCACGAATTGGGCCCCGCCCGGGCTAAACTCACGCGGACCCCCGAGCCAGTCTCGCAAGGTCAACGAGAGCCTAGTCAGCCTTCAAATCCATCATTATCAGTACATTCAATATTTACAGTTGAGTTATTAATATTTTTCGAGTTTTACAATTTTAGCGGAAGCAACTAATACATTAAATAACTCAACAAAGAGATCAAGGAATTAGGCAACCTAATCGTGGAACCCAGTAAATATTTTCAGAGGAGAATAAATACAAAATATACAAAAAATCACCTAGTTATGAAGCCTTCCCTTCGCTACTCGTCCGAGGCGCTGCACTCAGTCGAACATAAGAATGACGAGCCCATGTAAGTAAATCCAGTAGGACATATACACAACATTTCACAATATCCAAAACAATTGAATTCATGCAAATAGAACGAAAGGAATCAAGAACGCATGAATATAAAACATAATAACAAAACAATCGATAAGAGGGTCCGGAATACAAAGAAAACCAACAGCAAGGAGTCCCGACCAAAAGGTCGTTGAGTCTCGGCAAAAGCCCGCAAACTCGGGTTTAAGACGATACACCTGCCTCCCAGCCCTAACCCTTGCGACTATGAGATATCTACGGCCCCGGCGTCCGGATAAGAGCTCATATCGCAGAGAAATAGTAGCCATGACTCACTTGCCAATGGACCACTCAACCAACAATGTTCCAATGATAGCACAACGATATTCAATAAAGCGAAATGAAGCTATCACAAAACAGTGAACAACAACAGCCAATAGAGAGAAATGAAATACTGTATAAGTTCCTAACTGGTTTACTTACCTCGAGAAATCGCGAACCTCAAAACGTCTCGCGTCTCGATTTGCGCACTTGACACCCGAATCCTAAGTCCCTGGTGTCCATTTCGACATTTTAGGCCTATTTTACGTAAAATTATTCAAATCATACTGAAATTAGGTGAATAAACCTCACATCTATCGCGTCGTCGCGATTTCATCGAAATCGCACATCCGACCGGTCGACATCGTGCCACCGCGCCGTCGCTCGCCGGCCGTCGTCCCTCGCCGGAGTCGCGTCGCGTCGCCGCCGAGCCGTTCGCGCGTCTCGCGGCCGTCCATCCGCCGCGACCGCCGTGTTTGTCGCTCGTCCGTCGCACTCACCGGCCGCATCGCTGCTTGCTTCGCACTTTGCTGCTGCTTTGGCGGCGGCGGCGGCCAGATCGAACCCCGCGGCTTGTTCGCGCCGCTAGCCGCCGCTCGTTGCGGCTGCAGATCCGCGAGCCGCTTGTCGCGCCACGTTCCATCGAACCGTGACACCGCCGACTCGTCGCCGCGCTGCCGGAGCCCGGTCCGCCGTGGTCGCGTCGGGAGCCGCCGTCGCCGTCCCTTCGCGCCGGCGCTCTCCGCCATCTCTCTCTAGCTTTCTCTCTTTTTCTCCTCACCTCCCGATTCTTATCCTTTTTTTTCTTTATATATATAATATATATACATTTTCTTTTTATCTTTTTGATTTCAAATCAAAAGTGTCCTCGAGATTTGTGCAACACGAATCTCGAGGCATACTCAACAACCGAACTAGCGCGCATCTCGAGGCACCAACCTGCCTCATTTCAAAATCTCGATACTCGCGTTACACGCATCACGAGGCGTATCCCTCGTCGATACGCAACTCGAGGAGCGTTCCCGTTCGTGTTTCGGCTCACCGAATTCCTCGCATAGTTAGCATTATCATCCCAAATTGGATTCAGATATACGTATTTCGACGAGTGGATCCCACATACGATTTTGACTTGACACGTGACACAAGTCAAATTTTCGGGCCGTTACATATCCTTTGAAGACTAAAGACCATCAACTACTCAATAGTTTTCTTGCTCTTTGACACTCAAGCACTGAGTGTACAATCTCTTTACTTAACATTAAGTTCAAGGATTCCATAGGTAAGTGTGCAACACCATTCTCCACTATTGTAGACTTAGCACTTTAAAAGGTCCATGTGAATTGGTTTCTAAGCTCATTTTGGCTATGGTGGAGTATCAAGCAAAGGCTAAATAAGGATTCAATGAATTGAAGGAAATTGACTTAACCTAAGAACCGATTTTTCTTTCGAAGTTTACAAAACTTTTGACTTTCCACTCATATCATGTCCTCCCTTTTTTCCCACTACCAACTCCTTTTCACTCTTTTTATTGAATTTCTTTTTATGAATTCAAAGTGTAATTAAAATGTTTTTTTATTTGAAGTTGCCAGGATTTTTTTTCTCTCATTGCACCTTCAAACTCGAGATCTTACATGATTTACTCCTATCGGTTCTTTCTCAGTTTCACTCATGATCAAGCAAGTTCTCCAACTAGGTTATATGGTTAATAAGACTAATTAGCTAAAGGTTTAATGATTGGTAGTCAAAAAAATTTAGGTTGGATTGGCTCAAAGTGTCTAACTAGGAAATAGTGACAGGTAGGCTAAAGGCATTGGCTAAATCAAAGAAGACCTATATCTTCCCCTTTTAGGTGTTTCGGTCTACTCAAATATCGCCTTGAGTGGGGTACACCCTCGTTCTAGAATCCTAGAGATTTAACTTTTTCTACAAGTAGTGTTCCGAGTGTCTTTCCACTTTTGTGTCAAGCACACAGACTATCCCTCGTACTAAATCCCTAATCATGCAATCAAGAAAGCAGCGACTACGGGTTATATTTAATATTTCTCCTAATTCTCTTGTGTGTCAAGGTAAAAAGTTGACCTTCATTCACTTGTCCACAACCAAAGGCAATTCTTTAGTCTCAGATGACTCTATATGTGATATATGATACGATGTATGGTCTAAATGCAAGAACAAACATTGATAGAAATATGCCTAACGCCTCCAAACTTATTTCGAACCTTGTCCCCAAGGTTCAAAACAAGCTGGGTAAACAAATATAAGGAAAGAAAAAAAAAGAATGGTGAAAGAAACATGAAAATATAGATAAGAGGAATGAAACAAGTTCATGCATAAAAGTAAGACCAAGAAAAAAAATTATATTAAAAGTACTTAAAAACAAAATACCATCTGGGTTGCCTCCCAGCAACGCCTTTATTTATCTTCGATGGCTCGACTATGCGTGATTTATCATGTGATGCCCTCTCCTTTCAAGGTATCAACAACAAATGATGCCTCTATAGCTCTGGGCAATGCAACAGAAACGCTCTCCTTTAGAGTTTAAGGTTCATTTGGAACCTCTAACAAAAAAGATTTCATCTTGTCGTGACCGTTTAACATAAAGGTGTCTACGGTACATAAGATCTCCAAATGCACATTCTCTTCCACCGCCGTTTCAAACTCAACCAATATTCGTGGAAGGGTGGGTGGTTTCACCAACATCAGAGGTTGGCCTTCCCTGCGCTCTTTTAGCGGTTCCACTGACCTATCAAGAGTGACTTCAACTTCTTTCTCGGCTTCTTAATGAACTTGTGCCATAATAGTGTCCGACTCCGATGGAGAAACTTCAAGTTCCTCCTCCAGTTCCTTTTCTTCGCTCAAATACTCATAAACACATGGTGTGAGCCCATTAATTGCAAAGTGCTCATCCAGTGCATGCTCAATCATCTCAACACTCTTCATTGTGACATCACTTTCAATCTCCTCTTTATCACTACTTAGGCACATGAACTCTTCTTCTTCTTCTTCGATACTAATTAGAGTTCTAATGTTTTGAAAACTTGAATCCTTCTCTCGTCGTTGCTATTTCATTTTTTATTGATACCATAGATTACCTTGATGGAACTGTTCTGTGATGGAGACTAAATCTTTCATCATTTCTTCAAGAGAACTATCTACTTGTCAAGGAAAGGGTGGACTTGACATTAATTCATGCAATTCGGGTTGTGGTGAGGCATTACTTCAATTAAAATAATTCCCACACTCAAAAAAGTATTGACAAGCATATGTAAGATGAGCGTGTAATCCCCGCAAAATCCACAAACCTCAACTTGTGCATAATTTTGCATACCTAACTCATTCACACTATGATAGCATGAGTCTTCGTATTGACCATAATTTTGGGAGTAGGAGGCCATTGTGGAGTTACCTGCAAATATATGCTAGAGACGATGGTCTTGATATACAATAAATAAATAAAATAAAAAACTAAAACTCAGAATAAGGACAAGTCCTTGTTAACGTCGCCAAAATTTGACCACGCGTCGAGCGTGTTACCCAGACAACTGCCAATAGAGTTCAATACACCTATTGCATTTAAATCTTTAGGAACACCAATCCTAGATAATCAGATTGCAACCACTATCGATTTAACCTAGATCTATCCGTTATTCACTAAAGAACCGAAAAGTTTTACAATGATCAGGTAATCACGACATTATGTCCTGGTGAAGCGGGTTATGCTTTTCATGGTTTGCTCAATTCATGCCATTGCCTTCTCAGTTGTGAAAGTCACTAATTGACTTAACCTACATTCCTCAATTTCTTAGTCGATGCTCATACTTGCATGCATTAGAGTGGTTGGACTCTTGGTGGTTTGTAAGTAATTGAACTTAATACCGCTTTAATTTTGCGAAAGGTTCTAAAAGGCAATAACCTCATGATACACCTAATTCACCCTGCCCTTGGGTGACTTCAACCCATAAATTACAAAGTTAATTTATTAGCTATACTCATGAATTCACCTCATTGAGGCAACTATGTAAACACATACAAATATATTATGAATATGGAATGTTGACAATCTCATTTTCTCCTCCAAAATCTCTAAATTAAGCGTGTAGATCACAAAACTAGAAAATAGACAAGAAAAGCATTAATCTAAAATAACAAATTAAGAACGCATGCAATTGACTCATAAAAAAAATACTTGATTCCCGAGCTTAAAGAGATGATACAAAGAAATTTAATTTAAGATATTCTTTTGAATCTCAGGTTTTAATGTGCTAGAAGAAAATCACCATAAACAAAGAGTAGAGAAAGGTGAGATCGAGAGAGGGGGTTCTACCGATAGTTAAGAATCTTAAGAATCTTGAGATTTGTAGGCATCTCAATTTTTAGCGGATGAATGCTCGTATTGTTGAAGGGGCAAAATCTGTGTTGTTAAATAACTTTTTAGCGAATTGTTTCACTATAGGACCGGTCTACACAATGAGGTTGTTAAGTATTAGTTTAGTTTCTCGTATCATAAGATACATCAAAGAAACAGTTTTTGTATGGGACATATCGCTACACTTGTTTATGAGCACTGTTGTTTAAACTTGTTGCATATCATTTTTTTTGTAGTGTACAAAGATCAAAAAACTTTTTGTGAGCTTTGCTTAACTTTTGTTTTTGTCTTTCATCTTAGAATATAACAAAATTGATTTTAAGAACAAAAAAAAAAACAAAATTAATTGTACTTATGATTTAAATATTGAATTTTCAGTAAGAAAGGAACATGGGTAATTAGAATTTTTTGTTATTTAATCCTTTTTCCTTTTTTCCTTTTTATGTTAGATTTTCATATTTTTGGATGTTTTATTCATATATATCTAATTTCTTGTCTTTGATGGGTCGGTTAGGTGGAATAATAATGATGTGTTGTGCATCCAAAAACAAACTAAAAAAAAATGTTTATAAACATTTCTGACGCAGCGGAGATCTTCTAAACCAGTTGAACGAATCCACGAACAACTCGATCTAGGTCAGAACTTAAGCCGAAATTCAAAAATTCTTTTATTCCAGCCAAAAACTGCGAATTACATCCAATAGGTCGCTTAAATAGCGAAACCCTAAAATTTGCCAAAAATAGTAAAAAGTCCAAAATGCCCTAAAAGCCCTAAACTGGAAACTAGACGAAAAATAGAAACAAATGCCGCAAACGGCAATAAAAATGGAAATTCCTAATGAAAGTTATAAGCTAAACAAAACTTTCCTAAAATAGCAAAATTGTCGTTTCGCCGAAACGATGAAATTTCGCCGAAAAACGTCGTAGCCACGGCATAGCCGTGATCCGTGATCTCCACTCTGTTTCCAATCAACCCATGCCCCCGGAACACCGAAACTCAAACGCCCGAACTTCACCGAAATTACCAAAATGCCATCCTGTCATATCTTTCCATCATATTTTTTCAAGAATTTGCAAGCTAATTCTTGGACTTCATCAATTTCTACAAACGAATTGATGACGTTTTTTTTTTTTTTTTTTTTTTGCTTTAAAGGATTTGATAATTGACGCTATTAAAATGGCTAAATTTATTGTAAATTAATTAATTACCTTAAGAAGAGCTATCTAGATAATGATTAATCGATTTTTAAGATTTAGCATTCAATGTCTTTCTCGTCTTTATATGCACCATGAAATTAGCTTAAACATACTTTAAGGAGTTTATTTATTTATTTATTTATTTTTAAGAACATGTAGGTGTAAGAAAAAAAAAAGTTTTTGGTGAATACGATATCACCCATTTTATTTAATGTTACTATACTTTACAAACTTTTTGATATTATGTATTTCATCTATTAAGAATCCATTAAGAAATTTGTGTTGTGAAATTTGACACAGATTTTGATTATATTGAAAATGCAAACCAATGAGCCAACAAATAATAATAAAAAGATAATATATTTTTATTACATAGAAACGACAATATTAAAGCCATAGCTACCACACTAATATAAACCCATGACCGTCCTTCCTCCAACATTTTATTCTCCAAGATCCTAAAAAAACATAAGCCACCTTAACAAAATTAAGACAAGTTAAGATAGAATATGCATAACTTGCAGCTTATATTTGACTAAATGAGGAAGGCGACTTTATTACCAAGTCATATATGGAGGTTTAGGTTGGCAGCTTTGATCGGCAAAGTGGGCATTGGTTGCTCCTTTCTAGCCATTCAACAATGCATTCCCCATGAAATGCATGAGCACAAGGCATGCATGTTAGCTCTGATCCAATCTCAAACTCGCCCAAGCATATCGCGCAATCTTTACCTGCATCCGCACCTTGACCAAGAAACTCAATCTTATCTAGGGCTTCAACAGATGATCTTTTTGCTGGCACAATCCTAAATATAGTCTCTTCTTCAAGATCTTCGAAGGGCTCTTCTAGCTCATAATCAAAATCAAAGTCCTCGTAAGGGATGGATGATGTGACACGAACATCCAAAGTTATCGGCCAAACTAGCTTTCCCATTCGGACATCCAACCTAGCCAATGAACAAGCTAAAGAAGATATCTCTGTCTTCAAAAGGTTGAAAACACTATAGGGAATGTTTATGCCAAAAAGCAAATCCTGCACAATGAGTTGAGATACAAACTCTGACGTCAAAAAAAAAGGATTCACATACGAAGTCTTTATGATCATTGGCCCAGGAACTTCTTGCAAAACCATTGGGGATTCGTTTTCATAATCTGAAAACATAACCCAGTGAAACATAAAACTCAACCGTAGTTTTAGAGAAAACTTGACCGATTCATTTGGTTGTTGGCGATGACATCCGTGATAGGACACAGAGTAGTTTGAAAAGGCAGACATGATTGAAGCAAGAGGAGGATGAGGAAGACAAACAATTTATTTCTTGCAAATGGCAAAAGAAATATCGAATCTAGTCTATTTAATACCACTGAACATGCTCATGCATTACGCGTGTCACATATTTACCTTTAAACTTTTTAGGAAATTTTTTTTGAATGGAAGTATTACATTAACCTCGAAGGATTACGCCGAATAAGAACAACCCTTTACTTTTGTTCGATATGCCTCAATTTTTGCGAAACTCATGATGTTATATAATTTGACGACAAATAAAAGAGGTTGTATATATTTTTTGTGCGTATGTAATATTAAGAATAATGCTTTTTTGACTCCAAATGGGCGCCCTTTATTGTGACCCTTGATTGTTTCATCGATGTATATCTAAGGGACTCTCTATAAGTGAGTGCCAAATTGACATATGCCAAATTGGAGTCAATATAGCTAGACTCTAAATACCTATTAAAATGCAATTATTTATAACGACGATAAAAGCAAAGTGTTCTTTAACTAGCTTTTAATGAGAACGCGAGAGATAAGAACGGTTGAAAATCTTTCTTACTCATAGATAAGAACAAACCTTAAAAAAGGATAGAAAGTTTCAGCAATTTGAATAGCGAGGGTGCCAAAAAAGAGGAAATACTTAATGCGGAAAGTTGACATTAATAAAAACTAATTTTAGCGATCATTTATATGTCTAGATTTTACTAGGTTTTTAGTAGTGTTTAGAGTTCAATTTTGAGCGTTTTTACTTATGTGTAAAAGTGCTACTATTTTGGAATTTCATGATTTTTATTTTGTACTCTTGATCCAATGTTAGATATCAATAATTCATGTTGTTATCACATTGATTCTTTCTTTATTAGTGGATATGTAATAGATAGATGAACCTCACTTACCGATCAAGTTGGAGCACTCACTCCTATTAACATTTCAGGTACCTCGGCCAGCACTTTCGCGAAGGGAGAAGAGAAGATCTAGGTGTTTAGTTAACTTCACCGATGTAATGAGACACTTCTTTTGTTGTATGTACTGTTTTGAGATACACTTTTGTATAAAATAGGAATTGGCGATAGACACTTTTATAACTATTGTATTTCAGTTTTACTGTATATCAAGTTATAAAATCGAGAGTTTTGTTTTTCGTTGGGTTTTATTATTGTTTATTTGATTTTCACGATGTACATGGTGTGTTTGGCTAGTAACGAAACATGATGCTTCTAGCATTAATTAAATCCGTCCAAATAAAGGATGGTTAAATTAGTGCTTCAGGCTAGGTAATGCCCTAATCGGGATAGGGATCGCTACAATTTGGTATCATAGCATTATCTTACTGACTTTTAGTATGTTCTCGAGTCAAGGTATGACATAAGACATAGTAAATAGTTTTATCAAAGATTTTGGGAGTAATGAAACAATAAAAGTTTGAATTATGTTATTTGATGCATTTGCTTATATTTATTCAATATATATAGTTAGAGGCGCTTTGGGACTGAGGCTATGTTGTTGTTGTTGTTGTTGTTGTTGTATATATAGTTAGAGGCGTGCTATAGGTACCTCACCTATTAATGAAGGCACACAAATTTTATGGTTTTTTCTTTTCTAAATTGAACCTTGACGGAAATGAGACATTTGCCCCTTCACATAAATACTCCATGCTCCTACAACACACTTTGGAACCAATTTTGGGGGCACCCCACCTCCATCCTCTCTCATCTCCAACGAAATTCATATAATTTGTTGGCGGTCGTGTATTGATTCTTTCGCTAACGCATTATTCGGTGGTGAGGTAACAATCGATTTCAACCATATTAAGGTTTGAAAACATTGTTTTGGTGTGACATAGTGAAATTGATGATTTGGTTTTTCATTGTAGGGTTTGGTAGATCCAGCCATTCCAAAGTTATTTACAATGTAGAATGGATGAAGATAACACAATGAGGTTGGAGGAGGTACAGGAAGAGGTATTCGTTGATGTTTATTTTATGTGTGTGTGTGTGTTTTTTTTACGGTTTTGTGCACAAGCACGATTGTTTCGGCCACGCAAGACCAAGACTTTGTCCTGAAGTCTTGGCATACGTTGACCGAAACTCAAACACATTTATCGGTCTTAGGGTACCAAGAATGTTGAAGCAGTTTCAATTGTGATGTACCGACACTACATATTAAGTCTCGGACCTGCGCTACCGAGACTGTGTTCTTTGCATTTTTTGGAGAATGTGATATGTTCTGGTGATGAGTACTTATGGTTGAATGTTTTTGTTGCAAGTAATGCCGGTTTCCACGTTATTTCTAGACTACAAGGATGCTTTCACTCCTTGTAGGTCATTCCCATCTAAAGAAGTGACTATTTCATGACTTCAAATGATTGGTCGTGCGAACAAGTTTGTGTTAGTTACGAAGCACTCTGATGCCGAAAAGGTAGTACATTTAAGGGAATGTCACAAAGACTAGGGAAAGTTACTGGAAAACATATCTCAGTACTCCGCCGATTCAGCTGGCCATTTCTAGTTCATTTTTCGATTCACTGTGGATTCGCTGACACTTTCCTGCTACCGATTTATGTGGCGATTCCTAGTGTAATTGCAAATCGCTGGCAAATCGCTAGACTTCTTTTCCACTTGATTGTTTTGTTCTTTTTTCTCTTTTCTTTCATTTATTTATTTTCTTATTTAAATCATGAAATCACAAAAACAAGAGAATACCTAGTGTAATATCATATATATACATATTATACTCGCCGTCCTTTTTATGATGGTGGGTGTAGAATCTGTCGAGCAACAGGCCAAACAAGGAGAAAATTGGCGACTATCTCTGAACATTCGACAATTTTCTACTTCCTATCTTGTTGGTGTTGAATTTTGATGTATTATCTACTTTACATCTTTATTGTACTTATTAGGGCGTATATATTGGGTTGAACGTATAGTTTCGTGACTTGAGACATGACTGTCACGTTGTTTCTCATTTTTTGATGTTTATATGCATGTAATGTTATTTTCCGGTTTCCACACTTAAGATTTATTTGAATTACTTCCACGTAACTGTTAAAACTTCTGCTAATCATTTGAAAATTGTAAAAAGTTTTAAGTAACTCTGAAATTTAAAATAATGATGAATTGAGAAATACTTATCCTGAATACGAATAACGAGGCTAATAAGATAAAAAAAGATGACTAATGCATTGTTAGGTCCTACATGGCTGAGATTAGGGCTTAATGATGGGATTATGCTAGGTGGTGTCTACGTTTAAAGTAGGGGTCGTCACAAATATATAGTTGATGCCGTACCCAACCGAGAGTTCGCCAATGCAGCTTTCGATCTGGTTGGCTTCGAGAAAGTCGAATGGGGGTGCCCTTCATTGAAAGGAACTCTTCGATGGGATGAGCTCATCGTTGACCAGGGCGATTTCGGAGGAATAGATCTTGGTGGTATTGTTGAGGATGTTGCCACTGTTGTGGCCTCCTAGGTTCTAGTATCCGTAGTATGCAAGGTTCACTGGGCTGGCCTTGGATAGAGCCGTGGCTTTCATGGTTATGCTAAGGGAGTTCCTCGCCAGGGTATAAATTACGAATACGTCAAGGTCACCGAGAAATCCTGTATTTACATGCACTTGTCATTATCAGCTGTGGATAATCCTGCATTTTTCACCTCGACCATGTATAATTAATGCTTGTTTAAACTAAATTCAAATTTCAACATTCCTAATTCTTTGGTCAAGAAATATATTAAAATAAAGAAAACTGCTAGAATGACAACAACATGTCACACCACAAGTCATATTAGCTTATAAGAGCCATCCATATGCGCATTGGGATGCGGGTTTACACAAATCCCAATGCATAACACGTGGGACACTCAGATGGCTCTTGGGGCGATAGTAGTCGCATAGTCCCATCCGAATTTAAATAAGAATTAATATTTGACACCATCGCAGGAGAAAAAAAATTCGATTGAGAATCAAAATCAATCTTATAAGTGCACATTGGAGAATTAATTCGGTAAGCTAACCTTGCGCTCGGTCAAAACTGCGGTGATATAATGTAATGTGGGGGGAGAAGGACCATCTTTAACGTGCTCCAACACCGTCCAAATTACATCGCTGAACCCTCTGTAGTCTGTACCCACCTATATATATATATTATAATAAAATCTAACAAAGAACTTAGACCTTTCATATTTTGAAGGGAAGTGAATATGTATGCCTAGCATGGAGTGTATTTTTTTCCATCATTAGGGAAGGTCTTATAAGTTATAAGTGTTTCCGTTAAGTTTAAATTGAGCTCCTCCAATCCTATTTGCGACTCGGTTCAGTATAGCCCCAAAGTATATTGTATCATTCTATATAGAGTAAAAATTAATTAGAGATGATCAATATTATCATTAGATAAAAAGTACATATATATTCAGCAAAAAACTTACTATGTAATCTCTTATAGACTCAAATCCAAGAACAATATCATCCAGTTTCCCTGTATAAAAACGAGAATGTATAACACAAAAGAAATTATCTTTTTATGTAAGTGCAGTGTCAATAGCATATTAAATTACATGAATAACTAATTTGTTTTAAAAAATCAAAACTTTGCTTGCCCGGGACAATTACGGATTGCACTGTTGGCAGTTGCACCCCAATTGGTGATTGTAATAGATTTCTCTCCATTAGAGAGCTCGCAAAAATCGACGAGTTTTCTATTCGCGAAAGAGAGATTAACCAACGAAAGAGAAAGTAAAATTATGTAAGGAAAAGGCAAACCATCTTAAGCCTTTTTTTTTTCAGCCAAGAAACAACACTGAGACATGTTTAGTTCGTTTTTGCTAACTTACAGTGTTAGTCGGGAGTTATCTCTTTGGAGTTAATATTTTCATGTTTGGTTCGACTTTAAACTTGTAGGGAAGTCTTAAATTTTTTAAACAGTAAAAAATACGAATTGACATAAATAGCCTTCAAACAAGAGAAAGATGAGTAATAAATGAGTCATTAATGAGGGGTAATCGTGTCCACAACTCTTGGGAGATAACTTACATAAGCAAGGCAAGCAATAATTAGTGAAAAAACAAAAACAAGACAAGCATGAGCTGAAATAGCGGCTAAATTAAGAAAAGGAAAAGTACTAACAAAAGATTAGATTAAGCAATTGAAACTTAAACCCTCACAATCGGGCTATCAGCGATTAGATAATTACGCGGACATTGAGAAAGAAAATGCAAAAGAAGTAATAAAAATATTTTTTTTCTTATTACTATTAGGGTATATCCGAAGCATAGCCCATACGCATTTCAAACACGAAGAATGTAGAACCATAAGGGCGACGTCTTTAGCCAAGAGTTTTAAAGTTTTTTCATACTTCGAACTCAAAGGAAGCGCCTCCAACCAACAATTCTTAAGTTTTTCTACTCCCACGAGTCTCAAACTCGAGACAACCAATTAAACGATGAACGACTTGTAAACATTCATAAACATAATGAAATCAATACCAATTAGAGAATTACATGCGAACGCTCTTAGTCTCCCAAAACCATCAACACCTTATCGCCCTCATGAACCTCAAACATCGACACATTATTTGATGGTACAAGTGTTTTTTTATATGCTCGAGAAAGAACTTTTAAGCTTCCCACATTAATATCAATTTTCAACCTAAAGACAGTTCAAAAGACTAATTTTTCATAGATTACATAAATTAAGACACATTATTTGATGGTACACGTTATCTCCCACCTCTCCTAACCAAACAAGGCATACGATTGAAAGATCGTATCTCCCACCGTAACACTCGCTCTTCGGACTCTTCTTCAAAGCGATCGGCGATCGCACTCCATCTTCGTACTCTAATGGCGATGCCCTAGGAGATCGATTGCACTCCGTCTTCAAACCCTAGGCGATCGCACTTCTTTTTCAAGTTCCAGCTTGTTCGATCTTTCGGTCCATTCGAGAGGGCGCTCGAATCCTTTCCATTACATTCATTTAGGTGAGTTCGTTTTGCTTTTCTTCTACCTGTGGATGATGATTTGGTTTTGATATTTGTGCTAAAAATGATGTTTCGATGCGTTTTTGTTGTTGAATTTGAAGGTTGTATTCGTTTTTGCTTGATTCTCTCCAGTACAGATGAGAACCTATTCGACCTCTTATCTCTAATCTTTAATTAGGTTTCACAGATCGGATTTGGTTTTTGAGATTTGGAATGTTGTAGCTTATTTGCCTTCGAATGAATCATTTGTCAAATTTGGCATCTCTTGATCTTTCCCATAACGTAATGTTTGAGAATACTAAAGCAATAATTTTACCTCACAGATATATGAATCATTTGTCCAATTTTTGCGTGTTTAATTTAGTCTTTCTTGGATTTCTAATATTCATATGCATATGAGTTTCAATTCAAATATTCTGAAATGGTTATCTTAAAACGATGATAAAATTTCGTGAAAAAGTGTGTTTATGGGTGTTTTGATTTTATATCAATTCTAGTCTTATTGAATCAGCGAGAAAAATAGAGGATTAAACCATCAATAGCGGAGCTTGAACTTTAGTTAAATGAAATTTGTTTAGTGAAATCTAAGATTTAGCTTTAATTTTGTATACACTTGGTTTCCTCTTTGGTATAGAAGTCCTGCAAATTTTGGTCCCCAAGTCAATTGTTGGGAATTAATCTGTTGTAGATGACAACGTGAGCTACACCAACACAGAACCTGTAGAGGACTAGTTCAGAGTAATTGCCTCCATCATCGGATTTCAAACTACTCTTCGAGTACTGCGTACTGTTGTAGAACTCTTATTGCCTAAAGTCGGTCAATTATTAATCTTGATCTCAACCTCATCTCTTTATTTTAATTAATCTAGCAAGCACACTTGTGGATTGAAGAAGAAGCACGCTTGTGCCAATCTTCAAAAACAAAGGAGACATTCAAAGTTGCTCAAACTACCGGGGAATTAAACTCATGAGTCACACTATGAAATTGTGGGAGAGGATAATTGACAATAGGCTAAGGAGAGAAACAACAATATCAGAGAACCAATTTGGTTTCATGCCTGGGAGGTCAACTATGGAGGCGATTTTCCTTGTAAGACGATTGTTAGAAAAATATAGAGAAAAGAAAAAAGATCTTCATATGGTATTCGTAGATTTAGAAAAAGCATATGATAGGGTCCCTAGAGATGTTCTTTGGTGGGTTCTAGAAAGAAAAAGAGTGCACGCTAGATACATAGACACTATTAAAGATATGTACGATGGAGTAGTAACGAGTATAAAGACATTTGGAGGAGCTACAAAAGAATTTCCTATTACGATAGGACTACATCAAGGATCGGCTTTAAGCCCATATCTATTTACGTTAGTTATGGATGAATTAACTAGACATATTCAAGAGGATATACCATGGTGTATGCTATTTGCAGATGATATTGTCTTAGTGGATGAAACTAAAGATGGAGTGAATAGGAAATTAGAACTCTGGAGAAATACATTAGAATCTAAAGGCTTTAAGTTGAGTAGGACGAAAACGGAATACATGCACTGTGAATTTGGAAACACTAGACATCGAGATGACGGAGTGGTAAAATTAGGGGAAGTAGAAGTTCCTAGGGTAAACCACTTTAGATACCTAAGTTCAATCATACAAAATGATGGTAACATTGAAAATGATGTCACACATAGAATCCAAGCTGGATGGAAGAAATGGCGGAGTGCAACGGGGGTGATTTGTGATCGACATGTTCCTACCAAGTTAAAAGGAAAATTTTATAGGACCGCAATTAGGCCAGCTATGCTCTATGGAAGTGAATGTTGGGCGGTAAAGCAACAACAATTACATAAAGTGAATGTAGCAAAAAGAGGATGCTTAGGTGGATGTGTGGTAAAACTCGTAAAGATAGAATAAGAAATATAGAAATTCAAAGACAAGTAGGAGTAGCACCAATTGATACAAAGATTAGGGAAGGGCGGTTGCGATGGTTTGGTCACCTGCAAAGACGGCCTACAAATGCCCCAACTAGAAAACTTGACTCAATAGAAACTGTAGAAATTCGACGAGGTAGGGGTAGACCAAAGTTAACATGGGATGCATTAATTAAGAAAGATTTGAATGGTTTGCAAAGCTCACCATCAATTGCACTTAATCGAGCACAATGGAAAAGTTTGATCCATGTAGCCGACCCCAGTTAATTTGGGACTGAGGCTATGTTGTTGTTGTTGTAGCAAGCACACTTGTATTAGTCTTAAAGAATTTATTTATTTATTTTTATTTCTTTTTTTGAGGCCTGTTGAAGAATTAAGGTTTTTGTTTTTTGTTTTTACTTTACTTAAGTGGGATTGGGAGTCTAACTCACGACCTCCCTAAAACTTTGCGTTTTGGCAAGTGATGCTTTTGCCATCTCACCAGAGATGCTTTGGTTGTTGAAGAATTCAATTAAGTAAACCTTTCACTAAATAAAAACATCGAAAACCAAATCAAATTATACTTATGTTTTAATTAAAGAAATTATGCAAGTCCAATGTCATTGGCGAATCAGGTGTATAGTAATAGTCGGTATTTATGTTAATAAAATAATACAACCAATAAAAAAAAACTAATTAGAGTGAAGGTCCACGTTTTAGGATCAATAAGGCCCATAATTAAGTGATTAGAACTTTTCTCAACACAAAGAAATGAATAATTACAATTAAAATAATAAATTAAACTAATAGTGATATCCAAAATTTACTATTTTCCTTGAAACATTTTTCTTTTCCATCCAATCAAACATTGCCTAAATTTCAAACTTAATAAAAAAAAGCAAAACACTTCACTCCTCTCACACCAAATCGTTCCGTCTCTCTCGCCAAATCTCTCTCTCTCTCTCTATCTCTCTCGCTCTCGCTCTCTCACCCTCACCCATCTGGTATAGTGCTACTCTCACAGATCCTCCTCTCACCAAATCTTTAGTATCGTTGCTTCTCTCTCAGCGGATGCTCTTCTCACCAAATCTCTCTCCCCCCCTCTCTCTCTCTGATATCGTCCTCGATCTCACAGTCACTCCTCACATATTGCATCTACCGTAAATCTATCCAAATCAACCATTCCCTTGCTTGTTATTGGTGATCTTGTGACAACAATTCTGACTTCTGCCCATCACAAAACACCTTTCAGGTACATACATGTTCATCTCCCTTTCTTTTCTTTTATCTCATACTTCATTCTTTATTGTTGTGTTGGGTTTCTTTTCTTTCTCAGAATTCATCAATCTATTAGGTTTTCTAAAATTAATTATGAGTTGGGCTGATTTTTTCCCCAGTATAATTCATGTTTGACATTGCTGAGATTCCACAACTTTTCCACTTGGTTTTGGGGATTCTTTCTAATTTTATTTTAGAAAGACCATAAAAATTTTACTTCTTGTGTTTTGGGGGAACTTGTGCCCTTCCAGAAGTAAGCATATGACCTCAGTTGTCTTTTTTTTGTTTTACTGCTCTCTGAGCGTTCTGCAATCTCATTCTAAATTTTGGATTAGTGGGTTAAGTAGGTGTTTCAGTTCCTTTAATGGTAGTTGGTTAAAATTATGGGTCTTTCGTAGTTTTTGACACTAGAGGGAGTATGAAAAGCTTTTTTTATTTAGTGTGTTCGACTGTTCCTAATCTTTCTTATGCAATTGATAATCTATTTACACAGTGATTTCTATCAATTGTTCTTCCCTAAAATGTAGGGAGCTTGTGTTCTTGTTGTTTTTTTTTTTTTTTTTGTGAAAAGCAAGGTTTTGTTATTGGGTTTTTTGACCGTTTCGTTTATGATCCTGAACCCCACCATTGGACCGCATATTTCGCTTATGATCCAAAAGGCAAGATTTTGACTTCTCTAATCGTTATAATTGACTATCTGACATTCCAATTAATAACTTGGCTTCATAAAATATCCATAATAAAAAACATATTATTTCACTTATAATTAATTAATATTGTATATTTGACATTTCTTGTCATCGAGATATTTACATTTCTAGAAAAATATTTTTTAGTCATTTGATGCTAATCTAAGTGGTGTTTATTAGGAGAGAGATAACTCGAGGGACATTTTGGTGTCCTATGTTTACTTGGATGAAAGTAAAAAAGTGCATAGGCATTCTCAACCTACATGATAATGTAATACTCCAGTGGCATAACGTTGTTCTTGTCCATTTATAAATTGCAATGTTATATGCCGTATTTGTTCATCTCTTTGATTGGTTTTTTTGGTTGCGGGTTTTTGATTTGCTATGCTTCTGTTTGTGTTATATGCCCTTTTTGTTTGTAAATTGGAAAATTCACAACCCTATTCAATTACGTCTTTCTTTTATGGTACATCTGTTTTCAATTATGGGTTAATTTGTTTCAATCCTACATTTAGATTTATGCCTTCTTTATCTTTAAAGCGTGTGATTCCTGTTTGGGGGCTACCACATTAGTTATATTTCATGAGCATTAGGTCCTGTTGGACACTCAAATCTCATGATCTTCACTCAATGAGCCGGCCCATTGACAACCTGAACCAATTCACCAAAACCTTTTTTTTTTTCTCTCACGTTCAGTTAATGTCGCAATCAAGGTTCGAAACTTCGACTTCTTCCTATGACTTCGCTCACTTAAAATTCAGAATTAATTCGAGGAAGTTAACTTCGACGATGGAAGTTTGCTAAAAATTGGTCGGCGTATGGAAGTTTACGGAATTTCATTTTAAAGTTAGAAAACTCAAGTTTCTTCGTAGAGATGGTAGGAATATACTTAATCATACAACAGTAATGCATAAATATGGTTTTATCAACTTCCATCAAAGTTTTCGAAGTTTTTGTCGAAGTTTCAGTCGAAGTTTATTGAACTTCCACGAAACATAACAATTTTACTTCATGTTTTATGAACTTCCATCGAAGTTTTCGAAGTTCGGTCGAAGTTAGCCAAAGTTGAGTTGAAGTTTTGCAATTTTTCAACTGCCCTTGAACTTCGCTTCGCTCACCTCAACATCGACAAGCTTCGCCCGAACTTCGGCGAAGTTTGTCGATTTTTTAAACCATGGTCGCGATATCTCCTGCGAAGATGTGTTAGAACTGCTAAATTTCAGTTCAAGTCTTCTATTGAGGAGCAAACATTTCAATCCTAGGAAGAACCTTGGTTTCATTGATTGATGTATAATTAGAGTTACATGTTTGTCATGTAATTAGTTAGTATATAGGTTTGGTTTGCTTGTTGGAGTATCATTTTTTGAAGTATTCTACAAATTACTAGTGTGGATTTTTTTGTTGGTTTGTGGATCAAGGATAACTAAAGTTGCTTATAGTTGTTGGCCTTGACATTGATAAAGGTAGCAAACCTATACCTTTTTTGATGTTTTCAATAGGAGTATCGTTCTATTGATGCATTGATACCAAAAATAACAAATTAAATAAAAATAACAAGATATGTGATTATTATAATATATGTGAAGTTACATCACAATTTACTTATGTTTTGTTTAAGTATAGATTATATATAAGAAAATAGGCGACTGATCCTCATAAAGTAACTAATTGATCCAATATTCTAGTGAAACATGTTTCTTATCGACAAACAATTGTTAGCCATCTCAAGATGAAGTAGCCGACTCTTTTAAAAGTTGTAGTGGTGGAATCTTCTTAATCATTGAAGTTGTTATCTTTTTTAAAAAATGTAAATTAGTCTCCTCGAGTATCTGCAATCATTTAATCCATAATACAGTTATTTAGACTATTGGAGTGCAGCTAGAAAACTTAATTCACTAATTTGCTATGAGCTTTCATTATAGTGAATCGCATTCAACTTAACTAAGTAGTTGTGGAGGAGACTCATATTTTTATTTGAACTTTTTCTTACCTTTGTTAAGTAGGACAATTATCTTTGTCGAGCGTAGCATGAAAGTCATTCGAATCGCTCATACTAAGCATGTATACTACAAACCTTCTCTAAGCAATTAGTTTGACTAGATTAGGTAATTTTCAAAGGGTCCCACACCATCAAATGATTAAAACCACTACTTTATATTTCCGTGAATAAGAAAAATCTTCTTATTAGATCAATTAATAATTGCCTGGCTTTAATAAGTCAATAGTGTAGCATCTAACCACTCGGTTTGTGTTAGATTCTAACAAATGCTTTCACATAACTGATCGTCAAATTAAGCAAAGTAACTTTCTAAACAATATTAATCATAAATGCAATTTAGACAATTCTTCTTTTAAACACTTAGAGTGCTCAAAAGATACACAACAAATCTAGGATTCTAGATTCATAGAAGAATCAAGTTCTAAGGGAAACTAAACCATTCAAGCATCTCTTAATTACAACAACAACAAAATAGCCTCAGTCCCAAATTAATTAGGGTCGGCTACATGGATTAAACTTTTCCATTGTGCTCGATTAAGTGCAATTGATGGGTAGCTTATCAGACCATTCAAATCCCATGTATTTGATCCATTTCATGAAAAGTGATATGTTTTACGCGGGCTGTCAACCTATCGCAACCCTCCTCCATTTTTCAAGAACGGAAAATGGGCTTGGGGCCTCCCTCTCCCACTTTTTGGGTATGAAAAATGGGTTTGAGACCACCCTTACGCATATTTCGGTATGAAAAATGGGCGTTAGAGTCCTCTTCCTTTATCCGGACTTGGGACCGGCTATGTAGCGCACATAGTGTTCAAGCATCCCTTCATTAAAGAACATAAATCAATCTATTCAATATTTTTGAGTCATGAAATCTACTTAATTCATTCTTTCAAGATTCAACTTAGTCAAAAGTCAACTTTTCTTCTAGGTATTTCATCAACCATTTGATATACAACAACAACAACAACATAGCCTCAGTCCCAAATTAACTGGGGTCGGCTACATGGATCAAACTTTTCCATTGTGCTCGATTAAGTGCAATTGATGGTGAGCTTTGCAAACCATTCAAATCTCTCTTAATTAATGCATCCCATGTTAACTTTGGTCTACCCCTACCTCGTCGAATTTCTACAGTTTCTATTGAGTCAAGTTTTCTAGTTGGGGCATTTGTAGGCCGTCTTTGCAGGTGACCAAACCATCGCAACCGCCCTTCCCTAATCTTTGTATCAATTGGCGCTACTCCTACTTGTCTTTGAATTTCTATATTTCTTATTCTATCTTTACGAGTTTTACCACACCTCCACCTAAGCATCCTCATTTCGCTACATTCACTTTATGTAATTGTTGTTGCTTTTTACCGCCCAACATTCACTTCCATAGAGCATAGCTGGCCTAATTGCGGTCTTATAAAATTTTTCTTTTAACTTAGTGGGAACATGTCGATCACAAATCACCCCGTTGCACTCGCCATTTCTTCCATCCAAACTTGGATTCTATGTGTGACATCATTTTCAATGTTACCATCATTTTGTATGATTGAACCTAGGTATCTAAAGTGGTTTACCCTAGGAACTTCTACTTCCCCTAATTTTACCACTCCGTCATCTCGATGTCTAGTGTTTCCAAACTCACAGTGCATGTATTCAGTTTTCGTCCTACTCAACTTAAAGCCTTTAGATTCTAATGTATTTCTCTAGAGTTCTAATTTCCTATTCACTCCATCTTTAGTTTCATCCACTAAGACAATATCATCTACAAATAGCATACACCATGGTACATCCTCTTGAATATGTCTAGTTAAATCATCCATAACTAAAGTAAATAGATATGGGCTTAAAGCCGATCCTTGATGTAGTCCTATCGTAATGGGAAATTCTTTTGTAGCTCCTCCAAATGTCTTTATACTCGTTACCTCCATCGTATATATCTTTAATAGTGTCTATGTATCTAGCGTGCACTCTTTTTCTTTCTAGAACCCACCAAAGAACATCTCTAGGGACCCTATCATATGCTTTTTCTAAATCTACGAATACCATATGAAGATCTTTTTTCTTTTCTCTATATTTTTCTAACAATCGTCTTACAAGGAAAATCGCCTCCATAGTTGACCTCCCAGGCATGAAACCAAATTGGTTCTCTGATATTGTTGTTTCTCTCCTTAGCCTATTGTCAATTATCCTCTCCCACAGTTTCATAGTGTGACTCATGAGTTTAATTCCCGGTAGTTTGAGCAACTTTGAATGTCTCCTTTGTTTTTGAAGATTGGCACAAGCGTGCTTTTTCTCCAATCCATTGGCATCCGTTTTGATTTTAAAATTTTATTGAAAAGCTTTGTCAACCAAGTCAATCCGATTTCTCCTAAGCATTTCCAAACCTCTATGGGTATTTCATCGGGCCACATGCTTTCCCTATTTTCATTCTTTTCAATGCCTCTTTAACTTCTACAATTCTAATATTGCGTGTATAGTTTACATTTCTTTCTTGGTGTGGGTTTTCATCTATTATAGCATCAACTTGGCCATCATTAAATAAACTATCGAAGTAACTTCTCCATCTCTCCTTAATATCCTCCTCGCGCGTTAAAACATTTTGATTTTCGTCCTTAATACATCTTACATGACTTAGGTCTTGTTTCTTTTTATCTCTTAATTTGGCTAGCCTATATATATATTTTTCGCCATCTCTATTACCTAACTTTGTATATAAATCTTCCATGAAATTTGTTTTAGCTTGACTAACTACTTTTTTAGCTTGTTTTCTAGCTTCTCTATATTGATTGTACGCATCTTCATCTTGGCACTTAGGTATTTTCCTATACATATCTCTTTTAGTCTTAATTGCTCGTTGGACATACTCGTTCCACCACCATGTTTCCTTCTTTGGAGGTCCCAAGCCCTTAGATATACCTAATATGTTTGATCCCACCCTCCTTATGCAACTACTCATTTCTAGCCACATTGTATTAGCATCTAAGTCAAGATTCCAAACATTTTCCTTTAGTAGTTTTTCTCTAAACTCTACTTGTTTACTATGTTTTAGGTTCCACCACTTTATTCTAGGGTCGCTAACTCTTTTATTCATATTTTTCCGTTGTGTTAGCTTAATATCAAGTACTACTAACTTATGTTGGGTAGTAAGTGCTTCACCAGGTATTACTTTGCAGTCTCTACATAGTTTTCTACATATTGAAATTTGAAAGCCTCATTTAAGTTCATTAGACTCAATTAAGTAACTTCAGAATTGCTCAAAATCCACCGAAACCAACAATTTAAGCTTCAATGAATGAAAGCCAGTCCTCTTGAAATCAACTTGTAGATATGTGTTTCAATAAGCCAAGACTTTAGTATCTAACATTTTTTTTTTATAAGATAATGGCTCCCTTCAGATTTGAGCAGAGCAAATAACACTTCCCTTTGGGGAATTTCTTCAAACATTAAAGTTGCCACTTCCCTACAGATTCCAATACATCCATGGTGTGTTCGGTTAGGTTGATAAGGTTGTCTTGATAGGGTTGGATTGGATTACATAGCTATGGATTATGGGTAATCCAAAGTTGGAGACTTGTTCGATTGACATGATAGGATTTGAAGTGGTTTCATGAAAATGACGATTTTACCCCTCATATAAAAACCCCACAACAACTGTTGCATCGTCCTCACTCTTCAGCCTAGAGACTGAAACCCAAAATGTCAACACACACACACACACACACACACACACACTCCATGCTCCACACTCCATTAACTCAAAATTTGTTGTGCCTCATTTCGTATTGCGGTCGTTTGGAGACCATGTTTTCTTCACCTTCACTACTTTCTCACCTTCTCCTCCCTCTCCATGCCCAATCTCAAACCTTCCAGATGACCACCGCAAAACCCACACATCCCTCTCTACTCTCCAAATGTAAATCCATTGAAACGCTCAAACAAATTCAATCTCAATTCATCAAGTTCGGCCTCCACAACACCACGTTTGCTGACGCAAGAAAGCTGTTTGATGAAATGACTTACGGAGATGAAAAGGGAAATTGGGTTTTAAGAGAGAGAGAGAGAGAGCTGTGATTGTGTTGTTGTTGTTCTTCGTTGAAGGGGTAGAGAGAGAGAGTAGTGTCTGTGAAAAAGGAGGAATATTGACTGAATTGGTGATGGACTAACTAATGAGAGGGTAAGGCTCCACTTAATTTAGTCTATAGTTTGTGTGATTAACTAATCCGTTGTATTATCTAATCATGCAAAGCGAACAACGGATTACATCTAATCCAATGGATTTGCTAAACAGTCATGTGAACCGAACACACCTTAAGCCTTAGAATCATCAATGGACTTGGCTAAGCAAAAAAAAAATCCAAATTAAAACACTAATCATTGTAAGTTTTAATACACGTTTACCAAATTTACAAATATGATTTCCATTGACACATGTAAACCAAATCGAGGTTTGATAGAAGTTATGCCTAAGAGGTTGAAGTAGAGAGTTGTCCATCAACAACTCTTGACTCCCCTCTCAAATGAGGCCTTCTATCCATTGCTTTTCTTGTGTCTTTGCAACATTTCATGCACCCCCTCTCTCTTTGCCTTGCGATATCTTTCGTGACCTCCCTCTCGACTTTCTTCTCGTGTTCCTATTTTTAGACGAGGGAGGGAAAAAGAGAGGGCTAGCGTTCAAAATGAATGTGAGATAGTGAATAACTAGGGCATATTTTCCTCACTTTTTTACTAGTTTCGGGATACGTGCTACGCAAGTTTGAACCCGCTTGATGCACTCGCAGGAAGTCAATTTTAACACTTTTTTCGAGAAGATATATTTTTACACTATTTTTTTTTAAAGCAACACTATATTCTTAATAAAAAATGTAACTGAGTGTATTAAAAAATGTAACAAGTTAAAGTATATTTATTATTCCAAAATAAATTAGTAGCATTTTACCTAAGAATTAAAAAAGAAATTTATAGCGTTGATACAAAAAATTGAAAGAGATGTACATCTCATTTTTTAAAAGTCTTTCTTGTTTGTCCTCACAAAAAAATAAAACAAGAAAAACACAAACGTTAATGTGTTATAATAGTATTACATTTGAGAATTAGAAACAATATTAATACATATTATCGGCGGTTATACTGCTCATAACCTCTGCCTATTGTGCTTGAGCTATCAAAACCAAAGTGAATGGTAAGAGGTACATTGGAAGAATCTCCAATATCAAATTTCACTGAACCAACCTTCCATTATGAGGTTGTATGAGGATATTGAAATATATCTCGCTATCGCCATCAAACTAAAAATTCGATGTTAATCTACTAAAAAGGCAAAGTTGGGGAGGCATCAAGTTCCACTCATGTTATCACTTTTATTGAGCAACAAGAATTGGTTGACAAATAAAAAGTTTGCTTATGATGATAAAAACATATGTATGTACCAGCAAGCAAAGGAAATATACCTCAATGCTTATAAGAATTTTCAAAACTACTTAAGATGAAGCTTATCAACCAAATTTTCACAGAGCTAAATCCATACACCAAAACTTGACCTATATTAACCAATTTTTGCAACTATCGCGAAACCCCAAAAATTGGCCCAAAAAAAAAAAAATCAAACCAACCCAATCAACCTAATTTTATGGACTTTCTTTGTTTTGCCTCTATGAGTCTTTATTTTATTCAAAAAAGTGGTATTAGTCCATATTGTTGGTTTGACGTCGAGTCTAATTGAGCTTAGAAATGAGGATGAGTTTTTAGTAGTCTAAGCTACCTAAATAAATTATAAACGAGGCTAAATGAAATGCGTTATACTTACTAGTCATTGAGGCACGTGCTCCGCACATGAGGCGAAGATATTTTTCGCGGCATATGTATTGTCACTAAAACTAAACATTTCACCTCCTTTTGCTTGGGTTTGGTACTGGTCGCAATGCATTGTCATTAAACTAAACTTTTTTCGCAAAAAAGTTACAAATTAAATTCGATCTCTGCTCACAATGAAATGCTACTTTACCATCAAATATAGGAAAGAAGATATACATAGTTGAGCATCTATATTATCACATTTTTAATACCAAAGTCCTTATAGAATACAAACTGGCCCTTAAGGAAAAGTCATGAAACAACTTGCACGATCAACCTTAGCCCAAAAAAATAGAAAACACACCATAATGCACATTCAGCCGTTAATACACCTACAATTTATATGATCATCTTTTCGATCTAACAAGTCCACATGCCCACTCATGGCTCTATCCACAAAAATGATTGATGAAGAATATCCTCTTTTCATCGCCTAAACCTTCTAAGTCGTAAAGCCTCTCGCTCTAGCTTGTTAATCTCCTAGGCAACAACACAGATGCAAAAGCAAGGTGTTAGAAATGACTCAATTGAGACGAAAATTATTCAAAGATGCGCTGCAAGAGATCCATTGAGAATATTTCTCTATGATTCTCTTTAACCAATATATTCAATATTTTGGTTAAATATCAATTCATAACATTTTTGAATGCAAACAGAACACACACATGCCGTGAAGTTGTGCTTCTTAAAATCTCGTATTGATATTTTATATATACAAAAAAATAAGAGTACAATACAAAAGTAAGAAACAAAATTGCATGTGTAGCCCCCTTTCCCTAAACATGCAACAATACATCCTTCATACCAAAATAGAAATGTCCCAAAATTAACCCAAAATCAAGGTTTAAAAAATCAACAAACTTCGCCGAAGTTCGGGCGAAGTTTGTCGATTTCGAGGTGAGCGAAGCGAAGTTCAGAGGCAGTAGAAAATTGCAAAAATTCGACTCAACTTCGGCTAACTTCGACCAAACTTCGAAAACATCGATGGAAGTTAGTAAAACAACAACAACAACAACAACATAGCCCCAGTCCCAAATTAATTGGGGTCGACTACATGGATCAAACTTTTCCATCGTACTCGATTAAGTGCAATTGATGGTGAGCAAACTTCGACTAAAACTTTGCATATGATAGAAATATATTTAAAATTCGGAATATCCTCCAGTGACATGAGTTTTATGCATTGTTGTATGATTAAGTATATTTCTAGCTTCTCTACAAAGAAACTTGAGTTTTTTAGCATTTAAAGTAAAATTCTGTAAATTTTTGTACACCTGTGAATTTTTGTCAAACTTCTATCGTGAAAGTTAATTTCCTCGAATTAATTTTGAATTTTAAGTGAGTGAAGTTATATGCAAAGTTGAAGTTTCGAATCTTGCCCCAAAATCAGGAGTGCTCTACAACTGCCCACCCAAAAGTTGGGAACCAAAAACATTCACGCCATGCCTAAACAGAGCCGCACTTTGTGTCATCAAATTCCAAAGTAGGTGCCAAAGAATTCACACGCATGATTTTTCTTTTCTTTCGGTAAAGCACACGAATTATTTTTCAAGACACAGGATCAGTAGCACAACCTTAGATCGGACAGAAAAAAGAGGGGGGAGTAACATTGATGTCTTAAGAGACCAACGCCCTAAACATCTTCAAGGCAATGTTCGCCAAAGTGCCTTGTTGGGTTCCTGCAATGCCATTTCAACACAGAGAGATAAGTCTTCCCTTATTCACAAAACACCAATCAACCAAATAGCAAGAATGGGCATTAGTCTCTCTTGCTTTGCGGCTATTTTGTGATTAATTGGTTGTTTACATATATCAAGAAACTAATTGAGAAATGCAACAATTTAATGACACGTAAAATTATGGAACAAAAGATGGAGATCGATGGTGTTGCAGAGACCATGATGCATTTGAAAGAGCAAGTACCTCCTGTCACACCCCCAATAACGAGACCCGAATAGGCTGGGCTAGGCAGCTGGTAACCTAGCAAATGACCGAGTTTCGGAGGACTCGGGTGGTTCCATGGAGGTTAGATGCTGAATCTCGGAGGATTGCAGCATGGCATGCGGTGATGCGCGTGTGCAGTTGGGAAATTGCATGCGGCAGCGTGATGGGCGTGAGTAAGGCAGCGTGTGGTGCGCGCCTAGGCGCGGGCCTAGGCGCAGCGCACAAGCAGTACCGAGGCGCAACACGGCCGTGCCTTAGCGCAAGGCGTATTAGCGCGGAGTGCGGGCACGAGCGCAGGAGGCAAGCACGCAGCGCGGAGCGCAGGCACGCAGGGGCGTGAGATGCGGGCGAGCACTTGGCGCGATCATGCCTTAGCGCGAGGCGCATTAGTGCGGAGCGCGGCGCGAGCGCGAGCGCGAGACGCGGACGTGCGCGCGCACGGGCGAGCGCGCATGGACGCGCGCGGACGGATGCATGGGTGTGCGCTTGGACGAGCACGCATATACGCGCATGGGCGTGCGCGCGAGCGAGCGCGCATGGGCGTGCGCGCGAGCGAGCGCGCATGGGCGCGTGCACATGGACGAGCGTGAGCGTGATTTTCCTTGGCACGACGCCTTGGCACACCTTGGCACACCTAGGCGCGAGGCTCAGGCAGACTTAGGTAAGTTCCTTGGCACGGACAGGTTACCTTGGCGGATTCCTTGGCACGGTTGCGCCTTAGGCACGAGAAAGGCTTGGGCAAGGCATGCCTTAGCCAGAGTTGACAAATCTTGACCTGGGCGTTGACCCTGGTCAAAGTACGCTTGGTCTCATTTTGGGATGTTTCCTATTGGAGTGGAGTAAACGGCTTAACATCTACTATAAGGGGAGGTGGTCTCTCCTAGGGGTGGTGTGTGCACGGTAGCAAGATGGTCTCTCGAGCATGCCTTGGGCACCATGCCAAGGCAAGTCCCTCCAGCCCATGCTCCGACCACCCCGAGCCGGTGTGACTCGACCGAGCCCCGGCTAGCACCGACGCGCCTGGGCGGACCTAGGCACGGTTAAGCAGTCCCTGTCCTTTCAAGAAACATGGACCACGAGGCGTGGGGAGACCAAGTGGTAGCGGTTACAGGTAGTAGCGGTTACAAGGGAGAGCGGTTGCGGAACTGCTCATTAATTACCTTGATCATGGGCATGATCAAAGCTGTCCCGAGATTGTGGGCGGTTGAAACCTAGTGGCGGCATGGAAGGCGGGCAGTTAGGTAACTGTCGCGCCCACTAAGGGAGTGGTGTTTAATGTAGTCTTAATTGGTTTTGTAACTGCCGACTGGTTGGGCTATAAAGCCAGAGGCAGGGATGCTTGAGAGGGCATCCGGGAGAGGCATGTACAACGGGATATCAGTTGTAATTCCATAGAGAGCTAATAAACATTTCCTTGTTGCCCATTGCATTGTTGTTGCTAGTGCTTGCTGTGTGTTGTTCTTCCGCATTGAGTATTGGTTGTGCTGAACTAGGGCGGTCCCTAGGCATCACAGGGTTGGGTTGAGTGTGAAAAATTCCTAGTGAAAAACCCCTCTTCAGTTGACCCCGTGACAATTGGTATCAGAGCCTCGGATTGGAGGTAATTGATCTCGGTTGGAGACGATTGGTGTCAAAGACAACTCTCCGAACGTGACAATTGTTGCCAGAGACACATTCGGAGACGATGGCGACAAGAGCAACAAGCGATCTAAGTGAGAGGGTAGCTCACTTAGAACAACAGTTGGCAACGATGTCTATTCCGGAGGAACAGGTAGAGTCTTCAACAACGTCGGAGCGTATTGAAGGCTTGGAAAGGTTGGTGGCGTCGCTGGTGGCCAGGGAGGGGTCACAAGCAACCACGATGGCTTTGTGGGACACGAGATTTGATGAGCTTGAAGCGTATGTGCGTTCTATGGTAGAGCACACCACCGATATACTTGCGGAGATGGCAATGGAGGTGAAGCTGCTTAAGCGAGCCGTGGGCGGATCCTCGGAGGTGGCCGTTGCGGTTAAATCTCGAACCAAGGTACCGGAGCCAAAGAAATTCTCTGGGAAGCGGAGCGCTAAAGAGCTTGAGAATCTTCTTTGGGACATGGAGCAGTATTTCGTTACTACTGGCACGGAGGAGGGCAAAAGGGTCACCCTGACCTCTATGTATCTCGAGGGAGATGCAAAGCTTTGGTGGCGAACCAGAGTTGACAACGATGTAGCTGCTGGTCGACCAAAGATTGAGACGTGGGAAGTGCTGAAACGGGAAGTGAAGGACCAATTCCTACCCACGAATGCGGCTTGGCAAGCGCGGGAGGCGTTACGCCAGTTGAAGCAGAAAGGGACGGTCAGAGAATATGTGAAGGAGTTCTCTTCCTTACTGCTTGACATTAAGAACATGTCCGGGGAGGACAAATTGTTCAATTTCACTGCAGGTTTGCAAGGATGGGCGCAATCGGAGTTGCGACGGCAAGGCGTGAAGGACTTGCAGAATGCAATTGCAGTGGCGGATAGTCTGGTTGATTACAAAACCAGCGGCACTTCTTTTGAATCGAAAGAAAAGAAGTACAAGGAGAAGGATCGAACGGGTAGATCCAAGAAGGAGGAGGAGTCTTCTTCAAATGTTGATGCTAGTGCCAAAGCATCAAAGGGGAAACGGGGCTGTTTCATATGTGACGGTCCCCATTTGACAAAGGATTGCCCAAAAAGAGAGAAGCTAAATGCGATTGTGGCGGACGAACAAGAGGTTCGAATGAATCCATTGCAATTGCTCAACACGGTCCAGGTGCAAAAGGCCGTGGGATCAGTAGGGCTGATGTTCGTGGAAGCTCAAGTCAACCACCGGACGGTGAAGGTGTTGATTGATACAGGGGCCACACACTCGATGATAGCAGTAGACCTGGCTCGGAAGCTTGGTTTGAAGCTTGCGGAGAGTGCAAGCATGGTGAAGGCAGTCAACTCCGAACCAAAGAAGGCTGCGGGTATAGCCTTGGACGTGGATATTCGGATTGGTGCTTGGGATGGCAAGGTAAACTTGGTTGCTGTTCCGTTGGACGATTTTGAGATCATTGCAGGAAATGATTTCTTGGTGGCCGGGAGAGTCGCCGTGATTCCATCACTTCATGGCTTGTTGATCATGGATGAGAAGAAGCCGTGCTTTGTTCTAGCGATGCGAGGCAGCGGCAAAGGCAATGCACCAAGGCTGGTGGCATTGCAAGTACGTGATCAGATGGAGGTATGTTGCTCTGGTGGGCAACAGTCTGGTGGACAGACGGAGGAGTGTTGCTTCGGTGGGCAACAATCTGTTGAGCGGACAGAGTTGGAGCGTTCGATGAGGGCATCGAACAATTCGGCGGGGGGATGTTTGTCACACCCCCAATAACGAGACCCGAATAGGCTGGGCTGGGCAGCTGGTAACCTAGCAAATGACCGAGTTTCGGAGGACTCGGGTGGTTCCATGGAGGTTAGATGCTGAATTTCGGAGGATTGCAGCATGGCATGCGGTGATGCGCGTGTGCAGTTGGGAAATTGCATGCGGCAGCGTGATGGGCGTGAGTAAGGCAGCGTGTGGTGCGCGCCTAGGCGCAGCGCACAAGCAGTACCGAGGCGCAACACGGTCGTGCCTTAGCGCAAGGCGTATTAGCGCGGAGTGCGGGCACGAGCGCAGGAGGCAAGCACGCAGCGCGGAGCGCAGGCACGCGTGGGCGTGTGATGCGGGCGAGCACTTGGCGCATGGCGCGATCATGCCTTAGCGCGAGGCGCATTAGCGCGGGCACGAGCGCGAGACGCGGACGAGCGCGCATGGACGCGCGCGGACGGATGCATGGGTGTGCGCTTGGACGAGCACGCATATACGCGCATGGGCGTGCGCGCGAGCGAGCGCGCATGGGCGCGTGCACATGGACGAGCGTGAGCGTGATTTTCCTTGGCACGACGCCTTGGCACACCTTGGCACACCTAGGCGCGAGGCTCGGGCAGACTTAGGTAAGTTCCTTGGCACGGTTGTGCCTTAGGCACGAGAAAGGCTTGGGCAAGGCATGCCTTAGCCAGAGTTGACAAATCTTGACCTGGGCGTTGACCCTGGTCAAAGTACGCTTGGTCTCTTTTTGGGATGTTTCCTATTGGAGTGGAGTAAATGGCTTAACATCTACTATAAGGGGAGGTGGTCTCTCCTAGGGGTGGTGTGTGCACGGTAGCAAGATGGTCCCTCGAGCATGCCTTGGGCACCATGCCAAGGCAAGTCCCTCGAGCCCATGCTCCGACCACCCCGAGCCGGTGTGACTCAACTGAGCCCCGACTAGCACCGACGCGCCTGGGTGGACCTAGGCACGGTTAAGCAGTCCCTGTCCCTTCAAGAAACATGGACCACGAGGCGTGGGGAGACCAAGTGGTAGCGGTTACAGGTAGTAGCGGTTACAAGGGAGAGCGGTTACGGAACTGCTCATTAATTACCTTGATCATGGGCATGATCAAAGCTGTCCCGAGATTGTGGGCGGTTGAAACCTAGTGGCGGCATGGAAGGCGGGCAGTTAGGTAACTGTCGCGCCCACTAAGGGAGTGGTGTTTAATGTAGTCTTAATTGGTTTTGTAACTGCCGACTGGTTGGGCTATAAAGCCAGAGGCAGGGATGCTTGAGAGGGGCATCCGGGAGAGGCATGTACAACGGGATATCAGTTGTAATTCCATAGAGAGCTAATAAACATTTCCTTGTTGCCCATTGCATTGTTGTTGCTAGTGCTTGCTTTGTGTTGTTCTTCCGCATTGAGTATTGGTTGTGCTGAACTAGGGCGGTCCCTAGGCATCACAGGGTTGGGTTGAGTGTGAAAAATTCCTAGTGAAAAACCCCTCTTCAATTGACCCTGTGACACCATGCGACTTTCTTCCATTGATTGAACAAAATTAGGGGTTGAACAAAATCGTCTTGCCTTTTTTTTCGGTCTTGAGTTATATTGCAGTTTCGAGATTAGTATTGTTTAGATAGCATTCTTTTCAATTTCATAACTGACTTGCGTTTTGAGTGAGGGAAAGAATAGAGTGGAAGAGAGAAAAGTTAGGAGGGAGGAAAATGAGAGGGGGACACGTGTGATGAGAGAGAGATAGTGGTGGATAGACGTTATGGTATGTTCGGTTGTCTTGATAGGGTCGGATTAGCAAACACTAGATTACATAGCTATGGATTAGGGGTAATCCGAAGTCGGAGACTTGTTCGGTTGACATGATAGGATTTTACGTGATTTCATGAAAATGAAGATTTTACCCCTCCCATATAAAACCTCCACAACCGTCCTCACATCCTCATGATTCGGTTGCACCGTCCTCATTGTCCTCACACCCCCAATTCGAAAGCCCCAAAATCGAACTCGATCGATTGTGTTTCACCCAAATCAATGCAACCCCAACGATGATAAAGAATAAGAAGAGATCAAACATTGTAATAGTTAAGAATGGTGGAAGAGAATTTAAGGAAGAAGAGCAAAGAGAGATCGAGTAGGAGATGAGGTCGGGGGAATGCTGGTGTAGAAGCGTTTCTCCAAGCAAGGAAGAACAGAGAGAGAGAGAGAGAGAGAGAGAGAGAGAGAGAGAGAGAGAGAGTTTGTGGAGAACGTTTTTGATTTTTTCTATTTTTGTTGTTCGTGATTGTCTTCGTTGTTGTTCTTTGTTGGGGGGTTATAGAGAGAGAGAGAGAGAAAGAGAGTAGTGTTTGTGAAAAGGGAGGGGCAGAGGAGGATTATTGAGTAAAGAAGTTGAACTTGATGATGGACTAACTAAGGAAAGGGTAAGGGGCCACTTAGTTTAGTCCATAGTTAGTGTGATTAGCTAATCCATTGCATTATCTAATCATGCGAAGTGAACAACGGATTACATCTAATCCAATGGATTAGCTAAGCAGTCATGCGAACCGAACACACCATTAGAATCTGAGAGAAGTGAAAAAGAAAAGTTTGCTTTTATTTTTTTCAAAAGTATCCATGTTAGTAGTTTTCTTTAACCAATGAAAATATAGAACTTGAGGGCATTTGTAGTATAAATCGCAATATTTTGTTTTGTTAATTGAACCTAAGGGGGATTGTCATTATATACAGTATATATACGCTTGTAGAGACTTGAGAAAGACCCATTAGGAACTTCTTGGGATTAAGGAAGTTTGAATAGGATAGCAGTGTTTCGAGGTAAGTGGTGGTTGCTTTATCTTTAATCATGCCTTGGTATTAGATGTGATAGGATTCATGATAGCAACTTGTTACTACTTGTTTGGAATCTATCTTGTTGATCTTCAATTACTATTTCATATCTTGTCCCTTTTTGAGCTCTCTATTATATGAATGCCTGTGGAACTTATATGGTTGGATGTTGAATGTATGCTTATACTATTCGAATTGAAGGACCGGCGGCCTTCGGTGCCTTCCTCCATGATTAATATGATTCCTTGTCTACTGGGCTCACATACATTAGCAGTAGGATGATTGTCATGTTTCTTTGTTGTTGTGCTAGATTCATGTGGCCTCATGCGTTCTAGGAAATGGCGGTGGGATTCATGGGTTGGTTTATATCTAGTTTCAACTTCTTTTGATTCTATGGCATTCCATGGTCTTCATTCACTTTTGTTGATGTTATCATGGTTAGGCAAAGTTTACTTATCTTGCATTATATAGTATTCTTGCATATGATATATTGAAATGCCTGAAATGATAATAGGTTTCATAAATAACAATTGATGCATGCTAATTATCTATGCATTTAGGTATTACTTGGATGATTGACGATAAAATGGTCCACCGCTTTACTTAGCCCGTTGAATCTATTGGCCACCCCCACTTCTCCCCTCCAGGTACCTCAGCTGCTGCTCCAGGCAAAGGAAAGGGGAAGATTATTGCCTAGGAGATCTCATTTCCTGATTGTGAGTTGTGAAGAAATTATTATCTTTCTATTTTGGTTTGAGAATTTTATGTATTAAAACATGGGTGTTTGTTTGGGTAGACTTTTAGAAACCCATAGTTTATTTTGGTTATTGTTGTAAGACTTTCTACTCTTGTTCTGGAGTTTCAGAATTCAACCTGGCAATAGCTTACTAGTTTGACTAGGATGAGAAGTTGAATACATGGTTATATATTAACAATTACTGGGTATACTCAGACTAGATGGAAAGGGTAAAAAAACTAGTTTTAGTTATTGGACTCATTTACCTTTTTCTATTTTGAGGAAAAAAATGAAGTTTAAGTAATGGCTTTTTGCTTTGATATCTGTTCTGTTAGTAATTTCCATGGTATGAATTTTTTCTAAATTTCCTCAATTTTGTCTGAATTGATTATCTTTTTAACACTGAATTAAGAATTCAATGAAAATGAAATTTCCTAAAATTTCAATTAAAGCTAGGTACAAAGAACCTGTGTGTAAATTTCAAAAGAAATCATGTGATTTTGTTTTCGAATCTAAGTTAATAAAAATGATCATAACTAGTGTTGTACTTTTTGTGAAATGATTTTCTAAATCTAATGATTAGAAACATATAAACCAAAACAGGTTTTTTTTCGTTGACTTAAAAACAAAACAGTTAGGTAGGTTTAAAAAAAAACAAAAAAAAACTGTTATATTTATATAAGGATTGAATTTCTGAAAATTTGATAGAAGAAAAATAGTAGTTAGAACCATTAAAATTTAGCCTAAAAAAGATGTATATTGGATATAAGAATATGGAATATTATATGTTGTAAACTACGTCTTGTCAATTCTAATAAATATATAGTTTATTTTAATGCTTAGATTAGAATTCTTTTGTTTGGGCTATATACTGCAATGCTTACAAAAAGAGTCAACAATGTATATATGATAAGTTACATTAAACTGTCATTTCTTAAAAGTATATGTCCGTATATTCCTATCAAAGGACATTTGTTTTTTCATTAAGAAACCAACTTATTATTACTCCTCAAACTGGCACATGGAGAGACTTGAACCCTCGATCTCATCCATTTTGACCACATACCAAACCATTCGGCCTATCAGAAAAACATTTGTTAAGCATATTGCCTGTTTTTAGTGCACCTCGAAAAATGTTGATCTTTCTTTCTGACACTTGGATTAAGATATTTGTACTTTATAATGACAATACAACAAACTGAGTACCCAAAAAAATTGTTAATACAACAAACTACAAAAACAAAGCTTTAATCCTAAATTTGTCGGAGTTATCTACATGGAACGAACTCTTCCACTCTGCTTGACTTAATGCAGGTGTTCTTTATGATAACTTATTTTTATTGAAGTTTGGAGATTTGGCTCAGAGGACAAAGCATCAACGAAGTAGGGTCTGCAACTAAGTAACTGAATGTTCCAATGTAGATATAAAATTATTTTCATTTTCATCTTTTCGATGATTGGAAATTTATTCATTTGGTTTCTTGAGCTTTATGTAATGAACTAGACATACCAGAACTCTATGTTTTGTTCATGAAATCTTTCTTGAAATGCGTGTAGTCATTTTCTTGATTATTTCCTAACTAGGGTGTTGGCAGGGCAAAAGGGCAAATTTTACGCTAGTTTTTCTCTGCAAAGGTCTGTCATACAAGATTAGGTTCTACTTGGACTTGGAAACTGTTCTTTTTCTTAAAAAAATGTCACGCTACTTTGACATCGACGACATCATCATGGAAGACGAGGTCGAATTTCTTTCTAAAATAATAATCTTAAAAAAATTGTTTTTACTTGCTTTTAGATTTATAAGCCTTGGTTTCTTTAGTTATATAATTGTCGCACTGTACTTGGTTGCAGCACAGCGCAGTTTTTTTTAAAGTGGGGGCAAATGGGGTTGGACTGCTTGATCCTAGTGCCGAAACAAACAGGGTATAGCTCTGGTATTAGCACGAACTGATAGAAACTTGGCTATCCCAATTATTTTTTGATATTCTCTTGTTTGTTATTCAGGTTGAACAAGGTTCCAGAGTAGAACTTCCTTTCTGGCTTGCAAATGAGTTATACTTGAGACAAGCTGTATCAGTTAATGTACCTCCATGTTTCAATCTAAAGTATATCTTTAAACTCTGGTTGAAAGCTGTGCAGTTGTCCAACTATTAAGCTACCTTATGTTTTTCCATCTCGTGGTCCTATCCATAATATTAAGCCGCCTTTTGTTTTTCCAACTATGCAAAGCAATTCATAGCTGTAGATTGATAGACTGACGATCCCATTTGAATTGGGATCTGTATCCGTGTAGGATCATAGATAATTTCTCGATGGACCTATATGGTGAACCTTAGCTTGGTTCCATCTGTGACATGTTTAAAGGCCAGACATTTTATCATAACAAAAAGGCCAGGCATTTGGACATTTCATTCTTTTCTTGTTGAGTTTACAGTTTTAAGTGCCCAGAACATATCACCTTTTTTTTTATCAATTTTTGTTCCTTCTATATTGCCAGAACAAGGAGGGAAATACAGGCTGATGCTGCATGTGTGGATCTGAGGAGTCGCTGCCCCTACTTTTATGAGTTGGGATGCAAGGTTGCTCCACTGTGAGTATTTATCACTCTGGCTTCTTTTCAGTCCATCTCTTAACGTTTCTATTTTTTCCATCTCAAAAACTGCCACTGTGAGTAATGCAACCCTTTCATACATATATCTATTAGTACACATCTAAAGGGTTATATTGCTAATTTGCTATTTCTCACATCATTTCTTCACGATTACTTAAATAATCTTCAGACTTTAAATTCACATGGTTGTTCTGCATGCCATATTTATGGTCTGACAATGCTTATCGTCCTATTTACTAGAAATCGAGAACCACTAGAAAATAACTTAATCTGAAAGTCTGATCTTTTAGCATTTGAAGCAGCATGCCTAATGTTAAAATCTTCTAGCTGGGTGGTAGAGGTCAATGAAAGCTTTGATGGACGATTCTGTTTAATTGATCAGAAAATAAAGATTATTTGAAAAAAAATAAATTCAATGAAGAGCATAAAAGGAGGAAGAATGAAATTCTGGATTAGAAAGGGATAGTTTTATTATGGTGCTGTGCTGCTGACTCGAATCTTAAGAATGATTTCATTTTAGTATCTTTTCTTCTATGGCAAGAAATGCAAATTTGACTTAATTGTTAATATATTGATGAAGTAAAAGATTAGAATTAAATGAATGTTGCTCATCTTATCAAAGAAAATAAAAAGCTGTCAGGACAAGAATCTGTGAGGATGGAATGCTTGGAAGGCATTGATTGTAGGATTTGATTGTAGAATCTCCGATCCTTAAAAAGAGTTTTCAATAATATAATGAGGTAGCATGGAATACATCGACAATAATGTTAACATGCATCATTCTTCAGGGCATGTCCAGATGCCTAGGAGATTGATCTCTCCGCACATAATTGGAAAACAATTTCCGTCTTTATTTCTCTAATAAGATGAACGGGAAAAAATTTGGTAGAGTATTTGTCAAATACCAAAGTTCCTGCATTTTTTGTTAATTCTAAACTAATAAAGTATGGTAAAAATAGAAAAACTTAAAGGAAAATAATGAATGATGTTGAAGGGAGAAATAAATTTGACAAGGAAGAGGGAAGGTTAAAGTTCAAAAGAAAGAAAAGAGAATGAGAAATAAAGAAGAATAAAATGAAATCAATTTTGTGTCCAGAATTGGTATTGATTTATTTATTTCGGAGTTTCTCAAAATCTTTTGAATTTTACCAAATTAGCTAATTGTGCATGTCTCTTAGCAAATCTATCATGTTTGGAAATAATTTCATAACCCAAACTTCATATTTAAAATTGTGTTGTATACCAATCTCAGGCAATCATAGAATCCCATGATGGTACTATGACTGAACAATTCTGTGTGTGATATGAATTGGTGAGTGTAGTATCCACTATCCCGATTAAAGCGATACTCGGCCTGAACCTTTATTAAGCCCTGATACACCAGCCAAAGTTAACTAGAGCTAACAACCTATCTTTGGTACATGATAAACACAACCTGTATATCCCGAAAATCGATAAAAGAAAAAAAAATACGCAACAAAAATTAAAACTTCTATCGATAAAATCACCGAAATAAACCCTAGTTTACAATTTAGTATCCCAACCTTGTTATATTACACAAAAGGTAGTTAAAATCGTATCGAGATAAAAAAAAGAGTTCATTACATCAAAGAGAAGAACAAAAATCCTATATCTTCTCTTTTCCTTTTCGTGAAGCGCCTCGCGATGTACCTGAAATGTTAATTGGGATGAGCATCGAACTTGCTCAGTAAGTGATGCTCGTATACTTATCAACTATCTACTAATACCAAAAGGAAATAAATGAATAACAATATGAACCAACATTAGCTATTCAGTGCAACTGAAACAATATAAAAAATACATAAGCTTATGCAAGTCATTCAATACATCACACCTGTACCGTGAGTCCGTGACTCTTAATTTTTGTTTAAATTAAAACCAGAGTCTATCTCTCCTCTTTACAGAAATATAGGCTACGAAGTCCACACATTTGCCGATGTGAGATTCCATAAAGTGTATTCAAGCATAACTGAGATCCCAACTCTAAAAGGATAGTAGTGAATGAAAAGGGTACTGACATCGAGACCGGAACGCATTCTAGCTGTCTCTTTCCCTCTAGGTCAGAACCAAGGAATGAAAATTTGATAAAATTAGCGAAAGTTTAGGTGCAGTTTATCGAGGTTGAAGGAATCGAAACGAAGTTCACAGGTAGTTTAAAAACTACAAAATTTTGCCGAATTTATGTTAAAAATCGACAACTTTGATATGAATTGATATGAATCGCTACAAACGAGGAGAAATTGCAAATTTTTTTTTTGGTCAAAAAATCGAATAAGTGTGTAGGGCAGTAAAGGTTTGCCCTTCCCTCACATTAGTGAGAAGAACGCAAGTTAGATTCTCCTTAAAAAGCGATCTACCATACACAACATGCGTGACTAGTTTCAATAAAATTGACTTAAAGCCATTAAATTGTGAGATTTTAAGGTATAGATGCATAATTGTGCTTGTTTTGACATCCCATAAAATGAGTTTTAGTTTATCAACCATTTAAATAAAAAATTCTTAAACTTTTCTAAATTAGCGAATTTTTACCAAAATTTTCTTCGTCAAATTAATTCCAATTATCAAGATGACAAATTATAAAGCGAAATTGAAGTTTCAATCTTTGGTCGAAACGTATTCCAACTCCTTGTATATAGGTCGGAACACATTTCAGCTTCCTATTTATTAGAGGTTGGTACTTATCCACATTCCCTCTTTGTATTTCCATTTTTGGAACCCTTTAGATTTCACTTTTGATATTTAGTTTGAAAGACGATAACACATCAAGTCATAGTACAGTGCCTCAAACCAAGTCCATAACTATATGAACTAATAATACTAAGTTACGTAGCATAATTGATAAATGAATGAGTCCCACTTACCTCGGTTTAAGTTTTGTAACCTTTGGTGTACTTCCAAATCTTCTACAGATTTACCAGGTAAATCTACACTAAGATTGGTTAAGATAGATTAATTTAGGTCTTAGAATAGTCCCAATCCCATTATTGAACCCTAGCCCAAGTCCCAGACAAATCTCATGAAATTTCCTTTTATTTTTTTCCATTTTCCAAGGTTTTGGGCTCACGACGTCGTGGCCTTGGGCTTCAAGGCGCCACTCATGGCGTCAAACCCAAAACCTTTAAGCTCAGTTTGGCGCCGTAGGTCTCATGCGTACGGTGTGGCCCGCGAAATCAAATTATGCAACTCCAAAAATTTGAGTCTCTTCCCCAGCGGCTACAACAACTCTTGCATTTGTTCCCACTCCCAAGGGAGCTTCAAAACACCTCTAAAGAAGACTTTAAAATCAGAGAACAACAACAATTACTCGTATGATCCATTTATATGATTTAATTCATCAAAATCATCTCATTTTGATCAAAGTTCATCATCAACAACTACGCCTAGTCATGACAGTTCTTGGGACAACCATTGTTGTTGGTTTTGCCAAGTTTATTGGGTTCTAATGAACCCAACACATTCCTTAATCACATAATTCTCAGCTATGACCTTAACCACCAAACCAATAACTTAAGCTAGAATTAAAACTTAAATTTAGAAATAGCTTGCAATGCATCTACATTGGTAATTGCCTGTGGACGTCTGGAAGTAAGTATTAAAAGGGACAAAGTATCTGGGGTTGGACATGCATCTTGAGTTTTTTGTTTATTATAATTAATTCTAGTTTGAGGTAGAGGTGCGCTTGAATTGATAATTGATATCCATTTAACATATAAATCCAATTATTAAGAATTCCGAAATCTTATCCCATTCCAAGCCATTTTTGTCTCACCCCATTTTCATTGATTCAAAATAGTATTTGATCAAGTTGATTGGTTCGGTGGTGTTAATAAATGTATTATGATTTTGCAAATCATAATACAATTGATGGATGTTAACTATTAAGTTAGCGTGTGCAAGTGAGAACATGACTTTGGGCTTGAGGGGATTATAAATTCAACTGATTCAATTAATTACCTTGTAGAAGAAAAAAATGTGTTTAAAAGTTTCACATTTTCTTATTTTTAGGTCCCCATAATTAGATTTAAAATGAAGTTAAGTTGAGGCGATTGTTGTTCTAAAAATTAATTAACCACCCAAGAATATGTGGGTCAGATGTAGTAGGGAAAGAACAAGGTTGCATGGTATAAAAATCGATGAAATTCCTCGAATCTTGGCAAATTTTTTTGGTTTCCAAAAAGGAGAAAAGAAATCCAAGTGTATGAAAAAAAGTCAAAATTGGCTGATACATTCGACATAACTCGGGTAAGTCCTACCAAACAGTGGAAAAAATTGCAAAACTTCCATGACTAAATGGAAGTTTTGAAGGAGTTCGTGGAAGTTTCAGGGAAATCTTTAAAATGTATTGAAACCAATCTATAATGGAATTTTAACATCTTAAAAGGGAATTAGTCGGCGAATTGCATGTCGTATTGCAAAATAATGCCACATAAATGCAAATTGCATGCTTTACTAGAAAAATCACTAATTCAAACAATTGTATCATCGCACTCTTATAAATTACAATTATGTAACTGTGTATTTTTAATACCTTTAAAGAGAAGTTTGAGTTTTTAGTATTTAGATTGAAATTCCATCGACTTCCATAAACTAACGATTTTTTACACAACTTCCCCTTGTCGAATTATAGTTTTTTCGAATTATTTTTGAATTTTAAGTTGGCAGATTACAAGGAGAGGTCGAAGTTTCAAACCTTGCAAGGTTGATTGGACAAGGACTGGGTGTTCAACTTCTTTTGAAATCAAGATTGAACGAACAAAAGTTGGATTGTTTTGAAAACAATCCAACTTAATCTTAAATTTAACTAATTTAAACTAAATAAATGAAACAATAACTGAAGCAACAATGAAAGTGAAGTGTTGAGAATATTATTTTTTAAGACCTAGGGTTTTCAATTTTAGTGATTCTTTATTTTTAGATTAATCTTTCCGTTGTATTCAACACAATTCTCACTTGTTTATTAAATTTATTGTGTTAGTTAAAACTCTCTCTTGAGATTGAGTAACAATACTCTTGAATCTTAACGGTCAATTGGTCAAACCCTATGTCAACCATTCTATGAACAATGCATTAAACACAAAATCCCAATAACATCCGACATTGATCACATAAGTATATTTGTATTTCACATTAGAATTCCACTTAGATCTCATTCACAACCAAAGATTGAGAATTCGACAAAATTTGCCAAATTTTAGGCGAATTTTTTTGAGGTCTAATAGAGCGAAACCAAACTTGGTCGTGCTTTAGAAAGTGCAAAGTTTCACTGAATTTTTCAACATAATTCGATTTTTTCGAATTTTTCTGTGATAGGTTGCTAAAACGGTACGACACCACGAATATTGTAAAAAATCGAGGGAAGAAATCAAAATAAATCGAAAACCCTAAAATTTAGGAAATCTTTGCACATACTTACCTCTTTCACTTCAAAAGCTTTAAGAAATCTTATGGCTGGCTTCATTCACTTCACACGGTCACACCACACCTCTCAAGAAGACCCAACACGACACATCAGTGACAAAGAAGCAACGAAATGGAGAATGGATGAAAAAGAAGAGCCAAAGAGGCAACTGACATCTCACCATCTGCCCTAAATCAGCCTCTACCACCTTGAGGTTGAGGGTCTGGGTATTAGGATTATCGTATTGTTGTATCTTGCATGTTGACTTTAATTTGTGAAGAATGCAACAAGGTGAAGCCCCCATAATGCACTAAATTTTATGGGAAACATTAAGCAGGCAAGCACCTAGTTGGAATTTGTAAAGCTGAAATGTTTGACTTGGTCTATGGAAATATTACTTCGTAATGCTCCAATTTATGTGCTTCCGGTTTTATGTTCATTTGAATCATTTGATATGGAAGTTAGCTGTTGGGTGTCCCTTTGGTCCAAAATTGTCACTTGTTAAAGTTGTGTTGATGTTAGTCTTGCTATATGGGTCTATATGGGTGGAGTTTAATGTCAAGTTTAACCTGTTTATGCATTAAAGGCTCAATTGAAGAAGTTCGTGCACACCTGGAACATTGTATGTGAATGCCACATTATTGATTCTTGAACAAAATATTAAGTGATATTCCTTGCAGTGACAATTTACTTTGTCCGACTGCAAGGAAGATGTAGTTCTACTTTGACATTACCATCCCATTCGTCAACATTCCTATGTGCTGGACTCCAATGCAAATTCATTTCCAACTCTTGCATCTATATTATGTGCATTGAACCTATGCAAACACAATTGCGAGACTGCAACATTAACGCCATTAAAGCAGTCTTCTAAATAACAAATACAAACTTTATATATTATGTCGATCTGATTATCATGCAATCCTTGGGCCAGTCTAAATTTCGGCCATTTTGTAAAATCTACTTATTCTTTACGTATGCTGTAAATTGAAGCGCTCAATTTATATCAGAAGTTTAGTAGTTTCTATTTTCTAGAAAATTGTTAGCAGGATAGTTTTTATGTTTTACCTATGGTAGGTTTCCTATTCTAGTTGTTATTTAATTAGTAGCTTCTATTTACCGTTGTTGCTATTTTTGATTGTAACAAGTTTATAAAAGACTATGAATATTGAAGCAATAAAGTTAAGCTTTGAGTGCAAAGAAAAACCCAAGAGAAAGAGAGTAAAGAGTGGGTCACGGACTGCTCTCCTCTCCATCTCATCTTTTCTTCCTCTTTTGTTTCCCTTGTCAATATAGGCTCAAGCACTAATTCAACTGTGTCTAGACCCTTGACAAGATCCTATGCGAAGGTATATAACGCAATTTCGCCTTCGATCTTAACTAGTTTGAAGGGCAACCTGATGCTCTCTAATGTTAGTTGTCTTTGCCCGAATGTCCTTTCCTAGAAGAATTTTAGAGGGATTGCATCAAAACATGATATGTTCTTTGACTTCTCTCTAGTTTTCTTATTGCATTTTGGCTTATATGATAATAATCTGTTGGTAACCTTTCCTTTTAAATGATTGATAGGATTGGTGACAGAACCATTGGCTCCTTCCTATTATACGCTTTTATGAATAGATTCAAGGATATTCTAAGCAAGGCACATAGTGCAGCTTTTGCCGTGGCTCCAAGATTCTTGCCACTTCTCACCAAAGAAGAAATGCAGCGTGAGATTCACTAAAACCTTTTCTTTGCTAATCTTTACGTTGCTTTCTTCTACTGACAATTTTGTGCTGAGCTTAAAAAAGTTCAGTAACTCTTTTGGTCAAAGAATCAGTTGCAATTTTTATTTCAATTATATATATATTTTTCTTTTTCTTTTTTTTCTTTTTAAAGTGTATGAAGCCGCATGTTCTTCAATGACTGGATTCAAGAAATGGAGAGTAGGTGGGTCAAGGTTTGAGAAAGCATCCATTCTGGGGAAGAAAAAGAGATCTAGCGAGTAGATTTGAGCTCCATGAACTTCACATTTGCTGGTTGGTAAGCATTTATGTTCGTTAAGAGCAATTCTGAAATATTTTTGCGCAAAAATGAAACTGGTTTCCTTTGTGTTGTCATGAAAATCAGGTTTGTTATTTTTGCTTTTCATTATATGTGTAAGTATTCTTTTCTTCACCATTAAAGGCAACTAACAATGAGGTTTAGACCTTAAGCAGTGTCCAGTGCAATCTTCTTGCTAATTAGTGTGCTAATATGACATACTCAATGCTCATCTTCCCTCTTGAATATGTAACATTTCTTGCGTGGGTATCTTAAAGTCTATTCTGTTTTTTCTAATCTATTTCCAGTTTTTTTTAAGTTTATCATTGTCTGCATCTAAATCATTGAATTGCTGCGTTTTGTTGTTTCTCTGTTTTCTCTTTGGCAATGTTGATGTGTTCTTGGCTTGGTCATCTTCTGATTTCTTTATTTATAGTATTGTTATGTTTTTAAGAGGACGCAGTAGTTCTACTTATACTTCTTTTTTTATTTGAGGAAAGTTCTACTTCTACTTAGTGCACATGATGAAGTGGTTAAATTTTTTCTTCTAGGTATTGTTGATACGGTTCTAGGAAAGTCTCAGGGAATTAATTATCATCAATTTCTATTTTTTAGTAATTACTAATTTACTGTTTTTTAGGTATTTGTTAATCGGGAAATTCATATTAGAATTTACATTATGTTTCTTTCTATTAAAGTAGGTTGTTTATTTATTTATTTTTTGTTGCATGGTTGTTATCATATTTCATTCAACTTTGAAATCGTTTAGTACAACCAAAGTTACCTCATTTAGAGGTTGATTTCATACAAATTGATAACTTAAGTACGGAAAAGCCGTGTTTAAGCAACCTCATTCGCTTGCCTACAAAAAAAAAAACTTCTAATCTTAGCATATGTGAAGGATATTTCTAGGGTCATTATGTTATTGAGTATGTCGGACATACGTGGGTCATTAGACTTCCAAGGTGATCGGGATCTTTCCATTATCTTGCGCAACACATGGGAAATGAGTCCTATGGTTGTTGGCAAACATAACTTGCGCAACATACAGGGTATGAGACCCGGTGTTGTTGGCAAGTTTATATCGCAGGTGACTGGCACTAGTGAAAGGTTATAAAGGCAATAGCACAGCTTGTACCTTCACGTTGATGTAGAGCTCAGCTCTATCCTCGTACAGTGGAAATGCTGATGTGATGAAGATCACGGCCGACCGACCCTAGATCATTACTACTTAGCCATGTGTCAGTTTCTTATTGTTTAGTTGAAATATCTTTTTGCATGTTCTCTTTACAGCATAGTTGATGTTATCATGCTTTTAGATACTTGTTGTATAATTAGGAATGTGAACAAATGTCTATCAATATTACTTTCTACTTTCTCGTACTCATCGTCTAATTTTTGACGGTGGGTGCAGATCCATCGAGTAGCAGACCAGACAAAAAGAAGATCGATGATTACTTCTGAGCCAGTGGAGCATTGCTACACCCGATTTTGTAGGTTTGAATTTTGATGTATTACTTTTATATGTATATGATATATTTTTGGGGTTGTATATTATGGGTTGAGTGAGTAGTACCTTGACCAGACACGTGATATTATATATCGTCATTTCATCATATATATGCATGCGATTTTTATTCCTTGATTTTTTCCACAATTGTTAAGACTCATGTTATAAGCTTTCGCTATATCGTTAAGACTTTCGCTAAATAAATTTTTAAGTAAACAAAATTTTAATTAACTCTTATTTATGAATTAACATAGGATAAGTATAGGTTTATATTCATTTTAAAAAAATATATAAAAAGTAGGTAAATAGTTTTGGATAGGTTGACTAGTCTCTTGTTAGGTTCTATGCGGTGAGATTATGGCTTAATAACGAGATTAAATCGGGCGGTGACCTAATTTGAGAATGGGTTGTCACCCTAATAATGTTTTTTTTTTCCTTCTTGAGTTGATTTGTCGCATCTACCCTTATATATCTCTCTCATATCTCGCCACTCTCTTAGCTATATATCTCGCCACTCTTATTTATCAATTAACATAGGATAAGTATAGGTTTATATTCAAGCAGTATTTCAAGTTTTCATTTTTATGACGGGGTTTCTTTGTCAATCGTAGTGAGTTTCTTCAAATTTGTTTCATATTTATGGTATGGGTATCTCCCAAATTAGATTATTGAACCCTTTAAGGACTAAAAACCCACATTGAAACAATCCCACATTGTTGAAATCACAAAAAGGGAAGCTTGAAATCTGAAGGTATATAGAGATGAAAAGAACGGGTTTCCTTCAAAAGGGTACATGTAAAATTGAAGATTGAACAACAATGATGAACAAAATCAATGGATTGCAAATTACCCGTGAAGCAAACGATTGATATCCAACGATAAAGATGAAAAAGGTGGGATCTTTCTATAAGGGTATTCAATAAAATGCTTGATTTCAACAAAAACAAAGACAAAATCAAGATTAAACAACAAAAAACCCCTGTTATCTCAACTAGCCACAACTTGTTATTCTGAAACTATGAGATTCAAAGACGAGAACCCAGTTTCAGAATCTGAGTTGCTGAGATGGGTTTTGATTATTGAGGGCAATGGAGGAGAGAACATGAAGAAAATTATCACTTTTGAGGAGATGTTGAGAGAGAAAAATGGGTGTTTTTTAAGACCAAAAGCACCGAATGGTGGTCTGAAGAGAGTTTATTTTTGCGTAATTATGATTTGTTATTGTTAATCGTAGTTTAATTAATGGATGTAATTTTGAGAATTTTAATTAGGAGTAGTGAGGGCCATGATTAAGAGTGGGTGTGACATAATTATTGACATTCTAGCATTTTCCTTTTTTGCAATGTAACGTTACTTTCAAATTTAATCCATTATTCTTATTAGAGGTTTAGGAACTAGATGTGTGAAGGAAAGATTTATTTTCATTTTTTAGTGGTATTACTTTTGTAATCTCGCACCGCGACACTAAATTAAGTATAAACATTAATTTTTTCTTGTTCCATTGTATGACCATCTCTTGCATGGAGATCATCTTCTTTTTTTATATTCGTTAGGGTAGTGCTATTTGGACTCGTGAGTCCAGAATCAAATTTTTTTTAATTTCAAATACATCATCGAGCAATTAATGAAACAACTATAACCACTTGTAAAATTTTTATTATACCCTTTAAATATTTACGAAAAATTTAAAAACCTTCCTATGAGTCCGAACTCATGAGTCCAAGTAGATTTATTGTATTCGTTATTGTACGAGCCGCATCAGCCTCTCTTAATTTTGGTCAAACTAATCTCATAGGGATTGACAGGGGCATCATCTCTAATGCTCATGAAAACTTCAAGAAGTAATACATCTATTAAAGTTTAAATTCTAGACCTTTGTCTCATTCAACACCTTTTGCATTGAGATCATCTTCTTGTTGGCAAACATATGAAAATCTGAAGCTACGTAAGACATCACATAAAGAACTTGCGACAAAATTGGTAGGTCGAAAAATACCTCGAAGAGCGTGAAAGCTATCTGGAGACACAATTTATGGAGTTTTTGCCTGATTAATAGATTTTGGAGAAAAAATTCCCAGAAAAACACATCTGCTTAAATAATTCCCAATATAACACACTTAGTGCCACGTAGGATGCCACATGGGACCGAGGGAGTGATGGTGTGGGGAAAACGTGAGTGGAAATCACGTTAAGGGAAGTCGTGATTTCCACTCACGACTCCCACATTGATGGAAGTCGTGACTGCAAGTCACGACTTCCACTCTGAGGGGTTAAAAAAAAAACAGAGGCAGAAATAATACACAAGAAAATCCAAAAAGAGTTGGACATAATCCATTCAAAGAATGATAATGGCTATTTAAAATGACTTAACATCATAAAAATCAAAGGCGAAGTTAATAACTAAACAATTAATGAAATGTTAATTGGAAAAATATGTTTGGAGTGTTTAAAGTGAAGGAAAAGAAAAAGTTATATCAAACAATGCAAGAAAGGAAAAAAAAAACAATTCATTAAAATAGAAGTACTAAAACAAGCATGAGTACATACATACATCCAAACATAACATACATACATAAAATTGCAAAGTGATTGAGTAGAAAGCAATAATAAAAGAAGTCTTGTTATTGTTACACACAAGTCCTACTCCGACCCCAAATAATGACTTCCGGTCCCACAACGTGTTCTCTTTACAACTCGAACATTACGATTCAACGCTAATGGGACATTCGACCGGCCCATATCACTAGGATTTTGAGCATCTTCTCTCTCGAATATCATCGATTTCACGTATTCCACCTTCATGTGTACTTGTACTCGAGAGAAATTCATCATTATTGGAGTTGTATTGAAATGGCGCGAAGATGGAACGACTTCCGCAGGTCGAATGCCATGTAGGGAGGAACGGATGGAGTATGTGGAGTGTCACGCTCATTGAGAGGTACCGATGACGTATACACTTTGGAGTGCCATGCCTCGAACGCGTATCATCGTGAGAAGTATGATGAGAGGCTTCAAATGATGTGGGCACATTATGCATGCGATAATCTGCTCAAATCTTGCATGATCAAAGTCGATGCAACTACATCTCTAATGCGTGCAATCGACACGTCATCACCCAATGTCAACCGATGGATCGATGTCATTCCATGTGCCTACATATAAACTATTTAAGAACTTGTATGTGAAAGTAAAATGAAAACAACAATATGAAACTTCATGGAGGAAAAAATGAAATTGCACTTACCAATGCCTCAAGAATAGCTCCACGACGAGACATGAATCGACGTGTAATGCGACGATACCATTGCATATACGGGTCGTAAAAGTCCAAAGGCTCGTCTAATATTTCATCAGTTGCTAAGTTGGAAGCACGTTCGTTCCACAAGCAAACATAAGCACTATGTTCCGCACTCCAATCCTTTTCTGTTTTCCTCTCAAGTCAATCTTATGTAGTTCCATACTTGTGCTCGTAAATTAGGTATCCTTTGTTTCATACCGAATTGTCGCATTACTCTATCCGGATTGTACAGATTCGACAACGCAGAAGAAAAGCAAAGGTGCCCTCGTTCGCCAAATTGCTCGACCATCGCTACAATATCTTTGGCGAGTCACTTATCAATGTTTCCGGATACGGTTCCCAAACAACCTGTAGCATGGAAAATAAAATTAATTGAATAAAACGGTGTCATCAACAAGATGTCGACATAAGTGCTTGTTGGAGAGAATGATTAAGTATATTTATTACTTCATCCGTAGGTCCTTGCATGTCAATCATTTCTCTGTATTTCGTCAAAGCACGTGCATCGATGTTCTGTGGTCTCCAACGCATGCCTCCACCTTTGCAAATGAAACAAACAAAAACAGAGCATACATGAAAAATGGGTTGTACATATGCTCAAATTGAAATTGTAATGTTTAAAAAGAATCATTACCTATGACCAAACGGAGGAGGTGGAAATAATTCTTCATTGTCTATCATGTCATCTCTAATGTGGTTTCCCATAATTGGTGCGAGAAAAGGCAACCTATCCCATGCCCACAATTGCAATAAAATGACCAGGTCTGCTATCTCTGCTCCATCAATGTCATTGCAAGACATAAGCGTCTATATAGGTGAGCCGAGTTGCACTACCCCAATGTATTGTCCCGCCGCTTTGAAAGTCTTCCAAAAATTGCAAATACGTGATGTGCACGAGGTTGTTAGACTTGTCGCAAATAAAGTTCCGCCAAGAAGTTGTAGGATGTACGCTCTTGCGTAGCGTTGCACGTCCTCATCATCGGCATCCTGTGGAAGGTTTGGAAACCATCGTGACGGTTGGCGAATTTGAATCCGCCACCGGTCCGTTATTTTCGGGAATGGAAATCCTAGTTGTGTCAAGCATAAGGCATTGTAATCTTGCTCAACACGACCGGTGATAGGAAATCCATCCACGGGCAACCCTAAGATAATTTGTACATCTTGAAGGGTAATAGTCATCTCGCCAACAGGAAAATGGAACGTGTGAGTTTCGGTCTCCACCTCTCTACAAGAGCGGTGATTAGATGCCAATCAATTGAGATAAAACCTACTCGCGCCGTCCGTAAAAGCCAGATGCGTGGAGATGCTCGACGATTCGTTCATCCAATTCGACCAACCGATGTAGTGCAGCAGAATTCCGTCTGATAGTCAATATACCAGGCTCCTATGAAAATACGAGTTATAAGGTACAAGTTGTAGAATATATAGACGCTGATATAATGGTGTAGTGCAAATCGGCAAGATGTCATACCGGTCCGTGCCATACTCGGGTAGATCTATGGAGAGCTTGCGAACTCAAAACCGAATCATCTATAGGCCCAGGCTCCATATCGCGCTTCAAGGGGACATCATTACAAATTATGGAACATGAAAAGTCCAAACCGCAATTTGTAAAATCAATGTAAGGTAAACAAATTCTTTCACGCAAGCCAAATGCATTAGTTGGTGCATACATCAATTATGTGTGAATGGTCGTTTACCTATTAGAAGAGCATTATAAATGTTTTTGAAAAGGGAAAACTCGTATTTGAAATGTATTTAACAAGAAAACTGAAAATTTGCTGGAAAGCCCCTAATAAGTTGTGAAACTTTGAATTTCCGTTTTCGGGGTTTATAAAATTATCCGGGCCACCCAAGTAAGCTTAATGACTCATAATAAACATGTATAACATGTTATATAAGGGTTGGTTAGGTGACGGACAATTTTAAGGGTCGCTAACACAAAGGGAAAAAGCAAAATTCTGAGGTCCCTGCAGTTAGCGCGCTAATACCGTCATTAGCGCGCTAAGAGTAGGGTTAGCGCGCTAATCCACAGTATTAGCGCGCTAATTGCTCTCTGCCTGCAATTTCTGACTTTTGGAAATCAAGCTTGAACTTTGAATTTTTGATTTCCTGGATTCCTAGAACGGTCATAAACTGCTATAATGGAATTCCAAGACACAATAAAACCACCACAAAGTTGGCTTTAAACAAGAATAGCAAACACACTCAAAATGAATAGGTAGGAAAGGGTTAAAAAAACTATGGAGATTGTTCAACATGGATAAATTAAATGGAATTCTTGAAAAAATATAAGATTTAAGTTACAATCATGACCATCAACAGACAAGAGGCATAGCTAGCTCAAGTAAATGTTCATTGCTTGAATGAGACACTATGAGGCACTCGGTGGTTGTTGTTGCTGACGACGAGAGCAAGTGCGTCTATTGTGTCCGTCCCGCTTTACACAAACTACATCGCGGCGTCGTTGGGGTCTCTCTCCATTCGGTTTCATCACCGCATATGACGTGGTTGTTTTCGGTTGCTTCTCCAATCCATCTCTGTGGAGACGTCGTTGTTGAGGGCGACCTTTTTAACTCGCTTTCGAGATGGATCACCAAGAAGCAGTATGGAAGTCGGCGTTTGGCCAATAATCTTCGTGCGGAATGGGATGGAAATTCGCAGCATAACATTGACTGTACACATCCAATCTGTAGTAATCCTCAATGTATTGATGAGCATCCATGGCAACACTGGCCAACAATGGAGCCAATCTAGTGGAGTTGAGGGGATGAAGAGTGGAGCAACGTTGGGGTTGAAGGAGAGCAAGAAACCAAGAGAAGAAAAAACCAGATCTGGGATCTGTTTTTTCTTTTGGTTGTGGGAGTGAAGTCGTGACTTCGGATCACGACTTCACTTAAAGTGAAGTCGTGATCCGAAGTCACGACTTCAATTTAAGTGAAGTCGTGACTTCAGGTCACGACTTCACTTCGTCACCCGTCCCGTGGCGCGTGAGTGGACGTGGCGTGTGCTGACGTGGCTACAAGTGTGTTAGTTTTGGAAATAGTTTGGTGGGTGTGTTTTTCTGGGAATTTTTTCCCCAAAATCTATTAATCAGGCAAAAACTCCCACAATTTATATATAAAAGAAATAGTGTGGGAGCTAATAAATGTCACTTTCACTATAAGGAGAAGAATGGACATTTAAACTTTACTTCAATAGAAAAAATGATTGATCGTGAATGAATTCGAGCAGGTCCATCCGCTGGAGCAATCACAGGCATGTTGGTTGGAGCATTTGTTGATGCTGCATTACTTTTTGGATTCTCAACAATGAAGAAGTATTTTAAAATACTTTTGGGACCCATTCGGTTGGTCAATCTACAAAATAGCTTTAAAGAAAACTTTAGTAATTTGTTGCCAATTGCCATAATCTTCTTTAATAATTTCAAGAAATAAATTAAGGTAATTAAGAACAAAAAATCTGTTCCAGACTCAAAATTTTTTATTAATAATTTAAGATATTTATTTAAGTAAAAGATCTAATTACCCTCTACCCCGAAATATCAATAATGAATTTGAATTAAGGGTCTTTATGCTTTTTTGGTTGTTTGAGTCCGAACTTTTTGAGTCTATCTAGCACTACCCAATTAAAAAATCTTGAAGTTGCTTAGATCAAGAGATGTCTGAGACTATTAGAACCACACTAGACAATTAATAATATAATTTTCTAAAAAAATATACTATTTGTGTTTCCTGGACATGGACAATCCCACACAATTCATGATATTAAACATTTTTCTAGGAAACTAATTCCTCATTTCTGAAAAGCGAATTACACAAATATTGCTAGAAAGTAGTTGGTTATATTAAAATTCATCTCCTAATCATCAGTTATTCTTTTCTTATTATTTGATTTATGTTCTAATGTTCTAATTATTTGTTGCATAATACATTTAGCTTATTCATTTGGTAACCCATTCAACTACATTTCTTTTACTCTTACTAAAATAAAGCTAAATTCTTATAATAAAATTCCGCGACCGTAGCAAGCGAGCTCATTCATATGTAGTGCGTTACGAAACTAATATATATATATATAGAGGTTTTTTTTTAGCATATTTAAAATTTGAGATTATTTTTATGAAAAAATATAAAGTTTGAGATTATTTCGATTATTTACCCTTACAAAAATAAAATGTTAAAGAGTTGTAATAAGCATGAACAAAGCCAGTTTTGACAATCTCCATGTATATTTTGTAACTTTTTTTTGCTTAAGGTCATTTTCGTAATTTAATTTTTTTTTGTGTTTTAAGGCAATTATTTCTACCCATTTATGTGCGTTTAGCACTTATACTTGATTCACCCCAATATGTACTAGATTCGCCTATAAATTTTGTTATTAGTTTCCTAAAATATCCTCGTTAATAAATTCTCCCACCATCAAACCATTTACTTCGTCCTCCCCATTTTCGACATCTCAATTCCGTCAATTCATCTTCGTTGCGGTTTAACACTCTATCTTTTCACATATCTCTCATCTTTTCGCAAATTTCCTTCCAATCGTTGATAGTGCCTGAACTTTAAGCCTTTCAAAACTTGTTTTTCGGTTGGATTGAACCGGTATACTTTCATATTTTTCAATCACACGAGACTAGTACAAATAATGAACAAAAAGAAAAAAGAGATACCCAACATAAATTCATATTTCAGCTTGACAAACAATATCTCTATTATCTTTTAATTTTTTTTTTTCAAAATAAGATTTTGGTTTCATCCAAAACCAGCTAATGTTGTCTCCCAAAGGGAGGGTGTTTTTCCAAAAGTAAGGTAGTTTTACAATTTATTTCACAAAATAGGGTGGTGTAATTTGAAATAACAAAAGTAGCCAATAACGCCTTTTGAAAAAGCGTTATTGGTTTTGAACGTGGTGAAGTGGCGGTGACGTGGCGGCGCAATTGTATAGATAGCGTCTTTTGAAAAGGCGCTATCTATACAATTGGTCAGCCACCTCACCGTCACCTCACCAGTAGCCAATAACGCCTTTTGAAAAGGCGTTATTGGCCACTGTTGATGTTCGTGAGGTGGCGGTGATGAAAATGCGCTATCTATACAATTGGCCAGCCGTGTCACTACCACCTCACCAACTGGACTCAAATGTTTTGTCCGCCATAGCCGCTGGTCCGCGACCTCCCTGCGCGCGTTGCTGCTGGTTGCACCGCTGCGCTGGCCGTCACCGCGAGACGCTGGACCGCGTTGGCCTCGGCCGCTCCGTCCCTCGCCGCTGGTCGTCGTCGTCGTCGTAGTTGAGCGATCTTGACAATGACAAGCAACTTTGAATATGCATAGGAGGAGTATATTTTTGTATTAAAAAGAAACAAACTTTTTTTTTTTTTTTATTAACCATGTGTATCTAGATTTAAATAGTTTTATTTACCCTGAGATTGCCGAAATAGACCATCAGGCCCAACAATTTGTTCCAACCTTGAACTCTCTTTTCTAAATTCATTGATACCGAATCACTCGAACGAACTTCGAACACTTGTTATATTCTTTGAAGGTCTTGCGTTATATCCCCAGTTCTAGATTTTTCATATATAAATGTAACTAATGTATCTCATTCCTAAAGGATTTCCCCATAATGGTCATGTACAGTAGGTCATTGAGTAGCCAAGGACGGCATAGCGGATCTTATTACTAAAGAGCCAACAAGAACAACGAGAACCTGACCAGATTTTTGGTATGGTCCAATTTAATATTATTATGACAAATTCCTCGAATTGTCTCGCATTTCCATAAAGGATATAATAGACACTGATAGCGCCTTCGCAGAACGCGAATGTGCTAACAGTTTAAATTTGTCCACGTCGGGCCACATGGGCTTGCCGACGTGGACATGTACAATATAACGCCTTCTGCGAAGACGCTATCAGCGTCATGCTGCCACCTCACCTTGACACATGGATAGCGCCTTTTGAAAAGGTGCTATCCATGTGTCCACGTCATCACCACGTGTGCGCCAATTTGATAACGCCTTTTGGATATGCGTTATTGCCTATTTTCAAAAAAAAAAAAAAAGCATTTCCACCCCATTTCCCTCGTAAAAAGTAATTTAATATGTACTTTTGTAAAAAATTTCAATGGGAGACGCGTTTACTTTATTTGTACTTGTTGACAATCGAATTTTGGGTCATTGTGTTTTTTTTACATGTCTATTAATTAAGTCTGAAAAAACAGGGGCCACAGTGGGGCGCGTGGGATAAGCAACACCCAGAACTGGGCGACGCACGTCTCATAGAGGTACAAAAATTGTGAAATATTTTGAAATAGTTAAAAAGTCATTTATAATGAAATGATGGGAGTAATATAGAGCCCAGTTAAACGCACCTCACCGTTTATTTAGTGCACCCCAGCGAAGAAGTCAAACTTAAAAAAGTTGAATTCTATTGCAAAATGACTTTTATGCCCCTCGCTGTGATTGGTGCACCCCGCTATCTTTTTCCTCTTGTTTTGTGCATTCCACCATCATTCCTCCACACGTTCTCTTCTTGTGATTTATAAGACATCATCAAGTGGTTCGGCCCCACAGGTTCGAATTTTCAGTTGAAGAATAAGTCAGAGCCTACCGAACTTCTAGTTGGAGAGTCGGTCGGAGCCCATCAAACCTCTAGTTTGGAGAGTTAATCGAAACCCACCAAACCTTTAGGTTAGTAGTTGTTAACCTAATTTCACAAAAATGTTTGATTTGACAACATTGAACTTAGAAGATAAGTCTCGGGTACATGTCACCGAACCTAAAATGGATGTCTCGACTAAGGCTTTGGAGTTGGGTGCTTTGAATTGGATGAAGTGGTATTTTGATAAACATGTGGAGTGCCCTTATAAATTGAAATTCAAATTGTGGTTGCACTCAGAATCGGGTGCACTGAGTAAAGAGTGGGGTGTGTTTAGCTGGGCTCACGCATCCCAACCCTAGTAGAAAATTTCAATAATTGAACGAGTAGCTAGTAGTATATAAATGAAGCAAGTGAAGTGATGAGGCTTGTAAGCTCCATACATATAACATCCTCTTTCTAGCTAGCTAATTAATAAGTAATTGAGGAGACAATGAGTCATGAGGTTGCTGGTTGTGGTGAAGCTAATTTGATGAAGCCAACAAATAAGGCAGAGCTGATGGAGAAGTTGATGATGGGGCTCATACCAGATGAAGAAGTGAAACGCCTCATTAGGGATCAACTGGAAAGCCGGATTCAGTGGATATACAACCACAACTGTGAACAACGCTTCCATCAACTCCACAACTTGGTTCAGTGTAAGGACTAATTAATTAAGACCATTCCCTCCTCTCTTTCTATTACATTAAACAACTATGTATATATGATTATATGTATAGCAGGGTATTTTCTGAAAGAACTTAGTTAAGTACCGGCACAGTCACACTCAACGAGTTCTTCCTCCAGTTGAAGTTATAAGTCCTTTTAGCAAAGGAACCGCTAAAGTAATTGATTTTGGACACTGGCCTAATCCAATGTCGTGCAATACACACCAAGATATGTGTGTGTATCTCAAGGCAAACTGACGGCATTCGACTGAGTTAGTGTTTTAGTGTCGATGCCCAAAATGAGTTACTTTCGCATTTTCCTTTAGCAAAAGCTATGTTAAAAAATTATTGACCATCTTTGAGATTTTAGAAAATATTTAATATTATTTAACTCATTTATTTGCCCTTGCACAAACCAAACATCTAGTGTGACAATTGAGTAAAATTTCTCAATTCTTTAACTCATTTTATGTCAAGTGATGCATACGTAAATTACCTTAACTTCAGAGCAGCCAGCACTATAGCCACCTCAATTTTTTGTGTAAGGTCAAGCTAGTATTACATGATTTGAAGTGAGGAATTGTATCATTTATAAAGTGTCTTTAGCCGACCTAGGAAAAAGTTACCTTAATTAACTTGTTTTAGTTTAAGTGATTTATAATTTTGATTGGAGGTATTTTTTTTTTAAGTTTAGAATTTAATATTTAAGTAGAGGATGATGCTTTTTTGTTGTCGCTAAAGACCATATCTCGCAAAAGCGATGAACGCGTATTACACAAATGAAATATTCTCGAATGCTCTACCGGAGTCAAATTTTTAACTTTATCTTTGGCAAGCAAATTAGTAAATTTTATGCATGTCAAGGAAATTTTTATCTTTTTTCGAGACACTTAAAATTGCACTCCGTTATTAGTGGCCACTGATTAAACGTCAATCACAAATACCAATGTGAAATCAAGAGACATTAAATTAAGTGTGCGCTTTTGTTGGTAAAATTCAATTGGATAACGCTATTTAGACTTACAATAAATCTGGACTTAAAATTTTTTTAGGGTAGTGCTAGGTGGTTTTATCGAGTCCGGACTCAAATAACAAGAAAGACATAAATACCCTTTATATGGTGGAAGAGGTAAATGTGTTATTGGTGCTATAGTGAGGGTAATTATGTCTTTTCATTTAATCAAGTAAATTAAATTATTAGTAAAAGTTGTTAAAGTCTGGACTCAAAGAGTCCAAATAGGTTTTTTGTTTTTTTTTATTTTAAATACATTCATGATCAATTAATGAAGTAAGTACAATTATTTGTAAAAAAAATTTAATAAGTCTACTTGGACTAATGAGTCCGGACTCATATGGATGTTTTTAAAATTTTTGTAAATATTTAAGGGGTATAATATGAATTTTACAAGTGATTATGATTGTTTCATTAATTGCTCGAGAATGTATTTGAAATTAAAAAAAGTTTTGAGTCTGGACTCACGAGTTCAAATAACATTATCTAATTTTTTAATACTTTTTGAATATTTATACAAATTTTAAAATTTTTTTTATATAAATTTGATTTTATGAGTCTACTTAAATTTATTGAATCATGAAGTGTGCTTGCGTTAGACACGAAGTTAGAGTAGGGGATTTGACAAAACAAAAAGTTAAAGAGTAGAGGGCTGACAATTATTTAGTTTTATGCCTTGAAATTGGTGCATCTGCAGTGCAGCTCATCTTTACAGATTTGTTTACGATTAGCCTGGCCTATAATGGGCCAAAATTAATGAAGCACATTTATCGATGAAAATTGAATTGATTATGCAGTAAAAAAATGCTTTACTTAATTGTATAGAAGTTATGATTCTTCATGCACGCGGATATATACCATCGACCAACCGTCACCGTCCGTCGTTGACTGCCTCCGACCTATCGTCATTTTCCGCCGTCCCATCGCCGTTACCCAGCGTCCGCCACTTCTCTCTCTCTCTCACTCTTTATATATATATATATATATATATATATATATATATATATATATATATATATATATATATATATCTCCCCCCTCTTCCGTCCTCCTTCACCCGCCCTCTTTGATCCCTCTCTTCGATCTTTCAAAATGGAATCGGCATCCTCCCTCCTCTCTCTTTCCCCCAGTCTCCTCTCCCTCTTCACCCCTGCCTCCCTTCCCCTCCCTTTCTCTCTCTAAGTCTAGATCTGGTCATATCTTGTTTAGATGTGGAGGGTTCACTGTATTCAGCCATTAGAGCCAAACACGATGACCTTGTTCGGCCATCCAAACTGAACATATGTGTAGATGTTTGGCTACTCATGGTCGAACACGATAATAGAGATGGGTAATGAATAATTAAGCACTGGCGACAAGAGATGGGGGTAAGACAGTGGTGATGAGGTTAATGAATGGAGAGGCTGAAGGTATTAATAAAGGTTTAAGGTTAAGGGCAATAGTTTGGGATGCTAGAGGTGGTAAGGGGCGATGACGGTGGCAATGGAGGGCAAAAGTGGCAGTGGTGTGTGTGTGTGTTCTTTTTTTATATGAAGAGTGTTAGCGTGTGTTTCTATTTGGTGTAGTGTGACTCGTGACTCCGGACTCAAATTTTTTTTTAATTTCAAATACATCCTCGAGCAATTAATGAAACAATCATAATCACTTGTAAAATTCATATTATACCCTTTAAATATTTACAAAATTTTTTAAAAACTATCTATGAGTCCAGACTCATGAGTCTAAATAGATTTATTGTTTTAAAATTTAGTGTGTAAGGGCATTAAGTGTTTGCAAATAGCAAGCCTCTAAAAAAAAAGGTATGTCACATAATTTTTATTTTATTTTTTATTTTTATGTTTTGAGATGCAGCTTTTTTTTTCCTTTTAAAATGTAACATTTATGGTAGTTTCAAATACAATTTAAAAATCCTTCCAATTTTCTTTAGGGAATGCAATTTTTATAAGAAGTGCTTTAGATATATGTCGCCCATAATCATACTATACTTCTTTCTTTCTTTTTTTGACAAAGCACTAAATATTTTTATTTTTTTTGCAAGGTAACTATGCTCTTAATTAGTTGTCTAATAATCGTTTATTATTGTTAAAGCGTCTCTAGTGCAATAAATGAGACATCACTTTTTAAAACGCAAGGTTTCAGAAGGTCGTAGGTTCAACTATGTTGAAGTCAAAAAAAATTCTTTATTATTTATAATTTTGTATTTAAACCGGCTTCTCCATATAATACGCAGCTTTGCAACAAACAAGCTTGGAGACAAAGGACTTCAATACTGATGTATATGACTTGCCTATTGAATTTGTGAAGCTTATTCATGGGAGAGCATTGAAACAGAGGTATACAGTTAATCAAAACATGGATTTTTTTAGGTTAATCAATTAAAGCATGAGATTTAAGATACAAAAATAATGAAAAAAAGTAGCAAGTACTTTTTCTTGAAGTAAAGAGTGGCAAGTACTTTTTCATGTCCATTTAATGCGTTAATACTAAAATCATTACCATTATTATAGTGGGGGTTACTATAAAGATAAATCGATCGCATTGGATGATGCTGAAAAAGCAATGTTGGATCTATACTGCGAGAGGGCTCAAATAAAAAATGGTGATCGAATTTTGGACATCGGTTGTGGATATGGAGCTCTTGCCATTCATATTGCTCGCAAGTATCCTCAATGTCATATTACTGGAATTACAGATACAACGTCACATTGTAAATTCATAGAAGAGCAATGCAGGTAATAATGCTAAAAACACATATATAGTTAAAATACAAGGGTTTTTTTTTTTTGGTTGATATTTAATATAAAAGTTAATTCATAGTTTCATTATAAATTTTTCATGCATGAAGTGAACTCTTTTCTTTTTCTTTTCTTTTTCTTAATTTCCTTAGGAACCAAAATTTAAACAATGTGGAGGTCATACAGGGCGACATTACAAAAATTGAGTTGAACCAAAAGTTTGACCGTGTAACGGTTATTGAAGTCTTTGAGGTAACAATGTACTACTAGAGATATGTATAAAAGTTAATTATCTATGTTTTAATTAAAGATTAGAGGCTAAGTACTTAATTAATCGATCTTTCTTCCTTTTTTTAATGCAACTTTCTTTTCATGGTATATTGATAGCATATCAAGAACTATGACCAACTCATGAAGAAGATATCAAAATGGATGAAAGAAGACGGTCTTCTTTTCGTAGAAAACATGTGCCACAAAAACTTCCCATACCAAATGAAGGCAAGAAGAAATGTGTGTTTTTATTTTTTAATTTTGTTTTTTGAACAAAAATGTTGTTGTACCTCATATGGGACACGCAAGTGCGACATGCACCTGCGCGACAATCCTTAATTCACAAAAAATATGTATGTTCTGATGTTTATTATATGATTTTCAAGTATGCATGTAAAAAATATTAAAATATACTGAAGTAGTAACGAAAATTGTGTGGCCTTACTCCAAGGGTTCTAATTGATGCAGTCTTTAAAAGAAGATGATTGGATTGAGGAAATGATCTTTCCAGACATGACTGTGACTATCTCATCTGCTGACTTGCTACTGTATTTCCAGGTAATTCCAATCTCATGCCAACTTAATTCTAACGCATTTTTTTCTTTTTGAAATTTAAAGTGAGACATTCTGCAACGACCTAACTAGGGACGTAGCCAACATATATCCAAGTGTAGGGGAGCCAACTTTCAAAAAAAGAATTTCAAAACCGAGGTGGACATAGTACATAAAATTTAATTATATTAATTTTTTTTTCCACAAAATGCATTAAAAATATAATATTGGGCTATAATGATATACAATATAACCAAAATAAGGAAACAACGATTAATTTGAAATTTCAAAATATTATATATATATATATATATATATATATAAATAGGGTGGTTCTACAATGGAAGTCAATTACATAGTATTTATTGCGCATTTAATGTGTTTAATTTGCATTAAATGACTACATCAATCGCCATTAGATTGAAATCTCATAGTAATTCAATTGTGAGATATGTAGTACATATGACATGAGTATATATTTAAACTCCATTGTAGAAACACTTATATATATATATATATATATATATATATATATATTTATGCAAAAGTAGGGTTGATAATGACACGCGGAATAAAAAACATAGCGATTGATTTGGGTTAGACTTGGGGTTTCTTCATTTAACATTGGGATGTCAAGGCCCGAATTTGCATACCCACTATATATTATATGGTGGATATGATAAATATCAAGATTTTGAGGGGGACAAACAATGGCCCCTTCACTTGCAACATAGCTTCACCCTCGGACCACACTAACTAATTGAGCGGATTAATGATTTGATAAGGGATTTTAAAGTAAAAGGTCATGAGTTTGAATCCAAAGACAAGTTGTTTATTTCTTATCAACAAAAAAAAAATAAAATCTCTAGACCTCCGCCCTCAACTAATGGAGTTGACCTAGTGAAAATGATTGCTTTTTGTGCTTTTTAGATTGTCCGTTAGTTGTTTTTTTATTTTATATTTTTTGTTTTATTTTGACTTTAGCTAACGAAAATTGTACCCCAAGACTTCCCTAAATTTTACTCGTTGATAAGTGATGTCTCATCAATCTCAACATAAATGCTTTGATAGATTTTTCATCCGTTGTAAACATTAAGCCAGTAGGTTAAATCTAAGTTTACGATATGGAGACTGATGTATGCACACATCCTAATGGCTTATGCAAGTTCATAAAAAACAATCCAACCATTAATGTAGGTATCATTTTTCTTTCTACCAAATGAACTATATATATATATATATATTAATGGAATGATATATAGATTAATATTATATATAGATTACGTCACCACATGCACTCATTTTTCTGATTAACCAGCTAAAATAATTAAACATTGGATGGAGAGTGTTTTTAATATTACTAATTAAAAAAAAGTGAAAGGTTCACTTTTTTTTTTTTTTCTCTTTTGACAGAAATATGTTTCAATTGTGAACCATTGGATCGTTAATGGCAAGCACACTTCTCGCTCAAAGTAAGTTTGTAATTTACTTAAAAAGGTTTTCATGCATGGCAGCTAGAAATACATTTATATCTATTTACAATAGGAAAATATTTTGGTGATCCAAACTTAACACAGTGAAAAACATGCACATGTTGTTTTCCGTGCGATGTGTGCACATCGAAATGGATGGAGCGCTGGTATATATAGCTGCTTGTCTTTACAATAAACATTATAATTAGAAAAAAAAAAACACACACAACTACCCTTCTGGGGTGTACGTGTTATCGACTTATCAGATTTGCCTCGATTCACACAAACCACATGATTTAATGTATCGTATTAAATGGATTATTTGCTTATATATTTAGAGTGTACTCAAACGCACGTACGTTTGTTCATATTGAGCATCTAATTATGATATAATGTTTTGATACTTGTATTGCAGTGAAGAATGGTTGAAGAAACTAGATGATAATATTGATCCAGCGAAGACTATTATCACGAAGTGGTTAGGGAGTGAAGATGAAGCAGTGAAGTGGATTAACCAATGGAGAATAGGTTTTATGCACGGAATAGAGCAAGGCAAATTTAACAATGGGGAAGAATGGATGGTAGCTCATTTTCTTTTTAAAAAGAATTAGATCTTCTTATATGGAATTAGTTGTGTTTCTGAATAAATTAAAATGCACTTGTATGCATGGTATTTAGAAGTCCAGAAATAGCCTCGACTTTTTGAATAAAATATGATAAATTGATAGTTTCGTAACTTTTGCAGTCTCACAAATTACGTTACTAAAAATTAGGCTAACGGTCACAAGTGATAGCTTTCAGCACAGAAACATACTATTTATATCGAATTAGGTCGTTTAGGTCTCCTTTTTTATTATTTTCTTACTTTTAGTAAGTTTGGTAATTGTCATAACTTTGGTTAGGGGTTTTCCCTTTTTATGTCTCACATGATGTTTTTTTTTTCTAATTTTGATTGAATAAAGACTTTTCTTAGAGTCATTTTTTGATTGAATAAAAACTTTTTGAATTTGGTTAAATTTTTGCTACGTTAGATTTGATGATTTGTTACTAAAGGGGGGTTTAAATACCTAGTGTTACAAAAGGAGTATGAGATTCACTAGACTAAAACACAGTATTAAAGTGCATACATCCTTGGGAATTTGACCCCAAATCGATATATTTGTTTAGTAGAATGGTCCCTTGGACATCTCATAGAGCGGTCCCTTGGACATGTCTCCATATTTACACCAACAAATCATGATAAAAAAGATTAAGAAGATTTAAATGATGCACTATGTAGTGTTAATTAAAATATGTCACGCGACTCACGCCATATCTTCTCAATCATTATCCTTAATTAATGTCTACTCGTGACAAACGAAGTTCCTTCTTTAAAACTACATATATATTGAGTATTTAATTAATTCACTCACTCGCAAAGTAAATGAAGCACATAAGTTATTTAAGGAAAAAGGCTAAACTAATCCAATTTATTTTTATAGTGACAAATACTTTCTTGGAAAAGTTTGATCGGATTTGATTTTTGTTAGTTTTTTAAAGTTCCAAACAAATAATTTTGGTGTTGCGAGGACATGAGTTCATTGAAAATGACATGATGATAAATACTCACTACTTTGCTATGAAAACGAAATTTTTTTTGCCAAATTCCTTTGTTTATGCCTGCGAAATTGCGAATTTAATATTTTTGAAAAGTTTTAGTTTGTTTATAATTTTTAGTAGGAGTTTCAATTTTTTGACGCCGTTTATGGCGTTGAGTTTCTCATTTCATCCTGTTAATGTTTTAGCGCATATTAGAATTTTACTATTTTTGGTAAAAATTAGGGTTTGATATATAAAGCACCATTTTGACTGTAATTACTTGATTTTTATGAATTAAAGAAATTTCGAACTTTAGTTTAAGTTCTTGTCCTAAATTGTTTGTTCATGAATTTCGAACATTCGATTTGAAAGATCCTCATTGCGTTAATGACCTCTTACTCTCAAAACCCATACCAAACTATTGGGCTACCCAATTAATTGGTTAAACTAATCCACTTTTGACACCTAATATGACATTGTTTAAAGTCCTTTGTACACTATTCAAAGCAAGTGCATGTGCGTACATCTCAATGCAAAACTCAAAAGGATCATGATAATATTGTATGAAATGTATGTCAACCATCAATCAGTTAGTCTGATAAGTAACATACTCGATTCCCTTTAAGCAAGGCATTGAGTTCGAATCTCGTGAATGAAAATATAGTTTGAGAGCCGCCATTGTACGAGGCCCGACAATGCCTGATAAACATACGTAGATTAGGCAGTGCAGTTGGTGTTCAACATGCACCATGTTGGGAATAAAAAAATGTAGGTGTCAAAAATATGTTGCCAGATCAAACAATAAATATTATAAAAAAATGCTTAGGCATTTCTTTATGGGTAGTGCTAGGTGGACTCTTTGAATCCAGAATTTTTATTTTTATATATTTATAAGTCATCCTTCTATTGTTACCTATATTAATTATTCATTATTCATCTCTATCATCGTGTTCGACCATGAGTGGCCAAACATCTACACGTATGTTCAGTTTGGATGGCCGAACAAAGCCATCGTGTTTGGCTCTAATGGTCGAATACGGTGAACCCCCCACATCTAAACAATATCCGACCAGTTCTAGATTGAGAGAGAGAAAGGGGGGGAGGTGGAGGTCGGGGACAAGAGGGAGGGGATACCGAGGGAAGGGAGAGGAGGGAGGATGTCGATTCCATTTTGATAGATCGATGAGGGGGAGCAAATAGGGCGGATGAAGGAAGAGAGAGAGAGAGAGAGAGAGAGAGAGAGAGAGAGAGAGAGAGAGGTGGAGGACGTCGGGCGACGACGACGGGACGGTGGAAGATGACAACATGTCGGAGGCAGTCAACGACGAACGGTGACGGTTGATCGATGGTAGCGTTGGTTGAGAGAGATTGGTGTGTGTGGGAGATTAGTATATTTTGATCAAAATGGAAAAAAAGTGATGTGTGTAAGGATATTGTGCCCACGCGTTTACCAAGCCTTTTTTTTTTAATTGGAGGCATTAACAAGTGTCACTTACTAAAAATAAAGTTTGAGGATGTTGTAGGTTCGACCCTGGTTAAAATAATAAAAGAAAACAAATGCTCGGCAAAGTGCGTCACCAAAGTAATTTTCTAATTAAATTATGCATTAAGTTGACAAAAAAATAAAGAGAAACATGGGAATTCATGCGCTCATATATAGATGCGTGCATGAAGAATCTTAACCTCTGTACAATTAAGTACTGTATTTTTTTACTGGATAATCAATTCAAATTCTTTTTTTCGTCAAAGATAATCAATTTTTTTTACTTTAATTAGTAAAGGGCTCGATTCTCCTTAAATAAGGCTTTAAGTTTGATTATCGTGAATAAAAAATTGGTTCGGAAGCCGCCTATCGACAATGCCTGAGCGTGCGTAAATTAATTAGTGTGGTTGCCTTGTTGCCATCGTGCACCATACAGGTAGAAAAAAAAATATGCATGTGTAAAAAATATACTGCCAGATCAAATAAGAAATGTCACAAAGAATGTGCGTAGACATTTCTTTATTATTATTAGGAGAGGCACCTCAAAAAGTTGCATCAAAATTCACATCGGGCTTTTGAGCCATTTGTGCACACCTCAAGATGTAGACACATATATCTCAATGCATAACACGCGGGCTTTAAAATTTTTATTGGGCAATGCGTCGACTTACTCGTTGTCATTATAGTGAATTTTCCAATAATTAACATAGAGCCCAGCTAAATGCATCCCAACAAAAAAAGTCAAACTTACAAAAATTCATTCTACTGCGAAATGACATTTATTAGTATACCCTCAACATCTTTTTTTCCTCTTATTTTGTGCATCCCGCCATCATCCATCTACACACTCTCTTGTTGTGATTTGTAGGGCATCATCAATTGGTTCGGCCTCACATGTCCGAGACTCTAGTTGGAGAGTCGGTCAGAGCCTACCGAACCTCTATTTGAAAAGTCTGTTAGAGCCCACCGAACCTCTTGTTTGGAGGGTCGGTCAAAACTCGCCGAACCTTTAGGTCGACAATTGTTAACCGAATTCTAAAAAAAAAGTTCGGTTTGAATACACTGAACTTATAATATAAGTCTCAATCGACCACATGTTGCACCCTCTGGTTTAGGTGCTTCGATTTGGATGAAGATGCATTTTGGTAAAAATGGGGTACCCTTAATTATAAATTGAAATTCAAAATGGGGTTGCACTCAGAATTGGGTGCACTAAGTAAAAGTGGGGTGTATTTAGCCAGGCTCACGCATCCCAAACACTAGTAGAAAATTTCAATATTTCAACGACTAGCTAGTATATGTAAATGAAGCAAGCGAAGTGATTAGTCATTGCGTTTTTTTAATTACTTCACGTCTTAACAAAATAGAGCGGTCCCTTGGACGTGTCTCCATATTCACACCAACAAATCATGATAAAAAAAGATCAAATGTTAATTAAAATATGTCACGCGACTCACGCCATATCATCTCAATCGTTATCCTTAATTAATGTCTACTCGTGACAAACGAAGTTCCTTCTTTAAAAATACATATATATTGAGTATTTAATTAATTCACTCACTGGCAAAGTAAATGAAGCACATAAGTTATTTAAGGAAAAAGGCTAAACTAATCCAATTTATTTTTATAGTGGCAAATACTTTCTTGGAAAAGTTTGATCGGAATTGATTTTTGTTAGTTTTTGAAAGTTCTAAACAAAGAATTTTGGTGTTGCGAGGACATGAGTTCATTGAAAATGACATGATGATCAATACTCACTACTTTGCTATGAAAACAAATATTTTTTTTGCCAAATTCCTTTGTTTATGCCTACGAAATTACGAATTTAGTATTTTTGAAAGGTTTAGTTTGTTTATAATTTTTAGTAGGAGTTTCAGTTTTTGACGCCGTTTATGGCGTTGAGTTTCTCATTTCATCCTGTTAATGTTTTAGCGCATATTAGAATTTTACTATTTTTGGTAAAAATTAGGGTTTGATATATAAAGCACCATTTTGACTGTAATTACTTGATTTTTACGAATTAAAGAAATTTCGAACTTTAGTTTAAGTTCTTGCCCTAAATTGTTTGTTCATGAATTTCGAACATTCGATTTGAAAGATCCTTATACCAAACTATTGGGCTACCCAATTGATTGATTAAACTAAATAAATCTGGTGCATAACACGCGAATCAAGCTTAGGTGAAAGCCTATTGTGGGTCAATGTATCTTAATATGCGATTTACTGGTTGTCATTCTAGTATTTTCCAATTAATATTAAAATCGAACGAGTAGTATATAAGTGAAGCAAGTGAAGTGATTAAGTCTTATAAGCTACATACATATATAACATCTCTCTAGCTAGCTAATTCAGAGTAATTGAGGAGACGATGAGTCATGAGGTTGCTGGTTGTGGTGAAGCTAATTTGATGAAGGCAACAAATAAGGCAGAGCTGATGGAGAAGTTGAATATGGGGCTCATACCAGATAAAGAAGTGAAACGCCTCATTAGGGATCAACTGGAAAGCCGGATTCAGTGGATATACAACCACAACTGTGAACAACGCTTCCATCAACTCCACAACTTGGTTCAGTGTAAGGACTAATTAATTAAGACCATTCCCTCGTCTCTTTCTATTACATTAAACAACTATGTATATATGACTATATGTATAGCAGGGTATTTTCTGAAAGAGCTTAGTTAAGTACCGGCACAGTCACACTCAACGAGTTCTTCCTCCAGTCTAAGTTATAAGTCCTTTTAGCAATGAAATCGCTAAAGTAATTGATTTTGGACATTGGCCTAATCGAATGTCGTGCAATACACACCAAGATATGTACGTGTGCATCTCAAGGCAAACTGATGGCATTCGACTGAGTTAGTACTTTAATGTCGATGTCCAAAATGAGTTACTTTCGCATTTTCCTTTAGCAAAAGCTGTTCAAAAATTATTAACCGTTTTTGAGATTTTAGACAATATTTAATATTATTTAACTCATTTAATTGCCCTTGCACAAACCAAACATCTAGTGTGACAATTGAGTAAAATTTCTCAATTCTTTAACTCATTTTATGTCAAGTGATGTATACGTAAGTTACCTTAACTTCAGAGCAGCTAGCACTATAGCCACCTCAATTTTTTGTGTAAGGTCAAGCTAGTATTACATGATTTGAAGTGAGGAATTGGATCATTTATAAAGTGTCTTTAGCCGACCTAGGAAAAAGTTGCCTTAATTAACTTGTTTTAGTTAAAGTGATTTATAATTTAGATTGGAGGTATTTTTTTTTTTTTTTAAAGTTTAGAATTTAAGATTTAAGTAGAGGATGATGCTTTTTTGTTGTCGCTAAAGACCATATCTCGCAAAAGCGATGAACGCGTATTACACGAATGAAATATTCTCGAATGCTCTACCGGAGTCAAATTTGTAACTTTATCTTTGGCAAGCAAATTAGTAAATTTTATGCATGTTAAGGAAATTTTTATCTTTTTTTGAGACACTTAGTGGCCACTGATTAAACGTCAATCACAAATACCAGTGTTGAAATCAAGAGACATTATTAAGTGTGCACTTTTGTTGGTAAAATTCAATTGGACAACGCTATTTAGACTTACATTTTTTTTAGGGTAGTGCTAGGTGGATTCATTGAGTCCGGACTCAAATAACAAGAAAGACATAAATACCCTTTATATGGTGGAAGAGGTAAATGTGTTATTGGTGCTATAGTGAGGGTAATTATGTCTTTTCATTTAATCAGGTAAATTAAATTATTAGTAAAAGTTGTTAAAGTCTAGACTCAAAGAGTTCAAATAGGTTTTTTATTTTTTTATTTTAAATACATTCATGATCAATTAATGAAGTAACTACAATTAATTGTAAAAAAAAATTTAATAAGTCTACTTGGACTAATGAGTCCGGACTCATAGGGATGTTTTTAAAATTTTTGTAAATATTTAAGGGGTATAATATGAATTTTACAAGTGATTATAATTGTTTCATTAATTGCTCGAGAATGTATTTGAAATTAAAAAAAGTTTTCAGTCCGGACTCACGAGTTCAAATAACATTACCTAATTTTTTAATACTTTTTAAATATTTATACAAATTTTAAATTTTTTTTTATATAAATTTAATTTTATGAGTCTACTTAAATTTATTGAATCATGAAGTGTGCTTGCGTTAGACACGAAGTTAGACTAGGGGATTTGACAAAACAAAAAGTTAAAGAGTAGAGGGCTGACAATTATTTAGTTTTACGCCTTGAAATTGGTGCATCTGCAGTGCAGCTCATCTCTACAGATTTGTTTACGATTAGCCTGGCCTATAATGAGCCAAAATTAATGAAGCACATTTATCGATGAAAATTGAATTGATTATGCAGTAAAAAAATGCTTTACTTAATTGTACAGAAGTTATGATTCTTCATGCACGCATCTATATACCATCGACCAACCGTCACCGTCCGTCGTCGACTGCCTCCGACCTGTCGTCATTTCCACCGTCCCGTCGCCGTTACCCGGCGTCCGCCACTTCTCTCTCTCTATCTTTTTTCCAGTCTCCCCTCCCTCTTCATCCCAGCCTCCCTTCCCCTCCCTTCCCCTCCCTTTCTCTCTCTAAGTCTAGATCTGGTCATATCTTGTTTAGATGTGGAGGGTTCACCGTATTTAGCCATTAGAGCCAAACACGATGACCTTATTCGGCCATCCAAACTGAACATATGTGTAGATGTTTGGCTACTCATGGTCGAACACGATAATAGAGATGAGTAATGAATAATTAAGCACTGGTGACAAGAGATGGGGGTAAGACAGTGGTGATGAGGTTAATGAATGGAGAGGCTGAAGGTATTAATAAAGGTTTAAGGTTAAGGGCAATGGTTTGGGATGCTAGAGGTGGTAAGGGACGACGACGGCGGCAATGGAGGGCAAAAGTGGCAGTGGTGTGTGTGTGTGTTTTTTTTTTTTTATATGAAGAGTGTTAGCGTGTGTTTCTATTTGGTGTAGTGTGACTCGTGACTCCGGACTCAAATTTTGTTTTTAATTTCAAATACATCCTCGAGCAATTAATGGAACAATCATAATCACTTGTAAAATTCATATTATACCCTTTAAATATTTACAAAATTTTTTAAAAACTATCTATGAGTCCAGACTCATGAGTCCAAATAGATTTATTGTTTTAAAATTTAGTGTGTAAGGGCATTAAGTGTTTGCAAATAGCAAGCCTCTAAAAAAAAGGTATGTCACATAATTTTTATTTTATTTTTTATTTTTATGTTTTGAGATGCAGCTTTTTTTTTTTTCCTTTTAAAAGGTAACATTTATGGTAGTTTCAAATACAATTTAAAAATCCTTCCAATTTTCTTTAGGGAATGCAATTTTTATAAGAAGTGCTTTAGATATATGTCGCCCATAATCAACTATACTTCTTTCTTTCTTTTTTTGACAAAGCACTAAATATTTTTATTTTTTTTGCAAGGTAACTATGCTCTTAATTAGTTGTCTAATAATCGTTTATTATTGTTAAAGCGTCTCTAGTGCAATAAATGAGACATCACTTTTTAAAACGCAAGGTTTCAGAAGGTCGTAGGTTCAACTATGTTGAAGTCAAAAAAAATTCTTTATTATTTATAATTTTGTATTTAAACCGGCTTCTCCATATATACGCAGCTTTGCAACAAACAAGCTTGGAGACAAAGGACTTCAATACTGATGTATATGACTTGCCTATTGAATTTGTGAAGCTTATTCATGGGAGAGCATTGAAACAGAGGTATACAATTAATCAAAACATGGGATTTTTTTTAGGTTAATCAATTAAAGCATGAGATTTAAGATACAAAAATAATGAAAAAAGTAGCAAGTACTTTTTCTTGAAGTAAAGAGTGGCAAGTACTTTTTCATGTCCATTTAATGCGTTAATACTAAAATCATTACCATTATTATAGTGGGGGTTACTATAAAGATAAATCGATCACATTGGATGATGCCGAAAAAGCAATGTTGGATCTATACTGCGAGAGGGCTCAAATAAAAAATGGTGATCGAATTTTGGACATCGGTTGTGGATATGGAGCTCTTGCCATTCATATTGCTCGCAAGTATCCTCAATGTCATATTACTGGAATTACAGATACAACGTCACATTGTAAATTCATAGAAGAGCAATGCAGGTAATAATGCTAAAAACACATATATAGTTAAAATACAAGGGTTTTTTTTTGGTTGATATTTAACATAAAAGTTAATTCATAGTTTCATTATAAATTTTTCATGCATGAAGTGAACTCTTTTCTTTTTCTTTTCTTTTTCTTAATTTCATTAGGAACCAAAATTTAAACAATGTGGAGGTCATACAGGGCGACATTACAAAAATTGAGTTGAACCAAAAGTTTGACCGTGTAACGGTTATTGAAGTCTTTGAGGTAACAATGTACTACTAGAGATATGTATAAAAGTTAATTATCTATGTTTTAATTAAAGATTAGAGGCTAAGTACTTAATTAATCGATCTTTCTTCCTTTTTTGAATGCAACTTTCTTTTCATGGTATATTGATAGCATATCAAGAACTATGACCAACTCATGAAGAAGATATCAAAATGGATGAAAGAAGACGGTCTTCTTTTCGTAGAAAACATGTGCCACAAAAACTTCCCATACCAAATGAAGGCAAGAAGAAATGTGTGTTTTTATTTTTTACTTTTGTTTTTTGAACAAAAATGTTGTTGTACCTCATATGGGACACGCAAGTGCGACATGCACCTGCGCGACAATCCTTAATTCACAAAAAATATGTATGTTCTGATGTGTATTATATGATTTTCAAGTATGCATGTAAAAAATATTAAAATATACTGAAGTAGTAATGAAAATTGTGTGGTCTTACTCCAAGGGTTCTAATTGATGCAGTCTGTAAAAGAAGATGATTGGATTGAGGAAATGATCTTTCCAGACATGACTGTGACTATCTCATCTGCTGACTTGCTACTGTATTTCCAGGTAATTCCAATCTCATGCCAACTTAATTATAACGCATTTTTTCTTTTTGAGATTTAAAGTGAGACATTCTGCAACGACCTAACTAGGGACGTAGCCAACATATATCCAAGTGTAGGGGAGCCGACTTTCAAAAAAAGAATTTCAAAACCAAGGTGGACATAGTACATAAAATTTAATTATATTAAATTTTTTTTCCACAAAATGCATTAAAAATATAATATTGGGCTATAATGATATACAATATAACCAAAATAAGGAAACAACGATTAATTTGAAATTTCAAAATATTATATATATATATATATATATATATATATATATATATATATATAAATAGGGTGGTTCTACAATGAAAGTCAATTATATAGTATTTATTGCGCATTTAATGTGTTTAATTTGCATTAAATGCACTACATCAATCGCCATTAGATTGAAATCTAATAGTAATCCAATTGTGAGATATGTAGTACATATGACATGAGTATATATTTAAACTCCATTGTAGAAACACTTATATATATATATATATATATATATATATATATATATATATATATATATATATATATATATATATATATATATATATATTTATGCAAAAGTAGGGTTGATAATGACACGCGGAATAAAAAACATAGCGATTGATTTGGGTTAGACTTGGGGTTTCTTCATTTAACATTGGGATGTCAAGGCCCGAATTTGCATACCCACTATATATTATATGGTGGATATGATAAATATCAAGATTTTGAGGGGGACAATGGCCCCTTCACTTGCAATATAGCTTCACCCTCGGACCACACTAACTAATTGAGCGGATTAATGATTTGATAAGGGGTTTTAAAGTAAAAGGTCATGAGTTTGAATCCAAAGACAAGTTGTTTATTTCTTATCAACAAAAAAAAAAAAATCTCTAGACCTCGACCCTCAACTAATGGAGTTGACCTAGTGAAAATGATTGGTTTTTGTGCTTTTTAGATTGTCCATTAGTTGTTTTTTTATTTTTTATTTTTTGTTTTATTTCGAATTTAGCCAATGAAAATTGTACTCAAGACTTCCCTAAATTTTACCCGTTGATAAGTGATGTCTCATCAATCTCAACATAAATGCTTTGATAGATTTTTCATCAGTTGTTAATATTAAGCCAGTAGGTTAAATCTAAGTTTACGATACGGAGACTGATGTATGCACACATCCTAATGGCTTATGCAAGTTCATAAAAAACAATCCAACCATTAATGTAGGTATCATTTTTTTTTCTACCAAATGAACTATATATATATTAACGGAATGATATATAGATTAATATTATATATAGATTAAGTCACCACATGCACTCATTTTTCTTATTAACCAGCTAAAATAATTAAACATTGGATGGAGAGTGTTTTTAATATTACTAATAAAAAAAAAGTGAAAGGTTCACTTTTTTTTTTTTCTCTTTTGACAGAAATATGTTTCAATTGTGAACCATTGGATCGTTGATGGCAAGCACACTTCCCACTCAAAGTAAGTTTGTAATTTACTCAAAAAGGTTTTCATGCATGGTAGCTAGAAATACATTTACAATAAACCTACTTAGACTCAAGAGTCCGGACTCATAAGGATGTTTTTAAATTTTTTGTAAATATTTAAGGGGTATAGTAGGAATTTTACAATTGATTATGGTTGTTTCATTAATTGCTCAAGGGTGTATTTGAAATTAAAAAAAGTTTTGAGTCCGGACTCACGAGTCCAAATAGCACTACCCATACATTTATATCTTTTTACAATAGGAAAATATTTTGGTGACCCAAACTTAACACAGTGAAAAACATGCACATGTTGTTTTCCGTGCGATGTGCGCACATCGAAATGGATGGTGCGCTGGTATATATAACTGCTTGTCTTTACAATAAACATTATAATTATAAAAAAAACAATAAGTCTACTTGGACTCATGAGTCCGGACTCAAATGGAAGTTTTAAAAAATCTCGTAAATATTTAAGTGGTATAATAGGAATTTTACAAGTGATTATGGTTGTCTAATTAATTGCTCGAGGATGTATTTGAAATTAAAAAAAATTTTGAGTCCGGACTCACGAGTCCAATTAGCATTACCCTAAAAAAAACACACACACACAACTAGCCTTCTGGGGTGTACGTGTTATCGACTTGTCAGATTTGCCTCGATTCACACAAACCACATGATTTAAGGTATCGTATTAAATGGATTATTTGCTTATATATTTAGAGTGTACTCAAACTCACGTACGTTTGTTCATATTGAGCATCTAATTATGATATAATGTTTTGATACTTGTATTGCAGTGAAGAATGGTTGAAGAAACTAGATGATAATATTGATCCAACGAAGACTATTATCACGAAGTGGTTAGGGAGTGAAGATGAAGCAGTGAAATGGATTAACCAATGGAGAATAGGTTTTATGCATGGAATAGAGCAAGGCAAATTTAACAATGGGGAAGAATGGATGGTAGCTCATTTTCTGTTTAAAAAGAATTAGATCTTCTTATATGGAATTAGTTGTGTTTCGAATAAATTAAAATGCACTTGTATGCATGGTATTTAGAAGTCCGAGAAATAGCCTCGACTTTCTTGAATAAAATATGATAAATTGACAAACTTCGTAACTTTTGAGTCTCACAAATTACGTTACTAGAAATTAGGTTAACGATCACAAGTCATAGCTTTCAAGACATAAACATATTATTTAGATCGAATTAGGTTGTTTAGGTCTCCTTTTTTATTATTTTCTTACTTTTAGTAAGTTTCGTAATTGTCATAACTTTGGTGGGGGTTTTCCCTTTTTTATGCCTCATGTGGTGGTTTTTTTTTTTTTTTTTTTTTTCTAATTTTGATCGAATAAATACTTTTCTTAGTGTCATTTTTTGATTGAATAAAAGCTTTTTGAATTTGGTTAAATTTTTGCTACGTTAGATTTGATGATTTGTTACTAAAGGGGGGTTTAAATACCTAGTGTTACAAAAGGGTTTAATTCACTCACTCGCAAAGTAAATGGAGCACATAAGTTATTTAAGGAAAAAGGCTAAACTAATCCAATTTATTTTTATAGTGACAAATACTTTCTTGGAAAAGTTTGATCGGAATTGATTTTTGTTAGTTTTTGAAAGTTCCAAACAAAGAATTTTGGTATTGCGAGGAAATGAGTTCATTGAAAATGACATGATGATCAATACTCACTACTTTGCTATGAAAACGAGATTTTTGAGGGCCGCTAAGGGCACCCCACCATTTAATGAAGGCACCCAAAATTTTTGTAAAAAATTCTGCAAAAGGGGAAAAGACTATTTTGCCCTTGTATATATAGTGATTCAAACCACACAAATCATTTTGACAAAGAAAAAAAGGCACCCCACCACAAGGTTGAACCCCAAAGCCACATTGAATTTGGCGAGCGTTGATCGATTAAAGCGGATTGTCATCATCCGACAACGAGGTAACAATGTTTGACAACCATATTCGTGTTTTTTAGAACTGTTGAGTTGTGTATAACTGTGAAAATGATGATTTGTTTGTCAACGTAGGGTTTGGTAATTTCTTCAAATCCGAACTAAAATGGAGGATTGTACTGCTTCGGTGGCAGAGGAGGTCGTACTTGAGGTAATTTTGCAAATTTATTGTGTATTTATTGCGGTTATCCGAAGTTTCTGTCTGGGTGCGCGATTGTTTCGGCCTCGCAGGACCGAGATGTATGGTAATGTCTCGGTCGCAGAGGACCGAGATGTTTCACGTAGGTCACGGTCTGGAACGACCGAGGGTAATGGTAACTCTCGGTCTCACGTAAATGAGACTATGAAGAAAGTTTCAGAACTGTACAACCGAGAACCTATTTTTTTGGGTTTTTTTGTGATTGTGATGTACATTTTGGTTGATTATAATGTTACACTGTTTGTATTGCAGGTAATGCCGGTTTCTGCCCTATTTCCAGACTACACGGACACATTTACACCTTGTAGGCCATTCCCAACTAGAGAAACAGCAGTTTCATGGCTTCAAATGATAGGCCGTGAGAACATGTTCGTGCTAGTGACAAAGCACTCTGACGCCGGGGGCATTAAGCGCAGGGGAAGGGTGAAAATTGCATGTGAGAGGTCAGGGACTTATAGGGGAATGTCACAAAGAGTTGGGAAAGGTAAAGCAGCAAAAATTGCTTTGAAACCAAGAAATGAGACTGAAGAAGAGGAAATGGCGAGGACTCAAACTGGTACCAAGAAATGTGGATGCCCTTTCCTTATCAACGTAAAGGAAAATGCTGACTCGTTGTAGTATATCACTGTTATATGTGGGAGGCACAATCACGAGCCCGCAAAAAACTTGGACGGCCATTCTTTTGCCGGGAGATTGGATAAGGCGGAGCAGGAAGTTGTAGTGCAAATGACAAAGGGGAATGTGAAGCCAAGAGAGATCCTAAATACGTTGAAGCAAAGAGACATTAGTAACGTATCGACAATGAGGACCATATATAATGCAAGACAAAAAGCCCGAAATGAGGATGCGGGTGGGAGGACTCAAATGCAACAACTGTTGCACATATTGGAGAAGAATAAGTGGCTGTCATGGCATAGGAAGGATCCCGTTACGAATGTTGTCACGGAGTTATTTTGGTCACATCCCGACTCAATAAAGTTGGTCAGGTGTTTTCCATCGGTTATTTTGATGGATTGCACGTACAAGACAAATAGGTACCGAATGCCTTTGTTGGAGATTGTTGTATCACTTGTACGCACTTGACGTTCTCCGTTGGGTTCGCATTCTTATCATCTGAGAATCATGGGCATTATGTTTGGACACTTGAGAAGTTGAGATCCATATTGGATGGGTGGCCTAAGCCTGACGTGTTTGTTACCGATAGGGACTTAGCCCTTATTAGTGCCATAGAAGAAGTTTTTCCGGCCTCGTCTCACCTCCTTTGCTCTTGACACATCAACAAATTAGTATTGTCCAAGACTAAGAAGATGTTTGGGGAGAACGATGGTTTTGCGCGTTTTATGGATAGGTGGACGAGCGTGATGTATGCCAACTCGGAGGCCTTATTCGAAGTTAGGGCGAATGACCTGCGTTGTGAGTTTGGGCATGTAAAGGGTCTTACGGAGTACTTGGACAACACATGGTTAAAGAACTACAAGGAGAAATTTGTCTCGGCTTGGACAAATAGACTTATGCACTTTGGGGAAACGACAACGCAGAGGGTGGAGTCTACGCATTCTACTCTGAAGGTACACCTTGGGAACAGTCAGGCCAATTTTGAGACTCTATGGCATGTGGTTGATGGACTCCTTAGAATCCAACACAACAATATCAAGGCATCGTTTGAGCTAAGTTTGAATGTCGTCCAACATGAGTACGTTGCTGAGTTGTATCTCCGATTGCGCGGTTATGTCTCTCAACGGGCGCTTAGGCTAATTAGAGATGAATTGACACGTGGAGATGATGTTGGTCACGATTCCGCTCGTTGTGGTTGCGCAATACGCACCACACATGGCCTTCCTTGTGCACATGAGCTGAACCATCATATATTTGCTGGGTCGCCCATCCCTCTCGAGGACATTCATGTTTACTGGCGAAAGTTGAGTATGATACCTGAGAGTCCGGTGGACTCGTCTGGGTACAACGTGCACGATGAGATTGAAAGGGTGTTGGAAAAGTTTCATGCTTGCAGTAATGAGGACGATCGACTAAGGATTATTCAGCAGCTCAAGGAGATTAGTCGACCTTCGTCTACTCCAGGTGTTGTGCCGCCGGCAAAAATTAAGACAAAAGGGAGGACACCGGGGTCTTCGAAGAGAAAACACGACTGTGACGATTCATCTACGAGACGGTTGCCGAGTGAGTTTGAGTACGTGCTATCGACTATGGAGGCCTCAAGTTCTAGGCAGAAGAAAAGTAAAGTTGTTCCTAAACTGCGTCGTGGTAGTCGACGCAAGCAAAGTGCAACTAACATGGCTTACGGTCATTGCGTAGAACCAGATTGGTTGCTACATGTTGAGGGGATCATCGATGTGCTTGCCGATGGGAATTATGGATATAGGTGTGTTGCGTCTGGGCTTGGACTAGCCGATGTCGACGGGTGGAGGATCGTCTGTAGAAGGATGTACGATGAGATTATCGGGCATGAAAACCTTTGGCGCGAAGTGCTAGGCTCGGGTTACGAAAGTGTCAAGATTGCGGTGCATTGCCGAGAGAATCAAGTTGGTGCAACTTTCCAAGAATGGTTGAGACTTCCAGACATGGGATTGTTGGTAGCCACTGCAGTCAATGTGGTTCTCGTCAACCTTTCGCGTGGGAGTGCCTCCACATTTCTACCTCTACGTAGTGCTCCATCATCCACAGGGCACAACAGACATGTCATTGCCATGATTAATGACAGGAATATACATTGGCTTAGGGTAAGTGATGTGAATTTGGTTGAATTGTTTTGTTGTTTCCCGACAATATGGTCATGTCATACTGTTCAAATTGATAGGTGTTGCTGAGCACGAATGCACCATTGCCATCCTTATACCCGTCATGGGTACGGTATGTTCAGGATAGTGCGAAAGGTTGGCGAGATAGATTCGTATTCCGAGACATCGCGCCCATTGCAACTTTACTTGATGCCACCATATCCGTTGTAGATTTAAGTACACCGTAGTGTTACAACTGGTACCTCTAAATTTGTGCGGTTGTACAGTTAGTTATTTTGAAAGTTAGCTTTCAACCTGCGTGGATATAGAATGAATGAATTTACCCTATCTTTCGGGTATTGTTGTGCAGTTTCATTCGTTTCGGTCATGCATTAAAGTTATTTGTATTTGCAGTTGGAACTGGTTACTGGAATGTTCGTTTCGGTCATACATGACCGAGACGAATGGTGAAGTGTCGGCCGTACGCCCCCGAGACTTGACGCCAAAGCTCCGACACGCAATACCGATAACGCCACTTATCGTCTCCGCTGATCAGTACCGAAAATTATAAATGGGTGTCGGTCCTGCTTGACCGAGATATCAGAAGGATACAAACACAAATTCCAACCAAAAAGAGTGCGCACTGAAACATTATAAACTGTCATGCAAATGTACTCAACAGGCAACGGGAACACATCAACCATTTAAAAATGTCATAAAAATGTAGTACAAATGTCTATCCCTCCGTTATCGGTTGATCATTGCTTTGATTTTTTAATATTCTTCCTTCGATACTCCTTCCCACGCATTCTCTTCTGAGGCCCAGCATCGGCCTCGACAGGCCGAGCTGTGGCCTGGGTTGAGGGTGTGGAAGTGCTACCATGTTGGGAGTGCCTCGGGCCTTGTTCGGTAGGGCCGGTTGTCGTGGTTGTGCCGGTTGCGGTTGCGGGAAATGTACTCGTGGGGGTGGGACTTACAGTCCTTCCCGAAAGGAGGTTCACCATGTCAGTCATAGTGGTCCTCGCCGAGTCAAACGTAGACATCTCTGGGGGGAGGTCCATCCATCGCAACGCCGCGTCCAACGCTCGCCTATTACGCTGATGAAAAATATCGGGTTACTGTCTTTCAACCACATTTTGGAATTACTTATAAATGCATAATACGTATAACCATTCCAATACCTCAAGTATTTCGTTGTCTTCGATGGTTGAGGCCACCATTACAAGGTCCTCAAAGCTCGGATTCGTGATAACAGGATGAGACACTTTGACGAACCAAGGGAGGTACTCTGGTGTAGCCAAAAACTCAAATACTACCTTCTCGCCCCGAACTTCAGGAGCCAACACATGGTTCCTCCATCGCTCCCAATTGTCTTGTTCGAACCCATACTTGACGGAGTACTTGTTCGCAAATGGGCCTCTGTGTGCTTCCAATGGACGGTACGGAGGATCTGGTATAGATTGCACATGGCCAAATTGTCTCAGTATCCTCTCCGGGTGGTAGGGCTCCACCACATCCATGTACTTGATCTTCCCACTGTAAAAGGCCATCGCTTGCACAACGCCATTTTCCCTTAAATTCACATATGGGTCCCAAGTGACCTAAAAATAATTCAACAACAAGTGTGCGTAAAATAAATTACCAAACAAAATCATTCATCAGAGGACATGGATAAGCAGCTCACCTCACTTGGTCGCAACCTATCCAAGGTTCTCCTAATGGCCCGGAGCTTGTCAACATTCGCAACCGTCTCGTGCTTTTGAATCCATCTGGAGACACGAGGGTGCACGTAGTCCAAGTACTTCGCATTGGGCGTGGCCAGACCAAGTTTGAAATGGTCGTACACCCATCCCTGCAAATACGTACAATGTTAGTTAGTCCACAATTGCAAGTTGGCCTCATTGAAAAACAGAATGATAATTAATTCTATTTTGTAAAGAACCTCAAGCAATGTGAGATAGCCAGCAATCTGAGACACTAGCACTCTCGTTGCGGACCCCAAGTGTCGATACAAGTAGGCCAACGCAGCCGCTCCCCATGCGTAGTTCCCTACGTCGTCCAAGTCCTCAAGTAGCTTCAAGCAGCGCGATAGACACCCGAGACCCACTCTTATCGGCAAAAAGAGTGCACGACAACAAGTACAACAGGTACGCTCGGGCGGTGCATTCCACAGGAGGATAATTTATGGGTCTTGAACCAGCTTTGAGGCACCATCGACTCTTCAACCAATGTTTGCGCACTGTGAGCCCCTTGCTGATATTCACCTCCTCCTCGGCCTCCTCGACGCTAACCCCAAGTAGGTTCGAAACCATCTTGATAGCGTCCGAGCGAGATTCCTCCGTGTACCTAGCAAAGTTCTCCACTTCAACAACTTTGCCCGTCACAGGGATCTTCAGGAGGAAGCTGACATCCTCTAATGAGATAGACATTTCACCAAAATGTAGGTGAAATGTGTTCGTCTCCGGCTGCCACCGCTCCACAAATGCAGAGATTAGCTCCTTGTTGGCCTTCCGGTATAAGCAGTCTATCAGCGTATTCAACCCTGAACGCTGAATAATCCTCTGAAGTCCCGCCGTGTCCTGGTGACACGACTGTAAATCCCATTCCGCTATTTGAGCTCCGTGATTGATACACTTAAGAACGGGCCGCTCCTGCAAATGTAAAAACATCTCGTCATTATGTGAAGACCATGAGTGTTAAGTTTATCATTTCAATGAAATTGAATTTACATCATTCCTCCAAATCGATAAAGCCACATGATCCTTGAAGCTCTTCAGCAACGCCCCGTCTATAGGACCACCGGGGAATGGAGCACGCGCTTCAACACCCACTTCCGGCTCTCTTTCATCACGGCCAGCTCCACCTCTACTGCTCCCCCCCACATTACGATCTGTTTCTATCATGTTCCCCACCTCTGAAGAGTCACTGCTACTTGACTCCGATGCATGCCCCTCCTCTTCTCCTCCGGCAACAACGACATCCTCAGGTCGCCCGGCATTGAGGGTCGAACCCTCATCGTGCAAATGTAACCTTCCACGAGTGCTATCTACCTTCGCCTTGCCCTTACCATCCTCATTCTCCTTCTCTTTCTCTTTCTTCCCGATCTTTGTCTGGGGTCTCCGGCCACCTCGCCCCCGGTTAGGCCTCGGCACCTCAGCTCCAGCCTCTTCCCTAGTCACCGGTAGCTTCGGATGAGCCATACCTGAATAAATTACAACATACAAGCGCATGGAACAGATCCCAAATTAAATTTACAAAACAAAAATGTCCAAATCATCCATTTCTTATGTCTCGGTCAAGCAGGTTTGTGAAACAACACATATTCTCGGTCACCCATGACCGACAATTCCTCTAATATATCGTTAGTGTACAACCGAGTCCAATGAAATGGTCTCGGCTGTCCGCCACCGAGATGTGTTGACCATTTCAATTCGCCTTGCTCTCGGCCAATCACGACCGAGCCTACTCTAACACTCACGCCATGGTACAACCTAGACTATGACCAAATTCTCGGTTGTACACCACCGCCACCACATTACCTAGCAGTAATTCTATCTCTTGTCGCGTCTCGGCCGCGAGACCTAGAGTCCTATCGGCCTTGCGTAGCCGAGACTCTGCGATATTTGTCGGCCTTTGTGGCCGAGAGTTCTACTTCCCCAAAATGTAGCTTCTCTTTCCTGTATGGCCGAGAACAGCGAATTCCCAGTTCTTACACTAATGAACAAACCACCACTGTAAATCACAACTACTCTACCAAATGTAACTTACTTACACTAAAAACATACCTTCAAACGACCGATTTCGCGCAAATACTGTGTGTTCGAAGATGTTCAGCAGAACCCTAACTTCGAGGCGAAATCGGCTCACACCACGACCCTACGAACTGCAAAAAAACCGTCAAACGGAGGAGAAACACAAGGCGAGACACGGGAGACACGATTTCGGAGATTCCTCCCACTGGACGGTTCACACAAAACGGGTTCTTGGAGTCCAGGCGGTGAAGATGGTGCTGGGGGTGGTGGGGTGCTGATGGATTTCCATAAGGGGTAGTTTAGGTATTTCGGGTCTAATTTTTGGGTGCCCCGGGTAAATCGGTTTGTGCCCACATTAACTGGGTGCCTTCATTAAATGGTGGGGTGCCCTTAGCGGCCCTCAAATTTTTTGCCAAATTCCTTTGTTTATGCCTGCGAAATCGTGAATTTAGTATTTTTGAAAGGTTTTAATTTGTTTATAATTTTTAGTACGAGTTTCAATTTTTTGACGCCGTTTATGGCGTTGAGTTTCTCATTTCATCCTGTTAATGTTTTTGCGCATATTAGAATTTTACTATTTTTGGTAAAAATTAGGGTTTGATATATAAAGCACCATTTTGATTGTAATTACTTGATTTTTATGAATTAAAGAAATTTCGAACTTTAGTTTAAGTTCTTGCCCTAAATTGTTTGTTCATGAATTTTGAACATTCGATTTGAAAGATCCTCATTGCATTAAAACCCATTACCTCTTACTCTCAAAACCCATACCAAACTATTGGGCTACCCAATTGATTGGTTAAACTAATCCACTTTTGACACCTAATTTGACATTGTTTAAAGTCCTTTGTACACTATTCAAAGCACGTGCATGTGCGTACATCTCAATGCAAAACTCAAAGGATCATGATAATATTGTATGAAATGTATGTCAACCATCAATCAGTTGGTCTGATAAGTAACAAACTCGATTCCCTTTAAGCAAGGCATTGAGTTCGAATCTCGTGAATAAAAATATAGTTTGGGAGTCGCCTTTATACGAGGCCCGACAATGCCTGATAAACGTACGTAGATTAGACAGTGCAGTTGGCGTTCAACATGCACCGTGTAGGGAATAAACAAATGTAGGTGTCAAAAATATTGCCAGATCAAACAATAAATATTATAAAAAATGCTTAGGCATTTCTTTATGGGTAGTGCTATTTGGACTAGTGAGTCCGGACTCAAAACTTTTTTTTTAATTTCAAATACATCCTCAAGCAATTAATGAAACAACCATAATCACTTGTAAAATTTCTATTATACCCCTTAAATATTTACAAAAATTTAAAAAACCTCCCTATGAGTGCGGACTCATGAGTCCTAGTAGATTTATTGTTTCTTTATTTTTGTTTTTGCGAACATGATAATTAATATGCTAGATGGCGGACACAAAAAGTCACATTAGACTTAGTTGTTTGTGCGCACCTCGAGATGCAGACATAAATAAATCTGGTGCATAACACGCGAATCAAGCTTAGGTGGAAGACTATTGTGGGTCAATATATCTTGATGTGTGACTTACCGGTTGTCATTCTAGTATTTTCCAATTAATATTAAAATTGAACGAGTAGTATATAAATGAAGCAAGTGAAGTGATGAGGCTTGTAAGCTCCATACATATATAACATCCTCTTTCTAGCTAGCTAATATATATTAGCTACAAATCAGCGACAAACTAGGTTCTGTAGCTGATCTGTCGCATATCTGTCACAAAATAGGCGGGAAAATATCGGCGGGAGAAATCAGCAACAGATCAAAGACAAAATAAAATTTGTCACAATTTTTGTCACAAATCTGTCGCTGATTTGTTGCTTTTTGGTCAACCAAGTCAAACGCTCTATCTGATGCAAAATTGTTGTCGATTTGTTGTTGTTTAGCAACAGATTCAATTTGTTTTAATGTTTTGATGTTATTCCACATTTTTCTTGTAATGTATATATATATATATATAAAAGTTGAAGGAGAGAGAAAGTTTCACAAGCTCTCTCCTTCTACCATTTCATTTTTAAGATTTTCTTAATTTTCTTAATTTCTTATTTTAAGATATTTATATATTTGAGTTTTATTTGTTTTAAAATATAATTATCTATTATGCGTGCATTTATTAATAATTAATAATGGTTATATTATCAACGAATGGATTAATAGAATTAATACATCTATATATCTATATATAAAAATTAAAGGAGAGAGAAAGTTTCACAAGCTCTGGAACAATGGATTGCATTAATTTATAATAGATGCGATAAACAACCGCAAGATTAGAAATAATACCTTTCATTTTAAATCCTTGAGTATAAATGGCTAAAACGACAGCTTCATGAGGTGATTCGTCATGTAGACTAAATGAGAAGTTAGGAAAACAATTGAAATAAATTGGTCCTTCTGCAAGGCTACGTTCAATTAATCATAACAGGGAATCACCAAATTCTCGATGTCGCTTATCTCTAACAGAGACTAAAGCAGAGGTGTTTAGTCCTAAAGTGAATAAAGGCTTTATGGCTACAGAATCGGCCAATATGTAAATATTTATGGGTCAATCTATGCTATTTCATTTTTTCAGGTGAAATGAGATAAATCTCTTGTCCATCATTATCAATAGGGATTGTATTTTCTTCAATTTAGATTATGAAATATTGATGTTTGGAAAAATTTCCTTTGTTATAGACATTGGTAGTATCAATAGTAGGAAGATTCCAATTTTGAAGGGATTGATCTATGTTGGAGAAAGAAATCTCATGTATGTTTCTTAAATCAACTTTAGATACTTGAGTGAGTGGTTCGCCAGAAGATTCTGATGATGATCCGGTTTCAATATTTATAGGCATATGTTTTCTAGAAAAGACTCGAGACAACGTTTTCTTTAAGGTACTCATGACATTACCAACTGGTTAACGCTTACTTGGTCAACGATTTATAGTTAGACTTACACTCTTTTCTGCTAGACTTACAACGCGACTAGGAAAGAAAGTGAAAACCTTCGATAGAGATCAAGAGAATCCAAAGAACACCTTATAGCGAGCAAAACCGAGAAAATCATTCGTCGATAAATAGAGAAACTAGAGAATCATAAAATATTGTGGCAAAGCAATAACTTAAGTATACTTGATAGTTGATAGAGATACTTACAAAGTATTGATAATCGATGGCTTAGATACCAATTTGTCGACCTTCGACGAATGGAAATGCAAAATGAGGATGGCTGGACAAGTCCAGGAAGCATGGGCTTGATTTTTACTTATGGCATGGGCCAGATTAATTGAGAATTGTCTGATAAGTATATGAACAGTATGGTGCAATTATTTCGGAGTGAAGAAATTCCCATAGTTCAGAATGAACATATTTAGGAAACCGAATAATTGCGGGATACCGAACAAAAACATGGAAACGAGGGCGTCCCAAAAGATACCATAGGGCCATCAAAAGATGGATGTCTTCAGATGTCCATAAAAAGCTTATGTGGCATGTGTAGATACGTAGCGTACACCGCATAAAAGGAAAAGGCCAAATAATTTCAACGCCATTAGAACATAGTTTTTGGTAGAGATGATCAATTAATGGATGACGTGCTGCATGATTCATGATAGATTCAACAGATCTTTGATTGCTAGTCATAATTCCGTATCTGAATGATTTTGGATATTATCATCAGAATATGACCTTGTAGAAGATGCTTCAATTTTGTCAAGAAGATCATTGAATTTATTCTGATTGTCTGTTAAGTATTTTAATTGATTGATGATGACTTGCGCAAAATCTGGCTCAATGGATGAGGAAAATGCAACAGCTGTTGTCTTTTTTGGTTTAGCAACAACTTCTTTAAAACTAGAAGTTAATGAAGCGCAGTTATTCGAATTTATGGGAGTGCTAGGATTAATTGAAATCGAAGCACAATTAAACTTATCCCACCATTTGCATGAAATATCTTGAGAAAGGTAGGTGAATGTAATATTATTTTTAATCACTTGCTGATTGGCATACTGCCATTTAAGGATCCAAGGGATAGAATTTTTTTAGCGAAAATTGAAATAAAGACATTTTTGCTTCTTCAAATTTTTTGAGGGCTGCAGGGGTAACAAAATCCATATTTGGATTGAATTTCATCCACCAATCTTCAATAAACCAATCAGGAACATTTTCTTTCATGGATTTTTTGAAAGTAATGTACCACGAATGGTTTGTCTTTGGATCTTGATAGAACATGACATTACGCCAAGCGTCAATGTAATCATTATAATTGACAAAAACAGCAGGTTTATCTTTGGCTAGCTTCATTTCATAAAATACGAAGGGGCTATGCTGAATGGAGTTATGCAATGCACACCATTCAGAACTTGATAAGACCTTTCGAATCTTGAATTTTGAGTAAGAAATCTCATCAGACTCTGGTCTTGTGAAATGTTCAATGTGAGCAGATTGGGTTGAAGTCAAAAGACATTCATAAAATTTTAAGGAGATATGAGGTCTTTTAGGGATGAAATGAAGGCCGGGTGGCATAAGCAGATTGACTTGTGTATCAATGGATTTGTCAGCTAGATGGCTATCTAATAGCAGGAGAAGATAACTGTTGGTGAGTTTATACTCTGAATGAAAGTCTGGATTGGCTAAAGGTAGGTAGCGATTCTTCGCAGGGGTGGTTTTTCCTTTATTCATGATCTGTAGGCAATTGATAGAGGAAGATGTGAGAAATTCTCGAGATAGAAAATCAGGCAAAGAATTATCAGTACCTTTAATATATTCAATATCAAAATCAAAGATACTTAAGTTTGCTTGCCAACGAGCGAATATTTGTTTAGAAACCAGATTTTTAACATCTTTTAAAAGTATTTCTTTTGCAGATTTGCAATCAACACGAATTAAAAACTTTTGATTTAAAATATCGGCTTGAAATTTTTGACAGTCGCGTAATTGCCTTGAGCTTGGTTCCATTGTTTGGATGTGAAACAAGTGACATAAATAACATACATGATGAGGCATAACTATCCCTTGGATCCTTAAATGCACACCCTGCCAAAAAACCTCCATTGAAGTATTTTTCAATTAATATTAAAATTGAACGAGTAGTATATAAATGAAGCAAGTGAAGTGATGAGGCTTGTAAGCTCCATACATATATAACATCCTCTTTCTAGCTAGCTAATATATATATATAAATTGAAGGAGAGAGAAAGTTTCACAAGCTCTCTCCTTCTACCATTTCATTTTTAAGATTTTCTTAATTTTCTTAATTTCTTATTTTAAGATATTTATATATTTGTGTTATTTATTATTTTAATATACATTCATCCCCCCATATTTTTGAAAAACGAAAAATAGATATATTGTTTCTTTATTTTTGTTTTTGCGAACCATAATCACATGTAAAATTTCTATTATACCCCTTAAATATTTACAAAAATTTTAAAAACCTCTCTATGAGTGCGGACTCATGAGTCATAGTAGATTTATTGTTTCTTTATTTTTGTTTTTGCGAACATGATAATTAATATGCTAGATGGTGGACACAAAAAGTCACATTAGACTTAGTTGTTTGTGCGCACCTCGAGATGCAGACATAAATAAAACGGTGCATAACACGCGAATCAAGCTTAGGTGGAAGACTATTGTGGGTCAATGTATCTTGATGTGTGACTTACCGGTTGTCATTCTAGTATTTTCCAATTAATATTAAAATTGAACGAGTAGTATATAAATGAAGCAAGTGAAGTGATGAGGCTTGTAAGCTCCATACATATATAACATCCTCTTTCTAGTTAGCTAATATATATTAGCTACGAGATCAAGCAACAAACTAGGTTCGTAGCCGATCCGTCGCAGATCTGTTACAAAATAGGCGGGAAAATATTGGCGGGAGAAATCAAGCAACATATCAAAGACAAAATAAAATTTGTCACAATTTTTGTCACCAATCATCACCGATTCGTTGCTTTTTGGTCAACCAAGTCAAACGCTCTATCTGATGCAAAATTGTTGTTGATTTGTTGTTGTTTAGCAACAGATTCAATCTGTTGCAATGTTTTGATATTATTCCACATTTTTCTTGTAGTGTATATATATATATATATATATATATATATATATATATATATATATATATATATAAGTTGAAGGAGAGAGAAAGTTTCACAAGCTCTCTCCTACTACCATTTCATTTTTAAGATTTTCTTAATTTTCTTAATTTCTTATTTTAAGATATTTATATCTTTGTGTTATTTATTATTTTAATATACATTCATCCCCCCATATTTTCGAAAAACGAAAAATAGATATTTATATATTCGTGTTTTTTTTGTTTTAAAATATAATTATCTATTATGCGTGCATTTATTAATAATTAATAATGGTTATATTATCAACGAATGGATTAATAGAATTAATACATCTATATATCTATATATAAAAGTTAAAGGAGAGAGAAAGTTTCACAAACTCTCTCCTTCTACCATTTCATTTTTAAGATTTTCTTAATTTTCTTAATTTCTTATTTTAAGATATTTATATATTTGTGTTATTTATTGTTTTAATATACATTCATCCCCCATATTTTTGAAAAATGAAAAATAGATATTTATATATTTGTGTTTTTTTGTTTTAAAATATAATTATCTATTACGCGTGCATTTATTAATAATTAATAATGGTTATATTATCAATGAATGGATTAATAGAATTAATACATTCTACTCGAAATCATGGGTAAATACATGGAATCGAGTGTGGTAAAAGTTTTTAAAAATTATGGGCAGATACATGGAATTGAGTGTAGTGCAAGCTCTATTCCCCCTATAAATTTCACCTCTCATCCATTCTTCTACGCTGCAATTCTCCCGCATCCGGTTTGAATAATTTTTGGGGAGTGCTTGGCCATTACCTAAAGTTTTGTTTGGGTCTCCAAGTGCACATGTTTGTAGGGGTTTTTTGTGTTTGAATGGATGCACGAGTACCATGGGTTGGCTTATGTAAAGGGTCGAGTACGCCGATTTTTATTTTTTTATTTTTTATATATAGTTTTTGCTTGATATATGGGTCAACTACGACACCCATCATTTTGTAACTTTCCCATTGTTTTGCCCATTTTCATACATATAAATCATGAAGGTCTTTACCGACACATGCGCGAAGCGCAGGGAACAACTAGTTAATAAGTAATTGAGGAGACAATGAGTCATGAGGTTGCTGGTTGTGGTGAAGCTAATTTGATGAAGCCAACAAATAAGGCAGAGCTGATGGAGAAGTTGATGATGGGGCTCAGACTTGATGAAGAAGTGAAACGCCTCATTAGGGATCAACTGGAAAGCCGGATTCAGTGGATATACAACCACAATTGTGAACAACGCTTCGATCAACTCCACAACTTGGTTCAGTGTCAACTCCACAACTTGGTTCAGTGTAAGGACTAATTAATTAAGACCATTCCCTCGTCTCTTTCTATTACATTAAACAACAATGTATATATTGTTGTAAATTGGATGACCTTTTTAACCAAGCTTATGAATGATTACATTGTCAAGCATGACTCTCACATTGAATTGTAATATCAAGCATGACTTCTACATTGAATGTAACTTATACACTTTTACATAACTTGTATTCAGCTCCAATGTATAATCACTTATCCATGTGTTGTCATGTAACTTGTAATCCTCTCCAATGTACACCAACTCTTCTATGTATTGTCTATGTTGCTTGTGATGTGTTGTATGACATGTGGTGTATGTATAACTTGTACACATTGTATAAGTACAATTATCATCATCACCAAATGACCTATATAAAGGGTGTCAACTCCATTGTAATTCACACACCGAGTTGAATGAAAACTTCTCATTCTAACTATCTAATTTCTTCTCTTCTCATTTGTAGTAGTAGTTCTTAGAAGTAGAAGTTCTTAGTCTTCTATTTTCCTTCTCTAGTTCTTAGCAAGTTCCAACTCAATTTACAACACGTTATCGGCACGAGCTTGCTCTAACATTAATGAGATCTTGAAGTTCAAGAAGACTTGTTAAGGAGACAAAGCTAGGAAGGTATAACTTTTGTTATTTAAATAAGTTAAATTTACTTCTATATTATCATGGTTGCTTCCTTTTATCTATGCATACTTTATTTATATACTATGCGTTATAACGTCACCGATTGCGAAAGTATGCTATGTAGTTGCGTCTCGTACGATCTTCTACATCAAAAATCAAAAGTCAATGTGTGACTTATAGTTTTTCTCTTAAAACTACAAACGATTAGTTATTGTTCTATTCTTGATTTTATAATACAAATAATGCTATAAGTTTGAGTTGATAGTGGGTAAGCCTTGTCCCCGGTAAAGCTAAACATTGAAAGGGACACGGGTTATCCCGTTCGAGGAGGTATGACATTAAGTAGATTATGTCTCGCCACCTAACCTGGAGGTTGTCCCACCAACTCATACGAATAGTATATTTTGTTTATTAATGAATCAAGTTGTGAATATATATTTAATCATATGTTATGTTTTTACATTATAGGAAAAAAACTATTTTATATTAAATTCTTTTTCAAAATATTATTCAACCATAGTTGAACTTATTGCCTTATTATATTACCGACAATAATTACTTGACATGATAATTAGATACTACAATTTGTTAATAAAGCATATATGCAAAACTGTGTGTTATACATAATCATTCGCCAATTTCTCTTTAGAGATTTGAAAAGCGAATATTTCAGTTTATATATCTTTTCACCTTATGGAGTTATATATATACATACCAAAATGGTAATGCTCCAAATGCTCAAAATGAGCGGCTGAGTCTCATGCTACGAAATTTAATCGGTCAAATATTAATTATAATTCCACAATTTTAATTACCTCTATGTTGAGGCTATGTGAAAATATCACTGATGAGACAATAAAAATAAGGTCACGTGGCATGCCTCGATTTATTCTTTGCAACAAATATCGAGTGCGCACGTCAATCCAATAAATATTAAGGATTGATTTCTTGTCTCATGGTAGCTGAGTAAAATAATGAGATATTATAAATATAATATCGCTCCCGTCCAATTAGTTCTACTTCAAATTAAGAAGCATATGTTGCATATAATGATCATGATCGCAATAATAAATTTATGGATGTGGAAAATGTGAAAATATCAGGTAAAGTTCATATTGACAATTCTACCAAAAGCTAGAACAAAAGTGGTGCACTACTACAAATGACAAATATTATTGACAATGAGCGCTCATAATTGGGACATTTTTTTTGTCATATATGAAACACAATTTTGCCAAAATATTGTCATATATATATATATATATATATACCTGAATATTTTTGCGACCTTTACCATGCCTTCAAAATCAAAGGCAAAATATTATGAATTTTATCATTAAAAATGTCTCGATAAAACGTGACCTAAATATAGGCGATAAGTTTATGTGTATCGTGCTACATGCATGTACAAAAGTGAATAATTCTCGAATTCAAACTTAGCGGATGCTAATGTTCAGGCAATATCTAATACAATAATTTTATTGTTAATGTCTTGTTCAGAAGAAGTCCACTCAGAATAATAGAAAACTTATCTATATGATTTAATCTGAGTATAATATTCACGGCTTTAATTTCTGGAATATATAAAACACATTAAAACGAATGTCGTCATAAATCAAATGACATTCATAATGTGGAAAGATCTATTTGATTATCCATAATCATCAATAATGCGAAAATATCATAAATTCGCACGGACATCCTTTATCGAACTGATTTTTTTTCAGCTAGAGATTATCTCAAGGCAAATCGATAGGAGACGTATATTAATTTACTCTCTATTAATAATATTATAAGACGCCTTGAATCCCTAATAGGGAAATTATTTATAGCAAGTTTTGTTAATTGTCACTTTGATGAAGCAGTTTTCCCACCATTAAAGGGAGATATAAGTCAATTCAAAAGGAATTGCGTAAAATTACTTGAAACACATCAAATTGCATTAAATTTGTTGTATTATGATCCATGTATAAATTAATATGAACTCGAAGTTCAAATGATCATTCATTAGTAACAAAGTTATGAATCAATTACTCGATGCAAGTACTATATACAAAAGAGTGACAATCATATGCTTCAACATTAAATGGTTCATATAGAAAACGATGTCAATGTGCAACAAAATACACAAAATGTCTCACCCATGTGAACATGAAAGGGAGAATCGAAATGAGTTATTGGTTAGTGTATTGCACTCTTTTTCCCTTTGCTATTGTTTTATCCCACTGGGTTTTCTTTGCATTTAATGAAGCAATTCTAACAATATTAAAAATCTTTATCAAAGTTGATTAGTGTATTGCACTATTTTCCTTTTGCTATTGGTTTGATCCCACTGGATTTGCCTAGCAAGGTTTTTAAAGCGGCAATCCTAACATTATTATACTCCATATAAAAAGATTTATGAGAGCAATGTACTCTTTTTCATATACTAGATTTTTTCCCACAGGGTTTTTTCTAGTAAAGGTTTTAATGAGGCATATATATTCTCTCAAAGTGTATCAATGTGTTGCACTTTTTTCCTTAGCTTTGGTTTTGTCCCACTGAGTTTTCCTAGCAAGGTTTTTAATGAGGCAATCAATAATATTATACTGCAAATCAAGATTGACGAGAACATTGTACTTTTTTTCCTGTACTAGATTTTTTCCCAAAGGTTTTTTCTGGTATAGGTTTTAACGAGGCATATTCTCTCAGCAAGCGTCATCCAAGGGGGAGTGTTGTAAATTGGATGACCCTTTAACCAAGCTTATGAATGTTCACATTGTCAAGCATGACTCTCACATTGAATTGTAACATCAAGCATGACTTCTACATTGAATGTAATTTGTACACTCTACATAACTTGTATTCAACTCCAATGTATAATCACTTATCCATGTATTGTCATGTAACTTGTAATCCTCTCCAATGTACACCAACACTTCCATGTATTGTCTATGTTGCTTGTGATGTGTTGTATGACATGTGGTGTATGTATAACTTGTACACATTGTATAAGTACAATTATCATCATCACCAAATGACCTATATAAAGGGTGCCAACTCCATTGTAATTCACACACCAAGTTGAATGAAAACTTCTCGTTCCAACTATCTCATTTCTTCTCTTCTCCTTTGTAGTGGTAGTTCTTAGTAGAAGAAGTTCTTAGTCTTCTATTTTCCTTCTCTAGTTCTTAGCAAGTTCCAACTCAATTTACAACATATATGACTACATGTATAACAAGGTATTTTCTGAAAAAACTAAGTTAGAGTACCAGCACATGCAGTCACACTAAGATATATTGGCTCACATGAGCCGTCCACATACGCTTTAAAATGCGAACAAACACAGATCACGATGTATAACATGCGGGTCGTGATCAATTGGACAGCTCTTGTGAATCAATGTATTTTGTAACATTGTTATTATCATTTTAGTATTTTTCTTAAATTAAACAATTAGGTATAGTGGGTATTTTATAATAAAGCGACTTAAGTACCAAGGAAAGTCGCACTATATATACGAGTACTTCCTCCAAATCGAAGTTACAATTCATATTACCAAGAGTTCTCTTAAAAATTTACTATTCATTTTTTGCATTTTACCTATTTTTATTACCTTTGTACAACCCGAACATCTAGTATTTAGGAGTAAAATTCTTCCATTTTTAAATTTATTTTATGTCAAATAACATATACGTAAATTACTTAAAATTTGAGTGGCGCTACAAGCACCTTAATTTTTTCTAAGGATAAGTTAGTATTACATAATTTTAAGAGAGGGAACTTAGCATTTCGGGTGCCTTAAATTGTGCCCTGAAAAGGCTATACTTTAATAATGTGCTTTAGTTAAAATGATTTATAATATTGACTAGAGGAGATTTTTATTTAAAGTTTAGGCTTAAAGGTTTAGTAGACTATGATGCTCTTTTTGTTGTCTCTATATTCCATATCCTGTAGAAGCATTGAACACGTATAACACAAATAAAATATTATCGACTTCAACATGAGTCTAAATCACAATCTTCTCTCTAATGCATTAGTGTAAGGATAATCACTAGAACATTTTTGGCCTTTAATAGATGTTTTAAAACCCTTTATTAAAAAGAGTGTTATTAAATGTCATGTAAAAATGTGTTATGTTTTAATTTTTAATACATGTATTATATAGAGGTTTTTTAAACTCCTATCAACTATGTGTTATTTAAGAACACCCCTGTAATGACCCAAAAATTTGACTTGTGCCACGTGTCAAGTCAGAGTCGTTTGTGGGATCCACTAGTCGAAATGCGTATGTCCGAATCTCGAGTGGAGATGATAATTGGTGAAAAACGTATACGCGGAGAATTCGGGGAGCCAAAACACGAACGGGGACGCGCCTCGAGTCGCGTGCCGACGTGGGACCGAGATAGCGATTTTTGTGGGTTTAAATGTACATTGAATACGTCTCGTGATGCGTGTAGCGGGAGTATCAAAATTTTGAAATGAAGCGAGTTGGTGCCTCGAGATGCGCGTTGCGCGGTTGTTGAGTCGCCTCGAGATTCATGTTGCACGATCTCGAAGACACTTTTGATTTGAAATCAAAAAGAAAAAAAAAGAAATGTATATATATATATAAAGAAAAAAAATTGATTTGGATAAGAATCAGAGAAGAGAGAGAAAAAAAAACGAGACAGAGATGAGAAAAAATGGGGGAGAAGGAGAGGAAGAAGGAGACCACCGAGAAAGATGACGGAGAGCGCCGGGGCGGAGGGACGACGACGGCGGCTCTCGGCGCGGCAACGGCGAGGAGAAAGGCAGCTGCAGCACATCGGCTGCGGCGAGATCGGCGCGATCGCGGTGGTGGTCCACGCGGAGGCCGCGGGAGGTGACGCAGTGGCGAACTAGCAGCGCAGCTGAGGTGGCGGTCTGATTGGACGGCGGTTCTGAGCCCGGAGGTGGCGCGGTGCAGAGCGATGACCGACAGCAGTGCAGCGGTGCAGCAGTGACGCGGCTGGTGAGCAGCGCGGATAGACGAGCGGCGCCGGCAGGGCGCGGTGGTGCCGGCAACGACGACACGACAAAGGATCGACAGCGATGTCGAGCGAGCGTGGTGGGACGGCGGTCGGCCGCGGTTGCGGTGGTGGTCGACGCGGCCCGCGAGCAGCGCTGGCCGGCGGCGGCGCCGGCGACGGGACAAAGGCACCTACACCGCGGTGGCGCATTGTCGACCGATCGAATGCGCGATTTCGACGAAATCGCGACGACGCGATGGAGGTGAGATTTATTTCACCAAATTGTGTTGTGATGTGTAAATGGACACCAGGGACTTAGGAGTCGGGTGTCGAGTACGCAAATCGAGACGCAAGCAACGTTTTGAGGTTCGCGATTTCTCGAGGTAAGTAAACCAGCTAGGGACTTATACAATATTCGATTTCTCTCCATTTACTGATTGTTGTTCATTGCTTTGTGATGATAGCTATCTTTGAAATTGTTCTCGATTGAGTGGGTCCATTGGCAAGTGAGTTATGGTTACTGTTTATCTGCGATATAAGAGTGTTAGGGCCGGAAGGCAGGGGTCTCGTCTTAAACCCAAGGTCTTTCATGGTCGTCCGTTGATATCTCCCAATTGAGTGTACGTTGGGGGCTCTTATCCCGGTCTTTGGATGGTTCATAGTCATACGGGCTAGGGCTGGGAGGCAGGAGTCTCGTCCTAGATCCGGGTCTGTGAATGTCTCATAGTCGCAAGGGTTAGGGCTGGGAGGTTGGGGTCTCGTCCTAAACCCGAGTCTGCCGGGCTTGTACCGCGACTCAACGACCTTTGGTTGGGACTCTTTGATATTTGGCCTCACTCATCGATTGATTATTTACAGTCTTTTATATTCGTGCGTTCTTGATTCCTTTCGTTCTATTTGCTCGAATTCGACTGCTTTGGATATTGTGAAATGTTGTTTTGGATATTGTGAAATGTTGTGTATATGTCCTACTGGATTTACTTACCTGAGCTCGTCATTCTTATGTTTGATTGAGTGCAGAGCCGCAGACGAATAGCAGAGGGAAGATTTCATAACTAGGTGAATTTTTGATATTTTGTATTTACTCTCCTCTTATGATATTTACTGTGTTCCACAATTAGATTGCCTAACTCCCTGATCTTTTTGTTGAGTTATTTACTGTTTTAGTCACTTCCGCTAAATTTTTAAAATCTTGAATAACTCAACTGTAAAATGTCGAATGTACTGATAAAGATGGATTTGAAGGCTGATTAAGTCTGCGTTGACCTTGCGAGACTGGCTCAGGGATCCACATGGGCTTAGGCCAGGCGGGGCCCAGTTTGTGGGAAACTAGGGCCGTCACAGTCGGCATCAGAGCCTAGGTTTAGCGACCTAAATGGTTTAACATAAAACAAATCAAAATGTTGAGAACTTTGGTACAAAATAAAAGGAAATTAGTTTATTCTATTGAAGTGAAGGATTTGAAAGTTTCTAAAGATTTTATATCGGGGTATTGTCTAATTGACAAAATAATTACAAGAATTCTATTTAGATAGGTTATTTTGATGAACGACATGGTTCGTTGAAGTAAAGGGAAGTTATTGAACCCTCCATTATTTAGTTTACTTATGGAATAGGAATACATGGTATAATGGTTTGGTAATCAAACGAGAGGATACAATGAAATGTAAAGGAAATGTAAAAAGGTTTTCCGACTCTTCAAGTCTTCTAAATTTTGATTTAGCCTTGTAAAGAGTGGAATTAGCAGAATTGGCTTAAAAATTCTAAATTGAGTTCCTAAGAAGTTTCCGAATGAGACTTGAGATAAATTAAGTACCTTAAGCTCAAATTGGGACTTGTTAAGGGTTTCATATTGAGATTTCCGATAAGCAAAGCCTATGATTTGTAGATTGAGTTGTAAGCTCTACTTGGGATTCATAGATGAGTTATAAGTTTTCCAAGTTATATTAGAGTTTATAATCCTATTTGGAATCTAATATGTAATTTACGACCTCATGAAAGTTCAAAAAAAAAAAACATAGAAAAGAGGTGTGACGTGTATTTAGAGATTTTTTAATGATTTGTTGTAGTTGGTTAAAGAACTTGAACTCGCCGGTTGTGAGTTTAAAGTTTGTATCAGAGACTAAATTTTAAAAATCTCATGGCTTAAGACATTGTGATACCAACGTCACAGTTGGTATCAAAGACGAAGTTGTAAATACTCGACTCTTGAAATTAAGACACATAAAACCAGTGGAAGTTAGGAATGGTTGAACTTAGAGTGGAACCCTATGATCCTGACTTAAGTCATCGTTGGGAAGTGAGGAGAATTACGATGTATCCGATATGGTATATTTGTTGTGTTATAATATATATATATATATATATATATATATATATATATATATATGATTTCGAGGATTTCGTGGCTATGAAAAATGCGACGACGTTTAGGAAAGATGATCGTGAGGCTGCAGGTTCACGGTTTACCAGTGCTGATGAGCTGCATATATCGCACGACCCGCAACGATATAACTGTGTTCACTCTTGTGTTTCCCGTGAGACGCGATGAGAAAAAACTAAATATGTTTTTGGAGGTGTCTCGAGATACGCAATTTGCGATATTCGAGACAGGCGGTGCCTCGAGATTCGTGTCGCACGAATCTCGAGGACACATTTACTTTGAAAGTCAAAAAGTGAACGTGTTCGAGTAAACGTGTTGAACTCATACTTACATGAGGAGATGCTGAGCGCGCCAACTGATACGGGAATTAGAGTGACGACTCAGGCGAGGCAGTCTCACGAGTTTTAGCTGCATCACCCGGAAAAAGTTTCACGGTGGTACGGAACGCGGAGCAGCAAAGATTCATGACGTCTTGGCCACACCAAATCATATGAGGTCGAGCACCTTATCAGTTTCGTTGTTCGGCGAGGCCGATGTCTGGTTGAGCACTACGGTGGCGTCGATGCGAACGCTCAAGGATTTAGGCTGAGTTCAAGGATGGGGAAGTACATTCCTCATACGGTTCGTAACCTGAAGAGGACTGATTATTAAACCATTTGACAGAGGACCGAAGAGTCAGTTATGCACGGTCTACTGGACATGATTGGTTAGTGACGACGGTTCGAGTACATTATGGGAGGCCTATGAGAAGGCTATGGCTAGTAAGAGCGTGGGAGCACGCATCGGAGTACTGGTCGCATCATCGGTATCGTCACATTCAGTGCGAGGGTCTGTAGTTGATCAGATGAAAAATGAGGGTTAGACGGTCGTGACAAATAGATCAACCTCAAAACGTATTACGTTTCCACCATATGCGGCGTATATGGCGCCAGTGCTAGATGGTTCAGCGCAGAGTTACGCTAGTGTAGTACATCAGCTAGCACCGTCAGATCCTTAGCATAAGTACCATCAGAGGGTTGATGGCAGAGGTAGTGGCCAAAGACAGGGTCAGAGATCCAGTCAAATGCACTGACAGGGACAGCGATCTAGTCATGCAAAGGGACAAGGACATGGACATGGTCCATTTGGATCGAGATTTCAACGTACCAGTATGGGCGTGTAGACAGCCAGGAACAGATTTGTGCTATTGCCACGTCGGGTCCGACTACTATCCATCGTAACATGATAGAGGGTACGAGTTGGGTTGAAACTCACTCCATAAGTGAGACTGATTTACATTTCTCGCGGGCATAAAGTGGATATACGTATGTTAATGACAGTGGATCGTGAAATGAAAATGTTCATTTGTATTCATTTGTATTCCAATATATGTTGCGAGGATGTTGCCCTGACATATATGGATGGGAGGAGACCAATGGTGTGTTTTTTTGCTTGGAGGTCGGGGAGGAGCCCAGCTCGTCACGGAGGAGACAAGCTTGTCGTGGAGGAGCCTAGCCCTACAGAGTAAGATGGGGGTATGGCCTTGGGCGAGTATGGCATTGGGCAGGTATGGCCTTGGGTCTTCATTCATAAAACACCATTGTCATGTGAGACTTGCTTCAATTTCGAGGACGAAATTCTAATTCGTTGGGAAGACTGTAACGGCTCGAGAATTTGACTTGTGCCACATGTCAGGTCAGGGTCGTTTGTGGGATCCACTCGTCGAAATGCGTATGTCCGAATCTCAAGTGGAGATGATAATTGGTGAAAAATGTATACGCGAAGAATTCGGGGAGCCGAAACAGGAACGGGGACGCGTCTCGAGTCGCGTGCCTACGTAGGACCGAGATTGTGATTTTTGTGGGTTTAAATGTAAATTGGATACGCCTCGTGATGGGTGTAGCGCGAGTATCGAGATTTTGAAATGAGGTGAATTGGTGCCTCGAGATGCGCACTGCGTAGTTGTTGAGTTGCCTCAAGATTCGTGTTGCATGAATCTCGAGGACACTTTGATTTGAAATCAAAAAGAAAAAAAAGAAATGTATATATATATATATATAAAGAAAAAAAAATTGATTTGGAAAAAAATCAGAGAAGAGAGAGAAAAAAAAAAGACAGAGAGGAGAAAAATGGGGGAGAAGGAGAGCGAGAAGGAGACCATCAAGAGAGATATGACGAGAGAGCGCCGGTGCGGAAGGGACGACGACGGCGGCTCCTGCGCGCGGCAACAGTGAGAGAGAAAGGCAGGTGCGGCACATCGACTTTGGCGAGATCGGCGCGGTCACGGTGGTGGTCCACGCCGAGGCCGCGGGGAGGTGACGATGGCGAACCGCAGCGGCCGAGGTGGCGATCGGATTGGACGCGATTCCGAGCCCGAAGGTGGCGTGTGCGAGCGCGACCAAGCAACAATGCAACGAACAGATGTAGTTGACGACGTGGCCGGTAAACGGCGCGCGGACGGACGCAGCAGCGCAGCGGCGCTTCAGCGATGCGCGTAGCGACGCCGGCGAAAGCAAGCGAAGGCGCGGCAAAGGGGTCGATCGGCGGCGATGGCGCGCGAGCGGCGATGCGACGCAACGCTGATGGGACGGCGCCAACAGCGATCGTCGATTGTCGCGGTGGTGGTCGACGCGGCGCGGTGGGTGGAGCAGCGCGCCGCCGCCGGGCAACGCACCAAACGGCTCGGTGGCGCGTTGTCGACCCCTGCGCGATTTCGACGAAATCGCGACGACGCGATGGATGTGAGATTTATTTCACCAAATTATGTTGTGATGTGAATGAATTGAATAAATTAGGCCTAAAATGTCTAAATGGGCACCAGAGACTTAGGAGTCGGGTGTCGGGTGCGCAAATCGAGACGCGAGTGACGTTTTGAGGTTCATGATTTCTTGAGGTAAGTAAACCAGTTAGGGACTTATACAATATTTCATTTATCTCCATTTACTTCATTGCTTTGTGATGATAACTATCTTTGGAATCGTTGTCGATTGAGTGGGTTCATTGGCAAGTGAGTTATGGTTACTGTTTATCTGCGATATGAGAGGGTTAGGGCTGGAAGGCAGGGTTCTAGTCCTAAACCCGAGGTCTTTCATGGTCGTCCGTTGATATGTCCCAATTGAGTGTACGTTGGGGGCTCTTATCCGGGTCCATGGATGGTTCATAGTCATACGGGCTAGGGCAGGGAGGCAGGGGTCTCGTCCTAGATCCGTGTCTGTGAATGTCTCATAGTCGCAAGGGTTAGGGCTGGGAGGCTAGGGTCTCGTCCTAAACCCGAGTCTGCTGGGCTTGTACCGTGACTTAACGACCTTTGGTTGGGACTTCTTGTTATTTGACTTCACTCATCGATTGATTATTTACAGTGTTTTATATTCATGCGTTTTGTATTCCTTTCGTTCTATTTGCTTGAATTCGACTGCTTTGGATATTGTGAAATGTTGCTTTGGATATTGTGAAATGTTGTGTATATATCTTATCGGATTTACTTACCTGGGCTCGTCATTCTTATGTTTGAGTGAGTGCAGAGCCGCAGACGAGTAGCAGATGGAAGACTTCATAGCTAGGTGAATTTTTGATATTTTGTATTTACTCTCATCTGATGATATTTACTGGGTTCCACAATTAGATTGCCTAACTCCCTGATCTTTTTGTTGAGTTACTTACTGTCTTAGTCGCTTCCACTAAATTTTTAAAATATTGAATAACTCAGCTGTAAAATGTTGAATGTACTGATAATTATGGATTTGAAGGCTGACTAAGTCTGCGTTGACCTTGCGAGACTGACTTGGGGGTCCACGTAGATTTAGGCCAGGCGGAGCTCAGTTTATGAGAAACTAGGGCTGTCACAAACCCTTTTAATAAGGGATTAAAAATTTCTATTAAATATTAAAATTATTCTATTGAATGTTAAAGTGACTTTTTGAAACGCTCAAATAAATACTTGATAATTAATGTCCTTTCAATATACATCAATTCCTGCGCATGTAATTATTAGTGCAAAAATCTATGGACATTCATTAAAGTGCACGTGCATATTTGAAAACGATTGAATTATGTTCAATCGAATTAATTATGGGGTAATGCTAGATGGACTCAAAAAGTCCGGACTCAAACAACCAAAAATACATAAAGACCCTTAATTAAAATTCATTATTAGTGTTTGAGGGTAGAGGGTAATTAAGTCTTTTACTTAGGTAGATATCTTAAATTGTTAACAAAAAAGTCTTTGAGTCCGGACTCAAAGAGTCCAAACAGATTTTTTGTTAATTATGTAGTCGAAAAATAGTAATTTATTGTACAGTTGTTAGGATTCTTTTGTATACATGCTTTATAAATTTTTTGTCAACTTAACGCGTATTTTAGTTAGAAAAATACTTCTTTGACTTGCCAGGTACTTGTTTCTTTTTCTTTTTTACTTTTACTTGCACCGAAGTAATCCACAACGTAATCGAATCTTACTTTGTAGTAAGTGATGCATCATTTATCTCATAAAAAATGCATGACACTTGTAAATACCCTCCAAAAAAATAAAGAAAGAGTATGTCACTTTTTTTATTCATGTTTTGAGAAAAAAATCTATTTTTCCTTTTTAAAAGGATACATTTGTGGTAGTTTCAAATACAATTTAAAAATCCTTTCAATTTTCTATAAGGGGGGTGAAATCCTTAGTGACTGTAGGAAATGTCGTAGATATATATCGCCCATAATTTTATTATACTTATTTCTTTCTTTTTGACAAAACACTATATATATTATGTGTGTGTATGTTGTAAACTAAGTTGTAAGCCAACTAAAACTTGTAAAACTAAAGTATGAGAAGCATGAACTAAAGACTACAAGAGCAATAGTGGAGAAGATGAGACAAGAGAGGAGTTGAGAATGTACAGATCTCATTCAACTATTGATATGTTTTTACAATGAGGTTGACACCCTTTATATAAGTCAGTTGGTGATGATGATAAACATACATAGGCAATGTCAACAAGTAACACATACATCACATGTCATATAACACATTACAAGTAATTTGACAATGCATGGAAAAGTTGGTGTAAGTTGGAGAGGAGTACAATTAAGTTACATGAAGTGTTAGAGCCACGCTTAATATAACAATTTAATGTGAAAGCCATGCTCGACAATGTAATCATCTACATGCACAATTGTTCATCCATTTCACAACACTCTAACTTAGATGACACTTGTTGAAAGAACTCGTTAAAACCTCTAGTAGAAAACCCATGTATGAAAAAATCTAGTATATGAAATTGGGCACAATGTTTTCGTCAATCTTGCTTTGTAATATAATATTGATTTTAGCCTCATTAAAAACCTTGCTAGAAAAACTCAGTGGGACAAAACCATAGCTAAGGAAAAGTGTGCAACTCATTGATACACTTTGTGAGAATATGTATTCATCATTAAAACTTCTACTAGAAAAACCCCGTGAGAAAAATATAGTATAGAAAAAAGAGTATATTGCTCTCATAAATTTTTTATGTGCAGTATAATATTTTTATAGTTGCCTCATTAAAAACCTTTCTAGGAAAATCCAGTTGGAAAAACAATAGCTAAGGGAAAAAGAGTGTAATATATTAATCGATACAACTCCTTTTTATTATCCCATTCATGTTGGCATGCGCGAAACATCTTATTATTTTTCAACAAATCTTGGCAAAACCCAAATTTAATTTTTGAGTAAAATAAATAAATTGATGGACAATTACTATTTTACTTGAAAAAAATACTTAATTTTCAAATCAAAGCTAAATATTATTTTTCCAAGATCTTCAATCTTGAACTCCTTTTTAGGGATTCCGATAATATAACGATGCTGTTGTGATTTCTCAAAATATTTAAATAATCAACATATGATGATATTATAATAAAGACATAAATCTAAAGGATACATTGAGTCATTACCAAAGAATTCTTGTATCATGAGTATTTTATTTATTTTTACTCCTACCTTATTTTTAAGCGTTTGTATCCTTTGAACCAATTTGTCTTTTACGTCTTTAGCGTTTTGTTGGTTCTTGTGCATTTAGTTGCACATGGGCATCATTTCATCTTGAACTTTTAATGTTAGAATATACGATTTTACCACTCTTTTATATATAGTACTTGCATCAAGTAATTGATTCATAACTTGTGGCTAATGAATGATCCTTTGAACTTCAAGTTTATATTAATTTATACATCGATTATAATACAACAAATTTGATGCAATTTGATGTGTTTCAAGGAATTTCATGTCATTCATTTTGAATTGGCTTATATCTCTCCCTTATGATGGAAAAATTGCTTCATTAAAGTGATAATTAGCAAAAATTGCTTAAATAAATTCCCTATTAGGGATCCAGAGCATCTTATAATATGATTAATGGAGACTAATTAAATCAATATAAGTCTCCTATTGATATACCTTGAGATAATCACTAGCTGATAAAAATGCGATTTCATAAAGGATGTCCATGCGAATTTACAATATATTCCCATTGTTGATGATTATGGACGATCAAAAAGATCATTCCATATTATGAATGTCATTAGATGCTTTAATTTATGACGACATTCATTTTAATGTGCTTGATATATATTCCAAAAGTTAAAGCAGAGAATTTTATTCTCAGATTAAATCATAATCATATAGAGAAATTTCATGTTATTCTAAGTAAACTTCTTATGAACAAGGCATTAACATTATAATTACTGTACAAGATATTACATGAATGTTAATCTCTGCAAAGTTCATATTCGAGAAATATTCTTTTTTATATTATAATGTACATGCGTGTAGCATAATACACAAAACATAAATTTATTGCCTATATTTAGCTCATAATTTGAACACATCTTGATGTGCCAATTTTATCAAGCCATTTTCAATGATAAAATTCATGATTTTGGCTTTGATTTTGAAGACATGGTAAAATGTCACAAAAATATTCGGGTAGATATATGACAATATTTAGGTAAAATAGCCTTTCATATGTGATGAAAAATGTCACAATCATAAGCACTCATTGTCAATAATTATTTCTCTTTCTAGTGGTGCGCCACTTTTATTCCAACTTTTGGCGGAATTGTCAATACGACCTTTACAAGATATTTTCACCCTTTCCACGTCCATAAATTTATTATTTCGACCATGATCATAATACGCCATATACGCTTCTTAATTTGAACTTGAATCAATTGGACGAGAGAGATATTATAATTATAATATCTCATTATTTTAGTCAGCTACAATGAGACAAGAAATCAATCCTTAATATCTATTGGATTGACATGCACACTCGATGTTTGTTGCAATGATAAATCAAAGTGGACCATGTGACCTTTTTACTATTGTCTCGTCAGTCAAGTTTTCACATCGCCCAACATAGAGATAATTAAAATTGTGGAATTATAAGTAATATTTGACTGATTAAATTTTTTAGCTTGAGACCTAGCCGCTCATTTTGAGCTCTTGGAGCATTACCATTTTTGGTATTTATATGTATAACTCCATTAGATGAAAAGATATATCAAGTGAAATATTCATTTTTCAAATCTCTAAAGAGATATTGGCGAATGATTTTGTATGACACACAGTCTTACATAGATGCTTTATTCATAAATTGTAGTATTTAATCGTCGTGACAGTAATATAATAAGGTAACAAATTCAACTATGGTTGAATAATATTTGAAAAACAAATGTAATATAAAATAGTTCTCTTTTATATGTAAAAAAGAAAAGAACATATGATTAAATATATATTCACAACTTGATTCATTAATAAACAAAATTTACTATTCGTATGAGTTGGTGGGACAACCTCTAGGTTGGGTAGCGAGACAAAGTCTACTTAATATCATGTCTCCTCGAACAAGATAACCCGTCTTCCTTCTGCGTTGCTGGGACTATCAACCCCAATTCATAGTACTATTTGCATTATAAAATCAAGAATAGACCACAACTAATCGTTTATAGTATAAATAAAAAAAACTATTTTATGTCACTTTGAATTTTGATTTTTGATGTAGAAGACGCAACTACAGAGTATACTTTCGCAGTCGGTAACGTTACAAGGCATATTGTATGAATAAAGTACATATACATAAATAATGCAGATAACAAAACATTAATTAACCATGATAACATGGAAATAAATCTAACTTATTTAAATCAACAAAAATTATACCTTCTAGATTTGTCACCTTGAAAAGCTTCTTGATCTTCAATACATCTTATTGTAGAGCAATTTCGTGTTGGTAATGTGTTGAAACTAAGTTGTAAGCCAACTAGAACTTTTAGAACTAAAGTATGAGAAGCATGAATTAAAGACTATAGGAACAAGTGGAGAAGTGGAGACAAGAGAGAAGAGAATGTAAAGATTTCATTCAACTATTGGTATGTTTCTACAATGAGGTTGACACCTTTTTATAGGCCCTTTGGCGATGATGATAAATGTACTTAGACAATGTTTACAAGTAACACGTACATCGCATGTTATACAACACATTACTAGTAATTTGACAATACATGGAAGAGTTTGTGTACATTGGAAAGGAGTACAAAATACATGAAGTGTGAGAGCCGTCATCTACATGCATAAGTGTCCATCCATTTCATAACAATATATATATATATATATATATATATTGCAAGGAACTATACTCTTAATTAATTGTCTATGAATTATTTATTATTGCTAAAGCATCTTTAGTGAGATGGACGAGACATCACTTATCAAAATGCAAGGTTTAAAGAGGTTGTAGGTTTGACTCTATTGAAGTAAAAAAAAAAAGTATTCTTCATACATTATTTATAATACACAACTTTGTTTTAAGATGGACCTATCATGTAAGTTGAGTTGGATTATTTATCAAGCGTTGTAAGGCATGCATTTCAACATGTATATGATAATGGTGAAGTGCAAGAATGCTAAAAGGAAAAAACTGAAAGTTAAGCACAAACCTTTATCGATGCAACATTCACATCCATCAAATTTGATCCTAAACTCATCATCTCATCCCATCTAAAACTGCTGTGTGCTCCAAAACAAACCAGCCATGTGTTCCTACTCAAAAAAAAAGAAAAAACCAGCTGAGATTCAAGAAATGCAGTGAAGAAAAGAAAAAAACCATACACTTGTTGAATAAGAAAGCTTCCAAAAAAAGTAGAGCAAAGAAGCAAATGCGATCAAGGACTGAAGTTTTGTTGTTGTTGTGAGTTTGGGGTGTCACTGTAGCTATTTTTCTACGCATAGGAGATGGCGAACAATGTATGTATAAGATGGACCTATCATGTAAGTTGAGTTGGATTATTTATCAAGCTTTGTAAGGCATGCATTTCAACATGTATATGATAATGGTGAAGTGCAAGAATGCTAAAAGGAAAAAACTGAAAGTTAAGCACAAACCTTTATCAATGCAACATTCACATCCATCAAATTTGATCCTAAACTCATCATCTCATCCCATCTAAAACTGCTGTGTGCTCCAAAACAAACCAGCCATGTGTTCTTACTAAAAAAAAAGAAAAAACCTGCTGAGATTCAAGAAATGCAGTGAAGAAAAGAAAAAAAAACCATACACTGTTGAATAAGAAAGCTTCCAAAAAAAAGTAGGAGCAGCAAGCAAATGCAGTCAAGGACTGAAGTTTTGTTGTTGTTGTGAGTTTGGGGTGTCACTGTAGCTATTTTTCTACGCATAGGAGATGGCGAACAATGTATGTATAAGATGGACCTATCATGTAAGTTGAGTTGGATTATTTATCAAGCTTTGTAAGGCATGCATTTCAACATGTATATGATAATGGTGAAGTGCAAGAATGCTAAAAGGAAAAAACTGAAAGTTAAGCACAAACCTTTATCGATGCAACATTCACATCCATCAAATTTGATCCTAAACTCATCATCTCATCCCATCTAAAACTGTTGTGTGCTCCAAAACAAACCAGCCATGTGTTCCTACTCAAAAAAAAAAAAAAAAACCAGCTGAGATTCAAGAAATGCAGTGAAGAAAAGAAAAAAAAACCATACACTGTTGAATAAGAAAGCTTCCAAAAAAAAGTAGGAGCAGCAAGCAAATGCAGTCAAGGACTGAAGTTTTGTTGTTGTTGTGAGTTTGGGGTGTCACTGTAGCTATTTTTCTACGCATAGGAGATGGCGAACAATGTATGTATAAGATGGACCTATCATGTAAGTTGAGTTGGATTATTTATCAAGCTTTGTAAGGCATGCATTTCAACATGTATATGATAATGGTGAAGTGCAAGAATGCTAAAAGGAAAAAACTGAAAGTTAAGCACAAACCTTTATTAATGCAACATTCACATCCATCAAATTTGATCCTAAACTCATCATCTCATCCCATCTAAAACTGCTGTGTGCTCCAAAACAAACCAGCCATGTGTTCCTACTCAAAAAAAAAAAAAAAAGAAAAAACCAGCTGAGATTCAAGAAATGAAGTGAAGAAAAGAAAAAAACCATACACTGTTGATAGTATACGTACATTGAAATGTTGGGTCACTTCCTTGATCTGCTGCAATTAAATAAAAAACATAGCAGAACTGACCTGATAAACAGCCCTCACAGTGCCCTCTATTTTCCCAGCCTCTCTATTTTCCCATCAATCTTGATAGGAAGTCATCATCTCATCCACCAACACTGCTATGTGTTCCAAAACAAAACAACCATGTGTTCCTACTCAAAAAAAAAAAAACCAGCTGAGGTCCTCTCCTGCAGTGAAGAAAAAGAAAAAAACTCACAAATAGAATAAGAAAGCTTCATAAAAAAAGCTCACCAGCAGCAAGCAGAACTGAGATAGGAATGAAGTTTTGTTGTTGTTGTGACTTTGTGGTGTTACTGTAGCTATTTTTCTACGCATTGTATCCATAATCATAGCTAATGCAGTCAAAATTGAAAAGCGTTACTCATTGATTCCATTTGAAACAGAAGAGAGAGGATCAACTGCCCTTCATGCCGAATCCAAAGAAACATTTCATCACCAAAGAACACCAAAAGCTCACCAGATCACTTCCACCATCCTACAATTTCACCAAAGAACACCAAAAGCAAATAATAGTGTTAAAATTAGTGCTTTAGCCTACATAGTTTCTATTTATGTTATTTATTTAATTATGATGTGTGCAGTTCAAGATTTAGAAACTTCCTATTTCTTTATTAAATTGGGGAAGCTCATACTTCTTAGGTGTTTAGCTTAGTTCAGATGAACTTATTTAAGGTTTACTAAGTTTCTATTCTTAAAGTGTTTTGTCTAGGAAAGTTAAAAGATTTATGAGTTTATGTAATTTAGGAGTTACTATTTTGGTTTAATTTTCTAAACTATTTATTACATGCAACTATTTTTCATGAAATAAAGAGACCAAAATTACTTTTCAAGTTGTGTGTGCAACGGTGTTTAAGGAGAACGAAAACATTGTATTTTGGACTCCTTTGTTCATTCTCTCCTATGTGTAGAATACAAGTCAATTGTAATTTCTATCTTTCATTGTCTTACAAACCCTTGCCTTAAACTAACTTGAAATGACTTCCAATGGACTTTGATTATTCAATAATACTTTAAAACAATAGGGAAAGTGTCTACAAACTTGTAACACCAAGTTTGGACATTTGTGCTAAGTTAAGTAGCAATAGGGTATTTAAAATGAGTAAACGACGCCTCTCGGGTTTATTCCTTCGCATCAAGCCTTCGTATATAGTAACAATGTGCAATTTGGGACTATGTGGACTTAGTATAAACTTGTTTAGGACACATTAAAGTTGAGATTGGATCTATGCTATATAGAAAAGACATAGATTGGTCTTCGCATCACACGGGCCAGCTTCCTCAATCAAGCCACAATCACTATATTTTGGGATAAGGAAGGGCATTTCTTTTAGTTGAAAGATTTGCATACACAAAACCCAATGAAATCCAAAGTAAAAGCAGCATAAATGAAGGTCCTTGCCTCGGAATAAAAGCCACCACTTGCTAATCATTGAGCGGTTCGTTTGACACAACCGAGATTCAAGAAATCCCCTATATCCACTTGGCTAGAAAAAAAAGCATTTAAGACTAAATGGAAATGTCCTAATTAGTACGCGAGTTCGAATCTCCCATGGCATTGTAATCATATTATATCATAACATATATTCTTAATCATAGAACCCCAAAGACTCTACTTACAATAATCTGAGTTTTAAAATAGGCATCTTTGTCAATGAGTTGGGTTTTTGAATTAGATTTTCTTGAATGGGATTTAGCCCAATAACAAAACAATTAGCACAAAAACCAAACAAATTAAAACACAGCCAGACGATTGAAAAAATTAACTTTCTAGAAACCTAATATACTTTAAAGAGTAAGATGAGGTGCGTAAAAGGCCATTCAACTATCACTAATGAAAAACGAAATGAAGAAGAAGGCAGCATAAAGAAAAAATGTAATACCTAATGTTGGTTTGAGTCAAAGTTGAAAGGTCCATCTTAGCTTTGTCATCAGTCCCAGTGAGGCGCTGAAGTGCTTGATTGTCTTTCAAAAGATCAATGCCATCGTCTCTCTTGCTTGTCTCAGTGAGGTCCCAGCAAGGCAATCTCCAAACTCTCTGTTACAACAAGTGTATAAGTAGGTCAACAACTAACAAATAGCAACATGTTGAAAACTGCGAAAAACGAAATAAGGAACTTCATCATCAGTACCCTCCACTACATCAGGCTTCAACAAACCACCATGAATTGCAGGTACATTCATTGTTCATTTATCCTCTATATATCTTAGTTGCCTTGGAAGCCCAGTTCATGCATAAGTTATCATGGATTTTATTTTTTATACATTTCCTCCCCAAATTTTTTTTTAACCTCAGTTTAAGTAAAATATACTATAAGTACAGAATGTTTGCAGAATTAATCCATGGGAGAAGAAAACATGCTGGCCGTTGTGTGCAAATCTTATGCCGTTGCAGGTTCTCTCGAGTGCTATGATGAAGAAAGTGGTAGAATTGACAGGGAGCAACATCTTCATGCCATAGCAAATGAATTTGGGAAATCGATAAAGGGTCGTTTTACGGTCATACGTGTTGAGAACATGTAGGCTCTTCTTCTTCTAGGGACATGCGATAATAGAAGAACAAGAGCCTACATGTTCTCAACACGATGAACGAAAAACGAGCCTTTATCGACTTCCCAAATTCATTTGCTATTGCATGAAGATGTTGCTCCCTGTCAATTCTACCACTTTCTTCATCATAACACTCGAGATAACCTGCATCGCCATAAGACTTGCACACAACACCCAGCATGTTTTCTTCTCCCATGGATTATGCAAACATTCTGTACTTATAGTATATTTTACTTAAAAACAAAAAAAAATTTGGGGGAGCAAAAGGTCAAAAAATCAAAATCCACGATAAAATATGGAATATCAATCTAAAAATGCACAAAAAGAAGTGTCAATCATAAAGTAATTCGAAGAATTGCTAAAGTTGTCTACACTATAAAACGTTTAATCTAAGAATTTACACAAACAACAAGTGAAATACCTATGTATCACCAACCTGCTCATCTCTCGAGAGCCACGCTTACGTCTCACGCTCAACATTGTCCCCTTGTTGTGGTGGATCGACTGGATCTAATTGCGGGGGCTGTTGCTGGTCATGAGGTGGCGGTGGTGGTGGCGGTGGTGGTGGTTGTTGATGAGCTAGGCCTACTTCGTCCATGTTCATCCCGAGATGCTGCTGCATGAACTCCATAACCTTTCGTAATTGCTCGGCAACGACATTGAACTCTGGCCGCGGCACCACATCCGGCATCTCCGACATGCTAGCACCAGGATCTCCGTATCTCCTCTTCTTTCTCCCTACGGACCCAAGTCCGTAGACACGTCCTTTGGAACACTCACCCGCCACATTGAGGTACACCGCCTCATCATCCACCGATTGGTCCGGTGTAGCTGGAGTCGCCTCCCGACGTACGCTCTCGGAGCCTATCCTGCATATATGCACAACAAACAAAATACATGATATGGGTTAAAGTAAACTTAATAATATTTTACATATCATTTCTATACTTACATAGAACCGCTCTGATCTAGTATCGATGAATGTCATCCTGTCGTAATTAACTGCGTGGAGATGCAAATACAAGTCATTCACAGTTGGTGGCGTCTCGGTTGAATCAGCCTGCGTGCAGGACCAAGCATAGTGAACAAGTATATAAATGTAAAAAAATATCCAAGATGTTACAAAAAACTTACCAATCTTTCTTGGGTAGTCACAAAAGACACGGAACCACCACCGTGCTTCGAGGGTCCAGTCCCAGGGCCTTCGACCTCAGTGTTCCTATTCTCCGTCGCTTGCCTAGACCTGGCCTGGAAGTCCTCGCTCTCCCAGTACCGCAAGTATCTCCTCCATGCCTCATCTGTAACAAAAACCGGCTGCACACGATTCTTCTTTAACTTGTGCATCAACGCGGTGTACCTTGTGCCTACAAGCCTGTCGTACGCCGCTCGCACGAGATCCTCGGGAATCGCGTCATCCCATCTAAAAAATACCTACAAATTGGCGATTGCTATTGTTACCTCGCATTGAGAAAATAGTATAAATCATAAGGCATTTAGTAGTCTTGTTTACCTTCCATTGGCGCCAGTATTGGTCTTTATGATGAGGCGGTACCGACTTCCAACAATACCCTTCAGGAATCATCCATCGTTTGAAAACTTTTGTCATCCTCCGTGCACAAAAATGCGAAGGATGCAACTCCCTGTGTTTCATGAACATGCATATCACCTTAACTACTTCTTCAATAATTGACATCCATATTGAAAACGACATATAAGAGTCAAACACAAACTTACGTATCATTGGCAATCAGTCTGATAGGGATCCCCTGCACGCGAGGGGGCTCCATCCCGTCTCTCGAGGTGGCCGCGGAGGGCTGTCACCTCCAACCCCGCTCTTACGTCTTCTTGTGGGGATGCTGCCGGTGATGCTGTGGCTGGGGGTGCAGGCCTCGTGGGTAAATGAGTCCTTGATGTCGGAGATGGTGCGGGGAAGTGTATATTTGGCATAGTCCTTGATGACGACGATGATGGTACAGATGACCCCGACGGTATGGAAGGGGAAGGTGACGTTGCGGCTGTATCGTGCTCGAGAGACCGAGAAGTCGGAATCGATAATGCAGGTATCGACCCACGACCTCGACCGCCACGACCTCTATGGACCCCTCGTGTGGCCTGACCACGAGGGCCAATTGGTATTTCGCCGCCAGATGTCGGTGCCGCACCTCTTCCGCCTGGACGATGGCCTCCTAATGGGAAACCTCGACATCCCCTATGACCACCTCCGGCCATGATACCTAACAAAATAGCAATAAAACATCAGAGAAGGAGGGCATACAAAAATTAGAAATTAAGTCTAAATTATTGGACTTAATAACACATGATCCATGCTAATAAAAGTAACTACATTATTGGACGTTGACATATCATATACATACATTATTCGCTATCATCCGTTTCAAATTCACTCTCATGAGCAGAAGGTGAGGATTCTTCTTCTGAATCATCTCCCCTATAAACTTCTTCGCTTGGACCCGCTTCAACAATGAATCGAGTCCCAGTCGGATCATCCAGATTGTTGATATTGGCGATTGCATCATCGACTACACACGTGGTGGGCATCCCATCTTGGAAAGCAATCTCTGCCGAGCCCTGGTCATTATCGTCTTTGCTAGTTTCCTCGTCAGCGAATTTTGGCTAACAGCAACAAACTGCTAGCCATTCTTGTCGGTCGTTCCTCATAGAAGGGTACGAAAGGTAGTAGACTTGAGTGGCTTGCTTTGCTAGTACAAATGGCTCGTAGTTGTTATATCGTCGACTTCGATGAACCTCTACCAATTGAAGTGTTGGGTGAGTCCTCACACCATGATTCGGTGTAGGGTCATACCATTCACACTTAAACAAGACCACACGTTTGAGGCCGGTATACTCAATCTCCACAACCTCTTGCAGTACTCCATAATAGTTATGGGAAACATCGGCGTAGTTTGAACCCTTCACCAAAACACCGCTGCTCTGCGTCGATCTATTAACGTCATATGTTGCGGAGTGGAACTTATACCCATTAACAAGGTAACCAGGGTAGACAGTACAAGATCGACTAGGACCAACAGAAAGATCAACGAGCGTCTCGTCAACTATAGAATTCCGAGCCTATTCAAAAAAATTAGAGATGCAATATGACACATTACTTATGGAAGAAACATTTGAATCTATAACGTACAAAAGTAATGACCTTACATATGTTTGAAACCAAATGGGGAAATTGTGCTCTAGACTACTATCAACTTCCGACTCCCCCATTGCTTGTGTGATTTTATCGACGAATATCCTAGAAGAAACGAACATGTAAGTCGGTTGTCTTACTAAAATATGAACAATGAATGTACTGCATTATTGAATGAAAGTGACGGACATACCGAACGTAAGAAGCGATCTCTGGACAATTGAGCTGTATGTACGAATGAGCGGCATTATACTCCTGCTCTGTTAAGTACCGCTCCTTCGACTTGCCCATGGGTCGACCAGGATAAGTAAAAATTGAGAAATTGCCGACGAAGTTCGATGTGGGCCCGAGACCGCCATCGTCGTTACGTGGCACTTTGTCATGCAACGTAAAGACGTGATCTTCGAAGTAGTAAGAACAAAAGGATGTGACATCTTCGACCAAATAAGCATTACACATGGAGCCCTCAACCTTCGCTTTGTTTCGCACATTGTTCTTCAAATGTTTAAGGTACCTGTATGAATGTTATAGGAAATGTTGATATAAAACCTATTGAATGGGAAAATAATTTCAAGGGCTCAAGATAGTACCTCTCAAATGGATACATCCATCGAAATTGAACGGGACCGACCAGACGGGCCTCGTAGGCCAAGTGGATTGGTAGGTGTTCCATAGAGTCAAATAAGCTTGGAGGGAATATTTTTTCCAACTTGCAAATGATTTTTGGTATTTCAGACTCTAAGACCTCCATATCTTGAATGCGACACATTTCGCGATTAGGGATCGGAAAAAAAGGCTTAATTCGCTATTTGCAACCCAAACCGGGTTTGGGAGGAGTTCTCTGAATGCAATTGGTATCAACCGTTGCATGAATATATGACAATCATGGCTCTTCATGTCGAACATTCGCAGTTTCTTTGGATCTACACATCGACCAAGATTCGATGCGTAACCATCAGGAAAACGCAACTTTTCAACCCACTCGCACAATTTTTGTTTTTTTGATGTATCAAGAGCATAGCACCCAAGGACGTAAGTATTTGTCGCCGAATCAATGTGTAGAGAAGGTCGGTGACAATATTCATGAATATCTTGCCTCGATTTTGCATTGTCCTTACTCTTGCTCGATACACACATAATAGTGTTGAATATGTTGTCAAAAACATTTTTTTCAATGTGCATGACATCTAAGTTGTGGCGGATCAAGTTTGTCTTCCAATACGGCAAGTCCCATAATATGCTTTTCTTCCTCCATCCCGAATTCTTAGCTATCCGCCCATTCACAGATTCAGCGCCGATTTCTGTCACCTTCATCAAGCCAAACGATTCAATTTTTGCCAAAATTTCTTCACCAGAACGCAAAGCGGGCGGATCATCATTTATGACCATTTTGCCTCTAATGAAATTTTTTTTGTCTTTCCTTAATGGTGATGACTTCGCCAAGAAACGACGATGACAGTCGAACCACGATGTCTTACCACCATTTTGCAATTGAAATGCATTTGTATCCTCCATATAATATGGACAAGCGTACTTACCGTGTGTGCTCCAACCGGACAACATGCTATATGCAGGGAAATCACTAACAGTCCATAAAAGGGCAACTCGCATGAGAAAATTTGTCTTGGTGGAAACGTCGTATGTAATCACCCCATTGTTCCATAAATCTTGCAACTCTTTCGCAAGCGGCTGAAGGAACACGTCGATTTTCTGCTTTGCGCTGGTTGGTCCAGGAACGATAACCGTTAAGAACATAAACTCAGATTTCATGCACATCGACGGTGGAAGGTTGTAAGGAGTCAAAATCACGGGCCACGAAGAGTACGATTTCCCGGAAAGCCCAAATACTTGAAAACCATCAGTGCACAATCCTAAACGAACATTCCGAACCTCAGCGGCGAAGTCTCTATTGACGTCATTAAAATGTCTCCAAGCAATCGAATCGTAAACAGTGTTGCATAACATCTTCGGCGATGAATGATCTCCATGCCATCGCATATGTTTTGCGGTTGACTCGTACGCATACAATCGTTGCAACCGAGGGCCCAAAGGGAAGTAGTACATTCTTTTGCAAGGGCGGTTTTTGTGTTCCGACCACGACCTCGTCGATGTGCAACGTATCGTGATTTCCCACAAAATTTACATGACGTCAACTCAGAGTCCACTCCCCAATAAATCATACATTGGTCCTCACAACAATCTATTTTCTCAACAGGTAGACCTAGACCTCGCATTAGTCTTTTAGTGGCATAAAAATTTTCAACCAATGAGTTGTCATTTGGCAAACAATCCTTCATGAGTTTAATGATTTCATTATACCCTCGTTCAGATATATGATGTTCAGACTTGATCGCAAGTAATCTTGCCATTGCGGACAACGTTGTCATGGTTTCGCAACTAGGCCACAATTGTTCCCTACTTGCATCAATCATGTCATATAGTTGGCGTGCTTGGGGGTTTGGTGATTCTTCCACGTCATTCCAATTGAAACTTGGACCTGCCACGTTGCGTAGCATCTCGCGGTAAGGTGTCGGATCGTATCCTCCCACATCAGCATCATCAATATGGCTATCCATTTCGTGAAAATTTTGCGGGCCTTCATCTCTGTTCTCACCATGTTCGTACCAACTGTGATATCCCGGGACAAATCCATACCTACATATGTGGTACTCAACCGTTTCGACGTCCGGGTACGGTACAAGTCGACATTTCTTAAAATTGCACGGACATCTAATCTTCTTTTCACTTTGGTATGTAGGACAATGTTGTTTTGCAAATGATATGAATTCTTTAACCTTCGCCGCGAATTCAATTCGAACGTAACCGTTGTCGAGCCGGTTGTACATCCAGTCTCTACTTGTAGACGACATTCCTATTCGAACGTAACCGTTGTCGAGCCGGTTGTCTATTCACGTAATGAAATAATAATGATTAAGATGATAGGAAATCTCACTAATTGGAGAATATTGTAAATCGGAATAGCGATCAAGACCATCTAGAAGAAATTGATAGCTAAGTGAAAGAACGAGGTTCTTGTTGAACTCATGAATAGAGAATAAATTGACAAAGTTAGGAAGTCATTAATTTTCTAACTAGTCGGCGTTACACGATGTCTCAGGTTTCATTTATGATCGTATTGTAATGTAATGTCTCTTTTCATATGATGATAGATGTAATTAGATCACTCTAGTCATGGAATGACTTATATAATTATAGGTTTTATTAAGAAATGCTAGAATGGCGATAGATCAAATTTACTTTAATATCTAATGTTGTCCTTAATTATTATCTTGCTAAGTATTAATGTTTGAATGCAATTCAAGGCACGAAATGCAAAGTACAACAACATTTATTTTGATATTCCTCTAACTGGATTATTTACCTCATCATATATATGTAAGATGCCTGGATTAGAAAGTAATTGTATTAACTTTTCATTGAACTAAGGATAGGGAGTTGAAAATTCAAAGTGTTTTTTATCTATACCAACTATGCTCATTGGAAAGTAAGGATGAAGTTCTACATTAGGGTGAAAATTAGACTTTTGTGGGAGTCAATTGAGAATAGGTACAGTCCACCGAACTGGGCCATGAGAGAATACATCATTGAGGAGACCAAGATTGAGCTCTCCAATGATCAAGCCATGAATAATTTTTATTCCTCGCTTTATGAGAACAAATTTAACAGAGTTGGGGCTTGTCAAACAACTAAGGAAGTGAAGGAGAAGCTTAGGGTACATTATAAAGGTAAACATCAAGTGAAGAAAAATGTTGATAATCGAGGGGCACTATGAGACTTTCAGAGTTGGCTCCGATAAAGACATAGCCACAACCATCACTTCGTTCACTAAGCTCTTGAATGAGATCAATAATCATGCAAAGAACTATGATCAAAGTAATACCTAGTATATTCGGAATTAGATTTTCATATTTCAGATCATTGCACCCATTATCAATTTTTTGGAATTTCAGAATAGCATAACCAAACATAATAAAATAGCAAGGAATAAAAAACACCCCATTCATGATAAGTTTGAACAAAAAGACTGAACGGAAATTCTTGATTTCATTAAACTGAAAGGAAGTGGAAACTTGTTCTTTTTATAAATGTTAGTTGAACACCTACATAACACCTCAAGAGAGACACCAAACATATAACAAAGACATCAATATATCACTTATGATAGCTGAATAGTTATACACATCAAGATATCATACAATAGCAAGGGAGACATACTGGTAAAGTTACAACCAAATCAAATTTATTTAAATTATACATTTAAATAGGTAAACCAACATCAAGATATGATAAAATAGCAAGGAACACCTACATAACATGTCACTACCAATTCACCAAAAACAATGGTTCGAGAGGAAAGAGGGAGAACTCACCAATCAAGCACAGCGAGGCGCGGAATGAATCAGAGCACAATACCACCGAACAGAGATCGAAGAGGGGACTAAATGAGAGCACGAAGTGAGACCCAAGAGGAGCAGAGGCGCGGACTGAAATGGTGTAAGACAACCGAACACGACTAGAGCAGGGCAGCGCTACCAGGGAGCAATGTAGTGCGAGGACGACTTGTTGGGGGTTGGGGATTTGGGGGCGGTGACTGGAGACAGACGGAGAGACCAGAGAGAGAGAGTTGAGAGCAACGGAACAGAGACGCCATATTTGTTGGGGGTTGGAGATTTGGGGGCCGGTGACCGGAGAGACGGCGCGACCAGAGAGGAGAGACGAGAGTATGGAGGAGAGACGACGAAGACGATGAGATCGAATCGCGCGATTCCGTTGCTTGGTTAGGGCTTTCGGTGGTGGGGAGGAGGAGACGAGGGGGGGTTTTGGAGGGGGTAAAGAGAAATCTCGAGATTTGTTGTCACAAATCTCGAGTTTGATGTCACAAATCTCGAGATTTGATGAACGGGTATAACAAAATAAAGTTTTGGCGGGAATGGTGGCGCCATTTTTCAGAGACGGAATTTAATTCCGTCTCTAATTCTGTCTCTAATTCCGTCTCTGATCCGTCTCAAATCCGTCTTTGAATGTTTCCGTCTCAATTCCGTCGCTAACTTTTTAATTTAGAAACGGAAATTTATAAGAATTTATTAATTTTCTTAATTTCTTATTTTAAGATATTTATATATTTTTGTCGTTTATTATTTTAATATACATTCATCCCCCCATATTTTTGAAAAACGAAAAATAGATATTTATATATTTGTGTTTTTTTTGTTTTAAAATATAATTATCTATTATGCGTGCATTTATTAATAATTAATAATTGTTATATTATCAATGAATGGATTAATAGAATTAATACATCTATATATCTATATATAAAAAGTTAAAGGAGAGAGAAAGTTTCACAAGCTCTCTCCTTCTACCATTTCATTTTTAAGATTTTCTTAATTTTCTTAATTTCTTATTTTAAGATATTTATATATTTGTGTTATTTATTGTTTTAATATACATTCAACCCCCATATTTTTGAAAAACGAAAAATAGATATTTATATATTTGTGTTTTTTTTGTTTTAAAATATAATTATCTATTATGCGTGCATTTATTAATAATTAATAATGGTTATATTATCAACGAATGGATTAATAGAATTAATACATTCTACTTGAAATCATGGGTAAATACATGGAATTGAGTGTGGTAAAAGTTTTTAAAAATTATGGGCAGATACATGGAATTGAGTGTAGTGCAAGCTCTATTCCCCCTATAAATTCACCTCTCATCCATTCTTCTATGCTGCAATTCTCCCTCATCCGGTTTGAATAATTTTTGGGGATTGCTTCGCCATTACCTAAACTTTTGTTTGGGTCTACAAGTGCACATGTTTGTAGGGGTTTTTTGTGTTTGAATGGATGCACAAGTACAATGGGTTGGCTTCTGTAAAGGGTCGAGTACGCCGATTTTTATTTTTTTATTTTTATATATAGTTTTTGCTTGACATAGGGGTCAACTACGACACCCATCATTTTGTAACTTTCCCATTTTTTTGCCCCTTTTCATACATATAAAGCATGAAGGTCTTTACTGACACCTGCGCGAAGCGAAGGGAACAACTAGTTAATAAGTAATTGAGGAGACAATGAGTCATGAGGTTGCTGGTTGTGGTGAAGCAAATTTGATGAAGCCAACAAATAAGGCAGAGCTGATGGAGAAGTTGAAGATGGGGCTCATACCAGATGGAGAAGTTGAAGATGGGGCTCATACCAGATGAAGAAGTGAAACGCCTAATTAGGGATCAACTGGAAAGCCGGATTCAATGGATATAAAACCACAACTGTGAACAACGCTTCGATCAACTCCTCAACTTGGTTCAGTGTAAGGACTAATTAATTAAGACCATTCCCTCTTCTCTTTCTATTACATTAAACAACAATGTATATATTGTCGTAAATTGGATGACCTTTTATCCAAGCTTATGAATGATTACATTGTCAAGCATGACTCTCACATTGAATTGTAATATCAAGCATGATTTCTACATTGAATGTAACTTATACACTCTACATAACTTTTATTCAACTCCAATGTATAATCACTTATCCATGTATTGTCATGTAACTTGTAATCCTCTCCAATGTACACCAACTCTTCCATGTATTGTCTATGTTGCTTGTGATGTGTTGTATGACATGTGGTGTATGTATAACTTGTACACATTGTATAAGTACAATTATCATCATCACCAAATGACCTATATAAAGGGTGCCAACTCCATTGTAATTCACACACCAAGTTGAATGAAAACTTCTCATTCCAACTATCTCATTTCTTCTCTTCTCATTTGTAGTAGTAGTTCTTAGTAGTAGAAGTTCTTAGTCTTCTATTTTCCTTCTCTAGTTCTTAGCAAGTTCCAACTCAATTTACAACACGTTATCAGCACGAGCTTGCTCTAACATTAATGAGATCTTGAAGTTCAAGAAGACTTGTTAAGGAGACAAAGCTAGGAAGGTATAACTTTTGTTATTTAAATAAGTTAAATTTACTTCTATATTATCATGGTTGCTTCCTTTTATCTATGCATACTGTATTCATATACTATGCATTATAACGTCACCGATTGTGAAAGTATGCTCTGTAGTTGCGTCTCGTACGATCTTCTACATCAAGAATCAAAAGTCAATGTGTGACATATAGTTTTTCTCTTAAAACTACAAACGATTAGTTATTGTTCTATTCTTGATTTTATAATACAAATAATGCTATAAGTTTGAGTTGATAGTGGGTAAGCCTTGTCCCCGGTAAAGCTAAACATTGAAAGGGAGACGGGTTATCCCGTTCGAGGAGGTATGACATTAAGTAGACTATGTCTTGCCACCCAACCTGGAGGTTGTCCCACCAACTCATACGAATAGTATATTTTGTTTATTAATGAATCAAGTTGTGAACATATATTTAATCATATGTTATGTTTTTACATAAAAGGAAAAAAACTATTTTATATTAAATTCTTTTTCAAAATATTATTCAACCATAGTTGAACTTATTGCCTTATTATATTACCGACAATAATTACTTGTTAATGACAATTAGATACTACAATTTGTGAATAAAACATATATGCAAAACTGTGAATTATACATAATCATTCGCCAATTTCTCTTTAGAGATTTGAAAAGTGAATATTTCAGTTTATATATCTTTTCACCTTATGGAGTTATATATATACATACCAAAAGGGTAATGCTCCAAATGCTCAAAATGAGCGGCTGAGTCTAATGCTACGAAATTTAATCAGTCAAATATTAATTATAATTCCACAATTTTAATTACCTCTATGTTGAGGCTACGTGGAAATATGACTGATGAGACAATAAAAATAAGGTCACGTGGCATGCCTCGATTTATTGCTGCAACAAATATCGAGTGCGCACATCAATCCAATAAATATTAAGGATTGATTTCTTGTCTCATGGTAGCTGAGTAAAATAATGAGATATTATAAATATAATATCGCTCCCATCCAAGTAGTTCGGATTCAAATTAAGAAGCATATGTTGCATATAATGATCATGATCGTAATAATAAATTTATGGACGTGGAAAATGTGAAAATATCAGGTAAAGGTCGTATTGACAATTCTACCAAAAGCTAGAACAAAAGTGGTGCACCACTACAAATGGCAAATAATTATTGACAATGAACGCTCATAATTGCGACATTTTTTTGTCATATATGAAAGACTATTTTGCCTAAATAATGTCATATATATATATACCTGAATATTTTTGTGGCCTTTACCATGCCTTCAAAATCGAAGGCAAAATATTATGAATTTTATTATTAAAAATGGCTCGATAAAACAGGCACATCGAGATGTGTTTTAATCGTGACCTAAATATGGGCGATAAGTTTATGTGTATCGTGCTACATGCATGTACAAAAGTGAATATTTCTCGAATTCGAACTTAGCGGAGGCTAATGTTCGGGCAATATCTAATACAACGATTTTGTTGTTAATGTCTTGTTCAGAAGAAGTCCACTCAGAATAATAGAAAACTTATCTATACGATTTAATCCGAGTATAATATTTACGGCTTTAATTTCTGGAATATATAAGACACATTAAAACGAATGTCGTCATAAATCAAACGACATTCATAATGTGGAAAGATCTATTTGATTATCCATAATCATCAATAATGCGAAAATATCATAAATTCGCACGGACATCCTTTATCGAACTGGATTTTTTTTCAGCTGGAGATTATCTAAAGGCAAATCAATAGGAGACGTATATTAATTTACTCTCCATTAATCATTTTATAAGATGTCTTGAATCCCTAATAGAGAAATTATTTATAGCAAGTTTTGATAATGGTCACTTTGATGAAGCAGTTTTCCCACCATTAAAGGGAGATATAAGCCAATTCAAAAGGAATTGCGTAAAATTGCTTGAAACACATCAAATTGCATTAAATTTGTTGTATTACGATCCATGTATAAATTAATATGAACTCGAAGTTCAAATGATCATTCATTAGTAACAAAGTTATGAATCAATTACTTGATGCAAGTACTATATACAAAAGAGTGACAATCATATGCTTCAGCATTAAATGGTTCATATAGAAAACGATGTCAATGTGCAACAAAATGCACGAAATGTCTCACCCATGTGAACATGAAAGGGAGAATCAAAATGAGTTATTGGTTAGTGTGTTGCACTTTTTTCACCTTTGCTATTGTTTTATCCTACTGGGTTTTCTTTGCATTTAATGAGGCAATTCTAACAATATTAAAAATCTTTATCAAAGTTGATTAGTGTATTGCACTATTTTCTTTTTGCTATTGGTTTGATCCCACTGGATTTGCCTAGCAAGGTTTTTAAAGAGGCAATCCTAACATTATTATACTCCATATAAAAAGATTTACGAGAGCAATGTACTCTTTTTCCTATACTAGATTTTTTCCCACAAGATTTTTTCTATTAAAGGTTTTAATGAGGCATATATATTCTCTCAAAGTTTATCAATGTGTTGCACTCTTTTCCTTAGCTTTGGTTTTGTCCCACTGAGTTTTCCTAGCAAGGTTTTTAATGAGGCAATCAATAATATTATACTGCAAATCAAGATTGACGAGAACATTGTACTTTTTTTTTCCTGTACTAGATTTTTTCCCAAAGGTTTTTTCTGGTATAGGTTTTAACGAGGCATATTCTCTCAGCAAGTGTCATCCAAGGGGGAGTGTTGTAAATTGGATGACCCTTTAACCAACCTTATGAATGTTCGCATTGTCAAGCATGACTCTCACATTGAATTGTAACATCAAGCATGACTTCTACATTGAATGTAACTTGTACACTCTACATAACTTGTATTCAACTCCAATGTATAATCGCTTATCCATGTATTGTCATGTAACTCGTAATCCTCTCCAATATCCACCAACTCTTCCATGTATTGTCTATGTTGCTTGTGATGTGTCGTATGACATGTGGTGTATGTATAACTTGTACACATTGTATAAGTACAATTATCATCATCACCAAATGACCTATATAAAGGGTGCCAACTCCATTGTAATTCGCACACCAAGTTGAATGAAAACTTCTCATTCCAACTATCTCATTTCTTCTCTTCTCCTTTGTAGTAGTAGTTCTTAGTAGAAGAAGTTCTTAGTCTTCTATTTTCCTTCTCTAGTTCTTAGCAAGTTCCAATTCAATTTACAACATATATGACTATATGTATAACTAGGTATTTTCTGAAAAAACTAAGTTAGAGTACCAGCGCATGCAGTCACACTAAGATATATTGGATCACATGAGCCGTCCACATACGCTTTAAAATGCGGACAAACAGAGATCACGATGTATAATACGCGGGTCGTGATCAATTGGACAGCTCTTGTGAATCAATGTATTTTGTAACAATGTTATTATCATTTTAGTATTTTTCTTAAATTAAACAATTAGGTATAGTGGGTATTTTATAATAAAACTGACTTAAGTACCAAGGAAAGTCACACTATATATACAAGTACTTCCTCCAGTCGAAGTTACAATTCATATTACCAAGTGTTCTCTTAAAAATTTACTATTCATTTTTTGCATTTTACCTATTTTTATTACCTTTGTACAACCCAAACATCTAGTATTTAGGAGTAAAATTCTTCCATTTTTAAATTTATTTTATGTCAAATAACATATACGTAAATTACTTAAAATTTGAGTGGCGCTACAAGCACCTTAATTTTTTGTAAGGATAAGTTAGGATTACATAATTTTAAGTGAGGGACCTCAGCATTTTGGGTGCCTTAAATTGTGCCCTGAAAAGGCTATACTTTAATAATGTGCTTTAGTTAAAATGATTTATAATATTGACTAGAGGAAATTTTTATTTAAAGTTTAGGCTTTAAGGTTTAGTAGACTATGATGCTCTTTTTGTTGTCTCTATATTCCATATCCTGTAAAGCATTGAACACGTATAACACAAATAAAATATTATCGACTTCAACATGAGTCTAAATCACAATCTTCTCTCTAATGCATTAGTGTAAGGATAATCACTAGAACATTTTTGGCCGTTAATAGATGTTTTAAAACCCTTATTAAAAAAAATGTTATTAAATGTCATGTAAAAATGTGTTATGTTTTAATTTTTAATACATGTATTATATAGAGGTTTTTTAAAACTCCTATCAACTATGTGTTATTTAATAACACCCCTGTAACGGCCCAAAAACTTGACTCGTGCCACGTGTCAGGTCAGAGTCGTTTGTGGGATCCACTAGTCGAAATGCGTATGTCCGAATCTCGAGTGGAGATGATAATTGGTGAAAAACGTATACGCGGAGAATTTGGGGAGCCGAAACACGACCGGGGACGCGACTCGAGTCGCGTGCCGACGTGGGACCGAGATAGTAATTTTTGTGGGTTTAAATGTACATTGAATACGTCTCGTGATGCGTGTAGCGGGAGTATCAAGATTTTGAAATAAGGCGAGTTGGTGCCTCGAGATGCGCATTGCGCGGTTGTTGAGTTGCCTCGAGATTCATGTTGCACGAATCTCGAAGACACTTTTGATTTGAAATCAAAAAGAAAAAAAAGAAATGTATATATATGAAGAAAAAAATTGATTTGGATAAGAATCAGAGAAGAGAGAAAAAAAACGAGACAGAGATGAGAAAAAATGGGGGAGAAGGAGAGGAAGAAGGAGACCACCGAGAAAGATGACAAAGAGCGCCGGTGCGGAGGGACGGCGACGGCGGCCCCCGGCGCGGCAACGGCGAGGAGAAAGGCAGCTGCGGCACATCGGCTCCGACGAGATCGGCGCGGTTGCGGTGGTGGTCCACGCGGAGGCCGCGGGAGGTGACGCAGTGGCGAACTAGCAGCGCAGCTGATGTGGCGGTCGGATCGGACTGCGATTCCTATCCCGGAGGTGGCGCTTGCTGAAAGCGCGAGCAACGACGACAAGCAGTGCAATGCAGAAGAACATGACGCGGCCGGTGGCAGCAGCGCGGATAGACGGCCGTGCGGCAGCGCAGCGCTTCAGCAGCGGTGCCGGCATGGCGCGTTGATGGTGCCGCCAGCCGACGCCCGCGAAAGCAAACGATGACACGGCAAAGGATCAGCAGATGATGTCGTGCGAGCGCTGGTGGGGACGGCGCCAACGGCGGTCGGCCATGGATTTGCGGTCGTGGTCGACGCGGCCGGTGAGCAACGCTGGCCGGCGGCGGAGCAGCGGCGGCGCCGGCGAAGGGGCAAAGGCACCGACAGAGCGGTGGCGCATTGTCGACCGATCGGATGCGCGATTTCGATGAAATCGCGACGACGCGATGGAGGTGAGATTTATTTCACCAAATTGTGTTGGGATGTGAATGAATTGAATAAATTAGGCCTAAAATGTCTAAATGGACAACATGGACTTTGGAGTCGGGTGTCGAGTGCGCAAATCGAGACGCGAGTGACGTTTCGAGGTTGGCGATTTCTCGAGGTAAGTAAACCAGCTAGGGACTTGTACAGTATTTGATTTCTCTCTATTTCCTGATTGTTGTTCACTGCTTTGTGATGATAGCTATCTTTGAAATTGTTGTCGATTGAGTGGGTCCATTGGCAAGTGAGTTATGGTTACTGTTTATCTGCGATATGAGAGGGTTAGGGCTGGAAGGCAGGGGTCTCGTCTTAAACCCGAGGTCTTTCATAGTCGTCCGTTGATATATCCCAATTGAGTGTACGTTGGGGGCTCTTATCCGGGTCGATGGATGGTTCATAGTCATACGGGCTAGGGCTGGGAGGCAGGGGTCTCGTCCTAGATCCGGGTCTGTGAATGTCTCATAGTCGCAAGGGTTAGGGGCTGGGAGGCTGGGGTCTCGTCCTAAACCCGAGTCTGCTGGGCTTGTACCGCGACTCAACGACCTTTGGTTGGGACTCCTTGTTATTTGGCCTCACTCATCGATTGATTATTTACAGTCTTTTATATTCATGCGTTCTTGATTTCTTTCGTTCTATTTGCTTGAATTCGACTGCTTTGGATATTGTGAAATGTATTTTTGGATATTGTGAAATGTTGTGTGTATGTCCTACTGGATTTACTTACCTGGGCTCGTCATTCTTATGTTTGATTGAGTGTAGAGCCGCAGACGAATAGCAGAGGGAAGATTTCATAGCTAGGTGAATTTTTGATATTTTGTATTTACTCTCCTCTGATGATATTTACTGGGTTCCAAAATTAGGTTGCCTAACTCCCCGATCTTTTTGTTGAGTTATTTACTATCTTAGTCGCTTCCGCTAAATTTTTAAAATCTTGAATAACTCAACTGTAAAATGTTGAATGTACTGATAATGATGGATTTGAAGGCTGACTAAGTCTGCGTTGACCTTGCGAGACTGGCTCGGGGGTCCACGTGGGCTTAGGCCAGGGGCCCAGTTTGTGGGAAACTAGGGCCGTCACAGTTGGCATCAGAGCCTAGGTCAGAGCCTAGGTTTAGCGACCTAAATGGTTTAATGTAAAACGAATCAAAATATTGAGAACTTTGGTACAAAATAAAAGGAAATTAGTTTATTCTATTGAAGTGAAGGATTTGAGAGTTTCTAAAGCTTTTATATCGGGGTATTGTCTAATTGACAAAATAATTACGAGAATTCTATTTGGATGGGTTATTTCGATGAACGACGTGGTTCGTTGAAGTAAAGGGAAGTTATTGAATCCTCCATTATTTAGTTTACTTATGGAATAGGAATACATAGTATAATGGTTTGGTAATCAAATGAGAGGATACAATGAAATGTAAAGGAAATGTAAAAAGGTTTTCCGACTCTTAAAGTCTTTTAAATTTTGATTTAGCCTTGTAAAGAGTGGAATTAGCAGAATTGGCTTAAAAATTCTAAATTGAGTTCCTAAGAAGTTTCCAAATGAGACTTGAGATAAATTAAGTACCTTAAGCTAAAATTGGGACTTGTTAAGGGTTCCATATTGAGATTTCCGATAAGCAAAGCCTACGATTTGTAGATTGAGTTGTAAGCTCTACTTGGGATTCATAGATGAGTTATAAGTTTTCCAAGTTAAATTAGAGTTTATAATCCTATTTGGAATCTAATATGTAATTTACGACCTCATGAAAGTTCAAAAAAAAATTCATAGAAAATAGGTGTGACGTGTATTTAGAGATTTTTTTAATGATTTGTTGTAGTTCGTTAAAGAACTTGAACTCGCCGGTTGTGAGTTTAAAGTTTGTATCAGAGACTAAATTTTAAAAATTTCATGGCTTAAGACATTGTGATACCAACGTCACAGTTGGTATCAGAGACGAAGTTGTAAATACTCGACTCTTGAAATTAAGACACATAAAACCAGCGGATGTTAGGAATGGTTGAACTTAGAGTGGAACCCTATGATCCTGACTTAAGTCGTCGTTGGGAAGTGAGGAGAATTACGATGTATCCGATATGGTATATTTGTTGTGTTATAATATATATATATATATATATATATATATATATATATATACAATATCGAGGATTTCGTGGCTATGAAAAATGCGACGACGTTTTGGAAAGATGATCGTGAGGCTGCAGGTTCGCGGTTTGCGAGTGCTGATGAGCTGCATATATCGCACGACTTGCAACGATATAATTGTGTTCACTCTTGTGTATCGCGTGAGACGCGATGAGAAAAAACTAAATATGTTTTTGGAGGTGTCTCGAGATACGCGATTTGCGAGATTCTAGACAGGCGGTGCTTCGAGATTCGTGTCGCACGAATCTCGAGGACACATTTACTTTGAAAGTCAAAAAGTGAACGTGTTCGAGTAAACGTGTTGAACTCATACTTACATGAGGAGATGCTGAGCGCGCCAACTGATACGGGAATTAGAGTGACGACTCAGGCGAGGCAGTCTCACGAGTTTTAGTTGCATTACCCGGAAAAAGTTTCACGGTGGTACGGAACGCGGAGCAGCAAAGATTCATGACGTCTTGGCCACACCAAATCATATGAGGTCGAGCACCTTATCAGTTTCGTTGTTCGGCGAGGCCGATGTCTGGTTGCGCACTACGGTGGCGTCGATGCGAACGCTCAAGGATTTTGGCTGAGTTCAAGGATGGGGAAGTACATTCCTCATACGGTTCGTAACCTGAAGAGGACTGATTCTTAAACCATTCGACAGAGGACCGAAGAGTCAGTTATGCACGTTCTACTGGACATGATTGGTTAGTGACGACGGTTCGAGTACATTATGGGAGGCCTATGAGAAGGCTATGGCTAGTAAGAGCGTGGGAGCATGCATCGGAGTACTGGTTGCATCATCGGTATCGTCACATTCAGTGCGAGGGTCTGTAGTTGATCAGATGAAAAACGAGGGTTAGACGGTCGTGACAAATAGATCAACCTCAAAACGTATTGCGTTTCCACCATATGCGGCGTATATGGCGCCAGTGCTAGATGGTTCAGCGCAGAGTTACGCTAGTGTAGTAAATCAGCAAGCACCGTCAGATCCTTAGCATAAGTACCATCAGAGGGTTGATGGCAGAGGCAGTGGCCAAAGACAGGGTCAGAGATCCAGTCAAATGCACTGACAGGGACAGCGATCTAGTCATGCAAAGGGACAAGGACATGGACATGGTCCATTTGGATCGAGATTTCAACGTACATGTATGGGCATGTAGACAGCCATGAACATATTTGTGCTATTTCCACGTCAGGTCCGACTACTATCCATCGTAACATGATAGAGGGTACGATTTGGGTTGAAACTCACTCGATAAGTGAGACTGATTTACATTTCTCGCGGGCATACAACGGATATACGTATGTTAGTGACAGTGGATCATGAAATGAAAATTTTCATTTGTATTCATTTGTATTCCAATATATGTTGCGAGGATGTTGCCCTGGCATATATGGATGGGAGGAGACCAATGGTGTGTTTTTTTGCTTGGAGGTCGCGGAGGAGCCCAGCTCGTCACAGAGGAGACAAGCTTGTCGCGGAGGAGCCTAGCCCTACAGAGTAAGATGGTTGGCCTCGGGTGAGTATGGCCTTGGGCAGGTATGGCCTTGGGTCTTCATTCATAAAACACCATTGTCATGTGAGACTTGCTTCAATTTCGAGGACGAAATTCTAATTCTTTAGGAAGACCGTAACGGCCCGAAAATTTGACTTGTGCCACATGTCAGGTCAGGGTCGTTTGTGGGATCCACTCGTCGAAACGCGTATGTCCGAATCTCAAGTGGAGATGATAATTGGTGAAAAATGTATACGCGAAGAATTTGGGGAGCCGAAACACGAACGGGGACGCTTCTCGAGTCGCGTGCCGACGTGGGGATCGAGATTGTGATTTTTGTGGGTTTAAATGTACATTGGATACGCCTCGTGATGCGTTTAGTGCGAGTATCAAGATTTTGAAATGAGGTGAATTGGTGCCTCGAGATGCGCACTGCGCGGTTGTTGAGTTGCCTCAAGATTCGTGTTGCATGGAATCTCGAGGACACTTTTGACTTGAAATCAAAAAGAAAAAAAAGAAATGTATATATATATGTATATGTATATGTATATATATATAAAGAAAAAAAATTGATTTGGATAAGAATCAGAGAAGAGAGAGAAAAAAAAAGACAGAGAGGAGAAAAATAGGGGAGAAGGAGTGGAAGAAGGAGACCATCGAGAGAGAGATGACGGAGAGCGCCGGTGCGGAAGGACGGCGACGGCGGCTCCCAGCGCGGCAACGGTGAGGAGAAAGGCAGTTGCGGCACATCGGCTTTAGTGAGATCGGCGCGGTCACGGTGGTGGTCCACGCCGAGGCCGCGGGAGGCGACGCGGTGGCGAACCAGCAGCGCGGCTGAGGTGGCGGTCGGATTGGATGGCGATTCCGAGCCCGGAGGTGGCGCGGTGCGGAGCGGCGACCGGCAAAGCAAGCAGATGATAGCATGTATGATACGCGGTGGGTGAGCAAGCATGACGAACGACGAAGCAAGCGTCTGAAGCAGCGGCTTCAAGTAGCAGCAGCCGCGGGGCGCGGTGGTGCCGGCAAGGACGCCAACGAGGCAGGATCGCGCGCGGCAAAGGGGTCGGATCGGCAGCGATGGCGCGCGAGCGCGGCGATGCGACGCAACGCGGTGGGACGGCGGCCAACGGCGGTCAGCAGTTGTCGCAGTGGTGGTCGACGCGATGGATGTGAGATTTATTTCACCAAATTATGTTGTGATGTGAATGAATAGAACAAATTAGGCCTAAAATGTCTAAATGGACACCAGAGACTTTGGAGTCGGGTGTCGGGTGCGCAAATCGAGACGCGAGCGACGTTTTAAGGTTTACGATTTCTCGAGGTAAGTAAACCAGTTAGGGACTTATACAATATTTCATTTATCTCCATTTACTGATTGTTGTTCATTGCTTTGTGATGATAACTATCTTTGGAATTGTTGTCGATTGAGTGGGTTCATTGGCAAGTGAGTTATAGTTACTGTTTATCTGCGATATGAGAGGGTTAGGGCTGGAAGGCAGGGTTCTAGTCCTAAACCCATGGTCTTTCATGGTCGTCCGTTGATATCTCCCAATTTAGTGTACATTGGGGGCATTCTTTATCTGCGATAGAGAATTTCTCTATGTCACATTGGTTTCAAATGGGAAAAAAGAAGTGTTAGAAAAATTCCCAGCTTTATCCTCTGGATTATATTTTACTCATATAAGGCATGTCGAAACGAATGTCGTCTTAAAAAAGAAAATTAATGATCCAAAGACATTCATTTTATGGCAAGACCGGCTTGGTCATCCAGGATCATCAATGATGCGAAGAATAATTAATAATTCGCATGGACATCCTTTAAGGAGTCACAAAATATTTTCAGCTGGTGATTATAATTGTGCTAGTTGTTCTCAAGATAAATTGATAGTTAAACCATCTCCAAGTAAAATTGTTGTGGAATCCCCAGTTTTCTTAGAACGCATTCAGGGAGACATATGTGGACCTATTCATCCTCACTGTGGACCATTTAGATATTTCATGATTTTGATAGATGCATCAACTAGGTGGTCACATGTTTGTTTGCTTTCGACCCGCAATGTTGCATTTGCTAGACTTTTAGCACAAATCATTAAGTTAATAGCACAATTTCCTGACAACCCAATCAAGACTATCCGTCTTCATAATGCCGGGGAATTTCATTTTCAAGCATTTAAAAATTATTGCATGTCTATAGGAATTACCATTGAACATTCTGTTCCACACGTGCATACCTAGAATGGTTTAGCAGAATCTCTGATCAAACGTATTCAATTAATTGCCAGACCTTTAATCATGAGAACTAAGTTATCAACTTCAGTTTGGGGACATGCAGTCCTTGTCCTTCATGCAGCATCTATCATTCGTTATAGGCCTACTGCATTCCATGAACATTCCCCCATGCAACTCATTTTAGGTCAACAACCAAATATTTCACACTTGAGAATTTTTTGTTGTGCAGTGTATGTTCCTATACCACCTCCCAATAGAACTAAGATGGGTCCACAACGAAAACTTGGGATTTATGTTGGATTTAACTCATCGTCCATTATAAGATACCTTGAGCCCTTAACAGGGGATTTATTTACTGCACGTTTTGCTGATTGTCACTTTGATGAAGCAGTTTTCCCACCATTAGGGGGAGATAAGAAGTCAATTCAAAAGGAATGGCGCGAAATTGCTTGGAATGCATCAACTTTATCACATTATGATCCACGAACAAATCAGTGTGAACTTGAAGTTCAAAAGATCATTCATTTGCAACAAATCGCAAATCAATTACCAGATGCATTTAATGATGCAAAACAAGTGACAAAATCACATATTCCTTGTAAATGCTCCTGTGAGAATTGATGTCTCTGTGCAACAAAATGCACAAGAACCAACGAAACGCTTAAAGCGTGGAAGACCGATTGGTTCAAAGGATACAATTCCTCGAAAGAGGAAAACGGGTGTAAAAATAAATACAAATCAAAATACTCCTGAGAAAACACAAGAATCCTTTGATAAGGGTTTGTCAGAACTAGTTGATTCTGATGAGGAACAACTTCTTATAGAAAAAGAGGAAAAAGATGAAAATAATGAGATCTCAATAAATTATTTAAACTCTGTTAAGATTTGGGATCGAAATGAAATTGTTCCTGATGATATATTTGCTTTCAATGTGTCCTTTGAATTATGTGAAAATGATGATGGTCCAGAACCACGATCAGTGGACGAATGTCAAAAAAGACCTGATTGGCAAAAATGGCAAGATGCTATCCAAGCAGAGCTAAACTCGTTAAGGAAACGAGAGGTTTTTGGACCAATTGTCCAAACGCCAGATGGCATAAAACCTGTTGGATATAAATGGGTATTTGTACGAAAGAGAAACGAAAAAAATGAAGTTACAATGTACAAAGGAAGACTTGTAGCTCAAGGTTTCTCACAAAGACCTGACATCGATTATGAGGAAACATATTCTCCTGTTATAGATGCAATAACATTTCTGTTCTTGATAAGCCTTGCAGTCTCTGAAGGGCTTGATATGCATTTAATGGATGTCGTTACAACATATCTGTATGGATCCCTACACAATGAGATATATATGAAAATCCCTGATGGATTTGTAATATCCGATGAAATAAAATCAAAACTTCATAACATGCATTCTATAAAATTACAAAGGTCTTTGTACGGATTGAAACAATCCGGACGAATGTGGTACAAACGCCTCAGTGATTATTTACTAAAAGAATGATATGTAAATAATCCGCTTTGCCCATGCGTCTTCATTAAAAGATCATCAACAGGATTTGTGATTATTGATGTATATGTTGATGATTTAAATATAGTGGGAAACCACGACGACATCGTTAGAACATCCGAATACTTGAAAAAGGAATTCGAGATGAAAGAACTTGGAAAAACAAGACTTTGTCTTGGTTTGCAAATTGAACATTTTTCAAGTGGAGTATTTGTCCATCAATCAAATTATATTGAAAAAATATTAAAAAGATTTTATATGGACAAGGCGCATCCATTGAGCTCTCCAATGGTTGTCAGATCACTTGAAGTGGATAAGGATCCATTTCGACCTCATGAAAGTGATGAAGAGCTACTTGGTCCGGAGGTACCATATTTAAGTGCAATCGGTGCACTTATGTATCTCGCAAATTGTACAAGACCTGACATTGCTTTTCTTTGTCAACCTACTTGCAAGATACTGCTCATCACCAACTCGAAGACATTGGAATGGTGTTAAACATATTTTCTGATATCTTCGAGGAACAAGTGACATGGGTTTATTCTACTCGAGAGGGGTAAAATTGAATCTCCATGGTTATGCTGATGCTGGATTTTTATCTGATCCCCACAAGGCTCGTTCTCAAACGGGATATGTATTCACATGTGGTAATACTGCTGTATCATGGAAGTCAGTAAAGCAAACAATGGTTGCTACTTCTTCCAACCATTCTGAAGTACTTGCAATTCATGAAGCAAGTCGTGAATGTGTATGGTTGAGAAATATGATTGAACATATTCAAGAATTATGTGGATTGCCTTCAATAAAAGATTCTCCAACCATATTATATGAAGATAACGCAGCATGTATTGCACGATTAAGTGAAGGATTCATAAAAGGGGATAGAACAAAACATATTTCACCAAAAAAAATTTATGCGCATGAGCTTCAGAAGAATGGTGAAATTGATGTCAAGCAAATCCGATCGAGTGATAATCTTGCTGATATTCACAAAAGCCTTACCAACTACGACATTTAAAAGGCTTTCATATGGTATTGGCTTGCGTAAACTTAAAGACATTGCAAGTAAAGAAACTGAACAAGTTTCACCTATGTTCACATGAGGGGGAGTTATTGATTAATGTATTGCACTCTTTTTCCCTTAGCTATGGTTTTATCCCATTGGATTTTCCTAGCAAGGTTTTTAATGAGGCAATCTTAACAATATTATGTCTGTCTTAATATTTATGAGAATAGTGTACTCTTTTTCTTTTACTATATTTTTTTCCACAGGGTTTTTCTTAGTAAAAGTTTTAACGAGGCACAATCTCTAAGTAAGTGTCATCCGAGGGGGAGTGTTATTGAATATGGATGACCATGCATGTACACCAACATATTATGTAGTCATGTAACTTGTATGTATCACTTAATAGTACCTCCACTTGTCTATGTATTGTCATGTAACTTGTAATCCTCTCCAATGTACACCAACTCTTTCATGTATTGTCTATGTTGTTTGTGATGTGTTGTATGACATGGGGTGTATGTGTTGCTTGTACACATTGTATGAAGTACATTTATCATCATCACCAAATGGCCTATATAAAGGGTGTCAACCTCATTGTAAAAACAAACCAAGTTGAATGAAAACTTCTCATTCCAACTATCTCATTTCTTCTCTTCTCCTTTGTAGTAGTAGTTTGTAGTAGTAGAAGTTCTTAGTCTTCTATTTTCTTCTCTAGTTCTTAGCAAGTTCCAATTCAATTTACAACAATATATATATATATATATATATATATATATATATATATATATATATATATATGCAAAAGTAGGGTTGATAATGACAGGCGGAATAAAAAAAATGGCGATTGATTTGGGTTAGGCTTGGGGTTTCTTCATTTAACATTGGGATGTCAAGCCCAAATCTTTTGCATACCCACTATATATTATATGGTGGATATGATAAATATCTAAATTTTGAGGGGGACAATGGCCTCTTCACCACCAACTAATTGAGTGGATTAATGATTTAATAAGAGGTTTTAAAGTAAAAGGTCGTAGATTCGAACCTAATGATGGCAAGTTGTTTATTTCTTATCAACAAAAAAAATCTCTAGACCTCGGCCCTCAACTAATGGAGTTGACCTAGTGAAAATGATTGCTTTTTGTGCTTTTTAGATTGTCCATTAGTTGTTTTTTTATTTTTTATTTTTTGTTTTATTTCGACTTTAGCCAACGAAAATTGTACCCACGACCTCCCTATATTTTAGCTATTGATAAGTGATGTATCATCTATCTCAACATAAATGCTTTGATAGATTTTTCATCAGTTGTTAATATTAAGCCAGTAGGTTAAATCTAAGTTTACGATATGGAGACTGACGTATCCACACATCCTAATGGCTTATGCAAGTTCATAAAAAAAATCCCACCATTAATGTAGGTATCAATTTTTTTTCTACCAAATGAACTATATATATATATATATATTAATGGAATGATATATAGATTAATATTATATATAGATTAAGTCACCACATGCACTCATTTTTCTGATTAACCAGCTAAAATAATTAAACATTGGATGGAGAGTGTTTTAAATATTACTAATGAAAAAAAAGTGAAAGGTTCACTTTTTTTTTCTCTTTTGACAGAAATATGTTTCAATTGTGAACCATTGGATCGCTGATGGCAAGCACATTTCCCGCTCGAGGTAAGTTTGTCATTTAGTTAAAAAAGTTTTCATGCATGGTCGCTAGAAATACATTTATATCTATTTACAATAGGAAAATATTTTTGTGACCCAAACTTAACACAGAGAAAAACATGCACACGTTATTTTCCGTACGATGTGTGCACGTCATATATAGCTGCTCGTCTTTACGATAAACATTATAATTAGAAAAAAAAACACACAACTAGCCTTCTGGTGTGTACGTGTTATCGACTTCTCGGATTTGCCTCGATTCACACAAACCACATGATTTAATGTATCGTATTAAATGGATTATTTGCTTATATATTTAGAGTGTACTCAAACGCACGTACGTTTGTTCATATTGAGCATCTAATTATGATATAATGTTTTGATACTTGTATTGCAGTGAAGAATGGTTGAAGAAACTAGATGATAATATTGATCCAGCGAAGACTATTATCACGAAGTGGTTAGGGAGTGAAGATGAAGCAGTGAAGTGGATTAACCAATGGATAATAGGTTTTATGCATGGAATAGAGCAAGGCAAATTTAACAATGGGGAAGAATGGATGGTAGCTCATTTTCTGTTTAAAAAGAATTAGATCTTCTTATATGGAATTAGTTGTGTTTCTGAATAAATTAAAATGCACTTGTATGCATGGTATTTAGAAGTCCAGAAATAGCCTCGACTTTCTTGAGTAAATTATGATAAATTGACAGCTTCGTAACTTTTGCAGTCTCACAAATTACGTTACTAGAAATTAGGCTAACGATCACAAGTCATAGCTTTCAGCAAAGAAACATATATACTATTTACGTCGAATTAGGGCGTTTAGGTCTCCTTTTTCATTATTTTCTTACTTTTTGTAAGTTTCGTAATTGTCATAACTTTGGTTGGGGGTTTTCCCTTTTTATGTCTCATGTGGTGTTTTTTTTTTTTCTAATTTTGATTGAATAAAGACTTTTCTTAGAGTCATTTTTTGATTGAATAAAAACTTTTTGAATTTGGTTAAATTTTTGCTACGTTAGATTAGATGATTTGTTGGAAGGTTTTCTATTGAATTATCCACTTTTTGCTAAGTTTCTATCTTGAAAAAAAAAAAAAAAAAAAAAAAAAAAAAAAAACTCACTTCAGCTTCTCGCGTTCATGTATACCTTTTAATTTGAGGATTGAAATATCCACTTTTTAATTTGGGGTCAAATACCTAGTGTTACAAAAGGAGTATGAGATTCACTAGACCAAAACACAGTATTAAAGTGCATACATCCTTGGGAATTTGACCCCAAATCGATATATTTGTTTAGTAGAATGGTCCCTTGGACATGAAGCACATAAGTTATTTAAGGAAAAAGGCTAAACTAATCCAATTTATTTTTATAGTGGCAAATACTTTCTTGGAAAAGTTTGATCGGAATTGATTTTTGTTAGTTTTTGAAAGTTCCAAACAAAGAATTTTGGTGTTGCGAGGACATGAGTTCATTGAAAATGACATGATGATCAATACTCACTACTTTGCTATGAAAACGAAATTTTTTTTTTGCCAAATTCCTTTGTTTATGCCTGCGAAATTGCGAAGTATTTTTGAAAGGTTTTAGTTTGTTTATAGTTTTTAGTAGGAGTTTTAGTTTTTTGACTCCGTTTATGGCGTTGAGTTTCTCATTTCATCCTGTTAATGTTTTAGCGCATATTATAATTTTACTATTTTTGGTAAAAATTAGGGTTTGATATATAAAGCACCATTTTGACTGTAATTACTTGATTTTTATTAATTAAAGAAATTTCAAACTTTAGTTTAAGTTCTTGCCCTAAATTGTTTGTTCATTGATGAAGTCCAAGAATTAGTTGCAAATTCTTGGAAAAATAGGAAAAGATATGACTCGCAGCGATCCGGGGGTATGGGTTTATTGGAAATGACGTGGAGATCACGACTCACAGCTATGCTGTGAATACGACGTTTTTCGGCGAAATTCCATCGTTTCGCCCTCCGAAACGGCAATTTTGCTATTTTAGGAAACTTTTGTTTCGGTTATAACTTTCATTAGGAATTTCCGTTTTTATTGCCGTTTGCGGCGTTTGTTTCTATTTTTCGTCTAGTTTTCAGTTTAGGGCTTTTTGGACTTTTACTATTTTTGGCAAATTTTAGGGTTTCGCTATTTAAGCGATCTATTGGGTGTAATTCGTAGTTTTGGCTGAAATAAAAGAATTTTTGAACTTTGGCTTAAGTTCTGACCTAGATCGAGTTGGTCGTGGATTCGTTCAACTGGTTTAGAAGATCTCCCCTTCGAGAGGACGGATTCTGTAGGTTCTACGAGGAGATGGAGGGACTCCCATCACGGATCGAGAGAGTTCGTGCGTCGGGGTTCGGAGGACTTGCGCAGCCCTTCAGGTCATAGTAAGCAGGGCGGTTACCAGTTATCTTCGGAGGAGTCCAGTCGGGGGTTTGCGCCGTCTCGTGCCGGGAAGAGGAGCGCAGAAGAGGAGAGCGGTTTTAGGCCCTCCGCGTTACGGGGAGGCAACAGGAAGTATTATGCCCGTGGCGGGCGTGCAACCAAAGGGTCTTTCGGACGAGAGAGGCGGGAGAGGAGGGCACGGTTCGGAGCAAGGACGCCAACATGATGTGACCTGTTCGACGCCGTTCACGAGTTCGATGATTCGGGTTCGAAGGCGATGCGAGGAAGAGATTGGTGAAGAAGAGTGGAGACGAGAGAGAGGACGCCTGATTTTGGGATTGAAGATGAAGAACCGGCGTTCATGAGAGATGAGTTTGCGAGCGAGCCACCATCGTCGCAGAAGCGGAAGGGTCGAAGGAAGATGGGTTTAGAAAGAAAGAGAAGAAATTGAAGGGGATAAGAAGTTTGATAAGGGAGGGAAGATGAGCTCGAAGGGTGGGAGCTTGTCGGCGATTTATCTGGCCGCGATCGCGAGATGAAGGAGCTACGGGATACGGTTGCGGGCGGATTCGAGGATGACCAAGAAGGTGTTAGGACTATGGATGACGATAACTTCATAGATGATGATTTGGAGTGGATCGGAAGACCGTGCTGGACGGTGACAACGAAGGCTTTAGTGGGGATGCGCCACAGCTTGAGAAGGGCCACGGAACTAGAGAGTCTCTTGATATTTTGCTTGGCAAATCAGTCTCTTACAATCATGAAATTTGAGGTTCTTTGGCTGAGGGGTGCCAAAGAGAAGTGGCTCGCAGGTGAGGTTGACAATGCTAGAGCGATCCTTGGACAAGCGTATGCTGCCATTACAAATTCATAGGTGATTTTGCTTGCCGCAATTCAAACGGAATCAAGGCATGGTAACAAGAAGGAAAACGATATACCGATGGCAAGAAAGAAGACTTTGTTCGTGGGCTGCAAGAGATTCACCAATTTATCAAAGTTAACTTGCAGAAGGCTGCTGACAAGTACAAGGATTCAGTCAGGTGTGAAAATTAATGTCAAGCATCTTGTTCCCTATTATGGGGATACGTCTGATGATGACAATTCGAGGGCGAATTCTGTCCACCCTGGGGAGAATGATGAAGTCCAAGAATTAGCTTGCAAATTCTTGATAGGATAATGAAGCCCAATAATTAGTTTGCAAATTCTTGATAGGATAATGATGAAGTCCAAGAATTAGTTGCAAATTCTTGGAAAAATAGGAAAAGATATGACTCGCAGCGATCCGGGGTATGGGTTTATTGGAAACGACGTGGAGATCACGACTCACAGCTATGCTTTGAGTACGACGTTTTTCGGCGAAATTCCATCGTTTCGCCCTCCGAAACGGCAATTTTGCTATTTTAGGAAACTTTTGTTTCGGTTATAACTTTCATTAGGAATTTCCGTTTTTATTGCCGTTTGCGGCGTTTGTTTCTATTTTTCGTCTAGTTTTCAGTTTAGGGCTTTTTGGACTTTTACTATTTTTGGCAAATTTTAGGGTTTCGCTATTTAAGCGATCTATTGGGTGTAATTCGTAGTTTTAGCTGAAATAAAAGAATTTTTGAATTTTGGCTTAAGTTCTGACCTAGATCGAGTTGTTCGTGGATTCGTTCAACTGGTTTAGAAGATCTCCGCTGCGTCATTCATGAATTTCAAACATTCGATTTGAAAGATCCTCATTGCGTTAGAACTCATTACCTCTTACTCTCAAAACCCATACCAAACTATTGGGCTACCCAATTGATTGGTTAAACTAATCTACTTTTGACACCTAATTTGACATTGTTTAAAGTCCTTTGTATAATATTCAAAGCAAGTGCATGTGCGTACATCTTAATGCAAAACTCAAAAGGATCATGATAATATTGTATGAAATGTATGTCAACCATCAATCAGTTAGTCTGATAAGTAACAGACTCGATTCCCTTTAAGCAAGGCATTGATTTCGAATCTCGTGAATGAAAATATAGTTTGGGAGCCGCCTTTGTACGAGGCCCGACAATGCCTGATAAACATACGTAGATTAGGCAGTGCAGTTGGCGTTCAACATGCACCATGTAGGGAATAAAAAAATGTAGGTGTCAAAAATATGTTGCCAGATCAAACAAGAAATATTATAAAAAAATGCTTAGGCATTTCTTTATGGGTAGTGCTAGGTGGACTCTTTGAATCCAGACTTTTTATTTTTATATATTTATAAGTCATCCTTCTATTGTTACCTATATTAATTATTCATTATTCATCTCTATCATCGTGTTCGACCGTGAGTGGCCAAACATCTACACGTATGTTCAGTTTGGATGGCCGAACAAGGCCACCGTGTTTGGCTCTAATGGTCGAATACGGTGAACCCCCCCACATCTAAACAATATTCGACCAGTTCTAGATTGAGAGAGAGAAAGGGGGGAGGTGGAGGTCGGGGACAAGAGGGAGGGGAGACCGAGGGAAGGGAGAGGAGGGAGGATGTCGATTCCATTTTGAAAGATCGATGAGGGGGAGCAAATAGGGCGGGTGAAGGAAGGAGGAAGAGAGAGAGAGAGAGAGAGAGAGAGAGAGAGAGAGAGAGAGAGAGAGAGAGGTGGAGGACGTCGGGCGACGGCGACGAGACGGTGGAAGATGACAACATGTCGGAGGCAGTCAACGACGAACGGTGATGGTTGGTCGATGGTAGCGTTGGTTGAGAGAAAGTGGTGTGTGTGGGAGATTAGTATATTTTGATCAAAATGGAAAAAAAGTGATGTGTGTAAGGATATTGTGCCCACGCGTTTACCAAGCCTTTTTTTTTAATTGGAGGCATTAACAAGTGTCACTTACTAAAAATAAAGTTTGAGGATGTTGTAAGTTCGACCCTTGTTAAAATAATAAAAGAAAACAAATGCTCGGCAAAGTGCGTCACCAAAGTAATTTTCTAATTAAATTATGCATTAAGTTGACAAAAAAATAAAAAGAAACATGGGGATTCATGCTCTCATATATAGATGTGCGCATGAAGAATCTTAACCATTGTACAATTAAGTGCTGCATGTATTTTTTTACTGCATAATCAATTCAATTTTTTTTTTCGTCAAAGATAATCAATTTTTTTTTCCTTTAATTAGTAAAGGGCTCGATTCTCCTTAAATAAGGCTTTAAGTTTGATTATCGTGAATAAAAAATTGGTTCGTAAGCTGCCTCTCGACAATGCCTGAGCGTGCGTAAATTAATTAGTGTGGTTGCCTTGTTGCCATCGTGCACCATACAGGTAGGAAAAAAAAATATGCATGTGCAAAAAATATACTGCCAGATCAAATAAGAAATGTCACAAAGAATGTGCGTAGACATTTCTTTATTATTATTAGGAGAGGCACCTCAAAAAGGTGCATCAAAATTCACATTGGGCTTTTGAGCCATTTGTGCACACATCAAGATGTGGCCACACATATCTCGTTGCATAACACGCGGGCTTGAAGACTTTTATTGGGCAATGTGTCGACTTACTCGTTGTCATTATAGTGAATTTTCCAATAATTAACATAGAGCCCAGCTAAACGCACCCCAACAAAAAAAGTCAAACTTACAAAAATTCATTCTACCGCAAAATGACATTTATTAGTATACCCTCAACATCTTTTTTCCTCTTATTTTGTGCATCCCACCATCATCCATCTACACACTCTCCTGTTGTGATTTGTAGGGCATCATCAATTGGTTCGGCCTCACATGTCCGAGCCTACCGAACCTCTATTTGAAAAGTCTGTTAGAGCCCACCGAACCTCTTGTTTGGAGGGTCGGTCAAAACTCACCGAACCTTTAGGTCGACAATTGTTAAACGAATTCTAAAAAAAAGTTCGATTTGACAACACCGAACTTCTAATATAAGTCTCGACCACATGTTGCACCCTCTTGTTTAGGTGCTTCGATTTGGATGAAGATGCATTTTGATAAAAATGCGGCGGGGTACCCTTAATTATAAATTGAAATTCAAAATGGGGTTGCACTCAGAATTGGGTGCACTAAGTAAAAAGTGGGGTGTATTTAGCCAGGCTCACACATCCCAAACACTAGTAGAAAATTTCAATATTTCAACGACTAGCTAGTATATATAAATGAAGCAAGTGAAGTGATTAGTCATTGCGTTTTTTTAATTACTTCACGTCTTAACAAAATAGAGCGGTCCCTTGGACGTGTCTCCATATTCACACCAACAAATCATGATAAAAAAGATTACGTGTTAATTAAAATATGTCATGCGACTCACGCCATATCATCTCAATCGTTATCCTTAATTAATGTCTACTCGTGACAAACGAAGTTCCTTCTTTAAAAATACATATACATTGAGTATTTAATTAATTCACTCACTCGCAAAGTAAATGAAGCACATAAGTTATTTAAGGAAAAAGGCTAAACTAATCCAATTTATTTTTATAGTGCAAATACTTTCTTGGAAAAGTTTGATCGGAATTGATTTTTGTTAGTTTTTGAAAGTTCTAAACAAAGAATTTTGGTGTTGCGAGGACATGAGTTCATTGAAATTGACATGATGATCAATACTCACTACTTTGCTATGAAAACAAATTTTTTTTTTGCCAAATTCCCTTGTTTATGCCTACGAAATTACGAATTTAGTATTTTTGAAAGTTTTAGTTTGTTTATAATTTTTAGTAGGAGTTTCAGTTTTTGACGCTGTTTATGGCGTTGAGTTTCTCATTTCATCCTGTTAATGTTTTAGCGCATATTAGAATTTTACTATTTTTGGTAAAAATTAGGGTTTGATATATAAAGCACCATTTTGACTGTAATTACTTGATTTTTATGAATTAAAGAAATTTCGAACTTTAGTTTAAGTTCTTGCCCTAAATTGTTGGTCTTTTTCCTTGATTAATACGATTGGGAGTAAAAATTATCAACCCAACACACCCACCAAACTATTTCCCCATCTAACACACCTGTTGCCACGTAAGCGCCAAATCACCCGCCACGTATTAATTTTTTTTGGTCACTGGAAAACGTGACTCTAAGTCACGTTTTCCATTCCATGGATGTCGTGACTGCAACTCACGTCTTAGTTCAGGGAAAAATTTTTCCCTGCATTTTTGATATATGACATATTGTAAAAGCACTATTGCATTTTTGATTCTCAAGCACAAATGTTGGCTTAAACTTATTAATGTGTGGTTAAAAGAGTGATTAATGGACAGATTATTTGCTTACAACCAATGTAAAAGCATCTCCTATGCTTTTTATATATGTTATGATCCATTAAGAATGAAAAAATTAAAGGTGAAATTGTGACTGTTATTCTCCACTCTTTATTTCAACTCTAAAGCTGAAAAGTGTGGATAGCAATGAAGTACTCTTCCATGCAATGGAAGTCAAGACTAATTCCATTCATAAATTTTTTTTTTACTGCCGACTTGTTTGATCACTTCATGCAAATTGATGCTATATGTAGTATCCTTGCAGCCCCAAGGAGCAAGGCCACATGTGCATCATGTCCACAAGCATGCATTTTCCCTTCCAATTTGCTCTTGTGCTCCCACGCTACTAATTCATGAAAAATGATGACAAAGCTATTTATGATTCATGAGAGGAGACCATTGAGAATCCAAATACTTTAGTACATTTTTCATACACATAATAGCATACACAACTTTTCAATACAAGAGGTTCAACACATCAAGAAAAAATTAGTTAAAACTCATAAAAAATAAAGAACTTGAAAGTTGAATTGATATAAATGATGAAATTGGTAGGTGATCAACTACAAAGCAAAAATGAATAAGGAGGAAATGACTTATAACAGTATATAAAAAGTCCTAGTCTGACCCCAAATAATGACTTCCAGTCCCACACCGTGTTCTCTTGACGACTCGGACATTACGATTTCGTGCAAGTGGAATATCCGTATGACCCACATCAGCCGGATTTTGAGCATCTTCTGGTTGAATATAATCGTTGTCCCGCATTCCGCCATCCTAAGTACTTGTACTCCCAGATAAATTCATCATTATAACATTATTGGACTTGCATGAAAATGGCGCGAATATGTAGGTGTCGTGTCAAATGGAAAGGCTTCCATAGCCTCGAATGTCATGGTGGGAGGAACTGAAGGAGTATGTGGAGTCCCAAACTCGTTGAGAGGCACTGATGGAGTATACAATGGATTGTCATGCCTCGAAGGTGTATCAGCATGGGAAGAATGATGAGAAGCTTGAAATGAACTGGGCATATTATGCATCCGATAATCTGCGTGTACAGCAGTCAAAGTCGATGCGGCTACATCTCTAATACGTGCAATAGATACATCATCACCCAGTGTCAACTGATGAATTGAAGTAATGCCATGTGCCTGTATATGAAATATTGAAGAAGTTTTATGCCAAAGTACGAGGAAAACAACTATTTGGCAAGGATTCCTGACTGAAAAAAAATCAAATTGTACTTACCAAGGCCTCAACAATAGCTCCACGGGGAGACATGAATCGTTGTGTAATGTGACGATACCATAGCATATACGGGTTGTAAAAGTCCATTGGCTCCTCTAAGCTTTCATCAGTTGCAATATTGGAGGCACGTTCGTTCCACATGCAGACATAAGCACTATGTTCTGCGCTCCAATCCTTATCCGTCTTCCCTCTCAAGTCAATCTTATGCAGCTGAATGTTTGTGCTCTGTAAAGGTGGTATCATTTGCCTGAGACCGAATTGGCGCATGACTCTATCGGGATGATACATTTCGACTACATAGAAGAAAATCAAAGGTGCCCTCGTTCGCCAAATAGCACGACCACTGCTACAATACGTAGGTAGGTCCATTATCACTGCCTCAGAATACGGTTCCCATATTACCTGTAGTCAACAAAAACATTTTGATATGAATAAGAAACGCATATTAGATGATGTTTCCAAAGCACTACGTGGAGAAGTAATTCTGTATGTCTCTTACTTCATCCGGTTTTTGCATGTCAATCATTTCTCTGTACTTTGTCAGGACGTGCATTGATGCTCCCGTTGTCTCCAAAGCATGTTTTCACCTTCACAAATGAAAAAGAAAAACGCAATGCATGTATGTCGGCACATGTACATAGATATGAAGAAATTGAAATTATAATGTGAGAAAATAGTAATTACCTATGACCAAATGGAGGAGGTGGAAATAATTCTTCGTTTTCTAATACAGGGTATCGAAGAACGTTACCCATTATTGGTGCAAGAAACGGCAACCTATCCCATGCCCATAATTGCAATAAGATGACTGGACCTGCTATCTCAGCTCCATCAATGTCGGCTGCAAGACATAATTGTCTATATAAGCGAGCCAGAGTTGCACTACCCCAACTGTACTGTCCAGCCGCCTCGAAATCTTCCAAAAATTGCAAATATGTGATGTGAACGAGGTTGTTCGACTTGTCTGCAAATAATGTTCCCCCTAGAAGTTGCAGGATGTATGCTCTCGCATAGCGTTGCACTTCCACATCATTAGCATTGTTTGGGAGGTTTGGAAACCACCTTGAAAGTTGCCGAATTTGAATCCGCCCTCCAGTCCTGTTATTTTCGGGGAAAGGGAATCCGAGTTGTGTCAAGCACAAGACATCGTAATCTTGGTCGACGCGGCCAGTAATTGGTAATCCATCGACCGGCAACCCCAATATGATTTGTACATCTTGGAGGGTTATAGTCATCTCGCCGACGGGGAAATGGAACGTGTGAGTTTCCGGCCTCCACCTCTCTATAAGGGCAGTTATGAGATGCCAATCAATCGAAATGAAGCCTACTCGCGCAGTCCCATAAAATCCAGCTTCCTGAAGATGCCCAACTATGCGTGGATCCAGTTGGACCAACCGGTGAAGTGCAGCTGAATTCCGTCTGATAGTCAATATACCAGGCTCCTATGAAGATATGAGATTTAAGTGAAATTAGTTAAAACGTGGCTATGCAGCTAAAAAAGTAGAGAAACATGCGAAAAGAAGTATTACCGGGCCATTCCAAACGCGGGTAGATCTATGGAGAGCTTGCATAGTCAAAACCGAGTCATCTATAGGGCCAGGATCCATATCGCGCTTAAACCCAAAATCATTACCAATGTTGTCATTAATTCCAGTGTGCAATTCATATGAATAAGTAGAAATACTTCATGTACTAACTATAAAGAGATGGATTAATACAATATACGTAGCATACTACAACGCAGTTCATGATGCATATAATGCATTTCTACTCCCCTTGCATCATTGCAGATCATGTAAGAACTTAAATAAAGCACATGTTAAAAATACAATTAAGAAATTGAAAAGTTTATGTTTCATGCAAGACCACAAAAGCACATCTATCTCTCATCAAACAAATAATACAAATAAGCAAAGACCTATAATACAAGGAAAATATAGGTCCGTTCAAGACATAAGACTTGAAAGAGTCTTTCACTATGAAGCATTAGACGGTTGTCCTTGCTGACGACGACTGCAAGTGCGCCTATTGTGTCCATCCTGCTTACACTTACTACATTGTAGCGTTGTTGGGGTTTCTCTCCATTCCTTCTCTCGCTGCATATGCCGTGGCCGTTTCTGATTGCCTCTCCAATCCATCTCAGTGCGCAAACGGCTAGATTGAGGACGACCTTTTTTGACTCGCTTCCGATATGGATCAGCCAGCAACGTGTGTGGAAGTCTTGCGTTAGGCCAATAATCTTCATGCGGAATGGGTTGGAAATTTGCAGCATAACATTGACTGTACACAGACCATTTGTAGTATGGCTCGATGTACTGACAGTGATCTATGGCAACACTAGCGCAAACTGCTTGAACAAGGGAACACGGAATGCCATAACACTGCCACTTCATACAAGTGCACCTACGGGCCTCCAATTTCACAACTTGCTTGTTACCCCCTTTTCTCAAATGATAGCCACGTGGTGCAGTGATTACTTCAAATGTACCATTCTCACGATTTACTAATGTTACATTGTGCCCTCCAGCCACATTTTCCCATTTTGACAACTTATCCATTGCGTACGTCGTGTACGTTTCGCCCCTGCCTAGGGCTACACCTATTTCGTCTCGTCTTTTATTAAAGTATGTCACGACACGGTAAAATGTAATCTGTACTAAAGCGGTGATGGGGTAAAATCGCGCGCCTTTCAGGACTCTGTTAAAGCATTCTACATTTGTGACAAGAAAAAATTCATATTTGTATTAGCTTGGAAAATAATAATTCAAACACATTAAGTAAGTAATAGTAACAACCGTAATAAATCAAACGTAATACCCGCGAGATTTGTAGTCATCCAGCCGTATCGATAACCTTTGTCGTATGCGTTTGTCCATTGTGCTCGATCTAGGTCAGTAAACCACGCAATACATTCGAGATTCAGCTGATGGAGTTCTTTCATGGATGCCTTAAATTTTCGCGGTTGATGTTGTGCTCCTGCTATGTACACCATATCCTTTAATTCTTTGCTCCCAAATTTCATGTTGAAATTACTGCATATGTGGCGGAGACAAAATCTGTGTTGAGCTCTTTCGTTGGTCCATCCATTTCGAGGATCGTTCATTGCCAACAATATACCTGGGTGTCGATCAGAAATGACACATACACCATCCCTATCAGTCACATGATGTCGCAAACAAGCCATAAACCATCCTCAGCTGTCTCGACTTTCCTCATCAACAATGGCAAATGCCGAAGGAAATACATGACTATTACTGTCAACAACAGTGGCTATTAGGAGTTTTTGTTTGTATTTTCCATACAAGAATGTGCCATCAATTTGTATCATTGGTCTACAATGTCCAAAGCCTGCAATAGAAGGTGCAAATGCCCAAAAAACCCATTTGAAGACAACTTCATTGTTGGCATTAGGCTCACCATGCCGCCATTCCACACGTGTCCCTGGATTGCTTTCTTGAAGAGCGGTCATCCACCGCGGCAACATTTTGTACGATTCTTCCCAATCTCCAAAGACTTTAGTAATTGCTTTCTTCTTCCCCAACCATACTTTCTTATAATGAACGTCATAACTGAATTTGTCCTTGATAATCTGATGAAGCATAGGAACTGAGGTGGACGGATCTCTTCTCACCACATTTTCTACCTCACGGCATATAACGGTGGAGTCCAAATGCGCATGATCCTTGGACAGTTTAGCATAGATGCATGTATGTGGTCCTGCATATATACTGATCTCAAACATTCCATGCGATTTTCTTCTCGAACACCGCAACCTCCAAGTACATCCATCCAAATATTTCTTACAACGAACAATCCATACATTTGGTGTAGAATGAGTCACCACGAAGCGCCTGTGTCCTTTGATGCTATACAATTTCACGGCATGTTGGATATCTAATTTACACATGAACCGCATGCCTTTCTCAAATTCAGATGCATCATTCCATAAAGACCTAGAAGGGATCATTGCATTCTCATTGAGGGGTTGCATTGCCTTACTACTCAATTCCATAAATACAGCTGAAGGAACGACAAATTCACCTACACCCACTGGCGCACCATCAATTCCAGCAGCCTCTTCATCGAAGAAATCATCGTTCCCAATTTCGTTCGAAATTGGAGGACAAGATAATGAGCCATCATCTGCTATGACTCGATTTAACGCGTATCGAATCATGCCATCATCAACATGATGGCCATCATCCCCTTCATCGTCTGTATCATCTTCGCTACTATCTTCACTAGTATCCCCGTCACTGCCGCAATAGTCATCATCTTCGCTAGTATTCATATCATCACAGGAACGAGGATCCTCGTCCATTTCGGGATTTGCGGTCGTCAAAGGCGATGCACAATGGCTATGCTCATAAATTGGTTGAGTGCTAGGTCCAGCTCCAGAATGTAACACTACATTGCAATTGGAACTATTGTATTATTGCCTCGGAACTAAATCGATATAAATCTCCATGCAATGTGGTGGTGGTAATTGTGACAAAAAGTCCCAAACATCTTTGAGACTCGACTCATCATCTATTGGCAACGGGACGTAGTTGGCCGATCCACTTCCAATGTACGTTGGATATCGATATGTCATGTTTAATCTCTGTAAGTCATTGTCTATATGCAATGAATTACAGATATAACGCACAAGTTCATCGTACCCTAAACCGATCTTCGATCTGAGATGTCGAATGGGCGGTTTCGTGTACGAAATTCCTGATGGTCCTTCTACTATGTCTCCATTCATATAACACAACAACGATACTCTTTGATCAACCATTCTTCAATCTATATATGTAGAATATAATGAATCATTGCGTACATAATTCAAATAAATATGACCTTCATAAAATTGCTTATGGACCCTAATAGAATTGGTGTAGTGGTAAATTTATTAATATATATGTAACTAAATAGCCTAGTGATCAAATTAAGTACCTTATTCTGCAACAAAGAAACTATTATATGCAAATAACTATTATATATTATAAACAACTACCTTAGCTAGCTTAGAATATAACAGCCCCTAAAGCAACCTTACAAAGTTACCACCACCAATGTCTCATCTCTTAAGCGCACGCCTAATGTTCTTCTAAATTTTTTTACTAAAGTATTGACATGTATATGAGATTTTTTGCTTGATTAATACCACATCAACTAATTGGCAAAAATAATAATATAAATCGGATAAAAAAAAATTCAGCCTTAAAAAAAAAAAAAAACGCCGAATGTGAGACAAAAAAATAACAAAAAATTTAACATACAACATGACATGAACCACATGAAGCATTAACATACAAAATCTCCAAAAAAACAGCCCACGCGATTTAAATAAAAAAAACAGCCGAATGTGAGAAAAAATAACAAAAAATTTAACATTCAACATAACATGAACCACATTAAGCATAAACACACGAAATCTCCAAAGAAATAGATCTTACAAAGTTGTTGAGTTCGGGTGGGTTGCGGTTCGGATCTGAAGTTGACGATGAAGATAAGATATGCACCTATGGAGCCAATCTAGTGGAGCTCAAGGAAGGGATCGGTGGGAGTTAAAGGAAGGGATCGGTGGGAGAAAAAGAAAGAAGAAGGAAGAAGGCAGTGAGAAGAATGAAGGAAAATGAGAGACATGAGAAACCAGATCTGGTTTGTCTCTGGATTTCAAAGTGAAATCGTGACCTCGGGTCACGATTTCACTTTAAAGGAAATCGTGACCCGAGATCACGATTTCCTTACTTTCCCATAGTGAGGAAATCGTGATCTCGGGTCACGATTTCCATAAAAGTGAAATCGTGACCCGAGTTCACGACTTCACTTTAACGGTAAAAAAAAAATAAAATGCTACGTGGCGCTTACGTGGCAACAGGTGTGTTAGATGGGAAATAGTTTGTTGGGTGTGTTGGGTTGATAATTTTTACACCCAATCGTACTAATAAAGGAAAAAACTCATAAATTGTTTGTTCATGAATTTCGAACATTCGATTTGAAAGATCTTCATTGCGTTAGAACCCATTACCTCTTACTCTCAAAACTCATACCAAACTATTGGGCTACCAAATTGATTGATTAAACTAATCCACTTTTGACGCCTAATTTGACATTGTTTAAAGTCCTTTGTACACTAATCAAAGTACGTGCATGTGCGTACATCTCAATGCAAAACTCAAAGGATCATGATAATATTGTATGAAATGTATGTCAACCATCAATCAGTTAGTCTGATAAGTAACAGACTCGATTCCCTTTAAGCAAGGCATTGAGTTCGAATCTCGTGAATAAAAATATAGTTTGGGAGCCGCCTTTGTACGAGGCCCGACAATGCCTGATAAACATATGTAGATTAGGCAGTGCAGTTGGCGTTCAACATGCACCATGTAGGGAATAAAAAAATGTAGGTGTCAAAAATATGTTGCCAGATCAAATAACAAATATTATAAAAAAATGCTTAGGCATTTCTTTATGGGTAGTGCTAGGTGGACTCTTTGAATCCAGACTTTTTATTTTTATATATTTATAAGTCATCCTTCTATTGTTACCTATATTAATTATTCATTATTCATCTCTATCATCGTGTTCGACCGTGAGTGGCCAAACATCTACACGTATATTCAGTTTGGATGGCCGAACAAGGCCATCGTGTTTGGCTCTAATGGTCGAGAACGGTGAACCCCCCACATCTAAACAATATCCGACCAGTTCTAGATTGAGAGAGAGAAAGGGGGGGAGGTGGAGGTCGGGGACAAGAGGGAGGGGAGACCGAGGGAAGGGAGAGGAGGGAGGATGTCGATTCCATTTTGAAAGATCGATGAGGGGGAGCAAATAGGGCGGGAAGAGAGAGAGAGAGAGAGAGAGAGAGAGAGAGAGAGAGAGAGAGAGAGAGAGAGAGAGAGGTGGAGGACGTCGGGCGACGACGACGGGACGGTGGAAGATGACAACATGTCGGAGGCATCAACGACGAACGGTGACGGTTGGTCGATGGTAGCGTTGGTTGAGAGAAAGTGGTGTGTGTGGGAGATTAGTATATTTTGATCAAAATGGAAAAAAAGTGATGTGTGTAAGGATATTGTGCCCACGCGTTTACCAAGCCTTTTTTTTAATTGGAGGCATTAACAAGTGTCACTTACTAAAAATAAAGTTTGAGGATGTTGTAGGTTCGACCCTGGTTAAAATAATAAAAGAAAACAAATGCTCGGCAAAGTGCGTCACCAAAGTAATTTTCTAATTAAATTATGCATTAAGTTGACAAAAAAATAAAAAGAAACATGGGGATTCATGCGCTCATATATAGAAGCGTGCATGAAGAATCTTAACCACTGTACAATTAAGTACTGTATTTTTTTACTGCATAATCAATTCAATTTTTTTTTTCGTCGAAGATAATCAATTCAATTAGTTACAGTACAGGTAGGAAATAAAAAGAAACATGGAGATTCATGCGCTCATATATAGATGTGTGCATGAAGAATCTTAACCACTGTACAATTAAGTGCTGCATGTATTTTTTTACTGCATAATCAATTCAACTTTTTTTTTCGTCAAAGATAATCAATTTTTTTTTACTTTAATTAGTAAAGGGCTCGATTCTCCTTAAATAAGGCTTTAAGTTTGATTATCGTGAATAAAAAATTGGTTCAGAAGCCACCTCTCGACAATATCTGAGCATGCGTAAATTAATTAGTGTAAAAAATATACTGCCAGATCAAATAAGAAATGTCACAAAGAATGTGCGTAGACATTTCTTTATTATTATTAGGAGAGGCACCTCAAAAAGGTGCATCAAAATTCACATTGGGCTTTTGAGCCATTTGTGCACACCTCAATATGTGGACACACGTATCTCGTTGCATAACACGCGGGCTTTAAGACTTTTATTGGGCAATGTGTCGACTTACTCGTTGTCATTATAGTGAATTTTCCAATAATTAACATAGAGCCCAGCTAAACGCACCCCAACAAAAAAAGTCAAACTTACAAAAATTCATTCTACAGCAAAATGACATTTATTAGTATACCCTCAACATCTTTTTCCTCTTATTTCGTGCATCCCACCATCATCCATCTACACACTCTCTTGTTGTGATTTGTAGGGCATCATCAATTGGTTCGACCTCACATGTCCGAGCCTACCGAACCTCTATTTGAAAAGTCTGTTAGAGCCCACCGAACCTCTTGTTTGGAGGGTCGGTCAAAACTCACCGAACCTTTAGGTCGACAATTGTTAAACGAATTCTGAAAAAAAGTTCGATTTGACAACACCGAACTTATAATATAAGTCTCGACCACATGTTGCACCCTCTTGTTTAGGTGCTTCGATTTGGATGAAGATGCATTTTGATAAAAATGCGGGTACCCTTAATTATAAATTGAAATTCATAATGGGGTTGCACTCAGAATTGGGTGCACTAAGTAAAAAGTGGGGTGTATTTAGCCAGGCTCACACATCCCAAACACTAGTAGAAAATTTCAATATTTCAACGACTAGCTAATATATATAAATGAAGCAAGTGAAGTGATTAGTCTTATAAGCTCCATACAAAATAATTGAGATTCGAGTCATTGTGTTTTTTTAATTACTTCACGTCTTAACGAAATTGAGCGGTCCCTTGGACATGTCTCCATATTCACACCAACAAATCATGATAAAAAAGATTACGTGTTAATTAAAATATGTCATGCGACTCACGCCATATCATCTCAATCGTTTTCTTGTAGTGTGAGTATTTAATTAATTCACTCACTCGCAAAGTAAATGAAGTACATAAGTTATTTAAGGAAAAAGGCTAAACTAATCCAATTTATTTTTATAGTGGCAAATACTTTCTTGGAAAAGTTTGATCGGAATTGATTTTTGTTAGTTTTTGAAAGTTCTAAACAAAGAATTTTGGTGTTGCGAGGACACGAGTTCATTGAAATTGACATGATGATCAATACTCACTACTTTGCTATGAAAACAAATTTTTTTTTTTTGCCAAATTCCTTTCGTTTATGCCTACGAAATTACGAATTTAGTATTTTTGAAAGGTTTAGTTTGTTTATAATTTTTAGTATGAGTTTCAGTTTTTGACGCCGTTTATGGCGTTGAGTTTCTCATTTCATCCTGTTAATGTTTTAGCGCATATTAGAATTTTACTATTTTTGGTAAAAATTAGGGTTTGATATATAAAGCACCATTTTGACTGTGATTACTTGATTTTTATGATTTAAAGAAATTTCGAACTTTAGTTTAAGTTCTTGCCCTAAATTGTTTGTTCATGAATTTCGAACATTCGATTTGAAGGATCCTCATTGCATTAGAACCCATTACCTCTTACTCTCAAAACTCATACCAAACTATTGGGCTACCCAATTGATTGATTAAACTAATCCACTTTTGACGCCTAATTTGACATTGTTTAAAGTCCTTTGTACACTAATCAAAGTACGTGCATGTGCGTACATCTCAATGCAAAACTCAAAGTATCATGATAATATTGTATGAAATGTATGTCAACCATCAATCGGTTGGTCTGATAAGTAACAGACTCGATTCCCTTTAAGCAAGGCATTGAGTTCAAATCTCGTGAATAAAAATATAGTTTAGGAGCCGCCTTTGTACGAGGCCCGACAATGCCTGATAAACATACGTAGATTAGGCAGTGCAGTTGGCGTTCAACATGCACCATGTAGGGAATAAAAAAATTTAGGTGTCAAAAATATGTTGCCAGATCAAACAAGAAATATTATAAAAAAATGCTTAGGCATTTCTTTATGGGTAGTGCTAGGTGGACTTTTTGAATCCAGACTTTTTATTTTTATATATTTATAAGTCATCCTTCTATTGTTACCTATATTAATTATTCATTATTCATCTCTATCATCGTGTTCGACCATGAGTGGCCAAACATCTACACGTATGTTCAGTTTGGATGGCCGAACAAGGCCATCGTGTTTGGCTCTAATGGTCGAATACGGTGAACTCCTCACATCTAAACAATATCCGACCAGTTCTAGATTGAGAGAGAGAAAGGGGGGGAGGTGGAGGTCGGGGACAAGAGGGAGGGGAGACCGAGGGAAGGGAGAGGAGGGAGGATGTCGATTCCATTTTGAAAGATCGATGAGGGGGAGTGACGCAGCGGAGATCTTCTAAACCTGTTGAACGAATCCACGAACAACTCGATCTAGGTCAGAACTTAAGCCAAAGTTCGAAAATTCTTTTATTTCAGCCAAAACTATGAATTACACCCAATAGATCGCTTAAATAGTGAAACCCTAAAATTTGCCAAAAATAGTAAAAAGTCTAAAAAGCCCTAAACTGAAAAGTAGACGAAAAATAGAAACAAACGCCGCAAACAGCAATAAAAACGGAAATTCCCGATGAAAGTTATAAGAGAAACAAAAGTTTCCTAAAATAGCAAAATTGTCGTTTCAGAGGGCGAAACGATGGAATTTCGCCGAAAAACGTCGTAGTCACAGCGTAGTTGTGTGTCGTGATCTCCACGCTGTTTCCAATAAACCCATACCCCGGAACGCTATGAGTCATATCTTTTCCTATTTTTCCAAGAATTTGCAACTAATTCTTGGACTTCATCATTATCCTATCAAGAATTTGCAAACTAATTCTTGGACTTCATTATCCTATCAAGAATTTGCAAGCCAATTCTTGGACTTCATCATTCTCCCCAGGGTGGACAGAATTCGCCCTCGAATTGTCATCATCAGACGTATCCCATAATAGGGGACAAGATGTTTGACATTAAATACATCAGTCGTGCGAATGTGACTTGGAAACTTCAATCTGTAAGCATTAGGATTAATTTTCTCAAGAACCTCCACATGACCAATCTTCCGAACTGACAATTGGTTGTAATCACCCACAGAGAACCGGTCTTTAGTGAGAACTGCCCACATAAAGTCACCCACTTCAAACTCCACGTGACGCTTCTTCCGATCTGCATATTGTTTGTACTTGTCTTCAACCTATCTGCGCAACTCCTCATGCTCACTGAGACTCATTCGGTAGTATGGTCTATTATGTAGTGACGCACCAGGTTCAAGGTCAATCTGATTTTGAATATCAAGCAATGGTGGTAGTCCTTCTGGCATCTCATCAGGGAAAACATCACAAAACTCTTTCACCATAGAAATTGCAGCTTCAGGAACATCAACATCTCTATCTACCTCCTTTCCCATCAAGATGTAAACTACCTCAGAATCCTGTAATGCATCTTCAAATCTTGCCAAAGACAACAAGCTGCTAGATTCTTTAGTAGGCTTGACTTTCTCCGGATCCTTGGCGGGTACTAGCACAATCTTCACTCCCTTGAACAAAAGGGTGTATTTATTGGTTCTGCCATCATGCACAACTCCCCTATCAAACTGCCAAGGACGTCCCAGTAACAAGTGGCAAGCATCCATAGCCACAACATCACACCAGACTGAATCCTTGTAGTTAGCACCAATAGAAAAAGTCACCAAGGCGCGCTTCGACACCTTTACCTCACCACCATTCTTCAGCCAAGCTAGCTTGTAGGGCCTGGGGTGTTGTTCAGTTGCAAGGCCCAACTTCTGAACCGCTTTGACTGAGACGATATTCTCGCAACTGCCTGCATCAATCATGAACCCGCACACCTTGCCTAAGATGGTACACTGGACCGAAAGATGTTATTCTCGTGCCCACTCATCATCGCGACACTCTACGGGAGTCATACAAGAACGCCTTACAACTAAGGCAGTACCCACATCTCCAGTCACGACCTCCTCTTCTGTGTTGTCAGAAGTATCAAACGTTGGTTCTGCAGTAATATTGGCCTCTTCCCCTTCGTCTTCCTCTTCGTTCTCAATAAAGAGAGCCTTCTTCCCTTTACATTCTGACTTCCTGTGACCAACTTCGCCACAACCGAAGCATTTAATTCCACTAGTGCTAAGTCTGTTTGTGCGACTAGTAGGGTTAATTGCAGCGATATTACCTTCAGTATTGGCTGTCCCAACACTGACATTACTGGAAGCATTACTCACACCCCGACGCTGTTGTTTCTCCACCAACAATGGTCGTTGGCGCGCTGCAGATAAGGAAGCCAGATCAAACATGTTGACGACATCTTGGATCTGCACCTTCAGTCCACCAATATACCGCGCCACTAATTGGTTGTTAGTCTCCTGCAGTTCGTTTCTAGCGACTAACTGATAAAACTCAGTAGTGTAATCATCTACTGACTTTGCCCCTTGTCTCAGATTCTGCAACCTCTGATACATAAGACGTTGGAAATTGTAAGGCAAGAACTCAACCCGTAAGTGTTTTTTCATCTTCTCCCACGAAGTGATCTTCGCCTTTCCATTCCTATTCAGCATCAATTTCTGTTGTTGCCACCACGCCATGGCCCTGTTGTGGAATCTGGTCGCAACCAATTGCACACGCTTGTCTTCGGGCACACCTTTGAATTTTAGGACTTCTTCAACTGACGCCAGCCAGTCTAAGAATTCTTCCAGTTGAAGGGTGTCGTGGAATTCTGGGACCTCCGTCTTCATCCCAGACTCCCACCGCCTGCGATCATCATCATCTGCACGCGGCCTGTAGCGCCTCCTTGGTGCCTCAACATACTCATCCTCGCCTTCGGTAGAAGAATCTCCTACTGGTTCATCACCAACAGGTTCCCTTCGATGGTTACGGACACGATCATTATTTTTACCCAACAACTGATCGATTCTGGCAGTTAATCGTTCTACCACCGCGTCCATGCGTTGGTCAATCAATTGGCCAATTCGTCGATTCAGATTGTCACGGCCATACACATCCTCGATACGCTGCTGGTTCCTCTTCGGCGGCATGATTTCTCCGATCACGCTGAAGCAGGCTCTGATACCAACTGACGCAGCGGAGATCTTCTAAACCAGTTGAACGAATCGACGAACGACTCGATCTAGGTCAGAACTTAAGCCAAAGTTCGAAAATTCTTTTATTTCAGCCAAAACTACGAATTACACCCAATAGATCGCTTAAATAGCGAAACCCTAAAATTTGCCAAAAATAGTAAAAAGTCTAAAAAGCCCTAAACTGAAAACTAGACGAAAAATAGAAACAAACGCCGCAAACGGCAATAAAAACGGAAATTCCTAATGAAAGTTATAAGCGAAACAAAAGTTTCATAAAATAGCAAAATTGCGGTTTCGGAGGGCGAAACGATGGAATTTCGCCGAAACACGTCGTAGTCACAGCATAGCTGTGAGTCGTGATCTCCACGTCGTTTCCAATAAACCCATACCCCCGGAACGCTATGAGTCATATCTTTTCCTATTTTTCCAAGAATTTGCAACTAATTCTTGGACTTCATCATTATCCTATCAAGAATTTGCAAACTAATTCTTGGACTTCATTATCCTATCAAGAATTTGCAAGCCAATTCTTGGACTTCATCAGGGAGCAAATAGGGCGGGTGAAGGAGGGGAGAGAGAGAGAAAGAGAGAGAGAGAGAGAGAGAGAGAGAGGTAGAGGACGTCGGGCGACGACGACGGGACGGTGGAAGATGACAACATGTCGGAGGCAGTCAACGACGAACGGTGACGGTTGGTCGATGGTAGCGTTGGTTGAGAGAAAGTGGTGTGTGTGGGAGATTAGTATATTTTGATCAAAATGGAAAAAAAGTGATGTGTGTAAAGATATTGTGCCCACGCGTTTACCAAGCCTTTTTTTTTAATTGGAGGCATTAACAAGTGTCACTTACTAAAATTAAAGTTTGAGGATGTTGTAGGTTCGACCCTGGTTAAAATAATAAAAGAAAACAAATGCTCGGCAAAGTGCGTCACCAAAGTAATTTTCTAATTAAATTATGCATTAAGTTGACAAAAAAATAAAAAGAAACATGGGGATTCATGCGCTCATATATAGATGCGTGCATGAAGAATCTTAACCACTGTACAATTAAGTACTGTATTTTTTTACTGGATAATCAATTCAATTTTTTTTTTTCGTCAAAGATAATCAATTCAATTAGTTACAGTACAGGTAGGAAATAAAAAGAAACATGGAGATTCATGCGCTCATATATAGATGTGTGCATGAAGAATCTTAACCACTGTACAATTAAGTGCTGCATGTATTTTTTTACTGCGTAATCAATTAAACTTTTTTTTTCGTCAAAGATAATCAATTTTTTTTTTACTTTAATTAGTAAAGGGCTCGATTCTCCTTAAATAAGGCTTTAAGTTTGATTATCGTGAATAAAAAATTGGTTCGGAAGCCGCCTCTCGACAATGCCTGAGCGTGCGTAAATTAATAAGTGTGGTTGCCTTGTTGCCATCGTGCACCATACAGGTAGGAAAAAAAATATGCATGTGTAAAAAATATACTGCCATATCAAATAAGAAATGTCACAAAGAATGTGCGTAGACATTTCTTTATTATTATTAGGAGAGGCACCTCAAAAAGGTGCATCAAAATTCACATTGGGCTTTTGAGCCATTTGTGCACACCTCAAGATGTGGACACACATATCTCGTTGCATAACACGCGGGCTTTAAGACTTTTATTGGGCAATGTGTCGACTTACTCGTTGTCATTATAGTGAATTTTCCAATAATTAACATATAGCCCAGCTAAACGCACCCCAACAAAAAAAGTCAAACTTACAAAAATTCATTCTACAGCAAAAAGACATTTATTAGTATACCCTCAACATCTTTTTTCCTCTTATTTTGTGCATCCCACCATCATCCATCTACACACTCTCTTGTTGTGATTTGTAGGGCATCATCAATTGGTTCGGCCTCACATGTCTGAGCCTACCGAACCTCTATTTGAAAAGTCTGTTAGAGCCCACCGAACCTCTTGTTTGGAGGGTCGGTCAAAACTCACCGAACCTTTAGGTAGACAATTGTTAAACGAATTCTAAAAAAAAGTTTGGTTTGACAACACCGAACTTATAATATAAGTCTCGACCACATGTTGCACCCTCTTATTTAGGTGCTTCGATTTGGATGAAGATGCATTTTGATAAAAATGCGGCGGGGTACCCTTAATTATAAATTGAAAATAAAAATGGGGTTGCACTCAGAATTGGGTGCACTAAGTAAAAAGTGGGGTGTATTTAGCCAGGCTCACACATCCCAAACACTAGTAGAAAATTTCAATATTTCAACGACTAGCTAATATATATAAATGAAGCAAGTGAAGTGATTAGTCTTATAAGCTCCATACAAAATAATTGAGATTCGAGTCATTGTGTTTTTTTAATTACTTCACGTCTTAACGAAATTGAGCGGTCCCTTGGACATGTCTCCATATTCACACCAACAAATCATGATAAAAAAGATTACGTGTTAATTAAAATATGTCATGCGACTCACGCCATATCATCTCAATCGTTATCCTTAATTAATGTCTACTCGTGACAAACGAAGTTCCTTCTTTAAAAATACATATACATTGAGTATTTAATTAATTCACTCACTCGCAAAGTAAATGAAGCACATAAGTTATTTAAGGAAAAAGGCTAAACTAATCCAATTTATTTTTATAGTGGCAAATACTTTCTTGGAAAAGTTTGATCGGAATTGATTTTTGTTAGTTTTTGAAAGTTCTAAACAAAGAATTTTGGTGTTGCGAGGACATGAGTTCATTGAAAATGACATGATGATCAATACTCACTACTTTGCTATGAAAACAAATTTTTTTTTTGCCAAATTCCTTTGTTTATGCCTACGAAATTATGAATTTAGTATTTTTGAAAGGTTTAGTTTGTTTATAATTTTTAGTAGGAGTTTCAGTTTTTGACGCCGTTTATGGCGTTGAGTTTCTCATTTCATGCTGTTAATGTTTTAGCGCATATTAGAATTTTACTATTTTTGGTAAAAATTAGGGTTTGAGATATAAAGCACCATTTTGACTGTAATTACTTGATTTTTATGAATTAAAGAAATTTCGAACTTTAGTTTAAGTTCTTGCCCTAAATTGTTTGTTCATGAATTTCGAACATTCGATTTGAAAGATCCTTATACCAAACTATTGGGCTACCCAATTGATTGATTAAACTAATCCACTTTTGATGCCTAATTTGACATTGTTTAAAGTCCTTTGTACACTAATCAAAGCACGTGCATGTGCGTACATCTCAATGCAAAACTCAAAGGATCATGATAATATTGTATGAAATGTATGTCAACCATCAATCAGTTGGTATGATAAGTAACAGATTCGATTCCCTTTAAGCAAGGCATTGAGTTCGAATCTCGTGAATAAAAATATAGTTTGGGAGCCGCCTTTGTACGAGGCCCGACAATGCCTGATAAATGTACATATATTAGGCAGTGCAGTTGGCGTTCAACATGCACCATGTAGGGAATAAAAAAATGTAGGTGTCAAAAATATGTTGCCAGATCAAACAAGAAATATTATAAAAAATGCTTAGGCATTTCTTTATTTTCGTTTTTGCGAACATGATAATTAATATGCTAGATGGACACAAAAAGTCACATTAGACTTAGTTGTTTGTGCGCACCTCGAGATACGGACATAAATAAATCTGGTGCATAACACGCGAATCAAGTTTAGGTGGAAGGCTATTGTGGGTCAATGTATCTTGATGTGTGACTTACTGGTTGTCATTCTAGTATTTTCCAATTAATATTAAAATCGAACGAGTAGTATATAAGTGAAGCAAGTGAAGTGATTAAGTCTTATAAGCTCCATACATATATAACATCTCTCTCTAGCTAGCTAATTCAGAGTAATCGAGGAGACGATGAGTCATGAGGTTGCTGGTTGTGGTGAAGCTAATTTGATGAAGGCAACAAATAAGGCAGAGCTGATGGAGAAGTTGAATATGGGGCTCATACCAGATAAAGAAGTGAAACGCCTCATTAGGGATCAACTGGAAAGCCGGATTCAATGGATATACAACCACAACTGCGAACAACGCTTCCATCAACTCCACAACTTGGTTCAGTGTAAGGACTAATTAATTAAGACCATTCCCTCGTCTCTTTCTATTACATTAAACAACAACGTATATATGACTATATGTATAGCAGACACAGCTAGACAGATCTGTTGCCAGTTTTTTTATTGGTGCAAAAATCTATGGACATTCATTAAAGTGCACGTGCATTGAACTTTAACTTAGAGCAAAGGGTTGACAATTAGCTAGACACAGCTCTTTGTCATATGCCTTTAAATAGGTGTATCTGCAGTGCAGGTCATCCAGACAGATCTGTTGCCAGTTTTTTTATTTGTGAACGGATACGATTGAATTATGTTCAATCGAATTAATTATCTAGTCAAAAAATAGTAATTTATTGTACAGTTGTTATGATTCTTTTGTACACATGCTTTATAAATTTTTTGTCAACTCAACGCGTATTTTAGTTAAAAAAATACTTCTTTGACTTGCCACATACTTGTTTCTTTTTCTTTTTTTTTTTTACTTGCACCGGAGAGTCGAACCCACAACGTCATCAAATCTTACTTTGTAGCAAGTGATGAATCATTCGTCTTACCAAAAATGCATGACACTTGTAAATGCCCTCCAAAAAAAAAAAAGAAAGGGCATGTCGCTTTTTTTATTCATATTTTGAGAACACAACTATTTTTCCTTTTTAAAAGGATACATTTGTGGTAGTTTCAAATACAATTTAAAAATCCCTTCAATTTTCTATAAGGGGGGGTGGAATCCTTAGTGACTGTAGGAAATGTCGTAGATATATATCGCCCATAATTTTATTATACTTCTTTCTTCCTTTTTGACAAAACACTATATATATATATGTGTGTGTGTGTGTGTGTGTGTGTGTGTGTGTGTGTGTGTGTGTGTGTGTATCTTGTAAACTAAGATGTAAGCAAACTAAAACTTGTAAAACTAAAGTATGAGAAGTATGAACTAAAGACTACAAGAGCAATAGCGGAGAAGAGGAGACAAGAGAGAAGAGTTGAGAATGTAGAGATCTCATTCAACTATTGATATGTTTCTACAATGAGGTTGACACCCTTTTATATAAGTCAGTTGGCGATGATGATAAACATACATAGGCAATGTTAACAAGTAACACATACATCACGTGTCATATAACACATTACAAGTAATTTGACAATGCATGGAAAAGTTGATGTACGTTGGAGAGGAGTACAAGTTACATGAAGTGTTAGAGCCACGCAATATAACAATTTAATGTGAAAGCCGTGCTCAACAATGTGATCATCTACATGCACAAGTGTTCATCCATTTCACGACACTCTAACTTGGATGACACTTGTTGAAAGAACTTGTTAAAACCTCTACTAGAAAAATCATGTATGAAAAAATCTAGTATATGAAATTGGGCACAATGTTTTCGTCAATCTTGCTTTGTAATATAATATTGTTTTTAGCCTCATTAAAAACCTTGCTATAAAAACTCAGTGGGACAAAACCATAGCTAAGGAAAAGATTGCAACTCATTGATACACTTTGTGAGAATATGTATGCATCATTAAAACTTATACTAGAAAAACCACGTGAGAAAAATATAGTATAGAAAAAAGAGTATATTGCTCTCATAAATTTTTTATGTGGAGTATAATATTTTTATGGTTGCCTCATTAAAAACCTTTCTAGGAAAATCAAGTTGGAAAAACTATAGCTAAGGGAAAAAGAGTGTAATATATTAATCGATACGACTCCTTTTTATTATCCCCTTCATGTTGACATGCGCGAAACATCTTATTATTTTTCAACAAATTTTGACAAAACCGAAATTTAATTTTTGAGTAAAATAAATAAATTGATGGACAACTATTTTACTTGAAAAAAATACTTAATTTTCAAATCAAGGCTAAATATTATTTTTCCAAGATCTTCAATCTTGAATTCCTTTTCAGGGATTCCAATAATATAACGATGTCGTTGTGATTTCTCAAAATATTTAAATAATCAACGTATGATGATATTATAATAAAGACATAAATCTAAAGGATACATTGAATCATTACCAAAGAATTCTTATATCATGAGTATTTTATTTATTTTTACTCTTACCTTATTTTTAAGCGTTTGTGTTCTTTGAACCAATTTGTCTTTTACGTCTTAAGCGTTTTGTTGGTTCTTGTGCATTTAGTTGCACATGAGCATCATTTCATCTTGAACATTTAATGCTAGAATATACGATTTTGCCACTCTTTTATATATAGTACTTGCATCAAGTAATTGATTCATAACTTGTTGCTAATGAATGATCATTTGAACTTTAAGTTTATATTAATTTATACATCGATTATAATACGATAAATTTGATGCAATTTGACGCGTTTCAAGGAATTTCATGTCATTGATTTTGAATTGGCTTATATCTCTCCCTTATGGTGAAAAAATTGCTTCATTAAAGCGACAATTAGCAAAAATTGCTTAAATAAATTCCCTGTTAGGGATCCGAGCATCTTATAATATGATTAATGGAGACTTAACTCAATATAAGTCTCCTATTGATATACCTTGAGATAATCACTAGCTGATAAAAATATGATTTCATAAATGATGTCCATGCGAATTTACAATATATTCCCATTGTTGATAATTATGGACGATCAAAAAGATCATTCCACATTATGAATGTCATTAGATGCTTTAATTTATGACGGCATTCATTTTAATGTGCTTGATATATATTCCAAAGTTAAAGTGAGAATTTTATTCTCAGATTAAATCATAATCATATAGAGAAATTTCATGTTATTCTAAGTAAACTTCTTATGAACAAGGCATTAGTTAACATTATAATTACTGTACTAGATATTACATGAATGTTAATCTCTGCAAAGTTCATATTCGAGAAATATTCTTTTTTTTATTATAATGTACATGCATGTAGCATAATACACAAAACATAAATTCATTGCCTATATTTAGCTCATAATTTGAACACATCTCGATGTACCAATTTTATCGAGCCATTTTCAATGATAAAATTCATGATTTTGGTTTTGATTTTGAAGGCATGGTAAAAGGTCACAAAAATATTCGGGTAGATATATGACAATATTTAGGCAAAATAGCTTTTCGTATGTAATGAAAAATGTCACAATCATAAGCACTCATTGTCAATAATTATTTCTCTTTCTAGTGGTGCGCCACTTTTATTCCAACTTTTGACGGAATTGTCAATACGACCTTTACCAGATATTTTCACCCTTTCCACGTCCATGAATTTGTTATTTCGACCATGATCATAATACGCCATATACGCTTCTTAATTTGAATTTGAACCAATTGGACGAGAGAGATATTATATTTATAATATCTCATTATTTTAGTCAGCTACAATGAGACAAGAAATCAATCCTTAATATCTATTGGATTGACATGCACACTCGATGTTTGTTGCAATGATAAATCAAAGCGGACCAGGTGAACTTTTTACTATTGTCTCATCAGTCAAATTTCCACATCGCCCAACATAGAGATAATTAAAATTGCGGAATTGTAAATAATATTTGACTGATTAAGTTTTTTAGCTTGAGACCTAGCCGCTCATTTTGAGCTTTTAGAGCATTACCATTTTTTATATTTATATGTATAACTCCATAAGATGAAAAGATATATCAAGTGAAATATTCATTTTTCAAATCTCTAAAGAGATATTGGCGAATGATTTTATATAACAGACAGTCTTGCATAGATGCTTTATTCATAAATTGTAGTATCTAATCGTCGTGCCAGTAATATAATAAGGTAACAAATTCAACTATGGTTGAATAATATTTGAAAAATAAATGTAATATAAAATAGTTCTCTTTGATATGTAAAAAAGAAAAGAACATATGATTAAATATATATTCATAACTTGACTCATTAATAAACAAAATTTACTATTCGTATGAGTTGGTGGGACAACCTCTAGGTTGGGTAGCGAGACAAAGTCTACTTAATATCATGCCTCCTCGAACGAGATAACCCGTCTTCCTTCTGCATTGTTGGGACTATCAACCCCAATTCATAGTACTATTTGCATTATAAAATCAAGAATAGACCACAACTAATCGTTTATAGTATAAATAAAAAACTATTTTATGTCACTTTGAATTTTGATTTTTGATGTAGAAGACGCAACTACAGAGCATACTTACGCAGTCGGTAACGTTACAATGCATAGTGTATGAATAAAGTACATATACATAAATAATGCAGATAACAAAACATTAATTAACCATGATAACGTAGAAATAAATCTAACTTCTTTAAATTAACAAAAATTATACCTTCTTAGCTTTGTCTCCTTGAAAAACTTCTTGATCTTCAAAACCTCTTATTGTAGAGCAATTTCGTGTTGGTAATGTGTTGAAACTAAGTTGTAAGCCAACTAGAACTTTTAGAACTAAAGTATGAGAAGCATGAATTAAAGACTATAGGAACAAGTGGAGAAGTGGAGACAAGAGAGAAGAGTTCAGAATGTAGAGATTTCATTCAATTATTGGTATGTTTCTACGATGAGGTTGACACCTTTTTATAGGCCCTTTGGTGGTGATGAAAAATGTACTTAGACAATGTTTACAAGTAACACGTACATCGCATGTTATACAACACATTACAAATAATTTGACAATACATGGAAGAGTTTGCGTACATTGGAAAGGAGTACAAAATACATGAAGAGTGAGAGCCATGTTTGACAATGTGATCATCTACATGTATAAGTGTCCCTCTATTTCACAACATATATATATATATTGCATGGAACTATACTCTTAATTTGATTGTCTATGAATTCCTTATTATTGCTAAAGCATCTCTAGTGAGACGACATCACTTATCAAAATGCAAGGTTTAAAGAGGTCGTAGGTTTGACTCTGTTGAAGTAAAAAAAAAAAGGTATTCTTTATACATTATTTATAATTTTGTACTTATGCTAGCTTCTCCATATAATACACAGCTTTGCGACATACAAGCTTGGAGACAGAGGACTTCAATACTAATGTATACGACATACCTATTGAATTTGTGAAGCTTATTCATGGGAAAGCATTGAAACAAAGGTATACGATTTATTAAAACATGAAATTTTAAGATACAACAATAATGAAAAAGAGTTAGCAGATACTTTTTTTTGAAGTAAAAAGTCGCAAGTACTTTTCATGTCGATTTAATGTGTTAATATTGAAATCGTTATCACTATTATAGTGGGTGTTACTTTGAAGACAAATCGGTCACATTGGATGATGCTGAAAAAGCAATGTTGGATCTATACTGCGAAAGGGCTCAAATAAAAAATGGTGATAGAATTTTGGACCTCGGTTGTGGATATGGAGCTCTTACCATTCATATTGCTCACAAGTATCCTCAATGTTATGTTCTTTGGAATTCTGAGATACAATGTCGCATTGTAAGTTCATTGAAGAGCAATGCAGGTAATAATGCTAAAGACACACACGCATACAGATATATATATATATATAGTTAAAATACAAAGTGTTTTTCTTTTTGGATCTAATAAAATAAAGTCTAGTTTTTATGAAAAAAATACAAGGTGTTTTTTTTTTCGAAGAATAGTTAACTTAATCTTTTTTTTGGTTGATATACAAGTTAATTCATAGTTTAATTATGAATTTTTCATGCATGATGAAATGAACTCTTTCTTTCTTTTTTTTCTTAATTTTATTAGGAACCGAAATTTGAACAATGTGGAGGTTATATTGGGGGACATTACAAAAATTGAGTTGAACCAAAAGTTTGACCGTGTAATGGTCATTGGAGTCTTTGAGGTAACAATATACTACTAGACATATGTATGCAAGTTATCTATATTTTAATTAAAGATTAACTGCTAAGTACTTGATTAACTGATCTTTCTTTCTTTCTTTTTTAATTCTAATCGATCTTTCTTTTCATTTGCATATTGATAGCATATCAAGAACTACGACCTACTCATGAATAAAATATCAAAATGGTTGAAGGAAGACTGTCTTCTTTTCGTAGAAAACGTGTGCCACAAGAACTTTCCATACCAAATAAAGGCAAGTAGAAACATGTGTTTTTGTTTATTATTTTATTTTTTTGAACAAAAATGTTGGTGTGCCCCATGAGCACACAAGTGCAACACTCATCTGCACAACAACTCTTAATTCACGTGAAGCGCATGCATCTCGAGGCACGCGGAAGGTTGTTGTGCAAGTGACACCATTCTCCAAAAAAGAATTGCGCGTGTTCCAATGTGTATTATGCGATTTTCAAGTATACATGTATAAAACAATAAAATATACAGATGTAGAAGTGAAATTTGTGTGCCCTTACACTAAGGAGTTCTAAATGATGCAGTCTTTAAAAGAAGATGACTGGATTGAAGGAATGATATTCCCAGACATGTCTGTAACCATATCATCTGCTGACCTGCTATTGTATTTTCAGGTTATTCCAATCTTATGCCAACTTAATTATAACGCATTTTTTTCTTTTTGAAATTTAAAGTGAGACAAATTCTCTAACGACCTAACCAGGGACGTAGCCAACATAAAAGAAAATTTTCCACAAAATGCATTAAAAATATAATATTGGGCTATAATGATATACAATGTAACCAAAATAAGGAAACAAAGATTGATTTGAAATTTAAAAATATTATATATATATATATAAATAGGGTGCTTCTACAATAAAATTCAATTAACATTTATTACGCATTTAATGTGTTTTGCATTAAATGCACTACATCAATCACCATTAGATTGAAATCTCAAAATAATCCAATTGTGAGATATGTAGTACTCATGACATGAGTATATATTTGAACTCCATTGTAGAAACACCTATATATATATATATATATATATGCAAAAGTAGGGTTGATAATGACAGACGGAATAAAAAACATAGCGATTGTTTTGGGTTAGGCTTGGGTTTCTTCATGTAACATTGGGATGTCAAGGCCCAAATCTTTTGCATACCCACTATATATTATATGGTGGATATGATAATTATCAAAATTTTGAGGGGGGGGCAATGGCTCCTTGTTGCAAACATAGCTTCACCCTCGGACCACACCAACTAATTGGGTGGCTCAATAATTTGATATGAGGTTTTAAAGTAAAAGGTCATGGGTTCGAACCCACTGAGGGCAAGTTGTTTATTTCTTATCAACAAAAATAAATCTCTAGACCTCGACCCTCAACTAATGGAGTTGACCTAGTGAAAATGATTGCTTTTTGTGCTTTTTAGATTGTCCATTAGTTGTTTTTTTATTTTTTGTTTTTTGTTTTATTTCGAATTTAGCCAATGAAAATTGTACTCAAGACTTCCCTAAATTTTACCCGTTGATAAGTGATGTCTCATCAATCTCAACATAAATGCTTTGATAGATTTTTCATCAGTTGTTAATATTAAGCCAGTAGGTTAAATCTAAGTTTACGATACGGAGACTGATGTATGCACACATCCTAATGGCTTATGCAAGTTCATAAAAAACAATCCAACCATTAATGTAGGTATCATTTTTTTTTCTACCAAATGAACTATATATATATTAATGGAATGATATATAGATTAAGTCACCACATGCACTCGTTTTTCTTATTAACCAGCTAAAATAATTAAACATTGGATGGAGAGTGTTTTTAATATTACTAATAAAAAAAAGTGAAAGGTTCACTTTTTTTTTTTTTCTCTTTTGACTGAAATATGTTTCAATTGTGAACCATTGGATCGTTGATGGCAAGCACACTTCCCGCTCAAAGTAAGTTTGTAATTTACTCAAAAAGGTTTTCATGCATGGTAGCTAGAAATACATTTACAATAAACCTACTTAGACTCAAGAGTCCGGACTCATAAGGATGTTTTTAAATTTTTTGTAAATATTTAAGGGGTATAGTAGGAATTTTACAAGTGATTATGGTTGTTTCATTAATTGCTCAAGGGTGTATTTGAAATTAAAAAAAGTTTTGAGTCCGGACTCACGAGTCCAAATAGCACTACCCATACATTTATATCTATTTACAATAGGAAAATATTTTGGTGACCCAAACTTAACACAGTGAAAAACATGCACATGTTGTTTTCCGTGCGATGTGTGCACATCGAAATGGATGGTGCGCTGGTATATATAGCTGCTTGTCTTTACAATAAACATTATAATTATAAAAAAAACAATAAGTCTACTTGGACTCATGAGTCCGGACTCATATGGAAGTTTTAAAATTTTTTGTAAATATTTAAGGGGTATAATAGGAATTTTACAAGTGATTATGGTTGTCTAATTAATCGCTCGAGGATGTATATGAAATTAAAAAAAATTTTGAGTCCGGACTCACGAGTCTAAATAGCATTACCCTAAAAAAAAACACACACACACACACAACTAGCCTTCTGGGGTGTACGTGTTATCGACTTGTCAGATTTGCCTCGATTCACACAAACCACATGATTTAATGTATCGTATTAAATGGATTATTTGCTTATATATTTAGAGTGTACTCAAACGCACGTACGTTTGTTCATATTGAGCATTTAATTATGATATAATGTTTTGATACTTGTATTGCAGTGAAGAATGGTTGAAGAAACTAGATGATAATATTGATCCGGCGAAGACTATTATCACGAAGTGGTTAGGGAGTGAAGATGAAGCAGTGAAGTGGATTAACCAATGGAGAATAGGTTTTATGCATGGAATAGAGCAAGGCAAATTTAACAATGGGGAAGAATGGATGGTAGCTCATTTTCTGTTTAAAAAGAATTAAATCTTCTTATATGGAATTAGTTGTGTATCTGAATAAATTAAAATGCACTTGTATGCATGGTATTTAGAAGTCCAGAAATAGCCTCGACTTTCTTGAATAAAATATGATAAATTGACAGCTTCGTAACTTTTGCAGTCTCACAAATTACGTTACTAGAAATTAGGTTAACGATCACAAGTCATAGCTTTCAGCACATAAACATATTATTTAGATCGAATTAGGTTGTTTAGGTCTCCTTTTTTATTATTTTCTTACTTTTAGTAAGTTTCGTAATTGTCATAACTTTGGTTGGGGGTTTTCCCTTTTTTATGCCTCATGTGGTGCTTTTTTTTTTTTTTTCTAATTTTGATCGAATAAAGACTTTTCCTAGAGTCAATTTTTGATTGAATAAAAACTTTTTGAATTTGGTTAATTTTTTGCTACGTTAGATTTGATGATTTGTTACTAAAGGGGGGTTTAAATACCTAGTGTTACAAAAGGAGTATGAGATTCACTAGACTAAAACACAGTATTAAAGTGCATACATCCTTGGGAATTTGACCCCAAATCGATATATTTGTTTAGTAGAATGGTCCCTTGGACATCTCATAGAGCGGTCCCTTGGACATGTCTCCATATTCACACCAACAAATCATGATAAAAAAGATTAAGAAGATTTAAATGATGCACTATGTAGTGTTAATTAAAATATGTCACGCGACTCACGCCATATCTTCTCAATCGTTATCCTTAATTAATGTCTACTCGGGACAAACGAAGTTCCTTCTTTAAAACTACATATATATTGAGTATTTAATTAATTCACTCACTCGCAAAGTAAATGAAGCACATAAGTTATTTAAGGAAAAAGGCTAAACTAATCCAATTTATTTTTATAGTGGCAAATACTTTCTTGGAAAAGTTTGATCGGAATTGATTTTTGTTAGTTTTTGAAAGTTTGCGAGGACATGAGTTCATTGAAAATGAAATGATGATCAATACTCACTACTTTGCTATGAAAACGAAAATTTTTTTTTGCCAAATTTCTTTGTTTATGCCTTCGAAATTGCAAAGTATTTTTGAAAGGTTTTAGTTTGTTTATAGTTTTTAGTAGGAGTTTCAGTTTTTTGACGCCGTTTATGGCGTTGAGTTTCTCATTTCATCCTGTTAATGTTTTAGCGCATATTAGAATTTTACTATTTTTGGTAAAAATTAGGGTTTGATATATAAAGCACCATTTTGACCGTAATTACTTGATTTTTGTTAATTAAAGAAAATTCAAACTTTAGTTTAAGTTCTTGCCCTAAATTGTTTGTTCATGAATTTCGAACATTCGATTTGAAAGATCCTCATTGCGTTAGAACCCATTACCTCTTACTCTCAAAACCCATACCAAACTATTGGGCTACCCAATTGATTGGTTAAACTAATCCACTTTTGACACCTAATTTGACATTGTTTAAAGTCCTTTGTACACTATTCAAAGCAAGTGCATGTGCGTACATCTCAATGCAAAACTCAAAAGGATCATGATAATATTGTATGAAATGTATGTCAACCATCAATCAGTTGGTATGATAAGTAACAAACTCGATTCCCTTTAAGCAAGGCATTGAGTTCGAATCTCGTGAATAAAAATATAGTTTGGGAGCCTCCTTTGTACGAGGCCCGACAATGCCTGATAAACGTACGTAGATTAGGCAGTGCAGTTGGCGTTCAACATGCACCATGTAGGGAATAAACAAATGTAGGTGTCAAAAATATTGCCAGATCAAACAATAAATATTATAAAAAATGCTTAGGCATTTCTTTATGGGTAGTGCTATTTGGACTCGTGAGTCCGGACTCAAAACTTTTTTTAATTTCAAATACATCCTCAAGCAATTAATGAAACAAGCATAATCACATGTAAAATTTCTATTATACCCCTTAAATATTTACAAAAATTTTAAAAACCTCCCTATGAGTGCGGACTCATGAGTCCTAGTAGATTTATTGTTTCTTTATTTTTGTTTTTGCGAACATGATAATTAATATGCTAGATGGCGGACACAAAAAGTCACATTAGACTTAGTTGTTTGTGCGCACCTCGAGATGCGAACATAAATAAATCTGGTGCATAACACGCGAATCAAGCTTAGGTGGAAGACTATTGTTGGTCAATGTATCTTGATGTGTGACTTACCTGTTGTCATTCTAGTATTTTCCAATTAATATTAAAATTGAACGAGTAGTATATAAATGAAGCAAGTGAAGTGATGAGGCTTGTAAGCTTCATACATATATAACATCCTCTTTCTAGCTAGCTAATATATATTAGCTACGGATCAGCGACAAACTAGGTTCTGTAGCTGATCTGTCGCAGATCTGTTACAAAATAGGCGGGAAAATATTGGCGGGAGAAATCAGCAACAGATCAAAGACAAAATAAAATTTGTCACAATTTTTGTCACAAATTTGTCACTGATTCGTTGCTTTTTGGTCAACCAAGTCAAACGCTCTATCCGATGCAAAATTGTTGTTGATTTGTTGTTGTTTAGCAACAGATTCAATCTGTTGCAATATTTTGATGTTATTCCACATTTTTCATGTAATGTATATATATATATAAAAGTTGAAGGAGAGAGAAAGTTTCACAAGCTCTCTCCTTCTACCATTTCATTTTTAAGATTTTCTTAATTTTCTTAATTTCTTATTTTAAGATATTTATATATTTGTGTTTTTTTTGTTTTAAAATATAATTATCTATTATGCGTGCATTTATTAATAATTAATAATGGTTATATTATCAACGAATGGATTAATAGAATTAATACATCTATATATCTATATATCATAGTTAAAGGAGAGAGAAAGTTTCACAAGCTCTGGAACAATGGATTGCATTAATTTATAATAGATGCGATAAACAACCGCAAGATTAGAAATAATACCTTTCATTTTAAATCCTTGAGTATAAATGCCTAAAACGGCAGCTTCATGAGGTGATTCGTCATGTAGACTAAAGGAGAAGTTAGGAAAACAATTGAAATAAATTGGTCCTTCTGCAAGGCTTACTTCAATTAATCATAACAGGGAATCACCAAATTCTCGATGTCGCTTATCTCTAACAGAGACTAAAGCGGAGGTGTTTAGTCCTAAAGTGAATAAAGGCTTTATGGCTACCTGAATCAGGCCAATATGTAAATATTTATGGGTCAATCTATGCTATTTCATTTTTTCAGGTGAAATGAGATAAATCTCTTGTCCATCATTATCAATGGGGATTGTATTTTCTTCAATTTCGATTATGAAATCTTGATGTTTGGAAAAATTTCCTTTGTTATAGACATTGGTATGATCAATAGTAGGAAGATTCCAATTTCGAAGGGATTGATCTATGTTGGAGAAAAAAATCTCATGTATGTTTCTTAAATCAACTTTAGATACTTGAGTGAGTGGTTTGCCAGAAGATTCTGATGATGATCCGGTTTCAATATTTATAGGCATATGTTTTCTAGAAAAGACTCGAGACAACGTTTTCTTTAAGGTACTCATGACATTACCAACTGGTTAACGCTTACTTGGTCAACGATTTATAGCTAGACTTACACTCTTTTCTGCTAGACTTACAACGCGACTAGGAAAGAAAGTGAAAACATTTGATAGAGATCAAGAGAATCCAAAGAACACCTTATAGCGAGCAAAATCGAGAAAATCATTCGTCGATAAATAGAGAAACCAGAGAATCATAAAATATTGTGGCAAAGCAATAACTTAAGTATACTTGATAGTTGATAGAGATACTTACAAAGTATTGATAATCGATGGCTTTGATACCAATTTGTCGACCTTCGACGAATGGAAATGCAAAATGAGGATGGTTGGACAAGTCCAGGAAGCATGGGCTTGATTTTTACTTATGGCATGGGCCGGATTAATTGAGAATTGTCTGATAAGTATATGAACAGTATGGTGCAATTATTTCGGAGTGAAGAAATCCCCATAGTTCAGAATGAACTTATTTAGGAAACCGAATAATTTCAGGATACCGAACAAAAACATGGAAACGAGGGCGTCCCAAAAGATACTGTAACGGCCCGAAAATTTGACTTGTGCCACGTGTCAAGTCAAAGTCGTATGTGGGACCTACTCGTCGAATACGTATGTCTAAATCCTGAGTGGAGACGCCGAGTATGTTTAATTTAAGATTTTAACGCTGATTGTTGAGAAATGGATACACGGGGAATTCGGTGAGTCGGAACATGATGGGGACGCGCTTCGAGTCGCGTGTCGATGTGGGCCCGAGGTAGCTGCTCGTGGGGTAAAATTAATTAATTTACATTAAAAGTAATTTAATGATTTGTTTAATAAGTGGCTATAGTGGTTTCAAAGTGGTCACATTAAATCAATATGCAATGACCCATAGTTTGCAAAATAAATCAAAATGCATTGGATTTGCACCGAGATGCGCATTGCACGACACTCGAGGAATATTTAGTCAAAGGCCATGGGAATGAAGGATAAGGATTGGGTTGCCTCGATATTCGTGTAGCACGAATCTCAAGGACACTAAATATCTTATCTTCTTTGCTTTCAAGTCAGTTGAAAAAAAAAAACACAAGTGAGAAAGAAACAGTGGCGAAGAGGAGAGAAACCGAGGAAAGAGGGAAGAAGAAGAAGAAGAGGCAGCGAGTGAGAGGGAGAGATCTAGCTCGAGCAAGGTGAGTGGATTTCCTTATTTTTGTGTCGATTGTTGTTGTCGATGTGTGAGTCGTTGTTGGGTTCGGCTAGTCAGTGGCGAACTTGACGACTGCCATGGCGGTTCGTCCGAGCTCGAGAAAGCGGGGGACTGGTCTCCCTTGCATGTGAGCCCACCTGGGGTTGGGGATGGAAGCCCGACCCCAAAAAAAAAAAAAAAAAAAAAAATCGAACGAGCACGAAGTGCTACAGTGAAGAGAAGATGACCCGGTCGGGTCGGGGCGGTGGGCGGGTTGACTCGGGTCGCTGGGACCGGTCGAGCCGACCGGTCCGCGTGGATCGGCCAGCCGACCCGGATCGCGTGGACCGGGTCGGGTCAACCCGGACCCACCCCAATAAAATAATTATTAAATTAAATTCACTACAAAAAAACAGCAAATCAGAAACGGAATTAGAAACGGAAATAAGTTCCGTTTCTAAATCAGAAACGGAATTAGAAACGGAATAAGTTCCGTTTCTAAATTAAAACGTTAGCGACGGAATTGAGACGGAAACATTCAGAGACGGATTTGAGACGGATCAGAGACAGAATTAGAGACGGAATCAGAGACGGAATTAAATTCCGTCTCTAAAAAATGGCGCCAACATTCCCACCAAAAATTTCATTTTTTATGACCGTTCATCAAATCTTGGGATTTGTGCATCACATCTCGATGTTAATCCCCCCCCCCAAACACACCCACAAACCAAAAGCCCTAAATCCCAAATCGTCTCGGCTCTCCCTCTCTCTCTCTCTCTCTCGTCCGTGCCGTCTCGCTCTTCGATCCGTCGATCGTCTCGTCGTCTCTCGTCTCTCTCTCTGTGGTCTCTCCGTCTCTTAGTCGGTCACGGCTCTCCCTTCTCTCTCCGGTCACCGCTCTTAGTGCGTTCTCTCTCTGCTTTCTTCTGTCTGAGCCCTAACCCTCGCGTCCCCTCTTGCCTCCGTCAACGCCGTCCCCTCTCGCCTCCGTCAACGCCTTGCTGTCCCCTCTCGCTCTCCGTCAACGCGCCATTTGTCCTTGCCGACGCGGAGCCCTCGCATCTGCCGCTGTAAGTCATCACTCTCTTCGCTTAGGGCTTGAGAAAAAAGGTGTTTACTACTTCATCCAATTGAGGCTATGTTGTTGTTGTTGTTGTTTGTGTAATTATTTTAAAATTTTCTCTGCCGTTTGTGGATTCATAAGCGAAATCGGGTGTTTTATAGTTTCCAATTGTTTTATTTTGTTTATGGATGTGGTTTGCAAATATGGAACTAAAGGTGCTGAAATTTCCTATTTCGATTACATTCAAGTTAGAAAATACCTTGATTCGTGGCCTATATTTTTGTTAGTGTTTCAACTTGCCCCAATTGGAAAAGTTTAGCAACTAAATGAAGAAAATCGTCAAGGTTTTGCGATGGCGGACTTCATAGATTTATGACATAATTAGCTAATGAGTAGTAATTAGAAACTATTTATTCGGATTTTATCTTTTATAGTTTCAGCTCAATGTGCCAAACAATTTATTAGAATTTTATTAGAAATTTGCTACTTGCTTACAATGTATTCTTTTTTGGAACTTTGTAGGAAAGCGATAGGCTTAGACAAGTGATTGAGAAGGAAATGCTAAAAGTCGAGGTAAGTTTGTTCTTCCCAAAATAACAACTAAAGAGAGAGATCCTTTGCTAGACATGTTATTTCAAAGAAAAATTGGAGTTGAAGCCCTCTATTGAAGGCATGGTGAGAATCTAACTCCCTCAATTAGTTTATTAAAACATGGACTTGTCGATAAGGGCCATTGGCTCATCAAGTTTTTTAATGATCCTTAGTTTAACTTTAAAAACGGATTTTTATTGGTCGATTCAAATATAATGAGTTTTATGGACAAGTTGATTAAGTTGTTATGGTTAGTTGCATTCCATGAAAAAAATTTATATGATATTGATGATTTGGGCTAGTATTCAAAAGTGATCATGCCTTGTAAAAGGTATTGGTGGATAATATGCTCTTTTGTTTGATGAAATTGTCAAAAGAGACCTTAACTTGTTCTTTTAACGAAGTGCATGGAAAAGCATGATTCTAAAGTCTCATGGATTCTTTATTGAGCTTTGTTTCTATGATATGATTTAATCGAGCAATCATTAGTATGATTTTTCATGTCTCGAAAGGATTGTAGCTAATTTGCATTGATTTGGGTAAAATCCTTTTAAAACGCTTCAAGGAGAGCTCATTCATTTTTTCCCAAGTCTTGAAATATGTTCAATCCAACTTTATTGAATGTAGTTAGTAATCATCATTTTGGGTGAGACTTGAAGCTAAGTTGAGATGCGGAAGAGACTTTGTTTTATCCATTGAAAAAAGACTTCGATTAAATCATGGATTTTCGACTAAATGCTATGATTTGAGAATTTTAAGTCGAACTTGACTCTAATGAGTTGATTTGAATCTTTTTAGTTGTGATTAGTCGATCGCATTCAATTTATATTGGATAACTAAGTTTATGAGATTTTTCTTGTTTTGCTTCACCGCATACTTGTTTTACTCGAATCGTCGATTTTGATTTGAAAGAATGGTTTAAAAGTCGGGAATGACTTAAGTCGATAACTAGGAATGAGGTTTGAGTCCTTAAATGATTTAAGTTAGTCTAAATAAATTCAAGTAAATACTACTTTAAGAATCCATGAAAAACATATTTAAAATTGGTTTTGGTTCATTCATTTTTTGATTGAAATATTCGATTAAGTGGTTTAATGCATAAATTTTACTTGAATATGATCTATAATTTGCATTGTTGTTTGAATAAGGATATGTCTTCTTTAAATTTAGGCAATAACAAGTCCATATCATTTTTTTTGGTGTGATCAATAGTTTGATACTCATTAAGTTCATACTTCACAACTTAAAAGGTATCCTAGTTCCTCATCAAGTTGATATTGTCAAACTCAACCTATGTAGAATATTGTGTGCTCTAGATAAAGGTAAAGGAGTCACCGTCACGCTTGAAAAATAAGGGGTGGGTTGCAATAGGTGAAAGCCAATGTAAATCGATCTTTATGAAATGGATTAAACAGGTTTATTGTTTGGTTCTTGAAAGTTAAAAAAGCTCGGTTTGAAATGAGATGAGTGAGCTTATGATAAATTTTGTAGCTTGTGAAAGTGGATTGATTGAAAATAGTCTTATGAGTTTTTTGGTCTATCTATGAGGTAGCATATTTTTGTTTTCTTATATGTTTTTAGAAAATGAAGATAAAAGTGAAAATGACAAACATTGCTATCTTCCTCCTACTTTGGATTGGTAAGAATTTAATTTACTTAAATCAAGTATATGCAAGTGTTTATCATCGTTTGTGGATTCTTAAATCTCAAATGAATTAATGTTAATCTTTTTGCTTGTTTGTAGACTTTGATGGTCGAGTGCGGGGATCGTCACTATAAGTTCGATGTGAGTCATTGCTCTTCTACCTTAGCTCTATCTCCTATGATGCTTATGTCCCTGAAAAATTTAAGTTCAACTATTCAATTATTAAGTTGTTTCAAATGTCCCTTGGTGTGCGGTGGTGTTGAAGAACATCTCAAGACTTTTCGATTGATAATTCTTTTTGTACATGTTTGGGATTGTAAGTTTTTTTTTTTTTTTTGTGGTTGTTGAACAATAGGATTGGTGGTTTTGAGAATACTTAGAAATTTGGAGCATTTGTAATACTATACAATTTTTTTTGGATATATATCTTTTTCAATTTTTGATTTTTACATTTTTGTTCTCTCAATTGAATATTTGTTGATATATATTGTCGATGTATGAATGTCAATTTATTATATATTGGCAGGTTAAATGTGTTTGGATTGAGACCTATATATGTAAGACTTTAAAAACTAAACAAAAATGAAAATTAGAGATGGAAATAGCAACGGAATCAAAGATTCCGTTGCTATTTCCGTCTCTAATTTTTTTTTTTTTAGATATGAATCAGAAACGGATCAAATTCCGTCTCTGATCCGTCTCTGATTAGCAACGGATCAGAGACGGAAATATTCAGAAACGGAATTTATTCCGTCTCTAATCAGAAACGGAATTAGAGACGGAATAAATTCCGTTTCTAATCAGAAACGGAATTTATTCCGTTTCTGATCCGTCTCTAAATCAGAAACGGAATCCATTTTCCGTTTCTGATCCAATCAGCGACGACGTTTTCAGAGACGGAACGCATTCCGTCTCTGTTCCGTTTCTGAATCCAATCAGAGACGGAATTTTTGCAAATCAGAAACGGAAAATTCCGTTTCTGATTTGCTTTTTTTTTGTAGTGATTAAAATGTTTTTTTTTATAAACCGTAAATTAGAGAAAATAGATAAAAATTATGGAAAAATTATGGAAAAATTTCGAAAAATCTTCGAAAAATATGAAAAATAGGGAAAGCTAGAAAAAATGAGTTCGAGGCTTTTCGGGCGTTTGGAACCCCGAAATAATTCGAAAAAGGGTGCTAAAAACTTAATTTTTATGAAAATAAAAATGGCAAAGCTATACTCACATATTATATTTGCACGTAATGCGACCCTAAAACTTTAATTGGTACAAATGGACACCAGGGATGTAGGAGTCGGGTGTCGGGTGCGCATATCGAAGCGTGAACGGGACGTCTTGAGGACGAATTACGGATTTCGAGGTAAGTAAACCAGTTAGAAAATGTACAGTAGTTCATTGAGCTTGCATGTTTGATTGATGTTGAATCATGTCTTTTCTTGGAATTCTCACTCTTATGAGTGTCCGAGGGCCAAGTGAGTCGTACTCGTGTCTCTGATTGGAGTGGTTGCCGGCTCGCAACCGGGGCCATGACCTCGAGTCACAGTATTCGGAATGAGATGTGCTTTATCCGGGGCGCCGTTGATATCCTTCATTCGCGACATTTTAGGTACGGCGATGCCGCATCTGATGATCGAGTCTGCTTGGCGTTGCCGCGACTGTGCGACCCCGACCCCGTGGCACCCGCATTCGGTGGTCTTAGACTACTTGGGCTCCTCTCTATATTGTTTCCTTTGACACTCATTCTCGTTGTACTTTCATTGTTTCACAGTCTCATTATCATGCATTTCGTACAATTTTCTTTTTATCTGCATGACTTTTAGACTGTTTCATTTTATCTTGAATTACTGTTTATATTCTACTGGAATTTACTTACAGGCTCGTCAATCTCATGTTTGACTGAGTGCAGAGCCGCAGACGAGTAGCAAAGGGAAAGCTCCATAGCTAGGTGAATATTTTTGTATATCTTTTATTTACTCTCCTCTAATGTGATACATTACGCTGGGTTCCACAATTAGGTTGCCTAACTCTTGTACCTTATTGTTGAGTTATTTAATGTAGTATTGCTTCCGCTTAATTGTAAAATATTGAAAAATATTAATAACTCAACTTAAAACTTTTGTACTTACTGATAATGATGGATTATAAGGCTGACTAAGTCTGCGTTGACCTCGCGAGACTGGCTCGGGGGTCCACGTGGGGTTAGGCCGGGCGGTGCCCAGATTTGTGGAAAATTGGGGCCGTCACAGTTGGTATCAGAGCCGAAGGTTTAAATACTCGACTCTTGATTTAAATCACAAGCAATGGAGACGCAAACCAGCGGAAGTTAGGAACCCTAAACTTAGAGTGGAACCCTATGATCCTGATTGAAGTCTTCGTTGGGAAGTGAGGAACGTTAAGGATATATGAGCTATTCGATATGATGTATTATACTACTATCGATAGATATATGATATTTACTCTTGTGTATCGCATGAGACGCGATGAATAAAATTGAAAAATATTGACGATTAATTTATCAGATACAGAGAAATTGATAGTAAAGAAGATTGATGCTAATGATTTGATCTTGGAAGATAGTGTAGAAATTGGGGATTTCTACTTGATATATTTATTGGTGGATGGTGAACTACATAGACATAATTTTTCCCTTAGTAAAAACATCTCTCGCCTTCGATAGAGGATACTCGGAAAAGGGAGCGTGACCATGAGCTAACTCCAGGGCATTGGATGGGCCTTGGGATGATCAACATAGACTGATCATAGAGACTAGTGGGACTTTGTACCTACCTATAGTTTCATGATACAGATTGCATATGAGATTAGAATGTATCTATAAATTAATGCTTATCATCATCACTTAAGATATGCATATAACGATATCTTGAAACCAAAACGGTACAAAAATTAGTAATATATCAATGTATGGGACCAGAATACATGAATTTACGAAAAAAAAAAATTATGTTATATGGACTAACTTTACATCACCAAAAATGGATAGAATAGTTGGGAGATTCTTTCACTAGAATTTCTAGTTAGAATGAGAAGAAGATTTCAAGCTGCCAAAGCAGAAGATATTACTTACCAAGAGACATATTTACAAAGAATTGTATTTACAAAGATTTATAAAAATGAGCTTTTGGTTCTCTTTAGTGAAAGGCTCATACGGAGAGGTTTGGTAAGGGCGGTTGAACCACTTTGTTCTGTTTCAAACGAAATCAGTTAGTGATTGATGTTTCATTTGCCTACTTGATTTTATTTTTGGTTAATCAACAGCTCATGCCAGGTTTTTTTTTTTACAACATTGTGGAAAATGGAAAAAAAAAAAGAAAGAAAGAAAGAATTGGTTTTCAAGCCATTTGGAGGAATTTTGATCGTATTTAGGACTCAAAAGAGTTCATTAAATTCATGAGTTCATTAAATTCATTTCAAGTTGTTTAGTTATTACTGAAATTGAGGATGTATTGAGACTTGAAATGGAAGTTGAGCTTCTAAATGATTTGAAATTGGTAATATGGAGACATTTGAATAACCTTGAGTCTACTTGGGACTTGAAATCAATGTTTGAGAACTTAGAAAGATTTTGGAGTTTTAAAATGCTAGAACACCGATTGGATTTGTGAGAATGAGATTGTGCAGACAACAAAGAAAGAAAAGGTTTAGGAGTTATATCTTCATCTCTACTTGTGCACTTTGGCGAGGTAACTCAGAAGGTCTGAAAGAAGAGAGATGGACCAGTCTTTTATGACTTCAAATCTTGTTTGAAGTGCAACTGTTATTGCAGCCATGACCTTTAGATGAGACCCCAGTTATTTGGCTGTTTGAATAATGAATAAGATGAGACTGAACTCCACCTCTGCATGTTAAAAGATCATTTTCCAACAATGAAAAAAAAATTGAGTTGATTGCCTTTTGATACATACATTTGCTACACGATGGTAAGGATCTTTTCAATATAGATTGATGTGCATCGAAAGTATGTTAGATTTTCTTTCCATCAAATATGTTGTGTGCTTATTATGGTCAAAGAAAAGAAGAAGAAAAAGGGGTGAAATTATTGGGGTTACCTCGAGATTCGTGTTGCACGTATTTCGAGGACGCATTTGATTTCTTCTTGAGGAAAGAAAAAATATTGTGTACCTTAAGGAGTTAGATTCAAGTCATATAAATCTTGAAAACACTCTGCACGTATTTCTTGAGGATCCGCTCGAAATAATTAATGAAATTGGAATGTAATACGGGAATCAAATCCGTAGTAAAGGTTAGAGGATTTCATGTAAATTTGGTATAGTACTGCAGAGACGCTTAAACTATATTTAAATGGTTTTGAGTTAAATTTGTTTCAATAGTCCTTGTTTTCATGTTCTACAGTCTTTATTTTGAGCCGAGTTGGGGATCAATTATGAGCGACCAAATGATTGTTTCTAGTTAGGATTTTTGATGGGATTCTTTGGTTATATGTTAAATTTGGTCCATAATAATCAGCATGAGTTTTGGTGGGGTAAATTGAGGTACAAACCCAAAGAAACAAGGATAGAGAGGCACAAGGGATGTTGTGGAACTTGACAACCATTTTGATTGTCATATAAATGAGTAGCTCATCAAACAAACAATGTGATGACCTGGTTTGATGGACTCTTTGAATCAAGTGTGGACCATACATGTCAGCAGGAGCCATGATCCATAACTTTTAAATGCACTTAAAACAAATGAACCAACAGATGCTAAATCATGACAGCTCTTGATGTGGGCATAACATGAAATATATATAGATTGCCAAGCAAAGTAAAACTCAATCAAGAGAGTTCAACAATGCATATTTATGCTCCAAGCAAGAAGTTTAAAACTGACAAAGTTTGAGATGAGGTAGAAGGTGAAATGTTAAGGAAAAAGATTTAAATTTGAATAATTAGGTTTTAATGTGTCTCGAGTTTCGCGCCGCACGAATCTCGAAGGCACATTAGATTTGGATTAGGTCCAGCTCAGTGTTATAAAACGCGGGTTCGAAACTTGGGAAGTGTCTCGAGATACGCAATTTACGAGATTCAAGACAATTTTGGTCACACTTAGAGGCGGTGCCTCGAGATTCGTGTCGCATGAATGTCGAGGACTCATTTACTTTGAAAGTCAAAAAGTGAACGTGTTCGAGTGAATGTGTTGAACTCGTACTTACATGAGGAGATGCTGGGTACACCGACTGATACGGGTATTATGGCTACAGCTGAGGCGAGGCAGGCTCGCGAGTTTTAAAGGCAATATGAGGAAAAGTTGCATGGGGGTGCTAACCTTGAAAATATATGATGTACGGGTCGTATCAGCGCAAATGCAGCCGAGTATATAATTAACTCCACTGGTCGGCGAGGTAGATGTTTGGTGGCGTACTACGGAGGTGTCGATGGGGAACAGTCCGTACCTGAATAGTACTAAGTTTCAGACCATTTGACAGAGGACCAGGGAGTCAGATGCAGCACATGGATCGGTATATACGCGTGATGAAGTATGCTGGGGGTGCGGCTGACACGGACACTAACCAAGCGTACTACGTCATACAAGGTTTCCTAGAATTTATTGGTTCTGTACGACGGCTCCGAGCACAGTATAGGAGGCTTAAGCGAGGGCTATGTCTAGCGAGAGCTTTTGGGAGCACATACACCGAAATAACGGTCGCATTATCGACATTATTATAGTCAGTGCGAGAGTCTGGAGATGATCGAAGGAAAAAGAGAGTGAGACGGTCGTGGCTAAGAGATCGAGCTTTGAGCGTAGGATATATTGCATTTCCGCCATATGTAGCGTATACTGCACCAATGTTAGTTGGTCCAGCGTAAAGTTACGCTAGTGCTTTACAATAGCCAGCACCATCAAATCCTCAGCATCAGTACCATCAGAGGACTGATGACAGAGGTAGTGGCCAGAGTCAGAGACAGAGTCAGAGTTTCAGTCAATTGCAGGGACAGGGACAGAGGTCTAGTCAAGCACAGGGACAACATGTTCCATACGGATAGAGATTTCAACGTACTTGTTTGGGAGTGCGGACAACCAGGTTACATTACCAATACGTGTTCAAAGCAACGGGCAGGTACAACAGAGCCAGTAGCATATTCATGCTATTGTCGCGCAAGGTCTGACTACTACCCATCGTAACCTGATTGGGTACGAGTTAGGTTGAACTCACTCGATCAGAGACTAGCAGACCATCAGAGAAATCGATTTACATTCTCACGGACATACTGTGGATATGAGTATATTAGTGACGGAGGATCAGGAGACTTATGTTTCGTTGTATTCCAATATATGTTGCGAGGATGTTGCCCTGGCATATATTAATGGGAGGAGACGGATGTTGTGTTCATTGCTTGGAGGTCACGGAGGAGCCCAGCTTGTCGCGGAGGAGCCCAGCCCTAAAGAGTAAGATGGGGGTATGGCCTTGGGCGAGTATGGCCTTGGGCGGGTATGGCCTTGGGTCTTCAGTCATAACACACTAACGAAGTGCGTAAATTTCGAGGACAAAATTTTAATTCGCAGGGAAGATTGTAACAACCCGAAAACTTGACTTGTGCCACGTGTCAAGTCAAAGTCGTATGTGGGACCTACTCGTCGAATACGTATGTCTAAATCATGAGTGGAGACGCCGAGTATGTTTAATTTAAGATTTTAACGCTGATTGTTGAGAAATGGATACACGGGGAATTCGGTGAGCCGGAACATGATGGGGACGCGCTTCGAGTCGCGTGTCAATGTGGGCCCGAGGTAGCTGCTCGTGGGGTAAAATTAATTAATTTACATTAAAAGTAGTTTAATGATTTGTTTAATAAGTGGCTATAGTGGTTTCGAAGTGGTCACATTAAATCAATATGCAATGACCCAAAGTTTGCAAAATAAATCAAAATGCTTTGGATTTGCACCGAGACGCGCATTGCACAACACTCGAGGAATATTTAGTCAAAGGCTATGGGAATAAAGGATAAGGATTGGGTTGCCTCGATATTCGTGTAGCATGAATCTCGAGGACACTAAATATCTTATCTTCTTTGCTTTCAAGTCAGTTGAAAAAAAAAAACACAAGTGAGAAAGAAACAGTGGCGAAGAGGAGAGAAACCGAGGAAAGAGGGAAGAAGAAGAAGAGACCGGCAGTGAGAGGGAGAGATCTAGCTCGAGCAAGGTGAGTGGATTTCCTTATTTTTGTGTCGATTGTTGTTGTCGATGTGTGAGTCGTTGTTGGGTTCGATAGTTGGCGAACTCGGACGAACCGCCATGGCGGCGATTCGTCCGAGCTCGAGAAGGCAGGGAGTGGTCTCCTTGCATGTGAGCCCACTGGGGTTGGGGATGGAAGCCCGACCCCAACCAAAGAAAAAAAAAAAAAAAAAAAAAAAAAAAAAAAATCGAACCGAGCACGAAGTGCTCAGTGAGAAGATGACCGCGGGTCGGGTCGGGGCGGTGGGCGGGTTGACTCGGGTCCGCGTGGGACCGGGTCGAGCCGACCGGGTCCGCGTGGATCGGGCCAGGCCGACCCGGATCCGCGTGGACCGGGTCGGGTCAACCCGGACCCACCCCCAATAAAATAATTATTAAATTAAATTAAACTGTTTTTTTTATAAACCGTAAATTACAGAAAATAGATTAAAATAGATAAAAATTATGGAAAAATTCTGAAAAATCTTCGAAAAATATGAAAAATAGGGAAAGCTAGAAAAAATGAGTTCGAGGCTTTTCGGGCGTTTGGAACCCCGGAATAATTCGGAAAAGGGTGCTAAAAACTTAATTTTTATGAAAATAAAAATGGCAAAGCTATACTCGCATATTATATTTGCACGTAATGCGACCCTAAAACTTTAATTGGTACAAATGGACTCCAGGGACGTAGGAGTCGGGTGTCGGGTGCGCATATCGAGGCATGAACGGGACGTCTTGAGGACGAATTACGGATTTCGAGGTAAGTAAACCAGTTAGAAAATGTACAGTAGTTCATTGAGCTTGCATGTTTGATTGATGTTGAATCATGTCCTTTTCTTGGAATTCTCACTTTTATGAGTGTCCGAGGGCCAAGTGAGTCGTACTCGTGTCTCTGATTGGAGTGGTTCCGGCCGCAACCGGGGGCCATGACCTCGAGTCACAGTATTCGGAATGAGATGTGCTTTATCCGGGGCGCCGTTGATATCCCTCATTCGCGACATTTTAGGTACGGCGATGCCGCATCCGATGATCGAGTCTGCTTGGCGTTGCCGCGACTCTGCGACCCCGACCCTGTGGCACCCGCATTCGGTGGTCTTAGACTACTTGGGCTCCTCTCTATATTGTTTCCTTTGACACTCATTCTCGTTGTACTTTCATTGTTTCACGGTCTCATTATCATGCATTTCGTACAATTTTCTTTTTATCTGCATGACTTTTAGACTGTTTCATTTTATCTTGAATTACTGTTTATATTCTACCGGAATTTACTTACCTGGGCTCGTCAATCTCATGTTTGATCGAGTGCAGAGCATGACAGTAGCAAAGGGAAAGCTTCATAGCTAGGTGAATATTTTTGTATATCTTTTATTTACTCTCCCCTAATGTGATACATTACGCTGGGTTCCACAATTAGGTTGCCTAACTCTTGTACCTTATTGTTGAGTTATTTAATGTAGTATTGCTTCCGCTTAATTGTAAAATATTGAAAAATATTAATAACTCAACTTAAAACTTTTGTACTTACTGATAATGATGGATTAGAAGGCTGACTAAGTCTACGTTGACCTTGCAAGACCGGCTCGGGGTCCACGTGGGGTTAGGCGGCCAAGCAAGTGCCTGATCGTCACAGATACCATAGGGCCATCAAAAGATGGATGTCTTCAGATGTCCATAAAAAGCTTATGTGGCATGTGTAGATATGTAGCGCACACCGCATAAAAGGAAAAGGCCAAATAATTTCAACGCCATTAGAACATAGTTTTTGGTAGAGATGATCAATTAATGGAAGACGTGTTGCATGATTCATGATAGATTCAACAGATCTTTGATTGCTAGTCATAATTTCGTATCTGAAAGATTTTGGATATTATCATCAGAATATGACCTTGTAGAAGATGCTTCAATTTTGTCAAGACGATCATTGAATTTATTCTGATTGTCTGTTAAGTACTTTAATTGATTGATGATGACTTGCGCAAAATCTGGCTCTATGGATGAGGAAAATGCAACAGCTGCCGTCTTTTTTGGTTTAGCAACAACTTCTTTAAAACTAGAAGTTAATGAAGGGAACTCATTCAACTTTATGGGAGTGCTAGGATTAATTGAAATCGAAGCACAATTAAACTTATCCCACCGTTTGCATGAAATATCTTGAGAAAGGTGGGTGAATGTAATATTATTTTTAATCACTTGCTGATTGGCATACTGCCATTTAAGGATCCAAGGGATAGAATTTTTTTAGCAAAAATTGAAATAAAGACATTTTTGCTTCTTCGAATTTTTCGAGGGCAGCAGGGGTAAGAAAATCCGTATTTGGATTGAATTTCATCCACCAATCTTCAATAAGCCAATCAGGAACATTTTCTTTCATGGATTTTTTGAAAGTAATGTACCGCGAATGGTTTGTCTTTGGATCTTGATAGAACATGACATTACGCCAAGCGTCAATGTAATCATTATAATTGACAAAAACAGCAGGTTTATCTTTGGCTAGCTTCATATCATAAAATATGAAGGGGCTATGCTGAATGGAGTTATGCAATGCACACCATTCAGAACTTGATAAGACCTTTTGAATCTTGAATTTTGAGTAAGAAATCTCATCAGACTCTGGTCTTATGAAATGTTCAATGTGAACTGATCGGGTTGAAGTCAAAAGACATTCATAAAATTTTAAGGAGATATGAGGTCTTTTAGGGATGAAATGAAGGCCGGGTGGCATAAGCAGATTGACTTGTGTATCAATGGATTTGTCAGCTATATGGCTATCTAATAGCAGGAGAAAATAATTGTTGGTGAGTTTATACTCTGATTGAAAGTCTGGATTGGCTAAAGGTAGGTAGCGATTCTTCGCAGGGGTGGTTTTTCCTTTATTCATGATCTGTAGGCAATTGATAGAGGAAGATGTGAGAAATTCTCGAGATAGAAAATCAGGCAAAGAATTATCAGTACCTTTAATATATTCAATATCAAAATCAAAGATACTTAAGATTGCTTGCCAACGAGCGAATATTTGTTTAGAAACCAGATTTTTAACATCTTTTAAAAGTATTTCTTTTGCAGATTTGCAATCAACACGAATTAAAAACTTTTGATTTAAAATATCGGCTTGAAATTTTTGAACACAGCAGGATTGCTAAAACTTCTTTTTTAACAGTCGCATAATTGCGTTGAGCTTGGTTCCAAAGTTTGGATGTGAAACAAGTGACATAAATAACATACATGATGAGGCTTAACTATCCCTTGGATCCTTAAATGCACACCCTGCCAAAAAACCTCCATTGAAGTATTTTCCAATTAATATTAAAATTGAACGAGTAGTATATAAATGAAGCAAGTGAAGTGATGAGGCTTGTAAGCTCCATACATATATAACATCCTCTTTCTAGCTAGCTAATATATATAAAAGTTGAAGGAGAGAGAAAGTTTCACAAGCTCTCTCCTTCTACCATTTCATTTTTAAGATTTTCTTAATTTTCTTAATTTCTTATTTTAAGATATTTATATATTTGTGTTATTTATTATTTTAATATACATTCATCCCCCCATATTTTTGAAAAACGAAAAATAGATATTTATATATTTGTGTTTTTTTTGTTTAAAATATAATTATCTATTATGCGTGCATTTATTAATAATTAATAATGGTTCTATTATCAACGAATGGATTAATAGAATTAATACATCTATATATCTATATATAAAAGTTGAAGGAGAGAGAAAGTTTCACAAGCTCTCTCCTTCTACCATTTCATTTTTAAAATTTTCTTAATTTTCTTAATTTCTTATTTTAAGATATTTATATATTTGTGTTATTTATTGTTTTAATATACATTCATCCCCCCATATTTTTGAAAAACGAAAAATAGATATTTATATATTTGTGTTTTTTTGTTTTAAAATATAGTTATCTATTATGCGTGCATTTATTAATAATTAATAATGGTTATATTATCAACGAATGGATTAATAGAATTAATACATCTATATATCTATATATAAAAGTTAAAGGAGAGAGAAAGTTTTACAAGCTCTCTCCTTCTACCATTTCATTTTTAAGATTTTCTTAATTTTCTTAATTTCTTATTTTAAGATATTTATATATTTGTGTTATTTATTGTTTTAATATACATTCATCTCCCCATATTTTTGAAAAACGAAAAATAGATATTTATATATTTGTGTTTTTTTTTTGTTTTAAAATATAATTATCTATTACGCGTGCATTTATTAATAATTAATAATGGTTATATTATCAACGAATGGATTAATAGAATTAATACATTCTACTCGAAATCATGGGTAAATACATGGAATTGAGTGTGGTAAAAGTTTTTAAGAATTATGGGCAGATACATGGAATTGAGTGTAGTGCAAGCTCTATTCCCCCTATAAATTTCACCTCTCATCCATTCTTCTACGCTGCAATTCTCCCGCATCCGGTTTGAATAATTTTTGGGGAGTGCTTGGCCATTACCTAAATTTTTGTTTGGGTCTCCAAGTGCACATGTTTGTAGGGGTTTTTTGTGTTTGAATGGATGCACAAGTACCATGGGTTGGCTTATGTAAAGGGTCGAGTACGCCGATTTTTATTTTTTTATTTTTTATATATAGTTTTTGCTTGACATAGGGGTCAACTACGACACCCATCATTTTGTAACTTTCTCATTTTTTTGCCTCTTTTTATACATATAAATCATGAAGGTCTTTACCGACACATGCGCGAAGCGCAGGGAACAACTAGTTAATAAGTAATTGAGGAGACATTGAGTCATGAGGTTGCTGGTTGTGGTGAAGCTAATTTGATGAAGCCAACGAATAAGGCAGAGCTGATGGAGAAGTTGATGATGGGGCTCAGGCTAGATGAAGAAGTGAAACGCCTCATTAGGGATCAACTGGAAAGCCGGATTCAGTGGATATACAACCACAACTGTGAACAACGCTTCGATCAACTCCACAACTTGGTTCGGTGTCAACTCCACAACTTGGTTCAGTGTAAGGACTAATTAATTAAGACCATTCCCTCGTCTCTTTCTATTACATTAAACAACAATGTATATATTGTTGTAAATTGGATTACCTTTTAACCAAGCTTATGAATGATTACATTGTCAAGCATGACTCTCACATTGAATTGTAATATCAAGCATGACTTCTACATTGAATGTAACTTATACACTCTACATAACTTGTATTCAGCTCCAATGTATAATCACTTATCCATGTATTGTCATGTAACTTGTAATCCTCTCCAATGTACACCAACTCTTCCATGTATTGTCTATGTTGCTTGTGATGTGTTGTATGACATGTGGTGTATGTATAACTTGTACACATTGTATAAGTACAATTATCATCATCACCAAATGACCTATATAAAGGGTGCCAACTCCATTGTAATTCACACACCAAGTTGAATGAAAACTTCTCATTCTAACTATCTCATTTCTTCTCTTCTCATTTGTAGTAGTAGTTCTTAGAAGTAGAAGTTCTTAGTCTTCTATTTTCCTTCTCTAGTTCTTAGCAAGTTCCAACTCAATTTACAACACGTTATCAGCACGAGCTTGCTTTAACATTAATGAGATCTTGAAGTTCAAGAAGACTTGTTAAGGAGACAAAGCTAGGAAGGTATAACTTTCGTTATTTAAATAAGTTCAATTTACTTCTATATTATCATGGTTGCTTCCTTTTATCTATGCATACTTTATTTATATACTATGCATTATAACGTCACCGATTGCGAAAGTATGCTCGTAGTTGCGTCTCGTACGATCTTCTACATCAAAAATCAAAAGTCAACGTGTGACATATAGTTTTTCTCTTAAAACTACAAACGATTAGTTATTGTTCTATTCTTGATTTTATAATACAAATAATGCTATAAGTTTGAGTTGATAGTGGGTAAGCCTTGTCCCCGGTAAAGCTAAACATTGAAAGAGAGACGGGTTATCCCGTTCGATGAGGTATGACATTAAGTAGACTATGTCTCGCCACCCAACCTGGAGGTTGTCCCACCAACTCATACGAATAGTATATTTTGTTTATTAATGAATCAAGTTGTGAATATATATTTAATCATATGTTATGTTTTTACATAAAAGGAAAAAAACTATTTTATATTAAATTCATTTTCAAAATATTATTCAACCAAAGTTGAACTTATTGCCTTATTATATTACCGACAATAATTACTTGTCATGACAATTAGATACTACAATTTGTGAATAAAGCATATATGCAAAACTATGTGTTATACATAATCATTCGCCAATTTCTCTTTAGAGATTTGAAAAGTGAATATTTCAGTTTATATATCTTTTCACCTTATGGAGTTATATATATACATACCAAAAGGGTAATGCTCCAAATGCTCAAAATGAGCGGCTGAGTCTCATGCTACGAAATTTAATCGGTCAAATATTAATTATAATTCCACAATTTTAATTACCTCTATGTTGAGGCTATGTGGAAATATCACTGATGAGACAATAAAAATAAGGTCACGTGGCATGCCTCGATTTATTGCCGCAACAAATATCGAGTGCGCACGTCAATCCAATAAATATTAAGGATTGATTTCTTGTCTCATGGTAGCTGAGTAAAATAATGAGATATTATAAATATAATATCGCTCCCGTCCAATTAGTTCGGCTTCAAATTAAGAAGCATATGTTGCATATAATGATCATGATCGCAATAATAAATTTATGGACGTGGAAAATGTGAAAATATCAGGTAAAGTTCGTATTGACAATTCTACCAAAAGCTAGAACAAAAGTGGTGCACTACTACAAATGACAAATAATTATAGACAATGAGCGCTCATCATTGTGACATTTTTTTGTCATATATGAAACACTATTTTGCCTAAATATTGTCATATATATATATATATATATATATATATACCTGAATATTTTTGTGACCTTTACCATGCCTTCAAAATCAAAGGCAAAATATTATGAATTTTATCATTAAAAATGTCTCGATAAAACGTGACCTAAATATAGGCGATAAGTTTATGTGTATCGTGCTACATGCATGTACAAAAGTGAATAATTCTCGAATTCGAACTTAGCGGAGGCTAATGTTCAGGCAATATCTAATACAACAATTTTATTGTTAATGTCTTGTTCAGAAGAAGTCCACTCAGAATAATAGAAAACTTATCTATATGATTTAATCTGAGTATAATATTCACGGATTTAATTTCTGAAATATATAAGACACATTAAAACGAATGTCGTCATAAATCAAATGACATTCATAATGTGGAAAGATCTATTTGATTATCCATAATCATCAATAATGCGAAAATATCATAAATTCGCACGGACATCCTTTATCGAACTGATTTTTTTTCAGCTGGAGATTATCTCAAGGCAAATCGATAGGAGACGTATATTAATTTACTCTCTATTAATCATATTATAAGATGTCTTGAATCCCTAATAGAGAAATTATTTATAGCAAGTTTTGTTAATTGTCACTTTGATGAAGCAGTTTTCCCACCATTAAAGGGAGATATAAGCCAATTCAAAAGGAATCGCGTAAAATTACTTGAAACACATCAAATTGCATTAAATTTGTTGTATTATGATCCATGTATAAATTAATATGAACTCGAAGTTCAAATGATCATTCATTAGTAACAAAGTTATGAATCAATTACTTGATGCAAGTACTATATACAAAAGAGTGACAATCATATGCTTCAGCATTAAATGGTTCATATAGAAAACGATGTCAATGTGCAACAAAATGCACAAAATGTCTCACCCATGTGAACATGAAAGGGAGAATCAAAATGAGTTATTGGTTAGTGTATTGCGCTCTTTTTCCCTTTGCTATTGTTTTATCCCACTGTTTTCTTTGCATTTAATGAGGCAATTCTAACAATATTAAAAATCTTTATCAAAGTTGATTAGTGTATTGCACTATTTTCCTTTTGCTATTGGTTTGATCCCACTGGATTTGCTTAGCAAGGTTTTTAAAGCGGCAATCCTAACATTATTATACTCCATATAAAAAGATTTATGAGAGCAATGTACTCTTTTTCATATACTAGATTTTTTCCCACAGGGTTTTTCTAGTAAAGGTTTTAATGAGGCATATATATTCTCTCAAAGTGTATCAATGTGTTGCACTTTTTTCCTTAGCTTTAGTTTTGTCCCACTGAGTTTTCCTAGCAAGATTTTTAATGAGGCAATCGATAATATTATACTGCAAATCAAGATTGACGAGAACATTGTACTTTTTTTCCTGTACTAGATTTTTTCCCAAAGGTTTTTTCTGGTATAGGTTTTAACGAGGCATATTCTCTCAGCAAGCGTCATCCAAGGGGGAGTGTTGTAAATTGGATGACCCTTTAACCAAGCTTATGAATGTTCACATTGTCAAGCATGACTCTCACATTGAATTGTAACATCAAGCATGACTTCTACATTGAATGTAACTTGTACACTCTACATAACTTGTATTCAACTCCAATGTATAATCACTTATCCATGTATTGTCATGTAACTTGTCTATGTTGTATGACATGTGGTGTATGTATAACTTGTACACATTGTATAAGTACAATTATCATCATCACCAAATGACCTATATAAAGGGTGACAACTCCATTGTAATTCACACACCAAGTTGAATGAAAACTTCCTATTCCAACTATCTCATTTCTTCTCTTCTCCTTTGTAGTAGTAGTTCTTAGTAGAAGAAGTTCTTAGTCTTCTATTTTCTTTCTCTAGTTCTTAGCAAGTTCCAACTCAATTTACAACATATATGAATATATGTATAACAAGGTATTTTCTGAAAAAACTAAGTTAGAGTACCAGCACATGCAGTCACACTAAGATATATTGGCTCACATGAGCCGTCCACATACGCTTTAAAATGCGGACAAACACAGATCACGATGTATAACACGCGGGTCGTGATCAATTGGATAGCTCTTGTGAATCAATGTATTTTGTAACATTGTTATTATCATTTTAGTATTTTTCTTAAATTGAACAATTAGGTATAGTGGGTATTTTATAATAAAACTGACTTAAGTACCAAGGAAAGTCAAACTATATATACAAGTACTTCCTCCAGTCGAAGTTACAATTCATATTACCAAGAGTTCTCTTAAAAATTTACTATTCATTTTTTGCATTTTATCTATTTTTATTACCTTTGTACAACCCAAACATCTAGTATTTAGGAGTAAAATTCTTCCATTTTTAAATTTATTTTACGTCAAATAACATATACGTAAATTACTTAAAATTTGAGTGGCGCTACAAGCACCTTAATTTTTTCTAAGGATAAGTTAGTATTACATAATTTTAAGAGAGGGACCTCAACATTTCGGGTGCCTTAAATTGTTCCCTGAAAAGGCTATACTTTAATAATGTGCTTTAGTTAAAATGATTTATAACATTGACTAGAGGAAATTTTTATTTAAAGTTTAGGCTTTAAGGTTTAGTAGACTATGATGCTCTTTTTGTTGTCTCTATATTCCATATCCTGTAAAGCATTGAACACGTATAACACAAATAAAATATTATCGACTTCAACATGAGTCTAAATCACAATCTTCTCTCTAATGCATTAGTGTAAGGATAATCACTAGAACATTTTTAGCCGTTAATAGATGTTTTAAAACCCTTATTAAAAAAAGTGTTATTAAATGTCATGTAAAAATGTGTTATGTTTTAATTTTTAATACATGTATTATATAGAGGTTTTTTAAAACTCCTATCAACTATGTGTTATTTAATAACACCCCTGTAACGGCCCAAAAACTTGACTCGTGCCACTTGTCAGGTCAGAGTCGTTTGTGGGATCCACTAGTCGAAATGCGTATGTCCGAATCTCGAGTGGAGATGATAATTGGTGAAAAACGTATACGCGGAGAATTTAGGGAGCCAAAACACGAACGGGGACGCGCCTCGAGTCACGTGCCGACGTGGGACCGAGATAGTGATTTTGTGGGTTTAAATGTACATTGAATACGTCTCGTGATGCCTGTAGCGGGAGTATCAAGATTTTGAAATGAAGCGGGTTGGTGCCTCGAGATGCGCGTTGCACGGTTGTTGAGTTGCCTCGAGATTCATGTTGCACGATCTCGAAGACACTTTTGATTTGAAATCAAAAAGAAAAAAAAAGAAATGTATATATATATATATATATATAAAGAAAAAAATTGATTTGGATAAGAATCAGAGAAGAGAGAGAAAAAAAAAAACGAGACAGAGATGAGAAAAAATGGGGGAGAAGGAGAAGAAGAAGGAGACCACCGAGAAAGATGACGGAGAGCGCCGCGCGAGGAGGACGATGACGGCGGCTCCCGCGCGCAACGGCGAGGAGAAAGGCAACAATGCGGCACATCGGCTCCGGCGAGATCGGCGCGATCGCGGTGGTGGTCCACGCGGAGGCCGAGGAGGTGACGCAATGGCGAACCAGCAGCCGCAGCCCGAGGTGGCGATCGGATTGGACGGCGGTTCCGAGCCCGAGGTGGCGCGCGTGCAGAGCGACGACCGACAAGCAAGGCGGCAGTGCAAACAGGACGCGACCGGTGAGCAGCCGCGGATAGACGAGCGGGCAGCGGATGCAGCGGCGGCGTAGGGGCGCGGTGCGCAGCGACGCGACGACACGACAAAGGATCGGCAGCGATGTCGCGCGAGCGCGTGGTGGGACGGGCCAATCATGGCGCGCCGCGGTGGTGGTGGTCGACGCGCCGACGAAAGTAGCCGGCGCATGCGGTGGCGACGCCGACGATGGGGCAAAGGCACCGACAGCGCGGTGACGCATTGTCGACCGATCGAATGCGCGATTTCGACGAAATCGCGATGACGCGATGGAGGTGAGATTTATTTCACCAAATTGTGTTGTGATGTCTAAATGGACACCAGGGACTTAGGAGTCGGGTGTCGAGTGCGCAAATCGAGACGCGAGCGACGTTTTGAGGTTCGCGATTTCTCGAGGTAAGTAAACCAGCTAGGGACTTATACAATATTCGATTTCTCTCCATTTACTGATTTTTGTTCACCGCTTTGTGATGATAGCTATCTTTGAAATTGTTGTCGATTGAGTGGGTCCATTGGCAAGTGAGTTATGGTTACTGTTTATCTGCGATATGAGAGGGTTAGGGCTGGAAGGCAGGGGTCTCGTCTTAAGCCCGAGGTCTTTCATGGTCGTCCGTTGATATCTCCCAATTGAGTGTACGTTGGGGGCTCTTATCCGGGTCTATGGATGGTTCATAGTGATACGGGCTAGGGCTGGGAGGCAGGGGTCTCGTCCTAGATCCGGGTCTGTGAATGTCTCATAGTCGCAAGGGTTAGGGCTGGGAGGCTGGGGTCTCGTCCTAAACCCGAGTCTGCTGGGCTTGTACCGCGACTCAACGACCTTTGGTTGGGACTCTTTGATATTTGGCCTCACTCATCGATTGATTATTTACAGTCTTTTATATTCGTGCGTTCTTGATTCCTTTCGTTCTATTTGCTTGAATTTGACTGCTTTGGATATTGTGAAATGTTGTTTTGGATATTGTGAAATGTTGTGTATATGTCCTACTGGGTTTACTTACCTAGGCTCGTCATTCTTATGTTTGATTGAGTGCAGAGCCGCAGACGAATAGCAGAGGGAAGATTTCATAACTAGGTGAATTTTTGATATTTTGTATTTACTCTCCTCTGATGATATTTACTGGGTTCCACAATTAGGTTGCCTAACTCCCTGATCTTTTTGTTGAGTTATTTACTGTTTTAGTCACTTCCGCTAAATTTTTAAAATCTTGAATAACTCAACTGTAAAATGTCGAATGTACTGATAATGATGGATTTGAAGGCTGATTAAGTCTGCGTTGACCTTGCGAGACTGACTCGGGGGTCCACATGGGCTTAGGCCGGGCGGGGCCCAGTTTATGGGAAACTAGGGCCGTCACGGTTGGCATCAGAGCCTAGGTTTAGCGACCTAAATGGTTTAACGTAAAACAAATCAAAATATTGAGAACTTTGGTACAAAATAAACGGAAATTAGTTTATTCTATTGAAGTGAAGGATTTGAAAGTTTCTAAAGCTTTTATATCGGGGTATTGTCTAATTGACAAAATAATTACAAGAATTCTATTTGGATGGGTTATTTTGATGAACGACATGGTTCGTTGAAGTAAAGGGAAGTTATCGAACCCTCCATTATTTAGTTTACTTATGGAATAGGAATACATGGTATAATGGTTTGGTAATCAAATGAGAGGATACAATGAAATGTAAAGGAAATGTAAAAAGGTTTTCCGACTCTTCAAGTCTTCTAAATTTTGGATTAGCCTTGTAAAGAGTGGAATTAGCAGAATTGGCTTAAAAATTCTAAATTAAGTTCCTAAGAAGTCTCCGAATGAGACTTGAGATAAATTAAGTAGCTTAAGCTCAAATTGGGACTTGTTAAGGGTTTCATATTGAGATTTCCGATAAGCAAAGCCTATGATTTGTAGATTGAGTTGTAAGCTCTACTTGGGATTCATAGATGAGTTATAAGTTTTCCAAGTTAAATTAGAGTTTATAATCCTATTTGGAATCTAATATGTAATTTACGACCTCATGAAAGTTAAAAAAAAAAGAACATAGAAAAGAGGTGTGACGTGTATTTAGAGATTTTTTAATGATTTGTTGTAGTTGGTTAAAGAACTTGAACTCGACGGTTGTGAGTTTAAAGTTTGTATCAGAGATTAAATTTTAAAAATCTCATGGCTTAAGACATTGTGATACCAACGTCACAGTTGGTATCAAAGACGAAGTTGTAAATACTCGACTCTTGAAATTAAGACACATAAAACCAGCGGAAGTTAGGAATGGTTGAACTTAGAGTGGAACCCTATGATCCTGACTTAAGTCATCGTTGGGAAGTGAAGAGAATTACGATGTATCCGATATGGTATATTTGTTGTGTTATAATATATATATATATATATATATATATATGATATCGAGGATTTCGTGGCTATGAAAAATGCGACGACGTTTCGGAAAGATGATCGTGAGGCTGCGGGTTCGCGGTTTGCAAGTGCTGATGAGCTGCATATATCGCACGACCCGCAACGATATAACTGTGTTCACTCTTGTGTATCGCGTGAGACGCGATGAGAAAAAACTAAATATGTTTTTGGAGGTGTCTCGATATACGAAATTTGCGAGATTCGAGACATGCGGTGCCTCGAGATTCGTGTCGCACGAATCTCGAGGACACATTTACTTTGAAAGTCAAAAAGTGAACGTGTTCGAGTTAACGTGTTGAACTCATACTTACATGAGGAGATGCTGAGCGCGCCAACTGATACGAGAATTAGAGTGACGACTCAGGCGAGGCAGTCTCACGAGTTTTAGCTGCATCACCCGGAAAAAGTTTCACAGTGGTATGGAACGCGGAGCAGCAAAGATTCATGACGTCTTGGCCACACCAAATCATATGAGGTCGAGCACCTTATCAGTTTCGTTGTTCGGCGATGCCGATGTCCGGTTGCGCACTACGGTGGCGTCGATGCGAACGCTCAAGGATTTAGGCTGAGTTCAAGGATGGGGAAGTACATTCCTCGTACGGTTCGTAACTTGAAGAGGACTGATTATTAAACCATTCGACAGAGGACCGAATAGTCAGTTATGCACGGTCTAATGGACATGATTGGTTAGTGACGACGGTTCGAGTACATTATGGGAGGCCTATGAGAAGGCTATGGCTAGTAAGAGCGTGGGAGCACGCATCGGAGTACTGGTCGCGTTAGACGGTCGTGACAAATAGATCAACCTCAAAATGTATTGCGTTTTCACCATATGCGGCGTATATGGCGCCAGTGCTAGATGGTTCAGCGCATAGTTACGCTAGTGTAGTACATCGGCTAGCACCGTCAGATCCTTAGCATAAGTACCATAAGAGGGTTGATGGCAGAGGTAGTGGCCAAAGACAGGGTCAGAGATCCAGTCAAATGCACTGACAGGGACAGCGATCTAGTCATGCAAAGGGACAAGGACATGGACATGGTCCATTTGGATCGAGATTTCAACGTACCAGTATGGGCGTGTAGACAACCAGGAACAGATTTGTGCTATTGCCACGTCAGGTCCGACTACTATCCATCGTAACATGATAGAGGGTACGAGTTGGGTTGAAACTCACTCGATAAGTGAGACTGATTTACATTTCTCGCGGGCATAAAGCGGATATACGTATGTTAATGACAGGGGATCATGAAATGAAAATGTTCATTTGTATTCATTTGTATTCCACTATATGTTGCGAGGATGTTGCCCTGACATATATGGATGGGAGGAGACCAATGGTGTGTTTTTTTTGCTTGGAGGTCGGGGAGGAGCCCAGCTCGTCACGGAGGAGACAAGCTTGTCGCGGAGGAGCCTAGCCCTACAGAGTAAGATGGGGGTATGGCCTTGGGCTAGTATGGCCTTGGGCAGGTATGGCCTTGGGTCTTCATTCATAAAACACCATTTGTCACGTGAGACTTGCTTCAATTTCGAGGACGAAATTCTAATTCGTTGGGAAGACTGTAACGGCTCGAAAATTTGACTTGTGCCACATGTCAGGTCAGGGTTGTTTGTGGGATCCACTGCAGGCGCGCAGCGCGGCAGGGATGGCAGCGGTGCAGCAGCAGCATGATTGGCGGCGCAACGCAGCGACGGTGCGGCAAAGGGGTCGGATCGGCGGCGATGGCGAGCGGCGCGGCGATGCGACGCAACGCGGTGGGACGCGCAACAACGGCGATCGGCGATTGTCGCGGTGGTGGTCGGCATTTGCCGGCGCGAAGAAGCAGCAGGCGCGCCGCCGGCGGGGCAACGACACCTACAGCTCAGTGGCGCGTTGTCGACCCGTGCGCGATTTCGACGAAATCGCGACGACGCGATGGATGTGAAATTTATTTCACCAAATTATGTTGTGATGTGAATGAATTGAACAAATTAGGCCTAAAATGTATAAATGGACACCAGAGACTTAGGAGTCGGGTGTCGGGTGCGCAAATCGAGACGCGAGCGACGTTTTGAGGTTCACGATTTCTCGAGGTAAGTAAACCAGTTAGGGACTTATACAATATTTCATTTATCTCCATTTACTGATTGTTGTTCACTGCTTTGTGATGATAACTATCTTTGGAATTGTTGTCGATTGAGCGGGTTCATTGGCAAGTGAGTTATGGTTACTGTTTATCTTCGATATGAGAGGGTTAGGGCTGGAAGGCAGGGTTCTAGTCATAAATCCGAGGTCTTTCATTGTCGTCCGTTGATATGTCCCAATTGAGTGTACGTTGGGGGCTCTTATCCGGGTCCATGGATGGTTCATAGTCGTACGGGCTAGGGCTGGGAGGCAGGGGTCTCATCCTAGATCCGTGTCTGTGAATGTCTCATGGTTGCAAGGGTTAGGGCTGGGAGGCTAGGGTCTCGTCCTAAACCCGAGTCTGCTGGGCTTGTACCGCGACTTAACGACCTTTGATTGGGACTCCTTGTTATTTGGCTTCACTCATCGATTGATTATTTACAGTCTTTTATATTCATGCGTTTTTTATTCCTTTCGTTCTATTTGCTTGAATTCGACTGCTTTGGATATTGTGAAATGTTGCTTTGGATATTGTGAAATGTTGTGTATATGTCTTACCGAACTTACTTACCTGGGCTCGTCATTCTTATGTTTGACTGAGTCCAGAGCCGCAGACGAGTAGCAGATGGAAGACTTCATAGCTAGGTGAATTTTTGATATTTTGTATTTACTCTAATCTGATGATATTTACTGGGTTCCACAATTAGATTGCCTAACTCCCTGATCTTTTTGTTGAGTTATTTACTGTCTTAGTCGCTTCCGCTAAATTTTTAAAATATTGAATAACTCAACTGTAAAATATTGAATATAATGATAATAATGAATTTGAAGGCTAACTAAGTCTGCGTTGACCTTGCGATACTGACTTGGGGGTTCACGTAAACTTAGGCTAGACGAAGCCCAGTTTATGAAAAACTAGGGCATTCACAAACCCTTTTAATAAGGGATTAAAAATCTCTATTAAATATTAAAATTATTCTAATGAATGTTAAAGTGACTTGATAATTAATGTCCTTTTAATATACATACATCAATTCCTGCGCATGCAATTATTGGTGCAAAAATCTATGGACATTCATTAAAGTGCACGTGCATAGAACTTTAACTTAGAGCAAAGGGTTGACAATTAGCTAGACACAGCTCTTTGTCATATGCCTTTAAATAGGTGTATCTGCAGTGCAGGTCATCCAGACAGATCTGTTGCCAGTTTTTTTATTTGTGAACGGATACGATTGAATTATGTTCAATCGAATTAATTATGTAGTCAAAAAATAGTAATTTATTGTACAGTTGTTAGGATTCTTTTGTATACATGCTTTATAAATTTTTTGTCAACTCAACGCGTATTTTAGTTAGAAAAATACTTCTTTGACTTGCCAGGTACTTGTTTCTTTTTCTTTTTTTCTTTTACTTGCACCGAAGTAATCAACAACGTAATCGAATCTTACTTTGTAGTAAGTGATGCATCATTTATCTCATAAAAAATGCACGACACTTATAAATACCCTCCAAAAAAAGAAAGAAAGAGTATGTCACTTTTTTTATTCATGTTTTGCGAAAAAAAAACTATTTTTCCTTTTTAAAAGGATACATTTGTGGTAGTTTCAAATACAATTTAAAAATCCTTTCAATTTTCTATAAGGGGGGTGGAATCCTTAGTGACTGTAGAAAATGTCGTAGATATATATCGCCCATAATTTTATTATACTTCTTTCTTTCTTTTTGACAAAACGCTATATATATTATGTGTGTGTGTATGTTGTAAACTAAGTTGTAAGCCAACTAAAACCTGTAAAACTAAAGTATGAGAAGCATGAACTAAAGACTACAAGAGCAATAGTGGAGAAGATGAGACAAGAGAGGAGTTGAGAATGTACAGATCTCATTCAACTATTGATATGTTTTTACAATGAGGTTGACACCCTTTATATAAGTCAGTTAGTGATGATGATAAACATACATAGGCAATGTCAACAAGTAACACATACATCACATGTCATATAACACATTACAAGTAATTTGACAATGCATGGAAAAGTTGGTGTATGTTGGAGAGGAGTACATTTAAGTTACATGAAGTGTTAGAGCCACGCTTAATATAACAATTTAATGTGAAAGCAATGCTCGACAATGCAAACATCTACATGCACAATTGTTCATCCATTTCACAACACTCTAACTTAGATGACACTTGTTGAAAGAACTCGTTAAAACCTCTAGTAGAAAACCCATGTATGAAAAAATCTAGTATATGAAATTGGGCACAATGTTTTCGTCAATCTTGCTTTGTAATATAATATTGATTTTAGCCTCATTAAAAACCTTGCTAGAAAAACGCAGTGGGACAAAACTATAGCTAAGGAAAAGAGTGCAACTCATTGATACACTTTGTGAGAATACGTATTCATCATTAAAACTTCTACTAGAAAAACCCCGTGAGAAAATAATAGTATAGAAAAAAGAGTATATTGCTCTCATAAAATTTTTATGTGCAGTATAATATTTTTATAGTAGCCTCATTAAAAACCTTTCTAGGAAAATCCAGTTGGAAAAACAATAGCTAAGGGAAAAATAGTGTAATATATTAATCGATACAACTCCTTTTTATTATCCCCTTCATGTTGGCATGCGCGAAACACCTTATTATTTTTCAACAAATCTTGGCAAAACCCAAATTTAATTTTTGAGTAAAATAAATAAATTGATGGACAATTACTATTTTACTTGAAAATAATACTTAATTTTCAAATCAAGGCTAAATATTATTTTTCCAAGATCTTCAATCTTGAACTCCTTTTCAGGATTCCAATAATATAACGATCTTTGTTGTGATTTCTCAAAATATTTAAATAATCAACATATGATGATATTATAATAAAGACATAAATCTAAAGGATACATTGAATCATTACCAAAGAATTCTTATATCATGAGTATTTTATTTATTTTTACTCCTACCTTATTTTTTAAGCATTTGTATCCTTTGAACCAATTTGTCTTTTACGTCTTTAGTGTTTTGTTGGTTCTTCTGCATTTAGTTGCACATGGGCATCATTTCATCTTGAACTTTTAATGTTAGAATATACGATTTTACCACTCTTTTATATATAGTACTTGCATCATGTAATTGATTCATAACTTGTGGCTAATGAATGATCATTTGAACTTCAAGTTTATATTAATTTATACATCAATTATAATACAACAAATTTGATGCAATTTGATGCGTTTCAATGAATTTCATGTCATTCATTTTGAATTGGCTTATATCTCTCCCTTATGATGGAAAAATTGCTTCATTAAAGTGACAATTAGCAAAAATTGCTTAAATAAATTCCATGTTAGGGATCCAGAGCATCTTATAATATGATTAATGGAGACTAATTAAATCAATATAAGTCTCCTATTGATATACCTTGAGATAATCACTAGCTGATAAAAATGTGGTTTCATAAAAGATGTCCATGCGAATTTACAATATATTCCCATTGTTGATGATTATGGATGATCAAAAAGATCATTCCATATTATGAATGTCATTAGATGCTTTAATTTATGACGACGTTCATTTTAATGTGCTTGATATATATTCCAAAAGTTAAAGCAGAGAATTTTATTCTCAGATTAAATCATAATCATATAGAGAAATTTCATGTTATTCTAAGTAAACTTCTTATGAACAAGGCATTAACATTATAATTATTGTACAAGATATTACATGAATGTTAATCTCTGCAAAGTTCATATTCGAGAAATATTCTTTTTTATATTATAATGTACATGCATGTAGCATAATACACAAAACATAAATTCATTGCCTATATTTAGCTCATAATTTGAACACATCTTGATGTGCCAATTTTATCAAGCCATTTTCAATGATAAAATTCATGATTTTGGCTTTGATTTTGAAGACATGGTAAAATGTCACAAAAATATTCGGGTAGATATATGACAATATTTAGGCAAAATAGCTTTTCGTATGTAATGAAAAATGTCACAATCATAAGCACTCATTGTCAATAATTATTTCTCTTTCTAGTGGTGCGCCACTTTTATTCCAACTTTTGGCGGAATTGTCAATACGACCTTTACAAGATATTTTCACCCTTTCCACGTCCATAAATTTATTATTTCGACCATGATCATAATACGCCATATACGCTTCTTAATTTGAACTTGAATCAATTGGACGAGAGAGATATTATATTTATAGTATCTCATTATTTTAGTCAGCAACAATGAGACAAGAAATCAATCCTTAATATCTATTGGATTGACATGCACACTCGATGTTTGTTGCAATGATAAATCAAAGTGGACCATGTGACCTTTTTACTATTGTCTCATCAGTCAAGTTTTCACATCGCCCAACATAGAGATAATTAAAATTGTGGAATTATAAGTAATATTTGACTGATTAAATTTTTTAGTTTGAGACCTAGCCGCTCATTTAGAGCTCTTGGAGCATTACCATTTTTGGTATTTATATGTATAACTCCATTAGATGAAAAGATATATCAAGTGAAATATTCATTTTTCAAATCTCTAAAGAGATATTGGCGAATGATTATGTATGACACACAGTCTTACATAGATGCTTTATTCATAAATTGTAGTATCTAATCGTCGTGACAGTAATATAATAAGGTAACAAATTCAACTATGGTTGAATAATATTTGAAAAACAAATGTAATATAAAATAGTTCTCTTTTATATGTAAAAAAGAAAAGAACATATGATTAAATATATATTCACAACTTGATTCATTAATAAACAAAATTTACTATTCGTATGAGTTGATGGGACAACCTCTAGGTTGGGTAGCGAGACAAAGTCTACTTAATATCATGTCTCCTCGAACAAGATAACCCGTCTTCCTTCTGCGTTGCTGGGACTATCAACCCCAATTCATAGTACTATTTGCATTATAAAATCAAGAATAGACCACAACTAATCGTATATAGTATAAATACAAAAAACTATTTTATGTCACTTTGAATTTTGATTTTTGATGTAGAAGACGCAACTACGGAGTATACTTTCGCAGTCGGTAACGTTACAAGGCATAGTGTATGAATAAAGTACATATACATAAATAATGCAGATAACAAAACATTAATTAGCCATGATAACATGGAAATAAATCTAACTTATTTAAATTAACAAAAATTATACCTTCTAGCTTTGTCACCTTGAAAAGCTTCTTGATCTTCAATACATCTTATTGTAGAGCAATTTCGTGTAGGTAATGTGTTGAAACTAAGTTGTAAGCCAACTAGAACTTTTAGAACTAAAGTATGAGAAGCATGAATTAAAGACTATAGGAACAAGTGGAGAAGTGGAGACAAGAGAGAAGAGAATGTAAAGATTTCATTCAACTATTGGTATGTTTCTACAATGAGGTTGACACCTTTTTATAGGCCCTTTGGCGATGATGATAAATGTACTTAGACAATGTTTACAAGTAACACGTACATCGCATGTTATACAACACATTACAAGTAATTTGACAATACATGGAAGAGTTTGTGTACATTGGAAAGGAGTACAAAATACATGAAGTGTGAGAGCCATGCTTGACAATGTGATCATCTACAAGCATAAGTGTCCATCCATTTCATAACAATATATATATGTATATATATTGCAAGGAACTATACTCTTAATTAATTGTCTATGAATTATTTATTATTGCTAAAGCATCTTTAGTGAGATGGACGAGACATCACTTATCAAAATGCAAGGTTTAAAGAGGTTGTAGGTTTGACTCTATTGAAGTCCAAAAAAAAAGTATTCTTTATACATTATTTATAATACTGTGACGGCCCCAACTACAAATAAGGGCACCGCCTGGCCTAATCCCTAATTAAGCCATAATCTCCCCTATAGGACCTAACCAAGAATATACAAGACACTAGGCAAACAACACAACAAATATAACATTTACCTCGGCTACCGTGCCTCGGTAATGACACGTATCGCACTTCGGGTCCCACGTCACGGGTCATTTTGTGTCCTAATTAACGAATTATACGTGAATTAATTATTGGGTCGTGACAAATACACAGCTTTGCGACATACAAGCTTGGAGACAGAGGACTTCAATACTAATGTATATGACATACCTATTGAATTTGTGAAGCTTATTCATGGGAGAGCATTGAAACAAAGGTATACGATTAATTAAAACATGAAATTTTAAGATACAACAATAATGAAAAAGAGTTAGCAGATACTTTTTTTTCAAGTAAAAAGTAGCAAGTACTTTTCATGTCGATTTAATGTGTTAATATTGAAATCATTATCACTATTATAGTGGGTGTTACTTAGAAGACAAATTGGTCACATTGGATGATGCTGAAAAAGCAATGTTGGATCTATACTGCGAAAGGGCTCAAATAAAAAATGGTGATAGAATTTTGGACCTCGGTTGTGGATATGGAGCTGTTACCATTCATATTGCTCACAAGTATCCTCAATGTTATGTTACTGGAATTACAGATACAATGTCGCATTGTAAGTTCATTGAAGAGCAATACAGGTAATAATGCTAAAGACACACACATACAGATATATATATATATATAGTTAAAATACAAAGTGTTTTTCTTTTTGGATCTAATAAAATAAAGTCTAGTTTTTATCAAAAAATACATTTTTTGGTTGATATACAAGTTAATTCATAGTTTAATTATGAATTTTTCATGCATGATGAAATGAACTCTTTTCTTTCTTTTTTTTCTTAATTTTATTAGGAACCGAGATTTGAACAATGTGGAGGTCAATTGGGGGACATTACAAAAATTGAGTTGAACCAAAAGTTTGACCGTGTAATGGTTATTGGAGTCTTTGAGGTAACAATATACTACTAGACATATGTATGCAAGTTATCTATGTTTTAATTAAAGATTAACTGCTAAGTACTTGATTAACTGATCTTTCTTTCTTTCTTTTTTATTTCTAATTGATCTTTCTTTTCATTTGCATATTGATAGCATATCAAGAACTACGACCTACTCATGAATAAAATATCAAAATGGTTGAAGGAAGACTGTCAACTTTTCGTAGAAAACGTGTGCTACAAGAACTTTCCATACCAAATAAAGGCAAGTAAAAACATGTGTATTGTTTATTATTTTATTTTTTTGAACAAAAATGTTGTTGTGCCCCATGATTATGAGCACACAAGTGCGACAATCATCTGCACAACAACTCTTAATTCACTTGAAACGCATGCATCTCGAGGCACGAAAGGCTTGTTGTGCAAGTGACACCATTCTCCAAAAAAGAATTACGCGTGATCCAATGTGTATTGAAATTTGTGTTCCCCTACACCAATGAATTCTAATTGATGCAGTCTTTAAAAGAAGATGACTGCATTGACTGTAACCATATCATCTGCTGACCTGCTATTGTATTTTCAGGTAACAATAATTCTACTTGGACTCATTAGTCCGGACTCATAGGGATATTGTTAAAATTTTTGTAAATATTTAATGGATATAATAGTAATTTTACAAGTGATTATGATTGTTTCATTAATTTTTATACATATCTCTAGTAGTACATTGTTACCTCAAAGACTTCAATAACCATTACACGGTCAAACTCTTGGTTCAACTCAATTTTTGTAATGTAACCCTGTATAACCTCCACATTGTTTAAATTTTGGTTCCTAATGAAATTAAGAAAAAAAAAAGAGTTTACTTCATGCATGAAAAATTTATAATTAAACTATGAATTAACTTTTACGTTAAATATCAACAAAAAAAACACTTGTATTTTAACTATATATGTGTTTTTAGCATTATTAGCTACATTGCTCTTCTATGAATTTACAATGCGACGTTGTATTTGTAATTCCGGTAACATGATATTGAGGATACTTGCGAACAATATAAATGACAAGAGCTCCATATCCACATCGATGTCCAAAATTTGATTACCATTTTTTATTTGAGCCCTCTCGCAATATAGATCCAACATTGCTTTTTCAGCATCATCCAATGATATTGATTTATCATTATAGTAACCCCCACTATAATAATGGTAATGATTTTAGTATTAACGCATTAAATCGACATGAAAAGTACTTGCCACTCTTTACTTCAAGAAAAAGTACTTGCTACTCCTTTTCATTATTGTTGTATCTTAAATCCCATGTTTTTATTGATTAACCTAAAAAGATCCCATGTTTTGATTAGTTGTATACCTCTGTTTCAATGCTCTCCCATGAATAAGCTTCACAAATTCAATAGGCAAGTCATATACATCAGTATTGAAGTCCTTCGTCTCCAACACTACAAAAAAACAGCAAATCAGAAACGGAATTTTCCGTTTCGATTTATAAAATTTCGTCTCGATTGGAATCGAAACGAACACAGAGACGAACGCGTTCGTCTCTCTCGAAACGTCGTCGCTGATACGATCAGAAACGGAAAACGGATTCCGTTTCTAATTAGAGACGGAATAGAGACGGAAAATATCCGTTTCTGATTAGAGACGGATTTAGAGACGGAAATTAGAAACGGAACAGAGACGGAACAGAAATGGAATTTATTTCGAAATGGTACATTTGTAATTGCATTCGTCTTTGATTCCGTTCTTGATTAGAAACGAATCGAGACGGAATTAATAAATTTATGAATTCGTCTCGATTCCGTTTCTAATCAACAACGGAATCGAGACGGAATCGAGACGGAATGCAAATAGTCGAGTCTCGATTCCGTCTCTAATTAGAAACGGAATCGAGACGGATTATTCGTTTCGATTCCGTCTCGATTCCGTTGCTAATTAGCGACGGAATCAGAGACGGAATTCTTATTTCCGTCTCTGATCCGTTTGTGATTGATAGAAATATTTCTGGAAAATTAGAGACGGAATAGCAACGGAAAATTTGAATTCCGTTGCTAATCCGTCTCTAATTTTCTGTTTTGTTTAAATATGGCACGATACATAATCCAATTGATTCTCCAACCTAAAAAATCAAAATACAACCCGATATGACATACTCCATCGCCTGCACCCCCTCCAACAACTCCTTGGGGGTGCTAACATCCCACAAAGAAGCCAAATTGCGCATCCATACATCGACAATATATATCAACAAAAATTCAAAAGAGAAAGAAAAAATGTGAAACTCAAAATTAGCCAAAAAATTTATATATCCACGGAAAATTGTCATGTATTACAAAAGCTCCAAAATTTGGAAGTATACACAAAAACCACCAATCCTATCGTTCAACAAGCAAAAAAAAAGAACACTCACAAAAGGTCCAAAATTTGGAAGTATACACAAAAAGGACTTCATCTAATAACTAAAACGCAGCTTTGAAGCATTTCTGAATCTCCATCTGAGGGCAACAACCAGTGAGTATGCACTGAAAGAAGTAGGCAAAGGAGAGATTATTGAACTAAGGATGTACATTGGAAGCGAATGAGAAAAATGGTGGATTTGAAGAAACATAGAAATTACTAATAATCATACATAACAAGTCGGCTCCGAACCGATTTATAATTTCTTTACGATTGAGTTTGCTTTGGTCTTTTGTCAATTATGCACATATGTAGGTAGAGAGGAGTACTAGAGGTAATAAGGAACATGAAAGAGGATAATGGTGAAGTGCAAGAATGCTAAAAGGAAAAAACTAAAAGTTCAAAGCACAAACTTCCATCAATGCAACATTCACATGCATCAAATTTGATCCCGAACTCAAATTTCATCCCATCTAAAAATGCTATGTGCTCCAAAACAAACCAGCCATGTGTTCCTACTTAAAAAAAAAAAAAAACGGTGACATTCAAGAAATGCAGTGAAGAAAAGAAATAAACCATACAATGAGGAATAAGATAGCTTCCAAAAAATACATGAACATCAAGCAAATGCGGTCAAGGACTGAAGTTTTGTTGTTGTTGTGAGTTTGGGGGTCAATGTTGCTATTTTCCTACGCATAGGAGATGGCGAACAATGTATCTATAAGATGCACCTATCATGTAAGTTGAGTTGGATTATTTATCAAGCTTTGAAAGGCTTGCATTTCAACATGCATATGATAAGTAATGGTGAAGTGCAAGAATGGTAAAAGGGAAAAACTAAAAGGATGGCACAAACCTATCATGTAAGTATGATTGTAGAACTCATCCTCTCACCCCATCTAAAACTGTTGTGTGCTCCAAAGGTGACCAGCCATGTGTTCCTACTCAAAAAAAAAAAAAAAAAAAAACCAGCTGGGATTCAAGAAAAGCAGTGAAGAAACGAGAAAAACCATACAATGTTGAATAAGAATGCTTCAAAAAAAAAACATGAACATCAAGCAAATGCAGTGGACTGAAGTTTGGTGTCAATGTTGCTATTTTCCTACGCATAGGAGATGGCGAACAATGTTTCTATAAGATGGACCTATCATGTAAGTTGAGTTGGATTATTTATCAAGCTTTGAAAGGCTTGGAAGTCAACATGCATATGATAAGTAATGGTGAAGTGCAAGAATGCTAAGAATTTAAAACGTAGTGTGAATAGAACAAGCAATGGTTAACTCATACAGTCCTCAAACATAGACCATTTCCACAATGAGCAAATCTCTCTCCTTTTTGTGTTCAAATACCATGTTATTCATCTCTTTCCAAATCAACCATATAGATCTATAACTTAAAAACAATCTACTTGTCCCAATCCATTTGGAAACATATAATTTTGCATTTAGAAAAAGCTTCCATACATAAAGGAGCTAATAACAATGACCTCCTATTGTGTAACGACACTTGATTTTGGATATCATGGTTCTACCTAGAGAATTAACATATTGGCACTTCTATCGGTCTTGTGGTTAATGCTAGTGTTATTAGCCCCTCCATTTTTGTTAAACTGTGAGAATATTGCTATTTATCTTATAAACAGAATGAAAAAAAGTAGTAAGAACATACCGGGAATAACGTGACGTAATAATCTTGAGATGTTAGCATACCGTTCCATGCAAAAAGACAACCATTTCCAAGAAGCCAACATAGCACCATTGCAGCATTCTTTCCCTTCAAAGATAGACTTGACTAAAAATGCAAATTGAAATAAACACAATAAGCATAAGAGTGTTTTTGGAATGAAAAGATTCAGACAAAATGGGAAAAAAAAAACCACCTCATGGGGCACATTACGATAAATATAAGCTACGCACCTCAAGCTTAACAAAATCTCCGTTTTCATCAGGGCTTCACATCAATGCCTCACTTAGCTCTTGCATCAAAAAATGAAAACCCTGTTGAAGATAATTAAGAAACCTTCACCTCAGTTCTATACAAAACAAGGAAGATGACAATGTTTCCTAGAACTCAAAATCAGCTATACCTGTGAGGATGGTTATTAAAGATGCTATGTAAGCTATGGAATAAACACCTGCCATGGACATAGGTAAATGTTAAAACAAAATTTAATGTTCAACTGGCATTCCAGTTGCAAATCCCAATACACACGATAAATAGATAAGGCATTCACTATGATTGAATATGAGGCCCAAATTCATAAATTCAAGATCTAAATCATATAGGAATTGGGCTTCCATTAGATGATTGAATGAAAGCTCACAGATCTCGCCATGGAAGCTAAATGAAAAATATACATCAGTTGTACTCCCAATTTAGAGAAACCAATTTGATCAAAATTCAAACAAAAGTTGAAAAAAGCAACCAACAGATTGTGAGTACTTCTTTTGCTCTTGTACTACATGAAGAGACTAAACAAAATCTAATGGATGATGGATAGATTCCTCACCTCAATCACTTTGGTTTTGCCAGATGAGAATAGATTCAAAACGAATCGCATTACCTACGATATGAAAGCAAAATCCAATAAGCTAATTATATCCAAATCCTTCACATGTTCTAACTATAATAAACTAATATGTCTAGAACAAACTAACCCACCAGCAATATCTAAATCAAGTAACTTAAAAAGTCTACACGACAAACTATTGAAAGGAAGTGATTCAGTCGCTAAAATAGAATAGCCAAGAGAAGATTCACCTCGATAAGCACCTAAGCCACTGCCGCCTTAAGGTTACCTTAACGCCCACCAAGCTCACTTTTTCCGTGCTTGGAGAAGAAGTTCTTGAACTCGTCTACTCGTTTAACATGCGAATGAAACAACCAGATTACAAGACCACACGCAGGAACCCAACATGCTTTTCATCAAGTGCCGATACAGATAGCTTGGCTGTGCTTGCGATACATTGCTCCAGAGATGCATGCTTCAGCTTGAAGTCTTCTATGGTACAACTCTTCTCCTCCATAGCTTGAAGAAGTCTCACCTTTTCGTGATCAAAGTTCTTCTCTGCGACAATTTGCATCAAAATTAATGATTCTACCTCCCTCGTCAGAAATTCTTCCTCCAACAAATCATTCTCTTGCAAAAGATGGTCTATCCTCTTCCCTTTCCCTTCCATCGTTTGCAAAGCAAGTTCTTCTTTTCTTCCTCAAATTTACTTTCCAACTCCTTCATAGCTCGAACAACTTCGTTTCGTCCTCATGAGTTCCTTATCCAAAACAACTATCTCGTTGCTTGAGATCATCACTATTTTATCTTTCTCTTCTACAATGTGAAGAAGGCCTTCCATTTCCTTCTTGAGATTTTGCTCGGCCTCGACTTGAGAGAGAAGGGACATCTCCATTTCTCTCGCGCATCTCCTGGTTTTCATCAAGACAAGACTTAAGACGTTCAAACAAATCCCAATTCAATTTCTTCTACTTCAAGGGTTTTCTCGGTGTAAGTCTGTGTTTGCTCTATCCAAATCATCGAAGCATTGTAGACACTTCTTCATTCTCAAGCTTTAACCGCATAATTGTAGAACGGTAACCTTCCAATTCCATCTCAGCTTTTTCTATTTCGCCGGTCTTTGTAATTAAGCTCTAATCTGCACTTGGTTCAAGTCTCCGGTAAGTTCTTCCATTTGCAAATCCCATTCAACTTCTCAAGCTCTCGATTTGCAGAACATTCTTTGTGTATTTGCTCCGGACTTCGGAGCTTGTTACGCGACTTTTTCGAGTGAAGAAGCGAGATAAGAATTCCTGGATCTGAGATTCCTGGAATTCTTTAAGTGATTTCAGCAAGTCCTGATTCTCTTGCTCGAGGTGCCTTCTTCCGAATTCTGTTTCTTTGAAGTGCCTTTTAACTGATCTTTAAGTGATTTCAGCAAGTGTAGCAACCACAATTGCATGGAATACTAGACACACATATTGAAGGTCACACCGATGCTCTAATTTAACAAGATATTCAAAGCTTGATCAAACATAGATCTAGCTAAGAATGCAATTTCACCAAAGAGCAAGAATCTCCGGATGTCATAGGCCATAAAAAAATCTACACATCGACCAATGAAAAATTCTAATGCAAGAATGGACAAAACCAAAATAGAGGAGTAACTCTTACAACTACAAACCTGTAAACACCGCTGCTCCACTAGGATGAATCGACTGGGAAAATGCAACTTGCGCACTCCTATCACGGCCAAAAAGAGCATCTGGTTTTTGAAGCCGCTGAAATGCAGACATTGCATCGGAATGGGTGCTGATTTCCTCAGGTAAATAAATCTCCTCAATCTGTTCAACCCCAAGGTTCTTCAATCTCTCAAGTACCTTATAACCAGGAAAGCTAAAAACAAAACAAAGATCGATCGTGAAGACAATCAAGTGATAGGTGCATTGCTGCAAAGAACAACATAGGAAACAATATGAACTACTGAATCTGTAACCTTTTGTCCTACTTAAAACCCCATGTAGGAAATTAAATCGAAACTAGAAAACATCTTTGTTGTTTACTTGCTCTCTTGTCCATGTCTTGCAAATGTTGCCCATGTATAGAGTATCAGTTTCCTGACTGAGGGATATACCAACACGTTTTCCCTTTACCTGAACCACAGCGAAACATAAAGATTATTAAGGTAGTAGCACCATACAGGCACAGTAAACATTTCAATATGGCATATCTTGAAAAGATAACACATCAGTAGGTATATTTTCTGTATAACCTCTGCTCCATCCTTCAAATCAGCAAGGACCTTCCTTGCTTGCTCAGGAGTAGCATACCGGATAAATGCAAATCCCTTGCAACTCCCTGAGAGAGGAAAAAGGGGCAGGGGAAGAAAATATAGATATGTACATGATAAGAGGAGTAAAGAACCAAGACATAAGAGCAATCTTCTATTTAATAATGTTCACACCTAGTCAGTAGTGAATCTATTGACACCTTTTAACATGTTAGGTCATTTATAGTCTATTCAAGAAACCCTTTCTTATTAGTTTTACTTATATAAAAGCTTCTCAAGTTGGAAAAGTAGAGACATACTCGAGGGATATACAATTTAGCTAATTTGACACGACAAATTAGCATAATTACAACATCAAAGTTGGGTTGGCTGCATGGATCAAACTCGACAACAACGAAATAGCTTGATTCATTGTGCATGATAGTGTTCTTTCAAAATCCTTCAAAATCTTTTTCTACTCAATGCATCCAAGCTATCTTAGGACTAATCGTATACCATCAAATTTCTTCAAATAATGCAACTAGTTTAAACTTATCTTCTGGAGGTTTGACCATGAAAAGACACTGCCTTCTCTAAGTAATGCACTTGGAACTCTAAGAAACCATGTATTGATTAGATAAAGAGAACAATCAGTGCCATCAATCATCACCTTCTTTTGCTCCAGTCTCTTCACCCACATGATTATCTATATCCGCCATCTTTTCCCTCAAATCATCTACGGTTTCTGACTATAATAAACTAATATGTCTATAACAAACTAAACCACCAGCAATATGTAAATCAAGTAACTTAAAAAGTCTACACGAAAAAATAGGGGAAAGCAAGTGATTCAGTCGCTAAAATAGAATAGCCAAGAGAAGATTCACCTCGATAAGCACCTAAGCCACTGCCGCCAAAGCCTCCATTACCCCCACCAAGCTCACTGCCTCCACTATACCCTCCGTACCCACCAAGCCTACCTCCGAGACCTGGAGTCCTATAAGGACCAAAATCACCACCACCAAAAAAAGAATGAGTTTAACATGCAAATGAAACAAATCGTCTACAACATGCTCATCGTCAAAAAAAATGAACCCAAACCCTCGAGAACGATAGGAAAAAGTAAAACCCGCCTATCCGAAAACTGCAAAAAACGAAATAAGGAACTTCATCATCAGTACCCTCCACTACATCAGGCTTCGACAAACCACCATCCACCGCATGTACATTCATTGTCCATTTATCCTTTGTATATCTTAGTTGCCTTGGACGCCCAGTTCATGCATAAGTTATCATGGATTTTATTTTTAATACATTATCCTCCCCAAAATAAATTTTTTAACCTAAGTTTAAGTAAAATATACTATAAGTACCGATTGTTTGCAGAATTAATCCATGGGAGAAGAAAACATGCCGGCTGTTGTGTGCAAATCTTATGCCGTTGCAGGTTCTCTCGAGTGCTATGATGAAGAAAGTGGTAGAATCGACGAGGGAGCAACATCTTCATGCCATAGCAAATGAATTTGGGAAATCGATAAAGGGTCGTTTTCCGGTCATCTGTGTTGAGAACATGTAGGCTATTCTTCTTCTAGGGACATGCCATAATAGAAGAAGAAGAGCCTACATGTGCTCAACACAGATGAACGAAAAACGAGCCTTTATCGACTTTCCAAATTCATTTGCTATTGCATGAAGATGTCGCTCCCTGTCGATTCTACCACTTTCTTCATCATAGCGCTCGAGAGAACCTGCAACGGCATAAGATTTGCACACAACAGCCAGCATGTTATCTTCTCCCATGGATTAATTATGCAAACATTCGGTACTTATAATATATTTTACTTAAAAACAAAAAAAAATTGGGGGAGCAAAAGGGAAAAATATTAAAATCCACGAAAAAATATGGAACATCGACCTACAAATGCACAAAAAGAAGTGTGAATCATAAAGTAATTAGAAGAATTTATAAAGTTGTCTACACTATAAAACGTTTAATCTAAGAATTTACACAAACAACAAGTGAAGTACCTATGTATCACCAACCTGCTCATCTCTCGAGAGCCACGCTTACGTCTCACGCCCAACATTATCCCCTTGTTGGGGTGGATCGACCGGATCTATTTGCGGCGGCGTTGCTTGGTCATGAGGTGGCGGTGGTGGTGGCGGTGGTGGTGGTTGTTCTTTGAGCTAGGCCTATTTCGTCCATGTCCATCCCAAGACGCCGATGCATGAACTCCATAACCTTTCGTAGTTGCTCCGCAACGACATTGAACTCGCCCGCGCACCACATCCGGCGTCTGCGACGTGCTAGCACCAGGAGCTCCGTATCTCCTCTTCTTTCTCCCTACGGACCCGAGTCCGTAGACACGTCCTTTGGAAGACTCACCCGCCACATTGAGGTACACCGCCTCATCATCCACCGATTGCTCCGGTGTAGCACGGGTCGCCTCCGACGTCGCTCGGAGCCTATCCCGCATATATGCCCAACAAACAAAATACATGATATGGGGTAAAGTATACTTAATAATATTTTACATATCATTTCTATACTTACATAGAACCGCTCGATCTAGTATCGATGAATGTCATCCTGTCGTGATTAACGGTGTGGAGATGCAAATACAAGTCATTCACAAATCGGTGGCGTCTCGGATGAATCACCAAGCTGCGTGCGGGACCAAGCATAGTGAACAAGTGTATAAATGTACAAAATATCCTAGATGTTACAAAAAGCTTACCAATCTTTCTTGGGTAGTCACAAAAGACACGGAACCACCACCGTGCTTCGAGGGTCCGGTCCGGGGCCTTCGACCTCGTGTTCCTATTCTCCGTCGCTTGCCTAGACCTAGCCCGGAAGTCCTCGCTCTCCCGATCGCAAGTATCTCCTCCATGCCTCATCTCGTAACATAAACCGGTCGCACACGATTCTTCTTCAACTTGCGCATCAACGCGGTGTACCTTGTGCTCGCAAGCTTTCGTCGTACGCCGCTCGCACGAGATCCTCGGGAAGCGCATCATCCCATCTAAAAAATACCTACAAATTGGCGATTGCTATTGTTACCTCGCATTGAGAAAATAGTATAAATCATAAGGCATATGGTAGTCTTGTTTACCTTCCACTGGCGCCAGTATTGGTCTTTATGATGAGGCGGTACCGACTTCCAACAATACCCTTCAGGAATCATCCATCGTTTAAAAACTTTTGTCATCCTCCGTGCACAAAAATGCGAAGGATGCAACTCCCTGTGTTTCATGAACATGCATATCACCTTAACTACTTCTTCAATATTTGACATCCATATTGAAAATGACATATAAAAGTCAAACACAAAGTTACGTATCATAGGCAATCAGCGTGATAGGGATCCCCTGCACGCGAGGGGGCTCCATCCCCTGTCCTCCGAGGTGGCCGCGGAGGGCCCGTCACCTCCACCCCTGCTCTTACGTCTTCTTGTCGGGATCTTTGCCGGTGATCTTTGTGGTGGGGGTGCGAGCCTCGTGGGTAAAGGAGTCATTGATGTCGGAGAAGGTGTGGGGAACTGTATATTAGGCATAGTCCTTGATGACGACGATGATGGTACAAGACGACCCGACGGTATGGAAGGGGAAGGTGACGCTGCGGCTGTATCGTGCTCGAGAGACCGAGAAGTCGGAATCGATAATGCAGGTATCGAACCACGACCTCCACCGCCACGACCTCTATGGACCCCTCGTGTGGCCTGACCACGAGGGCCAGTTGGTATTTTGCCGCCAGATGTCGGTGCCGCACCTATTCCGCCTGGACGATGGCCTCCTAATGGCAAACCTCGACATCCCCTATGACCACGTCCGGCCATGATACCTAACAATATTCACGAATAAAACATCAGAGAAGGAGGGCGTACAAAAAGTAAAAATTCAGTCTAAATTATTGGACTTAATAACACATGATCCATGCATATAAAAGTAACTACATTATTGGTCGTTGACATATCATATACATACTTTATTCGCTATCATCCGTTTCAAATTCACTCTCATGAGTAGAAGGTGAGGATTCTTCTTCTGATTCATCTCCACTATAAACTTCATCGCTTGGACCCGCTTCAACAATGAATCGAGTCCCAGTCGGAACATCCAGATTGTTGATATCGGCGACTGCATCATCGACTACACACGTGGTGGGCATCCCATCTTGGAAAGCAATCTCTGCCGAGCCCTGGTCATTATCGTCTTTGCTAGTTTCCTCGTCGAATTTTGGCTGACCGCAACAAACTGCTAGCCATTCTTGTCGATCGTTCCTCATAGAAGGGTACGAAAGGTAGTAGACTTGAGTGGCTTGCATTGCTAGTACAAATGGCTCGTAGTTGTTATATCGTCGACTTCGATGAACCTCTACCAATTGAAGTGTTGGGTGAGTCCTCACACCATGATTCGGTGTAGGGTCATACCATTCGCACTTAAACAAGACCACACGTTTGAGGCCGGTATACTCAATCTACACAACCTCTTGCAGTACTCCATAATAGTTATGGGAAACATCAGCGTAGTTTGAACCCTTCACCAAAACACCGCGCTGCTGCGTCGATCTATTAACGTCATATGTTGCGGAGTGGAACTTATACCCATTAACAAGGTAACCAGGGTAGACAGTACATGATCGACTAGGACCAACAGAAAGATCAACGAGCGTCTCGTCAACTATAGAATTCCGAGCCTATTCGTCAAAATTAGAGATGCAATATGACACATTAGTTATGGGAGAAACATTTGAATCTATAATGTACAAAAGTAATGACCTTACATATGTTTGAAACCAAATGGGGAAGTTGTGCTCTAGACTACTATCAACTTGCGACTTCCCCATTGCTTGAGTGATTTCATCGAAGAATATCCTAGAAGAAACGAACATGTAAGTCGGTTGTCTTACTAAAATATGAACAATGAATGTACTGCATTATTGAAAGAAAGTGATGGACATACTGAACGTAAGGAGCGATCTCTGGACAATTGAGCAGTATGTACGAATGAGCGGCATTATACTCTTGCTCGTTAAGTACCGCTCCTTCGACTTGCCCATGGGTCGACCCGGGATAAGTGAAAATTGAGAAATTGCCAACGAAGTTCGGTGTGGGCCCGAGACCGCCATCGTCGTTACGTGGCACTTTGTCATGCAACGTAAAGACGTGATCTTCAAAGTAGTAAGAACAAAAGGATGTGACCTCTTCGACCAAATAAGCATTACACATGGAGCCCTCAACCTTCGCTTTGTTTCGCACATTGTTCTTCAAATGTTTAAGGTACCTATATGAACGTTATAGGAAATGTTGATATAAAACCTATTGAATGGGAAAATAATATCAAGGGCTCGAGATAGTACCTCTCAAATGGATACATCCATCGAAATTGAACGGGACCGGCAGACGGGCCTCGTAAGCCAAGTGGATTGGTAGGTGTTCCATAGAGTCAAATAAGCTTGGAGGAAAATTTTTCCAACTTGCAAATGATTTTTGGTATTTCGAGACTCTAAGACCTCCATATCTTGAATCGACACATTTATGATTAGGGACCGGAAAAAAGGCTTAATTCGCTAATTGCAACCCAAACCGGGTTTGGGAGAAGTTCTCTCGAATGCAATTGGTATCAACCGTTGCATGAATATATGACAATCATGGCTCTTCATGCCGAACATTCGCAGTTTCTTTGGATCTACACATCGACCAAGATTCGATGTATAACCATCAGGAAAACGCAACTTTTCAACCCACTCGCACAATTTTTATCTTCTTGATGTATCAAGAGCATAGCACCCAAGGACGTAAGTATTTGTCGCCGAATCAATGTGTAGAGAAGGTCGGTGACAATATTCACGAATATCTTGCCTCGATTTTGCATTGTCCTTACTCTTGCCCGGTACACACATAATAGTGTTGAATATGTTGTCAAAAACATTTTTTTCGATGTGCATGACATCTAAGTTGTGGCGGATCAAGTTTGTCTTCCAATACGGCAAGTCCCAGTAATATGCTTTTCTTCCTCCATCCCGAATTCTTAGCTATCCGCCCATTCACGTATTCACCGCCGATTTGTCACCTTCATCAAGCCAAACGATTCAATTTCTCGCCAAAATTTCTTCACCAGACCGCAAAGCGGGCGGATCATCATTTATGACCATTTTGCCCTAATGAAATTTTTTTGTCTTTCCTTAATGGTGATGACTTCTCCAAGAAACGACGATGACAAATCGAACCACGATGTCTTACCACCATTTCGCAATTGAAATGCATTTGTATCCTCCATACAATATGGACAAGCGTACTTACCGTGTGTGCTCCAACCGGACAACATGCTATATGCGGGGAAATCACTAAATCCATAAAAGGGCAACTCGCATGAGAAAATTTGTCTTGGTGGAAACGTCGTATGTAACCACCCCATTGTTCCATAAATCTTGCAACTCTTTCACAAGCGGTGAAGGAACACGTCGATTTTCTCGCTTTGGGCTGGTCGGTCCGGGAACGATAACCGTTAAGAACATAAACTCGATTTCATGCACATCGACGGTGGAAGGTTGTAAGGAGTCAAAATCACGGGCCACGAAGAGTACGATTTCCGAAATCCCAAATACTTGAAAACCATCGTGCACAATCCTAAACGAACATTCCGAACCTCGGCGGCAAAGTCTTTATTGACGTCATTAAAATGTCTCCAAGCAATCGAATCGAACAGTGTTGCATAACATCTTCGGGCGATGAATGATCTCCATGCCATCGCATATGTTTTTGCGGTTGACTCGTGACGCATACAATCGTTGCAACCGAGGGCCCAAAGGGAAGTAGTACATTCTTTTGCAAGGGCGGTTTTTTGTGTTCCGACCACGACCTCGTCGATGTGCAACGTATCGTGATTTCCCACAAAATTTACATGACGTCAACTCGAGTCCACTCCCCAATAAATCATACATTGGTCCTCACAACAATCTATTTTCTCAACGAGTAGACCTAGACCTCGCATTAGTCTTTTAGTGGCATAAAAATTCTCAACCATTGAGTTGTCATTTGGCAAACAATCCTTCATGAGTTTAATGATTTCATTATACCCTCGTTCGATATATGATGTTCGAGACTTGATCGCAAGTAATCTTGCCATTGCGGACAACGTTGTCATGGTTTCGCAACCAGGCCACAATTGTTCCCTACTTGCATCAATCATGTCATATAGTTGGCGTGCTTTGGGGTTTGGTGATTCTTCCACGGCATTCCAATTGAAACTTGGACTGCCACGTTGTGTAGCATCTCGCGGTAAGGTGTCGGATTGTATCCTCCCACATCGGCATCATCAATATGGCTATCCATTTCGTGAAAATTTTGCGGGCCTTCATCTCCGTTCTCACCATGTTCGTACCAACCTGTGATATCCCGGACAAATCCATACCTACATATGTGGTACTCAACCGTTTCGACGTCCAGTACGGTACAAGTCGACATTTCTTAAAATTGCACGGACATCTAATCTTCCTTTCACTTTGGTATGTAGGACAATGTTGTTTTGCAAATGATATGAATTCTTTAACCTTCGCCGCGAATTCAATTCGAACGTAACCGTTGTCGAGCCGGTTGTACATCCGATCTCTGCTTGTAGACGACATTCCTAGTCGAACGTAACCCTTGTCGAGCCGGTTGTCTATTCAAGTAATGAAATAATAATGATTAAGATGATAAGAAATCTCGCTAATTGGAGAATATTGTAAATCGGAATAGCGATCTAGACCATCTAGAAGAAATTGATAGCTAAGTGAAAGAACGAGGTTCGCACATTAAACTCATGAATAGAGAATAAATTGACAAAGTTAGGAAGTCATTAATGAGTCATCACAATCTAAAGAGAAGGAATTGATTGAGTTATGTTGTTTATGTAAGAAGCTTGGGCATTATCAAAAGGATTGTTGTAAATGAAAGACATGATTCAAAAAGAAAGATAAGCCTACTACTTTTGTATGTTCGAATTAAATCTTCTTGAAGTTTCTTTAAACACTTGGTGGATTGACTCGGGTGCTACTATCCATATTTCTAAGATGCTGTAAGGATTTCTTATGATCCAAACCATAAAGGAAAACAAGAAGTTCATTCTCATGAAAAATCGGTTCAAATCTCCCATAAAAGCCATTGGAACCTTTCACCTATTTCTTGCTCTCGACTCTACTTTTGATTTATTTGAAACCTTTTATATAACCACCTTATCTGGAAACTTAATTTCTTTATTCAAATTTGATTCTGAAGGTTATTCCTTCCATTTTGATAGTAAAAGTTTCAATTTTTTTTAAGAAATCATCTTTTATTGGTTCTGGCATTCTTTGTGATGGCTTATACAAATTGTCTCGATGATCAAATTGGTAAATCCCTTCTCACTCTGCATCATAATGTTGGAACTAAACATGGTCGCATAAATGATATCTTTTCTTTTATGTAGCATAAACATCTGGGTCATATATCTAGAGAAAGATTAGAGAGATTGTTAAAGGATGACATACTTCCACATTTAGACTTAATTGATCTCAATGTGTGTTTAGATTGTATTAAGGAAAAACAAACTAAACATTTTAAAAAAGGTGCTACGCGAAGTAATGAGCTCTTTCAAATTATTTACACGAATGTTTATGGACCTTTTGATATTCCATCATTTACTGGTGATAAGTATTTTATCACCTTTGTCGATGATTTTTCACGTTATGGGTACGTCTACTTATTGCATGAAAAATCTCAAACGGTAAATGCTTTTAAGTATACATCACTGAGGTTGAAAGGTAATTAGACAAGTGAAAATTGTAAGATATAATAGAGGTGGTGAGTATTATGAAAGATATGATGGTTTACGACAATGTCCTAAACCGATTGCTAAACTCTTAAAAAAGCTTGGTATTTGAACTCAATACATAATGCTAGGAATCCCTCAACAAAATTGTGTAGATTAATAGCGTAATTGTACTCTGATGGAAATGGTTATGAGTATGTAAGTAATTCTACATTACCCAAGTCATTATGGATGGAAGCCTTAAAAATTACTGCATACTTATTGAATAGGGTTCCTAGTAAGTCAGTCCTAAAACTCCATTTGAGTTATGGACTCGTAGGAAACCTAACTTAAGACATCTTCATGTTTGGGGATGTCCAGTAGAGGCTAGAATGTATAATCCACAATAAAGTAAATTGGGTTTTTGAACGATCAACGAGTTCTTTATTGGTTACCTTACAAAATCTGAAGGCTATAGAATCTATCGTCCTAATCATAGTACAAAAATTGTAGAAACTAGAAATACAGGTTTTATTGAGAATGGTGAAGTCAATGAGAGTATTACGCCATAAAATGTAAATATTTGAGAAGTAAGGGATCACATCCTTATGCCCATTACTTATAAGAACAATGGCAATTCCTCTGATATAATTCACACCAATAAGACAGTTGTAGGCAAACTAAAAGAAATAGCATTAAGAAGGTGTGAAAGATCGAAAAAATCAGCTATTCTAAATGATTTTGAGGTATATATGCAAGAAAATGATTATGATATAATAATTACTAATGATCCAATATCTTACTAAAAATCCTAAATCACGTTGATTCTGACAAATGGATCGATGCTATGAAAGATGGGTTGAACTCGATGGCTCAAAATGAAGTTACGGATCTCGTTGAATTGCGGAATAAACGTGACTCTAGTGGTAATATTGAGAGATATAAAGCTAGACTTATAGCCAAATATTTTACTCAAAAATCTGGTATTGATTATACAGAAACTTTATCTCCAGTTTCTAAGAAATACTTTTTCAGAATAATTATGGCATTAGTAGCTCATATTGACTTAGAGTTGTACCAAATTGATGTAAAGACAGCTTTCCTAAATGAGAGTTTCGATGAAGAAGTTTACATCGGTTTGCCTGAAGAATTTAAGATTGTTGGTACTGAACATATTGTATGTAAACTTAAGAAATCAATATATGGACTTAAGCAAACTTCTCGACAGTGGTATCTTAAGTTTAATGATACAATAACATGTTTTGTTTTTAAGGAAAACATCATTGATCAATGTATATATCTTAATGTTAGTGGGAGTAAGTTCATATTTTTGATATTATATGTTGATGATATTATGCTTGCCATAAATGATTTTGGTCATTTATTTGACACTAAGCATTTTCTCTCAAAGAACTTTTTGAGTTAACTGTGGTATCCAAACACTTTGTCTTACTCGTCCCACATGCCTTAGGATTGCAAAAAGAGACCACCAGTAGCCCGACATTTAGTTGTGTGGGGAATCGAAGTTGAGGCCGTGCGCCTAACCTATATCGATATAAGAGGCATACAAATACCACATAGTATCAACGCGTCTACTACTTGTTCACTCATACCTCCTTAAGGTTATAGGTTTATTCCATTATCTAGAAATGTAATGTGAAATAGCAACATTCACTAAAAGAGTAATCCTAGTGTTTCTAATCCTAACTAGTAGTAGAAATTATTCATCTCTATTCACTAACCTCTCCATTCACTAACCTCATCACCTTTGCCTCGCCCCCATCTCTTGTCGCTAGCACTTAATTATAAATTATTCATCTCTATCATCGTGTTCAACACTGAGTGGTCAAACATCTACATGTATGTTCAGTTTGGATGGCCGAACAAGGCCATCGTGTTTGGCTCTAATGGCCGAATACGGTGAGCCATCCACATCTAAACAAGATCCGACCAAATCTACATTGAGAGAGAGAAAGGGAGGGGAGGTGGAGGTCGGGGACAGGTGGGAAGGGAGAGGAGGGAGGATGTCGATTCCATTTTGAAAGATCGATGAGGGGGAGCAAAAGAGGGCGGGTGAAGAGAGAGAGAGAGAGAGAGAGAGAGAGAGAGAGAGAGAGAGAGAGAGAGAGAGAGGTGGTAGATGTCGGGCGACGACGACGGGACGGTGGAAGATGACAACAGGTCGGAGGCAGTCAACGACGAACGGTGACGGTCGATGGTAGCGTGGGTTGAGACAAAGTGGTGTGTGTGGGAGATTAGTATATTTTGATCAAAATGGAAAAAAGTGATGTGTGTAAGGATATTGTGCCCACGCGTTTACCAAGCTTTTTTTATTTGGAGACATTAACAAGTGTCACTTACTAAAAATAAAGTTTGAAGATGTTGTAGGTTCGACCCTGGTTAAAATAATAAAAGAAAACAAGTGCTCGGCAAAGTGCGTCACCGAAGTAATTTTCTAATTAAATTATGCATTAAGTTGACAAAAAAATAAAAAGAAACCTGGAGATTCATGCGCTCATATATATATATATGTGTGCATGAAGAATCTTAACCACTGTACAATTAAGTACTGTATTTTTTTACTGCATAATCAATTCGATTTTTTTTTTCGTCAAAGATAATCAATTTTTATTTACTTTAATTAGTAAAGGACTCAGATTCTCCTTAAACAAGGCTTTAAGTTTGATTATCGTGAATAAAAAATTGGTTCGGAAGCCGCCTCTCGACAATGCCTGAGCGTGTGTAAATTAATTAGTGTGGTTGCCTTGTTACCATCGGACGTGCACCATACATGTAGAAAATATATAAAAAAAAAATGCATGTGTAAAAACTATGAATTTTCCAAAAGTTGCATCAAAATTCACATTGGGCTTTTGAGCCATTTGTGCACACTTTAAGATGTGGACACACATATCTCTATGCGTAACGCGCGGGCTTTACGACTTTTATTGGGCAATGTGTCGACTTACTCGTTGTCATTATAGTGAATTTTTCAATAATTAACATAGAGCCCAGCTAAACGCACCCCAACAAAAAAAGTCAAACTTACAAAAATTCATTCTACTGCAAAATGACATTTATTAGTATACCCTCAACATCTTTTTTCCTCTTATTTTGTGCATACCACCATTATCCATCTACACGCTCTCTTGTTGTGATTTGTAGGACATCATCAATTGATTCGGCCTCACATGTCCGAGACTCTAGTTGGAGAGTCGGTCAGAGTCTACCGAACCTCTATTTGAAAAGTCTGTTAGAGCCCACCGAACCTCTTGTTTGGAGGTCGGTCAAAACTCACCGAACCTTTAGGTCGACAATTGTTAACCGAATTCTAAAAAAAAGCTCGATTTGACAACACCGAACTTATACTATAAGTCTCGACCACATGTTGCACCCTCTGGTTTAGGTGCTTCAATTTGGATGAAGACGCATTTTGGTAAAAATGCGGGGTACCCTTAATTATAAATTGAAATTCAAAATGGGGTTGCGCTCAGAATTGGGTGCACTAAGTAAAAAGTGGGGTGTATTTAGCATGGCTCACACATCCCAAACACTAGTAGAAAATTTCAATATTTCAACGACTAGCTAGTATATATAAATGAAGCAAGTGAAGTGATTAGTCTTATAAGCTCCATACAAAATAATTGAGATTCGAGTCATTGTGTTTTTTTAATTATTTCACGTCTTAACGAAATAGAGCGGCCCCTTGGACATGTCTCCATAATCACACCAACAAATCATGATAAAAAAGATTAACTGTTAATTAAAATATGTCGCGCGACTCACGCCGTATCTTCTCAATCGTTATCCTTAATTAATGTCTACTCGTGACAAACGAAGTTCCTTCTTTAAAAATACATATATACTGAGTATTTAATTAATTCACTCACTCGCAAAGTAAATGAAGCACATAAGTTATTTAAAGAAAAAGGCTAAACTAATCCAGTTTATTTTTATAGTGGCAAATACTTTCTCGGAAAAGTTTGATCGGAATTGATTTTTGTTAGTTTTTGAAAGTTCCAAACAAAGAATTTTGGTGTTGCGAGGACATGAGTTCATTGAAAATGACATGATGATCAATACTCACTACTTTGCTATGAAAACGAAATTTTTTTTTGCTAAATTCCTTTGTTTATGCCTGCGAAATTGCGAATTTAGTATTTTTGAAAGGTTTAGTTTGTTTATAATTTTTATTAGGAGTTTCGGTTTTTGACGCCGTTTATGGCGTTGAGTTTCTCATTTCATTCTGTTAATGTTTTAGCGCATATTAGAATTTTACTATTTTTGGTAAAAATTAAGATTTGATATATAAAGCACCATTTTGACTGTAATTACTTGATTTTTATGAATTAAAAAAATTTCGAACTTTAGTTTAAGTTCTTGCCCTAAATTGTTTGTTCATGAATTTCGAACATTCGATTTGAAAGATCATCATTGCGTTAGAACCCATTACCTCTTACTGTCAAAACCCATACCAAACTATTGGGCTACCCAATTGATTGGTTAAACTAATCCACTTTTGCGCCTAATTTGACATTGTTTAAAGTCCTTTGTACACTATTCAAAGCACGTGCATGTGCATACATCTCAATGCAAAACTCAAAGGATCATGATAATATTGTATGAAATGTATGTCAACCATCAATCAGTTGATCTGATAAGTAATAGACTCGATTCCCTTTAAGCAAGGCATTGAGTTCGAATCTCGTGAATAAAAAAAAAGTTTGACCGTGTAACGGTTATTGAAGTCTTTGAGGTAACAATGTACTACTAGAGATATGTATAAAAGTTAATTATCTATGTTTTAATTAAAGATTAGAGGCTAAGTACTTAATTAATCGATCTTTCTTCCTTTTTTTAATGCAACTTTCTTTTCATGGTATATTGATAGCATATCAAGAACTATGACCAACTCATGAAGAAGATATCAAAATGGATGAAAGAAGACGGTCTTCTTTTCGTAGAAAACATGTGCCACAAAAACTTCCCATACCAAATGAAGGCAAGAAGAAATGTGTGTTTTTATTTTTTAATTTTGTTTTTTGAACAAAAATGTTGTTGTACCTCATATGGGACACGCAAGTGCGACATGCACTGCGCGACAATCCTTAATTCACAAAAAATATGTATGTTCGATGTTTATTATATGATTTTCAAGTATGCATGTAAAAAATATTAAAATATCTTGAAGTAGTAACGAAAATTGTGTGGCCTTACTCCAAGGGTTCTAATTGATGCGTCTTTAAAAGAAGATGATTGGATTGAGGAAATGATCTTTCCAGACATGATTTGTGACTATCTCATCTGTGACTTGCTACCGTATTTCAGGTAATTCCAATCTCATGCCAACTTAATTCTAACGCATTTTTTTCTTTTTGAAATTTAAAGTGAGACATTCTGCAACGACCTAACTAGGGACGTAGCCAACATATATCCAAGTGTAGGGGAGCCAACTTTCAAAAAAAGAATTTCAAAACCGAGGTGGACATAGTACATAAAATTTAATTATATTAATTTTTTTTTCCACAAAATGCATTAAAAATATAATATTGGGCTATAATGATATACAATATAACCAAAATAAGGAAACAACGATTAATTTGAAATTTCAAAATATTATATATATATATATATAAATAGGGTGGTTCTACAATGAAAGTCAATTATATAGTATTTATTGCGCATTTAATGTGTTTAATTTGCATTAAATGCACTACATCAATCGCCATTAGATTGAAATCTAATAGTAATCCAATTGTGAGATATGTAGTACATATGACATGAGTATATATTTTAACTCCATTGTAGAAACACTTATATATATATATATATTTATGCAAAAGTAGGGTTGATAATGACACGCGGAATAAAAAACATAGCGATTGATTTGGGTTAGACTTGGGGTTTCTTCATTTAACATTGGGATGTCAAGGCCCGAATTTGCATACCCACTATATATTATATGGTGGATATGATAAATATCAAGATTTTGAGGGGGACAATGGCCCCTTCACTTGCAACATAGCTTCACCCTCGGACCACACTAACTAATTGAGCGGATTAATGATTTGATAAGGGGTTTTAAAGTAAAAGGTCATGAGTTTGAATCCAAAGACAAGTTGTTTATTTCTTATCAACAAAAAAAAAAAAAAATCTCTAGACCTCGACCCTCAACTAATGGAGTTGACCTAGTGAAAATGATTGGTTTTTGTGCTTTTTAGATTGTCCATTAGTTGTTTTTTTATTTTTTATTTTTTGTTTTATTTCGAATTTAGCCAATGAAAATTGTACTCAAGACTTCCCTAAATTTTACCCGTTGATAAGTGATGTCTCATCAATCTCAACATAAATGCTTTGATAGATTTTTCATCAGTTGTTAATATTAAGCCAGTAGGTTAAATCTAAGTTTACGATATGGAGACTGATGTATGCACACATCCTAATGGCATATGCAAGTTCATAAAAAACAATCCAACCATTAATGTAGGTATCATTTTTTTTTCTACCAAATGAACTATATACATATTAACGGAATGATATATAGATTAATATTATATATAGATTAAGTCACCACATGCACTCATTTTTCTTATTAACCAGCTAAAATAATTAAACATTGGATGGAGAGTGTTTTTAATATTACTAATAAAAAAAAAGTGAAAGGTTCACTTTTTTTTCTCTTTTGAGAAATATGTTTCAATTGTGAACCATTGGATCGTTGATGGCAAGCACACTTCCCGCTCAAAGTAAGTTTGTAATTTACTCAAAAAGGTTTTCATGCATGGTAGCTAGAAATACATTTACAATAAACCTACTTAGACTCAAGAGTCCGGACTCATAAGGATGTTTTTAAATTTTTTGTAAATATTTAAGGGGTATAGTAGGAATTTTACAAGTGATTATGGTTGTTTCATTAATTGCTCAAGGGTGTATTTGAAATTAAAAAAAGTTTTGAGTGCGGACTCACGAGTCCAAATAGCACTACCCATACATTTATATCTTTTTACAATAGGAAAATATTTTGGTGACCCAAACTTAACACAGTGAAAAACATGCACATGTTGTTTTCCGTGCGATGTGCGCACATCGAAATGGATGGTGCGCTGGTATATATAACTGCTTGTCTTTACAATAAACATTATAATTATAAAAAAAACAATAAGTCTACTTGGACTCATGAGTCCAGACTCAAATGGAAGTTTTAAAAAATTTCGTAAATATTTAAGTGGTATAATAGGAATTTTACAAGTGATTATGGTTGTCTAATTAATTGCTCGAGGATGTATTTGAAATTAAAAAAAATTTTGAGTCCGGACTCACGAGTCCAATTAGCATTACCCTAAAAAAAACACACACACACAACTAGCCTTCTGGGGTGTACGTGTTATCGACTTGTCAGATTTGCCTCGATTCACACAAACCACATGATTTAATGTATCGTATTCAATGGATTATTTGCTTATATATTTAGAGTGTACTCAAACGCACGTACATTTGTTCATATTGAGCATCTAATTATGATATAATGTTTTGATACTTGTATTGCAGTGAAGAATGGTTGAAGAAACTAGATGATAATATTGATCCAGCGAAGACTATTATCACGAAGTGGTTAGGGAGTGAAGATGAAGCAGTGAAGTGGATTAACCAATGGAGAATAGGTTTTATGCACGGAATAGAGCAAGGCAAATTTAACAATGGGGAAGAATGGATGGTAGCTCATTTTCTGTTTAAAAAGAATTAGATCTTCTTATATGGAATTAGTTGTGTTTCGAATAAATTAAAATGCACTTGTATGCATGGTATTTAGAAGTCCGAAATAGCCTCGACTTTCTTGAATAAAATATGATAAATTGACAACTTCGTAACTTTTTAGTCTCACAAATTACGTTACTAGAAATTAGGTTAACGATCACAAGTCATAGCTTTCAAAGCACATAAACATATTATTTAGATCGAATTAGGTTGTTTAGGTCTCCTTTTTTATTATTTTCTTACTTTTAGTAAGTTTTGTAATTGTCATAACTTTGGTTGGGGGTTTTCCTTTTTATGCCTCATGTGGTTTTTTTTTTTTTTTTTTTTTTTTTTTTTCTAATTTTGATCGAATAAAGACTTTTCTTAGAGTCATTTTTTGATTGAATAAAAGCTTTTTGAATTTGGTTAAATTTTTGCTACGTTAGATTTGATGATTTGTTACTAAAGGGGGGTTTAAATACCTGGTGTTACAAAAGGGTTTAATTCACTCACTCGCAAAGTAAATGGAGCACATAAGTTATTTAAGGAAAAAGGCTAAACTAATCCAATTTATTTTTATAGTGACAAATACTTTCTTGGAAAAGTTTGATCGGAATTGATTTTTGTTAGTTTTCGAAAGTTCCAAACAAAGAATTTTGGTATTGCGAGGAAATGAGTTCATTGAAAATGACATGATGATCAATACTCACTACTTTGCTATGAAAACGAGATTTTTGAGGGCCGCTAAGGGCACCCCACCATTTAATGAAGGCATCCAAAATTTTTGTAAAAAATTCTGCAAAAGGGGAAAAGACTATTTTGCCCTTGTATATATAATGATTCAAACCACACAAATCATTTTGACAAAGAAAAAAAGGCACCCCACCACAAGGTTGAACCCCAAAGCCACATTGAATTTGGCGAGCGTTGATCGATTAAAGCGGATTGTCATCATCCGACGAGGTAACAATGTTTGACAACCATATTCGTGTTTTTAGAAGCTGTTGAGTTGTGTATAAGCGTGAAAATGATGATTTGTTTGTCAACGTAGGGTTTGGTAATTTCTTCAAATCCGAACTAAAATGGAGGATTGTACCGCTTCGATGGCAGAGGAGGTCGTACTTGAGGTAATTTTGCAAATTTATTGTGTATTTATTGCGGTTATCCGAAGTTTCTGTCTGGGTGCGCGATTGTTTCGGCCTCGCAGGACCGAGATGTATGGTAATGTCTCGGTCGCAGAGGACCGAGAGGTTTCACGTAGGTCACGGTCTGGAACGACCGAGGGTAATGGTAACTCTCGGTCTCACGTAAACGAGACTATGAAGAAAGTTTCAGAACTGTACAACCGAGAACCTATTTTTTTGGGTTTTTTTGTGATTGTGATGTACATTTTGGTTGATTATAATGTTACACTGTTTGTATTGCAGGTAATGCCGGTTTCTGCCCTATTTCCAGACTACACGGACACATTTACACCTTGTAGGTCATTCCCAACTAGAGAAACAACAGTTTCATGGCTTCAAATGATAGGTCGTGAGAACATGTTCGTGCTAGTGACAAAGCACTCTGACGCCGGGGGCATTAAGCGCAGGGGAAGGGTGAAAATTGCCTGTGAGAGGTTAGGGACTTATAGGGGAATGTCACAAAGAGCTGGGAAAGGTAAAGCAGCAAAAATTGCTTTGAAACCAAGAAATGAGACTGAAGAAGAGGAAATGGCGAGGACTCAAACCGGTACCAAGAAATGTGGATGCCCTTTCCTTATCAACGTAAAGGAAAATGCTGACTCGTTGTAGTATATCACTGTTATATGTGGGAGGCACAATCACGAGCCCGCAAAAAACTTGGACGACCATTCTTTTGCCGGGAGATTGTATAAGGCGGAGCAGGAAGTTGTAGTGCAAATGACAAAGGGGAATGTGAAGCCAAGAGACATCCTAAATACGTTGAAGCAAAGAGACATTAGTAACGTATCGACAATGAGGACCATATATAATGCAAAAAAAAAAGCCCGAAATGAGGATGCGGGTGGGAGGACTCAAATGCAACAACTGTTGCACATATTGGAGAAGAATAAGTGGCTGTCATGGCATAGGAAGGATCCCGTTACGAATGTTGTCACGGAGTTATTTTGGTCACATCCCGACTCAATAAAGTTGGTCATGTGTTTTCCATCAGTTATTTTGATGGATTGCACGTACAAGACAAATAGGTATCGAATGCCTTTGTTGGAGATTGTTGGCATCACTTGTACGCACTTGACGTTCTCCGTTGGGTTCGCATTCTTATCATCTGAGAATCATGGGCATTATGTTTGGACACTTGAGAAGTTGAGATCCATATTGGATGGGTGGCCTAAGCCTGACGTGTTTGTTACCGATAGGGACTTAGCCCTTATTAGTGCCATAGAAGAAGTTTTTCCGGCCTCGTCTCACCTCCTTTGCTCTTGACACATCAACAAATTAGTATTGTCCAAGACTAAGAAGATGTTTGGGGAGAACGATGGTTTTGCGCGTTTTATGGATAGGTGGACGAGCATGATGTATGCCAACTCGGAGGCCTTATTCGAAGTTAGGGCGAATGACCTGCGTTGTGAGTTTGGGCATGTAAAGGGTCTTACGGAGTACTTGGACAACACATGGTTAAAGAACTACAAGGAGAAATTTGTCTCGGCTTGGACAAATAGACTTATGCACTTTGGGGAAACGACAACGCAAGAGGGTGGAGTCTACACATTCTACTCGAAGGTACACCTTGGGAACAGTCAGGCCAATTTTGAGACTCTATGGCATGTGGTTGATGGACTCCTTAGAATCCAACACAACAATATCAAGGCATCGTTTGAGCTAAGTTTGAATGTCGTCCAACATGAGTACGTTGCTGAGTTGTATCTCCGATTGCGCGGTTATGTCTCTCAACGGGCGCTTAGGCTAATTAGAGATGAATTGACACGTGGAGATGATGTTGGTCACGATTCCGCTCGTTGTGGTTGCGCAATACGCACAACACATGGCCTTCCTTGTGCACATGAGCTGAACCATCATATATTTGCTGGGTCGCCCATCCCTCTCGAGGACATTCATGTTTACTGGCGAAAGTTGAGTATGATACCTGAGAGTCCGGTGGACTCGTCTGGGTACAACTTGCACGATGAGATTGAAAGGGTGTTGGAAAAGTTTCATGCTTGCAGTAATGAGGACGATCGACTAAGGATTATTCAGCAGCTCAGGGAGATTAGTCGACCTTCGTCTACTCCAGGTGTTGTGCCGCCGGCAAAAATTAAGACAAAAGGGAGGACACCGGGTCTTCGAAGAGAAAACACGACTGTGACGATTCATCTACGAGACGGTTGCCGAGTGAGTTTGAGTACGTGCTATCGACTCAGGAGGCCTCAAGTTCTAGGCAGAAGAAAAGTAAAGTTGTTCCTAAACTGCGTCGTGGTAGTCGACGCAAGCAAAGTGCAACTAACATGGCTTACGGTCATTGCGTAGAACCAGATTGGTTGCTACATGTTGAGGGGATAATCGATGTGCTTGCCGATGGGAATTATGGATATAGGTGTGTTGCGTCTGGGCTTGGACTAGCCGATGTTGACGGGTGGAGGATCGTCTGTAGAAGGATGTACGATGAGATTATCGGGCATGAAAACCTTTGGCGCGAAGTGCTAGGCTCGGGTTACGAAAGTGTCAAGATTGCGGTGGATTGCCGAGAGAATCAAGTTGGTGCAACTTTCCAAGAATGGTTGAGACTTCCAGACATGGGATTGTTGGTAGCCACTGCAGTCAATGTGGTTCTCGTCAACCTTTCGCGTGGGAGTGCCTCCACATTTCTACCTCTACGTAGTGCTCCACCATCCACAGGGCACAACAGACATGTCATTGCCATGATTAATGACAGAATATACATTGGCTTAGGGTAAGTGATGTGAATTTGGTTGAATTGTTTTGTTGTTTCCCGACAATATGGTCATGTCATACTGTTCAAATTGACAGGTGTTGCTGAGCACGAATGCACCATTGCCATCCTTATACCCGTAATGGGTACGGTATGTTCAGGATAGTGCGAAAGGTTGGCGAGATAGATTCGTATTCCGAGACATCGCGCCCATTGCAACTTTACTTGATGCCACCATATCCGTTGTAGATTTAAGTACACCGTAGTGTTACAACTGGTACCTCTAAATTTGTGCGGTTGTACGAGTTAGTTATTTTGAAAGTTAGCTTTCAACTGCGTGGATATAGAATGAATGAATTTACCCTATCTTTCGGGTATTGTTGTGCGATTTCATTCGTTTCGGTCATGCATTAAAGTTATTTGTATTTGCGTTGAACCGGTTCTTTGGAATGTTCGTTTCGGTCATACATGACCGAGACGAATGGTGAAGTGTCGCCGTACGCCCCGAGACTTGACGCCAAAGCTCGACACGCAATACCGATAACGCCACTTATCGTCTCCGCTGATCAGTACCGAAAATTATAAATGGGTGTCGGTCCTGCTTGACCGAGATATCAGAAGGATACAAACACAAATTCCAACCAAAAAGAGTGCGCACTGAAACATTATAAACTGTCATGCAAATGTACTCAACAGGCAACGGGAACACATCAACCATTTAAAAATGTCATAAAAATGTAGTACAAATGTCTATCCCTCCGTTATCGGTTGATCATTGCTTTGATTTTTTAATATTCTTCCTTCGATACTCCTTCCCACGCATTCTCTTCTGAGGCCCAGCATCGGCCTCGGCAGGCTGAGCTGTGGCCTGGGTTGAGGGTGTGGAAGTGCTACCATGTTGGGAGTGCCTCGGGCCTTGTTCGGTAGGGCCGGTTGTCGTGGTTGTGCCGGTTGCGGTTGCGAGAAATGTACTCGTGGGGGTGGGACTTAAAGTCTTTCCCGAAAGGAGGTTCACCATGTCAGTCATAGTGGTCCTCGCCGAGTCAAACGTAGACATCTCTGGGGGGAGGTCCATCCATCGCAACGCCGCGTCCAACGCTCGCCTATTACGCTGATGAAAAATATCGGGTTACTGTCTTTCAACCACATTTCGGAATTACTTATAAATGCATAATACGTATAACCATTCCAATACCTCAAGTATTTCGTTGTCTTCGATGGTTGAGGCCACCATTACAAGGTCCTCAAAGCTCGGATTCGTGATAACAGGATGAGACACTTTGACGAACCAAGGGAGGTACTCTGGTGTAGCCAAAAACTCAAATACCGCCTTCTCGCCCCGAACTTCAGGAGCCAACACATGGTTCCTCCATCGCTCCCAATTGTCTTGTTCGAACCCATACTTGACGGAGTACTTGTTCGCAAATGGGCCTCTGTGTGCTTCCAATGGACGGTACGGAGGATCTGGTATAGATTGCACATGGCCAAATTGTCTCAAGTATCCTCTCGGGTGGTAGGGCTCCACCACATCCATGTACTTGATCTTCCCCTTTGTAAAGGCCATCGCTTGCACAACGCCATTTTCCCTTAAATTCACATATGGGTCCCAAGTGACCTAAAAATAATTCAACAACAAGTGTGCGTAAAATAAATTACCAAACAAAATCATTCATCAGAGGACATGGATAAGCAGCTCACCTCACTTGGTCGCAACCTATCCAAGGTTCTCCTAATGGCCCGAGCTTGTCAACATTCGCAACCGTCTCGTGCTTTTGAATCCATCTGGAGACACGAGGGTGCACGTAGTCCAAGTACTTCGCATTGGGCGTGGCCAGACCAAGTTTGAAATGGTCGTACACCCATCCCTGCAAATACGTACAATGTTAGTTAGTCCACAATTGCAAGTTGGCCTCATTGAAAAACAGAATGATAATTAATTCTATTTTGTAAAGAACCTCAAGCAATGTGAGATAGCCAGCAATCTGAGACACTAGCACTCTCGTTGCGGACCCCAAGTGTCGATACAAGTAGGCCAACGCAGCCGCTCCCCATGCGTAGTTCCCTACGTCGTCCAAGTCCTCAAGTAGCTTCAGCAGCGCGATAGACACCCGAGACCCACTCTTATCGGCAAAAAGAGTGCACGACAACAAGTACAACAGGTACGCTCGGGCGGCGCATTCCACAGGAGGATAATTTCTGGGTCTTGAACCAGCTTTGGGGCACCATCGACTCTTCAACCAATGTTTGCGCACTGTGAGCCCCTTGCTGATATTCACCTCCTCCTCGGCCTCCTCGACGCTAACCCCAAGTAGGTTCGAAACCATCTTGATAGCGTCCGAGCGAGATTCCTCCGTGTACCTAGCAAAGTTCTCCACTTCAACAACTTTGCCCGTCACAGGGATCTTCAGGAGGAAGCTGACATCCTCTAATGAGATAGACATTTCACCAAAAGGTAGGTGAATTGTGTTCGTCTCCGGCTGCCACCGCTCCACAAATGCAGAGATTAGCTCCTTGTTGGCCTTCCGGTATGAGCAGTCTATCAGCGTATTCAACCCTGAATGCTGAATAATCCTCTCGAAGTCCCGCCGTGTCGGGTGACACGACTGTAAATCCCATTCGCTATTTGAGCTCCGTGATTGATACACTTAAGAACGGGCCGCTCCTGCAAATGTAAAAACATCTCGTCATTATGTGAAGACCATGAGTGTTAAGTTTATCATTTCAATGAAATTGAATTTACCTCATTCCTCCAAATCGATAAAGCCACATGATCCTTGAAGCTCTTCAGCAACGCCCCGTCTATAGGACCACCGGGGAATGGAGCACGCGCTTCAACACCCACTTCCGGCTCTCTTTCATCACGGCCAGCTCCACCTATACTGCTCCACCCACATTACGATCTGTTTCTATCATGTTCCCCACCTCTGAAGAGTCACTGCTACTTGACTCCGATGCATGCCCCTCCTCTTCTCCTCCGGCAACAACGACATCCTCAGGTCGCCCGTCATTGAGGGTCGAATCCTCATCGTGCAAATGTAACCTTCCACGAGTGCTATCTACCTTCGCCTTGCCCTTACCATCCTCATTCTCCTTCTCTTTCTCTTTCCAAGCACGATCTTTGTCTGGGGTCTCCGGCCACCTCGCCCCCGGTTAGGCCTCGGCACCTCGGCCTCCGGCCTCTTCCCTAGTCACCGGTAGCTTCGGACGAGCCATACCCGAATAAATTACAACATACAAGCGCATGGAACATATCCCAAATTAAATTTACAAAACAAAAATGTCCAAATCATCCATTTCTTATGTCTCGGTCAAGCAGGTTTGTGAAACAACACATATTCTCGGTCACCCATGACCGACAATTCCTCTAATATATCGTTAGTGTACAACCGAGTCCAATGAAATGGTCTCGGTTGTCCGCCACCGAGATGTGTTGACCATTTCAATTCGCCTTGCTCTCGGCCAATCACGACCGAGCCTACTCTAACACTCACGCCATGGTACAACCTAGACTATGACCAAATTCTCGGTTGTACACCACCGCCACCACATTACCTAGCAGTAATTCTATCTCTTGTCGCGTCTCGGCCGCGAGACCTAGAGTCCTATCGGCCTTGCGTAGCCGAGACTCTGTGATATTTGTCGGCCTTTGTGGCCGAGAGTTCTACTTCCCCAAAATGTAGCTTCTCTTTCCTGTATGGCCGAGAACAGCGAATTCCCAGTTCTTACACTAATGAACAAACCACCACTGTAAATCACAACTACTCTACCAAATGTAACTTACTTACACTAAAAACATACCTTCAAACGACCGATTTCGCGCAAATACTGTGTGTTCGAAGATGTTCAAACGGAACCCTAACCCGAGGCGAAATCGGCTCATACCACGACCCTACGAATGCGAAAAAAACCGTCAAACGGAGGAGAAACACAAGGCGAGACACGGGAGACACGATTTCGGAGATTCCTCCCATTTGGACGGTTCACACAAAACGGGTTCTTGGAGTCCAAAGCGGTGAAGATGGTCTTTGCGGGGGTGGTGGGGTCTTGATGGATTTCCACAAGGGGTAGTTTAGGTATTTCGGGTCTAATTTTTGGGTGCCCCAGGTAAATCGATTTGTGCCCACATTAACTGGGTGCCTTCATTAAATGGTGGGGTGCCCTTAGCGGCCATCAAATTTTTTTGCCAAATTCCTTTGTTTATGCCTGCGAAATCGTGAATTTAGTATTTTTGAAAGGTTTTAATTTGTTTATAATTTTTAGTACGAGTTTCAATTTTTTGACGCCGTTTATGGCGTTGAGTTTCTCATTTCATCCTGTTAATGTTTTAGCGCATATTAGAATTTTACTAATTTTGGTAAAAATTAGGGTTTGATATATAAAGCACCATTTTGATTGTAATTACTTGATTTTTATGAATTAAAGAAATTTCGAACTTTAGTTTAAGTTCTTGCCCTAAATTGTTTGTTCATGAATTTTGAACATTCGATTTGAAAGATCCTCATTGCATTAAAACCCATTACCTCTTACTCTCAAAACCCATACCAAACTATTGGGCTACCCAATTGATTGGTTAAACTAATCCACTTTTGACACCTAATTTGACATTGTTTAAAGTCCTTTGTACACTATTCAAAGCACGTGCATGTGCGTACATCTCAATGCAAAACTCAAAGGATCATGATAATATTGTATGAAATGTATGTCAACCATCAATCAGTTGGTCTGATAAGTAACAAACTCGATTCCCTTTAAGCAAGGCATTGAGTTCGAATCTCGTGAAAAAAAATATAGTTTGGGAGCCGCCTTTATACGAGGCCCGACAATGCCTGATAAACGTACGTAGATTAGACAGTGCAGTTGGCGTTCAACATGCACCGTGTAGGGAATAAACAAATGTAGGTGTCAAAAATATTGCCAGATCAAACAATAAATATTATAAAAAATGCTTAGGCATTTCTTTATGGGTAGTGCTATTTGGACTAGTGAGTCCGGACTCAAAACTTTTTTTTAATTTCAAATACATACTCAAGCAATTAATGAAACAACCATAATCACTTGTAAAATTTCTATTATACCCCTTAAATATTTACAAAAATTTAAAAAACCTCCCTATGAGTGCGGACTCATGAGTCATAGTAGATTTATTGTTTCTTTATTTTTGTTTTTGCGAACATGATAATTAATATGCTAGATGGCGGACACGAAAAGTCACATTAGACTTAGTTGTTTGTGCGCACCTCGAGATGCAGACATAAATAAATCTGGTGCATAACACGCGAATCAAGCTTAGGTGGAAGACTATTGTGGGTCAATGTATCTTGATGTGTGACTTACCGGTTGTCATTCTAGTATTTTCCAATTAATATTAAAATTGAACGAGTAGTATATAAATGAAGCAAGTGAAGTGATGAGGCTTGTAAGCTCCATACATATATAACATCCTCTTTCTAGCTAGCTAATATATATTAGCTACAAATCAGCGACAAACTAGGTTCTGTAGCTGATCTGTCGCATATCTGTCACAAAATAGGCGGGAAAATATCGGCGGGAGAAATCAGCAACAGATCAAAGACAAAATGAAATTTGTCACAATTTTTGTCACAAATCTGTTGCTGATTTGTTGCTTTTTGGTCAACCAAGTCAAACGCTCTATCTGATGCAAATTGTTGTCGATTTGTTGTTGTTTAGCAACAGATTCAATTTGTTGCAATGTTTTGATGTTATTCCACATTTTTCTTGTAATGTATATATATATAAAAGTTGAAGGAGAGAGAAAGTTTCACAAGCTCTCTCCTACTACCATTTCATTTTTAAGATTTTCTTAATTTTCTTAATTTCTTATTTTAAGATATTTATATATTTGAGTTTTTTTTGTTTTAAAATATAATTATCTATTATGCGTGCATTTATTAATAATTAATAATGGTTATATTATCAACGAATGGATTAATAGAATTAATACATCTATATATCTATATATAAAAGTTAAAGGAGAGAGAAAGTTTCACAAGCTCTGGAACAATGGATTGCATTAATTTATAATAGATGCGATAAACAACCGCAAGATTAGAAATAATACCTTTCATTTTAAATCCTTGAGTATAAATGCCTAAAACGGCAGCTTCATGAGGTGATTCGTCATGTAGACTAAATGAGAAGTTAGGAAAACAATTGAAATAAATTGGTCCTTCTACAAGGCTACGTTCAATTAATCATAACAGGGAATCACCAAATTCTCGATGTCGCTTATCTCTAACAGAGACTAAAGCAGAGGTGTTTAGTTCTAAAGTGAATAAAGGCTTTATGGCTACCTGAATCAGGCCAATATGTAAATATTTATGGGTCAATCTATGCTATTTCATTTTTTCAGGTGAAATGAGATAAATCTCTTGTCCATCATTATCAATAGGGATTGTATTTTCTTCAATTTAGATTATGAAATATTGATGTTTGGAAAAATTTCCTTTGTTATAGACATTGGTAGTATCAATAGTAGGAAGATTCCAATTTTGAAGGGATTGATCTATGTTGGAGAAAGAAATCTCATGTATGTTTCTTAAATCAACTTTAGATACTTGAGTGAGTGGTTCGCCAGAAGATTCTGATGATGATCCGGTTTCAATATTTATAGGCATACGTTTTCTAGAAAAGACTCGAGACAACGTTTTCTTTAAGGTACTCATGACATTACCAACTGGTTAACGCTTACTTGGTCAACGATTTATAGTTAGACTTACACTCTTTTCTGCTAGACTTACAACGCGACTAGGAAAGAAAGTGAAAACCTTCGATAGAGATCAAGAGAATCCAAAGAACACCTTATAGCGAGCAAAACCGAGAAAATCATTCGTCGATAAATAGAGAAACCAGAGAATCATAAAATATTGTGGCAAAGCAATAACTTAAGTATACTTGATAGTTGATAGAGATACTTACAAAGTATTGATAATCGATGGCTTAGATACCAATTTGTCGACCTTCGACGAATGGAAATGCAAAATGAGGATGGCTGGACAAGTCCAGGAAGCATGGGCTTGATTTTTACTTATGGCATGGGCCAGATTAATTGAGAATTGTCTGATAAGTATATGAACAGTATGGTGCAATTATTTCGGAGTGAAGAAATTCCCATAGTTCAGAATGAACATATTTAGGAAACCGAATAATTGCGGGATACCGAACAAAAACATGGAAACGAGGGCGTCCCAAAAGATACCATAGGGCCATCAAAAGATGGATGTCTTCAGATGTCCATAAAAAGCTTATGTGGCATGTGTAGATACGTAGCGTACACCACATAAAAGGAAAAGGCCAAATAATTTCAACGCCATTAGAACATAGTTTTTGGTAGAGATGATCAATTAATGGATGACGTGCTGCATGATTCATGATAGATTCAACAGATCTTTGATTGCTAGTCATAATTCCGTATCTGAATGATTTTGGATATTATCATCAGAATACGAACTTGTAGAAGATGCTTCAATTTTGTCAAGAAGATCATTGAATTTATTCTGATTGTCTGTTAAGTATTTTAATTGATTGATGATGACTTGCGCAAAATCTGGCTCAATGGATGAGGAAAATGCAACAGCTGCCGTCTTTTTTGGTTTAGCAACAACTTCTTTAAAACTAGAAGTTAATGAAGCGCACTTATTCGAATTTATGGGAGTGCTAAGATTAATTGAAATCGAAGCACAATTAAACTTATCCCACCATTTGCATGAAATATCTTGAGAAAGGTAGGTGAATGTAATATTATTTTTAATCACTTGCTGATTGGCATACTGCCATTTAAGGATCCAAGGGATAGAATTTTTTTAGCGAAAATTGAAATAAAGACATTTTTGCTTCTTCAAATTTTTTGAGGGCTGCAGGGGTAACAAAATCCATATTTGGATTGAATTTCATCCACCAATCTTCAATAAACCAATCAGGAACATTTTCTTTCATGGATTTTTTGAAAGTAATGTACCACGAATGGTTTGTCTTTGGATCTTGATAGAACATGACATTACGCCAAGCGTCAATGTAATCATTATAATTGACAAAAACAGCAGGTTTATCTTTGGCTAGCTTCATTTCATAAAATATGAAGGGGCTATGCTGAATGGAGTTATGCAATGCACACCATTCGGAACTTGATAAGACCTTTCGAATCTTGAATTTTGAGTAAGAAATCTCATCAGACTCTGGTCTTGTGAAATGTTCAATGTGAGCTGATTGGGTTGAAGTCAAAAGACATTCATAAAATTTTAAGGAGATATGAGGTCTTTTAGGGATGAAATGAAGGCCGGGTGGCATAAGCAGATTGACTTGTGTATCAATGGATTTGTCAGCTAGATGGCTATCTAATAGCAGGAGAAGATAACTGTTGGTGAGTTTATACTCTGAATGAAAGTCTGGATTGGCTAAAGGTAGGTAGCGATTCTTCGCAGGGGTGGTTTTTCCTTTATTCATGATCTCGTAGGCAATTGATAGAGGAAGATGTGAGAAATTCTCGAGATAGAAAATCAGGCAAAGAATTATCAGTACCTTTAATATATTCAATATCAAAATCAAAGATACTTAAGTTTGCTTGCCAACGAGCGAATATTTGTTTAGAAACCAGATTTTTAACATCTTTTAAAAGTATTTCTTTTGCAGATTTGCAATCAACACGAATTAAAAACTTTTGATTTAAAATATCGGCTTGAAATTTTTGACAATGCGTAATTGCCTTGAGCTTGGTTCCAATGTTTGGATGTGAAACAAGTGACATAAATAACATACATGATGAGGCATAACTATCCCTTGGATCCTTAAATGCACACCCTGCCAAAAAACCTCCATTGAAGTATTTTTCAATTAATATTAAAATTGAACGAGTAGTATATAAATGAAGCAAGTGAAGTGATGAGGCTTGTAAGCTCCATACATATATAACATCCTCTTTCTAACTAGCTAATATATATATATAAGTTGAAGGAGAGAGAAAGTTTCACAAGCTCTCTCCTTCTACCATTTCATTTTTAAGATTTTCTTAATTTTCTTAATTTCTTATTTTAAGATATTTATATATTTGTGTTATTTATTATTTTAATATACATTCATCCCCCCATATTTTTGAAAAACGAAAAATAGATATATTGTTTCTTTATTTTTGTTTTTGCGAACCATAATCACATGTAAAATTTCTATTATACCCCTTAAATATTTACAAAAATTTTAAAAACCTCTCTATGAGTGCGGACTCATGAGTCATAGTAGATTTATTGTTTCTTTATTTTTGTTTTTGCGAACATGATAATTAATATGCTAGATGGCGGACACAAAAAGTCACATTAGACTTAGTTGTTTTGCGCACCTCGAGATGCAGACATAAATAAATCTGGTGCATAACACGCGAATCAAGCTTAGGTGGAAGACTATTGTGGGTCAATGTATCTTGATGTGTGACTTACCGGTTGTCATTCTAGTATTTTCCAATTAATATTAAAATTGAACGAGTAGTATATAAATGAAGCAAGTGAAGTGATGAGGCTTGTAAGCTCCATACATATATAACATCCTCTTTCTAGTTAGCTAATATATATTAGCTACAGATCAGCGACAAACTAGGTTCTGTAGCTGATCTGTCGCAGATCTGTTACAAAATAGGCGGGAAAATATTGGCGGGAGAAATCAGCAACATATCAAAGACAAAATAAAATTTGTCACAATTTTTGTCACCAATCTGTCACTGATTCGTTGCTTTTTGGTCAACCAAGTCAAACGCTCTATCTGATGCAAAATTGTTGTTGATTTGTTGTTGTTTAGCAACAGATTCAATCTGTTGCAATGTTTTGATATTATTCCACATTTTTCTTGTAGTGTATATATATATATATATATATATATATAAGTTGAAGGAGAGAGAAAGTTTCACAAGCTCTCTCCTACTACCATTTCATTTTTAAGATTTTCTTAATTTTCTTAATTTCTTATTTTAAGATATTTATATCTTTGTGTTATTTATTATTTTAATATACATTCATCCCCCCATATTTTTGAAAAACGAAAAATAGATATTTATATATTCGTGTTTTTTTTGTTTTAAAATATAATTATCTATTATGCGTGCATTTATTAATAATTAATAATGGTTATATTATCAACGAATGGATTAATAGAATTAATACATCTATATATCTATATATAAAAGTTAAAGGAGAGAGAAAGTTTCACAAGCTCTCTCCTTCTACCATTTCATTTTTAAGATTTTCTTAATTTTCTTAATTTCTTATTTTAAGATATTTATATATTTGTGTTATTTATCGTTTTAATATACATTCATCCCCCCATATTTTTGAAAAATGAAAAATAGATATTTATATATTTGTGTTTTTTTGTTTTAAAATATAATTATCTATTACGCGTGCATTTATTAATAATTAATAATGGTTATATTATCAATGAATGGATTAATAGAATTAATACATTCTACTCGAAATCATGGGTAAATACATGGAATCGAGTGTGGTAAAAGTTTTTAAAAATTATGGGCAGATACATGGAATTGAGTGTAGTGCAAGCTCTATTCCCCTATAAATTTCACCTCTCATCCATTCTTCTATTTGCAATTCTCCCGCATCCGGTTTGAATAATTTTTGGGGAGTGCTTGGCCATTACCTAAAGTTTTGTTTGGGTCTCCAAGTGCACATGTTTGTAGGGGTTTTTTGTGTTTGAATGGATGCACGAGTACCATGGGTTGGCTTATGTAAAGGGTCGAGTACGCCGATTTTTATTTTTTTATTTTTTATATATAGTTTTTGCTTGATATATGGGTCAACTACGACACCCATCATTTTGTAACTTTTCCATTGTTTTGCCCATTTTCATACGTATAAATCATGAAGGTCTTTACCGACACATGCGCGAAGCGCAAGGAAGAACTAGTTAATAAGTAATTGAGGAGACAATGAGTCATGAGGTTGCTGGTTGTGGTGAAGCTAATTTGATGAAGCCAACAAATAAGGCAGAGCTGATGGAGAAGTTGATGATGGGGCTCAGACTTGATGAAGAAGTGAAACGCCTCATTAGGGATCAACTGGAAAGCCGGATTCAGTGGATATACAACCACAATTGTGAACAACGCTTCGATCAACTCCACAACTTGGTTCAGTGTCAACTCCACAACTTGGTTCAGTGTAAGGACTAATTAATTAAGACCATTCCCTCGTCTCTTTCTATTACATTAAACAACAATGTATATATTGTTGTAAATTGGATGACCTTTTTAACCAAGCTTATAAATGATTACATTGTCAAGCATGACTCTCACATTGAATTGTAATATCAAGCATGACTTCTACATTGAATGTAACTTATACACTCTACATAACTTGTATTCAGCTCCAATGTATAATCACTTATCCATGTGTTGTCATGTAACTTGTAATCCTCTCCAATGTACACCAACTCTTCTATGTATTGTCTATGTTGCTTGTGATGTGTTGTATGACATGTGGTGTATGTATAACTTGTACACATTGTATAAGTACAATTATCATCATCACCAAATGACCTATATAAAGGGTGTCAACTCCATTGTAATTCACACACCGAGTTGAATGAAAACTTCTCATTCTAACTATCTCATTTCTTCTCATCTCATTTGTAGTAGTAGTTCTTAGAAGTAGAAGTTCTTAGTCTTCTATTTTCCTTCTCTAGTTCTTAGCAAGTCCCAACTCAATTTACAACACGTTATCAGCACGAGCTTGCTCTAACATTAATGAGATCTTGAAGTTCAAGAAGACTTGTTAAGGAGACAAAGCTAGGAAGGTATAACTTTTGTTATTTAAATAAGTTCAATTTACTTTTATATTATCATGGTTGCTTCCTTTTATCTATGCATACTTTATTTATATACTATGCGTTATAACGTCACCGATTGCGAAAGTATGCTATGTAGTTGCGTCTCGTACGATCTTCTACATCAAAAATCAAAAGTCAATGTGTGACTTATAGTTTTTCTCTTAAAACTACAAACGATTAGTTATTGTTCTATTCTTGATTTTATAATACAAATAATGCTATAAGTTTGAGTTGATAGTGGGTAAGCCTTGTCCCCGGTAAAGCTAAACATTGAAAGGGACACGGGTTATCCCGTTCGAGGAGGTATGACATTAAGTAGATTATGTCTCGCCACCCAACCTGGAGGTTGTCCCACCAACTCATACGAATAGTATATTTTGTTTATTAATGAATCAAGTTGTGAATATATATTTAATCATATGTTATGTTTTTACATTATAGGAAAAAAACTATTTTATATTAAATTCATTTTCAAAATATTATTCAACCATAGTTGAACTTATTGCCTTATTATATTACCGACAATAATTACTTGACATGACAATTAGATACTACAATTTGTTAATAAAGCATATATGCAAAACTGTGTGTTATACATAATCATTCGCCAATTTCTCTTTAGAGATTTGAAAAGCGAATATTTCAGTTTATATATCTTTTCACCTTATGGAGTTATATATATACATACCAAAAGGGTAATGCTCCAAATGCTCAAAATGAGCGGCTGAGTCTCATGCTACGAAATTTAATCGGTCAAATATTAATTATAATTCCACAATTTTAATTACCTCTATGTTGAGGCTATGTGAAAATATCACTGATGAGACAATAAAAATAAGGTCACGTGGCATGCCTCGATTTATTGCTGCAACAAATATCGAGTGCGCACGTCAATCCAATAAATATTAAGGATTGATTTCTTGTCTCATGGTAGCTGAGTAAAATAATGAGATATTATAAATATAATATCGCTCCCGTCCAATTAGTTCGACTTCAAATTAAGAAGCATATGTTGCATATAATGATCATGATCGCAATAATAAATTTATGGATGTGGAAAATGTGAAAATATCAGGTAAAGTTCGTATTGACAATTCTACCAAAAGCTAGAACAAAAGTGGTGCACTACTACAAATGACAAATATTATTGACAATGAGCGCTCATAATTGGGACATTTTTTTTGTCATATATGAAACACAATTTTGCCAAAATATTGTCATATATATATATATATATATATATATATATATATATATATATATATATATATATATACCTGAATATTTTTGCGACCTTTACCATGCCTTCAAAATCAAAGGCAAAATATTATGAATTTTATCATTAAAAATGTCTCGATAAAACGTGACCTAAATATATGCGATAAGTTTATGTGTATCGTGCTACATGCATGTACAAAAGTGAATAATTCTCGAATTCGAACTTAGCGGAGGCTAATGTTCAGGCAATATCTAATACAACAATTTTATTGTTAATGTCTTGTTCAGAAGAAGTCCACTCAGAATAATAGAAAACTTATTTATATGATTTAATCTGAGTATAATATTCACGGCTTTAATTTCTGGAATATATAAAACACATTAAAACGAATGTCGTCATAAATCAAATGACATTCATAATGTGGAAAGATCTATTTGATTATCCATAATCATCAATAATGCGAAAATATCATAAATTCGCACGGACATCCTTTATCGAACTGATTTTTTTTCAGCTGGAGATTATCTCAAGGCAAATCGATAGGAGACGTATATTAATTTACTCTCTATTAATAATATTATAAGACGCCTTGAATCCCTAATAGAGAAATTATTTATAGCAAGTTTTGTTAATTGTCACTTTGATGAAGCAGTTTTCCCACCATTAAAGGGAGATATAAGTCAATTCAAAAGGAATTGCGTAAAATTACTTGAAACACATCAAATTGCATTAAATTTGTTGTATTATAATCCATGTAAAAATTAATATGAACTCGAAGTTCAAATGATCATTCATTAGTAACAAAGTTATGAATCAATTACTCGATGCAAGTACTATATACAAAAGAGTGACAATCATATGCTTCAGCATTAAATGGTTCATATAGAAAACGATGTCAATGTGCAACAAAATGCACAAAATGTCTCACCCATGTGAACATGAAAGGGAGAATCGAAATGAGTTATTGGTTAGTGTATTGCACTCTTTTTCCCTTTGCTATTGTTTTATCCCACTGGGTTTTCTTTGCATTTAATGAGGCAATTCTTACAATATTAAAAATCTTTATCAAAGTTGATTAGTGTATTGCACTATTTTCCTTTTGCTATTGGTTTGATCCCACTGGATTTGCCTAGCAAGGTTTTTAAAGCGGCAATCCTAACATTATTATACTCCATATAAAAAGATTTATGAGAGCAATGTACTCTTTTTCATATACTAGATTTTTTCCCACAGAGTTTTTTCTAGTAAAGGTTTTAATGAGGCATATATATTCTCTCAAAGTGTATCAATGTGTTGCACTTTTTTCCTTAGCTTTGGTTTTGTCCCACTGAGTTTTCCTAGCAAGGTTTTTAATGAGGCAATCAATAATATTATACTGCAAATCAAGATTGACGAGAATATTGTACTTTTTTTCCTGTACTAGATTTTTTCCCAAAGGTTTTTTCTGGTATAGGTTTTAACGAGGCATATTCTCTCAAAGAAGCGTCATCCAAGGGGGAGTGTTGTAAATTGGATGACCCTTTAACCAAGCTTATGAATGTTCACATTGTCAAGCATGACTCTCACATTGAATTGTAACATCAAGCATGACTTCTACATTGAATGTAATTTGTACACTCTACATAACTTGTATTCAACTCCAATGTATAATCACTTATCCATGTATTGTCATGTAACTTGTAATCCTCTCCAATGTACACCAACACTTCCATGTATTGTCTATGTTGCTTGTGATGTGTTGTATGACATGTGGTGTATGTATAACTTGTACACATTGTATAAGTACAATTATCATCATCACCAAATGACCTATATAAAGGGTGCCAACTCCATTGTAATTCACACACCAAGTTGAATGAAAACTTCTCGTTCCAACTATCTCATTTCTTCTCTTCTCCTTTGTAGTGGTAGTTCTTAGTAGAAGAAGTTCTTAGTCTTCTATTTTCTTTCTCTAGTTCTTAGCAAGTTCCAACTCAATTTACAACATATATGACTACATGTATAACAAGGTATTTTCTGAAAAAACTAAGTTAGAGTACCAGCACATGCAGTCACACTAAGATATATTGGCTCACATGAGCCGTCCACATACGCTTTAAAATGCGAACAAACACAGATCACGATGTATAACATGCGGGTCGTGATCAATTGGACAGCTCTTGTGAATCAATGTATTTTGTAACATTGTTATTATCATTTTAGTATTTTTCTTAAATTAAACAATTAGGTATAGTGGGTATTTTATAATAAAACTGACTTAAGTACCAAGGAAAGTCGCACTATATATACGAGTACTTCCTCCAGTCGAAGTTACAATTCATATTACCAAGAGTTCTCTTAAAAATTTACTATTCATTTTTTGCATTTTACCTATTTTTATTACCTTTGTACAACCCAAACATCTAGTATTTAGGAGTAAAATTCTTCCATTTTTAAATTTATTTTATGTCAAATAACATATACGTAAATTACTTAAAATTTGAGTGGCGCTACAAGCACCTTAATTTTTTCTAAGGATAAGTTAGTATTACATAATTTTAAGAGAGGGAACTTAGCATTTCGGGTGCCTTAAATTGTGCCCTGAAAAGGCTATACTTTAATAATGTGCTTTAGTTAAAATGATTTATAATATTGACTAGAGGAGATTTTTATTTAAAGTTTAGGAGAATCTCGAGGACACATTCTCGGTGGTCTCCTTCTTCCTCTCCTTCTCGGTGGTCTCCTTCTTCCTCTCCTTCTCCCCCATTCGTGTCGCACGAATCTCGAGGACATATTTACTTTGAAAGTCAAAAAGTGAACGTGTTCGAGTAAACGTGTTGAACTCATACTTACATGAGGAGATGCTGAGCGCGCCAACTGATACGGGAATTAGAGTGACGACTCAGGCGAGGCAGTCTCACGAGTTTTAGCTGCATCACCCGGAAAAAGTTTCACGGTGGTACGGAACGCGGAGCAGCAAAGATTCATGACGTCTTGGCCACACCAAATCATATGAGGTCGAGCACCTTATCAGTTTCGTTGTTCGGCGAGGCCGATGTCTGGTTGCGCACTACGGTGGCGTCGATGCGAACGCTCAAGGATTTAGGCTGAGTTCAAGGATGGGGAAGTACATTCCTCATACGGTTCGTAACCTGAAGAGGACTGATTATTAAACCATTCGACAGAGGACCGAAGAGTCAGTTATGCACGGTCTACTGGACATGATTGGTTAGTGACGACGGTTCGAGTACATTATGGGAGGCCTATGAGAAGGCTATGGCTAGTAAGAGCGTGGGAGCACGCATCGGAGTACTGGTCGCATCATCGGTATCGTCACATTCAGTGCGAGGGTCTGTAGTTGATCAGATGAAAAACGAGGGTTAGACGGTCGTGACAAATAGATCAACCTCAAAACGTATTACGTTTCCACCATATGCGGCGTATATGGCGCCAATGCTAGATGGTTCAGCGCAGAGTTACGCTAGTGTAGTACATCGCCTAGCACCGTCGGATCCTTAGCATAAGTACCATCGAGGGTTGATGGCGGAGGTAGTGGCCAAAGACAGGTCGAGATCCGTCAAATGCACCGACAGGGACAACGATCTAGTCATGCAAAGGGACAAGGACATGGACATGGTCCATTTGGATCGAGATTTCAACGTACCAGTATGGGCGTGTAGACAGCCAGGAACAGATTTGTGCTATTGCCACGTCAGGTCCGACTACTATCCATCGTAACATGATAGAGGGTACGAGTTGGGTTGAAACTCGCTCGATAAGTGAGACTGATTTACATTTCTCGCGGGCATAAAGTGGATATACGTATGTTAATGACAGTGGATCATGAAATGAAAATGTTCATTTGTATTCATTTGTATTCCAATATATGTTGCGAGGATGTTGCCCTGACATATATGGATGGGAGGAGACCAATGGTGTGTTTTTCTGCTTGGAGGTCGGGGAGGAGCCCAGCTCGTCATGGAGGAGACAAGCTTGTCGTGGAGGAGCCTAGCCCTACAGAGTAAGATGGGGGTATGGCCTTGGGCGAGTATGGCCTTGGGCAGGTATGGCCTGGGTCTTCATTCATAAAACACCATTGTCATGTGAGACTTGCTTCAATTTCGAGGACGAAATTCTAATTCGTTGGGAAGACTGTAACGGCTCGAGAATTTGACTTGTGCCACATGTCAGGTCAGGGTCGTTTGTGGGATCCACTCGTCGAAATGCGTATGTCCGAATCTCAAGTGGAGATGATAATTGGTGAAAAATGTATACGCGAAGAATTCGGGGAGCCGAAACAGGAACGGGGACGCGTCTCGAGTCGCGTGCCTACGTAGGACCGAGATTGTGATTTTTGTGGGTTTAAATGTACATTGGATACGCCTCGTGATGGGTGTAGCGCGAGTATCGAGATTTTGAAATGAGGTGAATTGGTGCCTCGAGATGCGCACTGCGCAGTTGTTGAGTTGCCTCAAGATTCGTGTTGCATGAATCTCGATGACACTTTTGATTTGAAATCAAAAAGAAAAAAAAGAAATGTATATATATATATATATATATATATATATATATAATGAAAAAAAATTGATTTGGAAAAAAATCAGAGAAGAGAGAGAAAAAAAAAAGACAGAGAGGAGAAAAATGGGGGAGAAGGAGAGCGAGAAGGAGACCATCAAGAGAGATATGACGGAGAGCGCCGGTGCGGAAGGACGGCGACGGCGGCTCCCGGCGCGGCAACGGTGAGGAGAAAGGCAGCTGCGGCACATCGACTTTGGCGAGATCGGCGCGGTCACGGTGGTGGTCCACGCTGAGGCCGCGGGAGGTGACGCAGTGGCGAACCAGCAGCGCGGCTGAGGTGGCTATCGGATTGGACGGCGGTTCCGAGCCCGGAGGTGGCGCGGTGCGGAGCGACGACCGGCAGCAATGTAGCAGTGTAGCAGTGACGCGGCCGGTAAGCAGCGCGGACGGACGAGCAGCGCAGGCAGCGCTCGGCAGTGGCGCCGGTAGCGACGCCGGCGAGGCAGCGAAGGCGCGGCAAAGGGGTCAGATCGGCAGCGATGGCGCGCGAGTGCGGCGATGCGACGCAACGCGGTGGGACGGCGGCCAACGGCGATCGGCAGTTGTCGCGGTGGTGGTCGACGCGGCCGGCGGCGGAGCAGCGGCGCCGCCGCCGGCTGGGCAACGACACCAACAGCTCGGTTGCGCGTTGTCGACCCCTTCGCGATTTCGACGAAATCGCGACGACGCGATGGATGTGAGATTTATTTCACCAAATTATGTTGTGATGTGAATGAATTGAACAAATTAGGCCTAAAATGTCTAAATGGGCACCAGAGACTTAGGAGTCGGGTGTCGGGTGCGCAAATCGAGACGCGAGTGACGTTTTGAGGTTCATGATTTCTTGAGGTAAGTAAACCAGTTAGGGACTTATACAATATTTCATTTATCTCCATTTACTTCACTGCTTTGTGATGATAACTATCTTTGGAATTGTTGTCGATTGAGTGGGTTCATTGGCAAGTGAGTTATGGTTACTGTTTATCTGCGATATGAGAGGGTTAGGGCTGGAAGGCAAGGTTCTAGTCCTAAACCCGAGGTCTTTCATGGTCGTCCGTTGATATGTCCCAATTGAGTGTACGTTGGGGGCTCTTATCCGGGTCCATGGATGGTTCATAGTCATACGGGCTGGAAATTTGGGAGGCGGGGGTCTCGTCCTAGATCCGTGTCTGTGAATGTCTCATAGTCGCAAGGGTTAGGGCTGGGAGGCTAGGGTCTCGTCCTAAACCCGAGTCTGCTGGGCTCGTACCGTGACTTAACGACCTTTGGTTGGGACTTCTTGTTATTTGGCTTCACTCATCGATTGATTATTTACAGTCTTTTATATTCATGCGTTCTTGATTCCTTTCGTTCTATTTGCTTGAATTCGACTGCTTTGGATATTGTGAAATGTTGCTTTGGATATTGTGAAATGTTGTGTATATATCTTATCGGATTTACTTACCTGGGCTCGTCATTCTTATGTTTGACTGAGTGCAGAGCCGCAGACGAGTAGCAGATGGAAGACTTCATAGCTAGGTGAATTTTTGATATTTTGTATTTACTCTCATCTGATGATATTTACTGGGTTCCACAATTAGATTGCCTAACTCCCTGATCTTTTTGTTGAGTTATTTACTGTCTTAGTCGCTTCCACTAAATTTTTAAAATATTGAATAACTCAACTGTAAAATGTTGAATGTACTGATAATTATGGATTTGAAGGCTGACTAAGTCTGCGTTGACCTTGCGAGACTAACTTGGGGGTCTACGTAGATTTAGGCCAGGCGGAGCTCAGTTTATGAGAAACTAGGGCTGTCACAAACCCTTTTAATAAGGGATTAAAAATTTCTATTAAATATTAAAATTATTCTATTGAATGTTAAAGTGACTTTCTGAGACGCTCAAATAAATACTTGATAATTAATGTCCTTTCAATATACATCAATTCCTGCGCATGTAATTATTGGTGCAAAAATCTATGGACATTCATTAAAGTGCACGTGCATATTTGAAAACGATTGAATTATGTTCAATCGAATTAATTATGGGGTAATGCTAGATGGACTCAAAAAGTCCGGACTCAAACAACCAAAAATACATAAAGACCCTTAATTAAAATTCATTATTAGTGTTTGAGGGTAGAGGGTAATTAAGTCTTTTACTTAGGTAGATATCTTAAATTGTTAACAAAAAAATCTTTGAGTCCGGACTCAAAGAGTCCAAACAGATTTTTTGTTAATTATGTAGTCGAAAAATAGTAATTTATTGTACAGTTGTTAGGATTCTTTTGTATACATGCTTTATAAATTTTTTGTCAACTTAACGCGTATTTTAGTTAGAAAAATACTTCTTTGACTTGCCAGGTACTTGTTTCTTTTTCTTTTTTACTTTTACTTGCACCGAAGTAATCCACAACGTAATCGAATCTTACTTTGTAGTAAGTGATGCATCATTTATCTCATAAAAAATGCATGACACTTGTAAATACCCTCCAAAAAAATAAAGAAAGAGTATGTCACTTTTTTTATTCATGTTTTGAGAAAAAAATCTATTTTTCCTTTTTAAAAGGATACATTTGTGGTAGTTTCAAATACAATTTAAAAATCCTTTCAATTTTCTATAAGGGGGGTGAAATCCTTAGTGACTGTAGGAAATGTCGTAGATATATATCGCCCATAATTTTATTATACTTATTTCTTTCTTTTTGACAAAACACTATATATATTATGTGTGTGTATGTTGTAAACTAAGTTGTAAGCCAACTAAAACTTGTAAAACTAAAGTATGAGAAGCATGAACTAAAGACTAGAAGAGCAATAGTGGAGAAGATGAGACAAGAGAGGAGTTGAGAATGTACAGATCTCATTCAACTATTGATATGTTTTTACAATGAGGTTGACACCCTTTATATAAGTCAGTTGGTGATGATGATAAACATACATAGGCAATGTCAACAAGTAACACATACATCACATGTCATATAACACATTACAAGTAATTTGACAATGCATGGAAAAGTTTGTGTAAGTTGGAGAGGAGTACAATTAAGTTACATGAAGTGTTAGAGCCACGCTTAATATAACAATTTAATGTGAAAGCCATGCTCGACAATGTAATCATCTACATGCACAATTGTTCATCCATTTCACAACACTCTAACTTAGATGGCACTTGTTGAAAGAACTCGTTAAAACCTCTAGTAGAAAACCCATGTTTGAAAAAATCTAGTATATGAAATTGGGCACAATGTTTTCGTCAATCTTGCTTTGTAATATAATATTGATTTTAGCCTCATTAAAAACCTTGCTAGAAAAACTCAGTGGGACAAAATCATAGCTAAGGAAAAGTGTGCAACTCATTGATACACTTTGTGAGAATATGTATTCATCATTAAAACTTCTACTAGAAAAACCCCGTGAGAAAAATATAGTATAGAAAAAAGAGTATATTGCTCTCATAAATTTTTTATGTGCAGTATAATATTTTTATAGTTGCCTCATTAAAACCTTTCTAGGAAAATCCAGTTGGAAAAACAATAGCTAAGGGAAAAAGAGTGTAATATATTAATCGATACAACTCCTTTTTATTATCCCATTCATGTTGGCATGCGCGAAACATTTTATTATTTTTCAACAAATCTTGGCAAAACCCAAATTTAATTTTTGAGTAAAATAAATAAATTGATGGACAATTACTATTTTACTTGAAAAAAATACTTAATTTTCAAATCAAAGCTAAATATTATTTTTCCAAGATCTTCAATCTTGAACTCCTTTTTAGGGATTCCAATAATATAACGATGCTGTTGTGATTTCTCAAAATATTTAAATAATCAACATATGATGATATTATAATAAAGACATAAATCTAAAGGATACAGTGAGTCATTACCAAAGAATTCTTGTATCATGAGTATTTTATTTATTTTTACTCCTACCTTATTTTTAAGCGTTTGTATCCTTTGAACCAATTTGTCTTTTACGTCTTTAGCGTTTTGTTGGTTCTTGTGCATTTAGTTGCACATGGGCATCATTTCATCTTGAACTTTTAATGTTAGAATATACGATTTTACCACTCTTTTATATATAGTACTTGCATCAAGTAATTGATTCATAACTTGTGGCTAATGAATGATCCTTTGAACTTCAAGTTTATATTAATTTATACATCGATTATAATACAACAAATTTGATGCAATTTGATGCGTTTCAAGGAATTTCATGTCAATCATTTTGAATTGGCTTATATCTCTCCCTTATGATGGAAAAATTGCTTCATTAAAGTGACAATTAGCAAAAATTGCTTAAATAAATTCCCTATTAGGGATCCAGAGCATCTTATAATATGATTAATGGAGACTAATTAAATCAATATAAGTCTCCTATTGATATACCTTGAGATAATCACTAGCTGATAAAAATGTGGTTTCATAAAGGATGTCCATGCGAATTTACAATATATTCCCATTGTTGATGATTATGGACGATCAAATAGATCATTCCATATTATGAATGTCATTAGATGCTTTAATTTATGACGACATTCATTTTAATGTGCTTGATATATATTCCAAAAGTTAAAGCAGAGAATTTTATTCTCAGATTAAATCATAATCATATAGAGAAATTTCATGTTATTCTAAGTAAACTTCTTATGAACAAGGCATTAACATTATAATTACTGTACAAGATATTACATGAATGTTAATCTCTGCAAAGTTCATATTCGAGAAATATTCTTTTTTATATTATAATGTACATGCGTGTAGCATAATACACAAAACATAAATTTATTGCCTATATTTAGCTCATAATTTGAACACATCTTGATGTGCCAATTTTATCAAGCCATTTTCAATGTTAAAATTCATGATTTTGGCTTTGATTTTGAAGACATGGTAAAATGTCACAAAAATATTCGGGTAGATATATGACAATATTTAGGTAAAATAGCCTTTCATATGTGATGAAAAATGTCACAATCATAAGCACTCATTGTCAATAATTATTTCTCTTTCTAGTGGTGCGCCACTTTTATTCCAACTTTTGGCGGAATTGTCAATACGACCTTTACAAGATATTTTCACCCTTTCCACGTCCATAAATTTATTATTTCGACCATGATCATAATACGCCATATACGCTTCTTAATTTGAACTTGAATCAATTGGACGAGAGAGATATTATATTTATAATATCTCATTATTTTAGTCAGCTACAATGAGACAAGAAATCAATCCTTAATATCTATTGGATTGACATGCACACTCGATGTTTGTTGCAATGATAAATCAAAGTGGACCATGTGATCTTTTACTATTGTCTCATCAGTCAAGTTTTCACATCGCCCAACATAGAGATAATTAAAATTGCGGAATTATAAGTAATATTTGACTGATTAAATTTTTTAGCTTGAGACCTAGCCGCTCATTTTGAGCTCTTGGAGCATTACCATTTTTGGTATTTATATGTATAACTCCATTAGATGAAAAGATATATCAAGTGAAATATTCATTTTTCAAATCTCTTAAGAGATATTGGCGAATGATTTTGTATGACACACTGTCTTACATAGATGCTTTATTCATAAATTGTAGTATTTAATCGTCGTGACAGTAATATAATAAGGTAACAAATTCAACTATGGTTGAATAATATTTGAAAAACAAATGTAATATAAAATAGTTCTCTTTTATATGTAAAAAAGAAAAGAACATATGATTAAATATATATTCACAACTTGATTCATTAATAAACAAAATTTACTATTCGTATGAGTTGGTGGGACAACCTCTAGGTTGGGTAGCAAGACAAAGTCTACTTAATATCATGTCTCCTCGAACAAGATAACCCGTCTTCCTTCTGCGTTGCTGGGACTATCAACCCCAATTCATAGTACTATTTGCATTATAAAATCAAGAATAGACCACAACTAATCGTTTATAGTATAAATAAAAAAAACTATTTTATGTCACTTTGAATTTTGATTTTTGATGTAGAAGAAGCAACTACAGAGTATACTTTCGCAGTCGGTAACGTTACAAGGCATATTGTATGAATAAAGTACATATACATAAATAATGCAGATAACAAAACATTAATTAACCATGATAACATGGAAATAAATCTAACTTATTTAAATTAACAAAAATTATACCTTCTAGATTTGTCACCTTGAAAAGCTTCTTGATCTTCAATACATCTTATTGTAGAGCAATTTCGTGTTGGTAATGTGTTGAAACTAAGTTGTAAGCCAACTAGAACTTTTAGAACTAAAGTATGAGAAGCATGAATTAAAGACTATAGGAACAAGTGGAGAAGTGGAGACAAGAGAGAAGAGAATGTAAAGATTTCATTCAACTATTGGTATGTTTCTACAATGAGGTTGACACCTTTTTATAGGCCCTTTGGCGATGATGATAAATGTACTTAGACAATGTTTACAAGTAACACGTACATCGCATGTTATACAACACATTACAAGTAATTTGACAATACATGGAAGAGTTTGTGTACATTGGAAAGGAGTACAAAATACATGAAGTGTGAGAGCCGTGCTTGACAATGTGATCATCTACATGCATAAGTGTCCATCCATTTCATAACAATATATATATATATTGCAAGGAACTATACTCTTAATTAATTGTCTATGAATTATTTATTATTGCTAAAACATCTTTAGTGAGATGGACGAGACATCACTTATCAAAATGCAAGGTTTAAAGAGGTTGTAGGTTTGACTCTATTGAAGTAAAAAAAAAAAGTATTCTTTATACATTATTTATAATACACAGCTTTGCGACGTACAAGCTTGGAGACAGAGGTCGTCAATACTATTGTATATGACATACCTATTGAATTTGTGAAGCTTATTCATGGGAGAGCATTGAAACAAAGGTATACGATTAATTAAAACATGAAATTTTAAGATACAACAATAATGAAAAAGAGTTAGCAGATACTTTTTTTTCAAGTAAAAAGTAGCAAGTACTTTTCATGTCGATTTAATGTGTTAATATTGAAATCATTATCACTATTATAGTGGGTGTTACTTTGAAGACAAATTGGTCACATTGGATGATGCTGAAAAAGCAATGTTGGATCTATACTGCGTAAGGGCTCAAATAAAAAATGGTGATAGAATTTTGGACCTCGGTTGTGGATATGGAGCTCTTACCATTCATATTGCTCACAAGTATCCTCAATGTTATGTTACTGGAATTACAGATACAATGTCGCATTGTAAGTTCATTGAAGAGCAATACAGCTAATAATGCAAAAGACACACACATACAGACATATATATATATATATATATATATATATATATATATATATATATATATATATATATATATATATATTAGTTAAAATACAAAGTGTTTTTCTTTTTTGATCTAATAAAATAAAGTCTAGTTTTTATCAAAAAATACAAGGTGTTTTTTTTTGAAGAATAGTTAACTTAATCAATTTTTTGGTTGATATACAAGTTAATTCATAGTTTAATTATGAATTTTTCATGCATGATGAAATGAACTATTTTCTTTCTTTTTTTTCTTAATTTTATTAGGAACCGAAATTTGAACAATGTGGAGGTCATATTGGGGGACATTACAAAAATTGAGTTGAACCAAAAGTTTGACCGTGTAATGGTTATTGGAGTCTTTGAGGTAACAATATACTACTAGACATATGTATGCAAGTTATCTATATTTTAATTAAAGATTAACTGCTAAGTACTTGATTAACCGATCTTTCTTTCTTTCTTTTTTATTTCTAATTGATCTTTCTTTTCATTTGCATATTGATAGCATATCAAGAACTACGACCTACTCGTGAATAAAATATCAAAATGGTTGAAGGAAGACTTTCATGTTTTCGTAGAAAACGTGTGCTACAAGAACTTTCCATACCAAATAAAGGCAAGTAAAAACATGTGTATTGTTTATTATTTTATTTTTTTGAACAAAAATGTTGTTATGCCCCATGATTATGAGCACACAAGTGCAACAATCATCTGCACAACAACTCTTAATTCACTTGAAACGCATGCATCTCGAGGCACGAAAGGGTCGTTGTGCAAGTGACACCATTCTCCAAAAAAGAATTACGCGTGTTCCAATGTGTATTGAAATTCGTGTTTCCCTACACCGATGAATTCTAATTGATGCAGTCTTTAAAAGAAGATGAGTGAATTGACTGTAACCATATCATCTGCTGACCTGCTATTTTATTTTCAGGTAACAATAATTCCACTTGGACTCATGAGTCCAGACTCATAGGGATATTGTTAAAATTTTTGTAAATATTTAATGGGTATAATAGTAATTTTACAAGTGATTATGATTGTTTCATTAACTTTTATACATATCTCTAGTAGTACATTGTTACCTCGAAGACTTCAATAACCATTACACGGTCAAACTCTTGGTTCAACTCAATTTTTGTAATGTAACCCTGTATAACCTCCACATTGTTTAAATTTTGGTTCCTAATGAAATTAAGAAAAAAAAAGAGTTTACTTCATGCATGAAAAGTTTATAATTAAACTATGAATTAACTTTTACGTTAAATATCAACAAAAAAAACACTTGTATTTTAACTATATATGTGTTTTTAGCATTATTAGCTACATTGCTCTTCTATGAATTTACAATGCGACGTTGTATTTGTAATTCCAGTAATATGATATTGAGGATACTTGCGAACAATATAAATGACAAGAGCTCCATATCCACAATCGATGTCCAAAATTTGATTACCATTTTTTACTTGAGCCCTCTCGCAATATAGATCCAACATTGCTTTTTCGGCATCATCCAATGTTATCGATTTATCATTATAGTAACCCCCACTATAATAATGGTAATGATTTTAGTATTAACGCATTAAATCGACATGAAAAGTACTTGCCACTCTTTACTTCAAGAAAAAGTACTTGCTACTCCTTTTCATTATTGTTGTATCTTAAATCCCATGTTTTTATCGATTAACCTAAAAAAATCCCATGTTTTGATTAGTTGTATACCTCTGTTTCAATGCTCTCCCATGAATAAGCTTCACAAATTCAATAGGCAAGTCATATACATCAGTATTGAAGTCCTTCGTCTCCAAGCTCGTTTGTTGCATATTATATGGAGAACTGGTTTAAATACAAAATTATAAATAATAAAGATTTTTTTTACTTCAACATAGTCGAACCTACGACCTTCTTAAATCTTGTGTTTTGAAAAGTGATGTCTCATCCATCTCGCTGAAGATGTTTTAACAATAATAAATGATTATTAGACAACTAATTAAGAGCATAGTTACCTTGCAAAAAATAAAAATAAAAATGCAGTGCTTTATCGAAAAAAGAAATAAAGAAGTATAGTTTGATTATAGGCGACATATATCTACAACACTTCTTATAAAAACTGCATTCCCTAAAGAAAATTGGAAGGATTTCTAAATTAAATTTGAAACTAGCATAAATGTTACCTTTTAAAAGGGGAAAAAAAAAAGAGAAGCTACATCTCAAAACATAAAAATACAAAAATAAAATAAAATATGAGGCGTACCTTTTTTTTTAGAGGCTTGCAATTTGCAAACACTTAAATGCCCTTATACACACCAAATTTTAAAATTTAATGTATTTACCCGTACACCAAATAGAAACACACACTAACACTCTTCATAAAAAAATTAAACACACACACACACCGCTGCCACTTCTGCCCTCCATCGCCGTCGTCGCCTCCACCAGCTACGCCGCCCCTTACCACCTCTAGCATCCCAAACCGTCGCCCTTAACCTTAAACCTTTATTAATACCTTCAACCTCTCCACTCACTAACCTCATCACCTTTGCCTCGCCCCCATCTCTTGTCGCTAGCACTTAATTATAAATTATTCATCTCTATCATCGTGTTCAACCATGAGTGGTCAAACATCTACACGTATGTTCAGTTTGGATGGCCGAACAAGGCCATCGTGTTTGGCTCTAATGGCCGAATACGGTGAGCCCTCCACATCTAAACAAGATCTGACCAAATCTAGATTGAGAGAGAGAAAGGGAGGGGAGGTGGAGGTCGGGGACAGGAGGGAGGGGAGACCGAGGGAAGGGAGAGGAGGGAGGATGTCGATTCCATTTTGAAAGATCGATGAGGGGGAGCAAATAGGGCCGGTGAAGGAGAGAGAGAGAGAGAGAGAGAGAGAGAGAGAGAGAGAGAGAGAGAGTGGTGGAGGACGTCGGGCGACGACGGCGACGGGACGGTGGAAGATGACAACATGTCGGAGGCAGTCAACGACGAACGGTGACGGTCGATGGTAGCGTTGGTTGAGACAAAGTGGTGTGTGTGGGAGATTAGTATATTTTGATCAAAATGGAAAAAAAGTGATGTGTGTAAGTGTAAGGATATTGTGCCCATGCGTTTACCAAGCCTTTTTTTTTTATTTGGAGGCATTAACGAGTGTCACATACTAAAAATAAAGTTTGAGGATGTTGTAGGTTCGACCCTGGTTAAAATAATAAAAGAAAACAAATGCTCGGCAAAGTGCGTCACCAAAGTAATTTTCTAATTAAATTATGCATTAAGTTGACAAAAAAATAAAAAGAAACATAGGGATTCATGCGCTCATATATAGATGCGTGCGTGAAGAATCTTAACCACTGTACAATTAAGTACTGTATTTTTTTACTGCATAATCAATTCAATTTTTTTTTTTCGTCAAAGATAATCAATTCAATTAGTTACAGTACAGGTAGGAAATAAAAAGAAACATGGAGATTCATGCGCTCATATATAGATCGTGAATAAAAAATTGGTTCGGAAGCCACCTCTCGACAATGCCTGAGCGTGCGTAAATTAATTAGTGTGGTTGCCTTTTTGCCATCGTGCACCATACAGGTAGGAAAAAAAAAATGCATGTGTAATAAATATACTGCCAGATCAAATAAGAAATGTCACAAAGAATGTGCGTAGACATTTCTTTATTATTATTAGGAGAGGCACCTCAAAAAGGTGCATCAAAATTCACATTGGGCTTTTGAGCCATTTGTGCACACCTCAAGATGTGGACACACATATCTCGATCCATAACACGCGGGCTTTAAGACTTTTATTGGGCAATGTGTCGACTTACTCATTGTCATTATAGTGAATTTTTCAATAATTAACATAGAGCCCAGCTAAACGCACCCCAACAAAAAAAGTCAAACTTACAAAAATTCATTCTACTGCAAAATGACATTTATTAGTATACCCTCAACATCTTTTTTCCTCTTATATTGTGCATCCCACCATCATCCATCTACACACTCTCTTGTTGTGATTTGTAGGGCATCATCAATTGGTTCGGCCTCACATGTCCGAGACTCTAGTCGGAGAGTCGGTCGGAGCCTACCGAACCTCTATTTGAAAAGTCTGTTAGAGCCCACCGAACCTCTTGTTTGGAGGGTCGGTCAAAACTCACCGAACCTTTAGGTCGACAATTGTTAAACGAATTCTAAAAAAAAGTTCGGTTTGACAACACCGAACTTATAATATAAGTCTCGACCACATGTTGCACCCTCTGGTTTAGGTGCTTCGATTTGGATGAAGATGCATTTTGATAAAAATGCGGCGGGCTACCCTTAATTATAAATTGAAAATAAAAATGGGGTTGCACTCAGAATTGGGTGCTCTAAGTAAAAAGTGGGGTGTATTTAGCCAGGCTCACACATCCCAAACACTAGTAGAAAATTTCAATATTTCAACGACTAGCTAATATATATAAATGAAGCAAGTGAAGTGATTAGTCTTATAAGCTCCATACAAAATAATTGAGATTCGAGTCATTGTGTTTTTTTAATTACTTCACGTCTTAACGAAATTGAGCGGTCCCTTGGACATGTCTCCATATTCACACCAACAAATCATGATAAAAAAGATTACGTGTTAATTAAAATATGTCATGCGACTCACGCCATATCATCTCAATCGTTTTCTTGTAGTGTGAGTATTTAATTAATTCACTCACTCGCAAAGTAAATGAAGTACATAAGTTATTTAAGGAAAAAGGCTAAACTAATCCAATTTATTTTTATAGTGGCAAATACTTTCTTGGAAAAGTTTGATCGGAATTGATTTTTGTTAGTTTTTGAAAGTTCTAAACAAAGAATTTTGGTGTTGCGAGGACATGAGTTCATTGAAATTGACATGATGATCAATACTCACTACTTTGCTATGAAAACAATTTTTTTTTTTGCCAAAATCCCTTGTTTATGCCTACGAAATTACGAATTTAGTATTTTTGAAAGGCTTAGTTTGTTTATAATTTTTAGTAGGAGTTTCAGTTTTTGACGCCGTTTATGGCGTTGAGTTTCTCATTTCATCCTGTTAATGTTTTAGCGCATATTAGAATTTTACTATTTTTGGTAAAAATTAGGGTTTGATATATAAAGCACCATTTTGACTGTAATTACTTGATTTTTATGATTTAAAAAAATTTCGAACTTTAGTTTAAGTTCTTGCCCTAAATTGTTTGTTCATGAATTTCGAACATTCGATTTGAAAGATCCTCATTGCGTTAGAACCCATTACCTCTTACTCTCAAAACTCATACCAAACTATTGGGCTACCCAATTGATTGATTAAACTAATCCACTTTTGACGCCTAATTTGACATTGTTTAAAGTCCTTTGTACACTAATCAAAGCATGTGCATGTGCGTACATCTCAATGCAAAACTCAAAGGATCATGATAATATTGTATGAAATGTATGTCAACCATCAATCAGTTGGTATGATAAGTAACATACTCGATTCCCTTTAAGCAAGACATTGAGTTCGAATCTCGTGAATAAAAATATAGTTTGGGAGCCGCCTTTGTACGAGGCCCGACAATGCCTGATAAATGTACATAGATTAGGCAGTGCAGTTGGCGTTCAACATGCACCATGTAGGGAATAAAAAAATGTAGGTGTCAAAAATATGTTGCCAGATCAAACAAGAAATATTATAAAAAATGCTTAGGCATTTCTTTATTTTTGTTTTTGCGAACATGATAATTAATATGCTAGATGGACACGAAAAGTCACATTAGACTTAGTTGTTTGTGCGCACCTCGAGATACGGACATAAATAAATCTGGTGCATAACACGCGAATCAAGCTTAGGTGGAAGACTATTGTGGGTCAATGTATCTTGATGTGTGACTTACCTGTTGTCATTCTAGTATTTTCCAATTAATTTTAAAATTGAACGAGTAGTATATAAGGAACTATACTCTTAATTTGATTGTCTATGAATTCCTTATTATTGCTAAAGCATCTCTAGTGAGACGGATAAGACATCACTTATCAAAATGCATGGTTTAAAGAGGTCGTAGGTTTGACTCTGTTGAAGTAAAAAAAAAAAAAGTATACTTTATACATTATTTATAATTTTGTACTTTGTTTATGCCTGCGAAATTGTGAATTTAGTATTTTTGAAAGGTTTTAGTTTGTTTATAATTTTTAGTAGGAGTTTCAGTTTTTTGACGCCGTTTATGGCGTTGAGTTTCTCATTTCATCCTGTTAATGTTTTAGCGCATATTAGAATTTTACTATTTTTGGTAAAAATTAGGGTTTGATATATAAAGCACCATTTTGACTGTAATTACTTGATTTTTATGAATTAAAGAAATTTCGAACTTTAGTTTAAGTTTTTGCCCTAAATTTTTTGTTCATGAATTTCGAACATTCGATTTGAAATATCCTCATTGCGTTAGAACCCATTACCTCTTACTCTCAAAACTCATACCAAACTATTGGGCTACCCAATTGATTGGTTAAACTAATCCACTATTGACACCTAATTTGACATTGTTTAAAGTCCTTTGTACACTATTCAAAGCACGTGCATGTGCGTACATCTCAATGCAAAACTCAATGGATCATGATAATATTGTATGAAATGTATGTCAACCATCAATCAGTTGGTCTGATAAGTAACATACTCGATTCCCTTTAAGCAAGGCATTGAGTTCGAATCTCGTGAATAAAAATATAGTTTGGGAGCCGCCTTTGTACGAGGCCCGATAATGCCTGATAAACGTACGTAGATTAGGCAGTGCAGTTGGCGTTCAACATGCACCATGTAGGGAATAAAAAAATGTAGGTGTCAAAAATATTGCCAGATCAAACAATAAATATTATAAAGAATGCTTAGGCATTTCTTTATGGGTAGTGCTATTTGGACTCGTGAGTCCGGACTTAAAACTTTTTTTAATTTCAAATACATCCTCAAGTAATTATTGAAACAACCATAATCACTTGTAAAATTTCTATTATACCCCTTAAATATTTACAAAAATTTTAAAAACCTCCCAATGAGTCCGGACTCATGAGTCCTAGTAGATTTATTGTTTCTTTATTTTTGTTTTTGCGAACAACAACAACAACAACATAGCCTCAGTACCAAATTTGCTAGATGGACACAAAAAGTCACATTAGACTTAGTTGTTTGTGCGCACCTCGAGATGCGGACATAAATAAATCTGGTTTATAGCACGCGAATTAAGTTTAGGTGGAAGGCTATTGTGGGTCAATGTATCTTGATGTGTGACTTACCGGTTGTCATTCTAGTATTTTCCAATTAATATTAAAATTGAACGAGTAGTATATAAATGAAGCAAGTGAACTGATGAGGCTTGTAAGCTCCATACATATATAACATCCTCTTTCTAGCTAGCTAATATATATTAGCTACAGATCAGCGACAAACTAGGTTCTGTAGCTGATCTGTCTCAGATCTGTTACAAAATAGGCGGGAAAATATTGGCGGGAGAAATTAGAAACAGATCAAAGACAAAATAAAATTTGTCACAATTTTTGTCACAAATCTATCACTGATTTGTTTCTTTTTGGTCAACCAAGTCAAACGCTCTATCTGATGCAAAATTCTTGTTGATTTGTTGTTGTTTAGCAACAGATTCAATCTGTTGCAATGTTTTGATATTATTCCACATTTTTCTTGTAGTGTATATATATATAAAAGTTGAAGGAGAGAGAAAGTTTCACAAGCTCTCTCCTTCTACCATTTACTACAAAAAACAGCAAATCAGAAACGGAACAGAGACGGAATGCGTTCCGTCTCTGAAAACGTCGTCGCTGATGCGATCAGAAACGGAAAATGGATTCCGTTTCTGATTAGAGACGGAATAGAGATGGAAAATATCCGTTTCTGATTAGAGACGGATTTAGAGACGAAAATTAGAAACGGAACAGAAATAGAATTTATTTCGAAATGGTACTTTTGTAATTGCATTCGTCTCGATTCGTTGTCGATTAGCAACGGAATCGAGACGAATTAATAAATTTATGAATTCCGTCTCTGATTCCGTTTCTAATCAGCAACGGAATCAGAGACGGAATCAGAGACGGAATGCAAATGGTCCGTCTCTGATTCCGTCTCTAATTAGAAAAGGAATCAGAGACGGATTATTCCTTTTCTGATTCCGTCTCTGTATCCATTTCTGATTAGCGACGGAATCAGAGACGGAATTCTTATTTCCGTCTCTGATCCGTTTGTGATTGATACATATATTTCTGAAAAATTAGAGATGGAATAGGAACGGAATATTTGAATTCCGTTGCTAATCCGTCTCTAATTTTCTGTTTATTTTAATTATGACACAGAAACATAATCCAATTGGTTCTCCAACCTAAAAATTCAAATTACAACCCGATATGACCTACTCCATCGCCTGCACCCCCTCCAACAACTCCTTGGGGGTGCTAACATCCCACAAAAAAGCCAAATTGCACATCCATACATCGACAATATATATCAACAAATATTCAAAAGAGAAAGAAAAAATGTGAAACTCAAAATTAGCCAAAAAATTTATATATCCACGGAAAATTGTCATGTATTACAAAAGCTCCAAAATTTGGAAGTATACACAAAAACCACCAATCCTATTGTTCAACAACCAAAAAAAAAAAAGAACACTTACAATCCTATAAATATGCACATAAAGAATTAAGTTTAATAACCAAGAACAAAATCCATCTAATGTTCAACACATCCAATCACCAACACTCCAACATGACTGGTCAGAATAAGAATAGCAAAAAGGACTTCATATAATAACTATAACGCAGCTTTGAAGCATTTCTGATTCTCCATCTGAGGGCAACAACCAGTGATTATGCACCTGAAAGAAGTAGGCAAAAGAGAGATTATTGAACTAAGGATGTACATTGGAAGCGAATGAGAAAAATGGTGGATTTGAAGAAACATAGAAATTAATAATAATCATACATAAAAAGTCGGCTTCGAACCTATTTTTTAATTTCTTTACGATTGAGTTTGCTTTGGTCTTTTGTCAATTCAACACATATGTAGGTAGAGAGGAGTACTAGAGCTAATAAGGAACATGAAAGAAAATTAACTCATATTAAACATTACATACAACACCATAGTCAATACATGAAGTTCCTTATGGAGACCCAATTTTTATTCAATTCAAAAGAAGACAACAACGACAACAAGTCGTAATAAAACAATGAAACAAAGTAGAAACAACACACACATTGTTGACTTTGATTTAGTTCTTTGAAAATTAAGATGAAAGCATTAACAACATTATGGGGATTGTAATAGGTGCAATGAGAATAACATGGAGCTTTTAGCATTAAAATAAGAAGAATTGACCATCATGTAAGTTGAGTTGGATTATTTATCAAGCTTTGTAAGGCATGCATTTCAACATGTATATGATAATGGTGAAGTGCAAGAATGCTAAAAGGAAAAAACTGAAAGTTAAGCACAAACCTTTATCAAAGCAACATTCACATCCATCAAATTTGATCCTAAACTCATCATCTCATCCCATCTAAAAGCTCTGTGTGCTCCAAAACAAACCAGCCATGTGTTCCTACTCAAAAAAAAAAAAAAACCAGCTGAGATTCAAGAAATGCAGTGAAGAAAAGAAAAAAAACCATACACTGTTGAATAAGAAAGCTTCCAAAAAAAATTAGGAGCAGCAAGCAAATGCAGTCAAGGACTGAAGTTTTGTTGTTGTTGTGAGTTTGGGGTGTCACTGTAGCTATTTTTTTACGCATAGGAGATGGCGAACAATGTATGTATAAGATGGACCTATCATGTAAGTTGAGTTGGATTATTTATCAAGCTTTGTAAGGCATGCATTTCAACATGTATATGATAATGGTGAAGTGCAAGAATGCTAAAAGGAAAAAACAGAAAGTTAAGCACAAACCTTTATCAATGCAACATTCACATCCATCAAATTTGATCCTAAACTCATCATCTCATCCCATCTAAAACTGCTGTGTGCTCCAAAACAAACCAGCCATGTGTTCCTACTCAAAAAAAAAAGAAAAAACCAGCTGAGATTCAAGAAATGCAGTGAAGAAAAGAAAAAAAACCATACACTGTTGATAGTATACGTACATTGAAATGTTCGGTCACTTCCTTGATCTCGTCGCAATTAAATAAAAAACATAGCGTAACCGACTCGATAAAATGACCCTCACGGTGCCCTCTATTTTCCCGGCCTCTCTATTTTCCCATCAATCTTGATAGGAAGTCATCATCTCATCCACCAACACTGCTGTGTGCTCCAAAACAAAACAACCATGTGTTCCTACTCTCAAAAAAAAAAAAAAACCAGCTGAGGTCCTCTCCTGCATTGAAGAAAAAGAAAAAAACTCACAAATATAATAAGAAAGCTTCAAAAAAAAGCTCACCAGCAGCAAGTAGAACTGAGATAGGAATGAAGTTTTGTTGTTGTTGTGACTTTGTGGTGTTTCGTAGCTATTTTTCTACGCATTGTATCCATAATCCTAGCTAATGTCAAAATTGAAAAGAGTTACTCATTGATTCCATTTGAAACAGAAGAGAGAGGATCAAGCGCCCTTCATGCCGAATCCAAAGAAACATTTCATCACCAAAGAACACCAAAAGCTCACAGATCACTTCCACCATCCTACCATTTCACCAAAGAACACCAAAAGCAAATAAGAGTGTTAAAATTAGTGCTTTAGCCTACATAGTTTCTATTTATGTTATTTATTTAATTATGATGTGTGCGGTTCAAGATTTAGAAACTTCCTATTTCTTTATTAAATTGGGGGAAGCTCATACTTCTTAGGTGTTTAGTTTAGTTCGAGATGAACTTATTTAAGGTTTACTAAGTTTCTATTCTTAAAGTGTTTTGTCTAGGAAAGTTAAAAGATTTATGAGTTTATGTAATTTAGGAGTTACTATTTTGGTTTAGTTTTCTAAACTATTTATTACGTGCAACTATTTTTCATGAAATAAAGAGACCAAAATTACTTTTCAAGTTGTGTGTGCAACAGCGTTTAAGGAGAACGAAAACATTGTATTTTGGACTCCTTTGTTCATTCTCTCCTATGTGTAGAATACAAGTCAATTGTAATTTCTATCTTTCATTGTCTTACAAACCCTTGCCTTAAACTAAGTTGAAATGACTTCCAATGGACTTTGATTATTCAATAATACTTTAAAACAATAGGGAAAGTGTCTACAAACTTGTAACACCAAGTTTGGACATTTGTGCTAAGTTAAGTAGCAATAGAGTATTTAAAATGAGTAAACGACGCCTCTCGGGTTTATTCCTTCGCATCAAGCCTTCGTATATAGTAACAATGAGCAATTTAGGACTATGTGGACTTAGTATAAACTTGTTTAGGACACATTAAAGTTGAGATTGGATCTATGCTATATAGAAAAGACATAGATTGGTCTTCGCATCACACGGGCCAGCTTCCTCAATCAAGCCACAATCACTATATTTTGGGATCAGGAAGGGCATTTCTTTTAGTTGAAAGATTTGCATACACAAAACCCAATGAAATCCAAAGTAAAAGCAGCATAAATGAAGGTCCTTGCCTCGGAATAAAAGCCACCACTGCTAATCATTGAACTGGTTTGTTTGACACAACTGAGATTCAAGAAATCCCCTATATCCACTTGGCTAGAAAAAAAAGCATTTAAGACTAAATGGAAATGTCCTAATTAGTACGCGAGTTCGAATCTCCCATGGCATTGTAATCATATTATATCATAACATATATTCTTAATCATAGAACCCCAAAGACTCTACTTACAATAATCTGAGTTTTAAAATAGGCATATTTGTCAATGAGTTGGGTTTTTGAATTAGATTTTCTTGAATGGGATTTAGCCTAATAACAAAACAATTAGCACAAAAACCAAACAAATTAAAACACAAAACAGAGATGATTGAAAAAATTAACTTTCTAGAAACCTAATATACTTTTAGCGAGTAAGATGAGGTGCGAAAAGGCCATTCAACTATCACTAATGAAAAACGAAATGAAGAAGAAGGCAAAGATAAAGAAAAAATGTAATACCTAATGTTGGTTTGAGTCAAAGATGAAAGGTCCATCTTAGCTTTGTCATCAGTCCCAGTGAGGCGCTGAAGTGCTTGATTGTCTTTCAAAAGATCAATGCCATCGTCTCTCTTGCTTGTCTCAGTGAGGTCCCAGCAAGGCAATCTCCAAACTCTTTGTTACAACAAGTGTATAAGTAGGTCAACAACTAACAAATAGCAACATGTTGAAAACTGCAAAAAACGAAATAAGGAACTTCATCATCAGTACCCTCCACTACATCAGGCTTCAACAAACCACCATGAATTGCAGGTACATTCATTGTTCATTTATCCTCTGTATATCTTAGTTGCCTTGGAAGCCCAGTTCATGCATAAGTTATCATGGATTTTATTTTTTATACATTTTCCTCCCCAAATTTTTTTTTAACCTCAGTTTAAGTAAAATATTCTATAAGTAAAGAATGTTTGAAGAATTAATCCATGGGAGAAGAAAACATGCTGGCTGTTGTGTGCAAATCTTGCCGTTGCAGGTTCTCTCGAGTGCTATGATGAAGAAAGTGATAGAATTGACAGGGAGCAACATCTTCATGCCATAGCAAATGAATTTGGGAAATCGATAAAGGGTCGTTTTCCGGTCATCTGTGTTGAGAACATGTAGGCTCTTCTTCTTCTAGGGACATGCGATAATAGAAGAACAAGAGCCTACATGTTCTCAACACAGATGAACGAAAAACGAGCCTTTATCGACTTCCCGAATTCATTTGCTATTGCATGAAGATGTTGCTCCCTGTCAATTCTACCACTTTCTTCATCATAGCACTCGAGATAACCTGCACCGCCATAAGACTTGCACACAACAGCCAGCATGTTTTCTTCTCCCATGGATTATGCAAACATTCTGTACTTATAATATATTTTACTTAAAAACAAAAAAAATTTTGGGGGAGAAAAAGGTCAAAAAATTAAAATCCACGATAAAATATGGAATATCAATCTAAAAATGCACAAAAAGAAGTGTCGATCATAAAGTAATTCGAAGAATTGCTAAAGTTGTCTACACTATAAAACGTTTAATCTAAGAATTTCCACAAACAACAAGTGAAATACCTATGTATCACCAACCTGCTTATCTCTCGAGAGCCACGCTTACGTCTCACGCTCAACATTGTCCCCTTGTTGTGGTGGATCGACTGGATCTAATTGTGGGGGTTGTTGCTGGTCATGAGGTGGCGGTGGTGGTGGTTGTTGCTGAGCTAGGCCTACTTCGTCCATGTTCATCCCGAGATGCTGCTGCACGAACTCCATAACCTTTCGTAATTGCTCCGCAACGACATTGAACTCTGCCCGCGGCACCACATCCGGCATCTCCGACGTGCTAGCACCAGGATCTCCGTATCTCCTCTTCTTTCTCCCTACGGACCCGAGTCCGTAGACACGTCCTTTGGAACACTCACCCGCCACATTGAGGTACACCGCCTCATCATACACCGATTGGTCCGGTGTAGCCTGGGTCAGCTCCTGACGTCTGCACTGGAGCCTATCCTGCATATATGCACAACAAACAAAATACATGATATGGGTTAAAGTAAACTTAATAATATTTTACATATCATTTCTATACTTACATAGAACCGCTCTGATCTAGTATCGATGAATGTCATCCTGTCGTGATTAACGGTGTGGAGATGCAAATACAAGTCATTCACAGTCGGTGGCGTCTCGGATGAATCAGCCTGCGTGCAGGACCAAGCATAGTGAACAAGTGTATAAATGTAAAAAAATATCCGAGATGTTACAAAAAACTTACCAATCTTTCATGGGTAGTCACAAAAGACACGGAACCACCACCGTGCTTCGAGGGTCCAATCCCAGGGCCTTCGACCTCGGTGTTCCTATTCTCCGTCGCTTGCCTAGACCCGGCTCGGAAGTCCTCGCTCTCCCAAGATCGCAAGTATCTCCTCCATGCCTCATCTCGTAAAAAACCGGTCGCACACGATTCTTCTTTAACTTGTGCATCAACGCGGTGTACCTTGTGCCTGCAAGCCTGTCGTATGCCGCTCGCACGAGATCCTCGGGAATTGCGTCATCCCATCTAAAAAATACCTACAAATTGGTGATTGCTATTGTTACCTCGCATTGAGAAAATAGTATAAATCATAAGGCATTTAGTAGTCTTGTTTACCTTCCATTGGCGCCAGTATTGGTCTTTATGATGAGGCGGTACCGACTTCCAACAATACCCTTCAGGAATCATCCATCGTTTGAAAACTTTTGTCATCCTCCGTGCACAAAAATGCGAAAGATGTAACTCCCTGTGTTTCATGAACATGCATATCACCTTAACTACTTCTTCAATAATTGACATCCATATTGAAAACGACATATAAGAGTCAAACACAAACTTACGTATCATTGGCAATCAGTCTGATAGGGATCCCCTGCACGCGAGGGGGCTCCATCCCTATCCTCTGAGGTGGCCGCGGAGGGCCTGTCACCTCCAACCCTGCTCTTACGTCTTCTTGTGGGGATGCTGCAGGTGATGCTGTGGCTGGGGGTGCAGGCCTCATGGGTAAAGGAGTCCTTGATGTCGGAGATGGTGCGGGGAAGTGTATATTTGGCATAGTCCTTGATGATGACGACGATGGTACAGATGACCCCGACGGTATGGAAGGGGAAGGTGACGCTGCGGCTGTATCGTGCTCGAGAGACCGAGAAGTCGAATCGATACGAGTATCGACCCACGACCTCGACCGCCACGACCTCTATGGACCCCTCGTGTGGCCTGACCACGAGGGCCAGTTGGTATTTCGCCGCCAGATGTCGGTGCCGCACCTCTTCCGCCTGGACGATGGCCTCCTAATGGGAAACCTCGACATCCCCTATGACCACCTCCGCCATGATACCTAACAAAATAGCAATAAAACATCAGAGAAGGAGGGCATACAAAAATTAGAAATTAAGTCTAAATTATTGGACTTAATAACACATGATCCATGCTAATAAAAGTAACTACATTATTGGACGTTGACATATGATATACATACATTATTCGCTATCATCCGTTTCAAATTCACTCTCATGAGCAGAAGGCGAGGATTCTTCTTCTGAATCATCTCCACTATAAACTTCTTCGCTTGGACCCGCTTCAACAATGAATCGAGTCCCAGTCGGATCATCCAGATTGTTGATATCGGCGATTGCATCATCGACTACACACGTGGTGGGCATCCCATCTTGGAAAGCAATCTCTCGCCGAGCCCTGGTCATTATCGTCTTTGCTAGTTTCCTCGTCGAATTTTGGCCGACAAAGACAACAAACCGCTAGCCATTCTTGTCTGGCCGTTCCTCATAGAAGGGTACGAAAGGTAGTAGACTTGAGTGGCTTGCATTGCTAGTACAAATGGCTCGTAGTTGTTATATCGTCGACTTCGATGAACCTCTACCAATTGAAGTGTTGGGTGAGTCCTCACACCATGATTCGGTGTAGGGTCATACCATTCACACTTAAACAAGACCACACGTTTGAGGCCGGTATACTCAATCTCCACAACCTCTTGCAAGCACTCCATAATAGTTATGGGAAACATCGGCGTAGTTTGAACCCTTCACCAAAACACCGCTACTCGCGTCGATCTATTAACGTCATATGTTGCGGAGTGGAACTTATACCCATTAACAAGGTAACCAGGGTAGACAGTACATGATCGACTAGGACCAACAGAAAGATCAACGAGCGTCTCGTCAACTATAGAATTCCGAGCCTATTCAAAAACATTAGAGATGCAATATGACACATTACTTATGGAAGAAACATTTGAATCTATAACGTACAAAAGTAATGACCTTACATATGTTTGAAACCAAATGGGGAAGTTGTGCTCTAGACTACTATCAACTTCCGACTCCCCCATTGCTTGAGTGATTTTATCGACGAATATCCTAGAAGAAACGAACATGTAAGTCGGTTGTCTTACTAAAATACGAACAATGAATGTACTGCATTATTGAATGAAAGTGACGCACATACTGAACGTAAGGAGCGATCTCTGGACAATTGAGCAGTATGTACGAATGAGCGGCATTATACTCCTGCTCTGTTAAGTACCGCTCCTTCGACTTGCCCATGGGTCGACCAGGATAAGTGAAAATTGAGAAATTGCCGACGAAGTTCGGTGTGGGCCCGAGACCGCCATCGTCGTTACGTGGCACTTTGTCACGCAACGTAAAGACGTGATCTTCGAAGTAGTAAGAACGAAAGGATGTGACCTCTTCGACCAAATAAGCATTACACATGGAGCCCTCAACCTTCGCTTTGTTTCGCACATTGTTCTTCAAATGTTTAAGGTACCTGTATGAATGTTATAGGAAATGTTGATATAAAACCTATTGAATGGGAAAATAATTTCAAGGGCTCAAGATAGTACCTCTCAAATGGATACATCCATCGAAATTGAACGGGACCGGCCAGACGGGCCTCGTAGGCCAAGTGGATTGGTAGATGTTCCATAGAGTCAAATAAGCTTGGACGGAATATTTTTTCCAACTTGCAAACGATTTTTGGTATTTCAGACTCTAATACCTCCATATCTTGGATACTGACACATTTCGCAGTTAGGGATCGGAAAAAAAGGCTTAATTCGCTAATTGCAACCCAAACCGGGTTTGGGAGGAGTTCTCTGAATGCAATTGGTATCAACCGTTGCATGAATATATGACAATCATGGCTCTTCATGCCGAACATTCGCAGTTTCTTTGGATCTTACACATCGACCAAGATTCGATGCGTAACCATCAGAAAACGCAACTTTTCAACCCACTCGCACAATTTTTGTTTTTTTGATGTATCAAGAGCATAGCACCCAAGGACGTAAGTATTTGTCGCCGAATCAATGTGTAGAGAAGGTCGGTGACAATATTCACAAATATCTTGCCTTGATTTTGCATTGTCCTTACTCTTGCCCGATACACACATAATAGTGTTGAATATGTTGTCAAAAACATTTTTTTCAATGTGCATGACATCTAAGTTGTGGCGGATCAAGTTTGTCTTCCAATACGGCAAGTCCCAGAATATGCTTTTCTTCCTCCATCCCGAATTCTTAGCTATCCGCCCATTCACAGATTCAACTCCGATTTCTGTCGCCTTCATCAAGCCAAACGATTCAATTTTCGCCAAAATTTCTTCACCAGAACGCAAAGCGGGCGGATCATCATTTATGACCATTTTGCCTCTAATGAAATTTTTTTTGTCTTTCCTTAATGGTGATGACTTCGCCAAGAAACGACGATGACAGTCGAACCACGATGTCTTACCACCATTTCGCAATTGAAATGCATTTGTATCCTCCATACAATATGGACAAGCGTACTTACCGTGTGTGCTCCAACCGGACAACATGCTATATGCGGGGAAATCACTAACAAATCCATAAAAGGGCAACTCGCATGAGAAAATTTGTCTTGGTGGAAACGTCGTATGTAATCACCCCATTGTTCCATAAATCTTGCAACTTTTTCACAAGCGGCTGAAGGAACACGTCGATTTTCTGCTTTTGGCTGGTCGGTTCAGGAACGATAACCGTTAAGAACATAAACTCGATTTCATGCACATCGACGGTGGAAGGTTGTAAGGAGTCAAAATCACGGGCCACGAAGAGTACATTTCCGGAAAGCCCTAATACTTGAAAACCATCGGTGCACAATCCTAAACGAACATTCCGAACCTCTACGGCGAAGTCTCTATTGACGTCATTAAAATGTCTCCAAGCAATCGAATCGAACAGTTGTTGCATAACATCTTCGGCGATGAATGATCTCCATGCCATCGCATATGTTTTGCGGTTGACTCGAGACGCATACATCGTTGCAACCGAGGGCCCAAAGGGAAGTAGTACATTCTTTTGCAAGGGCGGTTTTTTGTGTTCCGACCACGACCTCGTCGATGTGCAACGTATCGTGATTTCCCACAAAATTTACATGACGTCAACTCAGAGTCCACTCCCCAATAAATCATACATTGGTCCTCACAACAATCTATTTTCTCAACTGGTAGACCTAGACCTCGCATTAGTCTTTTAGTGGCATAAAAATTTTCAACCAATGAGTTGTCATTTGGCAAACAATCTTTCATGAGTTTAATGATTTCATTATACCCTCGTTCATATATATGATGTTCAGACTTGATCGCAAGTAATCTTGCCTATGCGGACAACGTTGTCATGGTTTCGCAACCAGGCCACAATTGTTCCCTACTTGCATCAAACATGTCATATAGTTGGCGTGCTTGGGGGTTTGGTGATTCTTCCACGTCATTCCAATTGAAACTTGGACCTGCCACGTTGTGTAGCATCTCGCGGTAAGGTGTCGGATCGTGTCCTCCCACATCAGCATCATCAATATGGCTATCCATTTCGTGAAAATTTTGCGGGCCTTCATCTCCGTTCTCACCATGTTCGTACCAACTGTGATATCCCGGGACAAATCCATACCTACATATGTGGTACTCAACCGTTTCGACGTCCAGGTACGGTACAAGTCGACATTTCTTAAAATTGCACGGACATCTAATCTTCCTTTCACTTTGGTATGTAGGACAATGTTGTTTTGCAAATGATATGAATTCTTTAACCTTCGTCGCGAATTCAATTCGAACGTAACCGTTGTCGAGCCGGTTGTACATCCAGTCTCTACTTGTAGAGGACATTCATATTCGAACGTAACCGTTGTCGAGCCGGTTGTCTATTCAAGTAATGAAATAATAATGATTAAGATGATAGGAAATCTCACTAATTGGAGAATATTGTAAATCGGAATAGCGATCAAGACCATCTAGAAGAAATTGATAGCTAAGTGAAAGAACGAGGTTCTTGTTGAACTCATGAATAGAGAATAAATTGACAAAGTTAGGAAGTCATTAATTTTCTAACTAGTCAGCGTTACACGATGTCTCAGGTTTCATTTATGATCGTATTGTAATGTAATGTCTCATTTCATATGATGATAGATGTAATTAGATCACTCTAGTCATGGAATGACTTATATAATTATAGGTTTTATTAAGAAATGCTAGAATGGCGATAGATCAAACTTACTTTAATATCTAATGTTGTCCTTAATTATTATCTTGCTAAGTATTAATGTTTGAATGCAATTCAAGGCACGAAATGCAAAGTACAACAACATTTATTCGATATTCCTCTAACTGGATTATTTACCTCATCATATATATGTAAGATGCCTGGATTAGAAAGTAATTGTTTTAACTTTTCATTGAACTAAGGATAGGGAGTTGAAAATTCAAAGTGTTTTTTTATCTATACCAACTATGCTCATTGGAAAGTAAGGATGAAGTTCTACATTAGGGTGAAAAATAGACTTTTGTGGGAGTCAATTGAGAATAGGTACAGTCCACCGAACTGGGCCATGAGAGAATACATCATTGAGGAGACCAAGATTGAGCTCTCCAATGATCAAACCATGAATAATTTTTATTCCTCGCTTTATGAGAACAAATTTAACAGAGTTAGGGCTTGTCAAACAACTAAGGAAGTGAAGGAGAAGCTTAGGGTACATTATAAAGGTAAACATCAAGTGAAGAAAAATGTTGATAATCGAGGGCACTATGAGACTTTCGAGTTGGCTCCGATGAAGACATAGCCACAACCATCACTTCGTTCACTAAGCTCTTGAATGAGATCAAGAATCATGCAAAGAACTATGATCAAAGTAATACCTAGTATATTCAGAATTAGATTTTCATATTTCAGATCATTGCACCCATTATCAATTTTTTGGCATTTCAGAATAGCATAACCAAACATAATAAAATAGCAAGGAATAAAAAACACCCCATTCATGATAAATTTGAACAAAAAGACTGAACGGAAATTCTTGATTTCATTAGACTGAAAGGAAGTGGAAACTTGTTCTTTTTATAAATGTTAGTTGAACACCTACATAACACCTCAAGAGAGACACCAAACATATAACAAAGACATCAATATATCACTTATGATAGTGGATAGTTATACACATCAAGATATCATACAATAGCAAGGGAGACATACTGGTAAAGTTACAACCAAATCAAATTTATTTAAATTATACATTTAAATAGGTAAACCAACATCAAGATATGATAAAATAGCAAGGAACACCTACATAACATGTCACTACCAATTCACCAAAAACAATGGTTCGAGAGGAAAGAGGGAGAACTCACCAATCAAGCACAGCGAGGCGCGGAATGAATGAGAGCACAATACCACCGAACGAGAGATCAAAGAGGGGACCGAATGAGAGCACGAAGTGAGACCCGAGAGGAGCAGAGGCGCGGACCGAAATGGCGCAAGACAACCGAACACGACGAGAAACGAGGCGCGCTACCGGGGAGCAATGTAGTGCGAGGACGACTTGTGGGGGTTGGGGATTTGGGGGCGGTGATCGGAGACAGACGGAGAGACCGAGAGAGAGAGAGTTGAGAACAACGGAACAGAGACGCCGATTTGTTGGGGGTTGGAGATTTGGGGGCCGGTGGACCGGAGAGACGGCGCGACCGAGAGAGGAGAGACGAGAGTATGGAGGAGAGACGACGAAGACGATGAGATCGAATCGCGCGATTCCGTTGCTTGGTTAGGGCTTTCGGTGGTGGGGAGGAGGAGACGAGGGGGTTTTGGGGGGTAAAGAGAAATCTCGAGATTTGTTGTCACAAATCTCGAGATTTGTTGTCACAAATCTCGAGATTTGATGAACGGGTATAACAAAATAAAGTTTTGACGGGAATGGTGGCGCCATTTTTCAGAGACGGAATTTAATTCCGTCTCTAATTCCGTCTCTAATTCCGTCTCTGATCCGTCTCAAATCCGTCTTTGAATGTTTCCGTCTCAATTCCGTCGCTAACTTTTTAATTTAGAAACGGAAATTATTCCGTTTCTAATTCCGTTTCTGATTTAGAAACGGAACTTATTTCCGTTTCTAATTCCGTTTCTGATTTGCTGTTTTTTTGTAGTGATTTCATTTTTAAGATTTTATTAATTTTCTTAATTTCTTATTTTAAGATATTTATATATTTATGTCATTTATTATTTTAATATACATTCATCCCCCCATATTTTTGAAAAACGAAAAATAGATATTTATATATTTGTGTTTTTTTTGTTTTAAAATATAATTATCTATTATGCGTGCATTTATTAATAATTAATAATGGTTATATTATCAACGAATGGATTAATAGAATTAATACATCTATATATCTATATATAAAAAGTTAAAGGAGAGAGAAAGTTTCACAAGCTCTCTCCTTCTACCATTTCATTTTTTGGATTTTCTTAATTTTCTTAATTTCTTATTTTAAGATATTTATATATTTGTGTTATTTATTGTTTTAATATACATTCACCCCCCATATTTTCGAAAAACGAAAAATAGATATTTATATATTTGTGTTTTTTTGTTTTAAAATATAATTATCTATTATGCGTGCATTTATTAATAATTAATAATGGTTATATTATCAACGAATGGATTAATAGAATTAATACATTCTACTTGAAATCATGGGTAAATACATGGAATTGAGTGTGGTAAAAGTTTTTAAAAATTATGGGCAGATACATGGAATTGAGTGTAGTGCAAGCTCTATTCCCCTATAAATTTCACCTCTCATCCATTCTTCTACGCTGCAATTCTCCCTCATCCGGTTTGAATAATTTTTGGGGAGTGCTTCGCCATTACCTAAACTTTTGTTTGGGTCTCCAAGTGCACATGTTTGTAGGGGTTTTTTGTGTTTGAATGGATGCACAAGTACAATGGGTTGGCTTATGTAAAGGGTCGAGTACGCCGATTTTTATTTTTTTATTTTTTATATATAGTTTTTGCTTGACATAGGGGTCAACTACGACATCCATCGTTTTGTAACTTTCCCATTTTTTCCCCTTTTCATGCATATAAAGCATGAAGGTCTTTACTGACACCTGCGCCAAGCGCAGGGAACAACTAGTTAATAAGTAATTGAGGAGACAATGAGTCATGAGGTTGCTGGTTGTGGAGAAGCTAATTTGATGAAGCCAACAAATAAGGCAGAGCTGATGGAGAAGTTGAAGATGGGGCTCAAACCAGATGAAGAAGTGAAACGCCTAATTAGGAATCAACTGGAAAGCCGGATTCAGTGGATATAAAACCACAACTGTGAACAACGCTTCGATCAACTCCTCAACTTGGTTAAGCGTAAGGACTAATTAATTAAGACCATTCCCTCTTCTCTTTCTATTACATTAAACAACAATGTATATATTGTCGTAAATTGGATGACCTTTTAACCAAGCTTATGAATGATTACATTGTCAAGCATGACTCTCACATTGAATTGTAATATCAATCATGACTTCTACATTGAATGTAACTTATACACTCTACATAACTTGTATTCAACTCCAATGTGTAATCACTTATCCATAGATTGTCATGTAACTGGTAATCCTCTCCAATGTACACCAACTCTTCCATGTATTGTCTATGTTGCTTGTGATGTGTTGTATGACATGTAGTGTATGTATAACTTGTACACATTGTATAAGTACAATTATCATCATCACCAAATGACCTATATAAAGGGTGCCAACTCCATTGTAATTCACACACCAAGTTGAATGAAAACTTCTCATTCCAACTATCTCATTTCTTCTCTTCTCATTTGTAGTAGTAGTTCTTAGTAGTAGAAGTTCTTAGTCTTCTATTTTCCTTCTCTAGTTCTTAGCAAGTTCCAACTCAATTTACAACACTTTATCAGCACGAGCTTGCTCTAACATTAATGAGATCTTGAAGTTCAAGAAGACTTGTTAAGGAGACAATGCTAGGAAGGTATAACTTTTGTTATTTAAATAAGTTCAATTTACTTCTATTTTATCATGGTTGCTTCCTTTTATCTATGCATACTTTATTCATATACTATGCATTATAACGTCACCGATTGCGAAAGTATGCTCTGTAGTTGCGTCTCGTACGATCTTCTACATCAAAAATCAAAAGTCAATGTGTGACATATAGTTTTTCTCTTAAAACTACAAACGATTAGTTATTGTTCCATTCTTGATTTTATAATACAAATAATGCTATAAGTTTGAGTTGATAGTGGGTAAGCCTTGTCCCCGGTAAAGCTAAACATTGAAAGGGAGACGGGTTATCCCGTTCGAGGAGGTATGACATTAAGTAGACTATGTCTCGCCACCCAACCTGGAGGTTGTCCCACCAACTCATACGAATAGTATATTTTGTTTATTAATGAATCAAGTTGTGAACATATATTTAATCATATGTTATGTTTTTACATAAAAGGAAAAAACTATTTTATATTAAATTCATTTTCGAAATATTATTCAACCATAGTTGAACTTATTGCCTTATTATATTACCGACAATAATTACTTGTCATGACAATTAGATACTAGAATTTGTGAATAAAGCATATATGCAAAACTGTGAATTATACATAATCATTCGCCAATTTCTCTTTAGAGATTTGAAAAGTGAATATTTCAGTTTATATATCTTTTCACCTTATGGAGTTATATATATACATACCAAAAGGGTAATGCTCCAAATGCTCAAAATGAGCGGCTGAGTCTCATGCTACGAAATTTAATCAGTCAAATATTAATTATAATTCCACAATTTTAATTACCTCTATGTTGAGGCTACGTGGAAATATGACTGATGAGACAATAAAAATAAGGTCACGTGGCATGCCTCGATTTATTGCTGCAACAAATATCGAGTGCGCACGTCAATCCAATAAATATTAAGGATTGATTTCTTGTCTCATGGTAGCTGAGTAAAATAATGAGATATTATAAATATAATATCGCTTCCGTCCAAGTAGTTCGGATTCAAATTAAGAAGCATATGTTGCATATAATGATCATGATCGCAATAATAAATTTATGGACGTGGAAAATGTGAAAATATCAGGTAAAGGTCGTATTGACAATTCTACCAAAAGCTAGAACAAAAGTGGTGCACCACTACAAATGGCAAATAATTATTGACAATGAACGCTCATAATTGCGACATTTTTTTGTCATATATGAAAGACTATTTTGCCTAAATATTGTCATATATATATATATACCTGAATATTTTTGTGGCCTTTACCATGCCTTCAAAATCGAAGGCAAAATATTATGAATTTTATTATTAAAAATGGCTCGATAAAACAGGCACATCGAGATATGTATTAATTGTGACCTAAATATGGGCGACAAGTTTATGTGTATCGTGCTACATGCATGTACAAAAGTGAATATTTCTCGAATTCGAACTTAGCGGAGGCTAATGTTCAGGCAATATCTAATACAACAATTTTATTGTTAATGTCTTGTTCAGAAGAAGTCCACTCAGAATAATAGAAAACTTATCTATATGATTTAATCTGAGTATAATATTTACGGCTTTAATTTCTGGAATATATTAGACACATTAAAACGAATGTCGTCATAAATCAAATGACATTCATAATGTGGAAAGATCTATTTGATTATCCATAATCATCTATAATGCGAAAATATCATAAATTCGCACGGACATCCTTTATCGAACTGGATTTTTTTTCGGCTGGAGATTATCTCAAGGCAAATCAATAGCAGACGTATATTAATTTACTCTCCATTAATCATATTATAAGATGTCTTGAATCCCTAATAGAGAAATTATTTATAGCAAGTTTTGATAATGGTCACTTTGATGAAGCAGTTTTCCCACCATTAAAGGGAGATATAAGCCAATTCAAAAGGAATTGCGTAAAATTGCTTGAAACACATCAAATTGCATTAAATTTGTTGTATTACGATCCATGTATAAATTAATATGAACTCGAAGTTCAAATGATCATTCATTAGTAACAAAGTTATGAATCAATTACTTGATGCAAGTACTATATACAAAAGAGTGACAATCATATGCTTCAGCATTAAATGGTTCATATAGAAAACGATGTCAATGTGCAACAAAATGCACAAAATGTCTCACTCATGTGAACATGAAAGGGAGAATCAAAATGAGTTATTGGTTAGTGTGTTGCACTTTTTTCACCTTTGCTATTGTTTTATCCTACTGGGTTTTCTTTGCATTTAATGAGGCAATTCTAACAACATTAAAAATCTTTATCAAAGTTGATTAGTGTATTGCACTATTTTCTTTTTGCTATTGGTTTGATCCCACTGGATTTGCCTAGCAAGGTTTTTAAAGAGGCAATCCTAACATTATTATACTCCATATAAAAAGATTTACGAGAGCAATGTACTCTTTTTCCTATACTATATTTTTTCCCACAGGATTTTTTCTAGTAAAGGTTTTAATGAGGCATATATATTCTCTCAAAGTGTATCAATGTGTTGCACTCTTTTCCTTAGCTTTGGTTTTGTCCCACCGAGTTTTCCTAGCAAGGTTTTTAATGAGGCAATCAATAATATTATACTGGAAATCAAGATTGACGAGAACATTGTACTTTTTTTCCTGTACTAGATTTTTTCCCAAAGGTTTTTTCTGGTATAGGTTTTAACGAGGCATATTCTCTCAGCAAGTGTCATCCAAGGGGGAGTGTTGTAAATTGGATGACCCTTTAACCAAGCTTATGAATGTTCGCATAGTCAAGCATGACTCTCACATTGAATTGTAACATCAAGCATGACTTCTACATTGAATGTAACTTGTACACTCTACATAACTTGTATTCAACTCCAATGTATAATCGCTTATCCATGTATTGTCATGTAACTCGTAATCCTCTCCAATGTCCACCAACTCTTCCATGTATTGTCTATGTTGCTTGTGATGTGTCGTATGACATGTGGTGTATGTATAACTTGTACACATTGTATAAGTACAATTATCATCATCACCAAATGACCTATATAAAGGGTGCCAACTCCATTGTAATTCACACACCAAGTTGAATGAAAACTTCTCATTCCAACTATCTCATTTCTTCTCTTCTCCTTTGTAGTAGTAGTTCTTAGTAGAAGAAGTTCTTAGTCTTCTATTTTCCTTCTCTAGTTCTTAGCAAGTTCCAATTCAATTTATAACATATATGGCTATATGTATAACTAGGTATTTTCTGAAAAAACTAAGTTAGAGTACCAGCACATGCAGTCACACTAAGATATATTGGATCACATGAGCCGTCCACATACGCTTTAAAATGCGGACAAACACAGATCACGATGTATAATACGTGGGTCGTGATCAATTGGACAGCTCTTGTGAATCAATGTATTTTGTAACAATGTTATTATCATTTTAGTATTTTTCTTAAATTAAACAATTAGGTATAGTGGGTATTTTATAATAAAACTGACTTAAGTACCAAGGAAAGTCACACTATATATACGAGTACTTCCTCCAGTCGAAGTTACAATTCATATTACCAAGAGTTCTCTTAAAAAATTTTTATTCATTTTTTGCATTTTACCTATTTTTATTACCTTTGTACAACCCAAACATCTAGTATTTAGGAGTAAAATTCTTCCATTTTTAAATTTATTTTATGTCAAATAACATATACGTAAATTACTTAAAATTAGAGTGGCGCTACAAGCACCTTAATTTTTTGTAAGGATAAGTTAGGATTACATAATTTTAAGTGAGGGACCTCAGCATTTTGGGTGCCTTAAATTGTGCCCTGAAAAGGCTATACTTTAATAATGTGCTTTAGTTAAAATGATTTATAATATTGACTAGAGGAAATTTTTATTTAAAGTTTAGGCTTTAAGGTTTAGTAGACTATGATGCTCTTTTTGTTGTCTCTATATTCCATATCCTGTAAAGCATTGAACACGTATAACACAAATAAAATATTATCGACTTCAACATGAGTCTAAATCACAATCTTCTCTCTAATGCATTAGTGTAAGGATAATCACTAGAACATTTTTGGCCGTTAATAGATGTTTTAAAACCCTTATTAAAAAAAGTGTTATTAAATGTCATGTAAAAATGTGTTATGTTTTAATTTTTAATACATGTATTATATAGAGGTTTTTTAAAACTCCTATCAACTATGTGTTATTTAATAACACCCCTGTAACGGCCCAAAAATTTGACTCGTGCCACGTGTCAGGTCAGAGTCGTTTGTGGGATCCACTAGTCGAAATGCGTATGTCCGAATCTCGAGTGGAGATGATAATTGGTGAAAAACGTATACGCAGAGAATTTGGGGAGCCGAAACACGAACGGGGACGCGACTCGAGTCGCGTGCCGACGTGGGACCGAGATAGTAATTTTTGTGGGTTTAAATGTACATCGAATACGTCTCGTGATGCGTGTAGCGGGAGTATCAAGATTTTGAAATAATGCGAGTTGGTGCCTCGAGATGCGCATTGCGCGGTTGTCGAGTTGCCTCGAGATTCATGTTGCACGAATCTCGAAGACACTTTTGATTTGAAATCAAAAAGAAAAAAAAAGAAATGTATATATATATGAAGAAAAAAATTGATTTGGATAAGAATCAGAGAAGAGAGAGAAAAAAAACGAGACAGAGATGAGAAAAAATGAGGGAGAAGGAGAGGAAGAAGGAGACCACCGAGAAAGATGACGAAGAGCGCCGGTGCGGAGGGACGGCGACGGCGGCCCCCAGGCGCGGCAACGGCGAGGAGAAAGGCAGCTGCGGCACATCGACTCCGGCGAGATCGGCGCGGTCGCGGTGGTGGTCCACGCGGAGGCCGCGGGAGGTGAGGCGATGGCGAACTAGCAGCGCAGCTGATGTGGCGATCGGATCGGACGGCGGTTCCGAGCCCGAGAGTGGGCGCGGTGCTGAAAGCGGCGACGCAAGCAGCAAGGCGGCAGGGCAGCAGCAGATGACTTGGCCGGTGAGCGCGCGGATAGACGAGCAGCTTGGCAGCGCGTCAGCACAATGTCTTGCCGCAGCGGCACGACCGGCGAGGGCAGCGATGACACGACAAAGGATCGCGATGATGTCGTGCGAGCGCGGTGGGACGGCGGCCAACGGCGGTCGGCCGCGGTTGCGGTCGTGGTCGACGCGGCCGGTGAACAACGCTGGCCGGCGGCGGAGCAGCAGCAGCGCCGGCGACGGGGCAAAGGCACCGACAGAGCGGTGGCGCATTGTCGACCGATCGGATGCGCGATTTCGACGAAATCGCGACGATGCGATGGAGGTGAGATTTATTTCACCAAATTGTGTTGGGATGTGAATGAATTGAATAAATTAGGCCTAAAATGTCTAAATGGACACCAGGGACTTAGGAGTTGGGTGTCGAGTGCGCAAATCGAGACGCGAGTGACGTTTTGAGGTTGGCGATTTCTCGAGGTAAGTAAACCAGCTAGGGACTTGTACAGTATTTGATTTCTCTCTATTTACTGATTGTTGTTCACTGCTTTGTGATGATAGCTATCTTTGAAATTGTTGTCGATTGAGTGGGTCCATTGGCAAGTGAGTTATGGTTACTGTTTATCAGCGATATGAGAGGGTTGTGGTGGAAGGCGGGGGTCTCGTCTTAAACCCGAGGTCTTTCATAGTCGTTCGTTGATATCTCCCAATCGAGTGTACGTTGGGGGCTCTTATCCGGTCGATGGATGGTTCATAGTCATGCGGCTGGGTGGGGAGCGGGGTCTCGCCCTAGATCCGGTCTCGTGAATGTCTCATAGTCGCAAGGGTTAGGGCTGGGAGGCTGGGGTCTCGTCCAAAACCCGAGTCTGCTGGGCTTGTACCGCGACTCAACGACCTTTGGTTGGGACTCCTTGTTATTTGGCCTCACTCATCGATTGATTATTTACAGTCTTTTATATTCATGCGTTCTTGATTTCTTTCGTTCTATTTGCTTGAATTCGACTGCTTTGGATATTGTGAAAAATGTTGTTTTGGATATTGTGAAATGTTGTGTATATGTCCTACTGGATTTACTTACCTGGGCTCGTCATTCTTATGTTTGATTGAGTGTAGAGCCGCAGACGAATAGCAGAGGGAAGATTTCATAGCTAGGTGAATTTTTGATATTTTGTATTTACTCTCCTCTGATGATATTTACTGGGTTCCAAAATTAGGTTGCCTAACTCCCTGATCTTTTTGTTGAGTTATTTACTATCTTAGTCGCTTCCGCTAAATTTTTAAAATCTTGAATAACTCAACTGTAAAATGTTGAATGTACTGATAATGATGGATTTGAAGGCTGACTAAGTCTGCGTTGACCTTGCGAGACTGGCTCGGGGGTCCACGTGGGCTTAGGCCGGGCGGGGCCCAGTCTGTGGGAAACTAGGGCCAGTTTGTGGGAAACTAGGGCCGTCACAGTTGGCATCAGTGCCTAGGTCAGAGCCTAGGTTTAGCGACCTAAATGGTTTAATGTAAAACACATTAAAATATTGAGAACTTCGGTACAAAATAAAAGGAAATTAGTTTATTCTATTGAAGTGAATGATTTGAGAGTTTCTAAAGCTTTTATATCGGGGTATTGTCTAATTGACAAAATAATTACGAGAATTCTATTTGGATGAGTTATTTTGATGAACGACATGGTTCGTTGAAGTAAAGGGAAGTTATTGAATCCTCCATTATTTAGTTTACTTATGGATAGGAATACATGGTATAATGGTTTGGTAATCAAATGAGAGGATACAATGAAATGTAAAGGAAATGTAAAAAGGTTTTACGACTCTTCAAGTCTTTTAAATTTTGATTTAGCCTTGTAAAGAGTGGAACTAGCAGAAATGGCTTAAAAATTCTAAATTGAGTTCCTAAGAAGTTTCCAAATGAGACTTGAGATAAATTAAGTACCTTAAGCTAAAATTGGGACTTGTTAAGGGTTTCATATTGAGATTTCCGATAAGCAAAGCCTACGATTTGTAGATTGAGTTGTAAGCTCTACTTGGGATTCATAGATGAGTTATAAGTTTTCCAAGTTAAATTAGTGTTTATAATCCTATTTGGAATCTAATATGTAATTTACGACCTCATGAAAGTTCAAAAAACAAATTCATAGAAAATAGGTGTGACGTGTATTTAGAGATTTTTTTAATGATTTGTTGTAGTTCGTTAAAGAACTTAAACTCGCCGGTTGTGAGTTTAAAGTTTGTATCAGAGACTAAATTTTAAAAATTTCATGGCTTAAGACATTGTGATACCAACGTCACAGTTGGTATCAGAGACGAAGTTGTAAATACTCGACTCTTGAAATTAAGACACATAAAACCAGCGGATGTTAGGAATGGTTGAACTTAGAGTGGAACCCTATGATCCTGACTTAAGTCGTCGTTGGGAAGTGAGGAGAATTACGATGTATCCGATATGGTATATTTGTTGTGTTATATTATATATATACAATATCGAGGATTTCGTGGCTATGAAAAATGCGACGACGTTTTGGAAAGATGATCGTGAGGCTGCATGTTCGCGGTTTGCGAGTGCTGATGAGCTGCATATATCGCACGACCCGCAACGATATAATTGTGTTCACTCTTGTGTATCGCATGAGACGCGATGAGAAAAAAACTAAATATGTTTTTGGAGGTGTCTCGAGATACGCGATTTGCGAGATTCTAGACAGGCGGTGCTTCGAGATTCGTGTCGCACGAATCTCGAGGACACATTTACTTTGAAAGTCAAAAAGTGAACGTGTTCGAGTAAACGTGTTGAACTCATACTTACATGAGGAGATGCTGAGCGCGCTAACTGATACGGGAATTAGAGTGACGACTCAGGCGAGGCAGTCTCACGAGTTTTAGTTGCATTACCCGGAAAAAGTTTCACGGTGGTACGGAACGCGGAGCAGCAAAGATTCATGACGTCTTGGCCACACCAAATCATATGAGGTCGAGCACCTTATCAGTTTCGTTGTTCGGCGAGGCCGATGTCTGGTTGCGCACTACGGTGGCGTCGATGCGAACGCTCAAGGATTTAGGCTGAGTTCAAGGATGGGGAAGTACATTCCTCATACGGTTCGTAACCTGAAGAGGACTGATTCTTAAACCATTCGACAGAGGACCGAAGAGTCAGTTATGCACGTTCTACTGGACATGATTGGTTAGTGACGACGGTTCGAGTACATTATGGGAGGCCTATGAGAAGGCTATGGCTAGTAAGAGCGTGGGAGCATGCATTGGAGTACTGGTCGCATCATCGGTATCGTCACATTCAGTGCGAGGGTCTGTAGTTGATCAGATGAAAAACGAGGGTTAGACGGTCGTGACAAATAGATCAACCTCAAAACGTATTGCGTTTCCACCATATGCAGCGTATATGGCGCCAGTGCTAGATGGTTCAGCGCAGAGTTACGCTAGTGTAGTAAATCAGCAAGCACCGTCAGATCCTTAGCATAAGTACCATCAGAGGGTTGATAGCAGAGGCAGTGGCCAAAGACAGGGTCAGAGATCCAGTCAAATGCACTGACAGGGACAGCGATCTAGTCATGCAAAGGGACAAGGACATGGACATGGTCCATTTGGATCGAGATTTCAACGTACATGTATGGGCATGTAGACAGCCATGAACATATTTGTGCTATTGCCACGTCAGGTCCGACTACTATCCATCGTAACATGATAGAGGGTACGATTTGGGTTGAAACTCACTCGATAAGTGAGCCTGATTTACATTTCTCGCGGGCATACAACGGATATACGTATGTTAGTGACAGTGGATCATGAAATGAAAATGTTCATTTGTATTCATTTGTATTCCAATATATGTTGCGAGGATGTTGCCCTGGCATATATGGATGGGAGGAGACCAATGGTATGTTTTTTTGCTTGGAGGTCGCGGAGGAGCCCAGCTCGTCACGGAGGAGACAAGCTTGTCGCGGAGGAGCCTAGCCCTTCAGAGTAAGATGGGTGGCCTTGGGCGAGTATGGCCTTGGGCAGGTATGGCCTTGGGTCTTCATTCATAAAACACCATTGTCATGTGAGACTTGCTTCAATTTCGAGGACGAAATTCTAATTCTTTGGGAAGACTGTAATGGCCCGAAAATTTGACTTGTGCCACATGTCAGGTCAGGGTCGTTTGTGGGATCCACTCGTCGAAATGTGTATGTCCGAATCTCGAGTGGAGATGATAATTGGTGAAAAATGTATACACGAAGAATTCGGGGAGCCAAAACACGAACGGGGACGCTTCTCGAGTCGCGTGCCGACGTGGGGATCGAGATTGTGATTTTTGTGGGTTTAAATGTACATTGGATACGCCTCGTGATGCGTGTAGCACGAGTATCGAGATTTTGAAATGAGGTGGATTGGTGCCTCGAGATGCGCACTGCGCGGTTGTTGAGTTGCCTCAAGATTCGTGTTGCATGAATCTTGAGGACACTTTTGACTTGAAATCAAAAAGAAAAAAAAAAGAAATGTATATATATATATATGTATATGTATATGTATATATAAATATATAAAGAAAAAAATTGATTTGGATAAGAATCGAGAAGAGAGAGAAAAAAAAAGAGAGAGGAGAAAAATGGGGGAGAATGAGTGGAAGAAGGAGACCATCGAGAGAGAGATGACGAGAGAGCGCAGGTGGGAAGGACGCGCGGCAGCGGCGGCTCCTGCGCGGCAACAGTGAGGAGAAAAGGCACTGCGGCACATCGGCTTTAGCGAGATCGGCGCGGTCACGGTGGTGGTCCACGCGAGGCCGCGGAGGTGACGCGGTGGCGAACCAGCAGCAGCCGAGGCGAGGTGGCGGTAGGATTGGATGGCGATTCCGAGATCGGAGGTGGCGCGGTGCGGAGCGCCACCTGCAGCAGCGAGTCGCAATGCATATAAAGCTGACGCTGGCCGGTGAGCGGCGCGGACGGACGACAGCAGCAGGACGGCGCTTCAGCAGCAGCAGCAGCAGGCCTGGTGGTGGCAAGAAGCGACCCAAGCGAGGGCGATCGCGCGGCAAAGGGGTCGGATCGGCAGCGATGGCGCGTGAGCGCGGCGATGCGACGTAACGCGGTGGGACGGCGGCCAACGGCGGTCAGCAGTTGTCGCAGTGGTGGTCGACGCGATGGATGTGAGATTTATTTCACCAAATTATGTTGTGATGTGAATGAATTGAACAAATTAGGCCTAAAATGTCTAAATGGACACCAGAGACTTAGGAGTCGGGTGTCGGGTGCGCAAATCGAGACGCGAGCGACGTTTTGAGGTTTACGATTTCTCGAGGTAAGTAAACCAGTTAGGGACTTATACAATATTTCATTTATCTCCATTTACTGATTGTCGTTCATTGCTTTGTGATGATAACTATCTTTGGAATCGTTGTCGATTGAGTGGGTTCATTGGCAAGTGAGTTATGGTTACTGTTTATCTGCGATATGAGAGGGTTAGGGCTGGAAGGCAGGGTTCTAGTCCTAAACCCGTGGTCTTTCATGGTCGTCCGTTGATATCTCCCAATTGAGTGTACATTGGGGGCATTCTTTATCTGCGATAGAGAATTTCTCTATGTCACATTGGTTTCAAATGGGAAAAAAGAAGTGTTAGAAAAATTCCCAGCTTTATCCTATGGATTATATTTTACTCATATAAGGCATGTTGAAACGAATGTCGTCTTAAAAAAGAAAATTAATGATCCAAAGACATTCATTTTATGGCATGACCGGCTTGGTCATCCAGGATCATCAATGATGCGAAGAATAATTAATAATTCGCATGGACATCCTTTAAGGAGTCACAAAATATTTTCAGCTGGTGATTATAATTGTGCTAGTTGTTCTCAAGATAAATTGATAGTTAAACCATCTCCAAGTAAAATTGTTGTGGAATCCCAGCTTTTCTTAGAACGCATTCGGGGAGACATATGTGGACCTATTCATCCTCATTGTGGACCATTTAGATATTTCATGATTTTGATAGATGCATCAACTAGGTGGTCACATGTTTGTTTGCTTTCGACCCGCAATGTTGCATTTGCTAGACTTTTAGCACAAATCATTAAGTTAATAGCACAATTTCGACAACCCAATCAAGACTATCCGTCTTGATAATGTAGAATTTCATTCTCAAGCATTTAAAAATTATTGCATGTCTATAGGAATTACCATTGAACATTCTCGTTCCACACGTGCATACCTAGAATGGTTTAACAGAATCTCGATCAAACGTATTCAATTAATTGCAGACCTTTAATCATGAGAACTAAGTTCTCAACTTCGATTTGGGGACATGCGATCCTTGTCCTTCATGCAGCATCTATCATTCGTTATAGGCCTACTGCATACCATGAACATTCCCCCATGCAACTCATTTTAGGTCAACAACCAAATATTTCACACTTGAGAATTTTTGGTTGTGCAGTGTATGTTCCTATACCACCTCCCAATAGAACTAAGATGGGTCCACAACGAAAACTTGGGATTTATGTTGGATTTAACTCATCGTCCATTATAAGATACCTTGAGCCCTTAACAGGATTTATTTTACTCGCACGTTTTTTGATTGTCACTTTGATGAAGCAATTTTCCCACCATTAGGGGAGATAAGAAGTCAATTCAAAAGGAATGGCGCGAAATTGCTTGGAATGCATCAACTTTATCACATTATGATCCACGAACAAATCAGTGTGAACTTGAAGTTCAAAAGATCATTCATTTGCAACAAATCGCAAATCAATTACCAGATGCATTTAATGATGCAAAACAAGTGACAAAATCACATATTCCTGCTGTAAATGCTCCGCGAGAATTGATGTCTCTGTGCAACAAAATGCACAAGAACCAACGAAACGCTTAAAGCGTGGAAGACCAGGTTGGTTCAAAGGATACAATTCCTCGAAAGAGGAAAACAGGAGTAAAAATAAATACAAATCAAAATACTCCTGAGAAAACACAAGAATCCTTTGATAAGGGTTTGTCAGAACAAGTTGATTCTGATGAGGAACAACTTCTTATAGAAAAAGAGGAAAAAGATGAAAATAATGAGATCTTAATAAATTATTTAAACTCTGGTAAGATTTGGGATCGAAATGAAATTGTTCCTGATGATATATTTGCTTTCAATGTGTCCTTTGAAATATGTGAATATGATGATGATCCAGAACCACAATCAGTGGACGAATGTCAAAAAAGGCCTGATTGGCAAAAATGGCAAGATGCTATCCAAGCAGAGCTAAACTCGTTAAGGAAACGAGAGGTTTTTGGACCAATTGTCCAAACGCCAGATGGCGTAAAACCTGTTGGAAATAAATGGGTATTTGTACGAAAGAAAAACGAAAAAAATGAAGTTACAAGGTACAAAGCAAGACTTGTAGCTCAAGGTTTCTCACAAAGACCTGGCATCGATTATGAGGAAACATATTCTCCTGTTATAGATGCAATCACATTTATGTTCTTGATAACCCTTGCAGTCTCCGAAGGGCTTGATATGCATTTAACGGATGTCGTTACAGCATATCTGTATGGATCCCTACACAGTGAGATATATATGAAAATCCCTGATGGATTTGTAATATCCGATGAAATAAAATCAAAACCTTATAACATGCATTCTATAAAATTACAAAGGTCTTTGTACGGATTGAAACAATCCGGACGAATGTGGTACAAACGCCTTAGTGATTATTTACTAAAAGAATGATATGTAAATAATCCACTTTGCCCATGCGTCTTCATTAAAAGATCCTCAACAGGATTTGTGATTATTGTTGTATATGTTGATGATTTAAATATAGTGGGAAACCACGACGACATCGTTAGAACATCCGAATACTTGAAAAAGGAATTCGAGATGAAAGAACTTGGAAAAACAAGACTTTGTCTTGGTTTGCAAATTGAACATTTTTCAAGTGGAGTATTTGTCCATCAATCAAATTATATTGAAAAAATATTAAAAAGATTTTATATGGACAAGGCGCATCCATTGAGCTCTCCAATGGTTGTCAGATCACTTGAAGTGGATAAGGATCCATTTCGACCTCATGAAAGTGATGAAGAGCTACTTGGTCCAGGGAGGTACCATATTTAAGTGCAATCGGTGCACTTATGTATCTCGCAAATTGTACAAGACCCGACATTGCTTTTTCTTTGTCAACCTACTTGCAAGATATCTTGCTCATCACCAACTCGAAGACATTGGAATGGTGTTAAACATATTTTTCGATATCTTCGAGGAACAAGTGACATGAGTTTATTCTACTCGAGAGGGTAAAATTGAATCTCCATGGTTATGCTTGATCTTTGGATTTTTATCTGATCCCCACAAGGCTCGTTCTCAAACGGGATATGTATTCGCATGTGGTAATACTGCTGTATCATGGAAGTCAGTAAAGCAAACAATGGCTGCTACTTCTTCCAACCATTCTGAAGTACTTGCAATTCATGAAGCAAGTCGTGAATGTGTATGGTTGAGAAATATGATTGAACATATTCAAGAATTATGTGGATTGCCTTCAATAAAAGATTCTCCAACCATATTATGTGAAGATAACGCAGCATGTATTGCACGATTAAGTGAAGGATTCATAAAAGGGGATAGAACAAAACATATTTCACCAAAAAAATTTTATGCGCATGAGCATCAGAAGAATGGTGAAATTGATGTCAAGCAAATACGATCGAGTGATAATCTTGCTGATCTATTCACAAAAGCCTTACCAACTACGACATTTAAAAGGCTTTCATATGGTATTGGCTTGCGTAAACTTAAAGACATTGCAAGTAAAGAAACTGAACAAGTTTCACCTATGTTCACATGAGGGGGAGTTATTGATTAATGTATTGCACTCTTTTTCCCTTAGCTATGGTTTTATCCCATTGGATTTTCCTAGCAAGGTTTTTAATGAGGCAATCTTAACAATATTATGTTTGTCTTATTATTTATGAGAATAGTGTACTCTTTTTCTTTTACTATATTTTTTTCCACAGGGTTTTTCTTAGTAAAAGTTTTAACGAGGCACAATCTCTAAGTAAGTGTCATCCAAGGGGGAGTGTTATGGAATATGGATGACCATGCATGTACACCAACATATTGTGTAGTCATGTAACTTGTATGTATCACTTAATAGTACCTCCACTTGTCTATGTATTGTCATGTAACTTGTAATCCTCTCCAATGTACACCAACTCTTTCATGTATTGTCTATGTTGTTTGTGATGTGTTGTATGGCATGGGGTGTATGTGTTGCTTGTACACATTGTATGAAGTACATTTATCATCATCACCAAATGACCTATATAAAGGGTGCCAACCTCATTGTAAAAACAAACCAAGTTGAATGAAAACTTCTCATTCCAACTATCTCATTTCTTCTCTTCTCCTTTGTAGTAGTAGTTTGTAGTAGTAGAAGTTCTTAGTCTTCTATTTTCTTCCCTAGTTCTTAGCAAGTTCCAATTCAATTTACAACAATATATATATATATATATATATATATATGCAAAAGTAGGGTTGATAATGACAGGCGGAATAAAAAAAATGGCGATTGATTTGGGTTAGGCTTGGGGTTTCTTCATTTAACATTGGGATGTCAAGGCCCAAATCTTTTGCATACCCACTATATATTATATGGTGGATATGATAAATATCTAAATTTTGAGGGGGACAATGGCCTCTTCACCACCAACTAATTGGGTGGATTAATGATTTAATAAGAGGTTTTAAAGTAAAAGGTAGTAGATTCGAACCTAATGATGGCAAGTTGTTTATTTCTTATCAACAAAAAAAATCTCTAGACCTCGGCCCTCAACCACTACAAAAAAAAAGCAAATCAGAAACGGAATTTTCCGTTTCTGATTTGCAAAAATTCCGTCTCTGATTGGATTCGAAACGAACGAGAGACGGAATGCGTTCCGTCTCTGAAAACGTCGTCGCTGATTGGATCAGAAACGGAAAATGGATTCCGTTTCTGATTTAGAGACGGATCAGAAACGGAATTTATTCCGTCTCTAATTCCGTTTCTGATTAGAGACGGAATAAATTCCGTTTTCGATTATTTTAGTCTCGATCCGTTGCTAATCGAGACGGATCAGAGACGGAATTTGATCCGTTTCTGATTCATATCTAAAAAAAAAAATTAGAGACGGAAATAGCAACGGAATCCAAAGATTCCGTTGCTATTTCCGTCTCTAATTTTCATTTTTGTTTAGTTTTTAAAGTCTTACATATATAGGTCTCAATCCAACCACATTTAACTCGCCAATATATAATAAATTGACATTCATACATCGACAATATATATCAACAAATATTCAATTGAGAGAACAAAAATGTAAAAATCAAAAATTGAAAAAGATATATATCCAAAAAAAATTGTATAGTATTACAAATGCTCCAAATTTCTAAGTATTCACAAAACCACCAATCCTATTGTTCAACAACCACAAAAAAAAAAAAAAAAAAAAAAAAAACTTACAATCCTATAAATATGCACAAAAAGAATTATCAATCGAAAAGTCTTGAGATGTTCTTCAACACCACTTGACCAAGGGACATTTGAAACAACTTAATAATTGAATAGTTGAACTTAAATTTTTCAGGGGACATAAGCATCATAGGAGATAGAGCTAAGGTAGAAGAGCAATGACTCACATCGAACTTATAGTGACGATCCCCGCACTCGACCATCAAAGTCTACAAACAAGCAAAAAGATTAACATTAATTCATTTGAGATTTAAGAATCCACAAACGATGATAAACACTTGCATGTTGATTTAAGTAAATTAAATTCTTACCAATCCAAGTAGGAGGAAGATAGCAATGTTTGTCATTTTCACTTTTATCTTCATTTTCTAAAAACATATAAGAAAACAAAAATATGCTACCTCATAGATAGACCAAAAAACTCATAAGACTATTTTCAATCAATCCAATTTCACAAGCTACAAAATTTATCATAAGCTCACTCATCTCATTTCAAACTGAGTTTTTTTAACTTTCAAGAACCAAACAATAAACTGTTTAATCCATTTCATAAAGATCGATTTACATTGGCTTTCGACCTATTGCAACCCACCCCTTATTTTTCAAGCGTGACGGTGACTCCTTTACCTTTATCTAGAGCACACGATATTCTACATAGGTTGAGTTTGACAATATCAACTTGATGAGGAACTAGGATACCTTTTAAGTTGTGAAGTATGAACTTAATAAGTATCAAACTATTGATCACACCAAAAAAAAATGATATGGACTTGTTATTGCCTAAATTTAAAGAAGACATATCCTTATTCAAACAACAATGCAAATTATAGATCATATTCAAGTAAAATTTATGCATTAAACCACTTAATCGAATATTTCAATCAAAAAATGAATGAACCAAAACCAATTTTAAATATGTTTTTCATGGATTCTTAAAGTAGTATTTCTTGAATTTATTTAGACTAACTTAAATCATTTAAGGACTCAAACCTCATTCCTAGTTATCGACTTAAGTCATTCCCGACTTTTAAACCATTCTTTCAAATCAAAATCGACGATTCGAGTAAAACAAGTATGCGGTGAAGCAAAACAAGAAAAATCTCATAAACTTAGTTATCCAATATAAATTGAATGCGATCGACTAATCACAACTAAAAAGATTCAAATCAACTCATTAGAGTCAAGTTCGACTTAAAATTCTCAAATCATAGCATTTAGTCGAAAATCCATGATTTAATCGAAGTCTTTTTTTCAATGGATAAAACAAAGTCTCTTCCGCATCTCAACTTAGCTTCAAGTCTCACCCAAAATGATGATTACTAACTACATTCAATAAAGTTGGATTGAACATATTTCAAGACTTGGGGAAAAAATGCATGAGCTCTCCTTGAAGCGTTTTAAAAGGATTTTACCCAAATCAATGCAAATTAGCTACAATCCTTTCGAGACATGAAAAATCATACTAATGATTGCTCGATTAAATCATATCATAGAAACAAAGCTCAATAAAGAATCCATGAGACTTTAGAATCATGCTTTTCCATGCACTTCGTTAAAAGAACAAGTTAAGGTCTCTTTTGACAATTTCATCAAACAAAAGAGCACATTATCCACCAATACCTTTTACAAGGCATGATCACTTTTGAATACTAGCCCAAATCATCAATATCATATAAATTTTTTTTCATGGAATGCAACTAACCATAACAAAATCCCAAACTTGCCCTAGACATTCAAATTTCCAAGACAAATAGAATCACAAAAAAACGAGAAAAAAAGAGCTAAAAAGGTAGAGATTGAAATTCAATAGACAACCAAAAATCGAAATACCTCGGCGGCCAAGTATTCAAGCACGGCCGCCAAGTAAATAGGAGCGCCGGACATCGCCCTCGTGACGAAGAAACCCGTCGTCGTCGGACTTGGTGAAGCGATGGTGGAATTTGTTTGCGGTGGTGGCGGTGGCGGCGGCGACGGGCTTGTCGAACGTAAGCGCCCTTAGTTTTAGGGTTTTGGAGTGAGGTTTGAAGAGGGGGAGGGTTTGAGAGGGAGAGAGCGGTCGACGGTCCGGAGAGAGAGCGGTGACGAGAGAGAGTGGGAGAGAGAGAGAGAGAGATCTGTAGATCGTCGAGAGAGAGGGATTTTTGGGGAGATAGGGTTTCGGAGAGAGAGACAGAGAATCGGGAGAGAGAGCGGTGAGAGACAGAGAGAGAGAGATCTCTGCGTCGAGAGAGAGAGAGAGAGAGATCTGCCGTCGAGAGAGAGAGAGCGAGATCTCGCGTCGAGAGAGAGGGGTTTTTGGGGAGAGAGACAGAGAATCGGGAGAGAGCGGTGAGAGAGAGAGAGAGAGAGATCTCGCCGTCGAGTCGAGAGAGAGAGAGAGATCTGCAGTCGAGAGAGAGAGAGAGAGATGCCGTCGAGAGAGGGGTTTTTGGGGAGAGAGACAGAGAATCGGGAGAGAGAGGTCGAAGGGTTTTGGGAGAGAGAGAATCGGAAGAGAGAGAGGGAGTTTTATTTTTGAATCATCGAGATCGAAAGATGCACAAATCTCGAGATTTGATGAACGGGTATAACAAAATAAAGTTTTGGCGGGAATGGTGGCGCCATTTTTCGAGAGACGGAATTTAATTCCGTCTCTAATTCTCTCTAATTCCGTCTCTGATCCGTCTCTAATCCGTCTCTGAATGTTTTCGTCTCAATTCCGTCGCTAACTTTTTAATTTAGAAACGGAAATTATTCCGTTTCTAATTCCGTTTCTGATTTAGAAACGGAACTTATTTCCGTTTCTAATTCCGTTTCTGATTTGCTGTTTTTTTGTAGTGAACTAATGGAGTTGACCTAGTGAAAATGATTGCTTTTTGTGCTTTTTAGATTGTCCATTAGTTGTTTTTTTATTTTTTATTTTTTGTTTTATTTTGACTTTAGCCAACGAAAATTGTAACCACGACCTCCCTATATTTTAGTTGTTGATAAGTGATGTATCATCTATCTCAACATAAATGCTTTGATAGATTTTTCATCAGTTGTTAATATTAAGCCAGTAGGTTAAATCTAAGTTTACGATATGGAGACTGACGTATCCACACATCCTAATGGCTTATGCAAGTTCATAAAAATAATCCCACCATTAATGTAGGTATCAATTTTTTTTCTACCAAATGAACTATATATATATATATTAATGGAATGATATATAGATTAATATTATATATAGATTAAGTCACCACATGCACTCATTTTTCTGATTAACCAGCTAAAATAATTAAACATTGGATGGAGAGTGTTTTAAATATTACTAATGAAAAAAAGTGAAAGGTTCACTTTTTTTTCTCTTTTGACAGAAATATGTTTCAATTGTGAACCATTGGATCGCTGATGGCAAGCACATTTCCCGCTCAAGGTATGTTTGTCATTTAGTTAAAAAAGTTTTCATGCATGGTCGCTAGAAATACATTTATATCTATTTACAATAGGAAAATATTTTTGTGACCCAAACTTAACACAGAGAAAAACATGCACACGTTATTTTTGTGAACCATTGGGGTCAAATACCTAGTGTTACAAAAGGAGTATGAGATTCACTAGACCAAAACACAGTATTAAAGTGCATACATCCTTGGGAATTTGACCCCAAATCGATATATTTGTTTAATAGAATGGTCCCTTGGACATCTCATAGAGCGGTCCCTTGGACATGAAGCACATAAGTTATTTAAGGAAAAAGGCTAAACTAATCCAATTTATTTTTATAGTGGCATGTACTTTCTTGGAAAAGTTTTATCGGAATTGATTTTTGTTAGTTTTTGAAAGTTCCAAACAAAGAATTTTGGTGTTGCGAGGACATGAGTTCATTGAAAATGACATGATGATCAATACTCACTACTTTGCTATGAAAACGAAATTTTTTTTGCCAAATTCCTTTGTTTATGCCTGCGAAATTGCGAAGTATTTTTGAAAGGTTTTAGTTTGTTTACAGTTTTTAGTAGGAGTTTTAGTTTTTTGACACCGTTTATGGCGTTGAGTTTCTCATTTCATCCTGTTAATGTTTTAGCGCATATTATAATTTTACTATTTTTGGTAAAAATTAGGGTTTGATATATAAAGCACCAATTTGACAGTAATTACTTGATTTTTATTAATTAAAGAAATTTCAAACTTTAGTTTAAGTTCTTGCCCTAAATTGTTTGTTCATGAATTTCGAACATTCGATTTGAAAGATCCTCATTGCGTTAGAACCCATTACCTCTTACTCTCAAAACCCATACCAAACTATTGGGCTACCCAATTGATTGGTTAAACTAATCTACTTTTGACACCTAATTTGACATTGTTTAAAGTCCTTTGTACACTATTCAAAGCAAGTGCATGTGCGTACATCTCAATGCAAAACTCAAAAGGATCATGATAATATTGTATGAAATGTATGTCAACCATCAATCAGTTAGTCTGATAAGTAACAAACTCGATTCCCTTTAAGCAAGGCATTGAGTTCGAATCTCGTGAATGAAAATATAGTTTGGGAGCCGCCTTTGTACGAGGCCCGACAATGCCTGATAAACATACGTAGATTAGGCAGTGCAGTTGGCGTTCAACATGTACCATGTAGGGATTAAAAAAATGTAGGTGTCAAAAATATGTTGCCAGATCAAACAAGAAATATTATAAAAAAATGCTTAGGCATTTCTTTATGGGTAGTGCTAGGTGGACTCTTTGAATCCAAACTTTTTATTTTTATATATTTATAAGTCATCCTTTTATTGTTACCTATATTAATTATTCATTATTCATCTCTATCATCGTGTTCGACCGTGAGTGGCCAAACATCTACACGTATGTTCAGTTTGGATGGCCGAACAAAGCCACCGTGTTTGGCTCTAATGGTCGAATACGGTGAACCCCCCACATCTAAACAATATCCGACCAGTTCTAGATTGAGAGAGAGAAAGGGGGGGAGATGGAGGTCGGGGACAAGAGGGAGGGGAGACCGAGGGAAGGGAGAGGAGGGAGGATGTCGATTCCATTTTGAAAGATCGATGAGGGGGAGCAAATAGGGCGGGTGAAGGAGAGAGAGAGAGAGAGAGAGAGAGAGAGGTGGAGGACGTCGGGCGACGGCGACGGGACGGTGGAAGATGACAACATGTCGGAGGCAGTCAACGACGAACGGTGACGGTTGGTCGATGGTAGCGTTGGTTGAGACAAAGTGGTGTGTGTGGGAGATTAGTATATTTTGATCAAAATGGAAAAAAAGTGATGTGTGTAAGGATATTGTGCCCATGCGTTTACCAAGCCTTTTTTTTTATTTGGAGGCATTAACGAGTGTCACATACTAAAAATAAAGTTTGAGGATGTTGTAGGTTCGACCCTGGTTAAAATAATAAAAGAAAACAAATGCTCGGCAAAGTGCGTCACCAAAGTAATTTTCTAATTAAATTATGCATTAAGTTGACAAAAAAATAAAAAGAAACATGGGGATTCATGCGCTCATATATAGATGCGTGCATGAAGAATCTTAACCACTGTACAATTAAGTACTGTATTTTTTTACTGCATAATCAATTCAATTTTTTTTTTTTTCGTCAAAGATAATCAATTCAATTAGTTACAGTACAGGTAGGAAATAAAAAGAAACATGGAGATTCATGCGCTCATATATAGATGTGTGAATGAAGAATCTTAACCACTGTACAATTAAGTGCTGCATGTATTTTTTTACTGCATAATCAATTCAATTTTTTTTTTCGTCAAAGATAATCAATTTTTTTTTACTTTAATTAGTAAAGGGCTCGATTCTCCTTAAATAAGGCTTTAAGTTTGATTATCGTGAATAAAAAATTGGTTCGGAAGCCGCCTCTCGACAATGCCTGAGCGTGCGTAAATTAATTTGTGTGGTTGCCTTGTTGCCATCGTGCACCATACAGGTAGGAAAAAAAATATGCATGTGTAAAAAATATACTGCCAGATCAAATAAGAAATGTCACAAAGAATGCGCGTAGACATTTCTTTATTATTATTAGGAGAGGCACCTCAAAAAGGTGCATCAAAATTCACATTGGGCTTTTGAGCCATTTGTGCACACCTCAATATGTGGACACACATATCTCGTTGCATAACACGCGGGCTTTAAGACTTTTATTGGGCAATGTGTCGACTTACTCCTTGTCATTATAGTGAATTTTCCAATAATTAACATAGAGCCCAGCTAAACGCACCCCAACAAAAAAAGTCAAACTTACAAAAATTCATTCTACTGCAAAATGACATTTATTAGTATACCCTCAACATCTTTTTTCCTCTTATTTTGTGCATCCCACCATCATCCATCTACACACTCTCTTGTTGTGATTTGTAGGGCATCATCAATTGGTTCGGCCTCACATGTCCGAGCCTACCGAACCTCTATTTGAAAAGTCTCATTAGAGCCCACTTAGAACCTCTTGTTTGGAGGGTCGGTCAAAACTCACCGAACCTTTAGGTCGACAATTGTTAAACGAATTCTAAAAAAAAGTTCGGTTTGACAACACCGAACTTATAATATAAGTCTCGACCACATGTTGCACCCTCTGGTTTAGGTGCTTCGATTTGGATGAAGATGCATTTTGATAAAAATGCGGCGGGGTACCCTTAATTATAAATTGAAATTCAAAATGGGGTTGCACTCAGAATTGGGTGCACTAAGTAAAAAGTGGGGTGTATTTAGCCAGGCTCACACATCCCAAACACTAGTAGAAAATTTCAATATTTCAACGACTAGCTAATATATATAAATGAAGCAAGTGAAGTGATTAGTCTTATAAGCTCTATACAAAATAATTGAGATTCGAGTCATTGTGTTTTTTTAATTACTTCACGTCTTAACGAAATTGAGCGGTCCCTTGGACATGTCTCCATATTCACACCAACAAATCATGATAAAAAAGATTACGTGTTAATTAAAATATGTCATGCGACTCACGCCATATCATCTCAATCGTTATCCTTAATTAATGTCTACTCGTGACAAACGAAGTTCCTTCTTTAAAACTACATATACATTGAGTATTTAATTAATTCACTCACTCGCAAAGTAAATGAAGTACATAAGTTATTTAAGGAAAAAGGCTAAACTAATCCAATTTATTTTTGTAGTGGCAAATACTTTCTTGGAAAAGTTTGATCGGAATTGATTTTTGTTAGTTTTTGAAAGTTCTAAACAAAGAATTTTGGTGTTGCAAGGACATGAGTTCATTGAAATTGACATGATGATCAATACTCACTACTTTGCTATGAAAACAAATTTTTTTTTTGCCAAATTCCCTTGTTTATGCCTACGAAATTACGAATTTAGTATTTTTGAAAGGTTTAGTTTGTTTATAATTTTTAGTAGGAGTTTTGAGTTTTTTGACGCCGTTTATGGCGTTGAGTTTCTCATTTCATCTGTTAATGTTTTAGCGCATATTAGAATTTTACTATTTTTGGTAAAAATTAGGGTTTGATATATAAAGCACCATTTTATTTGTAATTACTTGATTTTTATGAATTAAAGAAATTTCGAACTTTAGTTTAAGTTCTTGCCCTAAATTGTTGGTCTTTTTCCTTGATTAATACGATTGGGAGTAAAAATTATCAACCCAACACACCCACCAAACTATTTCCCCATCTAACACACTTGTTGCCACGTAAGCGCCAAATCACCCGCCACGTATTAATTTTTTTTGGTCACTGGAAAACGTGACTCTAAGTCACGTTTTCCATTCCATGGATGTCGTGAGTTGCAGTCACGACTTCCATGCAATGGAAGTCGTGATTGCAACTCACGTCTTAGTTCAGGGAAAATTTTTTCCCTGCATTTTTGATATATGACATATTGTAAAAGCACTATTGCATTTTTGATTCTCAAGCACAAATGTTGGCTTAAACTTATAAATGTGTGGTTAAAAGCGTGATTAATGGACAGATTATTTGCTTACAACCAATGTAAAAGCATCTCCTATGCTTTTTATATATGTTATGATCCATTAAGAATGAAAAAATTAAAGGTGAAATTGTGATTTGTTATTCTCCACTCTTTGTTTCAACTACTAAAAAGTGAAAAGTGTGGATAGCAATGAAGTACTCTTCCATGCAATGGAAGTCAAGACTAATTCCATTCATAAATTTTTTTTTTTCTTAGGCTTGTTTGATCACTTCATGCAAATTGATGCTATATGTAGTATCCTTGCAGCCCCAAGGAGCAAGGCCACATGTGCATCATGTCCACAGCATGCATTTTCCCTTCCAATTTGCTCTTGTGCTCCCAGCGCTACTAATTCATGAAAAATGATGACAAAGCTATTTATGATTCATGAGAGGAGACCATTGAGAATCCAAATACTTTAGTACCTTTTTCATACACATAATAGCATACACAACTTTTCAATACAAGAGGTTCAACACATCAAGAAAAAATTAGTTAAAACTCATAAAAAATAAAGAACTTGAAAGTTGAATTGATATAAATGATGAAATTGGTAGGTGATCAACTACAAAGCAAAAATGAATAAGGAGGAAATGACTTATAACAGTATAGAAAAAGTCCTAGTCTGACCCCAAATAATGACTTCCGAGTCCACACGTAGTGTTCTCTTGACGACTCGGACATTACGATTTCGTGCAAGTGGAATATCCGTATGACCCACATCAGCCGGATTTTGAGCATCTTCTGGTTGAATATCATCGTTGTCCCGCATTCCGCCATCCTGAGTACTTGTACTCCCGGATAAATCATCATCATTATTGGACTTGCATGAAAATGGCGCGAAGATGTAGGTGCGTGTCAAATGGAAAGGCTTCCATAGCCTCGAATGTCATGGTGGGAGGAGCGAAGGAGTATGTGGAGTCCCAAACTCGTTGAGAGGCAGCGATGGAGTATACAATGGAGTGTCATGCCTCGAAGGTGTATCGGCATGGGAAGAATGATGAGAAGCTTGAAATGAAGCTGGGCATATTATGCATCAGATAATCTGCGTGTCTTTGCGATCAAAGTCGATGCGGCTACATCTCTAATACGTGCAATAGATACATCATCACCCGGTGTCAGCGTGATGAATTGAAGTAATGCCATGTGCTACGTATATGAAATATTGAAGAAGTTTTATGTCAAAGTACGAGGAAAACAACTATTTGGCAAGGATTCATGAGCGAAAAAAATCAAATTGTACTTACAAGGCCTTAGCAATAGCTCCACGGGAGACATGAATCGTCGTGTAATGCGACGATACCATAGCATATACGGGTTGTAAAAGTCCATTGGCTCCTCTAAGCTTTCATCAGTTGCAATATTGGAGGCACGTTCGTTCCACATGCAGACATAAGCACTATGTTCTGCGCTCCAATCCTTATCCGTCTTCCTCTCAAGTCAATCTTATGCAATTTGAATGTTTGTGCTCTGTAAAGGTGGTATCATTTGCACGAGACCGAATTGGCGCATGACTCTATCGGGATGATACATTTCGACTACACATAAGAAAATCAAAGGTGCCCTCGTTCGCCAAATAGCACGACCAGCTTTGCTACTGATACGTAGGTAGGTCCATTATCTTTGCCTCGGGATACGGTTCCCATATTACTGTAGTCAACAAAAACATTTTGATATGAATAAGAAACGCATATTAGATGATGTTTCCAAAGCACTACGTGGAGAAGTAATTGTATGTCTCTTACTTCATCCGGTTTTTGCATGTCAATCATTTCTCTGTACTTTGTCGGGACGTGCATTGATGCTCCGTTGTCTCAAAGCATGTTTCCACCTTCACAAATGAAAAAGAAAAACGCAATGCATGTATGTCGGCACATGTACATAGATATGAAGAAATTGAAATTATAATGTGAGAAAATAGTAATTACCTATGACCAAATGGAGGAGGTGGAAATAATTCTTCGTTTTCTAATCTAGGGTCTCGAAGAACGTTACCCATTATTGGTGCAAGAAACGGCAACCTATATCATGCCCATAATTGCAATAAGATATTTGGACTGCTATCTCGGCTCCATCAATGTCATTTGCAAGACATAATTGTCTATATAAGTGAGCCGAGTTGCACTACCCCATTTATCTTGTCCAGTAGCCTCGAAATCTTCCAAAAATTGCAAATATGTGATGTGAACGAGGTTGTTCGACTTGTTTGCAAATAGTGTTCCCCCTAGAAGTTGCGGGATGTATGCTCTCGCATAGCGTTGCACTTCCACATCATTAGCATTGTTTGGGAGGTTTGGAAACCACCTTGAAAGTTGCGAATTTGAATCCGCCCTCCGGTCTGTTATTTTCGGGAAAGGGAATCGAGTTGTGTCAAGCACAAGGCATCGTAATCTTGGTCGACGCGGCCGGTAATTGGTAATCCATCGGCCAAGCAACTTGATATGATTTGTACATCTTGGAGGGTTATAGTCATCTCGCCAAGACGGGGAAATGGAACGTGTGAGTTTCGGCCTCCACCTCTCTATAAGGGCGATTATGAGATGCCAATCAATTGAAATGAAGCCTACTCGCGCGGATCCGTAAAATCCGGCTTCACTGAAGATGCCCAACTATGCGTGGATCCAGTTGGACCAACCAGGTGAAGTGCGGTTGAATTCCGTCGATAGTCAATATACCAGGCTCCTATGAAGATATGAGATTTAAGTGAAATTAGTTAAAACGTGGCTATGCGGCTAAAAAGTAGAGAAACATGCGAAAAGAAGTATTATTAGGGCCATTCCAAACGCGGGTAGATCTATGGAGAGCTTGCATAGTCAAAAGCGAGTCATCTATAGGGCCGGGATCCATATCGCGCTTAAACCCAAAATCATTACCAATGTTGTCATTAATTCCATTGTGCAATTCATATGAATAAGTAGAAATACTTCATGTACTAACTATAAAGAGATGGATTAATACAATATACGTAGCATACTACAACGCAGTTCATGATGCATATAATGCATTTCTACTCCCCTTGCATCATTGCGAGATCATGTAAGAACTTAAATAAAGCACATGTTAAAAATACAATTAAGAAATTGAAAAGTTTATGTTTCATGCAAGACCACAAAAGCACATCTATCTCTCATCAAACAAATAATACAAATAAGCAAAGACCTATAATACAAGGAAAATATAGGTCCGTTCGAGACATAAGACTTGAAAGAGTCTTTCATTATGAAGCATTAGACGGTTGTCCTTCTTGACGACGTATTGCAAGTGCGCCTATTGTGTCCATCCTGCTTACACTTACTACATTGCGGCGTTGTTGGGGTTTCTCTCCATTCCTTCTCTCATTGCATATGCCGTGGCGTTTCGATTGCCTCTCCAATCCATCTCGGTGCGCAAACGGCTAGATTGAGGACGACCTTTTTGACTCGCTTAGATATGGATCGGCCCGACAACGTGTGTGGAAGTCTTGCGTTAGGCCAATAATCTTCATGCGGAATGGGTTGGAAATTTGCGGCATAACATTATTTGTGCACAGACCATTTGTAGTATGGCTCGATGTCTTGACTTGATGATCTATGGCAACACTAGCGCAAACTGCTTGAACATGGGAACATGGAATGCCATAACACTGCCACTTCATACAAGTGCACCTACGGGCCTCCAATTTCACAACTTGCTTGTTACCCCCTTTTCTCAAATGATAGCCACGTGGTGCAGTGATTACTTCAAATGTACCATTCTCACGATTTACTAATGTTACATTGTGCCCCCCAGCCACATTTTCCCATTTTGACAACTTATCCATTGCGTACGTCGTGTACGTTTCGCCCCTGCCTAGGGCTACACCTATTTCGTCTCGTCTTTTATTAAAGTATGCCACGACACGGTAAAATGTAATCTGCACTAAAGCGGTGATGGGGTAAAATCGCGCGCCTTTCAGGACTCTGTTAAAGCATTCTACATTTGTGACAAGAAAAAAATCATATTTGTATTAGCTTGGAAACATAATAATTCAAACACATTAAGTAAGTAATAGTAACAATAGTAATAAATCAAACGTAATACCATGAGATTTGTAGTCATCAGTATATCGATAACCTTTGTCGTATGCGTTTGTCCATTGTGTTCGATCTAGGTCGATAAACCACGCAATACATTCGGGATTGGTGATGGAGTTCTTTCATGGATGCCTTAAATTTCGCGGTTGATGTTGTGCTCTGCTATGTACACCATATCCTTTAATTCTTTGCTCCCAAATCTCATGTTGAAATTCTTGCATATGTGGCGGAGACAAAATCGTGTTGAGCTCTTTCGTTGGTCCATCCATTTCGAGGATCGTTCATTGCCAACAATATACACTGGGTGTCGATCGAAATGACACATACACCATCCCTATCGGTCACATGATGTCGCAAACAAGCCATAAACCATCCCCATTTGTCTCGACTTTCCTCATCAACAATGGCAAATGCCGAAGGAAATACATGACTATTCTTGTCAACAACGGTGGCTATTAGGAGTTTTTGTTTGTATTTTCCATACAAGAATGTGCCATCAATTTGTATCATTGGTCTGCAATGTCAAAAGCACTGCAATAGAAGGTGCAAATGCCCAAAAAACCCATTTGAAGACAACTTCATTGTTGGCATTAGGCTCACCATGCCGCCATTCCACACGTGTCCCTGGATTGCTTTCTTGAAGAGCGGTCATCCACCGCGGCAACATTTTGTACGATTCTTCCCAATCTCCAAAGACTTTAGCAATTGCTTTCTTCTTCCCCACGACCATACTTTCTTATAATGAACGTCATAAGCTGAATTTGTCCTTGATAATCGATGAAGCATAGGAGGCGAGGTGGACGGATCTCTTCTCACCACATTTTCTACCTCACGGCATATAACGGTGGAGTCCAAATGCGCATGATCCTTGGACGGTTTAGCATAGATGCATGTATGTGGTCCTGCATATGTGCGATCTCAAACATTCCATGCGATTTTCTTCTCGAACACCGCAACCTCCAAGTACATCCATCCAAATATTTCTTACAACGAACAATCCATACATTTGGTGTAGAATGAGTCACCACAAAGCGCTGTGTCCTTTGATGCTATACAATTTCACGGCATGTTGGATATCTACTTTACACATGAACCGCATGCCTTTCTCAAATTCAGATGCCTCATTCCATAAAGACCTAGAAGGGATCATTGCATTCTCATTGAGGGGTTGCATTGCCTCACTACTCAATTCCATAAATACAGTTGAAGGAACGACAAATTCACCTACACCCATTTGGCGCACCATCAATTCCAGTGACCTCTTCATCGAAGAAATCATCGTTCCCAATTTCGTTCGAAATTGGAGGACAAGATAATGAGCCATCATCTGCTATGACTCGATTTAACGCGTATCGAATCATGCCATCATCAACATGATGACCATCATCCCCTTCATCGTCTGTATCATCTTCGCTACTATCTTCACTAGTATCCCGTCACTGCGCAATAGTCATCATCTTCGCTAGTATTCATATCATCACGAGGAACGAGGATCCTCGTCCATTTCGGGATTTGCGGTCGTCAAAGGCGATGCACTGATGGCTATGCTCATAAATTGGTTGAGTGCTAGGTCCGGCTCAGAATGTAACACTACATTGCAATTGGAACTATTGTATTGTTGCCTCGGAACTAAATCGATATAAATCTCCATGCAATGTGGTGGTGGTAATTGTGACAAAAAGTCCCAAACATCTTTGAGACTCGACTCATCATCTATTGGCAACGGGACGTAGTTGGCCGATCCACTTCCAATGTACGTTGGATATCGATATGTCATGTTTAATCTCTGTAAGTCATTGTCTATATGCAATGAATTACAGATATAACGCACAAGTTCATCGTACCCTAAACCGATCTTCGATCTGAGATGTCGAATGGGCGGTTTCGTGTACGAAATTCCTGATGGTCCTTCTACCATGTCTCCATTCATATAACACAACAACGATACTCTTTGATCAACCATTCTTCAATCTATATATGTAGAATATAATGAATCATTGCGTACAAAATTCAAATAAATATGACCTTCATAAAATTGCTTATGGACCCTAATAGAATTGGTGTAGTGGTAAATTTATTAATATATATGTAACTAAATAGCCTAGTGATCAAATTAAGTACCTTATACGCAACAAAGAAACTATTATATGCAAATAACTATTATATATTATAAACAACTACCTTAGCTAGCTTAGAATATAATGACCCACTAAAGCAACCTTACAAAGTTACCACCACCAATGTCTCATCTCTTAAGCGCACGCCTAATGTTCTTCTAAATTTTTCTACTAAAGTATTGACATGTATATGAGATTTTTTGCTTGATTAATACCACATCAACTAATTGGCAAAAATAATAATATAAATCGGATAAAAAAAAATTCAGCCTTAAAAAAAAAAAAAAAAAAACAGCTGAATGTGAGACAAAAAAATAACAAAAAATTTAACATACAACATGACATGAACCACATGAAGCATTAACATACAAAATCTCCAAAAAACAGCCCACGCGATTTAAATAAAAAAAAAAAAAAAGCAGTAGAATGTGAGAAAAAATAACAAAAAATTTAACATTCAACATAACATGAACCACATTAAGCATAAACACACAAAATCTCCAAAGAAATAGATCTTACAAAGTTGTTGAGTTCGGGTGGGTTGCGGTTCGGATCTGAAGTTGACGATGAAGATAAGATATGCACCTATGGAGCCAATCTAGTGGAGCTCAAGGAAGGGATCGGTGGGAGTTGAAGGAAGGGATCGGTGGGAGAAAAAGAAAGAAGAAGGAAGAAGGCAGTGAGAAGAATGAAGGAAAATGAGAGACATGAGAAACCAGATCTGGTTTGTCTCTGGATTTCAAAGTGAAATCGTGACCTCGGGTCACGATTAAAGGAAATCGTGACCGAGATCACGATTTCCTTACTTTCCCATAGTGAGGAAATCGTGATCTCGGGTCACGATTTCCATAAAAAGTGAAATCGTGACCCGAGTTCACGACTTCACTTTAACGGGAAAAAAAAAAAATAAAATGCTACGTGGCGCTTGGAAACTTACGTGGCAACGGGTGTGTTAGATGGGAAATAGTTTGGTGGGTGTGTTGGGTTGATAATTTTTACACCCAATAGTACTAATAAAGGAAAAAACTCAATTGATTGATTAAACTAATCCACTTTTGACGCCTAATTTGACATTGTTTAAAGTCCTTTGTACACTAATCAAAGTACGTGCATGTGCGTACATCTCAATGCAAAACTCAAAGGATCATGATAATATTGTATGAAATGTATGTCAACCATCAATCGATTAGTCTACGATAAATGACTCGATTCCCTTTAAGCAAGGCATTGAGTTCGAATCTCGTGAATAAAAATATAGTTTGGGAGCCGCCTTTGTACGAGGCCCGACAATGCCTGATAAACATACGTAGATTAGGCAGTGCAGTTGGCGTTCAACATGCACCATGTAGGGAATAAAAAAATGTAGGTGTCAAAAATATGTTGCCAGATCAAACAAGAAATATTATAAAAAAATGCTTAGGCATTTCTTTATGGGTAGTGCTAGGTGGACTCTTTGAATCCAGACTTTTTATTTTTATATATTTATAAGTCATCCTTTTATTGTTACCTATATTAATTATTCATTATTCATCTCTATCATCGTGTTCGACCATAAGTGGCCAAACATCTACACGTATGTTCAGTTTGGATGGCCGAACAAGGCCATCGTGTTTGGCTCTAATGGTCGAAAACGGTAAACCCCCCACATCTAAACAATATCCGACCAGTTCTAGATTGAGAGAGAGAAAGGGGGGGAGGTGGAGGTCGGGGACAAGAGGGAGGGAGACCGAGGGAAGGGAGAGGAGGGAGGATGTCGATTCCATTTTGAAAGATCGATGAGGGGGAGCAAATAGGGCGGGTGAGGAGAGAGAGAGAGAGAGAGAGAGAGAGAGAGAGAGAGAGAGAGAGAGAGGTGGAGGACGTCGGGCGACGACGACGGGACGGTGGAAGATGACAACATGTCGGAGGCAGTCAACGACGAACGGTGACGGTTGGTCGATGGTAGCGTTGGTTGAGAGAAAGTGGTGTGTGTGGGAGATTAGTATATTTTGATCAAAATGGAAAAAAAGTGATGTGTGTAAGGATATTGTGCCCACGCGTTTACCAAGCCTTTTTTTTTAATTGGAGGCATTAACAAGTGTCACTTACTAAAAATAAAGTTTGAGGATGTTGTAGGTTCGACCCTGGTTAAAATAATAAAAGAAAACAAATGCTCGGCAAAGTGCGTCACCAAAGTAATTTTCTAATTAAATTATGCATTAAGTTGACAAAAAAATAAAAAGAAACATGGGGATTCATGAGCTCATATATAGATGCGTGCATGAAGAATCTTAACCACTGTACAATTAAGTACTGTATTTTTTTACTGCATAATCAATTCAAATTTTTTTTTTCGTCAAAGATAATCAATTCAATTAGTTACAGTACAGGTAGGAAATAAAAAGAAACATGGAGATTCATGCGCTCATATATAGATGTGTGCATGAAGAATCTTAACCACTGTACAATGAAGTGCTGCATGTATTTTTTTACTGCATAATCAATTCAATTTTTTTTTTCGTCAAAGATAATCAATTTTTTTTTTACTTTAATTAGTAAAGGGCTCGATTCTCCTTAAATAAGGCTTTAAGTTTGATTATCGTGAATAAAAAATTGGTTCAGAAGCCACCTCTCGACAATGTCTGAGCATGCGTAAATTAATTAGTGTGGTTGCCTTGTTGCCATCGTGCACCATACAGGTAGGAAAAAAAATATGCATGTGTAAAAAATAAACTGCCAGATCAAATAAGAAATGTCACAAAGAATGTGCGTAGACATTTCTTTATTATTATTAGGAGAGGCACCTCAAAAAGGTGCATCAAAATTCACATTGGGCTTTTGAGCCATTTGTGCACACCTCAATATGTGGACACACGTATCTCGTTGCATAACACGCGGGCTTTAAGACTTTTATTGGGCAATGTGTCGACTTACTCCTTGTCATTATAGTGAATTTTCCAATACTTAAGATAGAGCCCAGCTAAACGCACCCTAACAAAAAAAGTCAAACTTACAAAAATTCATTCTACAGCAAAATGAACTTTATTAGTATACCCTCAACATCTTTTTTCCTCTTATTTTGTGCATCCCACCATCATCCATCTACACACTCTCTTGTTGTGATTTGTAGGGCATCATCAATTGGTTCGACCTCACATGTCCGAGCCTACCGAACCTCTATTCGAAAAGTCTGTTAGAGCCCACCGAACCTCTTGTTTGGAGGGTCGGTCAAAACTCACCGAACCTTTAGGTCGACAATTATTAAACGAATTCTGAAAAAAAGTTCGATTTGACAACACCGAACTTATAATATAAGTCTCGACCACATGTTGCACCCTCTTATTTAGGTGCTTCGATTTGGATGAAGATGCATTTTGATAAAAATGCGGCGGGGTACCCTTAATTATAAATTGAAATTCAAAATGGGGTTGCACTCAGAATTGGGTGCACTAAGTAAAAAGTGGGGTGTATTTAGCCAGGCTCACACATCCCAAACACTAGTAGAAAATTTCAATATTTCAACGACTAGCTAATATATATAAATGAAGCAAGTGAAGTGATTAGTCTTATAAGCTCCATACAAAATAATTGAGATTCGAGTCATTGTGTTTTTTTAATTACTTCACGTCTTAACGAAATTGAGCGGTCCCTTGGACATGTCTCCATATTCACACCAACAAATCATGATAAAAAAGATTACGTGTTAATTAAAATATGTCATGCGACTCACGCCATATCATCTCAATCGTTTTCTTGTAGTGTGAGTATTTAATTAATTCACTCACTCGCAAAGTAAATGAAGTACATAAGTTATTTAAGGAAAAAGGCTAAACTAATCCAATTTATTTTTATAGTGGCAAATACTTTCTTGGAAAAGTTTGATCGGAATTGATTTTTGTTAGTTTTTGAAAGTTCTAAACAAAGAATTTTGGTGTTGCGAGGACATGAGTTCATTGAAATTGACATGATGATCAATACTCACTACTTTGCTATGAAAACAAATTTTTTTTGCCAAATTCCTTTGTTTATTCCTCTGAAATTACAATTTAGTATTTTTGAAAGGTTTAGTTTGTTTATAATTTTTAGTATGAGTTTCGAGTTTTTGACGCCGTTTATGGCGTTGAGTTTCTCATTTCATCCTGTTAATGTTTTAGCGCATATTAGAATTTTACTATTTTTGGTAAAAATTAGGGTTTGATATATAAAGCACCATTTTATTTGTAATTACTTGATTTTTATGATTTAAAGAAATTTCGAACTTTAGTTTAAGTTCTTGCCCTAAATTGTTTGTTCATGAATTTCGAACATTCGATTTGAAGGATCCTCATTGCATTAGAACCCATTACCTCTTACTCTCAAAACTCATACCAAACTATTGGGCTACCCAATTGATTGATTAAACTAATCCACTTTTGACGCCTAATTTGACATTGTTTAAAGTCCTTTGTACACTAATCAAAGTACGTGCATGTGCGTACATCTCAATGCAAAACTCAAAGTATCATGATAATATTGTATGAAATGTATGTCAACCATCAATCGGTTGGTCTGATAAGTAACAGACTCGATTCCCTTTAAGCAAGGCATTGAGTTCAAATCTCGTGAATAAAAACATAGTTTGGGAGCCGCCTTTGTACGAGGCCCGACAATGCCTGATAAACATACGTAGATTAGGCAGTGCAGTTGGCGTTCAACATGCACCATGTAGGGAATAAAAAAATTTAGGTGTCAAAAATATGTTGCCAGATCAAACAAGAAATATTATAAAAAAACGCTTAGGCATTTCTTTATGGGTAGTGCTAGGTGGACTTTTTGAATCCAGACTTTTTATTTTTATATATTTATAAGTCATCCTTCTATTGTTACCTATATTAATTATTCATTATTCATCTCTATCATCGTGTTCGACCATGAGTGGCCAAACATCTACACGTATGTTCAGTTTGGATGGCCGAACAAGGCCATCGTGTTTGGCTCTAATGGTCGAATACGGTGAACTCCTCACATCTAAACAATATCCGACCAGTTCTAGATTGAGAGAGAGAAAGGGGGGAGGTGGAGGTCGGGGACAAGAGGGAGGGGAGACCGAGGGAAGGGAGAGGAGGGAGGATGTCGATTCCATTTTGAAAGATCGATGAGGGGGAGTGACGCAGCGGAGATCTTCTAAACCTGTTGAAGGAATCCACGAACAACTCGATCTAGGTCAGAACTTAAGCCAAAGTTTGAAAATTCTTTTATTTCAGCCAAAACTATGAATTACACCCAATAGATCGCTTAAATAGCGAAACCCTAAAATTTGCCAAAAATAGTAAAAAGTCTAAAAAGCCCTAAACTGAAAACTAGACGAAAAATAGAAACAAACGCCGCAAACAGCAATAAAAACGGAAATTCCCGATGAAAGTTATAAGAGAAACAAAAGTTTCCTAAAATAGCAAAATTGCAGTTTCAGGAGGGCGAAACGATGGAATTTCGACGAAAAACGTCGTAGTCACAGCGTAGTTGTGTGTCGTGATCTCCACGCCGTTTTCAATAAACCCATACCCCCGGAACGCTATGAGTCATATCTTTTCCTATTTTTCTAAGAATTTGCAACTAATTCTTGGACTTCATCATTATCCTATCAAGAATTTGCAAACTAATTCTTGGACTTCATTATCCTATCAAGAATTTGCAAGCCAATTCTTGGACTTCATCATTCTCCCCAGGGTGGACAGAATTCGCCCTCGAATTGTCATCATCAGACGTATCCCCATAATAGGGGACAAGATGTTTGACATTAAATACATCAGTCGTGCGAATGTGACTTGGAAACTTCAATCTGTAAGCATTAGGATTAATTTTCTCAAGAACCTCCACATGACCAATCTTCCGAGCCCGACAATTGGTTGTAATCACCATGAGAGAACCGGTCTTTAGTGAGAAGCGCCCACATAAAGTCACCAACTTCAAACTCCACGTGACGCTTCTTCCGATCTGCATATTGTTTGTACTTGTCTTCAACATCTGTCGCGCAACTCCTCATGCTCTTGAGACTCATTCGGTAGTGTGGTCTATTATGTAGTGACGCACCGGGTTCAAGGTCAATCGATGTTGAATATCAAGCAATGGTGGTAGTCCTTCGGCATCTCATCGGGAAAACATCACAAAACTCTTTCACCATAGAAATTGCAGCTTCAGGAACATCAACATCTCTATTTACCTCTTTTCCCATCAAGATGTAAACTACCTCAGAATCTGTAATGCATCTTCAAATCTTGCCAAAGACAACAATTTGCTAGATTCTTTAGTAGGCTTGACTTTCTCAGGATCCTTGGCGGGTACTAGCACAATCTTCACTCCCTTGAACAAAAGGGTGTATTTATTGGTTACGCCATCATGCACAACTCCCCTATCAAGCGCCAGGACGTCCCAGTAACAAGTGGCAAGCATCCATAGCCACAACATCACACCAGACTGAATCCTTGTAGTTAGCACCAATAGAAAAAGTCACCAAGGCGCGCTTCGACACCTTTACCTCACCACCATTCTTCAGCCAAGCTAGCTTGTAGGGCCTGGGGTGTTGTTCAGTTGCAAGGCCCAACTTCTGAACCGCTTTGACTGAGACGATATTCTCGCAACTGCCTGCATCAATCATGAACCTGCACACCTTGCCTAAGATGGTACACTTGGATTGAAAGATGTTATTCTGCAGCCACTCATCATCAGCGACAGCTCTAGGAGTCATACAAGAACGCCTTACAACTAAGGCAGTACCCACATCTCCAGTCACGACCTCCTCTTACTGTGTTGTCGAAGTATCAAACAGTTGGTTCTGCGGTGATGTTGGCCTCTTCCCTTCGTCTTCCTCTTCGTTCTCAATAAAGAGAGCCTTCTTCCCTTTACATTCTGACTTCCTGTGACCAACTTCGCCACAACCGAAGTATTTAATTCCACTAGTGCTAAGTCTGTTTGTGCGACTAGTAGGGTTAATTGCAGCGATATTACCTTCAGTATTGGCTGTCCCAACACTGACATTACTGGAAGCATTACTCACACCCCGACGCTGTTGTTTCTCCACCAACAATGGTCGCTGGTGCGCTGCAGATAAGGAAGCCGAATCAAACATGTTGACGACATCTTGGATCTGCACCTTCAGTCCACCAATATACCGCGCCAGTAATTGGTTGTTAGTCTCCTACAGTTCGTTTCTAGCGACTAACTGATAAAACTCAGTAGTGTAATCATCTACCGACTTTGCCCCTTGTCTCAGATTCTGCAACCTCTGATACATAAGACGTTGGAAATTGTAAGGCAAGAACTCAACCCGTAAGTGTTTTTTCATCTTCTCCCACGAAGTGATCTTCGCCTTTCCATTCCTATTCAGCATCAATTTCTGTTGTTGCCACCAAGCCATGGCCCTGTTGCGGAATCTGGTCGCAACCAGTTGCACACGCTTGTCTTCGGGCACACCTTTGAATTTTAGGACTTCTTCAACTGACGCCAGCCAGTCTAAGAATTCTTCCGGTTGAAGGGTGTCGTGGAATTTTGGGACCTCCGTCTTCATCCCAGACTCCCACCGCCTGCGATCATCATCAACTGCACGCGGCCTGTAGCTCCTCCTTGGTGCCTCAACATACTCATCCTCGCCTTCGGTAGAAGAATCTCCTACTGGTTCATCACCAACAGGTTCCCTTCGATGGTTACGGACACGATCATTATTTTGACCCAACAACTGATCGATTCTGGCAGTTAATCGTTCTACCACCGCGTCCATGCGTTGGTCAATCAATTGGCCAATTCGTCGATTGATTGTCACGGCCATACACATCCTCGATACTTTCTTTGGTTCCTCTTGGCGGCATGATTTCTCCAATCATCTTGAACAGGCTCGATACCCAGCGCGCTTGTGGCGGAGATCTTCTAAACCAGTTGAACGAATCCACGAACGACTCGATCTAGGTCAGAACTTAAGCCAAAGTTCGAAAATTCTTTTATTTCAGCCAAAACTACGAATTAAACCCAATAGATCGCTTAAATAGCGAAACCCTAAAATTTGCCAAAAATAGTAAAAAGTCTAAATAGCCCTAAACTGAAAACTAGAAGAAAAATAGAAACAAACGCCGCAAACGGCAATAAAAACGGAAATTCCTAATGAAAGTTATAAGCGAAACAAAAGTTTCATAAAATAGCAAAATTGCCGTTTCGGAGGGCGAAACGATGGAATTTCGCCGAAACACGTCGTAGTCACAGCATAGCTGTGAGTCGTGATCTCCACGTCGTTTCCAATAAACTCATACCCCCGGAACGCTATGAGTCATATCTTTTCCTATTTTTCCAAGAATTTGCAACTAATTCTTGGACTTCATCATTATCCTATCAAGAATTTGCAAACTAATTCTTGGACTTCATTATCCTATCAAGAATTTGCAAGCCAATTCTTGGACTTCATCAGGGAGCAAATAGGGCGGGTGAAGGAGGGGAGAGAGAGAGAGAGAGAGAGAGAGAGAGAGGTGGAGGACGTCGGACGACGACGATGGGACAGTGGAAGATGACAACATGTCGGAGGCAGTCAACGACGAACGGTGACGGTTGGTCGATGGTAGCGTTGGTTGAGACAAAGTGGTGTGTGTGGGAGATTAGTATATTTTGATCAAAATGGAAAAAAAGTGATGTGTGTAAAGATATTGTGCCCACGCGTTTACCAAGCCTTTTTTTTTAATTGGAGGCATTAACAAGTGTCACTTACTAAAAATAAAGTTTGAGGATGTTGTAGGTTCGACCCTGGTTAAAATAATAAAAGAAAACAAATGCTCGGCAAAGTGCGTCACCAAAGTAATTTTCTAATTAAATTATGCATTAAGTTGACAAAAAAATAAAAAGAAACATGGGGATTCATGCGCTCATATATAGATGCGTGCATGAAGAATCTTAACCACTGTACAATTAAGTACTGTATTTTTTTACTGGATAATCAATTCAATTTTTTTTTTTCGTCAAAGATAATCAATTCAATTAGTTACAGTACAGGTAGGAAATAAAAAGAAACATGGAGATTCATGCGCTCATATATAGATGTGTGCATGAAGAATCTTAACCACTGTACAATTAAGTGCTGCATGTATTTTTTTACTGCGTAATCAATTCAACTTTTTTTTTCGTCAAAGATAATCAATTTTTTTTTACTTTAATTAGTAAAGGGCTCGATTCTCCTTAAATAAGGCTTTAAGTTTGATTATCGTGAATAAAAAATTGGTTCGGAAAGTCGCTCTCGACAATGCTCGAGCGTGCGTAAATTAATTAGTGTGGTTGCCTTGTTGCCATCGTGCACCATACGAGGTAGGAAAAAAAATATGCTTGTGTGTAAAAAATATATCTTGCGAGATCAAATAAGAAATGTCACAAAGAATGTGCGTAGACATTTCTTTATTATTATTAGGAGAGGCACCTCAAAAAGGTGCATCAAAATTCACATTGGGCTTTTGAGCCATTTGTGCACACCTCAATATGTGGACACACATATCTCGTTGCATAACACGCGGGCTTTAAGACTTTTATTGGGCAATGTGTCGACTTACTCGTTGTCATTATAGTGAATTTTCCAATAATTAACATATAGCCCAGCTAAACGCACCCCAACAAAAAAAGTCAAACTTACAAAAATTCATTCTACTGCAAAATGACATTTATTAGTATACCCTCAACATCTTTTTTCCTCTTATTTTGTGCATCCCACCATCATCCATCTACACACTCTCTTGTTGTGATTTGTAGGGCATCATCAATTGGTTCGGCCTCACATGTCCGAGCCTACCGAACCTCTATTTGAAAAGTCTGTTAGAGCCCACCGAACCTCTTGTTTGGAGGGTCGGTCAAAACTCACCGAACCTTTAGGTCGACAATTGTTAAACGAATTCTAAAAAAAAGTTTGGTTTGACAACACCGAACTTATAATATAAGTCTCGACCACATGTTGCACCCTCTGGTTTAGGTGCTTCGATTTGGATGAAGATGCATTTTGATAAAAATGCGGCGGGGTACCCTTAATTATAAATTGAAATTCAAAATGGGGTTGCACTCAGAATTGGGTGCACTAAGTAAAAAGTGGGGTGTATTTAGCCAGGCTCACACATCCCAAACACTAGTAGAAAATTTCAATATTTCAACGACTAGCTAGTATATGTAAATGAAGCAAGCGAAGTGATTAGTCATTGCGTTTTTTTAATTACTTCACGTCTTAACAAAATAGAGCGGTCCCTTGGACGTGTCTCCATATTCACACCAACAAATCATGATAAAAAAAGATCAAATGTTAATTAAAATATGTCACGCGACTCACGCCATATCATCTCAATCGTTATCCTTAATTAATGTCTACTCGTGACAAACGAAGTTCCTTCTTTAAAAATACATATATATTGAGTATTTAATTAATTCACTCACTCGCAAAGTAAATGAAGCACATAAGTTATTTAAGGAAAAAGGCTAAACTAATCCAATTTATTTTTATAGTGGCAAATACTTTCTTGGAAAAGTTTGATCGGAATTGATTTTTGTTAGTTTTTGAAAGTTCTAAACAAAGAATTTTGGTGTTGCGAGGACATGAGTTCATTGAAAATGACATGATGATCAATACTCACTACTTTGCTATGAAAACAAATTTTTTTTTTGCCAAATTCCTTTGTTTATGCCTACGAAATTACAATTTAGTATTTTTGAAAGGTTTAGTTTGTTTATAATTTTTAGTAGGAGTTTGAGTTTTTGGCGCCGTTTATGGCGTTGAGTTTCTCATTTCATCCTGTTAATGTTTTAGCGCATATTAGAATTTTACTATTTTTGGTAAAAATTAGGGTTTGATATATAAAGCACCATTTTATTTGTAATTACTTGATTTTTACGAATTAAAGAAATTTCGAACTTTAGTTTAAGTTCTTGCCCTAAATTGTTTGTTCATGAATTTCGAACATTCGATTTGAAAGATCCTTATACCAAACTATTGGGCTACCCAATTGATTGATTAAACTAAATAAATCTGGTGCATAACACGCGAATCAAGCTTAGGTGAAAGCCTATTGTGGGTCAATGTATCTTAATATGCGATTTACTGGTTGTCATTCTAGTATTTTCCAATTAATATTAAAATCGAACGAGTAGTATATAAGTGAAGCAAGTGAAGTGATTAAGTCTTATAAGCTACATACATATATAACATCTCTCTAGCTAGCTAATTCAGAGTAATTGAGGAGACGATGAGTCATGAGGTTGCTGGTTGTGGTGAAGCTAATTTGATGAAGGCAACAAATAAGGCAGAGCTGATGGAGAAGTTGAATATGGGGCTCATACCAGATAAAGAAGTGAAACGCCTCATTAGGGATCAACTGGAAAGCCGGATTCAGTGGATATACAACCACAACTGTGAACAACGCTTCCATCAACTCCACAACTTGGTTCAGTGTAAGGACTAATTAATTAAGACCATTCCCTCGTCTCTTTCTATTACATTAAACAACAACGTATATATGACTATATGTATAGCAGACACAGCTAGACAGATCTGTTGCCAGTTTTTTTATTGGTGCAAAAATCTATGGACATTCATTAAAGTGCACGTGCATTGAACTTTAACTTAGAGCAAAGGGTTGACAATTAGCTAGACACAGCTCTTTGTCATATGCCTTTAAATAGGTGTATCTGCAGTGCAGGTCATCCAGACAGATCTGTTGCCAGTTTTTTTATTTGTGAACGGATACGATTGAATTATGTTCAATCGAATTAATTATCTAGTCAAAAAATAGTAAATTATTGTACAGTTGTTATGATTCTTTTGTACACATGCTTTATAAATTTTTTGTCAACTCAACGCGTATTTTAGTTAAAAAAATACTTCTTTGACTTGCCACATACTTGTTTCTTTTTCTTTTTTTTTTTTACTTGCACCGGAGAGACGAACCCACAACGTCATCAAATCTTACTTTGTAGCAAGTGATGAATCATTCGTCTTACCAAAAATGCATGACACTTGTAAATGCCCTCCAAAAAAAAAAAGAAAGGGCATGTCGCTTTTTTTATTCATATTTTGAGAACACAACTATTTTTCCTTTTTAAAAGGATACATTTGTGGTAGTTTCAAATACAATTTAAAAATCCCTTCAATTTTCTATAAGGGGGTGGAATCCTTAGTGATTTGTAGGAAATGTCGTAGATATATATCGCCCATAATTTTATTATACTTCTTTCTTCCTTTTTGACAAAACACTATATATATATGTGTGTGTGTGTGTGTGTGTGTGTGTGTGTGTGTGTGTGTGTGTGTGTGTGTGTGTGTGTGCATGTGTATCTTGTAAACTAAGATGTAAGCAAACTAAAACTTGTAAAACTAAAGTATGAGAAGTATGAACTAAAGACTACAAGAGCAATAGCGGAGAAGAGGAGACAAGAGAGAAGAGTTGAGAATGTAGAGATCTCATTCAACTATTGATATGTTTCTACAATGAGGTTGACACCCTTTTATATAAGTCAGTTGGCGATGATGATAAACATACATAGGCAATGTTAACAAGTAACACATACATCACGTGTCATATAACACATTACAAGTAATTTGACAATCCATGGAAAAGTTGGTGTACGTTGGAGAGGAGTACAAGTTACATGAAGTGTTAGAGCCACGCAATATAACAATTTAATGTGAAAGCCGTGCTCAACAATGTGATCATCTACATGCACAAGTGTTCATCCATTTCACGACACTCTAACTTGGATGACACTTGTTGAAAGAACTTGTTAAAACCTCTACTAGAAAAATCATGTATGAAAAAATCTAGTATATGAAATTGGGCACAATGTTTTCGTCAATCTTGCTTTGTAATATAATATTGTTTTTAGCCTCATTAAAAACCTTGCTATAAAAACTCAGTGGGACAAAACCATAGCTAAGGAAAAGATTGCAACTCATTGATACACTTTGTGAGAATATGTATGCATCATTAAAACTTATACTAGAAAAACCACGTGAGAAAAATATAGTATAGAAAAAAGAGTATATTGCTCTCATAAATTTTTTATGTGGAGTATAATATTTTTATGGTTGCCTCATTAAAAACCTTTCTAGGAAAATCAAGTTGGAAAAACTATAGCTAAGGGAAAAAGAGTGTAATATATTAATCGATACGACTCCTTTTTATTATCCCCTTCATGTTGACATGCGCGAAACATCTTATTATTTTTCAACAAATTTTGACAAAACCGAAATTTAATTTTTGAGTAAAATAAATAAATTGATGGACAACTATTTTACTTGAAAAAAATACTTAATTTTCAAATCAAGGCTAAATATTATTTTTCCAAGATCTTCAATCTTGAATTCCTTTTCAGGGATTCCAATAATATAACGATGTCGTTGTGATTTCTCAAAATATTTAAATAATCAACGTATGATGATATTATAATAAAGACATAAATCTAAAGGATACATTGAATCATTACCAAAGAATTCTTATATCATGAGTATTTTATTTATTTTTACTCTTACCTTATTTTTTAAGCGTTTGTGTTCTTTGAACCAATTTGTCTTTTACGTCTTAAGCGTTTTGTTGGTTCTTGTGCATTTAGTTGCACATGAGCATCATTTCATCTTGAACATTTAATGCTAGAATATACGATTTTGCCACTCTTTTATATATAGTACTTGCATCAAGTAATTGATTCATAACTTGTTGCTAATGAATGATCATTTGAACTTTAAGTTTATATTAATTTATACATCGATTATAATACGATAAATTTGATGCAATTTGACGCGTTTCAAGGAATTTCATGTCATTGATTTTGAATTGGCTTATATCTCTCCCTTATGGTGAAAAAATTGCTTCATTAAAGCGACAATTAGCAAAAATTGCTTAAATAAATTCCCTGTTAGGGATCCAGAGCATCTTATAATATGATTAATGGAGACTTAACTCAATATAAGTCTCCTATTGATATACCTTGAGATAATCACTAGCTGATAAAAATATGATTTCATAAATGATGTCCATGCGAATTTACAATATATTCCCATTGTTGATAATTATGGACGATCAAAAAGATCATTCCACATTATGAATGTCATTAGATGCTTTAATTTATGACGGCATTCATTTTAATGTGCTTGATATATATTCCAAAAGTTAAAGCTGAGAATTTTATTCTCAGATTAAATCATAATCATATAGAGAAATTTCATGTTATTCTAAGTAAACTTCTTATGAACAAGGCATTAGTTAACATTATAATTACTGTACTAGATATTACATGAATGTTAATCTCTGCAAAGTTCATATTCGAGAAATATTCTTTTTTATATTATAATGTACATGCATGTAGCATAATACACAAAACATAAATTCATTGCCTATATTTAGCTCATAATTTGAACACATCTCGATGTACCAATTTTATCGAGCCATTTTCAATGATAAAATTCATGATTTTGGTTTTGATTTTGAAGGCATGGTAAAAGGTCACAAAAATATTCGGGTAGATATATGTCAATATTTATGCAAAATAGCCTTTCATATGTGATGAAAAATGTCACAATCATAAGCGTTCATTGTCAATAATTATTTCTCTTTCTAGTGGTGCGCCACTTTTATTCCAACTTTTGACGGAATTGTCAATACGACCTTTACCAGATATTTTCACCCTTTCCACGTCCATGAATTTGTTATTTCGACCATGATCATAATACGCCATATACGCTTCTTAATTTGAATTTGAACCAATTGGACGAGAGAGATATTATATTTATAATATCTCATTATTTTAGTCAGCTACAATGAGACAAGAAATCAATCCTTAATATCTATTGGATTGACATGCACACTCGATGTTTGTTGCAATGATAAATCAAAGCGGACCAGGTGAACTTTTTACTATTGTCTCATCAGTCAAATTTCCACATCGCCCAACATAGAGATAATTAAAATTGCGGAATTGTAAATAATATTTGACTGATTAAGTTTTTAGCTTGAGACCTAGCCGCTCATTTTGAGCTTTTAGAGCATTACCATTTTTGATATTTATATGTATAACTCCATAAGATGAAAAGATATATCAAGTGAAATATTCATTTTTCAAATCTCTAAAGAGATATTGGCGAATGATTTTATATAACAGACAGTCTTGCATAGATGCTTTATTCATAAATTGTAGTATCTAATCGTCGTGCCAGTAATATAATAAGGTAACAAATTCAACTATGGTTGAATAATATTTGAAAATAAATGTAATATAAAATAGTTCTCTTTTATATGTAAAAAAGAAAAGAACATATGATTAAATATATATTCATAACTTGACTCATTAATAAACAAAATTTACTATTCGTATGAGTTGGTGGGACAACCTCTAGGTTGGGTAGCGAGACAAAGTCTACTTAATATCATGCCTCCTCGAACGAGATAACCCGTCTTCCTTCTGCATTGTTGGGACTATCAACCCCAATTCATAGTACTATTTGCATTATAAAATCAAGAATAGACCACAACTAATCGTTTATAGTATAAATAAAAAACTATTTTATGTCACTTTGAATTTTGATTTTTGATGTAGAAGACGCAACTACAGAGCATACTTACGCAATCGGTAACGTTACAATGCATAGTGTATGAATAAAGTACATATACATAAATAATGCAGATAACAAAACATTAATTAACCATGATAACGTAGAAATAAATCTAACTTATTTAAATTAACAAAAATTATACCTTCTTAGCTTTGTCTCCTTGAAAAACTTCTTGATCTTCAAAACCTCTTATTGTAGAGCAATTTCGTGTTGGTAATGTGTTGAAACTAAGTTGTAAGCCAACTAGAACTTTTAGAACTAAAGTATGAGAAGCATGAATTAAAGACTATAGGAACAAGTGGAGAAGTGGAGACAAGAGAGAAGAGTTCAGAATGTAGAGATTTCATTCAATTATTGGTATGTTTCTACGATGAGGTTGACACCTTTTTATAGGCCCTTTGGTGGTGATGAAAAATGTACTTAGACAATGTTTACAAGTAACACGTACATCGCATGTTATACAACACATTACAAATAATTTGACAATACATGGAAGAGTTTGCGTACATTGGAAAGGAGTACAAAATACATGAAGAGTGAGAGCCATGTTTGACAATGTGATCATCTACATGTATAAGTGTCCATCCATTTCACAACAATATATATATATTGCATGGAACTATACTCTTAATTTGATTGTCTATGAATTCCTTATTATTGCTAAAGCATCTCTAGTGAGACGGATGAGACATCACTTATCAAAATGCAAGGTTTAAAGAGGTCGTAGGTTTGACTCTGTTGAAGTAAAAAAAAAAAGGTATTCTTTATACATTATTTATAATTTTGTACTTATGCTAGCTTCTCCATATAATACACAGCTTTGCGACATACAAGCTTGGAGACAGAGGACTTCAATACTAATGTATACGACATACCTATTGAATTTGTGAAGCTTATTCATGGGAGAGCATTGAAACAAAGGTATACGATTTATTAAAACATGAAATTTTAAGATACAACAATAATGAAAAAGAGTTAGCAGATACTTTTTTTTGAAGTAAAAAGTCGCAAGTACTTTTCATGTCGATTTAATGTGTTAATATCGAAATCGTTATCACTATTATAGTGGGTGTTACTTTGAAGACAAATCGGTCACATTGGATGATGCTGAAAAAGCAATGTTGGATCTATACTGCGAAAGGGCTCAAATAAAAAATGGTGATAGAATTTTGGACCTCGGTTGTGGATACGGAGCTCTTACCATTCATATTGCTCACAAGTATCCTCAATGTTATGTTACTGGAATTACAGATACAATGTCGCATTGTAAGTTCATTGAAGAGCAATGCAGGTAATAATGCTAAAGACACACACGCATACAGATATATATATATATATAGTTAAAATACAAAGTGTTTTTCTTTTTGGATCTAATAAAATAAAGTCTAGTTTTTATGAAAAAAATACAAGGTGTTTTTTTTTTCGAAGAATAGTTAACTTAATCTTTTTTTTGGTTGATATACAAGTTAATTCATAGTTTAATTATGAATTTTTCATGCATGATGAAATGAACTCTTTCTTTCTTTTTTTTCTTAATTTTATTAGGAACCGAAATTTGAACAATGTGGAGGTTATATTGGGGGACATTACAAAAATTGAGTTGAACCAAAAGTTTGACCGTGTAATGGTCATTGGAGTCTTTGAGGTAACAATATACTACTAACATATGTATGCAAGTTATCTATATTTTAATTAAAGATTAACTGCTAAGTACTTGATTAACTGATCTTTCTTTCTTTCTTTTTTAATTCTAATCGATCTTTCTTTTCATTTGCATATTGATAGCATATCAAGAACTACGACCTACTCATGAATAAAATATCAAAATGGTTGAAGGAAGACTGTCTTCTTTTCGTAGAAAACGTGTGCCACAAGAACTTTCCATACCAAATAAAGGCAAGTAGAAACATGTGTTTTTGTTTATTATTTTATTTTTTTGAACAAAAATGTTGGTGTGCCCCATGAGCACACAAGTGCAACACTCATCTGCACAACAACTCTTAATTCACGTGAAGCGCATGCATCTCGAGGCACGCGGAAGGTTGTTGTGCAAGTGACACCATTCTCCAAAAAAGAATTGCGCGTGTTCCAATGTGTATTATGCGATTTTCAAGTATACATGTATAAAACAATAAAATATACAGATGTAGAAGTGAAATTTGTGTGCCCTTACACTAAGGAGTTCTAAATGATGCAGTCTTTAAAAGAAGATGACTGGATTGAAGGAATGATATTCCCAGACATGTCTGTAACCATATCATCTGCTGACCTGCTATTGTATTTTCAGGTTATTCCAATCTTATGCCAACTTAATTATAACGCATTTTTTTCTTTTTGAAATTTAAAGTGAGACAAATTCTCTAACGACCTAACCAGGGACGTAGCCAACATAAAAGAAAATTTTCCACAAAATGCATTAAAAATATAATATTGGGCTATAATGATATACAATGTAACCAAAATAAGGAAACAAAGATTGATTTGAAATTTAAAAATATTATATATATATATAAATAGGGTGCTTCTACAATAAAATTCAATTAACATTTATTACGCATTTAATGTGTTTTGCATTAAATGCACTACATCAATCACCATTAGATTGAAATCTCAAAATAATCCAATTGTGAGATATGTAGTACTCATGACATGAGTATATATTTGAACTCCATTGTAGAAACACCTATATATATATATATATATATATATGCAAAAGTAGGGTTGATAATGACAGGCGGAATAAAAAACATAGCGATTGTTTTGGGTTAGGCTTGGGTTTCTTCATGTAACATTGGGATGTCAAGGCCCAAATCTTTTGCATACCCACTATATATTATATGGTGGATATGATAATTATCAAAATTTTGAGGGGGGGGCAATGGCTCCTTGTTGCAAACATAGCTTCACCCTCGGACCACACCAACTAATTGGGTGGCTCAATAATTTGATATGAGGTTTTAAAGTAAAAGGTCATGGGTTCGAACCCACTGAGGGCAAGTTGTTTATTTCTTATCAACAAAAATAAATCTCTAGACCTCGACCCTCAACTAATGGAGTTGACCTAGTGAAAATGATTGCTTTTTGTGCTTTTTAGATTGTCCATTAGTTGTTTTTTTATTTTTTGTTTTTTGTTTTATTTCGAATTTAGCCAATGAAAATTGTACTCAAGACTTCCCTAAATTTTACCCGTTGATAAGTGATGTCTCATCAATCTCAACATAAATGCTTTGATAGATTTTTCATCAGTTGTTAATATTAAGCCAGTAGCTTAAATCTAAGTTTACGATACGGAGACTGATGTATGCACACATCCTAATGGCTTATGCAAGTTCATAAAAAACAATCCAACCATTAATGTAGGTATCATTTTTTTTTCTACCAAATGAACTATATATATATTAATGGAATGATATATAGATTAAGTCACCACATGCACTCGTTTTTCTTATTAACCAGCTAAAATAATTAAACATTGGATGGAGAGTGTTTTTAATATTACTAATAAAAAAAAGTGAAAGGTTCACTTTTTTTTTTTTTCTCTTTTGACAGAAATATGTTTCAATTGTGAACCATTGGATCGTTGATGGCAAGCACACTTCCCGCTCAAAGTAAGTTTGTAATTTACTCAAAAAGGTTTTCATGCATGGTAGCTAGAAATACATTTACAATAAACCTACTTAGACTCAAAGTCGGACTCATAAGGATGTTTTTAAATTTTTTGTAAATATTTAAGGGGTATAGTAGGAATTTTACAAGTGATTATGGTTGTTTCATTAATTGCTCAAGGGTGTATTTGAAATTAAAAAAAGTTTTGAGTCCGGACTCACGAGTCCAAATAGCACTACCCATACATTTATATCTATTTACAATAGGAAAATATTTTGGTGACCCAAACTTAACACAGTGAAAAACATGCACATGTTGTTTTCCGTGCGATGTGTGCACATCGAAATGGATGGTGCGCTGGTATATATAGCTGCTTGTCTTTACAATAAACATTATAATTATAAAAAAAACAATAAGTCTACTTGGACTCATGAGTCCGGACTCATATGGAAGTTTTAAAAATTTTTGTAAATATTTAAGGGGTATAATAGGAATTTTACAAGTGATTATGGTTGTCTAATTAATCGCTCGAGGATGTATATGAAATTAAAAAAAAATTTGAGTCCGGACTCACGAGTCTAAATAGCATTACCCTAAAAAAAACACACACACACACAACTAGCCTTCTGGGGTGTACGTGTTATCGACTTGTCAGATTTGCCTCGATTCACACAAACCACATGATTTAATGTATCGTATTAAATGGATTATTTGCTTATATATTTAGAGTGTACTCAAACGCACGTACGTTTGTTCATATTGAGCATCTAATTATGATATAATGTTTTGATACTTGTATTGCGGTGAAGAATGGTTGAAGAAACTAGATGATAATATTGATCCGTGAAGACTATTATCACGAAGTGGTTAGGGAGTGAAGATGAAGCGGTGAAGTGGATTAACCAATGGAGAATAGGTTTTATGCATGGAATAGAGCAAGGCAAATTTAACAATGGGGAAGAATGGATGGTAGCTCATTTTCTGTTTAAAAAGAATTAAATCTTCTTATATGGAATTAGTTGTGTATACGAATAAATTAAAATGCACTTGTATGCATGGTATTTAGAAGTCGAGAAATAGCCTCGACTTTCTTGAATAAAATATGATAAATTGACAACAGCTTCGTAACTTTTGCAGTCTCACAAATTACGTTACTAGAAATTAGGTTAACGATCACAAGTCATAGCTTTCAAGCACATAAACATATTATTTAGATCGAATTAGGTTGTTTAGGTCTCCTTTTTTATTATTTTCTTACTTTTAGTAAGTTTCGTAATTGTCATAACTTTGGTTGGGGGTTTTCCCTTTTTTATGCCTCATGTGGTGCTTTTTTTTTTTTTTCTAATTTTGATCGAATAAAGACTTTTCCTAGAGTCAATTTTTGATTGAATAAAAACTTTTTGAATTTGGTTAAATTTTTGCTACGTTAGATTTGATGATTTGTTACTAAAGGGGGGTTTAAATACCTAGTGTTACAAAAGGAGTATGAGATTCACTAGACTAAAACACAGTATTAAAGTGCATACATCCTTGGGAATTTGACCCCAAATCGATATATTTGTTTAGTAGAATGGTCCCTTGGACATCTCATAGAGCGGTCCCTTGGACATGTCTCCATATTCACACCAACAAATCATGATAAAAAAGATTAAGAAGATTTAAATGATGCACTATGTAGTGTTAATTAAAATATGTCACGCGACTCACGCCATATCTTCTCAATCGTTATCCTTAATTAATGTCTACTCGGGACAAACGAAGTTCCTTCTTTAAAACTACATATATATTGAGTATTTAATTAATTCACTCACTCGCAAAGTAAATGAAGCACATAAGTTATTTAAGGAAAAAGGCTAAACTAATCCAATTTATTTTTATAGTGGCAAATACTTTCTTGGAAAAGTTTGATCGGAATTGATTTTTGTTAGTTTTTGAAAGTTTGCGAGGACATGAGTTCACTGAATATGAAATGATGATCAATACTCACTACTTTGCTATGAAAACGAAATTTTTTTTTTGCCAAATTTCTTTGTTTATGCCTTCGAAATTGCGAAGTATTTTTGAAAGGTTTTAGTTTGTTTATAGTTTTTAGTAGGAGTTTCAGTTTTTTGACGCCGTTTATGGCGTTGAGTTTCTCATTTCATCCTGTTAATGTTTTAGCGCATATTAGAATTTTACTATTTTTGGTAAAAATTAGGGTTTGATATATAAAGCACCATTTTGACCGTAATTACTTGATTTTTGTTAATTAAAGAAAATTCAAACTTTAGTTTAAGTTCTTGCCCTAAATTGTTTGTTCATGAATTTCGAACATTCGATTTGAAAGATCCTCATTGCGTTAGAACCCATTACCTCTTACTCTCAAAACCCATACCAAACTATTGGGCTACCCAATTGATTGGTTAAACTAATCCACTTTTGACACCTAATTTGACATTGTTTAAAGTCCTTTGTACACTATTCAAAGCAAGTGCATGTGCGTACATCTCAATGCAAAACTCAAAAGGATCATGATAATATTGTATGAAATGTATGTCAACCATCAATCAGTTGGTATGATAAGTAACAAACTCGATTCCCTTTAAGCAAGGCATTGAGTTCGAATCTCGTGAATAAAAATATAGTTTGGGAGCCGCCTTTGTACGAGGCCCGACAATGCCTGATAAACGTACGTAGATTAGGCAGTGCAGTTGGCGTTCAACATGCACCATGTAGGGAATAAACAAATGTAGGTGTCAAAAATATTGCCAGATCAAACAATAAATATTATAAAAAATGCTTAGGCATTTCTTTATGGGTAGTGCTATTTGGACTCGTGAGTCCGGACTCAAAACTTTTTTTAATTTCAAATACATCCTCAAGCAATTAATGAAACAAGCATAATCACATGTAAAATTTCTATTATACCCCTTAAATATTTACAAAAATTTTAAAAACCTCCCTATGAGTGCGGACTCATGAGTCCTAGTAGATTTATTGTTTCTTTATTTTTGTTTTTGCGAACATGATAATTAATATGCTAGATGGCGGACACAAAAAGTCACATTAGACTTAGTTGTTTGTGCGCACCTCGAGATGCGAACATAAATAAATAAATGGGTGCATAACACGCGAATCAAGCTTAGGTGGAAGACTATTGTTGGTCAATGTATCTTGATGTGTGACTTACCTGTTGTCATTCTAGTATTTTCCAATTAATATTAAAATTGAACGAGTAGTATATAAATGAAGCAAGTGAAGTGATGAGGCTTGTAAGCTTCATACATATATAACATCCTCTTTCTAGCTAGCTAATATATATTAGCTACGGATCAGCGACAAACTAGGTTCTGTAGCTGATCTGTCGCAGATCTGTTACAAAATAGGCGGGAAAATATTGGCGGGAGAAATCAGCAACAGATCAAAGACAAAATAAAATTTGTCACAATTTTTGTCACAAATTTGTCACTGATTCGTTGCTTTTTGGTCAACCAAGTCAAACGCTCTATCCGATGCAAAATTGTTGTTGATTTGTTGTTGTTTAGCAACAGATTCAATCTGTTGCAATATTTTGATGTTATTCCACATTTTTCATGTAATGTATATATATATAAAAGTTGAAGGAGAGAGAAAGTTTCACAAGCTCTCTCCTTCTACCATTTCATTTTTAAGATTTTCTTAATTTTCTTAATTTCTTATTTTAAGATATTTATATATTTGTGTTTTTTTTGTTTTAAAATATAATTATCTATTATGCGTGCATTTATTAATAATTAATAATGGTTATATTATCAACGAATGGATTAATAGAATTAATACATCTATATATCTATATATAAAAGTTAAAGGAGAGAGAAAGTTTCACAAGCTCTGGAACAATGGATTGCATTAATTTATAATAGATGCGATAAACAACCGCAAGATTAGAAATAATACCTTTCATTTTAAATCCTTGAGTATAAATGCCTAAAACAGCAGCTTCATGAGGTGATTCGTCATGTAGACTAAAGGAGAAGTTAGGAAAACAATTGAAATAAATTGGTCCTTCTGCAAGGCTTACTTCAATTAATCATAACAGGGAATCACCAAATTCTCGATGTCGCTTATCTCTATGAGAGACTAAAGCGGAGGTGTTTAGTCCTAAAGTGAATAAAGGCTTTATGGCTACCTCGAATCGAGCCAATATGTAAATATTTATGGGTCAATCTATGCTATTTCATTTTTCGGGTGAAATGAGATAAATCTCTTGTCCATCATTATCAATGGGGATTGTATTTTCTTCAATTTCGATTATGAAATCTTGATGTTTGGAAAAATTTCCTTTGTTATAGACATTGGTATGATCAATAGTAGGAAGATTCCAATTTCGAAGGGATTGATCTATGTTGGAGAAAGAAATCTCATGTATGTTTCTTAAATCAACTTTAGATACTTGAGTGAGTGGTTTGCCAGAAGATTCTGATGATGATCCGGTTTCAATATTTATAGGCATATGTTTTCTAGAAAAGACTCGAGACAACGTTTTCTTTAAGGTACTCATGACATTACCAACTGGTTAACGCTTACTTGGTCAACGATTTATAGCTAGACTTACACTCTTTTCTGCTAGACTTACAACGCGACTAGGAAAGAAAGTGAAAACATTTGATAGAGATCAAGAGAATCCAAAGAACACCTTATAGCGAGCAAAATCGAGAAAATCATTCGTCGATAAATAGAGAAACCAGAGAATCATAAAATATTGTGGCAAAGCAATAACTTAAGTATACTTGATAGTTGATAGAGATACTTACAAAGTATTGATAATCGATGGCTTTGATACCAATTTGTCGACCTTCGACGAATGGAAATGCAAAATGAGGATGGTTGGACAAGTCCAGGAAGCATGGGCTTGATTTTTACTTATGGCATGGGCCAGATTAATTGAGAATTGTCTGATAAGTATATGAACAGTATGGTGCAATTATTTCGGAGTGAAGAAATTCCCATAGTTCAGAATGAACTTATTTAGGAAACCGAATAATTTCAGGATACCGAACAAAAACATGGAAACGAGGGCGTCCCAAAAGATACCGTAACGGCCCGAAAATTTGACTTGTGCCACGTGTCAAGTCAAAGTCGTATGTGGGACCTACTCGTCGAATACGTATGTCTAAATCCTGAGTGGAGACGCCGAGTATGTTTAATTTAAGATTTTAACGCTGATTGTTGAGAAATGGATACACGGGGAATTCGGTGAGTCGGAACATGATGGGGACGCGCTTCGAGTCGCGTGTCGATGTGGGCCCGAGGTAGCTGCTCGTGGGGTAAAATTAATTAATTTACATTAAAAGTAATTTAATGATGTGTTTAATAAGTGGCTATAGTGGTTTCAAAGTGGTCACATTAAATCAATATGCAATGACCCATAGTTTGCAAAATAAATCAAAATGCATTGGATTTGCACCGAGATGCGCATTGCACGACACTCGAGGAATATTTAGTCAAAGGCTATGGGAATGAAGGATAAGGATTGGGTTGCCTCGATATTCGTGTAGCACGAATCTCAAGGACACTAAATATCTTATCTTCTTTGCTTTCAAGTCAGTTAAAAAAAAAAAAAACACAAGTGAGAAAGAAAAACGAGTGGCGAAGAGGAGAGAAAGCAGGAAAGAGGGAAGAAGAAGAAGAAGAGCAGCGAGTGAGAGGGAGAGATCTAGCTCGAGCAAGGTGAGTGGATTTCCTTATTTTTGTGTCGATTGTTGTTGTCGATGTGTGAGTCGTTGTTGGGTTCGGCTATTTGGCGAACTCGGGACGAACCGCCATGGCGATTCGTCGAGCTCGAGAAAAGGCAGGGAGTGGTCTCCCTTGCATGTGAGCCCACCTGGGGTTGGGGATGGAAGCCCGACCCAGCAGAAAAAAAAAAAAAAAAAAAAAAAAATCGAACCGAGCACGAAGTGCTACAGTGAGGAAGATGACCCATGGTCGGAGTCGGGCCGGTGGGCCGGGTTGACTCGGGTCCGCGTGGACCGGGTCTAGCCGACCCGGGTCCGCGTGGATCGGGCCAGGCCGACCCGGATCCGCGTGGACCGGGTCGGGTCAACCCGGACCCACCCCCAATAAAATAATTATTAAATTAAATTAAACTGTTTTTTTTTATAAACCATAAATTACAGAAAATAGATTAAAATAGATAAAAATTATGGAAAAATTCTGAAAAATCTTCGAAAAATATGAAAAATAGGGAAAGCTAGAAAAAATGAGTTCGAGGCTTTTCGGGCGTTTGGAACCCCGGAATAATTCGAAAAAGGGTGCTAAAAACTTAATTTTTATGAAAATAAAAATGGCAAAGCTATACTCGCATATTATATTTGCACGTAATGCGACCCTAAAACTTTAATTGGTACAAATGGACACCAGGGACGTAGGAGTCTGGTGTCGGGTGCGCATATCGAGGCGTGAACGGGACGTCTTGAGGACGAATTACGGATTTCGAGGTAAGTAAACCGGTTAGAAAATGTCTGAGTAGTTCATTGAGCTTGCATGTTTGATTGATGTTGAATCATGTCCTTTTCTTGGAATTCTCACTTTTATGAGTGTCCGAGGGCCAAGTGAGTCGTACTCGTGTCTCTGATTGAAGTGGTTGCCGGCTCGCAACCGGGGCCATGACCTCGAGTCACAGTATTCGGAATGAGATGTGCTTTATCCGGGGCGCCGTTGATATCCTTCATTCGCGACATTTTAGGTACGGCGATGCCGCATCGATGATCGAGTCCGCGGCGCGTTTGCGACCGTGCGACCGACCCTGTGGCACCCGCATTCGGTGGTCTTAGACTACTTGGGCTCCTCTCTATATTGTTTCCTTTGACACTCATTCTCGTTGTACTTTCATTGTTTCACGTCTCATTATCATGCATTTCGTACAATTTTCTTTTTATCTCGCATGACTTTTAATTGTTTCATTTTATCTTGAATTCTTGTTTATATTATCTTGGAATTTACTTACCAGGCTCGTCAATCTCATGTTTGACCGAGTGCGAGCCGCAGACAGTAGCAAAGGGAAAGCTCCATAGCTAGGTGAATATTTTTGTATATCTTTTATTTACTCTCCTCTAATGTGATACATTACTATTTGGGTTCCACAATTAGGTTGCCTAACTCTTGTACCTTATTGTTGAGTTATTTAATGTAGTATTGCTTCCGCTTAATTGTAAAATATTGAAAAATATTAATAACTCAACTTAAAACTTTTGTACTTACGATAATGATGGATTATAAGGTGACTAAGTCTGCGTTGACCTCGCGAGACGCGGCTCGGGGTCCGCGTGGGGTTAGGCGGGCGGTGCCAGATTTGTGGACAATTGGGGCCGTCACAGTTGGTATCAGAGCCGAAGGTTTAAATACTCGACTCTTGATTTAAATCACAAGCAATGGAGACGCAAACCAGCGGAAGTTAGGAACCCTAAACTTAGAGTGGAACCCTATGATCCTGACTGAAGTCTTCGTTGGGAAGTGAGGAACGTTAAGGATATATGAGCTATTCGATATGATGTATTATACTACTATCGATAGATATACGATATTTACTCTTGTGTATCGCATGAGACGCGATGAATAAAATTGAAAAATATTGACGATTAATTTATCAGATACAGAGAAATTGATAGTAAAGAAGATTGATGCTAATGATTTGATCTTGGAAGATAGTGTAGAAATTGGGGATTTCTACTTGATATATTTATTGGTGGATGGTGAACTACATAGACATAATTTTTCCCTTAGTAAAAACATCTCTGCCTTCGATAGAGGATACTCGGAAAAGGGAGCGTGACCATGAGCTAACTCCAGGGCATTGGATGGGCCTTGGGATGATCAACATAGACTGATCATAGAGACTAGTGGGACTTTGTACCTACCTATAGTTTCATGATACAGATTGCATATGAGATTAGAATGTATCTATAAATTAATGCTTATCATCATCACTTAAGATATGCATATAACGATATCTTGAAACCAAAACGGTACAAAAATTAGTAATATATCAATGTATGGGACCAGAATACATGAATTTACGAAAAAAAAAAAATTATGTTATATGGACTAACTTTACATCACCAAAAATGGATAGAATAGTTGGGAGATTCTTTCACTAGAATTTCTTGTTAGAATGAGAAGAAGATTTCAAGCTGCCAAAGCAGAAGATATTACTTACCAAGAGACATATTTACAAAGAATTGTATTTACAAAGATTTATAAAAATGAGCTTTTGGTTCTCTTTAGTGAAAGGCTCATACGGAGAGGTTTGGTAAGGGCGGTTGAACCACTTTGTTCTGTTTCAAATGAAATCAGTTAGTGATTGATGTTTCATTTGCCTACTTGATTTTATTTTTGGTTAATCAATGTTGCTCATGCCGCTTTTTTTTTTACAACATTGTGGAAAATGGAAAAAAAAAGAGAAAGAAAGAAAGAATTGGTTTTCAAGCCATTTGGAGGAATTTTGATCGTATTTAGGACTCAAAAGAGTTCATTAAATTCATGAGTTCATTAAATTCATTTCAAGTTGTTTAGTTATTTCTTGAAATTGAGGATGTATTGAGACTTGAAATGGAAGTTGAGCTTCTAAATGATTTGAAATTGGTAATATGGAGACATTTGAATAACCTTGAGTCTACTTGGGACTTGAAATCAATGTTTGAGAACTTAGAAAGATTTTGGAGTTTTAAAATGCTAGAACACCGATTGGATTTGTGAGAATGAGATTGTGCAGACAACAAAGAAAGAAAAGGTTTAGGAGTTATATCTTCATCTCTACTTGTGCACTTTGGCGAGGTAACTCAGAAGGTCTGAAAGAAGAGAGATGGACCAGTCTTTTATGACTTCAAATCTTGTTTGAAGTGCAACTGTTATTGCAGCCATGACCTTTAGATGAGACCCCAGTTATTTGGCTGTTTGAATAATGAATAAGATGAGACTGAACTCCACCTCTGCATGTTAAAAGATCATTTTCCAACAATGAAAAAAAAAATTGAGTTGATTGCCTTTTGATACATACATTTGCTACACGATGGTAAGGATCTTTTCAATATAGATTGATGTGCATCGAAAGTATGTTAGATTTTCTTTCCATCAAATATGTTGTGTGCTTATTATGGTCAAAGAAAAGAAGAAGAAAAAGGGGTGAAATTATTGGGGTTACCTCGAGATTCGTGTTGCACGTATTTCGAGGACGCATTTGATTTCTTCTTGAGGAAAGAAAAAATATTGTGTACCTTAAGGAGTTAGACTCAAGTCATATAAATCTTGAAAACACTCTGCACGTATTTCTAGAGGATCCGCTCGAAATAATTAATGAAATTGGAATGTAATACGGGAATCAAATCCGTAGTAAAGGTTAGAGGATTTCATGTAAATTTGGTATAGTACTGCAGAGACGCTTAAACTATATTTAAATGGTTTTGAGTTAAATTTGTTTCAATAGTCCTTGTTTTCATGTTCTACAGTCTTTATTTTGAGCCGAGTTGGGGATCAATTATGAGCGACCAAATGATTGTTTCTAGTTAGGATTTTTGATGGGGTTCTTTGGTTATATGTTAAATTTGGTCCATAATAATCAGCATGAGTTTTGGTGGGGTAAATTGAGGTACAAACCCAAAGAAACAAGGATAGAGAGGCACAAGGGATGTTGTGGAACTTGACAACCATTTTGATTGTCATATAAATGAGTAGCTCATCAAACAAACAATGTGATGACCTGGTTTGATGGACTCTTTGAATCAAGTGTGGACCATACATGTCAGCAGGAGCCATGATCCATAACTTTTAAATGCACTTAAAACAAATGAACCAACGAGATGCTAAATCATGACAACTCTTGATGTGGGCATAACATGAAATATATATAGATTGCCAAGCAAAGTAAAACTCAATCAAGAGAGTTCAACAATGCATATTTATGCTCCAAGCAAGAAGTTTAAAACTGACAAAGTTTGAGATGAGGTAGAAGGTGAAATGTTAAGGAAAAAGATTTAAATTTGAATAATTAGGTTTTAACGTGTCTCGAGTTTCGCGCCGCACGAATCTCGAATGCACATTAGATTTGGATTAGGTCCAGCTCAGTGTTATAAAACGCGGGTTCGAAACTTGGGAAGTGTCTCGAGATACGCAATTTACGAGATTCAAGACAATTTTGGTCACACTTAGAGGCGGTGCCTCGAGATTCGTGTCGCATGAATGTCGAGGACACATTTACTTTGAAAGTCAAAAAGTGAACGTGTTCGAGTGAATGTGTTGAACTCGTACTTACATGAGGAGATGCTGGGTACACCGACTGATACGGGTATTATGGCTACAGCTGAGGCGAGGCAGGCTCGCGAGTTTTAAAGGCAATATGAGGAAAAGTTGCATGGGGGTGCTATCCTTGAAAATATATGATGTACGGGTCGTATCAGCGCAAATGCAGCCGAGTATATAATTAACTCCACTGGTCGGCGAGGTAGATGTTTGGTGGCGTACTACGGAGGTGTCGATGGGGAACAGTCCGTACCTGAATAGTACTAAGTTTCAGACCATTTGACAGAGGACCAGGGAGTCAGATGCAGCACATGGATCGGTATATACGCGTGATGAAGTATGCTGGGGGTGCGGCTGACACGGACACTAACCAAGCGTACTACGTCATACAAGGTTTCCTAGAATTTATTGGTTCCGTACGTACGACGGCTCCGAGCACGATACGGGGAGGCTTAAGCGAGGGCTATGTCTAGCGAGAGCTTTGGGAGCACATACACCGAAATAATGGTCGCATTATCGACATTATTATAGTCAGTGCGAGAGTCTGGAGATGATCGAAGGAAAAAAGAGAGTGAGACGGTCGTGGCTAAGAGATCGAGCTTTGAGCGTAGGATATATTGCATTTCCGCCATATGTAGCGTATACTGCACCAATGTTAGTTGGTCCAGCGTAAAGTTACGCTAGTGCTTTACAATAGCCAGCACCATCAAATCCTCAGCATCAGTACCATCGGAGGCGATGACGAGAGAAAGGTGGCGAGTCGAGACGAGTCGAGTTTCGATCAAGTGCAGGGACAGGGACAGAGGTCTAGTCAAGCACAGGGACAACATGTTCCATACGGATAGAGATTTCAACGTACTTGTTTGGGAGTGCGGACAACCAGGTTACATTACCAATACGTGTTCAAAGCAACGGGCAGGTACAACAGAGCCAGTAGCATATTCATGCTATTGCCGCGCAAGGTCTGACTACTACCCATCGTAACTTTGATTGGAGTACGAGTTAGGTTGAACTCACTCGATCAGAGACTAGCGGACCATCAGAGAAATCGATTTACATTCTCACGGACATACTGTGGATATGAGTATATTAGTGACGGAGGATCAGGAGACTTATGTTTCGTTGTATTCCAATATATGTTGCGAGGATGTTGCCCACGACATATATTAATGGGAGGAGACGGATCTTGTGTTCATTGCTTGGAGGTCACGGAGGAGTCCGGCTTGTCGCGGAGGAGCCCACCCTAAAGAGTAAGATGGGGGTATGGCCTTGGCGAGTATGGCCTTGGGCGGGTATGGCCTTGGGTCTTCGGTCATAACACACTAACGAAGTGCGTAAATTTCGAGGACAAAATTTTAATTCGCGGGGAAGATTGTAACAACCCGAAAACTTGACTTGTGCCACGTGTCAAGTCAAAGTCGTATGTGGGACCTACTCGTCGAATACGTATGTCTAAATCATGAGTGGAGACGCGAGTATGTTTAATTTAAGATTTTAACGCTGATTGTTGAGAAATGGATACACGGGGAATTCGGTGGCGGAACATGATGAGGACGCGCTTCGAGTCGCGTGTCAATGTGGGCCCGAGGTAGCTGCTCGTGGGGTAAAATTAATTAATTTACATTAAAAGTAGTTTAATGATTTGTTTAATAAGTGGCTATAGCGGTTTCGAAGTGGTCACATTAAATCAATATGCAATGACCCAAAGTTTGCAAAATAAATCAAAATGCATTGGATTTGCACCGAGACGCGCATTTCACAACACTCGAGGAATATTTAGTCAAAGGCTATGGGAATAAAGGATAAGGATTGGGTTGCCTCGATATTCGTGTAGCACGAATCTCGAGGACACTAAATATCTTATCTTCTTTGCTTTCAAGTTAGTTGAAAAAAACAAACACAAGTGAGAAAGAAACAGTGGCGAAGAGGAGAGAAACCGAGGAAAGAGGGAAGAAGAAGAAGAGAGCGGCAGTGAGAGGGAGAGATCTAGCTCGAGCAAGGTGAGTGGATTTCCTTATTTTTGTGTCGATTGTTGTTGTCGATGTGTGAGTCGTTGTTGGGTTCGGCTAGGTTGGCGAACTCGGACAACTGCCATGGCGGATTCGTCCGAGCTCGAGAAAAGGCGGGGAGTGGTCTCACTTGCATGTGAGCCCACTGGGGTTGGGGATGGAAGCCCGACCCAATGAAAAAAAAAAAAAAAAAAAAAAAAAAAATCGAACCGAGCACGAAGTGCTCTGGTGAGGAAGATGACCCGCGGGTCGGGTCGGGGCCGGTGGGCCGGGTTGACTCGGGTCCGCGTGGACCGGGTCGAGCCGACCCGGGTCCGCGTGGATCGGGCCAGGCCGACCCGGATCCGCGTGGACCGGGTCGGGTCAACCCGGACCCAACCCCAATAAAATAATTATTAAATTAAATTAAACTGTTTTTTTTTATAAACCGTAAATTACAGAAAATAGATTAAAATAGATAAAAATTATGGAAAAATTCTGAAAAATCTTCGAAAAATATGAAAAATAGGGAAAGCTAGAAAAAATGAGTTCGAGGCTTTTCGGGCGTTTGGAACCCCGGAATAATTCGAAAAAAAGGGTGCTAAAAACTTAATTTTTATGAAAATAAAAATGGCAAAGCTATACTCGCATATTATATTTGCACGTAATGCGACCCTAAAACTTTAATTGGTACAAATGGACACCGGGGACGTAGGAGTGCGGTGTCGAGGGTGCGCATATCGAGGCGTGAACGGGACGTCTTGAGGACGAATTACGGATTTCGAGGTAAGTAAACCGGTTAGAAAATGCGATAGTTCATTGAGCTTGCATGTTTGATTGATGTTGAATCATGTCCTTTTCTTGGAATTCTCACTTTTATGAGTGTCCGAGGGCCAAGTGAGTCGTACTCGTGTCTCGATTGAAGTGGTTCTTAGGCTCATAACCGGGGCCATGACCTCGAGTCACGGTATTCGAATGAGATGTGCTTTATCGGGCGCCGTTGATATCCCTCATTCGCGACATTTTAGGTACGGCGATGCCGCATCCGATGATCGAGTCTGCGCAGCGTTGCGCGACTCTGCGACCCCGACCTGTGGCACCGCATTCGGTGGTCTTAGACTACTTGGGCTCCTCTACTATATTGTTTCCTTTGACACTCATTCTCGTTGTACTTTCATTGTTTCACAGTCTCATTATCATGCATTTCGTACAATTTTTTTTTTATCGCATGACTTTTAGACTGTTTCATTTTATCTTGAATTCTTGTTTATATTCTCTTGGAATTTACTTACACAGGCTCGTCAATCTCATGTTTGGTCGAGTGCGAGAGCATGAACAGTAGCAAAGGGAAAGCTCCATAGCTAGGTGAATATTTTTGTATATCTTTTATTTACTCTCCCCTAATGTGATACATTACTCTGGGTTCCACAATTAGGTTGCCTAACTCATGTACCTTATTGTTGAGTTATTTAATGTAGTATTGCTTCCGCTTAATTGTAAAATATTGAAAAATATTAATAACTCAACTTAAAACTTTTGTACTTACTGATAATGATGGATTAGAAGGCTGACTAAGTCTACGTTGACCTTGCAAGACTGGCTCGGGGGTCCACGTGGGGTTAGGCCGGCCGGGCGGTGCCCAGACTGTCACAGATACCATAGGGCCATCAAAAGATGGATGTCTTCAGATGTCCATAAAAAGCTTATGTGGCATGTGTAGATATGTAGCGTACACCGCATAAAAGGAAAAGGCCAAATAATTTCAACGCCATTAGAACATAGTTTTTGGTAGAGATGATCAATTAATGGAAGACGTGTTGCATGATTCATGATAGATTCAACAGATCTTTGATTGCTAGTCATAATTTCGTATCTGAAAGATTTTGGATATTATCATCAGAATATGACCTTGTAGAAGATGCTTCAATTTTGTCAAGACGATCATGGAATTTATTCTGATTGTCTGTTAAGTACTTTAATTGATTGATGATGACTTGCGCAAAATCTGGCTCTATGGATGAGGAAAATGCAACAGCTGCCGTCTTTTTTGGTTTAGCAACAACTTCTTTAAAACTAGAAGTTAATGAAGGGAACTCATTCAACTTTATGGGAGTGCTAGGATTAATTGAAATCGAAGCACAATTAAACTTATCCCACCATTTGCATGAAATATCTTGAGAAAGGTGGGTGAATGTAATATTATTTTTAATCACTTGTTGATTGGCATACCGCCATTTAAGGATCCAAGGGATAGAATTTTTTTAGCAAAAATTGAAATAAAGACATTTTTGCTTCTTCGAATTTTTCGAGGGTAGCAGGGGTAAGAAAATCCGTATTTGGATTGAATCTCATCCACCAATCTTCAATAAGCCAATCAGGAACATTTTCTTTCATGGATTTTTTGAAAGTAATGTACCGCGAATGGTTTGTCTTTGGATCTTGATAGAACATGACATTACGCCAAGCGTCAATGTAATCATTATAATTGACAAAAACAGCAGGTTTATCTTTGGCTAGCTTCATATCATAAAATATGAAGGGGCTATGCTGAATGGAGTTATGCAATGCACACCATTGAACTTGATAAGACCTTTTGAATCTTGAATTTTGAGTAAGAAATCTCATCAGACTCTGGTCTTATGAAATGTTCAATGTGAACTGATCGGGTTGAAGTCAAAAGACATTCATAAAATTTTAAGGAGATATGAGGTCTTTTAGGGATGAAATGAAGGCCGGGTGGCATAAGCAGATTGACTTGTGTATCAATGGATTTGTCAGCTAGATGGCTATCTAATAACAGGAGAAAATAATTGTTGGTGAGTTTATACTCTGATTGAAAGTCTGGATTGGCTAAAGGTAGGTAGCGATTCTTCGCAGGGGTGGTTTTTCCTTTATTCATGATCTGTAGGCAATTGATAGAGGAAGATGTGAGAAATTCTCGAGATAGAAAATCAGGCAAAGAATTATCAGTACCTTTAATATATTCAATATCAAAATCAAAGATACTTAAGATTGCTTGCCAACGAGCGAATATTTGTTTAGAAAAGATTTTTAACATCTTTTAAAAGTATTTCTTTTGCGATTTGCAATCAACACGAATTAAAAACTTTTGATTTAAAATATCGGCTTGAAATTTTTGAACACAGCACGATTGCTAAAACTTCTTTTTTAACAGTCGCATAATTGCGTTGAGCTTGGTTCCAAAGTTTGGATGTGAAACAAGTGACATAAATAACATACATGATGAGGCATAACTATCCCTTGGATCCTTAAATGCACACCCTGCCAAAAAACCTCCATTGAAGTATTTTCCAATTAATATTAAAATTGAACGAGTAGTATATAAATGAAGCAAGTGAAGTGATGATGATTGTAAGCTCCATACGTATATAACATCCTCTTTCTAGCTAGCTAATATATATAAAAGTTGAAGGAGAGAGAAAGTTTCACAAGCTCTCTCCTTCTACCATTTCATTTTTAAGATTTTCTTAATTTTCTTAATTTCTTATTTTAAGATATTTATATATTTGTGTTATTTATTATTTTAATATACATTCATCCCCCCATATTTTTGAAAAACGAAAAATAGATATTTATATATTTGTGTTTTTTTTTGTTTAAAATATAATTATCTATTATGCGTGCATTTATTAATAATTAATAATGGTTCTATTATCAACGAATGGATTAATAGAATTAATACATCTATATATCTATATATAAAAGTTGAAGGAGAGAGAAAGTTTCACAAGCTCTCTCCTTCTACCATTTCATTTTTAAAATTTTCTTAATTTTCTTAATTTCTTATTTTAAGATATTTATATATTTGTGTTATTTATTGTTTTAATATACATTCATCCCCCCATATTTTTGAAAAACGAAAAATAGATATTTATATATTTGTGTTTTTTTGTTTTAAAATATAGTTATCTATTATGCGTGCATTTATTAATAATTAATAATGGTTATATTATCAACGAATGGATTAATAGAATTAATACATCTATATATCTATATATAAAAGTTAAAGGAGAGAGAAAGTTTCACAAGCTCTCTCCTTCTACCATTTCATTTTTAAGATTTTCTTAATTTTCTTAATTTCTTATTTTAAGATATTTATATATTTGTGTTATTTATTGTTTTAATATACATTCATCTCCCCATATTTTTGAAAAACGAAAAATAGATATTTATATATTTGTGTTTTTTTTTTGTTTTAAAATATAATTATCTATTACGCGTGCATTTATTAATAATTAATAATGGTTATATTATCAACGAATGGATTAATAGAATTAATACATTCTACTCGAAATCATGGGTAAATACATGGAATGGAGTGTGGTAAAAGTTTTTAAAATTATGGGCGAGATACATGGAATTGAGTGTAGTGCAAGCTCTATTCCCCTATAAATTTCACCTCTCATCCATTCTTCTACGCTGCAATTCTCCCGCATCCGGTTTGAATAATTTTTGGGGAGTGCTTGGCCATTACCTAAATTTTTGTTTGGGTCTCCAAGTGCACATGTTTGTAGGGGTTTTTTGTGTTTGAATGGATGCACAAGTACCATGGGTTGGCTTATGTAAAGGGTCGAGTACGCCGATTTTTATTTTTTTATTTTTTATATATAGTTTTTGCTTGACATAGGGGTCAACTACGACACCCATCATTTTGTAACTTTCTCATTTTTTTGCCTCTTTTTATACATATAAATCATGAAGGTCTTTTGACACATGCGCGACAGCGCGAGGAACAACTAGTTAATAAGTAATTGAGGAGACAATGAGTCATGAGGTTGCTGGTTGTGGTGAAGCTAATTTGATGAAGCCAACGAATAAGGCAGAGCTGATGGAGAAGTTGATGATGGGGCTCAGACTAGATGAAGAAGTGAAACGCCTCATTAGGGATCAACTGGAAAGCCGGATTCAGTGGATATACAACCACAATTGTGAACAACGCTTCGATCAACTCCACAACTTGGTTCGGTGTCAACTCCACAACTTGGTTCAGTGTAAGGACTAATTAATTAAGACCATTCCCTCGTCTCTTTCTATTACATTAAACAACAATGTATATATTGTTGTAAATTGGATACCTTTTAACCAAGCTTATGAATGATTACATTGTCAAGCATGACTCTCACATTGAATTGTAATATCAAGCATGACTTCTACATTGAATGTAACTTATACACTCTACATAACTTGTATTCAGCTCCAATGTATAATCACTTATCCATGTATTGTCATGTAACTTGTAATCCTCTCCAATGTACACCAACTCTTCCATGTATTGTCTATGTTGCTTGTGATGTGTTGTATGACATGTGGTGTATGTATAACTTGTACACATTGTATAAGTACAATTATCATCATCACCAAATGACCTATATAAAGGGTGCCAACTCCATTGTAATTCACATACCAAGTTGAATGAAAACTTCTCATTCTAACTATCTCATTTCTTCTCTTCTCATTTGTAGTAGTAGTTCTTAGAAGTAGAAGTTCTTAGTCTTCTATTTTCCTTCTCTAGTTCTTAGCAAGTTCCAACTCAATTTACAACACGTTATCAGCACGAGCTTGCTCTAACATTAATGAGATCTTGAAGTTCAAGAAGACTTGTTAAGGAGACAAAGCTAGGAAGGTATAACTTTCGTTATTTAAATAAGTTCAATTTACTTCTATATTATCATGGTTGCTTCCTTTTATCTATGCATACTTTATTTATATACTATGCATTATAACGTCACCGATTGCGAAAGTATGCTCTGTAGTTGCGTCTCGTACGATCTTCTACATCAAAAATCAAAAGTCAATGTGTGACATATAGTTTTTCTCTTAAAACTACAAACGATTAGTTATTGTTCTATTCTTGATTTTATAATACAAATAATGCTATAAGTTTGAGTTGATAGTGGGTAAGCCTTGTCCCCGGTAAAGCTAAACATTGAAAGAGAGACGGGTTATCCCGTTCGATGAGGTATGACATTAAGTAGACTATGTCTCGCCACCCAACCTGGAGGTTGTCCCACCAACTCATACGAATAGTATATTTTGTTTATTAATGAATCAAGTTGTGAATATATATTTAATCATATGTTATGTTTTTACATAAAAGGAAAAAAACTATTTTATATTAAATTCATTTTCAAAATATTATTCAACCAAAGTTGAACTTATTGCCTTATTATATTACCGACAATAATTACTTGTCATGACAATTAGATACTACAATTTGTGAATAAAGCATATATGCAAAACTATGTGTTATACATAATCATTCGCCAATTTCTCTTTAGAGATTTGAAAAGTGAATATTTCAGTTTATATATCTTTTCACCTTATGGAGTTATATATATACATACCAAAAGGGTAATGCTCCAAATGCTCAAAAATGAAATTTGAGTCTCATGCTACGAAATTTAATCGGTCAAATATTAATTATAATTCCACAATTTTAATTACCTCTATGTTGAGGCTATGTGGAAATATCAGCGATGAGACAATAAAAATAAGGTCACGTGGCATGCCTCGATTTATTCTTTGCAACAAATATCGAGTGCGCACGTCAATCCAATAAATATTAAGGATTGATTTCTTGTCTCATGGTAGTTGAGTAAAATAATGAGATATTATAAATATAATATTGCTCCCGTCAATTAGTTCGGCTTCAAATTAAGAAGCATATGTTGCATATAATGATCATGATCGCAATAATAAATTTATGGACGTGGAAAATGTGAAAATATCAGGTAAAGTTCGTATTGACAATTCTACCAAAAGCTAGAACAAAAGTGGTGCACTACTACAAATGACAAATAATTATAGACAATGAGCGCTCATCATTGTGACATTTTTTTGTCATATATGAAACACTATTTTGCCTAAATATTGTCATATATATATATATATATATATATATATATATATATATACCTGAATATTTTTGTGACCTTTACCATGCCTTCAAAATCAAAGGCAAAATATTATGAATTTTATCATTAAAAATGTCTCGATAAAACGTGACCTAAATATAGGCGATAAGTTTATGTGTATCGTGCTACATGCATGTACAAAAGTGAATAATTCTCGAATTCGAACTTAGCGGAGGCTAATGTTCAGGCAATATCTAATACAACAATTTTATTGTTAATGTCTTATTCGAAGAAGTCACTCGAATAATAGAAAACTTATCTATATGATTTAATCGAGTATAATATTCACGGATTTAATTTCTGGAATATATAAGACACATTAAAACGAATGTCGTCATAAATCAAATGACATTCATAATGTGGAAAGATCTATTTGATTATCCATAATCATCAATAATGCGAAAATATCATAAATTCGCACGGACATCCTTTATCGAACTGATTTTTTTTCAGCTGGAGATTATCTCAAGGCAAATCGATAGGAGACGTATATTAATTTACACTTTATTAATCATATTATAAGATGCCTTGAATCCCTAATAGAGAAATTATTTATAGCAAGTTTTGTTAATTGTCACTTTGATGAAGCAGTTTTCCCACCATTAAAGGGAGATATAAGCCAATTCAAAAGGAATCGCGTAAAATTACTTGAAACACATCAAATTGCATTAAATTTGTTGTATTATGATCCATGTATAAATTAATATGAACTCGAAGTTCAAATGATCATTCATTAGTAACAAAGTTATGAATCAATTACTTGATGCAAGTACTATATACAAAAGAGTGACAATCATATGCTTCAGCATTAAATGGTTCATATAGAAAATGATGTCAATGTGCAACAAAATGCACAAAATGTCTCACCCATGTGAACATGAAAGGGAGAATCAAAATGAGTTATTGGTTAGTGTATTGCGCTCTTTTTCCCTTTGCTATTGTTTTATCCCACTGGGTTTTCTTTGCATTTAATGAGGCAATTCTAACAATATTAAAAATCTTTATCAAAGTTGATTAGTGTATTGCACTATTTTCCTTTTGCTATTGGTTTGATCCCCATTTGGATTTGCTTAGCAAGGTTTTTAAAGCGGCAATCCTAACATTATTATACTCCATATAAAAAAATTTATGAGAGCAATGTACTCTTTTTCATATACTAGATTTTTTTCCCACGGGGTTTTTCTAGTAAAGGTTTTAATGAGGCATATATATTCTCTCAAAGTGTATCAATGTGTTGCACTTTTTTCCTTAGCTTTGGTTTTGTCCCTTTGAGTTTTCCTAGCAAGATTTTTAATGAGGCAATCGATAATATTATACTGCAAATCAAGATTGACGAGAACATTGTACTTTTTTTCCTGTACTAGATTTTTTCCCAAAGGTTTTTTCTGGTATAGGTTTTAACGAGGCATATTCTCTCAGCAAGCGTCATCCAAGGGGGAGTGTTGTAAATTGGATGACCCTTTAACCAAGCTTATGAATGTTCACATTGTCAAGCATGACTCTCACATTGAATTGTAACATCAAGCATGACTTCTACATTGAATGTAACTTGTACACTCTACATAACTTGTATTCAACTCCAATGTATAATCACTTATCCATGTATTGTCATGTAACTTGTCTATGTTGTATGACATGTGGTGTATGTATAACTTGTACACATTGTATAAGTACAATTATCATCATCACCAAATGACCTATATAAAGGGTGACAACTCCATTGTAATTCACACACCAAGTTGAATGAAAACTTCCTATTCCAACTATCTCATTTCTTCTCTTCTCCTTTGTAGTAGTAGTTCTTAGTAGAAGAAGTTCTTAGTCTTCTATTTTCTTTCTCTAGTTCTTAGCAAGTTCCAACTCAATTTACAACATATATGACTATATGTATAACAAGGTATTTTTACGAAAAAACTAAGTTAGAGTACCAACACATGCGATCACACTAAGATATATTGGCTCACATGAGTCGTCCACATACGCTTTAAAATGCGGACAAACACAGATCACGATGTATAACACGCGGGTCGTGATCAATTGGATAGCTCTTGTGAATCAATGTATTTTGTAACATTGTTATTATCATTTTAGTATTTTTCTTAAATTAAACAATTAGGTATAGTGGGTATTTTATAATAAAACTGACTTAAGTACCAAGGAAAGTCAAACTATATATACAAGTACTTCCTCCAGTCGAAGTTACAATTCATATTACCAAGAGTTCTCTTAAAAATTTACTATTCATTTTTTGCATTTTACCTATTTTTATTACCTTTGTACAACCCAAACATCTAGTATTTAGGAGTAAAATTCTTCCATTTTTAAATTTATTTTACGTCAAATAACATATACGTAAATTACTTAAAATTTGAGTGGCGCTACAAGCACCTTAATTTTTTCTAAGGATAAGTTAGTATTACATAATTTTAAGAGAGGGACCTCAACATTTTGGGTGCCTTAAATTGTTCCCTGAAAAGGCTATACTTTAATAATGTGCTTTAGTTAAAATGATTTATAACATTGACTAGAGGAAATTTTTATTTAAAGTTTAGGCTTTAAGGTTTAGTAGACTATGATGCTCTTTTTGTTGTCTCTATATTCCATATCCTGTAGAAGCATTGAACACGTATAACACAAATAAAATATTATCGACTTCAACATGAGTCTAAATCACAATCTTCTCTCTAATGCATTAGTGTAAGGATAATCACTAGAACATTTTTGGCCTTTAATAGATGTTTTAAAACCCTTTATTAAAAAGAGTGTTATTAAATGTCATGTAAAAATGTGTTATGTTTTAATTTTTAATACATGTATTATATAGAGGTTTTTTAAAACTCCTATCAACTATGTGTTATTTAATAACACCCCTGTAACGACCCAAAAATTTGACTTGTGCCACGTGTCAAGTCAGAGTCGTTTGTGGGATCCACTAGTCGAAATGCGTATGTCCGAATCTCGAGTGGAGATGATAATTGGTGAAAAACGTATACGCGGAGAATTCGGGGAGCCAAAACACGAACGGGGACGCGCCTCGAGTCACGTGCCGACGTGGGACCGAGATAGTGATTTTTGTGGGTTTAAATGTACATTGAATACGTCTCGTGATGCCTGTAGCGGGAGTATCAAGATTTTGAAATGAAGCGGGTTGGTGCCTCGAGATGCGCGTTGCGCGGTTGTTGAGTTGCCTCGAGATTCATGTTGCACGATCTCGAAGACACTTTTGATTTGAAATCAAAAAGAAAAAAAAAGAAATGTATATATATATATATATAAAGAAAAAAAAATTGATTTGGATAAGAATCGAGAGAAGAGAGAGAAAAAAAACGAGACGAGAGATGAGAAAAAATGGGGGAGAAGGAGAAGAAGAAGGAGACCACCGAGAAAGATGACGAGAGAGAGCGCGCGCGGAGAGGGGCGACGACAGCGGCTCCCGGCGCGGCTGGCGAGGAGAAGGCAACAATGCGACACATCGGCTCCGGCGAGATCGGCGCGATCGCGGTGGTGGTCCACGCGGAGCCGCGGGAGGTGACGCGATGGCGAACTAGCAGCGCATGGTGAGTGGCGATCGGATTGGACAGCGGTTCCGAGCCGGAGGTGGCGCGGTGCGAGCGGCAGCAAAAGCAGATGCTGCGGTGCGAGCGGGACGCAACCAGCCGATGAGCGGCCATGCGCGGATAGACAGCGAGCGGCAGGCAGGGCGCGGTGGTGCGGCGGCGGCGACGACACGACAAAGGATCAAAGGATCAGCGATGTCGCGTGAGCGTGGTGGGGCGGCCACGCGGTCGCCGCGATCGCGGTGGTGGTCGACGCGTAAACGAGCAAGCGGCATATTGGCGCGGCGGCGCGCCGCGGCGACGATGGGGCAAAGGCACCGGCAGCCGCGGTGACGCATTGTCGACCGATCGGATGCGCGATTTCGACGAAATCGCGATGACGCTATGGAGGTGAGATTTATTTCACCAAATTGTGTTGTGATGTCTAAATGGACACCAGGGACTTAGGAGTCGGGTGTCGAGTGCGCAAATCGAGACGCGAGCGACGTTTTGAGGTTCGCGATTTCTCGAGGTAAGTAAACCAGCTAGGGACTTATACAATATTCGATTTCTCTCCATTTCTCGATTTTTGTTCACCGCTTTGTGATGATAGCTATCTTTGAAATTGTTGTCGATTGAGTGGGTCCATTGGCAAGTGAGTTATGGTTACGGTTTATCTGCGATATGAGAGGGTTAGGGAGTGGAAGCGGGGGTCTCGTCTTAAGCCCGAGGTCTTTCATGGTCGTCCGTTGATATCTCCCAATTGAGTGTACGTTGGGGGCTCTTATCCGGGTCATGGATGGTTCATAGTCATACGGGCTAGAAATTTGGGAGGCGGGGTCTCGTCCTAGATCCGGGTGCATGTGAATGTCTCATAGTCGCAAGGTTAGAGGTGGGAGGCTGGGGTCTCGTCCTAAACCCGAGTCTGGTTGGGCTTGTACTGCGCGACTCAACGACCTTTGGTTGGGACTCTTTGATATTTGGCCTCACTCATCGATTGATTATTTACTGATCTTTTATATTCGTGCGTTCTTGATTCCTTTCGTTCTATTTGCTTGAATTTGTTGCTGCTTTGGATATTGTGAAATGTTGTTTTGGATATTGTGAAATGTTGTGTATATGTCCTCTTTGGGTTTACTTACTTGGGCTCGTCATTCTTATGTTTGATTGAGTGCGGAGCGCGACGAATAGCGAGAGGAAGATTTCATAACTAGGTGAATTTTTGATATTTTGTATTTACTCTCCTCGATGATATTTCTTGGGTTCCACAATTAGGTTGCCTAACTCCCGATCTTTTTGTTGAGTTATTTATTGTTTTAGTCACTTAGCTAAATTTTTAAAATCTTGAATAACTCAACTGTAAAATGTTGAATGTACTGATAATGATGGATTTGAAGGCTGATTAAGTCTGCGTTGACCTTGCGAGACTGACTCGGGGGTCCACATGGGCTTAGGCCGGGCGGGGCCCAGTTTATGGGAAACTAGGGCCGTCACGGTTGGCATCAGAGCCTAGGTTTAGCGACCTAAATGGTTTAACGTAAAACAAATCAAAATATTGAGAACTTTGGTACAAAATAAACGGAAATTAGTTTATTCTATTGAAGTGAAGGATTTGAAAGTTTCTAAAGCTTTTATATCGGGGTATTGTCTAATTGACAAAATAATTACAAGAATTCTATTTGGATGGGTTATTTTGATAAACGACATGGTTCGTTGAAGTAAAGGGAAGTTATCGAACCCTCCATTATTTAGTTTACTTATGGAATAGGAATACATGGTATAATGGTTTGGTAATCAAATGAGAGGATACAATGAAATGTAAAGGAAATGTAAAAAGGTTTTCCGACTCTTCAAGTCTTCTAAATTTTGGATTAGCCTTGTAAAGAGTGGAATTAGCAGAATTGGCTTAAAAATTCTAAATTAAGTTCCTAAGAAGTCTCCGAATGAGACTTGAGATAAATTAAGTAGCTTAAGCTCAAATTGGGACTTGTTAAGGGTTTCATATTGAGATTTCCGATAAGCAAAGCCTATGATTTGTAGATTGAGTTGTAAGCTCTACTTGGGATTCATAGATGAGTTATAAGTTTTCCAAGTTAAATTAGAGTTTATAATCCTATTTGGAATCTAATATGTAATTTACGACCTCATGAAAGTTCAAAAAAAAAAAACATAGAAAAGAGGTGTGACGTGTATTTAGAGATTTTTTAATGATTTGTTGTAGTTGGTTAAAGAACTTGAACTCGCCGGTTGTGAGTTTAAAGTTTGTATCAGAGATTAAATTTTAAAAATCTCATGGCTTAAGACATTGTGATACCAACGTCACGGTTGGTATCAAAGACGAAGTTGTAAATACTCGACTCTTGAAATTAAGACACATAAAACCAGCGGAAGTTAGGAATGGTTGAACTTAGAGTGGAACCCTATGATCCTGACTTAAGTCATCGTTGGGAAGTGAAGAGAATTACGATGTATCCGATATGGTATATTTGTTGTGTTATAATATATATATATATATATATATATATATATATATATATATATATATGATATCGAGGATTTCGTGGCTATGAAAAATGCGACGACGTTTCGGAAAGATGATCGTGAGGCTGCGGGTTCGCGGTTTGCAAGTGCTGATGAGGTGCATATATCGCACGACCCGCAACGATATAACTGTGTTCATTCTTGTGTATCGCGTGAGACGCGATGAGAAAAAACTAAATATGTTTTTGGAGGTGTCTCGATATACGAAATTTGCGAGATTCGAGACATGCGGTGCCTCGAGATTCGTGTCGCACGAATCTCGAGGACACATTTACTTTGAAAGTCAAAAAGTGAACGTGTTCGAGTAAACGTGTTGAACTCATACTTACATGAGGAGATCCGAGCGCCAAGCGATACGGGAATTAGAGTGACGACTCGGGCGAGGCGATCTCACGAGTTTTAGCTGCATCACCCGGAAAAAGTTTCACAGTGGTATGGAACGCGGAGCAGCAAAGATTCATGACGTCTTGGCCACACCAAATCATATGAGGTCGAGCACCTTATCAATTTCGTTGTTCGGCGAGGCCGATGTCTGGTTGCGCACTACGGTGGCGTCGATGCGAACGCTCAAGGATTTAGGCTGAGTTCAAGGATGGGGAAGTACATTCCTCGTACGGTTCGTAACTTGAAGAGGACTGATTATTAAACCATTCGACAGAGGACCGAATAGTCAGTTATGCACGGTCTACTGGACATGATTGGTTAGTGACGACGGTTCGAGTACATTATGGGAGGCCTATGAGAAGGCTATGGCTAGTAAGAGCGTGGGAGCACGCATCGGAGTACTGGTCGCGTTAGACGGTCGTGACAAATAGATCAACCTCAAAATGTATTGCGTTTTCACAATATGCGGCGTATATGGCGCCAGTGCTAGATGGTTCAGCGCATAGTTACGCTAGTGTAGTACATCGGCTAGCACCGTCAGATCCTTAGCATAAGTACCATAAGAGGGTTGATGGCAGAGGTAGTGGCCAAAGACAGGGTCAGAGATCCAGTCAAATGCACTGACAGGGACAGCGATCTAGTCATGCAAAGGGACAAGGACATGGACATGGTCCATTTGGATCGAGATTTCAACGTACCGGTATGGGCGTGTAGACAACCGAGAACATATTTGTGCTATTGCCACGTCGAGTCCGACTACTATCCATCGTAACATGATAGAGGGTACGAGTTGGGTTGAAACTCACTCGATAAGTGAGGCGATTTACATTTCTCGCGGGCATAAAGCGGATATACGTATGTTAATGACGGGGGATCATGAAATGAAAATGTTCATTTGTATTCATTTGTATTCCACTATATGTTGCGAGGATGTTGCCACGACATATATGGATGGGAGGAGACCAATGGTGTGTTTTTTTTGCTTGGAGGTCGGGGAGGAGCCCGGCTCGTCACGGAGGAGACAAGCTTGTCGCGGAGGAGCCTAGCCCTACGAGTAAGATGGGGGTATGGCCTTGGGCTAGTATGGCCTTGGGCAGGTATGGCCTTGGGTCTTCATTCATAAAACACCATTTGTCACGTGAGACTTGCTTCAATTTCGAGGACGAAATTCTAATTCGTTGGGAAGGGAAGGCGTAACGGCTCGAAAATTTGACTTGTGCCACATGTCGGAGTCGGGGTTGTTTGTGGGATCCACTCAGCAGCGGCGCGCGCGGGCGCGCGTGTCTGCAGCAGCAGCGATGCGGCGAGGCAGCGATTTGCAGCGCAAAAAGGGTCGGATCGGCGGCGATGGCGGGGCTAGCGCGGCGATGCGACGCAACGCGGTGGGACGGCGAGCCAACGGCGATCGGCGATTGTCGCGGTGGTGGTCGCACGCGGCGGCGGCGGAAGCAGCAGCGGAAGCAGCGCGCAGCGCGCGCCAGCGGGGCAACAACACCTACAGCTCAGTGGCGCGTTGTCGACCCGTGCGCGATTTCGACGAAATCGCGACGACGCGATGGATGTGAAATTTATTTCACCAAATTATGTTGTGATGTGAATGAATTGAACAAATTAGGCCTAAAATGTCTAAATGGACACCAGAGACTTAGGAGTCGGGTGTCGGGTGCGCAAATCGAGACGCGAGCGACGTTTTGAGGTTCACGATTTCTCGAGGTAAGTAAACCAGTTAGGGACTTATACAATATTTCATTTATCTCCATTTACTGATTGTTGTTCATTGCTTTGTGATGATAACTATCTTTGGAATTGTTGTCGATTGAGCGGGTTCATTGGCAAGTGAGTTATGGTTACTGTTTATCTTCGATATGAGAGGGTTAGGGCTGGAAGGCAGGGTTCTAGTCATAAATCCGAGGTCTTTCATGGTCGTCCGTTGATATGTCCCAATTGAGTGTACGTTGGGGGCTCTTATCCGGGTCCATGGATGGTTCATAGTCGTACGGGCTAGGGCTGGGAGGCAGGGGTCTCATCCTAGATCCGTGTTTGTGAATGTCTCATGGTTGCAAGGGTTAGGGCTGGGAGGCTAGGGTCTCGTCCTAAACCCGAGTCTGCTGGGCTTGTACCGCGACTTAACGACCTTTGGTTGGGACTCCTTGTTATTTGGCTTCACTCATCGATTGATTATTTACAGTCTTTTATATTCATGCGTTCTTGATTCCTTTCGTTCTATTTGCTTGAATTCGACTGCTTTGGATATTGTGAAATGTTGCTTTGGATATTGTGAAATGTTGTGTATATGTCTTACCGAATTTACTTACCTGGGCTCGTCATTCTTATGTTTGACTGAGTCCAGAGCCGCAGACGAGTAGCAGATGGAAGACTTCATAGCTAGGTGAATTTTTGATAGTTTGTATTTACTCTCTTCTGATGATATTTACTGGGTTCCACAATTAGATTGCCTAACTCCCTGATCTTTTTGTTGAGTTATTTACTGTCTTAGTCGCTTCCGCTAAATTTTTAAAATATTGAATAACTCAACTGTAAAATATTGAATATACTGATAATAATGAATTTGAAGGCTAACTAAGTCTGCGTTGACCTTGCGATACTGACTTGGGGGTTCACGTAAATTTAGGCCAGACGGAGCCCAGTTTATGAAAAATTAGGGCATTCACAAACCCTTTTAATAAGGGATTAAAAATCTCTATTAAATATTAAAATTATTCTAATGAATGTTAAAGTGACTTGATAATTAATGTCCTTTTAATATACATCAATTCCTGCGCATGCAATTATTGGTGCAAAAATCTATGGACATTCATTAAAGTGCACGTGCATAGAACTTTAACTTAGAGCAAAGGGTTGACAATTAGCTAGACACTGCTCTGTCATATGCCTTGAAATGGGTGTATCTGCAGTGAGCTCATCCGGACAGATCTGTTGCCAGTTTTTTTTTTTGTGAACGGATACGATTGAATTATGTTCGATCGAATTAATTATGTAGTCAAAAAATAGTAATTTATTGTACAGTTGTTAGGATTCTTTTGTATACATGCTTTATAAATTTTTTGTCAACTCAACGCGTATTTTAGTTAGAAAAATACTTCTTTGACTTGCCAGGTACTTGTTTCTTTTTCTTTTTTTCTTTTACTTGCACCGAAGTAATCAACAACGTAATCGAATCTTACTTTGTAGTAAGTGATGCATCATTTATCTCATAAAAAATGCACGACACTTATAAATACCCTCCAAAAAAAGAAAGAAAGAGTATGTCAATTTTTTTATTCATGTTTTGCGAAAAAAAAACTATTTTTCCTTTTTAAAAGGATACATTTGTGGTAGTTTCAAATACAATTTAAAAATCCTTTCAATTTTCTATAAGGGGGGTGGAATCCTTAGTGACTGTAGGAAATGTCGTAGATATATATCGCCCATAATTTTATTATACTTCTTTCTTTCTTTTTGACAAAACGCTATATATATTATGTGTGTGTGTATGTTGTAAACTAAGTTGTAAGCCAACTAAAACTGTAAAACTAAAGTATGAGAAGCATGAACTAAAGACTACAAGAGCAATAGTGGAGAAGATGAGACAAGAGAGGAGTTGAGAATGTACAGATCTCATTCAACTATTGATATGTTTTTACAATGAGGTTGACACCCTTTATATAAGTCAGTTAGTGATGATGATAAACATACATAGGCAATGTCAACAAGTAACACATACATCACATGTCATATAACACATTACAAGTAATTTGACAATGCATGGAAAAGTTGGTGTATGTTGGAGAGGAGTACATTTAAGTTACATGAAGTGTTAGAGCCACGCTTAATATAACAATTTAATGTGAAAGCAATGCTCGACAATGCAAACATCTACATGCACAATTGTTCATCCATTTCACAACACTCTAACTTAGATGACACTTGTTGAAAGAACTCGTTAAAACCTCTAGTAGAAAACCCATGTATGAAAAAATCTAGTATATGAAATTGGGCACAATGTTTTCGTCAATCTTGCTTTGTAATATAATATTGATTTTAGCCTCATTAAAAACCTTGCTAGAAAAACGCAGTGGGACAAAACTATAGCTAAGGAAAAGAGTGCAACTCATTGATACACTTTGTGAGAATACGTATTCATCATTAAAACTTCTACTAGAAAAACCCCATGAGAAAATAATAGTATAGAAAAAAGAGTATATTGCTCTCATAAATTTTTTATGTGCAGTATAATATTTTTATAGTAGCCTCATTAAAAACCTTTCTAGGAAAATCCAGTTGGAAAAACAATAGCTAAGGGAAAAAGAGTGTAATATATTAATCGATACAACTCCTTTTTATTATCCCCTTCATGTTGGCATGCGCGAAACATCTTATTATTTTTCAACAAATCTTGGCAAAACCCAAATTTAATTTTTGAGTAAAATAAATAAATTGATGGACAATTACTATTTTACTTGAAAATAATACTTAATTTTCAAATCAAGGCTAAATATTATTTTTCCAAGATCTTCAATCTTGAACTCCTTTTAAGGGATTCCAATAATATAACGATGTTGTTGTGATTTCTCAAAATATTTAAATAATCAACATATGATGATATTATAATAAAGACATAAATCTAAAGGATACATTGAATCATTACCAAAGAATTCTTATATCATGAGTATTTTATTTATTTTTACTCCTACCTTATTTTTTAAGCATTTGTATCCTTTGAACCAATTTGTCTTTTACGTCTTTAGTGTTTTGTTGGTTCTTCTGCATTTAGTTGCACATGGGCATCATTTCATCTTGAACTTTTAATGTTAGAATATACGATTTTACCACTCTTTTATATATAGTACTTGCATCAAGTAATTGATTCATAACTTGTGGCTAATGAATGATCATTTGAACTTCAAGTTTATATTAATTTATACATCAATTATAATACAACAAATTTGATGCAATTTGATGCGTTTCAATGAATTTCATGTCATTCATTTTGAATTGGCTTATATCTCTCCCTTATGATGGAAAAATTGCTTCATTAAAGTGACAATTAGCAAAAATTGCTTAAATAAATTCCATGTTAGGGATCAGAGCATCTTATAATATGATTAATGGAGACTAATTAAATCAATATAAGTCTCCTATTGATATACCTTGAGATAATCACTAGCTGATAAAAATGTGGTTTCATAAAAGATGTCCATGCGAATTTACAATATATTCCAATTGTTGATGATTATGGATGATCAAAAAGATCATTCCATATTATGAATGTCATTAGATGCTTTAATTTATGACGACGTTCATTTTAATGTGCTTGATATATATTCCAAAAGTTAAAGCAGAGAATTTTATTCTCAGATTAAATCATAATCATATAGAGAAATTTCATGTTATTCTAAGTAAACTTCTTATGAACAAGGCATTAACGTTATAATTACTGTACAAGATATTACATGAATGTTAATCTCTGCAAAGTTCATATTCGAGAAATATTCTTTTTTATATTATAATGTACATGCATGTAGCATAATACACAAAACATAAATTCATTGCCTATATTTAGCTCATAATTTGAACACATCTTGATGTGCCAATTTTATCAAGCCATTTTCAATGATAAAATTCATGATTTTGGCTTTGATTTTGAAGACATGGTAAAATGTCACAAAAATATTCGGGTAGATATATGACAATATTTAGGCAAAATAGCTTTTCGTATGTAATGAAAAATGTCACAATCATAAGCACTCATTGTCAATAATTATTTCTCTTTCTAGTGGTGCGCCACTTTTATTCCAACTTTTGGCGGAATTGTCAATACGACCTTTACAAGATATTTTCACCCTTTCCACGTCCATAAATTTATTATTTCGACCATGATCATAATACGCCATATACGCTTCTTAATTTGAACTTGAATCAATTGGACGAGAGAGATATTATATTTATAGTATCTCATTATTTTAGTCAGCTACAATGAGACAAGAAATCAACTATGGTTGAATAATATTTGAAAAACAAATGTAATATAAAATAGTTCTCTTTTATATGTAAAAAAGAAAAGAACATATGATTAAATATATATTCACAACTTGATTCATTAATAAACAAAATTTACTATTCGTATGAGTTGATGGGACAACCTCTAGGTTGGGTAGCGAGACAAAGTCTACTTAATATCATGTCTCCTCGAACAAGATAACCCGTCTTCCTTCTGCGTTGCTGGGACTATCAACCCCAATTCATAGTACTATTTGCATTATAAAATCAAGAATAGACCACAACTAATCGTATATAGTATAAATACAAAAAAACTATTTTATGTCACTTTGAATTTTGATTTTTGATGTAGAAGACGCAACTACGGAGTATACTTTCGCAGTCGGTAACGTTACAAGGCATAGTGTATGAATAAAATACATATACATAAATAATGCAGATAACGAAACATTAATTAACCATGATAACATGGAAATAAATCTAACTTATTTAAATTAACAAAAATTATACCTTCTAGCTTTGTCACCTTGAAAAGCTTCTTGATCTTCAATACATCTTATTGTAGAGCAATTTCGTGTAGGTAATGTGTTGAAACTAAGTTGTAAGCCAACTAGAACTTTTAGAACTAAAGTATGAGAAGCATGAATTAAAGACTATAGGAACAAGTGGAGAAGTGGAGACAAGAGAGAAGAGAATGTAAAGATTTCATTCAACTATTGGTATGTTTCTACAATGAGGTTGACACCTTTTTATAGGCCCTTTTGGCATGATGATGATAAATGTACTTAGACAATGTTTACAAGTAACACGTACATCGCATGTTATACAACACATTACAAGTAATTTGACAATACATGGAAGAGTTTGTGTACATTGGAAAGGAGTACAAAATACATGAAGTGTGAGAGCCATGCTTGACAATGTGATCATCTACAAGCATAAGTGTCCATCCATTTCATAACAATATATATATGTATATATATTGCAAGGAACTATACTCTTAATTAATTGTCTATGAATTATTTATTATTGCTAAAGCATCTTTAGTGAGATGGACGAGACATCACTTATCAAAATGCAAGGTTTAAAGAGGTTGTAGGTTTGACTCTATTGAAGTCCAAAAAAAAGTATTCTTTATACATTATTTATAATACTGTGACGGCCCCAACTACAAATAAGGGCACCGCCTGGCCTAATCCCTAATTAAGCCCTAATCTCCCCTATAGGACCTAACCAAGAATATACAAGACACTAGGCAAACAACACAACAAATATAACATTTACCTCGGCTACCGTGCCTCGGTAATGACACGTATCGCACTGCGGGTCCCACGTCACGGGTCATTGTGTCCTAATTAACGAATTAAACGTGAATTAATTATTGGGTCGTGACAAATACACAGCTTTGCGACATACAAGCTTGGAGACAGAGGACTTCAATACTAATGTATATGACATACCTATTGAATTTGTGAAGCTTATTCATGGGAGAGCATTGAAACAAAGGTATACGATTAATTAAAACATGAAATTTTAAGATACAACAATAATGAAAAAGAGTTAGCAGATACTTTTTTTTCAAGTAAAAAGTAGCAAGTACTTTTCATGTCGATTTAATGTGTTAATATTGAAATCATTATTACTATTATAGTGGGTGTTACTTAGAAGACAAATTGGTCACATTGGATGATGCTGAAAAAGCAATGTTGGATCTATACTGCGAAAGGGCTCAAATAAAAAATGGTGATAGAATTTTGGACCTCGGTTGTGGATATGGAGCTCTTACCATTCATATTGCTCACAAGTATCCTCAATGTTATGTTACTGGAATTACAGATACAATGTCGCATTGTAAGTTCATTGAAGAGCAATACATGTAATAATGCTAAAGACACACACATACAGATATATATATATATATAGTTAAAATACAAAGTGTTTTTCTTTTTGGATCTAATAAAATAAAGTCTAGTTTTTATCAAAAAATACAAGGTGTTTTTTTTTTTTGAAGAATAGTTAACTTAATCTATTTTTTGGTTGATATACAAGTTAATTCATAGTTTAATTATGAATTTTTCATGCATGATGAAATGAACTCTTTTCTTTCTTTTTTTTCTTAATTTTATTAGGAACCGAAATTTGAACAATGTGGAGGTCAATTGGGGGACATTACAAAAATTGAGTTGAACCAAAAGTTTGACCGTGTAATGGTTATTGGAGTCTTTGAGGTAACAATATACTACTAGACATATGTATGCAAGTTATCTATGTTTTAATTAAAGATTAACTGCTAAGTACTCGATTAACTGATCTTTCTTTCTTTCTTTTTTATTTCTAATTGATCTTTCTTTTCATTTGCATATTGATAGCATATCAAGAACTACGACCTACTCATGAATAAAATATCAAAATGGTTGAAGGAAGACTGTCAACTTTTCGTAGAAAACGTGTGCTACAAGAACTTTCCATACCAAATAAAGGCAAGTAAAAACATGTGTATTGTTTATTATTTTATTTTTTTGAACAAAAATGTTGTTGTGCCCCATGATTATGAGCACACAAGTGCGACAATCATCTGCACAACAACTCTTAATTCACTTGAAACGCATGCATCTCGAGGCACGAAAGGCTTGTTGTGCAAGTGACACCATTCTCCAAAAAAGAATTACGCGTGATCCAATGTGTATTGAAATTTGTGTTCCCCTACACCAATGAATTCTAATTGATGCAGTCTTTAAAAGAAGATGATTTGCATTGATTTGTAACCATATCATCTCATTTGACTGCTATTGTATTTTCAGGTAACAATAATTCTACTTGGACTCATTAGTCCGGACTCATAGGGATATTGTTAAAATTTTTGTAAATATTTAATGGATATAATAGTAATTTTACAAGTGATTATGATTGTTTCATTAATTTTTATACATATCTCTAGTAGTACATTGTTACCTCAAAGACTTCAATAACCATTACACGGTCAAACTCTTGGTTCAACTCAATTTTTGTAATGTAACCCTGTATAACCTCCACATTGTTTAAATTTTGGTTCCTAATGAAATTAAAAAAAAAAAAAAGTTTACTTCATGCATGAAAAATTTATAATTAAACTATGAATTAACTTTTACGTTAAATATCAACAAAAAAAACACTTGTATTTTAACTATATATGTGTTTTTAGCATTATTAGCTACATTGCTCTTCTATGAATTTACAATGCGACGTTGTATTTGTAATTAGGTAACATGATATTGAGGATACTTGCCAATATAAATGACAAGAGCTCCATATCCACATCGATGTCCAAAATTTGATTACCATTTTTTATTTGAGCCCTCTCGCAATATAGATCCAACATTGCTTTTTCAGCATCATCCAATGATATCGATTTATCATTATAGTAACCCCCACTATAATAATGGTAATGATTTTAGTATTAACGCATTAAATCGACATGAAAAGTACTTGCCACTCTTTACTTCAAGAAAAAGTACTTGCTACTCCTTTTCATTATTGTTGTATCTTAAATCCCATGTTTTTATTGATTAACCTAAAAAGATCCCATGTTTTGATTAGTTGTATACCTCTGTTTCAATGCTCTCCCATGAATAAGCTTCACAAATTCAATAGGCAAGTCATATACATCAGTATAGAAGTCCTTCGTCTCCAACACTACAAAAAAACAGCAAATCAGAAACGGAATTTTCCGTTTCTGATTTGCGAAAATTCCGTCTCTGATTGGAATCGAAACGAACGAGAGACGAACGCGTTCGTCTGCAGCGTCGTCGCGATACGATCGAAACGGAAAACGGATTCCGTTTCGATTAGAGACGGAATAGAGACGGAAAATATCCGTTTCGATTAGAGACGGATTTAGAGACGGAAATTAGAAACGAACGAGACGACGAACGAAATGGAATTTATTTCGAAATGGTACATTTGTAATTGCATTCGTCTCGATTCGTTCTTGATTAGCAACGGAATCGAGACGGAATTAATAAATTTATGAATTAGTCTCGATTCGTTTCTAATCGAGAGACGGAATCGAGACGGAATCGAGAGACGGAATGCAAATAGTCGTCTCGATTCGTCTCTAATTAGAAACGGAATCGAGACGGATTATTCGTTTCGATTCCGTCTACGATTCCGTTGCTAATTAGCGACGGAATCGAGACAATTCTTATTTCCGTCTACGATCCGTTTGTGATTGATAGAAATATTTACGGAAAATTAGAGACGGAATAGCAACGGAAAATTTGAATTAGTTGCTAATCGTCTCTAATTTTTGTTTTGTTTAAATATGGCACGAGATACATAATCCAATTGATTCTCCAACCTAAAAAATCAAAATACAACCCGATATGACATACTCCATCGCCTGCACCCCCTCCAACAACTCCTTGGGGGTGCTAACATCCCACAAAGAAGCCAAATTGCGCATCCATACATCGACAATATATATCAACAAAAATTCAAAAAGAAAGAAAAAATGTGAAACTCAAAATTAGCCAAAAAATTTATATATCCACGGAAAATTGTCATGTATTACAAAAGCTCCAAAATTTGGAAGTATACACAAAAACCACCAATCCTATCGTTCAACAAGCAAAAAAAAAAAGAACACTCACAAAAGGTCCAAAATTTGGAAGTATACACAAAAAGGACTTCATCTAATAACTAAAACGCAGCTTTGAAGCATTTCTGAATCTCCATCTGAGGGCAACAACCAGTGAGTATGCACCTGAAAGAAGTAGGCAAAGGAGAGATTATTGAACTAAGGATGTACATTGGAAGCGAATGAGAAAAATGGTGGATTTGAAGAAACATAGAAATTACTAATAATCATACATAACAAGTCGGCTCCGAACCTAATTTATAATTTCTTTACGATTGAGTTTGCTTTGGTCTTTTGTCAATTATGCACATATGTAGGTAGAGAGGAGTACTAGAGGTAATAAGGAACATGAAAGAGGATAATGGTGAAGTGCAAGAATGCTAAAAGGAAAAAACTAAAAGTTCAGCACAAACTTCCATCAATGCAACATTCACATGCATCAAATTTGATCCTGAACTCAAATTTCATCCCATCTAAAAATGCTATGTGCTCCAAAACAAACCAGCCATGTGTTCCTACTTAAAAAAAAAAAATTCCAGCTGACATTCAAGAAATGCAGTGAAGAAAAGAAATAAACCATACAATGAGGAATAAGAAAGCTTCCAAAAAATACATGAACATCAAGCAAATGCGGTCAAGGACTGAAGTTTTGTTGTTGTTGTGAGTTTGGGGGTCAATGTTGCTATTTTCCTACGCATAGGAGATGGCGAACAATGTATCTATAAGATGCACCTATCATGTAAGTTGAGTTGGATTATTTATCAAGCTTTGAAAGGCTTGCATTTCAACATGCATATGATAAGTAATGGTGAAGTGCAAGAATGGTAAAAGGGAAAAACTAAAAGGATGGCACAAACCTATCATGTAAGTATGATTGTAGAACTCATCCTCTCACCCCATCTAAAGCTGTTGTGTGCTCCAAAGGTGACCGAGCCATGTGTTCCTACTCAAAAAAAAAAAAAAAAAAAAAAAAAAATTTGGGATTCAAGAAAAGCAGTGAAGAAACGAGAAAAACCATACAATGTTGAATAAGAATGCTTCAAAAAAAAAAACATGAACATCAAGCAAATGCAGTGGACTGAAGTTTGGTGTCAATGTTGCTATTTTCCTACGCATAGGAGATGGCGAACAATGTTTCTATAAGATGGACCTATCATGTAAGTTGAGTTGGATTATTTATCAAGCTTTGAAAGGCTTGGAAGTCAACATGCATATGATAAGTAATGGTGAAGTGCAAGAATGCTAAGAATTTAAAACGTAGTGTGAATAGAACAAGCAATGGTTAACTCATACAGTCCTCAAACATAGACCATTTCCACAATGAGCAAATCTCTCTCCTTTTTGTGTTCAAATACCATGTTATTCATCTCTTTCCAAATCAACCATATAGATCTATAACTTAAAAACAATCTACTTGTCCCAATCCATTTGGAAACATATAATTTGGAAACATATAATTTTGCATTTATAAAAAGCTTCCATACATAAAGGAGCTAATAACAATGACCTCCTATTGTGTAACGACACTTGATTTTGGATATCATGGTTCTACCTAGAGAATTAACATATTGGCACTTCTATCGGTCTTGTGGTTAATGCTAGTGTTATTAGCCCCTCCATTTTTGTTAAAGCTGTGAGAATATTGCTATTTATCTTATAAACAGAATGAAAAAAAGTAGTAAGAACATACGGGAATAACGTGACGTAATAATCTTGAGATGTTAGCATACCGTTCCATGCAAAAAGACAACCATTTCCAAGAAGCCAACATAGCACCATTGCAGCATTCTTTCCCTTCAAAGATAGACTTGACTAAAAATGCAAATTGAAATAAACACAATAAGCATAAGAGTGTTTTTGGAATGAAAAGATTCAGACAAAATGGGAAAAAAAAAAAACCACCTCATGGGGCACATTACGATAAATATAAGCTACGCACCTCAAGCTTAACAAAATCTCCGTTTTCATCAGGGCTTCACATCAATGCCTCACTTAGCTCTTGCATCAAAAAATGAAAACCCTGTTGAAGATAATTAAGAAACCTTCACCTCAGTTCTATACAAAACAAGGAAGATGACAATGTTTCCTAGAACTCAAAATCAGCTATACTGTGAGGATGGTTATTAAAGATGCTATGTAATTTGTGGAATAAACACACTGCCATGGAAATAGGTAAATGTTAAAACAAAATTTAATGTTCAATGGCATTCCGAGTTGCAAATCCCAATACACATGATAAATAGATAAGGCATTCACTATGATTGAATATGAGGCCCAAATTCATAAATTCAGTATCTAAATCATATAGGAATTGGGCTTCCATTAGATGATTGAATGAAAGCTCACAGATTACGCCATGGAAGCTAAATGAAAAATATACATCAGTTGTACTCCCAATTTAGAGAAACCAATTTGATCAAAATTCAAACAAAAGTTGAAAAAAGCAACCAACAGATTGTGAGTACTTCTTTTGCTCTTGTACTACATGAAGAGACTAAACAAAATCTAATGGATGATGGATAGATTCCTCACCTCAATCACTTTGGTTTTGCACTGAGAATAGATTCAAAACGAATCGCATTACCTACGATATGAAAGCAAAATCCAATAAGCTAATTATATCCAAATCCTTCACATGTTCTAACTATAATAAACTAATATGTCTAGAACAAACTAACCCATGACAATATCTAAATCAAGTAACTTAAAAAGTCTACACGACAAACTATTGAAAGGAAGTGATTCGATCGCTAAAATAGAATAGCCAAGAGAAGATTCACCTCGATAAGCACCTAAGCCCTTTGCCGCCTTAAGGTTACCTTAACCCCACCAAGCTCACTTTCCGTGCTTGGAGAAGAAGTTCTTGAACTCGTCTACTCGGTTTAACATGCGAATGAAACAACCAGATTACAAGACCACACGCGGGAACCCAACATGTTTTTCATCAAGTGCCGTCTGAGATAGCTTGTTTGTGCTTGCGATACATTGCTCCGAGAGATGCATGCTTCGAGCTTGAAGTCTTCTATGGTACAACTCTTCTCCTCCATAGCTTGAAGAAGTCTCACCTTTTCGTGATCAAAGTTCTTCTCTGCGACAATTTGCATCAAAATTAATGATTCTACCTCCCTCGTCAGAAATTCTTCCTCCAACAAATCATTCTCTTGCAAAAGATGGTCTATCCTCTTCCCTTTCCCTTCCATCGTTTGCAGCAAGTTCTTCTTTTCTTCCTCAAATTTACTTTCCAACTCCTTCCTAGCTCGAACAGCTTCAGTTTCTGTCCTCATGAGTTCCTCATCCAAAACAACTATCTGTTGCTTGAGATCATCAACTATTTTATCTTTCTCTTCTACAATGTGAAGAAGGCCTTCCATTTCCTTCTTGAGATTTTGCTCAGCCTCGACTTGAGAGAGAAGGGACATCTCCATTTCTCTGCGCATCTCCTGGTTTTCATCAAGACAAGACTTAAGACGTTCAGCAAATCCCAATTCAATTTCTTCTACTTCAAGGGTTTTCTCAGGTAAGTCTGTGTTTGCTCTATCCAAATCATCAGAAGCATTGTAGACACTTCTTCATTCTCAAGCTTTAACTGCATAATTGTAGAACGGTAACCTTCCAATTCCATCTGCAGTTTTTCTATTTGCTGGTCTTTGTAATTAAGCTCTAATCTGCACTGGTTCAAGTCTCGGTAAGTTCTTCCATTTGCAAATCCCATTCAACTTCTCGAGCTCTCGATTTGCAGAACATTCTTTGTGTATTTGCTCCAGGACTTCGGAGCTTGTTACGCGACTTTTTCGGTGAAGAAGCGAGATAAGAATTCTGGATCGAGATTCTGGAATTCTTTAAGTGATTTCAAGCAAGTCTGATTCTCTTGCTCGAGGTGCCTTCTTTTTAATTATGTTTCTTTGAAGTGCCTTTTAAGCGATCTTTAAGTGATTTCGGCAAGTGTAGCAACCACAAGCTTGCATGGAATACTAGACACACATATTGAAGGTCACACCGATGCTCTAATTTAACAAGATATTCAAAGCTTGATCAAACATAGATCTAGCTAAGAATGCAATTTCACCAAAGAGCAAGAATCTCGGATGTCATAGGCCATAAAAAAATCTACACATCGACCAATGAAAAATTCTAATGCAAGAATGGACAAAACCAAAATAGAGGAGTAACTCTTACAACTACAAAACTGTAAACACCATTGCTCCACTAGGATGAATCATTGGGAAAATGCAACTTGCGCACTCCTATCACGGCCAAAAAGAGCATCGGTTTTGAAGCCGTGAAATACGAGACATTGCATCGGAATGGGTGCTTGATTTCCTCGAGTAAATAAATCTCCTCAATCTGTTCAACCCCAAGGTTCTTCAATCTCTCAAGTACCTTATAACGGGAAAGCTAAAAACAAAACGACATCAATTTGTGAAGACAATCAAGTGATAGGTGCATTGCTGCAAAGCAACAACATAGGAAACAATATGAGCAGGTGAGCTGTAACCTTTTGTCCTACTTAAAACCCCATGTAGGAAATTAAATCGAAACCGAGAAAACATCTTTGTTGTTTACTTGCTCTCTTGTCCATGTCTTGCAAATGTTGCCCATGTATAGAGTATCGGTTTCTGGTGAGGGATATACCAACACGTTTTCCCTTTACTGAACCACGACGAAACATAAAGATTATTAAGGTAGTAGCACCATACGAGCACGATAAACATTTCAATATGGCATATCTTGAAAAGATAACACATCGATAGGTATATTTTACGTATAACCTCTGCTCCATCCTTCAAATCGGCAAGGACCTTCCTTGCTTGCTCGAGAAGTAGCATCTGGGATAAATGCAAATCCCTTGCAACTGCAACCCGAGAGAGGAAAAAGGGCGGGGAAGAAAATATAGATATGTACATGATAAGAGGAGTAAAGAACCAAGACATAAGAGCAATCTTCTATTTAATAATGTTCACACCTAGTCAGTAGTGAATCTATTGACACCTTTTAACATGTTAGGTCATTTATAGTCTATTCAAGAAACCCTTTCTTATTAGTTTTACTTATATAAAAGCTTCTCAAGTTGGAAAAGTAGAGACATACTCGAGGGATATACAATTTAGCTAATTTGACACGGCAAATTAGCATAATTACAACATCAAAGTTGGGTTGTTTGCATGGATCAAACTCGACAACAACGAAATAGCTTGATTCATTGTGCATGATAGTGTTCTTTCAAAATCCTTCAAAATCTTTTTCTACTCAATGCATCAAGCTATCTTAGGACTAATCGTATACCATCAAATTTCTTCAAATAATGCAACTAGTTTAAACTTATCTTCTGGAGGTTTGACCATGAAAAGACACTGCCTTCTCTAAGTAATGCACTTGGAACTCTAAGAAACCATGTATTGATTAGATAAAGAGAACAATCAGTGCCATCAATCATCACCTTCTTTTGCTCCAGTCTCTTCACCCACATGATTATCTATATCTGCCATCTTTTCCCTCAAATCATCTACGGTTTCTGACTATAATAAACTAATATGTCTATAACAAACTAAACCACCAGCAATATGTAAATCAAGTAACTTAAAAAGTCTACACGAAAAAATAGGGGAAAGCAAGTGATTCAGTCGCTAAAATAGAATAGCCAAGAGAAGATTCACCTCGATAAGCACCTAAGCCACTGCCGCCAAAGCCTCCATTACCCCCACCAAGCTCACTTGCCTCCACTATACCCTCGTACCCACCAAGCCTACCTCAGAGACCTGGAGTCCTATAAGGACCAAAATCACCACCACCAAAAAAAGAATGAGTTTAACATGCAAATGAAACAAATCGTCTACAACATGCTCATCGTCAAAAAAAATGAACCCAAACCCTCGAGAACGATAGGAAAAAGTAAAACCCGCCTATCAGAAAACTGCAAAAAACGAAATAAGGAACTTCATCATCAGTACCCTCCACTACATCAGGCTTCAACAAACCACCATCCACCGCAGGTACATTCATTGTCCATTTATCCTCTGTATATCTTAGTTGCCTTGGACGCCGGTTCATGCATAAGTTATCATGGATTTTATTTTTAATACATTATCCTCCCCAAAATAAATTTTTTAACCTAAGTTTAAGTAAAATATACTATAAGTACCGATTGTTTGCGAGAATTAATCCATGGGAGAAGAAAACATCTTTGTTGTTGTGTGCAAATCTTATGCGTTGCGGGTTCTCTCGAGTGCTATGATGAAGAAAGTGGTAGAATCGACGAGGGAGCAACATCTTCATGCCATAGCAAATGAATTTGGGAAATCGATAAAGGGTCGTTTTCGGTCATCTGTGTTGAGAACATGTAGGCTATTCTTCTTCTAGGGACATGCCATAATAGAAGAAGAAGAGCCTACATGTGCTCAACACGAGATGAACGAAAAGCGAGCCTTTATCGACTTCCCAAATTCATTTGCTATTGCATGAAGATGTCGCTCCCTGTCGATTCTACCACTTTCTTCATCATAGCGCTCGAGAGAACTGCGGCAACGCATAAGATTTGCACCTGTACAGCCGCATGTTATCTATCTCCCATGGATTAATTATGCAAACATTCGGTACTTATAATATATTTTACTTAAAAAAAAAAAAAAAATTGGGGGGAGCAAAAGGAAAAATATTAAAATCCACGAAAAAATATGGAACATCGACCTAAAAATGCACAAAAAGAAGTGTGAATCATAAAGTAATTAGAAGAATTTATAAAGTTGTCTACACTATAAAACGTTTAATCTAAGAATTTACACAAACAACAAGTGAAGTACCTATGTATCACCAACCTGCTCATCTCTCGAGAGCCACGCTTACGTCTCACGCCCAACATTGTCCCCTTGTTGGGGTGGATCGACCGGATCTATTTGCGGCGGCTGTTGCTGGTCATGAGGTGGCGGTGGTGGTGGCGGTGGTGGTGGTTGTTGCTGAGCTAGGCCTATTTCGTCCATGTCCATCCCAAGACGCTGATGCATGAACTCCATAACCTTTCGTAGTTGCTCCGCAACGACATTGAACTCTGCCCGCGGCACCACATCCGGCGTCTGCGACGTGCTAGCACCAGGAGCTCCGTATCTCCTCTTCTTTCTCCCTACGGACCCGAGTCCGTAGACACGTCCTTTGGAAGACTCACCCGCCACATTGAGGTACACCGCCTCATCATCCACCGATTGCTCCGGTGTAGCACTGGGTCGGCTCACGACGTGCGCTCTGGAGCCTATCCCGCATATATGCCCAACAAACAAAATACATGATATGGGGTAAAGTATACTTAATAATATTTTACATATCATTTCTATACTTACATAGAACCGCTCGATCTAGTATCGATGAATGTCATCTGTCGTGATTAACGGTGTGGAGATGCAAATACAAGTCATTCACGGTCGGTGGCGTCTCGGATGAATCGACTGCGTGCGGGACCAAGCATAGTGAACAAGTGTATAAATGTACAAAATATCCTAGATGTTACAAAAAACTTACCAATCTTTCTTGGGTAGTCACAAAAGACACGGAACCACCACCGTGCTTCGAGGGTCCGGTCCCGGGGCCTTCGACCTCGGTGTTCCTATTCTCCGTCGCTTGCCTAGACCTAGCACTGGAAGTCCTCGCTCTCCCGATCTTGCAAGTATCTCCTCCATGCCTCATCGTAACATAAGCCGCACTTTTGCACACGATTCTTCTTCAACTTGTGCATCAACGCGGTGTACCTTGTGCTGCTGCAAGCTTTGTCGTACGCCGCTCGCACGAGATCCTCGGGAAGCGCATCATCCCATCTAAAAAATACCTACAAATTGGCGATTGCTATTGTTACCTCGCATTGAGAAAATAGTATAAATCATAAGGCATATGGTAGTCTTGTTTACCTTCCATTGGCGCCGTATTGGTCTTTATGATGAGGCGGTGCAGACTTCCAACAATACCCTTCGGGAATCATCCATCGTTTAAAAACTTTTGTCATCCTCCGTGCACAAAAATGCGAAGGATGCAACTCCTGTGTTTCATGAACATGCATATCACCTTAACTACTTCTTCAATATTTGACATCCATATTGAAAATGACATATAAAAGTCAAACACAAACTTACGTATCATTGGCAATCGGCGTGATAGGGATCCCCTGCACGCGAGGGGGCTCCATCCTGTCCTCTCGAGGTGGCGCGGAGGGCTGTCACCTCGACCCTGCTCTTACGTCTTCTTGTCGGGATCTTTGCCGGTGATCTTTGTGTTTGGGGGTGCGAGCCTCGTGGGTAAAGGAGTCATTGATGTCGGAGAAGGTGTGGGGAAGTGTATATTAGGCATAGTCCTTGATGACGACGATGATGGTACAGACGACCCCGACGGTATGGAAGGGGAAGGTGACGCTGCGGCTGTATCGTGCTCGAGAGACCGAGAAGTCGGAATCGATAATGCAGGTATCGAACCACGACCTCCACCGCCACGACCTCTATGGACCCCTCGTGTGGCTTGACCACGAGGGCCAGTTGGTATTTCGCCGCCAGATGTCGGTGCCGCACCTATTCCGCCTAGACGATGGCCTCCTAATGGCAAACCTCGACATCCCCTATGACCACGTCCGGCCATGATACCTAACAATATTCACGAATAAAACATCAGAGAAGGAGGGCATACAAAAAGTAGAAATTCAGTCTAAATTATTGGACTTAATAACACATGATCCATGCATATAAAAGTAACTACATTATTGGTCGTTGACATATCATATACATACTTTATTCGCTATCATCCGTTTCAAATTCACTCTCATGAGTAGAAGGTGAGGATTCTTCTTCTGATTCATCTCCACTATAAACTTCATCGCTTGGACCCGCTTCAACAATGAATCGAGTCCCAGTCGGAACATCCAGATTGTTGATATCGGCGACTGCATCATCGACTACACACGTGGTGGGCATCCCATCTTGGAAAGCAATCTCTGCCGAGCCCTGGTCATTATCGTCTTTGCTAGTTTCCTCGTCAGCGAATTTTGGCTGACAGCAACAAACTGCTAGCCATTCTTGTCGATCGTTCGCATAGAAAGTACGAAAGGTAGTAGACTTGAGTGGCTTGCATTGCTAGTACAAATGGCTCGTAGTTGTTATATCGTCGACTTCGATGAACCTCTACCAATTGAAGTGTTGGGTGAGTCCTCACACCATGATTCGGTGTAGGGTCATACCATTCGCACTTAAACAAGACCACGCGTTTGAGGCCGGTATACTCAATCTCACAACCTCTTGCGGTACTCCATAATAGTTATGGGAAACATCAGCGTAGTTTGAACCCTTCACCAAAACACCATTGCTCTGCGTCGATCTATTAACGTCATATGTTGCGGAGTGGAACTTATACCCATTAACAAGGTAACCGGGGTAGACGGTACATGATCGACTAGGACCAACGAAAGATCAACGAGCGTCTCGTCAACTATAGAATTCGAGCCTATTCGTCAAAATTAGAGATGCAATATGACACATTAGTTATGGGAGAAACATTTGAATCTATAACGTACAAAAGTAATGACCTTACATATGTTTGAAACCAAATGGGGAAGTTGTGCTCTAGACTACTATCAACTTAGACTCCCCATTGCTTGAGTGATTTCATCGAAGAATATCCTAGAAGAAACGAACATGTAAGTCGGTTGTCTTACTAAAATATGAACAATGAATGTCTTGCATTATTGAAAGAAAGTGATGGACATCGAACGTAAGGAGCGATCTCTGGACAATTGAGCGGTATGTACGAATGAGCGGCATTATACTCTGCTCTGTTAAGTACCGCTCCTTCGACTTGCCCATGGGTCGACCGGGATAAGTGAAAATTGAGAAATTGCCAACGAAGTTCGGTGTGGGCAGAGGCCGCCATCGTCGTTACGTGGCACTTTGTCATGCAACGTAAAGACGTGATCTTCGAAGTAGTAAGAACAAAAGGATGTGACCTCTTCGACCAAATAAGCATTACACATGGAGCCCTCAACCTTCGCTTTGTTTCGCACATTGTTCTTCAAATGTTTAAGGTACCTATATGAATGTTATAGGAAATGTTGATATAAAACCTATTGAATGGGAAAATAATATCAAGGGCTCAAGATAGTACCTCTCAAATGGATACATCCATCGAAATTGAACGGGACCGGCCAGACGGGCCTCGTAGGCCAAGTGGATTGGTAGGTGTTCCATAGAGTCAAATAAGCTTGGAGGAAAAAAATTTCCAACTTGCAAATGATTTTTGGTATTTCGAGACTCTAAGACCTCCATATCTTGAATCTTGACACATTTCTTGATTAGGGACCGGAAAAAAAGGCTTAATTCGCTAATTGCAACCCAAACCGGGTTTGGGAGAAGTTCTCTGAATGCAATTGGTATCAACCGTTGCATGAATATATGACAATCATGGCTCTTCATGCCGAACATTCGCAGTTTCTTTGGATCTACACATCGACCAAGATTCGATGTATAACCATCAGGAAAACGCAACTTTTCAACCCACTCGCACAATTTTTGTCTTCTTGATGTATCAAGAGCATAGCACCAAGGACGTAAGTATTTGTCGCCGAATCAATGTGTAGAGAAGGTCGGTGACAATATTCACGAATATCTTGCCTCGATTTTGCATTGTCCTTACTCTTGCCCGGTACACACATAATAGTGTTGAATATGTTGTCAAAAACATTTTTTTCGATGTGCATGACATCTAAGTTGTGGCGGATCAAGTTTGTCTTCCAATACGGCAAGTCCCAGAATATGCTTTTCTTCCTCCATCCCGAATTCTTAGCTATCCGCCCATTCATGATTCAGCGCCGATTTTTGTCACCTTCATCAAGCCAAACGATTCAATTTACGCCAAAATTTCTTCACCGCAAAGCGGCGGATCATCATTTATGACCATTTTGCCTCTAATGAAATTTTTTGTCTTTCCTTAATGGTGATGACTTCTCCAAGAAAGCGACGATGTGATCGAACCACGATGTCTTACCACCATTTCGCAATTGAAATGCATTTGTATCCTCCATACAATATGGACAAGCGTACTTACCGTGTGTGCTCCAATAGGACAACATGCTATATGCGGGGAAATCACTAACGAGTCCATAAAAGGGCAACTCGCATGAGAAAATTTGTCTTGGTGGAAACGTCGTATGTAACCACCCCATTGTTCCATAAATCTTGCAACTCTTTCACAAGCGGTGAAGGAACACGTCGATTTTTACGCTTTGGGCTGGTCGGTCCGGGAACGATAACCGTTAAGAACATAAACTCAGATTTCATGCACATCGACGGTGGAAGGTTGTAAGGAGTCAAAATCACGGGCCACGAAAGTACGATTTCCGAAATCCCAAATACTTGAAAACCATCGGTGCACAATCCTAAACGAACATTAGAACCTCGGCGGCAAAGTCTTTATTGACGTCATTAAAATGTCTCCAAGCAATCGAATCGAAACAGTGTTGCATAACATCTTGAGCGATGAATGATCTCCATGCCATCGCATATGTTTTGCGGTTGACTCGACGCATACAATCGTTGCAACCGAGGGCCCAAAGGGAAGTAGTACATTCTTTTGCAAGGGCGGTTTTTTGTGTTAGACCACGACCTCGTCGATGTGCAACGTATCGTGATTTCCCACAAAATTTACATGACGTCAACTCAGAGTCCACTCCCCGATAAATCATACATTGGTCCTCACAACAATCTATTTTCTCAACAGGTAGACCTAGACCTCGCATTAGTCTTTTAGTGGCATAAAAATTCTCAACCATTGAGTTGTCATTTGGCAAACAATCCTTCATGAGTTTAATGATTTCATTATACCCTCGTTCAGATATATGATGTTCAGACTTGATCGCAAGTAATCTTGCCATTGCGGACAACGTTGTCATGGTTTCGCAACCAGGCCACAATTGTTCCCTACTTGCATCAATCATGTCATATAGTTGGCGTGCTTGGGGGTTTGGTGATTCTTCCACGGCATTCCAATTGAAACTTGGACCTGCCACGTTGTGTAGCATCTCGCGGTAAGGTGTCGGATCGTATCCTCCCACATCGGCATCATCAATATGGCTATCCATTTCGTGAAAATTTTGCGGGCCTTCATCTCCGTTCTCACCATGTTCGTACCAAGCTGTGATATCCCCGGACAAATCCATACCTACATATGTGGTACTCAACCGTTTCGACGTCAGTGCGGTACAAGTCGACATTTCTTAAAATTGCACGGACATCTAATCTTCCTTTCACTTTGGTATGTAGGACAATGTTGTTTTGCAAATGATATGAATTCTTTAACCTTCGCCGCGAATTCAATTCGAACGTAACCGTTGTCGAGCCGGTTGTACATCCGATCTGCTTGTAGACGACATTCCTAGTCGAACGTAACCCTTGTCGAGCGGTTGTCTATTCAAGTAATGAAATAATAATGATTAAGATGATAAGAAATCTCACTAATTGGAGAATATTGTAAATCGGAATAGCGATCTAGACCATCTAGAAGAAATTGATAGCTAAGTGAAAGAACGAGGTTCGCACATTAAACTCATGAATAGAGAATAAATTGACAAAGTTAGGAAGTCATTAATGAGTCATCACAATCTAAAGAGAAGGAATTGATTGATATGTTGTTTATGTAAGAAGCTTGGGCATTATCAAAAGGATTGTTGTAAATGAAAGACATGATTCAAAAAGAAAGATAAGCCTACTACTTTTGTATGTTCGAATTAAATCTTCTTGAAGTTTCTTTAAACACTTGGTGGATTGACTCGGGTGCTACTATCCATATTTCTAAGATCTTGTAAGGATTTCTTATGATCCAAACCATAAAGGAAAACAAGAAGTTCATTCTCATGAAAAATCGGTTCAAATCTCCCATAAAAGCCATTGGAACCTTTCACCTATTTCTTGCTCTCGACTCTACTTTTGATTTATTTGAAACCTTTTATATAACCACCTTTATCTGGAAACTTAATTTCTTTATTCAAATTTGATTGAAGGTTATTCCTTCCATTTTGATAGTAAAAGTTTCAATTTTTTTAAGAAATCATCTTTTATTGGTTACGGCATTCTTTGTGATGGCTTATACAAATTGTCTCGATGATCAAATTGGTAAATCCCTTCTCATCACTCTGCATCATAATGTTGGAACTAAACATGGTCGCATAAATGATATCTTTTCTTTTATGTAGCATAAACATCTGGGTCATATATCTAGAGAAAGATTAGAGAGATTGTTAAAGGATGACATACTTCCGCATTTAGACTTAACTGATCTCAATGTGTGTTTAGATTGTATTAAGGAAAAACAAACTAAACATTTTAAAAAAGGTGCTACGCGAAGTAATGAGCTCTTTCAAATTATTTACACGAATGTTTATGGACCTTTTGATATTCCATCATTTCTTGGTGATAAGTATTTTATCACCTTTGTCGATGATTTTTCACGTTATGGGTACGTCTACTTATTGCATGAAAAATCTCAAACGGTAAATGCTTTTAAGTATACATCATTGAGGTTGAAAGGTAATTAGACAAGTGAAAATTGTAAGATATAATAGAGGTGGTGAGTATTATGAAAGATATGATGGTTTACGACAATGTCCTAAACCGATTGCTAAACTCTTAAAAAAGCTTGGTATTTGAACTCGATACATAATGCTAGGAATCCCTCAACAAAATCGTGTAGATTAATAGCGTAATTGTACTCCGATGGAAATGGTTATGAGTATGTAAGTAATTCTACATTACCCAAGTCATTATGGATGGAAGCCTTAAAAATTCTTGCATACTTATTGAATAGGGTTCCTAGTAAGTCAGTCCTAAAACTCCATTTGAGTTATGGACTCGTAGGAAACCTAACTTAAGACATCTTCATGTTTGGGGATGTCCGGTAGAGGCTAGAATGTATAATCCACAATAAAGTAAATTGGGTTTTTGAACGATCAACGAGTTCTTTATTGGTTACCTTACAAAATCCAAAGGCTATAGAATCTATCGTCCTAATCATAGTACAAAAATTGTAGAAACTAGAAATACAGGTTTTATTGAGAATGGTGAAGTCAATGAGAGTATTACGCCATAAAATGTAAATATTTGAGAAGTAAGGGATCACATCCTTATGCCCATTACTTATAAGAACAATGGCAATTCCTCGATATAATTCACACCAATAAGGCAGTTGTAGGCAAACTAAAAGAAATAGCATTAAGAAGGTGTGAAAGATCGAAAAAATCAGCTATTCTAAATGATTTTGAGGTATATATGCAAGAAAATGATTATGATATAATAATTACTAATGATCCAATATCTTACTAAAAAATCCTAAATCACGTTGATTCGACAAATGGATCGATGCTATGAAAGATGGGTTGAACTCGATGGCTCAAAATGAAGTTACGGATCTCGTTGAATTGCGGAATAAACGTGACTCTAGTGGTAATATTGAGAGATATAAAGCTAGACTTATAGCCAAATATTTTACTCAAAAATATGGTATTGATTATCTGAAACTTTATCTCCAGTTTCTAAGAAATACTTTTTGAGAATAATTATGGCATTAGTAGCTCATATTGACTTAGAGTTGTACCAAATTGATGTAAAAACTGACTTTCCTAAATGAGAGTTTCGATGAAGAAGTTTACATCGGTTTGCACGAAGAATTTAAGATTGTTGGTACTTGAACATATTGTATGTAAACTTAAGAAATCAATATATGGACTTAAGCAAACTTCTCGACGAGTGGTATCTTAAGTTTAATGATACAATAACATGTTTTGTTTTTAAGGAAAACATCATTGATCAATGTATATATCTTAATGTTAGTGGGAGTAAGTTCATATTTTTGATATTATATGTTGATGATATTATGCTTGCCATAAATGATTTTGGTCATTTATTTGACACTAAGCATTTTCTCTCAAAGAACTTTTTGAGTAGCTGTGGTATCCAAACACTTTGTCTTACTCGTCCCACATGCCTTAGGATTGCAAAAAGAGACCACCAGTGGCAGACATTTAGTTGTGTGGGGAATCGAAGTTGAGGCCGTGCGCCTAACCTATATCGATATAAGAGGCATACAAATACCACATAGTATCAACGCGTCTACTACTTGTTCACTCATACCTCCTTAAGGTTATAGGTTTATTCCATTCTCTAGAAATGTAATGTGAAATAGCAACATTCACTAAAAGAGTAATCCTAGTGTTTCTAATCCTAACTAGTAGTAGAAATTAAGTAATTATAGGTACTATTCAATCGTAACCAACAACACCTAACTAATCAATCATCCATAGCAAGTGCATGAATATGAAATTACTAACAACTATAACATCAAACGACAAAGTAATTACCTCAGTACATGATTCTAATGTATTATAATGTTGATCATGACATGCTTTACCGATAAAATAAACATGGAATAACAACCAAATACGGATGACATGCTTTACTAGATAAAATAAACATGGAATAACAACCAAATACGGAATCAATATAAATCTTGAATTGCTCAATTAAAAGGTTGAAATGAAATAGTACATATTAATAAACCTAAAAATAGAACAAGCATAACCACAAAAACTATGCATGTAAGAAGAAAAGAGAACAAAAACTTCTAAACCAAACAAAAGACACAACATTAACTTAATAGATCAAGTGAAGAACACCAACTAATGCACATGAAAGCCAATCGGGGAAAATGTGAGCGAGATACAATGTGAAGAGAATTCGGGTGTTAAAAATTTTTTTTTGTGTTACCTTGACGAGCGGAGAGCGGAGCGGTAAGCACAGAAGCGACAGAGAGCGAGCAATGAAAGAGACGGAGATTCAAGATCGAAAATCAAAAAGAATCGAAACGATGTGCACTCATTCACCGCACAATCAACCACGTAACAAATCAAATCACTCAAGAAACAGTTAAAATAAAACCTCATAAAGTAATAACAATTAAAAGAAGCCGAACTCTTTAAATATGTCACACGATCAAGAGTTTGTTCCTTCACGGTTCATAAACAATAAGGTAGTACTATAACACGGCCAATTGCCAAGGCAATTTACAAAAATAAAAAGGATTCCATGACCATAATAGCTAAGACCTTTCAAGAAAATAATTTTTTTTTTAAATCCATTTATTAGACTAGTATAGGTTGAGCCGCTAAGAAAACCTAGTATACCTGATAATGGTGACCACATTATGTTCATTTCCTATGTTTGAACATCAAGGCATATATATGGCTTGCCTTGCCTATGAGATATAGCTTCAGTTCAAGTGAAAATCTATAACATATTTCATTCATGAGCATAATATTTGCAATGCTAACAAGTATTACGACTTTAATATTCCTGGATGCTGCATGAGATAAGGTACGTAGGAACACCGGACACCCGAATATTTATTGATAGATGGAAATTTATGAAGTCTGCATGCTTAATTTAAATTGGAAAATCTTTCAAGATAAAAAAGCTTCTTGCCTTCAACTCCGATCTTTACTAGAAGATCGAACTATCAAATGAACCATAGCGGAAACTTAAATAATTCTCATGTCACCCTTGGTTTTCCATAAATTTTTTAAATTAGATAAACAAGGGGACTAGAATGCCAACCTGACTTTGACAGACGCAAAAGTTGAGCGAAAACATTGTAGCGATTCGGTACTTCCTCAAAACCGTCACAAGGTGAATGATCTCTATGAAAGTGAAGAGCTCTTGATCATGAGTGTTGCTGCATTATAAAGAACAATAAAAAACAAATAGATTATATCGAGAATGTAGTAAGACTCCAAAACTACAAATGCCTTGCTAACCGGAATCGAGACCGAGAGAGAGAGCGAGAGATATCGGCGATGACGGAGAGCCGGCGCGACGAGACGGAGAGACCGAGAGACGGCGAGACAGAGACAGCGAGAGAGACCAGGTAGCACGACCGGACGGAGAAACGGAGACCACCGCGACGAGACGGACGAGACCGAGAGACGACGAGAGAGACCAGCTAGCACGACCAGACGGAGAGACGAGACGATCGAACGGGATGGACGTTTGGGGGACGAGACGATCGAATGAATTTGGACGAGACGGAGAGACAGATTTAGGTTTTGGGGTTTTTTTCGTGAGAATGATTTAGGGATTTCTTTGTTTTGTTGGGAAGGGGGTGGGGTGCGGGAAAGAGGAGAGGGTGCCATGATCCAAGAAAATACAAATCTCGAGGAATGATGAACGGTCATAAGAAATGAAGAATTTGGCGGGAATGGTGGCGCCAAATTTCAGAGACGGAATTTAATTCCGTCTCTAATTCCGTCTCTAATTCCGTCTCGATCCGTCTCAAATCCGTCTCTGAATTTTTCCGTGTCAATTCCGTCGCTAACTGTTAAATTTAGAAACGGAACTTATTCCGTTTCTAATTCGTTTCTGATTTAGAAACGGAACTTATTTCCGTTTCTAATTCCGTTTCTGATTTGCTGTTTTTTTGTAGTGCAAGCTCGTTTGTTGCATATTATATGGAGAACTGGTTTAAATACAAAATTATAAATAATGAAGATTTTTTTTTACTTCAACATAGTCGAACTTACGACCTTCTTAAATCTTGTGTTTTGAAAAGTGATGTCTCATCCATCTCACTGAAGATGTTTTAACAATAATAAATGATTATTAGATAACTAATTAAGAGCATAGTTACCTTGGAAAAAATAAAAATAAAAATGCAGTGCTTTATCAAAAAAAGAAAGAAGTATAGTTTGATTATGGGCGACATATATCTACAACACTTCTTATAAAAATTGCATTCCCTAAAGAAAATTGGAAGGATTTCTAAATTATATTTGAAACTAGCATAAATGTTACCTTTTAAATGGGGAAAAAAAAGAGAAGCTGCATCTCAAAACATAAAAATACAAAAATAAAATAAAATAAGAGGCATACCTTTTTTTTAGAGGCTTGCAATTTGCAAACACTTAAATGCCCATATACACACCAAATTTTAAAATTTAATGTATTTACCCGTACACCAAATAGAAACACACACTAACACTCTTCATAAAAAAAACACACACACACACCGCTGCCACTTCTGCCCTCCATCGCCGTCGTCGCCTCCACCAGCGTCGCCGCCCCTTACCACCTCTAGCATCCCAAACCATCGCCCTTAACCTTAAACCTTTATTAATACCTTCAACCTCTCCATTCACTAACCTCATCACCTTTGCCTCGCCCCCATCTCTTGTCGCTAGCACTTAATTATAAATTATTCATCTCTATCATCGTGTTCAACCATGAGTGGTCAAACATCCACACGTATGTTTAGTTTGGATGGCCGAACAAGGCCATCGTGTTTGGCTCTAATAGCCGAATACGATGAGCCCTCCACATCTAAACAAGATCCGACCAAATCTAGATTGAGAGAGAGAAAGGGAGGGGAGGTGGAGGTCGGGGACAGGTGGGAAGGGAGAGGAGGGAGGATGCCGATTCCATTTTGAAAGATCGATGAGGGGGAGCAAAGAGGGCGGGTGAAGGAAGAGAGAGAGAGAGAGAGAGAGAGAGAGAGAGAGAGAGAGAGAGAGGTGGCGGATGTCGGGCGACGACGACGGGACGGTGGATAATGACAAAAGTCGGGAGGCGATCAACGACGAACGGTGACGGTCGATGGTAGCGTGGGTTGAGACAAAGTGGTGTGTGTGGGAGATTAGTATATTTTGATCAAAATGGAAAAAAGTGATGTGTGTAAGGATATTGTGCCCACGCGTTTACCAAGCTTTTTTTTTTATTTGGAGACATTAACAAGTGTCACTTACTAAAAATAAAGTTTGAAGATGTTGTAGGTTCGACCCTGGTTAAAATAATAAAAGAAAACAAGTGCTCGGCAAAGTGCGTGACCGAAGTAATTTTCTAATTAAATTATGCATTAAGTTGACAAAAAAATAAAAAGAAACATGGAGATTCATGCGCTCGTATATAGATGCGTGCATGAAGAATCTAACCACTGTACAATTAAGTACTGTTTTTTTTTTACTGCATAATCAATTCAATTTTTTTTTCGTCAAAGATAATCAATTCAATTAGTTACAGTACAGGTAGGAAATAAAAAGAAACATGGAGATTAATGCGCTCATATACAGATGCGTGCATGAAGAATCTTAACCGTACAATTAAGTACTGTATTTTTTTACTGCATAATCAATTCAATTTTTTTTTTCGTCAAAGATAATCGATTTTTTTTTACTTTAATTAGTAAAGGATTCGATTCTCCTTAAACAAGGCTTTAAGTTTGATTATCGTGAATAAAAAATTGGTTCAGAAGCCGCCTCTTAACAATGCCTGAGCGTGTGTAAATTAATTAGTGTGGTTGCCTTGTTGCCATCGAACGTGCACCATACAGGTAGGAAATATATAAAAAAAAAAATGCATGTGTAAAAAATATGGTGCCAGATCAAATAAGAAATGTCACAAAGACTGTGCGTAGACATTTCTTTATTATTATGGGTAATGCTATTTGGACTCGTTAGTCCGGACTCAAAACTTTTTTTAATTTCAAATACATCCTCGAGCAATTAATGAAACAATCATAATCACTTGTAAAATTCTATTATATTAAATATTTACAAAAATTTTAAAAACCTCCATTTGAGTCAGGACTCATGAGTCCAAGTAGACTTATTGTATTATTATTAGGAGAGGGACCTCAAAAAGTTGCATCAAAATTCACATTAGGCTTTTGAGCCATTTGTGCACACCTCAAGATGTAGACACACATATATCTATGCATAACACGCGGGCTTTAAGACTTTTATTGGGCAATGTGTCGACTTACTCGTTGTCATTATAGTGAATTTTTCAATAATTAACATAGAGCCCAGCTAAACGCACCCCAACAAAAATAGTCAAACTTACAAAAATTCATTCTACTGCAAAATGACATTTATTAGTATACCCTCAACATCTTTTTTCCTCTTATTTTGTGCATACCACCATCATCCATCTACACACTCTCTTGTTGTGATTTGTAGGGCATCATCAATTGGTTCGGCCTCACATGTCCGAGACTCTAGTTGGAGAGTCGGTCAGAGCCTATCGAACCTCTATTTGAAAAGTCTATTAGAGCCCACCGAACCTCTTGTTTGGAGGGTCGGTCAAAACTCACCGAACCTTTAGGTCGACAATTGTTAACCGAATTCTAAAAAAAAAGTTCGATTTGACAACACCGAACTTATAATATAAGTCTCGACGACATGTTGCACCCTCTGGTTTAGGTGCTTCGATTTGTATGAAGATGCATTTTGGTAAAAATGCGGGGTACCCTTAATTATAAATTGAAATTCAAAAAATTCAAAATGGGTGTATTTGCATCCCAAACACTAGTAGAAAATTTCAATATTTCAACGACTAGCTAATATATATAAATGAAGCAAGTGAAGTGATTGTCTTATAAGCTCCATACAAAATAAAATCATTGTGTTTTTTAATTATTTCACGTCTTAACGAAATAGAGCGGCCCCTTGGACATGTCTCCATAATCACACCAACAAATCATGATAAAAAAGATTAAGTGTTAATTAAAATATGTCACGCGACTCACGCCGTCTCTTCTCAATGGTTATCCTTAATTAATGTCTACTCGTGACAAACGAAGTTCCTTCTTTAAAAATACATATATACTGAGTATTTAATTAATTCACTCACTCGCAAAGTAAATGAAGCACATAAGTTATTTAAAGAAAGGGTAATGCTAGATGGACTCAAAAAGTCCAGACTCAAATAACCAAAAAGACATAAAGACTCTTAATTAAAATTCATTATTAGTGTTTCGGGTAGAGGGTAATTAGGTCTTTTACTTAAGTAGATATCTTAAATTGTTAACAAAAAAATCTTTGAGTCCGGACTCAAAGAGTCCAAACATATTTTTTGTTAAAGAAAAGGCTAAACTAATCCAATTTATTTTTATAGTGGCAAATACTTTCTTGGAAAAGTTTGATCGGAATTGATTTTTGTTAGTTTTTGAAAGTTCCAAACAAACACTACAAAAAAACAGCAAATCAGAAACGGAATTAGAAACGGAAATAAGATCCGTTTCTAAATCAGAAACGGAATTAGAAACGGAATAAGTTCCGTTTCTAAATTAAAAAGTTAGCGACGGAATTGAGACGGAAACATTTAGAGACGGATTTGAGACGGATCAGAGACGGAATTAGAGACGGAATTAGAGACGGAATTAATTCCGTCTCTAAAAAATGGCGCCAACATTCCCACCAAAATTTGCATTTATTACAACCGTACATTACGTCTCGAGATTCGTGCGTGTCTCGATCTCGATAATTCAAAAATGGGGACCAAAACTCTATCTCTCCCTAAAATCTCTCTCCCACGCTCTCTCTCTCTCTCTCTCTCAACGAAACCCTCTCTCCTCACCGCTCTCTCTCACCGTCACCGCCTAGCTCTCTCCGTCACCTTCTCTCTCTCTCTCCGTCGCCTTCTCCTCTCTCTCACCGTCACCGCTCTCTCTCTCTCTCACCGTCGCCGCTCTCTGTTTGTCTCTCTCTCGACTCTCTGCTCTCATTCTCTCACCCTCTCTCTCGCCGCTCTCTGCTAGGGTTTGTTGCTATAAAATGTGGTGCTAACTAGCAATCAGCGATGCCACAAGTCTTCTTCTCTTCTCTCGCTTCGCTAGGGTTTTGTTGCGCGCGATTTGCGAGAGGAATCTCCTTCTCTGTGACGGTAGAGGTGAGATTCTATCTTCTCTTCTCCTTTCGAGCTTGGATTCAATTCGTTTGTGATGATGTTCTTTGCTTTAGATGTTGAGCATCGTGGTTGATCTTGTTCGGATTTTAGATTTGAATCGTTTGTTACTTATATTTAGTTTGAGATAGCGTTGAATGAGTTGTTGTTGTTGTTGTTGAAGTTTTTTTTAAATTAATAATCAATCTAGTTGGTGTGTAGAACATATACACCAAATGTTTGATAAAATGACTCAAATAAGGTTTACTTGTTCATTTCGAGTTTTGAGCATGGTTTGATCAGTTTGAACTAATATACATTTTAACTTACAAAAATTGTTTCTCAAATTAGGTTTTTACTAAACTTCATGAATTAACTCCAACTTAGACTATTGAAGTGAAGATTCAAAATTTCAATGGCTAGACTTCATTCTAAATTTGCTTTGATGATTGGAAATACTTTATTTGAGTGAGGTAGAGATTGTGGACGTAATTAGGAAGAAAAGCTTGAATTAAAATAGTATATTAAATGAATGCATTCCAATTGTTTAATATAATGGTTGAAAGGAAACTTGTCTTTTTTTCAAATTCAATAGTAGAAATTTATATGGATAAAAGAGTAATTAGATTGATATGCATCATATGCAATTATTTTTAAGAATATAATAAGCGACACTTGGCTAGTTGAAGTAAACTACTTATAAATTGATCTTGGAAGAGGTTTGGACTTCCATAAAATTAAGTAGTAATGGTTTGGTAGAGTTGAACCATTTAAAATCACTTGTTTGAGCCTAACCAAACTTAGAAAAGGTTTAGGTATAAATGCATATTAGAATAACTTATAAATTCATTTTTACTAGCACATGGAAGTAGGCTTGCATATTTAAAAGAACTATTTAATATTAATGCTAGCCTTGGGTAATTAACTATTCTAATTGGAAACTATATTTGTAGTTACATGAATCCAACAAAACCCAACGCCTTTGAATATACTTTCATATACTGACCACATGTTTGGACAAATGTATTGTTTAGGTTTAAATTACTAGAACAATGGTTCTATTAGCTTAGGATTTTGAGATTTATATTGCGGGCGAGTGCTATTAGCGCGCTAATTCAGGAATCTAGCGCTAACACTGCTGCGATTAGCGCGCTAACGACGATATTAGCGCGCTAGCTGCGAGAACTTGAGAATATCTAATTTGTTCCTTTGTGTTAGCAACCCTTAAACTTGTCAGGGACCTAACCAACCCTTATATAACATGTTATACATGTTTATTATGATTCATTAAGCTTACTTGGGTGGTCGGATAATTTTATAAACCCCAAAACGGAAATTCAAAGTTTCACAACTTATTAGGGGCTTTCTGCAAATTTTCGAGTTAACATTTCAAAAACAAGTTTTCCTTTTTCAAAAACATTTATAATGATCTTCTAATATGTAAATGACCATTCACACATGGTTTCACATTGTTTAACCTCATTTACATAGTTAAGTGTTTAAAATCCACTTTTAAACTTTGAAATCAACTTATGACTTTGAGAAATGATTTCGAAAACTTGATGTATGCATGAACTAATGCATTTGGCTTGTGTGAAAGAATTTGTATACCTTACATTGATATTACAAATTGCGGCTTGAACTTTTCTTCTTCATTTCTTCATTTATCGAGTCTTGAACTTGTATTTCTTGAATACTCTTGAAGTGTTGTATTGCATCACAATCTCTCCATATTTCTTGAATACCCCTGATGTGTTGTATTGCATCCTTTAACACAAACTGAAATACTTGATTAGTACATTTTCACCTTGTTTGTTTCCATCAAAATCTCGGTCGGAATGTGAATGACTAACCACTTAGTCCAACAATTGTGTCATACATTGTTTGATTGTAGATACGCGTGGATGGTTCAACAAGACTATTCGAATCATCGATTTGACGTAAAAAATTATGCAATTGTATTGTAAGTAAACTAGTAAGAAATTCAATATTATTTCTTTTTCCTTTCCTTGCATATTTTAATGGAAATGATACCTATTGTTGGACTCTACTTCCCTACCGAGTGACCTAGGGTCTAAAGTGGTAGAATTGAGTCGTTTACTCGTAGGTTAAGCATTCAAGTCGTGCTTGTGGCTCCTAGACGAGGCCCGAATCCTCTTGGTGAGCATTCGCCATGTGTCGTGGCTCCTCACAAAACTTCAAGGATCCAATTAATTTGAGCATCCGGTTGCAAGCTGTGGTTTGTTAAGTATCACGGCAGTTCCTACGAGATAGTGAGTGATTCTTCTATTGTCATTTCAAATATATATATAATGGCTATACAATTGATGATAAAGTGACATTACCGGCAAACCAGCTTGGTTTGTTTTTTTTTTTTTTTTTTTTTTTGAGCGGTATCACGGCGGTTCCTATCTCGGTTTTGCTTGGCCACACTCTAAGCTTTTCTTTTAAAGCTTTCTTATTCTATTTGTGAGTTGTTATGCTATTTCTTCACTTTGCAAGAGATTTCCCTCATTTGGTTTTTTTTTTTTTTTTTTTTTTTTTTTTGGGAGCGAGGAACACATGGTGTCAAGTATTTGGAGCACGCGACGGTGTAACTTCATTCCTATCTCGGTTTGCTTGGCAATATATCTAGTGGAAATTTTGCAATTGGAACTTGGAAATATGAACTTGCGCTTATTCGGATCGCCGGAAAGTTTTATGGACAAGCGCGGCGCATGTAAGTTAAAAAAGCTCGGTTTGAAATGAGATGAGTGAGCTTATGATAAATTTTGTAGCTTGTGAAAGTGGATTGATTGAAAATAGTCTTATGAGTTTTTTGGTCTATCTATGAGGTAGCATATTTTTGTTTTCTTATATGTTTTTAGAAAATGAAGATAAAAGTGAAAATGACAAACATTGCTATCTTCCTCCTATTTGGATTGGTAAGAATTTAATTTACTTAAATCGGTATATGCGGTGTTTATCATCGTTTGTGGATTCTTAAATCTCAAATGAATTAATGTTAATCTTTTTGCTTGTTTGTAGACTTTGATGGTCGAGTGCGGGGATCGTCACTATAAGTTCGATGTGAGTCATTGCTCTTCTACATTAGCTCTATCTCCTATGATGCTTATGTCCCTGAAAAATTTAAGTTCAACTATTCAATTATTAAGTTGTTTCAAATGTCCCTTGTTTGTGCGGTGGTGTTGAAGAACATCTCAAGACTTTTCTATTGATAATTCTTTTTGTACATGTTCGGGATTGTAAGGTTTTTTTTTTTTTTTTTTTTTTTTTGTGGTTGTTGAACAATAGGATTGGTGGTTTTGTGAATACTTAGAAATTTGGAGCATTTGTAATACTATACAATTTTTTTTGGATATATATCTTTTTCAATTTTTGATTTTTACATTTTTGTTCTCTCAATTGAATATTTGTTGATATATATTGTCGATGTATGAATGTCAATTTATTATATATTGGCAGGTTAAATGTGTTTGGATTGAGACCTATATATGTAAGACTTTAAAAACTAAACAAAAATGAAAATTAGAGACGGAAATAGCAACGGAATCTTTGGATTCCGTTGCTATTTCCGTCTCTAATTTTTTTTTTTTTAGATATGAATCAGAAACGGATAAAATTCCGTCTCTGATCCGTCTCTGATTAGCAACGGATCAGAGACGGAAATAATCAGAAACGGAATTTATTCCGTCTCTAATCAGAAACGGAATTAGAGACGGAATAAATTCCGTTTCTAATCAGAAACGGAATTTATTCCGTTTCTGATCCGTCTCTAAATCAGAAACGGAATCCATTTTCCGTTTCTGATCCAATCAGCGACGACGTTTTCAGAGACGGAACGCATTCCGTCTCTGTTCCGTTTCTGAATCAAATCAGAGACGGAATTTTTGCAAATCAGAAACGGAAAATTCCGTTTCTGATTTGCTTTTTTTGTAGTGAAAGAATTTTGGTGTTGCGAGGACATGAGTTCATTAAAAATGACATGATGATCAATACTCACTACTTTGCTATGAAAACGAAATTTTTTTTTGCCAGATTCCTTTGTTTATGCTTGCGAAATTGCGAATTTAGTATTTTTGAAAGGTTTTAGTTTGTTTATAATTTTTAGTAGGAGTTTCGGTTTTTTGACGCCGTTTATGGCGTTGAGTTTCTCATTTCATCCTGTTAATATTTTAGCGCATATTAGAATTTTACTATTTTTGATAAAAATTAGGGATTGATATATAAAGCACCATTTTGAATGTAATTACTTGATCTTTATGAATTAAAGAAATTTAGAACTTTAGTTTAAGTTCTTGCCCTAAATTGTTTGTTCATGAATTTCGAACATTCGATTTGAAAGATCCTCATTGCGTTAGAACCTATTACCTCTTACTCTCAAAACCCATACCAAACTATTTGGCTACCCAATTGATTGGTAAACTAATCCACTTTTGACACCTAATTTGACATTGTTTAAAGTCATTTGTACACTATTCAAAGCACGTGCATGTGCGTACATCTCAATGCAAAACTCAAAGGATCATGATAATATTGTACGAAATGTATGTTAATCATCAATCAGTTAGTCTGATAAGTAACAGACTCGATTCCCTTTAAGCAAGGCATTGAGTTTGAATCTCGTGAATAAAAATATAGTTTGGGAGCCGCCTTTGTACGAGGCCCGACAATGCCTGATAAACGTACATAGATTAGGCAGTGCAGTTGGCGTTCAACATGCACCATGTAGGGAATAAAAAAATGTAGGTGTCAAAAATATTGCCAGATCAAACAATAAATATTATAAAAAATGCTTAAGCATTTCTTTATGGGTAGTGCTATTTGGACTCGTGAGTCCGGACTCAAATTTTTTTTTAATTTCAAATACATCCTCAAGCAATTAATGAAACAACTATAATCACTTGTAAAATTTCTATTATACCCCTTAAATATTTACGAAAATTTAAAAAACCTCCCTATGAGTCTGGACTCATGAGTTCTAGTAGATTTATTGTTTCTTTATTTTTGTTTTTGCGAACATGATAATTAATACGCTAGATAGACACAAAAAGTCACATTAGACTTAGTTGTTTGTGCGCACCTCGAGATGCGGACATAAATAAATCTGGTACATAACACGCGAATCAAGTTTAGGTGGAAGGCTATTGTGGGTCAATGTATCTTGATGTGTGACTTACCGGTTGTCATTTAGTATTTTCCAATTAATATTAAAATTGAACGAGTAGTATATAAATGAAGCAAGTGAAGTGATGAGGCTTGTGAGCTCCATACATATATAACATCCTCTTTCTAGCTAGCTAATATATATTAGCTACAGATCAACGACAAACTAGGTTCTGTAGCTGATCTGTCGCAGATCTGTTACAAAATAGGCGGGAAAATATTGGCGGGAGAAATCAGCAACAGATCAAAGACAAAATAAAATTTGTCACAATTTTTGTCACAAATCTGTCACTGATTCGTTGCTTTTTGGTCAACCAAGTCAAACGCTCACTATCTGATGCAAAATTGTTGTTGATTTGTTGTTGTTTAGCAACAGATTCAATCTGTTGCAATGTTTTGATATTATTCCACATTTTTCTTGTAGTGTATATATATATAAGTTGAAGAAGAGAGAAAGTTTCACAAGCTCTCTCCTACTACCATTTCATTTTTAAGATTTTCTTAATTTCTTATTTTAAGATATTTATATCTTTGTGTTATTTATTATTTTAATATACATTCATCCCCCCATATTTTTGAAAAACGAAAAATAGATATTTATATATTCGTGTTTTTTTTGTTTTAAAATATAGTTATCTATTATGCGTGCATTTATTAATAATTAATAATGGTTATATAATCAACGAATGGATTAATAGAATTAATACATCTATATATCTATATATAAAAGTTAAAGGAGAGAGAAAGTTTCACAAGCTCTGGAACAATGGATTGCATTAATTTATAATAGATGCGATAAACAACCGCAACATTAGAAATAATGCCTTTCATTTTAAATCCTTGAGTATAAATGCCTAAAACAGCAGCTTCATGAGGTGATTCGTCGTGTAGACTAAAGGAGAAGTTTGGAAAACAATTGAAATAAATTGGTCCTTTTGCAAGGCTACCTTCAATTAATCCTAACAGGGAATCACTAAATTCTTGATGTCGCTTATCTCTAACAGAGACTAAAGCAGAGGTGTTTAGTCCTAAAGTGAATAAAGGCTTTATGGCTACCTGAATCAGGCCAATATGTAAATATTTATGGGTCAATCTATGTTATTTCATTTTTTCAGGTGAAATGAGATAAATCTCTTGACCATCATTATCAATAGGGATTGTATTTTCTTCAATTTTGATTATGAAATCTTGATGTTCGGAAAAATTTCCTTTGTTATAGACATTGGTAGGATCAATAGTAGGAAAATTCCAATTTCGAAGGGATTGATCTATGTTGGAGAAAGAAATCTCATGTATGTTTCTTAAATCAACTTTAGATACTTGAGTGAGTGGTTTGCCAGAAGATTCTGATGATGATCCGGTTTCAATATTTATAGGCATATGTTTTCTAGAAAAGACTCGAGACAACGTTTTCTTTAAGGTACTCATGACATTATCAACTGGTTAACGCTTACTTGGTCAACGATTTATAGCTAGACTTACACTCTTTTCTGCTAGACTTACAACGTGACTAGGAAAGAAAGTGAAAACCTTCGATAGATATCAAGAGAATCCAAAGAACACCTTATAGCGAGCAAAACCGAGAAAATCATTCGTCGATAAATAGAGAAACCAGAGAATCATAAAATATTGTGGCAAAGCAATAACTTAAGTATACTTGATAGTTGATAGAGATACTTACAAAGTATTGATAATCGATGGCTTTGATACCAATTTGTCGTCCTTCGACGAATGGAAATGCAAAATGAGGATTGTCAACAATTAACAAGTGGTGAAAGCCCAAAAGTTCCAATCAAGGTAATAAAAAGACTCAATTTTGATAGATAGCAGTGAACAAGTTCGCATAAACATTGCACAAGAGCAGACCTTCAGAGAAGTCACAAACTCTATTAAGACTGAAACTCGATGCCTAACACTGATATTCAAACGACTATATATAGACGCACTACCTATGCAATTGTAGTCCTATAGGACAATCAACAAGTGGTAGTAGCTTTTAATAAAGCTTATCCACTAAAGCCGACAAGATAAAAAGTAAAAGCAAAAGTAATTACAGACTGACATTTTGACATGACAAAAGTAAAAGCAAAAACAGTAAAATGAACATTGTTCATTACTTTAAAAAAATAAAGCATAGCTTTTTGAAAAGCAAGATAATCTTGACGAATCTTGAAGATGGCAGGCAATAATTTGCCTGGAAGCTTGGGCTTGAAAAGACATAGGCGGCATGGGCCGGATGGCTGGACAAGTCCTGGAAGCATGGGCTTGATTTTTACTTATGGCATGGGCCAGATTAATTGAGAATTGTCTGATAAGTATACAAACAGTATGGTGCAATTATTTCAGAGTGAAGAAATTCCCATAGTTCAAAATGAACATATTCAGGAAATCGAATAATTGCAGGATATTGAACAAAAACATGGAAACGAGGGCGTCCCAAAAGATACCATAGGGCCATCAAAAGATGGATGTCTTCAGATGTCCATAAAAAGCTTATGTGGCATGTGTAGATACGTAGCGTACACCGCATAAAAGGAGAAGGCCAAATAATTTCAACGCCATTAGAACATAGTTTTTGGTAGAGATGATCAATTAATGGATGACGTGCTGCATGATTCTTGATAGATTCAACAGATTTTTGATTGCTAGTCATAATTCCGTATCTGAAAGATTTTGGATATTATCATCAGAATATGACCTTGTAGAAGATGCTTCAATTTTGTCAAGACGATCTTTGAATTTATTCTGATTGTCTGTTAAGTATTTTAATCGATTGATGATGATTTGTGCAAAATCTGGCTCAATGGATGAGGAAAATGCAACAGCTGCCGTCTTTTTTGGTTTAGCAACAACTTCTTTAAAACTAGAAGTTAATGAAGGGAACTCATTCAACTTTATGGGAGTGCTAGGATTAATTGAAATCGAAGCACAATTAAACTTATCCCACCATTTGCATGAAATATCTTGAGAAAGGTAGGTGAATGTAATATTATTTTTAATCACTAGCTGATTGGCATACTGCCATTTAAGGATCCGAGGGATAGAATTTTTTTAGCAAAAGTTGAAATAAAGACATTTTTGCTTCTTCAAATTTTTTGAGGGCAGCAGGGGTAAGAAAATCCGTATTTGGATTGAATTTCATCCACCAATCTTCAATAAACCAATCAGGAACATTTTCTTTCATGGATTTTTTGAAAGTAATGTACCACGAATGGTTTGTCTTTGGATCTTGATAGAACATGACATTACGCCAAGCGTCAATGTAATCATTATAATTGACAAAAACAACAGGTTTATCTTTGGCTAGCTTCATTTCATAAAATATGAAGGGGCTATGCTGAATGGAGTTATGCGATGCACACCATTCGAAACTTGATAAGACCTTTTGAATCTTGAATTTTGAGTAAGAAATCTCATTAGATTCTGGTCTTGTGAAATGTTCAATGTGAACTGATTGGGTTGAAGTCAAAAGACATTCATAAAATTTTAAGGAAATATGAGGTCTTTTAGGGATGAAATGAAGGTCGGGTGGCATAAGCAGATTGACTTGTGTATCAATGGATTTGTCAGCTAGATGGCTATCTAATAGCAGGAGAAGATAATTGTTGGTGAGTTTATACTCTGAATGAAAGTCTGGATTGGCTAAAGGTAGGTAGCGATTCTTCGCAAGGGTGGTTTTTCCTTTATTCATCATTTGTAGGCAATTGATAGAGGAAGATGTGAGAAATTCTCGAGATAGAAAATCAGGCAAAGAATTATCAGTACCTTTAATATATTCAATATCAAAATCAAAGATACTTAAGATTGCTTGCCAACGAGCAAATATTTGTTTAGAAACCAGATTTTTAACATCTTTTAAAAGTATTTCCTTTGCAGATTTGCAATCAACACGAATTAAAAACTTTTGATTTAAAATATCGGCTTGAAATTTTTGAACACAAAGCACGATTGCTAAAACTTCTTTTTTAACAGTCACATAATTGCGTTAAGCTTGGTTCCAAAGTTTGGATGTGAAACAAGTGTCATAAATAACATACATGATGAGGCATAACTATCCCTTGGATCCTTAAATGCACACCCTGCCAAAAAACCTCTATTGAAGTATTTTCCAATTAATATTAAAATTGAACGAGTAGTATATAAATGAAGCAAGTGAAGTGATGAGGCTTGTAAGCTCCATACATATATAACATCCTCTTTCTAGCTAGCTAATATATATATATATATATATATATATATATATATATATACATATATATTTATAAAAGTTGAAGGAGAGAGAAAGTTTCACAAGCTCTCTCCTTCTACCATTTCATTTTTAAGATTTTCTTAATTTTCTTAATTTCTTATTTTAAGATATTTATATATTTATGTTATTTATTATTTTAATATACATTCATCCCCCCATATTTTTGAAAAACGAAAAATAGATGTTTATATATTTGTGTTTTTTTGTTTAAAATATAATTATCTATTATGCGTGCATTTATTAATAATTAATAATGGTTATATTATCAACGAATGGATTAATAGAATTAACCTTAAACCTTTATTAATACCTTCAACCTCTCCATTCACTAACCTCATCACCTTTGCCTTGCCCCCATCTCTTGTCGCTAGCACTTAATTATAAATTATTCATCTCTATCATCGTGTTCAACCATGAGTGGTCAAACATCTACATGTATGTTCAGTTTGGATGGCCGAACAAGGCCATCGTGTTTGGCTCTAATGGCCGAATACGGTGAGCCATCCACATCTAAACAAGATCCGACCAAATCTACATTGAGAGAGAGAAAGGGAGGGGAGGTGGAGGTCGGGGACAGGAGGGAGGGAGAGGAGGGAGGATGTCGATTCCATTTTGAAAGATCGATGAGGGGGAGCAAAGAGGGCGGGTGAAGGAGGAGAGAGAGAGAGAGAGGTGGCAGATGTCGGGCGACGACGACGGGACGGTGGAAGATGACAACAGGTCGGAGGCAGTCAACGACGAACGGTGACGGTCGATGGTAGCGTGGGTTGAGACAAAGTGGTGTGTGTGGGAGATTAGTATATTTTGATCAAAATGGAAAAAAATGATGTGTGTAAGGATATTGTGCCTACGCATTTACCAAGCTTTTTTTTATTTGGAGGCATTAACAAGTGTCACTTACTAAAAATAAAGTTTGAAGATGTTGCAGGTTCGACCCTGGTTAAAATAATAAAAGAAAACAAGTGCTCGGCAAAGTGCGTCACCGAAGTAATTTTCTAATTAAATTATGCATTAAGTTGACAAAAAAATAAAAAGAAACCTGGAGATTCATGCGCTCATATATATATATATATATATATGTGTGTGTGCATGAAGAATCTTAACCACTGTACAATTAAGTACTGTATTTTTTTACTGCATAATCAATTCGATTTTTTTTTTCGTCAAAGATAATCAATTTTTATTTACTTTAATTAGTAAAGGACTCAGATTCTCCTTAAACAAGGCTTTAAGTTTGATTATCGTGAATAAAAAATTGGTTCGGAAGCCGCCTCTCGACAATGCTTGAGCGTGTGTAAATTAATTAGTGTGGTTGCCTTGTTACCATCGGACGTGCAACATACAGGTAGAAAATATATAAAAAAAAAATGCATGTGTAAAAACTATGAATTTTCCAAAAGTTGCATCAAAATTCACATTGGGCTTTTGAGCCATTTGTGCACACTTCAAGATGTGGACACACATATCTCTATGCGTAAGGCGCGGGCTTTACGACTTTTATTGGGCAATGTGTCGACTTACTCGTTGTCATTATAGTGAATTTTTCAATAATTAACATAGAGCCCAGCTAAACGCACCCCAACAAAAAAAGTCAAACTTACAAAAATTCATTCTACTGCAAAATGACATTTATTAGTATACCCTCAACATCTTTTTTCCTCTTATTTTGTGCATACCACCATCATCCATCTACACACTCTCTTGTTGTGATTTGTAGGACATCATCAATTGATTCGGCCTCACATGTCCGAGACTCTAGTTGGAGAGTCGGTCAGAGTCTACCGAACCTCTATTTGAAAAGTCTGTTAGAGCCCACCGAACCTCTTGTTTGGAGGTCGGTCAAAACTCACCGAACCTTTAGGTCGACAATTGTTAACCGAATTCTAAAAAAAAGCTCGATTTGACAACACCGAACTTATACTATAAGTCTCGACCACATGTTGCACCCTCGGTTTAGGTGCTTCGATTTGGATGAAGACGCATTTTGGTAAAAATGCGGGGTACCCTTAATTATAAATTGAAATTCAAAATGGGGTTGCGCTCATAATTGGGTGCACTAAGTAAAAAGTGGGGTGTATTTAGCATGGCTCACACATCCCAAACACTAGTAGAAAATTTCAATATTTCAACGACTAGCTAATATATATAAATGAAGCAAGTGAAGTGATTAGTCTTATAAGCTCCATACAAAATAATTGAGATTCGAGTCATTGTGTTTTTTTAATTATTTCACGTCTTAACGAAATAGAGCGGTCCCTTGGACATGTCTCCATAATCACACCAACAAATCATGATAAAAAAGATTAAGTGTTAATTAAAATATGTCACGCGACTCACGCCGTATCTTCTCAATCGTTATCCTTAATTAATGTCTACTCGTGACAAACGAAGTTCCTTCTTTAAAAATACATATATACTGAGTATTTAATTAATTCACTCACTCGAAAAGTAAATGAAGCACATAAGTTATTTAAAGAAAAAGGCTAAACTAATCCAGTTTATTTTTATAGTGGCAAATACTTTCTCGGAAAAGTTTGATCGGAATTGATTTTTGTTAGTTTTTGAAAGTTCCAAACAAAGAATTTTGGTGTTGCGAGGACATGAGTTCATTGAAAATGACATGATGATCAATACTCACTACTTTGCTATGAAAACGAAATTTTTTTTGCTAAATTCCTTTGTTTATGCCTGCGAAATTGCGAATTTAGTATTTTTGAAAGGTTTAGTTTGTTTATAATTTTTATTAGGAGTTTCGGTTTTTGACGCCGTTTATGGCGTTGAGTTTCTCATTTCATTCTGTTAATGTTTTAGCGCATATTAGAATTTTACTATTTTTTGTAAAAATTAAGATTTGATATATAAAGCACCATTTTGACTATAATTACTTGATTTTTATGAATTAAAAAAATTTCGAACTTTAGTTTAAGTTCTTGCCCTAAATTATTTGTTCATGAATTTCGAACATTCGATTTGAAAGATCATCATTGCGTTAGAACCCATTACCTCTTACTGTCAAAACCCATACCAAACTATTGGGCTACCCAATTGATTGGTTAAACTAATCCACTTTTGCGCCTAATTTGACATTGTTTAAAGTCCTTTGTACACTATTCAAAGCACGTGCATGTGCATACATCTCAATGCAAAACTCAAAGGATCATGATAATATTGTATGAAATGTATGTCAACCATCAATCAGTTGATCTGATAAGTAATAGACTCGATTCCCTTTAAGCAAGGCATTGAGTTCGAATCTCGTGAATAAAAATATAGTTTGGGAGCCGCCTTTGTACGAGGCCCGACAATGCCTGATAAACGTACAAAGATTAGGCAGTGCAGTTGGCGTTCAACATGCACCATGTAGGGATAAAAAAATGTAGGTGTCAAAAATATGTTGCCAGATCAAACAAGAAATATTATAAAAAAATGCGTAGGCATTTCTTTTTTTTTGCTTTTGCGAACATGATAATTAATATGCTAGATGAACACAAAAAGTCACATTAGACTTAGTTGTTTGTGCGAACCTCGAAATGTGGACATAAATAAATCTGGTGCATAACAAGCGAATCAAGCTTAGGTGGAAGGCTTCTACTGTGAGTCAATGTATCTTGATGTGTGACTTACCGGTTGTCATTCTAGTATTTTTCAATTAATATTAAAATTGAACGAGTAGTATATAAGTGAAGCAAGTGAAGTGATTAAGTCTTATAAGCTACATACATATATAACATCTCTCTCTAGCTAGCTAATTCAGAGTAATCGAGGAGACGATGAGTCATGAGGTTGCTGGTTGTGGTGAAGCTAATTTGATGAAGCCAACAAATAAGGCAGAGCTGATGGAGAAGTTGATGATGGGGCTCATACCAGATGAAGAAGTGAAACGCCTCATTAGGGATCAACTGGAAAGCCGGATTCAGTGGATATACAACCACAACTGTGAACAACGCTTCCATCAACTCCACAACTTGGTTCAGTGTAAGGACTAATTAATTAAGACCATTCCCTCCTCTCTTTCTATTACATTAAACAACTATGTATATATGATTATATGTATAGCAGGGTATTTTCTGAAAGAACTTAGTTAAGTACCTGGCACAGTCACACTCAACGAGTTCTTCCTCCAGTTTAAGTTATAAGTCCTTTTAGCAAAGAAACCGCTAAAGTAATTGATTTTGGGCACTGGCCTAATCAAATGTCGTGCAATACACACCAAGATATGTACGCGTGCATCTCAAGGCAAATTGACGGCATTCGACTGAGTTAGTGCTTTAATGTCGATGCCCAAAATGAGTTACTTTCGCATTTTCCTTTAGCAATAGCTATGTTAAAAAATTATTAACCATTTTGGAGATTTTAGAAAATATTTAATATTATTTAACTCATTTAATTGCCCTTGCACAAACCAAACATTTAGTGTGACAATTGAGTAAAATTTCTCAATTCTTTAACTCATTTTATGTCAAGTGATGTATTCGTAAATTACCTTAACTTCAGAGCAGCCAGCACTATAGCCACCTCAATTTTTTGTGTAAGGTCAAGCTAGTATTACATGATTTGAAGTGAGGAATTGGATCATTTATAAAGTGTCTTCAGCCGACCTAGGAAAAAGTTATCTTAATTAACTTGTTTTAGTTAAAGTGATTTATAATTTTGATTGGAGGTATTTTTTTTTTTTTTTAAGTTTAGAATTTAAGATTTAAGTAGAGGTTGATGATTTTTTGCTGTCGCTAAAGACCATATCTCGCAAAAGCGATGAACGCGTATTACACGAATGAAATATTCTCGAATGCTCTATCGGAGTCAAATTTGTAACTTTATCTTTGGCAAGCAAATTAGTAAATTTTATGCATGTTAAGGAAATTTTTATCTTTTTTGAGACACTTAAAATTGCACTCCGTTATTAGTGGCCACTGATTAAACGTCAATCACAAATACCAGTGTTGAAATCAAGAGACATTAAATTAAGTGTGCGCGCTTTTGTTGGTAAAATTCAATTGGATAACGCTATTTAGACTTACAATAAATCTAGACTTAAATTTTTTTTAAGGTAGTGCTAGGTGGACTCATTGAGTCCGGACTCAAATAACAAGAAAGACATAAATACCATTTATATGGTGGAAGAGGTAAATGTGTTATTGGTGCTATAGTGAGGGTAATTATGTCTTTTCATTTAATCAGGTAAATTAAATTATTAGTAAAAGTTGTTAAAGTCTGGACTCAAAGAGTCCAAATAGGTTTTTTGTTTTTTTTTATTTTAAATACATTCATGATCAATTAATGAAGTAACTACAATTATTTGTAAAAAAAATTTAATAAGTCTACTTGGACTAATGAGTCGGGACTCATATGGATGTTTTTAAAATTTTTGTAAATATTTAAGGGGTATAATATGAATTTTACAAGTGATTATGATTGTTTCATTAATTGCTCGAGAATGTATTTGAAATTAAAAAAAGTTTTGAGTCCGGACTCACGAGTTCAAATAACATTACTTAATTTTTTAATACTTTTTAAATATTTATACAAATTTTAAATTTTATTTATATAAATTCAATTTTATGAGTCTACTTAAATCATGAAGTGTGCTTGCGTTAGACACGAAGTTAGACTAGGGGATTTGACAAAACAAAAAGTTAAAGAGTAGAGGGCTGACAATTATTTAGTTTTATTCCTTGAAATTGGTGCATCTGCAGTGCAGCTCATCACTACAGATTTGTTTACGATTAGCCTGGCCTATAATGGGCCAAAATTAATGAAGCACATTTATCGATGAAAATTGAATTGATTATGCAGTAAAAAAATGCTTTACTTAATTGTACAGAAGTTATGATTCTTCATGCACGCATCTATATACCATCGACCAATCGTCACCGTCCGTCGTTGACTGCCTCCGACCTGTCGTCATTTTCCACCGTCCCGTCGCCGCGTTACCGCGTCCGCCCGCTCTCTCTCTCTCTCTCTCTATCTTTCTTCGATCTTTCCGGCATCCTCCTCCTCCTCTTCCCCACCCCCTCCCTCTTCCTTCCCTCCCTTCCCCTCCCTTTCTCTCTCTAAGTCTAGATCTGGTCGTATCTTGTTTAGATGTGGAGGGTTCACAATATTCAGCCATTATAGCCAAACACGATGACCTTGTTCGGCCATCCAAATTGAACATATGTGTAGATGTTTGGCTACTCATGGTCGAACACGATAATAGAGATGAGTAATGAATAATTAAGCACCGGTGACAAAAGATGGGGGTAAGACAGTGGTGATGAGGTTAATGAATGGAGAGGCTGAAGGTATTAATAAAGGTTTAAGGTTAAGGGCAATGGTTTGGGATGCTAGAGGTGGTAAGGGGCGATGACGGTGGCAATGGAGGGCAAAAGTGGCAGTGGTGTGTGTGTGTGTTCTTTTTTTTTATATGAAGAGTGTTAGCGTGTGTTTTTATTTGGTGTGGTGTGACTCGTGACTCCGGACTCAAATTTTTTTTTAATTTCAAATACATCCTCGAGCAATTAATGAAACAATCATAATCACTTGTAAAATTCATATTATACCCTTTAAATATTTACAAAAAATTTTAAAAACTATCTATGAGTCCAGACTCATGAGTCCAAATAGATTTATTGTTTTAAAATTTAGTGTGTAAGGGCATTAAGTGTTTGCAAATAGCAAGCCTCTAAAAAAAAGGTATGTCACATAATTTTTATTTTATTTTTTATTTTTATGTTTTTAGATGCAGCTTTTTTTTTTCCTTTTAAAAGGTAACATTTATGGTAGTTTCAAATACAATTTAAAAATCCTTCCAATTTTCTTTAGGGAATGCAATTTTTATAAGAAGTGCTTTAATTAGATATATGTCGCCCATAATCATACTATACTTCTTTCTTTCTTTTTTTGACAAAGCACTACATATTTTTTTTTTTTTTTTTTTGCAAGGTAACTATATTAATTAGTTGTCTAATAATCGTTTATTATTGTTAAAGCATCTCTAGTGAGATAAATGAGACATCACTTTTTAAAACGCAAAGTTTCAGAAGGTCGTAGGTTCAACTATGTTGAAGTAAAAAAAAATTCTTTATTATTTATAATTTTGTATTTAACCGGCTTCTCCATATAATACGCAGCTTTGCAACAAACAAGCTTGAAGACAAATGACTTCAATACTGATGTATATGACTTGCCTATTGAATTTGTGAAGCTTATTCAATACAATTAATCAAAACATGGGATTTTTATTAGGTTAATCAATTAAAGCATGAGATTTAAGATACAAAAATAATGAAAAAAAGTAGCAAGTACTTTTTCTTGAAGTAAAGAGTGGCAAGTACTTTTTCATGTCCATTTAATGCGTTAATACTAAAATTATTACCATTATTATAGTGGGGGTTACTATAAAGATAAATCGATCACATTGGATGATGCTGAAAAAGCAATGTTGGATCTATACTGCGAGAGGGCTCAAATAAAAAATGGTGATCGAATTTTGGACATCGGTTGTGGATATGGAGCTCTTGCCATTCATATTGCTCGCAAGTATCCTCAATGTCATATTACTGGAATTACAGATACAACGTCACATTGTAAATTCATAGAAGAGCAATGCAGGTAATAATGCTAAAAACACATATATAGTTAAAATACAAGGGTTTTTTTTTTTTGGTTGATATTTAATATAAAAGTTAATTTATAGTTTCATTATAAATTTTTCATGCATGAAGTGAACTCTTTTCTTTTTCTTTTCTTTTTCTTAATTTCATTAGGAACCAAAATTTAAACAATGTGGAGGTCATACAAGGCGACATTACAAAAATTGAGTTGAACCAAAAGTTTGACCGTGTAACGGTTATTGAAGTCTTTGAGGTAACAATGTACTACTAGAGATATGTATAAAAGTTAATTATCTATGTTTTAATTAAAGATTAGAGGCTAAGTACTTAATTAATCGATCTTTCTTCCTTTTTTTAATGCAACTTTCTTTTCATGGTATATTGATAGCATATCAAGAACTATGACCAACTCATGAAGAAGATATCAAAATGGATGAAAGAAGACGGTCTTCTTTTCGTAGAAAACATGTGCCACAAAAACTTCCCATACCAAATGAAGGCAAGAAGAAATGTGTGTTTTTATTTTTTACTTTTGTTTTTTGAACAAAAATGTTGTTGTACCTCATATGGGACACGCAAGTGCGACATGCACCTGTGCAACAATCCTTAATTCACAAAAAATATGTATGTTCTGATGTGTATTATATGATTTTCAAGTATGCATGTAAAAAATATTAAAATATACTGAAGTAGTAATGAAAATTGTATGGCCTTACTCCAAGGGTTCTAATTGATGCAGTCTTTAAAAGAAGATGATTGGATTGAGGAAATGATCTTTCCGGACATGACTGTGACTATCTCATCTGCTGACTTGCTACTGTATTTCCAGGTAATTCCAATCTCATGCCAACTTAATTATAACGCATTTTTTCTTTTGAAATTTAAAGTGAGACATTCTGCAACGACCTAACTAGGGACGTAGCCAACATATATCCAAGTGTAGGGGAGCCAACTTTCAAAAAAAGAATTTCAAAACCAAGGTGGACATAGTACATAAAATTTAATTATATTAAATTTTTTTCCACAAAATGCATTAAAAATATAATATTGGGCTATAATGATATACAATATAACCAAAATAAGGAAACAACGATTAATTTGAAATTTCAAAATATTATATATATATATATATAAATAGGGTGGTTCTACAATGGAAGTCAATTACATAGTATTTATTGCGCATTTAATGTGTTTAATTTGCATTAAATGCACTACATCAATCACCATTAGATTGAAATCTCATAGTAATCCAATTGTAAGATATGTAGTACATATGACATGAGTATATATTTAAACTCCATTGTAGAAACACTTATATATATATATATATATATATATATATTTATGCAAAAGTAGGGTTGATAATGACATGCGGAATAAAAAACATAGCGATTGATTTGGGTTAGACTTGGGGTTTCTTCATTTAACATTGGGATGTCAAGGCCCAAATTTGCATACCCACTATATATTATATGGTGGATATGATAAATATCAAGATTTTGAGGTGGACAATGGCCCCTTCACTTGCAACATAGCTTCACCCTCGGACCACACTAACTAATTGAGCAGATTAATGATTTGATAAGGGGTTTTAAAGTAAAAGGTCATGAGTTTGAATCCAAAGACAAGTTGTTTATTTCTTATCAACAAAAAAAGAAAATCTCTAGACCTCCGCCCTCAACTAATGGAGTTGACCTAGTGAAAATGATTGTTTTTTGTGCTTTTTAGATTGTCTGTTAGTTGTTTTTGTTGTGAATTGAATTGAGACTTGCTAAGAACTAGAGAATGAAATAGAAGACCAAGAACTTCTACTACTACAAACTACTACTACAAAGGAGAAAAAGAAGAAATGAGATAGTTGGATTGAGAAGTTTTCATTCAACTTGGTGTGTGAATTACAATGGGGTTGGCACCCTTATATAGGTCATTTGGTGATGATGATAATTGTACTTATACAATGTGTACAAGTTATACATACACCACAAGTCATACAACACATCACAAGCAACATAGACAATACATGGAAGAGTTGGTGTACATTGGAGAGGATTGCAAGTTACATGACAATACATAGACAAGTGGAGGTACTATTAAGTGAAACATACAAGTTACATGACTACACAATATGTTGGTGTACATGCATGGTCATCCATATTTCATAACACTCCCCCTTGGATGACACTTGCTTAGAGATTGTGCCTCGTTAAAACTTTCTACTATGAAAAACCCTGTGGGAAGAAATATAGTAAAAGAAAAAGAGTACACTATTCTCATAAATATTAAGATGGGTATAATATTGTTAAGATTGCCTCATTAAAAACCTTGCTAGGAAAACCCAATGGGATAAAACCATAGCTAAGGAAAAAGAGTGCAATACATTAATCAATAACTCCCCTCATGTGAACATGGGTGAAACTTGTTCAGTTTCTTTACTTGTAATGTCTTTAAGTTTACGCAAGCCAATACCATATGTAAGCCTTTTAAATGTCGTAGTTGGTAAGGCTTTCGTGAATAGATCAGCAAGATTATCACTCGATCGGATTTGCTTGACATCAATTTCACCATTTTTTTGAAGCTCATGCGCATAAAAGAATTTTGGTGAAATATGTTTTGTTGTCCCCTTTTATGAATCCTTCACTTAATTGTGCAATACATCTTTGCGTTATCTTCATATAATATGGTTGGAGAATCTTTTATTGAAGGCGATCCACATGATTCTTGAATATGTTCAATCATATTTCTCAACCATACACATTCATGACTTGCTTCATGAATTGCAAGTACTTTAGAATGGTTGGAAGAAGTAGCAACCATAGTTTGCTTTACTGACTTCCATGATACAACAGTATTACCACATGTGAATACATATCCCGTTTGAGAACGGACCTTGTGGGGATCAGATAAAAATCCAGCATCAGCATAACCTTGGAGATTCAATTTTACCCCTTTCGAGTAAAATAAACCCATGTCACTTGTTCCTCGAAGATATCGGAAAATATGTTTAACACCATTCCAATGTCTTCGAGTTGGTGATGAGCTGTATCTTGCAAGTAGGTTGACAGCAAATGCGATGTCAGGTCTTGTACAATTTGCAAGATACATAAGTGCACCGATTGCACTTAAATATGGTACCTCCGGACCAAGTAGCTCTTCATCACTTTCATGAGGTCGAAATGGATCCTTATCCACTTCAAGTGATCTAACAACAATTGGAGAGCTCAATGGATGTGCCTTGTCCATATAAAATCTTTTTAATAATTTTTCAATATAATTTGATTGATGGACAAGTACTCCACTTGAAAAATGTTCAATTTGCAAACCAAGACAAAGTCTTGTTTTTCCAAGTTCTTTCATCTCGAATTCTTTTTTCAAGTATTCGGATGTTCTAACGATGTCGTCGTGGTTTCCCACTATATTTAAATCATCAACATATACAACAATAATCACAAATCATGTTGATGATCTTTTAATGAAGACACATGGGCAAAGCGGATTATTTACATATCCTTCTTGCAGTAAATAATCACTAAGACGTTTGTACCACATTCGTCCGGATTGTTTCAATCCGTACAAAGACCTTTGTAATTTTATAGAATGCATGTTATGAGGTTTTGATTTTATTTCATCAGATATTACAAATCCATCAGGGATTTTCATATATATCTCACTGTCTAGGGATCCGTACAGATATGTTGTAACGACATCCATTAAATGCATATCAAGCCCTTCAGAGACTGCAAGACTTATCAAGAACCGAAATGTGATTGCATCTATAACAGGAGAATATGTTTTCTCATAATCGATGCCTGGTCTTTGTGAGAAACCTTGAGCTACAAGTCTTGCTTTGTACCTAGTGTAACTTCATTTTTTTCGTTTCTCTTTCGTACAAATACCATTTATATCCACGGGTTTTACGCCATCGGCGTTTGGACAATTGGTCCAAAAACCTCTCGTTTCCTTAACGAGTTTAGCTCGCTTGGATAGCCTCTTGCCATTTTTGCCAATCATGTCTTTTTCGACATTCGTCCACTTGATCGTGGTTGAATCATCATCATTTTCACATATTTCAAGGACACATTGAAAGCAAATATATCATCAGGAACAATTTCATTTCGATCCCAAATCTTACCAGAGTTTAAATAATTTATTGAGATCTCATTATTTTCATCTTTTTCCTCTTTTTCTAGAGGAAGTTGTTCCTCATCAGAATCAACTTGTTTTGACAAACCCTTATCAAAGGATTCTTGTGCTTTCTCAGGAGTATTTTGATTTGTATTTATTTTTACTCCCGTTTTCCTCTTTCGAGGAATTGTATCCTTTGAACCAACCGGTCTTCCACGCTTTAAGCGTTTCGTTGGTTCTTGTGCATTTTGTTGCACTGAGACATCAATTCTTGCAGGAGCATTTACAGCTAGAATATGTGATTTTGTCACTTGTTTTGCATCATTAAATGCATCGGGTAATTGATTTGCAATTTGTTGCAAATGAATGATCTTTTGAACTTCAAGTTCACACTTGATTTGTTCGTGGATCATAATGTGATAAAGTTGATGCATTCCAAGCAATTTCACGCCATTCCTTTTGAATTGGCTTCTTATCTCCCCTAATGGTGGGAAAATTGCTTCATCAAAGTGACAATCAAGCAAAACGTGCGATAAATAAATCCCCTGTTAAGGGCTCAAGGTATCTTATAATGGACGATGAGTTAAATCCAACATAAATCCCAAGTTTTCGTTGTGGACCCATCTTAGTTCTATTGGGAGGTGGTATAGGAACATACACTGCACAACCAAAAATTCTCAAGTGTGAAATATTTGGTTGTTGACCTAAAATGAGTTGCATGGGGGAATGTTAATGGTATGCGGTAGGCCTATAACGAATGATAGATCTTGCATGAAGGATCGCATGTCCCAAACCGAAGTTGATAACTTAGTTCTCATGATTAAAGGTCGGCAATTAATTGAATGCGTTTGATAAGAGATTCTGCCAAACCATTCTAGGTATTCACATGCGGAACAGAATGTTCAATGGTAATTCCTATAGACATGCAATAATTTCTAAATGCTTGAGATTGAAATTCCCCGGCATTATCAAGACGGATGGTCTTGATTGGGTTGTCAGGAAATTATGCTCTTAACTTAATGATTTGTGCTAAAAGTCTAGCAAATGCAACATTGCGGGTTGAAAGCAAACAAACATGTGACCACCTAGTTGATGCATCTATCAAAACCATGAAATATCTGAATGGTCCACACACTACAAAAAAACGGCAAATCAGAAACGGAATTAGAAACGGAAATAAGTTCCGTTTCTAAATCAGAAACGGAATTAGAAACGGAATAAGTTCCGTTTCTAAATTAAAAAGTTAGCGACGGAATTGAGACGGAAACATTCAGAGACGGATTTGAGACGGATCAGAGACGGAATTAGAGACGGAATTAGAGACGGAATTAAATTCCGTCTCTGAAAAATGGTGCCACTATTCCCGCCAAAAATTGCATTTCTTATGACCGTTCATCAAATCTCGGGATTTGTGTACACTTGGACCAAGGCCGCCCAAAAATTGATTGTCCAAATTAAAAAAAAAAAAACCGTCTCTCACAACTCTCTTTCTCTCCTCTGCTTGCGCTCTTCTCTCTCTCTCAACGTCGACCTCTCCATCCCCTGCGTCGCCTCTCCGACGGACACCGTCTCGGAGTCCTCCATGGCCGCCTCGGCCTCGGAGGCATCGCCATCGTCCACTACAACAACACCCCGTTCGACCAGTACTCCATTATCCGCTCCGCCAAGTCCCGCCGCATCCCCTTCGCATCCGACACCATCTTCAAATCTCCTCGGATTTCGTCGATTCCGGTGACGATTTCGCCTCCTCCCCCTGCGTTTTCGTCACCCAGAACGGGGACTCCAAGTCCGAGCTTCTAGGGCTTGTTTCGAGGTCGTATGGGGTTAGGGTTGGGGATTGTATGGAGGCGGCGGCGGCGGCGGGTCTTCGCGGTACGATTTTGATAAAGCGGCGAGCTTTCGCGCGCGAAACGTGGTGGATTAGGCGCCGTTGGTGAGCGGGGAGGATGGGGAGGTGGTGGATGTGTTCGGTGCGAAAGATGTGGAGAGGATTCGGGGTTTCCGGCTGGGGCTGCCGTCGTTGGGGGCGATGGGGATTTCATGGTGGGCGCGGCGATGGGGACGAGGTTCGTCTTGGCCTTCGAAAGCGAGGTAATCAATTTCAGTCTGTTTCGATCTCGATTTTGATTTATGGTAGTTATTGCTAAGGATGCAATTTTGTTGTTTCGATCTGAATTGTGAGGGTCCGAGTTGATAAACTATTGATTTTGATGTTGTTCTTGTCTTGATTGGAGAAATTCATCGCAGAATTAATTTGGTTTGATCTGGAGATGGACAATTTTGTTGTATTTTTTCTAATGTGGATTTGGATGTGGTTGTTGCATTGTGTGCGCTCGTTTGATTTTTAGCTTGTTGATTGACTAGTGTTTGTTTGAAGAATTGTTTGTGATTCCAAACCTTTAATATGAAAACCTCTTGGTAGGCTTTCTTACTTACAAAGTAATTGGTGATTAATCTTATGGGATATATGGTTGTGAATCTAAATTTCTTATGGATCTTGCTACACATGCATGTGAGGTTATATTAATTGAATATCTTGAACTTGTAGTCTTTAGGTATATGTCCTATTATTTCTCAATTTGTGTAAGTTTGTATTTGAGGTTTTTTTTTTTTTTCAACCCTTCTTTGCTTCGTAGTAGGTCCTTCATTTACCTTCGAAAGGCCTTGTGAGGTCATTTAGACATCCAATTTTAGTTTGCTTATATTCTATGGTTCTACCTCAATGTTCATTGAGTCTTTTGTTTTCCTCATGTGGCGGACTTTATTGGTGATAAATGTATACTTTGGTTTTAAGAAAATTAGTAGGTTATTGAATAAATTTATGGATGCTTGATACATCTTGACTTTGGTAGATCTTGTGTTGAGTTTTTGAATGTTGTGTAAGTTTAGGTTGATTGCTACGCAATGAACAGATCCTATTAGATGAGTATCGTATATACCTTGACTTTAGAAGTTTCCAATGCAAGTGGTGCATAATAAGTGATGACCATTATTGTGATGAGACAGTCTACTCCAATGAGGGTAAAGTTTTATTCAAGTTGTTGCATGTTTGTGCGAGGATCACTACGATTAGATGCCAAGTAAATTTTCTTTCATTTTCTTTCTTTCGTTTTTGCAAATTAGTAACACTTCTCCAAATATTGTGCTCTAAACCATGTTTTGAGCTCATGTCACATTATGTCAATCCTTTAATTTTTAATGCCATTTGAAATTGTTGTCCTTCAAGTGGGAAACTATATTCCAATTTCGCCGATGCGGGATGATGTAATTTGCATACAAGAAGGGAATGGAATGGAAAGCCGATAAAATGCTTCTCCTATACAAGCAACTTTGTAGTGAGAAAAAGGTAAAGTTTTCTATGTTAACCTTCAAGCCTATAAAAACAAGCATATTAGAGAATTCAAAGTGGCAATGGTATGTTAGATGTTTCTCTTTAGTTGTTTTTTAGACTAACTATTGATGTGAATTTGAATCATTCTTTTTCCTTTTAGGGACTTGAAAATGGTTCTCTTTAGTTGTTTGATGCATAATGGATTTATGACATAAGTAGCTAATGAGTAGTAATTAGAAACTATTTATTCGGATTTTATCTTTTATAGTTTCAAATTTCAATGTGCCAAACAATTTATTAGAATTTTATTAGAAATTTGCTACTTGCTTACAATGTATTCTTTTTGGAACTTTGTAGGAAAGCGATAGGTTTATTGTTTGGTTCTTAAAAGTTAAAAAAGCTCGGTTTGAAATGAGATGAGTGAGCTTATGATAAATTTTGTAGCTTGTGAAAGTGGATTGATTGAAAATAGTCTTATGAGTTTTTTGGTCTATCTATGAGGTAGCATATTTTTGTTTTCTTATATGTTTTTAGAAAATGAAGATAAAAGTGAAAATGACAAACATTGTTATCTTCCTCCTCTTGAATTGGTAAGAATTTAATTTACTTAAATCAAGTATATGCAAGTGTTTATCATCGTTTGTGGATTCTTAAATCTCAAATGAATTAATGTTAATCTTTTTGCTTGTTTGTAGACTTTGATGGTCGAGTGCGGGGATCGTCACTATAAGTTCGATGTGAGTCATTGCTCTTCTACCTTAGCTCTATCTCCTATGATGCTTATGTCCCTGAAAAATTTAAGTTCAACTATTCAATTATTAAGTTGTTTCAAATGTCCCTTGGTTGTGCGAGGTGGTGTTGAAGAACATCTCAAGACTTTTCGATTGATAATTCTTTTTGTACATGTTTGGGATTGTAAGTTTTTTTTTTTTTTTTTTTTTTTTTTTTTTGTGGTTGTTGAACAATAGGATTGGTGGTTTTGTGAATACTTAGAAATTTGGAGCATTTGTAATACTATACAATTTTTTTTTGGATATATATCTTTTTCAATTTTTGATTTTTACATTTTTGTTCTCTCAATTGAATATTTGTTGATATATATTGTCGATGTATGAATGTCAATTTATTATATATTGGCGAGTTAAATGTGTTTGGATTGGGACCTATATATGTAAGACTTTAAAAACTAAACAAAAATGAAAATTAGAGACGGAAATAGCAACGGAATCTTTGGATTCCGTTGCTATTTTCTCGTCTCTAATTTTTTTTTAGATATGAATCGAAACGGATCAAATTCGTCTCGATCCGTTCGATTAGCAACGGATCGGAGACGGAAATAATCAAAACGGAATTTATTCCGTTTTGATCCGTCTCTAAATCGAAACGGAATCCATTTTCCGTTTCGATCCAATCAGCGACGACGTTTTCGAGAGACGTTTTAACGCATTCGTCTCATTCGTTCGCTTTCGAATCCAATCGAGAGACGGAATTTTTGCAAATCAGAAACGGAAAATTTCGTTTCTGATTTGTTTTTTTTCGTAGTGTTCTAACACTTCTTTTTTCCCATTTGAAACCAATGTGACATAGAGAAATTCTCTATTATTTTCATTCACGGTTTCAATGTGATATCCATTTTGTCGAATATCTTTAAAGCTCAGTAAATTTCTTCTGGATTTTTCAGAGTATAAGGCATTGCCAACATGAATTGTTGTTCCCCCATGCAACATAATATTTGCTCTTCCAGAGCCATTAATCAAATTTGAGATGCCAGATATTGTTTGAACATTAGCCTCAGCTAAGTTCAAATTGGAGAAATATTCTCTGTTTTTAAGGATTGTATGCGTTGTAGCACAATCAGCAAGACATATATCGCTCTTATTTTATTCGTGACTTGAACACATGATTTGTTGATCCATCTGGACAAATAATGTTCGACAAATCAGAAAAAGAGTCATAATTCAATGATAAAATTCATAATATTTTGCCTTTGATTTTGAAGGCATGGTAAAGGTCACAAAAATATTCGGGCATATATTTGACAATATTTAGGCAAAATAGCCTTTCATATATAACTAAAAAAATGTCACAATTATGAGCGCTCATTGTCAACAATTATTTGCCCTTTGTAGTGGTGCACCACTTTTATTCCAATTTTTGGTGGAATTGTCAATACGACCTTTACCTGATATTTTCACCTTTTCCACGTCCATATATTTATTAGTGCGATCATGATCATTATATGCAACATATGCTTCTTAATTTGAAGCTGAACTAATTGGACGGGAGCGATATTATATTTATAATATCTCATTATTTTACTCAGCTACCATGAGACAAGAAATCAATCCTTAATATTTATTGGATTGACGTGCGCACTCGATATTTGTTGCAACAATTAATCGAGGCGGGCCACGTGACCTCTTTATTGTCTCATCGGTCATATTTTCACATAGCCTCAACATAGAGGTAATTAAGATTGTAGAATTATAATTAATATTTGGTGATTAAATTTTGTAGCATGAGACCCAGCAGCTCATTTTGAGCTTTTTGGAGCATTACCCTTTTGGTATGTATATATATAACTCCATAAGGTGAAAATATATATAAAGTGAAATATTCACTTTTCAAATCTCTAAAGAGAAATTGGTGAATGATTGTGTACAACATACAACCTTGCATGGATACAAGCTTTATTCATAATTTGTAATATCTAATTATCATGACAAGAATTATAATAAGATAACAAATTCAACTATGGTTGATTAATATTTTGAAAGTAAATATAATATAAAATAATTTTCTCTTTCCTTTTATGTAAAAAAAAACATAACATATGATTAAGTATATGTTCTCAACTTGATTTATTAATAATCAAATGTACTATTCGTATGAGTTGGTGGGACAACCTCCAGGTTGGGTGGTGAGACAAAGTCTGCTTAATGTCATGCCTCCTCGAACGGGATAACCCGTCTCCCTTTCAATGTTTAGCTTTACCGGGGACAAGGCTTACCCACTATCAACTCAAACTTATAGCATGATTTGTATTATAAAATCAAGAATAGAACAATAACTAATCGTTTGTAGTTTTAAGAGAAAACTAGTTATGTCACATATTAACTTTTGATTTATGATGTAGAAGATCGTACAAGACGCAACTACAGAGCATACTTTCGCAATCGGTGACGCTATAATGCATAATATATGAATAAAGTATGCATAGATAAAAGGAAGCAACCATGATAATATAAAAGTAAATTGAACTTATTTAAATAACAAAAGTTATACCTTCCTAGCTTTGTCTCCTTAACAAGCCTTCTTGAACTTCAAGATCTCCTTAATGCTAGAGCAAGCTCGTGCTGATAACGTGTTGTGAATTGAATTGAGACTTGCTAAGAACTAGAGAATGAAATAGAAGACCAAGAACTTCTACTACTACAAACTACTACTACAAAGGAGAAGAGAAGAAATGAGATAGTTGGAATGAGAAGTTTTCATTCAACTTGGTGTATATTTACAATGAGGTTGGCACCCTTTATATAGGCCATTTGGTGATGATGATAAATGTACTTCATACAATGTGTACAAGCAACACATACACCCCATGTCATACAACACATCACAAGCAACATAGACAATACATGAAAGAGTTGGTGTACATTGGAGATGATTACAAGTTACATAACAATACATAGACAAGTGGAGACACTATTAAGTGATACATACAAGTTACATGACTACACAATATGTTGGTGTACATGCATGGTCATCCATATTTCATAACTGTTTTTTTATTTTTTGTTTTTTGTTTTATTTTGACTTTAGCCAATGAAAATTGTACCCTAAGACTTCCCTAAATTTTACCCGTTGATAAGTGATGTCTCATCAATCTCAACATAAATGCTTTGATAGATTTTTCATCCGTTGTTAACATTAAGCCAGTAGGTTAAATCTAAGTTTACGATATGGAGACTGATGTATGCACACATCCTAATGGCTTATGCAAGTTCATAAAAAACAATCCAACCATTAATGTAGGTATCATTTTTCTTTCCACCAAATGAACTATATATATATATATATATATATATATATATATATATATATATATATATTAATGGAATGATATATAGATTAATATTATATATAGATTAAGTCACCACATGCACTCATTTTTCTGATTAACCAGCTAAAATACTTAAACATTGGATGGAGAGTGTTTTTAATATTACTAATTAAAAAAAAGTGAAAGGTTCACTTCTTTTTTTTTTCTCTTTTGACAGAAATATTTTCAATTGTGAACCATTGGATCGTTGATGGCAAGCACACTTCCCGCTCAAAGTAAGTTTGTAATTTACTTAAAAAGGTTTTCATGCATGGCAGCTAAAAATACATTTATATCTATTTACAATAGGAAGATATTTTGGTGACCCAAACTTAACACAGTGAAAAACATGCACATGTTGTTTTCCGTGCGATGTGTGCACATCGAAATGGATGGTGCGCTGGTATATATAGCTGCTTGTCTTTACAATAAATATTATAATTAGAAAAAGAAAAAAAAAACACACACACACAACTAGCCTTCTGGTGTGTACGTGTTATCGACTTGTCAGATTTGCCTCGATTCACACAAACCACATGATTTAATGTATCGTATTAAATGGATTATTTGCTTATATATTTAGAGTGTACTCAAACGCACGTACGTTTGTTCATATTGAGCATCTAATTATGATATAATGTTTTGATATTTGTATTGCGGTGAAGAATGGTGAAGAAACTAGATGATAATATTGATCCAATGCTTAAGACTATTATCACGAAGTGGTTAGGGAGTGAAGATGAAGCGGTGAAGTGGATTAACCAATGGAGAATAGGTTTTATGCATGGAATAGAGCAAGGCAAATTTAACAATGGGGAAGAATGGATGGTAGCTCATTTTCTGTTTAAAAAGAATTAGATCTTCTTATATGGAATTAGTTGTGTTTCTGAATAAATTAAAATGCACTTGTATGCATGGTATTTAGAAGTCCAGAAATAGCCTCGACTTTCTTGAATAAAATATGATAAATTGACAGCTTCGTAACTTTTGCAGTCTCACAAATTACGTTACTAGAAATTAGGCTAACGATCACAAGTCATAGCTTTCAGCACAGAAATATATATACTATTTACGTCGAATTAGGTCGTTTAGGTCTCCTTTTTTATTATTTTCTTACTTTTAGTAAGTTTCGTAATTGTCATAACTTTGGTTGGGGGTTTTCCCTTTTTATGCCTCATGTGGTGTTTTTTTTTCTAATTTTGATTGAATAAAAACTTTTTGAATTTGGTTAAATTTTTGCTACGTTAGATTTGATGATTTGTTGGAAGGTTTTCTATTGAATTATAATAAAACACTCCTAAGTTTCTATCTTGAAAAAAAAAAAAAAAAAAGAACTCACTTCAGCTTCTCGCGTTCATGTATACCTTTTAATTTGAGGATTGAAATATCCACTTTTTGAGGAGTTTTTTTTTTTTTTACTAAAGGGGGGTTTAAATACCCCCTTTAGTAAAAAAATGGAGTATGAGATTCACTAGACTAAAACACAGTATTAAAGTGCATACGTCCTTGGGAATTTGACCCCAAATCGATATATTTGTTTAGTAGAATGGTCCCTCGGACATCTCATAGATCGGTCCCTTGGACATGTCTCCATATTCACACCAACAAATCATGATAAAAAAGATTAAGAAGATTTAAATGATGCACTATGTAGTGTTAATTAAAAGATGTCACGCGACTCGCGCCATATCTTCTCAATCGTTATCCTTAATTAATGTCTACTCGGGACAAACGAAGTTCCTTCTTTAAAACTACATATATATTGAGTATTTAATTAATTCACTCACTCGCAAAGTAAATGAAGCACATAAGTTATTTAAGGAAAGGGTAGTGCTAGATGGACTCAAAAAGTCCGGACTCAAACAACCAAAAAGACATAAAGACCCTTAATTGAAATTCATTATTGATGTTTGAGGTAGAGGGTAATTAGGTCTTTTAGTTAGATAAATATCTTAAAGTATTAATAAAAAAATCTTTGAGTCCGGACTCAGAGAGTCCAAACAGGTTTTTTGTTAAGGAAAAAGGCTAAACTAATCCAATTTATTTTTATAGTGGCAAATACTTTCTTGGAAAAGTTTGATCGGAATTGATTTTTGTTTTTTGAAAGTTCCAAACAAAGAATTTTGGTGTTGCGAGGACATGAGTTCATTGAAAAAGACATGATGATCAATACTCACTACTTTGCTATGAAAACGAATTTTTTTTTTTGCCAAATTCCTTTGTTTATGCCTGCGAAATTGCGAATTTAGTATTTTTGAAAGGTTTAGTTTGTTTATAATTTTTAATAGGAGTTTCAGTTTTTGACGCCGTTTATGGCGTTGAGTTTCTCATTTCATCCTGTTAATGTTTTAGCGCATATTAGAATTTTACTATTTTTGGTAAAAATTAAGATTTGATATATAAAGCACCATTTTGACTGTAATTACTTGATTTTTATGAATTAAAGAAATTTCGAACTTTAGTTTAAGTTCTTGCCCTAAATTGTTTGTTCATGAATTTCGAACATTCAATTTGAAAGATCATCATTGCGTTAGAACCCATTACCTCTTACCGTCAAAACCCGTACCAAACTATTGGGCTACCCAATTGATTGGTTAAACTAATCCACTTTTGACGCCTAATTTGACATTGTTTAAAGTCCTTTGTACACTATTCAAAGCACGTGCATGTGCGTACATCTCAATGCAAAACTCAAAGGATCATGATAATATTGTATGAAATGTATGTTAACCATCAATCAGTTGGTATGATAAGTAACAGACTCGATTCCCTTTAAGCAAGGCATTGAGTTCGAATCTCGTGAATAAAAATATAGTTTGGGAGCCGCCTTTGTACGAGGCCCGACAATGCCTGATAAGTGTACATAGATTAGGCAGTGCAGTTGGCGTTCACCATGCACCATGTAGGGAATAAAAAAATGTAGGTGTCAAAAATATGTTGCCAGATCAAACAAGAAATATTATAAAAAATGCTTAGGCATTTCTTTATTTTTGTTTTTGCGAACATGATAATTAATATGTTAGATGGACCCAAAAAGTCACATTAGACTTAGTTGTTTGTGCGCACCTCGAGATACGGACATAAATAAATCTGGTGCATAACACGCGAATCAAGCTTAGGTGGAAGGCTATTGTGGGTCAATGTATCTTGATATGTGACTTACTGGTTGTCATTCTAGTATTTTCCAATTAATATTAAAATCGAACGAGTAGTATATAAGTGAAGCAAGTGAAGTGATTAAGTCTTATAAGCTCCATACATATATAACATCTCTCTCTAGCTAGCTAATTCAGAGTAATTGAGGAGACGATGAGTCATGAGGTTGCTGGTTGTGGTGAAGCTAATTTGATGAAGCCAACAAATAAGGCAGAGCTGATGGAGAAGTTGATGATGGGGCTCATACCAGATGAAGAAGTGAAACGCCTCATTAGGGATCAACTGGAAAGCCGGATTCAATGGATATACAACCACAACTGTGAACAACGCTTCCATCAACTCCACAACTTGGTTCAGTGTAAGGACTAATTAATTAAGACCATTCCCTCGTCTCTTTCTATTACATTAAACAACTATGTATATATGACTATATGTATAGCAGGGTATTTTCTGAAAGAACTTAGTTAAGTACTGGCATAGTCACACTCAACGAGTTCTTCCTCCAGTTTAAGTTATAAGTCCTTTTAGCAAAGGAACCGCTAAAGTAATTGATTTTGGGCACTGGCCTAATCAAATATCGTGCAATACGCACCAACTGACGGCATTCGACTGAGTTAGTGCTTTAATGTCGATGTTCAAAATGAGTTACTTTCGCATTTTCCTTTAGCAAATGCTATGTTCAATAATTATTAACTATTTTTGAGATTTTAGAAAATATTTAATATTATTTAACTCATTTAATTGCCCTTGCACAAACCAAACATCTAGCGTGACATGAGTAAAAATTTTCAATTCTTTAACTCATTTTATGTCAAGTGATGTATAAGTAAATTACCTTAACTTCAGAGCGACCAGCATTATAGCCACCTCAATTTTTTTTGTGAGGGCACGCTAGTATTACATGATTTGAAGTGATGGATCGTATCATTTATAAAGTGTCTTTAGCCGACCTAGGAAAAAGTTACCTTAATTAACTTGTTTTAGTTAAAGTGATTTATAATTTTGATTGGAGGTATTTTTTATTTTTTTTTTAAGTTTAGAATTTAAGATTTAGTAGAGTATGATGCTTTTTTATTGTCGCTATAGACCATATCTCGCAAAAGCGATGAATGCGTATTACACAAATGAAATATTCTCGAATGCTCTACCGGAGTCAAATTTGTAACTTTATCTTCGGCAAGCAGATTAGTAAACTTTATGCATGTTAAGGAAGTTTTTATCTTTTTTTGAGACATCTAAAATTGCACTCCGTTTTTAGTATCCATTGATTAAATGTCAATCACAAATATCAATGTGGAAATCAAGAGATATTAAATTAAGCATTAAATCTACTTGGACTCATGAGTCCGAACTTATAAGGATGTTTTTTAAATTTGTGTAAATATTTAAGGGGTATTAAAAGAATTTTACAAGTGATCGTTGTTGCTTCATTAATTGTTCGAGGATGCATTGAAAATTTTAAAAAAATTTGAATCCGGACTCTCGTTCAAATAACATTACCTTAAGTTTAGTGTACGTTTTTGTTGGTGAAATTCAATTAGATAAACGCTATTTAGACTCATTAGCCCATACTCAAAATTTTTTTTTATTTCAAATACTTCTTCGAGCAAGTAATAAATCAACCACGATTACTTGTAAAAAAAATTTAATATTTTTTAAATATTTATAAAAATTTTAAAAACTTTTATATGTATTCGATTTTATGAGTAAGTTTATTGAATTCTCCTCGAAGTTAGAGTCGGGGATTTGACAAAACAAAAAGTTAAAGAGTAGAGGGCTGACAATTATGTGTACTTTAGTTATATGCCTTGAAATAGGTGCATCTGCAGTGCAGCTCATCAAGACAGGTCTGTTTACAATTAGCCTGGCCAGTGGCCTATAATGGGCCCAAATTAATGAAGCACATTTATTGATGAAAATTGAATTGATTATGCAGTAAAAAATGCTTTACTTAATTGTACAGTGGTTATAAATCTTCATGCACGCATTTATATATGAGCGCATGAACCTCCATATTTTTTTTTTTTTTTTTTTTTTGTCAACTTAATACATATTTTAATGGGCACTGCTAGATGGACTCAAAAAGTTTAGATTCAAACAACTAAAAAGATATAAAAACCCTTAATTCAAATTCATTATTAGTGTTTGGGGTAGAGGGTAATTAGATCTTTTACTTAAATATATATATGAAATTATTAATAAAAAAATTTTAAGTCTGGACTCATAAAATATGAACATATTTTTTGTATTTTAATTAGAAAACTACTTCGGTGACCCACTTTGGGGAGCACTAGTTTTTTGTTATTATTTGAATCGGGGTCCAACCTATAACATCCTCAAACTTTATTTTTAGTAAGTGCTTCATCATTCATCTCATAAAAACCATGTGACGCTTGTTAATGCCTCCAAATAAAAAAAAAAGCTTGTTAAATGCGTGCACACAATATCCTTACGTACATCACTTTTTTCCATTTTGATCAAAATATACTCATCTCCTACACACACAAAACCTTCACACACACCACTTTGTCTCATTAAGTGGCAGTGACGGTGTGTGTGTGTGTGTTTTTTTTTTATATGAAGAGTGTTAGTGTGTGTTTCTATTTGGTGTAAGGGTAATTTTAAAATTTGGTGTGTGTAAGGGCATTAACTCATTAAGTGTTTGCAAATATCAAGCCTTTAAAAAAAAAGGTATGTCACATAATTTTTATTTTATTTTTTAATTTTTATGTTTTGAGATGCAGCTTTTTTTTTTTCCTTTTAAAAGGTAACATTTATGGTAGTTTCGAATACAATTTAAAAATCCTTCCAATTTTCTTTAGGGAATGCAATTTTTATAAGAAGTGCTTTAGATATATGTCGCCCATAATCATACTATACTTCTTTCTTTCTTTTGTTAACAAAGGACTACATTTTTATTTTTATTTTGCAAGGTAACTATGCTCTTAATTAGTTGTCTAATAATCGTTTATTATTGTTAAAACATCTCTAGTGAGATAGATGAGACATCACTTTTTAAAACGCAAGGTTTCAGGAGGTCGTAGGTTGGACTATGTTGAAGTAAAAAAAAAATTCTTTATTATTTATAATTTTGTATTTAAACCGGCTTCTCCATGTAATACGCAACTTTGCAACAAACAAGCTTGGAGACAAAGGACTTCAATGCTAATGTATATGACATACCTATTGAATTTGTGAAGCTTATTCATGGGAGAGCATTGAAACAGAGGTATACAATTAATCAAAACATGGGATTTTTTTTAGGTTAATCAATTAAGCATGGGATTTAAGATACAAAAATAATGAAAAGGAGCAGCAAGTACTTTTTCTTGAAGTAAAGAGTGGCAAGTACTTTTCATGTCCATTTAATGCGTTAATACTAAAATCATTACCATTATTATAGTATGGGTTACTATAAAGAGAAATCGGTCACAGTGGATGATGCTGAAAAAGCAATGTTGGATCTATACTGCGAGAGGGCTCAAATAAAAAATGGTGATCGAATTTTGGACATCGGTTGTGGATATGGAGCTGTTGCCATTCATATTGCTCGCAAGTATCCTCAATGTCATATTACTGGAATTACAGATACAACGTCGCATTGTAAATTCATAGAAGAGCAATGCAGGTAATAATGCTAAAACACACACACACACACACACACACACACACACACACACACACATATATATATATATATATATATATATATATATATATATATATATATATATTTAAAATACAAGGGTTTTTTTGATTGATATTTAACATAAAAGTTAATTCATAGTTTCATTATAAATTTTTCATGCATGAAGTGAACTCTTTTCTTTTTCTTTTCTTTTTCTTAATTTCATTAGGAACCAAAATTTAAACAATGTGGAGGTCATACAGGGCGACATTACAAAAATTGAGTTGAACCAAAAGTTTGACCGTGTAACGGTTATTGAAGTCTTTGAGGTAACAATGTACTACTAGAGATATGTATAAAAGTTAATTATCTATGTTTTAATTAAAGATTAGAGGCTAAGTACTTAATTAATCGATCTTTCTTCCTTTTTTTAATGCAACTTTCTTTTCATGTATATTGACAGCATATCGAGAACTATGACCAACTCATGAAGAAGATATCAAAATGGATGAAAGAAGACGGTCTTCTTTTCGTAGAAAACATTTGCCATAAAAACTTCCCATACCAAATGAAGGCAAGAAGAAATGTGTGTTTTTATTTTTTACTTTTGTTTTTTGAACTAAAATATTGTTGTGCCTCAGATGGGACACGCAGGTGCGACATGCACCTGCACAACAATCCTTGATCCACAAAAAACTACATATATTCTAATGTGTATTATATGATTTTTAAGTACGCATGTAAAAAAATACTAAAATATACTAAAGTAGTAATGAAAATTGTGTAGCCTTACTCCAAGGGTTCTAATTGATGCAGTCTTTAAAAGAAGATGATTGGATTGAGGAAATGCTCTTTCCCGACATGACTGTGACTATCTCCTCGGCTGACTTGCTACTGTATTTTCAGGTAATTCCAATCTCATGCCAACTTAATTATAACACATTTTTTTCTTTTTGAAATTTAAAGTGAGACAAATTCTCTAAAGACCTAACTAGGGACGTAGGCAACATATATCCTAGTGTAGAGGAGCCACAAAAAGAATTTCAAAACCAAGGTGTACATAGTACATAAAATTTAATTATATTAAGAAAATTTTTAAAATATAATATTGGGGTATAATGATATACAATATAAACAAAATAAGGTTGAAATTTAAAAATATTATATATATAAATAGGGTGGTTCTACAATAGATCTCAATTACATAGCATTTATTGCGTATTTAATATGTTTTGCACTAAAAACACTACATCAATCACCATTAAATTGAAATCTCATAATAATCCAATTGTGAGATATATAGTACCCATGACATGAGTATATATTTGAACTCCATTGTAGAAACACTCATATATATATATATGCAAAAGTAGGGTTGATAATGACAGGCGGAATAAAAAAAATGGCGATTGATTTGGGTTAGGCTTGGGTTTCTTCATTTAACATTGGGATGTCAAGGCCCAAATCTTTTGCATACTCACTATATATTATATGGTGGATATGATAAATATCTAAATTTTGAGGGGGACAATGGCCTCTTCACCACCAACTAATCGGGGTGGATTATTGATTTAATGAGAGGTTTTAAAGTAAAAGGTCGTAGTTTCGAACCTAATGATGGCAAGTTGTTTATTTCTTATCAACAAAAAAAATCTCTAGACCTCGGCCCTCAACTAATGGAGTTGACCTAGTGAAAACGATTGCTTTTTGTGCTTTCTAGATTGTCCATTAGTTGTTTTTTATTTTTTATTTTTTGTTTTATTTTGACTTTAGCCAACGAAAATTGTACCCACGACCTCCCTATATTTTAGCTATTGATAAGTGATGTATCATCTATCTCAACATAAATGCTTTGATAGATTTTTCATCAGTTGTTAATATTAAGCCAGTAGGTTAAATCTAAGTTTACGATATGGAGACTGACGTATCCACACATCCTAATGGCTTAAGCAAGTTCATAAAAAAAATCCCACCATTAATGTAGGTATCTATTTTTTTTTTCTACCAAACGAACTATATATATATATTAATGGAATGATATATAGATTAATATTATATATAGATTAAGTCACCACATGCACTCATTTTTCTGATTAACCAGCTAAAATAATTAAACATTGGATGGAGAGTGTTTTAAATATTACTAATAAAAAAAAAAGTGAAAGGTTCACTTTTTTTTCTCTTTTGACAGAAATATGTTTCAATTGTGAACCATTGGATCGTTGATGGCAAGCACATTTCCCGCTCAAGGTAAGTTTGTCATTTAGTTAAAAAAGTTTTCATGCATGGTCGCTAGAAATACATTTATATCTATTTACAATAGGAAAATATTTTTGTGACCCAAACTTAACACAGAGAAAAACATGCACATGTTGTTTTCCGTACGATGTGTGCACGTCGAAATGGATGGCGCGCTGGTATATATAGCTGCTTGTCTTTACAATAAACAATATAATTAGAAAAAAAAAACACACAACTAGTCTTCTGGTGTGTACGTGTTATCGACTTGTCAGATTTGCCACGATTCACACAAACCACATGATTTAAAGTGTCGTAATAAATGGATTATTTGCTTATATATTTAGAGTGTACTCAAAGGCACGTACGTTTGTTCATATTGAGCATCTAATTATGATATAATGTTTTGATACTTGTATTGCAGTGAAGAATGGTTGAAGAAACTAGATGATAATATTGATCCAGCGAAGACTATTATCACGAAGTGGTTAGGGAGTGAAGATGAAGCAGTGAAGTGGATTAACGAATGCAGAATATGTTTTATGCATGGAATAGAGCAAGGCAAATTTAACAATGGGGAAGAATGGATGGTAGCTCATTTTCTGTTTAAAAAGAATTAGATCTTCTTCTATGGAATTAGTTGTGTTTCTGAATAAATTAAAATGCACTTGTATGCATGGTATTTAGAAGTCCAGAAATAGCCTCGACTTTCTTGAATAAAATATGATAAATTGACAGTTTCGTAACTTTTGCAGTCTCACAAATTATGTTACTAGAAATTAGGTTAACGATCACAAGTCATAGCTTTCAGCACAGAAACATATTATTTAGGTCGAATTAGGTCGTTTAGGTCTCCTTTTTTATTATTTTCTTACTTTTAGTAAGTTTCGTAATTGTCATAACTTTGGTTGGGGGTTTTCCCTTTTTATGCCTCATGTGGCGTTTTTTTTTTTTTTTCTAATTTTGATTGAATAAAGACTTTTCTTAGAGTCATTTTTTGATTGAATAAAAACTTTTTGAATTTGGTTAAATTTTTGCTACGTTAGATTTGATGATTTGTTGGAAGGTTTTCTATTGAATAAGAATAAAACACTCCTAAGTTTCTATCTTGAAAAAAAAAAAAAAGAACTCACTACGTTCATGTATACCTTTTAATTTGAGGATTGAAAAATCCACTTTTTGAGGAGTTTTTTTTTTTTTTTTTACTAAAGGGGGGCTTAAATACCTAGTGTTACAAAAGAAGTATGAGATTCACTAGACTAAAACACAGTATTAAAGTGCATACATCCTTGGGAATTTGACCCCAAATCGATATATTTGTTTAGTAGAATGGTCCCTTGGACATCTCATAGAGCGGTCCCTTGGACATGTCTCCATATTCACACCAACAAATCATGATAAAAAAGATTAAGAAGATTTAAATGATGCACTATGTAGTGTTAATTAAAATATGTCACGCGACTCACGCCATATCTTCTCAATCGTTATCCTTATTTAATTAATGTCTACTCGTGACAAACGAAGTTCCTTCTTTAAAAATACATATATATTGAGTATTTAATTAATTCACTCACTCGCAAAGTAAATGAAGCACATAAGTTATTTAAGGAAAAAGGCTAAACTAATCCAATTTATTTTTATAGTGGCAAATACTTTCTTGGAAAAGTTTGATCGGAATTGATTTTTGTTAGTTTTTGAAAGTTCCAAACAAAGAATTTTGGTGTTGCGAGGACATGAGTTCATTGAAAATGACATGATGCTCAATACTCACTACTTTGCTATGAAAACGAAATTTTTTTTTGCCAAGTTCCTTTGTTTATGCCTGCGAAATTGCGAATTTAGTATTTTTGAAAGGTTTAGTTTGTTTATAATTTTTAGTAGGAGTTTCAGTTTTTGACGCCGTTTATGGCGTTGAGTTTCTCATTTCATCCTGTTAATGTTTTAGCGCATATTAGAATTTTACTATTTTTGGTAAAAATTAGGGTTTGATATATAAAGCACCATTTTGACTGTAATTACTTGATTTTTATGAATTAAAGAAATTCTGAACTTTAGTTTAAGTTCTTGCCCTAAATTGTTCGTTCATGAATTTCGAACATTCGATTTGAAAGATCCTCATTGCGTTAGAACCCATTACCTCTTACTCTCAAAACTCATACCAAACTATCGGGCTACCCAATTGATTGGTTAAACTAATCCACTTTTGACGCCTAATTTGACATTGTTTAAAGTCCTTTGTACACTATTCAAAGCACGTGCATGTGCGTACATCTCAATGCAAAACTCAAAGGATCATGATAATATTGTATGAAATGTATGTCAACCATCAATCGGTTGATCTGATAAGTAACAGACTCGATTCCCTTTAAGCAAGGCATTGAGTTCGAATCTCGTGAATAAAAATATAGTTTGGGAGCCGCCTTTGTACGAGGCCCGACAATGCCTGATAAACGTACGTAGATTAGGCAGTGCAGTTGGCGTTCAACATGCACCTTGGAGGGAATAAAAAAATGTAGGTGTCAAAAATATTGCCAGATCAAACTATAAATATTATAAAAAATGCTTAGGCATTTCTTTATGGGTAGTGCTATTTGGACTCGTGAGTCCGGACTCAAAACTTTTTTTAATTTCAAATACATCCTCAAGCAATTAATGAAACAACCATAATCACTTGTAAAATTTCTATTATACCCCTTAAATATTTACAAAAAATTTAAAAACCTCCCTATGAGTCCGGACTCATGAGTCCTAGTAGATTTATTATTTCTTTATTTTTGTTTTTGCAAACATGATAATTAATATGCTAGATGGACACAAAAAGTCACATTATACTTAGTTGTTTGTGCGTACCTCGAAATGCGAACATAAATAAATCTGGTACATAACACGCGAATCAAGTTTAAGTGGAAGGCTATTGTGGGTCAATGTATCTTGATGTGTGACTTACCGGTTGTCATTCTAGTATTTTCCAATTAATATTAAAATTGAACGAGTAGTATATAAATGAAGCAAGTGAAGTGATGAGGCTTGTAAGCTCCATACTTATATAACATCCTCTTTCTAGCTAGCTAATATATATTAGCTACAGATCAGCGACAAACTAGGTTTTGTAGCTGATCTGTCGCAGATCTGTTACAAAATAGGCGGGAAAATATTGGCGGGAGAAATCAGCAACAGATCAAAGACAAAATAAAATTTGTCACAATTTTTGTCACAAATCTGTTATTGATTTGTTGCCTTTTGGTCAACCAAGTCAAACGCTCTATCTGATGCAAAATTGTTGTTGATTTGTTGTTGTTTAGCAACATATTCAATCTGTTGCAATGTTTTGATATTATTCCACATTTTTCTTGTAGTGTGTATATATATATATATATTATATATATATAAAAGTTGAAGGAGAGAGAAAGTTTCACAAGCTCTCTCCTTTTACCATTTCATTTTTAAGATTTTCTTAATTTCTTATTTTAAGATATTTATATCTTTGTGTTATTTATTATTTTAATATACATTCATCCCCCCATATTTTTGAAAAACGAAAAATAGATATTTATATATTTGTGTTTTCTTGTTTTAAAATATAATTATCTATTATGCGTGCATTTATTAATAATTAATAATGGTTATATTATCAACGAATGAATTAATAGAATTAATACATCTATATATCTATATATAAAAGTTAAAGGAGAGAGAAAGTTTCACAAGCTCTGGAACAATGGATTGCATTAATTTATAATAGATGCGATAAAAACCGCAACATTAGAAATAATGCCATTCATTTTAAATCCTTGAGTATAAATGCCTAAAACAACAGCTTCGTGAGGTGATTCGTCATGTAGACTAAAGGAGAAGTTAGGAAAACAATTGAAATAAATTGGTCCTTCTGCAAGACTACCTTCAATTAATCCTAACAGGGAATCACTAAATTCTTGATGTCGCTTATCTCTAACAGAAACTAAAGCAGAGGTGTTTAGTCCTAAAGTGAATTAAGGCTTTATGGCTACCTGAATCAGACCAATATGTAAATATTTATGGGTCAATCTATGCTGTATCATTTTTTCAGGTGAAATGAGATAAATCTCTTGTCCATCATTATCAACAGGGATTGTATTTTCTTCAATTTTGATTATGAAATCTTGATGTTTGGAAAAATTTTCTTTGTTATAAACATTGGTAGGATCAATAGTTGGAAGATTCCAATTTCGAAGGGATTGATCTATGTTGGAGAAAGAAATCTCATGTATGTTTCTTAAATCAACTTTAGATACTTGAGTGAGTGGTTTGCCAGAAGATTCTGATGATGATCCGGTTTCAATATTTATAGGCATATGTTTTCTAGAAAAGACTCGAGACAACGTTTTCTTTAAGGTACTCATGACATTACCAATTGGTTAATGCTTACTTGGTCAACGATTTATAGCTAGACTTATACTCTTTTCTGCTAGACTTACAACGCGACTAGGAAAGAAAGTGAAAACCTTCGATAGAGATCAAGAGAATCCAAAGAACGCCTTATAGCGAGCAAAACCGAGAAAATCATTCGTCGATAAATAGAGAAACCAAAGAATCATAAAATATTGTGGCAAAGCAATAACTTAAGTATACTTGATAGTTGATAGAGATACTAACAAAGTATTGATAATCGATGGCTTTGATACCAATTTGTCGTCCTTCGACGAATGGAAATGCAAAATGAGGATTGTCAACAATTAACAAGTGGCGAAAGCCCAAAAGTTCCAATCAAGGTAATAAAAAGACTCAATTTTGATAGATAGCAGTGAACAAGTTCACATAAACTTTGCACAAGAGCAGACTTTCAGAGAAGTCACAAACTCTATTAAGACTAAAACTCGATGCCTAACACTGATATTCAAACAACTATATATAGACGCACTACCTATGCAATTGTAGTCCTATAGGACAATCAACAAGTGGTAGTAGCTTTTAATAAAGCTTATCCACTAAAGCAGACAAGATAAAAAGTAAAAGCAAAAGTAATTACAGACTGACATTTTGACAGGACAAAAGTAAAAGCAAAAACAGTAAAATGAACACTGTTCATTACTTTAAAAAAATAAAGCATAGCTTTTTGAAAAGCAAGATAATCTTGACGAATCTTGAAGATGGCAGGCAATAACTTGCCTGGAAGCTTGGGCTTGAAAAGACATAGGCGGCACATGGGCCGGATGGCTGGACAAGTCCAGGAAGCATGGGCTTGATTTTTACTTATGGCATGGGCCAGATTAATTGAGAATTGTCTGATAAGTATATGAACAGTATGGTGCAATTATTTCAGAGTGAAGGAAATTCCCATAGTTCAGAATGAACATATTCAGGACACCGAATAATTGCGGGATACCGAACAAAAACATGGAAACGAGGGTGTCCCAAAAGATACCATAGGGCCATCAAAAGATGGATGTCTTCAGATGTCCATAAAAAGCTTATGTGGCATGTGTAGATACGTAGCGTACACCGCATAAAAGGAGAAGGCCAAATAATTTCAACGCCATTAGAACATAGCTTTTGGTAGAGATGATAAATTAATGGATGACGTGCTGCATGATTCATGATAGATTCAACAGATCTTTGATTGCTAGTCATAATTCCGTATCTGAAAGATTTTGGATATTATCATCAGAATATGACCTTGTAGAAGATGCTTCAATTTTGTCAAGACGATCATTGAATTTATTCTGATTGTCTGTTAAGTATTTTAATTGATTGATGATGACTTGCGCAAAATCTGGCTCAATGGATGAGGAAAATGCAACAGATGCCGTCTTTTTTGGTTTAGCAACAACTTCTTTAAAACTAGAAGTTAATGAAGGGAACTCATTCAACTTTATGGGAGTGCTAAGATTAATTGAAATCGAAGCACAATTAAACTTATCCCACCATTTGCATGAAATATCTTGAGAAAGGTAGGTTAATGTAATATTATTTTTAATCACTTGCTGATTGGCATACAGCCATTTAAGGATCCAAAGGATAGAATTTTTTTAGCAAAAATTGAAATAAAAACATTTTTGCTTCTTCAAATTTTTCGAGGGCAGCAGGGGTAAGAAAATCCGTATTTGGATTGAATTTCATCCACCAATCTTCAATAAACCAATCAGGAACATTTTCTTTCATGGATTTTTTGAAAGTAATGTACCACGAATGGTTTGTCTTTGGATCTTGATAGAACATGACATTATGCCAAGCGTCAATGTAATCATTATAATTGACAAAAACAGCAGGTTTATCTTTGGCTAGTTTCATTTCATAAAATATGAAGGGGCTATGCTAAATGAGTTATGCAATGCACACCATTCAGAACTTGATAAGACCTTTTGAATCTTGAATTTTGAGTAAGAAATCTCATCAGACTCTGGTCTTGTGAAATGTTCAATGTGAACTGATTGGGTTGAAGTCAAAAGACATTCATAAAATTTTAAGGAGATATGAGGTCTTTTAGGGATGAAATGAAGGTCGGGTGGCATAAGCAGATTGACTTGTGTATCAATGGATTTGTCAGCTAGATGGCTATCTAATAGCAGGAGAAGATAATTGTTGGTGAGTTTATACTCTGAATGAAAGTCTGGATTGGCTAAAGGTAGGTAGCGATTCTTCGCAAGGGTGGTTTTTCCTTTATTCATGATCTGTAGGCAATTGATAGAGGAAGATGTGAGAAATTCTCGAGATAGAAAATCAGGCAAAGAATTATCAGTACCTTTAATATATTCAATATCAAAATCAAAGATACTTAAGATTGCTTGCCAACGAGCAAATATTTGTTTAGAAAATTTTTAACATCTTTTAAAAGTATTTCTTTTGCAGATTTGCAATCAACACGAATTAAAAACTTTTGATTTAAAATATCGGCTTGAAATTTTTGAACACAAAGCACGATTGCTAAAACTTCTTTTTTAACAGTCACATAATTGCGTTGAGCTTGGTTCCAAAGTTTGGATGTGAAACAAGTGACATAAATAACATACATGATGAGGCATAACTATCCCTTGGATCCTTAAATGCACACCCTGCCAAAAAACCTCCATTGAAGTATTTTCCAATTAATATTAAAATTGAACGAGTAGTATATAAATGAAGCAAGTGAAGTGATGAGGCTTGTAAGCTCCATACATATATAACATCCTCTTTCTAGCTAGCTAATTTATGTATATATATATATATTTGTGTTATTTATTATTTTAATATACATTCATCCCCCCATATTTTTGGAAAACGAAAAATAGATATTTATATATTTATGTTTTTTTTTGTTTTAAAATATAATTATCTATTATGCGTGCATTTATTAATAATTAATAATTGTTATATTATCAACGAATGGATTAATAGAATTAATATATCTATATATCTATATATAAAAGTTAAAGGAGAGAGAAAGTTTCACAAGCTCTCTCCTTCCACCATTTCATTTTTAAGATTTTCTTAATTTTCTTAATTTCTTATTTTAAGATATTTATATATTTGTGTTATTTATTGTTTTAATATACATTCATCCCCCCATATTTTTGAAAAACAAAAAATAGATATTTATATATTTGTGTTTTTTTTTGTTTTAAAATATAATTATCTATTATGCATGCATTTATTAATAATTAATAATGGTTATATTATCAACGAATGGATTAATAGAATTAATACATTCTACTCGAAATCATAGGTAAATACATGGAATTGAGTGTGGTAAAAGTTTTTAAAAATTATGGGCAGATACATGGAATTGAGTGTAGTGCAAGCTCTATTCCCCCTATAAATTTCACATCTCATCCATTCTTCTGCGTTGCAATTCTCCCGCAATCCGATTTGAATAATTTTTGGGGAGTGCTTGGCCATTACCTAAATTTTTGTTTGGGTCTCCAAGTGCACATGTTTGTAGGGTTTTTTGTGTTTGAATGGATGCACAAGTACCATGGGTTGGCTTATGTAAAGGGTCGAGTACGCTGATTTTTATTTTTTTATTTTTTATATATAGTTTTTGCTTGACATATGGGTCAACTACGACACCCATCATTTTGTAACTTTCCCATTTTTTTGCCCCTTTTCATACATATAAATCATGAAGGTCTTTACTAACACCCGCGCTCAACTAGTTAATAAGTAATTGAGGAGACAATGAGTCATGAGGTTGTTGGTTGTGGTGAAGCTAATTTGATGAAGCCAACAAATAAGGCAGAGCTGATGGAGAAGTTGATGATGAGGCTCATACCAGATGAAGAAGTGAAACGCCTCATTAGGGATCAACTGGAAAGCCGGATTCAGTTGATATACAACCACAACTGTGAACAACGCTTCGATCAACTCCACAACTTGGTTCAGTGTAAGGACTAATTAATTAAGACCATTCCCTCGTCTCTTTTTATTACATTAAACAACAATGTATATATTGTTGTAAATTGGATGATCTTTTAACCAAGCTTATGAATGATTACATTGTCAAGCATGACTTCTACATTGAATGTAACTTATACACTCTACATAACTTGTATTCAACTCCAATGTATAATCACTTATCCATGTATTGTCATGTAACTTGTAATCCTCTCAAATGTACACCAACTCTTCCATGTATTGTCTATGTTGCTTGTGATGTGTTGTATGACATGTGGTGTATGTATAACTTGTACACATTGTATAAGTACAATTATCATCATCACCAAATGACATATATAAAGGGTGCCAACTCCATTGTAATTCACACACCAAGTTGAATGAAAACTTCTCATTCCAACTATCTCATTTCTTCTCTTCTCATTTGTAGTAGTAGTTCTTAGTAGTAGAAGTTCTTAGTCTTCTATTTTCCTTCTCTAGTTCTTAGCAAGTTCCAACTCAATTTACGACACGTTATCAGCACGAGCTTGCTCTAACATTAATGAGATCTTGAAGTTCAAGAAGACTTGTTAAGGAGACAAAGCTAGGAAGGTATAACTTTTGTTATTTAAATAAGTTCAATTTACTTCAATATTATCATGGTTGCTTCCTTTTATCTATGCATACTTTATTCATATACTATGCATTATAACGTCACCGATTGCGAAAGTATGCTCTGTAGTTGCGTCTCGTACGATCTTCTACATCAAAAATCAAAAGTCAATATGTGACATATAGTTTTTCTCTTAAAACTACAAACGATTAGTTATTGTTCTATTCTTGATTTTATAATACAAATAATGCTATAAGTTTGAGTTGACAATAGGTAAGCCTTGTCCCCGGTAAAGCTAAACATTGAAAGGGAGATGGGTTATCCCGTTCGAGGAGGTATGACATTAAGTAGACTATGTCTCGCCACCCAACCTGGAGGTTGTCCCACCAACTCATACGAATAGTATATTTTGTTTATTAATGAATCAAGTTGTGAACATATATTTAATCGTATGTTATGTTTTTACATAAAAGGAAAAAAACTATTTTATATTAAATACATTTTCAAAATATTATTCAACCATCGTTGAACTTATTGCCTTATTATATTACCGACAATAATTACTTGTCATGACAATTAGATACTACAATTTGTGAATAAAGCATATATGCAAAACCGTGTGTTATACATAATCATTCGCCAATTTCTCTTTAGAGATTTGAAAAGTGAATATTTCAGTTTATATATCTTTTCACCTTATGGAGTTATATATATACATACCAAAAGGGTAATGATCCAAATGCTCAAAATGAGCGGCTGAGTCTCATGCTACGAAATTTAATCAGTCAAATATTAATTATAATTCCACAATTTTAATTACCTCTATGTTGAGGCTACGTGGAAATATCACTGATGAGACAATAAAAATAAGGTCACGTGGCATGCCTCGATTTATTGCTGCAACAAATATCGAGTGCGCACGTCAATCCAATAAATATTAAGGATTGATTTCTTGTCTCATGGTAGCCGAGTAAAATAATGAGATATTATAAATATAATATCGGTCCCGTCCAAGTAGTTCGGCTTCAAATTAAGAAGCATATGTTGCATATAATGATCATGATCGCAATAATAAATTTATGGACGTGAAAAATGTGAAAATATCAGGTAAAGGTCGTATTGACAATTCTACCAAAAGCTAGAACAAAAGTGGTGCACCACTACAAATGACAAATAATTATTGACAATGAGCGCTCATAATTGTGACATTTTTTTGTTATATATGAAAGACTATTTTGCTTAAATATTGTCATATATATATATATACCTAAATATTTTTGTGACCTTTACCATGCCTTTAAAATCAAAGGCAAAATATTATGAATTTTATTATTAAAAATGGCTCGATAAAACAGGCACATCGAGATGTGTTTTAATCGTGACCTAAATATGGGCGATAAGTTTATGTGTATCGTGCTACATGCATGTACAAAAGTGAATATTTCTCGAATTCGAACTTAGCGGAGGCTAATGTTCAGACAATACTTATACAACAATTTTATTGTTAATGTCTTATTCAGAAGAAGTCCACTCAAAATAATAAAAAACTTATCTATATGATTTAATCTGAGTATAATATTTACGGCTTTAATTTCTGGAATATATAAGACACATTAAAACGAATGTCGTCATAAATGAAATGACATTCATAATGTGGAAATATCTATTTGATTATCCATAATCATCAATAATGCGAAAATATCATAAATTCGCACGGACATCCTTTATCGAACTAGATTTTTTTCAGCTGGAGATTATCTCAAGGCAAATCAATAGGGGACGTATATTAATTTACTCACCATTAATCATATTATAATATACCTTGAATCCCTAATAGGGAAATTATTTATAGCAAGTTTCGTTAATTGTCACTTTGATGAAGCAGTTTTCCCACCATTAAAGGGAGATATAAGCCAATTCAAAAGGAATTGCGTAAAATTACTTGAAACACATCAAATTGCATTAAATTTGTTGTATTATGATCCATGTATAAATTAATATGAACTCGAAGTTCAAATGATCATTCATTAGTAACAAAGTTATGAATCAATTACTTGATGCAAGTACTATATACAAAAGAGTGACAATCATATGCTTCAGCATTAAATGGTTCATATAGAAAACGATGTCAATGTGCAACAAAATGCACAAAATGTCTCACCCATGTGAACATGAAAGGGAGAATCAAAATGAGTTATTGGTTAGTGTATTGCACTATTTTTCCCTTTGCTATTGTTTTATACCACTGGGTTTTCTTTGCATTTAATGAGGCAGTTCTAACAATATTAAAAATCTTTATCAAAGTTGATTAGTGTATTGCACTATTTTCCTTTTGCTATTGGTTTGATCCCACTGGATTTGCCTAGCAAGGTTTTTAAAGAGGCAATCCTAACATTATTATACTCCAAATAAAAAGATTTATGAGAGCAATGTACTCTTTTTCCTATACTAGATTTTTTCCCACAAGGTTTTTTCTAGTAAAGGTTTTAATGAGGCATATATATTCTCTCAAAGTGTATCAATGTGTTACACTTTTTTCCTTAGCTTTGGTTTTGTCCCACTGAGTTTTCCTAGCAAGGTTTTTAATAAGGCAATCAATAATATTATACTGCAAATCAAGATTGACGAGAACATTGTACTTTTTTTCCTGTACTAGATTTTTTCCCAAAGGTTTTTCTGGTATAGGTTTTAACGAGGCATATTCTCTCAGCAAGTGTCATCCAAGGGGGAGTGTTGTAAATTAGATGACCCTTTAACCAAGCTTATGAATGTTCACATCGTCAAGCATGACTCTCACATTGAATTGTAACATCAAGCATGACTTCTACATTGAATGTAACTTGTACACTCTACATAACTTGTATTCAACTCCAATGTATAATCACTTATCCATGTATTATCGTGTAACTTGTAATCCTCTCCAATATACACCAACTCTTCCATGTATTGTCTATGTTGCTTGTGATGTGTTGTATGACATGTGGTGTATGTAAAACTTGTACATATTGTATAAGTACAATTATCATCATCACCAAATGACCTATATAAAGGGTGCCAACTCCATTGTAATTCACACACCAAGTTGAATGAAAACTTCTCATTCCAACTATCTCATTTCTTCTCTTCTCCTTTGTAGTAGTAGTTCTTAGTAGAAGAAGTTCTTAGTCTTCTATTTTCCTTCTCTAGTTCTTAGCAAGTTCCAACTCAATTTAATTACAACATATACGACTATATGTATAACAAGGTATTTTCTGAAAAAACTAAGTTAGAGTACCAGCACATGCAGTCACACTAAGATATAATGGCTCACATGAGCCGTCCACATACGCTTTAAAATTCGGACAAACACAGATCACGATGTATAACACGCGGGTCGTGATCAATTGGACAGCTCTTGTGAATCAATGTATTTTGTAACATTGTTATTATCATTTTTGTATTTTTCTTAAATTAAACAATTAGGTATAGCGGGTATTTTATAATAAAACTGACTTAAGTACCAAGGAAAGTCACATTATATATACGAGTACTTCCTCCAGTCGAAGTTACAATTCATATTACCAAGAGTTCTCTTAAAAATTTACTATTCATTTTTTGCATTTTACCTATTTTTATTACCTTTGTACAACCCAACATCTAGTATTTAGGAGTAAAATTCTTCCATTTTTAAATTTATTTTATGTCAAATAACATATACCTAAATTACTTAAAATTTGAGTGGCGCTACAAGCACCTTAATTTTTTCTAAGGATAAGTTAGTATTACATAATTTTAAGTGAGGGACCTCAGCATTTTGGGTGTCTTAAATTGTGCCCCTGAAAAGGCTATACTTTAATAATGTGCTTTAGTTAAAATGATTTATAATATTGACTAGTGGAAATTTTTATTTAAAGTTTAGGCTTTAAGGTTTAGTAGACTATGATGCTCTTTTTGTTGTCTCTATATTCCATATCCTGTAGAAGCATTGAACACGTATAACACAAATAAAATATTATCGACTTCAACATGAGTCTAAATCACAATCTTCTCTCTAATGCATTAGTGTAAGGATAATCACTAGAACATTTTTGGCCTTTAATAGATGTTTTAAAACCCTTATTAAAAAGAGTGTTATTAAATGTCATGTAAAAATGTGTTATGTTTTAATTTTTAATACATGTATTATATAGAGGTTTTTTAAAACTCCTATCAACTATGTGTTATTTAATAACACCCCTGTAACGACCCAAAAATTTTACTTGTGCCACGTGTCAGGTCAGAGTCGTTTGTGGGATCCACTATTCGAAATGCGTATGTCCGAATCTCGAGTGGAGATGCTAATTGGTGAAAAAAGTATACGCGGAGAATTCGGGGAGCCGAAACACGAACGGGGACGCACCTCAAGTCGCGTGCCGACGTGGGACCGAGATATTGATTTTTGTGGGTTTAAATGTACATTGAATACGTCTCGTGATGCGTGTAGCGAGAGTATCAAGATTTTGAAATGAGGCGGGTTGGTGCCTCGAGATGCGCGTTGCGCGGTTGTTGAGTTGCCTCGAGATTCATGTTGCACGAATCTCGAAGACACTTTTGATTTGAAATCAAAAAAAAAAAAAAGAAATGTATATATATAAGAGAAAATGAAACATAGAAAAGAGGTGTGACGTGTATTTAGAAATACTCGAATCTTGAAATTAAGACACATAAAACCAGCGGAAGTTATGAATGGTTGAACTTAAAGTGGAACCCTATGATACTAACTTAAGTCATCGTTGGGAAGTGAGGAGAATTACGATGTATCCGATATGGTATATTTGTTTTATTATAATATATATATATATATATATATATATATACGATATCGAGGATTTCGTGGCTATGAAAAATGCGACGACGTTTCGGAAAGATGATCGTGCGCGGTTTGCGAGTGCTGATCAGCTGCATATATCGCACGACCCACAACGATATAACTGTGTTCACTCTTGTGTATCGCGTGAGACGCAATGAGAAAAAACTAAATATGTTTTTGGAGGTGTCTCGAGATACGCAATTTGCGAGATTCGAGACAGGCGGTGCCTCGAGATTCATGTCGCACGAATCTCGAGGACACATTTACTTTGAAAGTCAAAAAGTGAACGTGTTCGAGTAAACGTGTTGAACTCATACTTACATGAGGAGATGCTGAGCGCGCCAACTGATACGGGAATTAGAGTGACGACTCAGGCGAGGCAGTCTCAAGAGTTTTAGCGGCATCACCCGGAAAAAGTTTCACGGTGGTACGGAACGCGGAGCAGCAAAGATTTATGACGTCTTGGCCACACCAAATCATATGAGGTCGAGCACCTTATCAGTTTCGTTGTTCGGCGAGGCCGATGTCTGGTTGCGCACTACGGTGGCGTCGATGCGAACGCTCGAGGATTTAGGCTGAGTTCAAGGATGGGGAAGTACATTCCTCATACGGTTCGTAACCTGAAGAGGACTGATTCTTAAACCATTCGACAGAGGACCGAAAGTCAGTTATGCACGGTCAACTGGACATGATTGGTTAGTGACGACGGTTCGAGTACATTATGGGAGGCCTATGAGAAGGCTATGGCTAGTAAGAGCGTGTGAGCACGCATCGGAGTACTGGTCGCATCATCGGTATCGTCACATTCAGTGCGAGGGTCTGTAGTTGATCAAATGAAAAACGAGGGTTAGACGGTCGTGACAAATAGATCAACCTCAAAACGTATTGCGTTTCCACCATATGCGGCGTATATGGCGCCCAAGTGCTAGATGGTTCAGCGTAGAGTTACGCTAGTGTAGTACATCGGCTAGCACCGTCAGATCCTTAGCATAAGTACCATCAGAGGGTTGATGGCAGAGGCAGTGGCCAAAGACAAGGTCAGAGATCCAGTCAAATGCACTGACAGGGACAACGATCTAGTCATGCAAAGGACAAGGACATGGACATGGTCCATTTGGATCGAGATTTCAACGTACATGTATGGGCGTGTAGACAGCCAGGAACATATTTGTGCTATTGCCACGTCAGGTCCGACTACTATCCATCGTAACATGATAGAGGGTACGAGTTGGGTTGAAACTCACTCGATAAGTGAGACTGATTTACATTTCTCGCGGGCATACAACGGATATACGTATGTTAGTGACAGTGGATCATGAAATGAAAATGTTCATTTGTATTCATTTGTATTCCAATATATGTTGCGAGGATGTTGCCCTGGCATATATGGATGGGAGGAGACCAATGGTGTGTTTTTTTGCTTGGAGGTCGGGAGGAGCCCAGCTCGTCACGGAGGAGACAAGCTTGTCGCGGAGGAGCCTAGCCCTACAGAGTAAGATGGGGGTATGGCCTTGGGCTAGTATGGCCTTGGGCAGGTATGGCCTTGGGTCTTCATTCATAAAACACCATTGTCGCGTGAGACTTGCTTCAATTTCGAGGACGAAATTCTAATTCGTTGGGAAGACTGTAACGGCCCGAAAATTTGACTTGTGCCACATGTCAGGTCAGGGTCGTTTGTGGGATCCACTGGTCGAAATTCGTATGTCCGAATCTCAAGTGGAGATGATAATTGGTGAAAAACGTATACGCGAAGAATTCGGGGAGCCGAAACGCAAAGGGGGACGTGTCTCGAGTCGCGTGTCGACGTGGGACCGAGATTGTGATTTTTGCGGGTTTAAATGTACATTGGATACGCCTCGTGATGCGTGTAGCACGAGTATCGAGATTTTGAAATGAGGTGGATTGGTGCCTCGAGATGCGCGCTGCGCGGTTGTTGAGTTGCCTCGAGATTCATGTTGCATGAATCTCGAGGACACTTTTGATTTGAAATCAAAAAAAAAAAAAAGAAATGTATATATATATATATATATATATATATATATATATATATATATATATATATATATATGTATATATATATATATATAAAGAAAAAAAATTGATTTGGATAAGAATCGAGAGAAGAGAGAAAAAAAAAAAGACAGAGAGGAGAAAAATGGGGGAGAAGGAGAGGAAGAAGGAGACCATCGAGAGTGAGATGACGGAGAGCGCCGGTGCGGAAGGAAGGACGGCGACGGCGGCTCCGGCGCGGCAACGGTGAGAGAAAGCGGCTGCGGCACATCGGCTTTGGCGAGATCGGCGCGGTCACGGTGGTGGTCCTCGCGAGGCCGCGGGAGGTGACGCAGCGATGGCGAACCAGCCAGCCGCAGCCGAGGTGGTCGGTCGGATTGGACGGCGGTTCCGAGACCGGAGGTGGCGCGGTGCGGAGCGGCGCGCAAGCAGCGTGCGGCGTGTGTAGCAGATGACGAGCCGGTGAAGGAAGCAGGGCGGACGGACGAGCAGCGCAGACAGCGCTTCAGCAATGGCGCGCGCGAGGCGTGGCGGTGTCGGCAGCGACGCGCGGCAAGGGGGTTGGATCGGCGGCGATGGCGCGGGAGCGCGGCGACGCGACGCAACGCGGTGGGACGCGCCAACGGTGGTCGGCGATTGTCGCGGTGGTAGTCGACGCGGCCGGAGAGCAGCGCACGGCCGGAGAAAAGGCGGCCGGCGGGCGGAGCAACATGGCGGCGCGCGGCGGGCAACGACACGACAGGCATGCGCGGTGGCGCGTTGTCGACCAGTGCGCGATTTCGACGAAATCGCGACGACGCGATGGATGTGAGATTTGTTTCACCAAATTATGTTGTGATGTGAATGAATTGAATAAATTAGGCCTAAAATGTCTAAATGGACACCAGAGACTTAGGAGTCGGGTGTCGGGTGCGCAAATCGAGACGCAAGCGACGTTTTGAGGTTCGCGATTTCTCGAGGTAAGTAAACCAGTTAGGGACCTATACAATATTTCATTTATCTCCATTTACTGATTGTTGTTCACTGCTTTGTGATGATAACTATCTTTGGAATTGTTATCGATTGAGTGGGTTCATTGGCAAGTGAGTTATGGTTACTGTTTATCTGCGATATGAGCGGGTTAGGGCTGGAAGGCAGGGTTCTAGTCCCTAAACCCGAGGTCTTTCATGGTCATCCGTTGATTTCTCCCGATTGAGTGTACGTTGGGGGCTCTTATCCGGGTCCATGGATGGTTCATAGTCATACGGGCTAGGGTTGGGAGGCAGGGGTCTCGTCCAAGATCTGGGTCTGTGAATGTCTCATAGTTGCAAGGGTTAGGGCTAGGAGGCTGGGGTCTCGTCCTAAACCCGAGTCTGCTGGGCTTGTACCGCGACTTAACGACCTTTGGTTGGGACTCCTTATTATTTGGCTTCACTCGTCGATTGATTATTTACAGTCTTTTATATTCATGCGTTCTTGATTCCTTTCGTTCTATTTGCTTGAATTCGACTGCTTTGGATATTGTGAAATGTTGCTTTGGATATTGTGAAATGTTGTGTATATGTCCTACTGGATTTACTTATCCGGGCTCGTCATTCTTATGTTTGACTGAGTGCAGAGCCGCAGATGAGTAGCAGATGGAAGACTTCATAGCTAAGTGAATTTTTGATATTTTATATTTACTCTCATCTGATGATATTTACTGGGTTCCGCAATTAGATTGCCTAACTCCCTGATCTTTTCGTTGAGTTATTTAATGTCTTAGTCGCTTCCGCTAAATTTTTAAAATATTAAATAACTCAACTGTAAAATGTTGAATGTATTGATAATGATGGATTTGAAGGCTGACTAAGTCTGCGTTGACCTTGCGAGACTGACTCAGGGGTCCACGTAGACTTAGGCCAGGCGGAGCCCAGTTTATGGGAAACTAGGGCTGTCACAAACCCTTTTAATAAGGGATTAAAAATCTCTATTAAATATTAAAATTATTCTAATGAATGTGAAAGTGACTTTTTGAGAATGTACGAGAAGATGAGACAAGAGCAATAGTGGAGAAGATGAGACAAGAGAGGAGTTGAGAACGTACAGATCTAATTCAACTATTGATATGTTTTTACAATGAGGTTGACACCCTTTATATAAGTCAGTTGGTGATGATGATAAACATACATAGGCAATGTCAACAAGTAACACATACATCACATGTCATATAACACATTACAAGTAATTTGACAATGCATGGAAAAGTTGGTGTACGTTGGAGAGGAGTACAATTAAGTTACATGAAGTGTTAGAGCCACGCTTAATATAACAATTTAATGTGAAAGCCATGCTCGACAATGTAATCATCTACATGCACAATTGTTCATCCATTTCACAACACTCTAACTTAGATGACACTTGTTGAAAGAACTCGTTAAAACCTCTAGTAGAAAACCCATGTATGAAAAAATCTAGTATATGAAATCGGGCACAACGTTTTCGTCAATCTTGCTTTGTAATATAATATTGATTTTAGCCTCATTAAAAACTTTGCTAGAAAAACTCAGTGGGACAAAATCATAGCTAAGGAAAAGAATGCAACTCATTGATATACTTTGTGAGAATATGTATGCATCATTAAAACTTCTACTAGAAAAACCCCGTGAGAAAAATATAGTATAGAAAAAAGAGTATATTGCTCTCATAAATTTTTTATGTGCAGTATAATATTTTTATAATTGCCTCATTAAAAACCATTCTAGGAAAATCCAGTTGGAAAAACAATAGCTAATGGAAAAAGAGTGTAATATATTAATCGATACAACTCCTTTTTAGTATCCCCTTCACGTTGACATGCGCGAAACATCTTATTATTTTTCAACAAATCTTGGGCAAAACCCAAATTTAATTTTTGAGTAAAATAAATAAATTGATGGACAATTACTATTTTACTTGAAAAAAATACTTAATTTTCAAATCAAGGCTAAATATTATTTTTCCAAGATCTTCAATCTTGAACTCCTTTTCAGGGATTCCAATAATATAACGATGATGTTGTGATTTCTCAAAATATTTAAATAATCAACATATGATGATATTATAATAAAGACATAAATCTAAAGGATACATTGAATCATTACCAAAGAATTATTATATCATGAGTATATTATTTATTTTTACTCCTACCTTATTTTTTAAGCGTTTGTATCATTTGAACCAATTTGTCTTTTACGTCTTTAGCGTTTTGTTGGTTCTTGTGCATTTAGTTGCACATGGGCATCATTTCATCTTGAACTTTTAATGTTAGAATATACGATTTTACCACTCTTTTATATATAGTACTTGCATCAAGTAATTGATTCATAACTTGTTGCTAATGAATGATCCTTTGAACTTCAAGTTTATATTAATTTATACATCAATTCTAATACAACAAATTTGATGCAATTTGATGCGTTTCAAGGAATTTCATGTCATTCATTTTGAATTGGCTTATATCTCTCCCTTACGATGGAAAAATTGCTTCACTAAAGTGACAATTAGCAAAAATTGCTTAAAAAATTCCTTGTTAGGTATCCAGAGCATCTTATAATATGATTAATGGAGACTAATTAAATCAATATAAGTCTATTATTGATATACCTTGAGATAATCACTAGCTGATAAAAATGTGGTTTCATAAAGGATGTCCATCCGAATTTACAATATATTCCCATTGTTGATGATTATGGACGATCAAAAAGACCATTCCATATTATGAATGTCATTAGATGCTTTAATTTATGACGACATTCATTTTAATGTGCTTGATATATATTCCAAAAGTTAAAGCTGAGAATTTTATTCTCATATTAAATCATAATCATATAGAGAAATTTCATGTTATCCTAAGTAAACTTCTTATGAACAAGGCATTAACATTATAATTACCGTACAAGATATTACATGAATGTTAATCTCTGCAAAGTTCATATTCAAGAAATATTCTTTTTTATATTATAATGTACATGCATGTAGCATAATACACAAAACATAAATTCATTGCCTATATTTAGCTCATAATTTGAACACATCTTGATGTGCCAATTTTATCAAGCCATTTTCAATGATAAAATTCATGATTTTGGCTTTGATTTTGAAGACATGGTAAAATGTCACAAAAATATTCGGGTAGATATATGACAATATTTAGGCAAAATATCCTTTCATATGTGATGAAAAATGTCACAATCATAAGCACTCATTGTCAATAATTATTTCTCTTTCTAGTGGTGCGCCACTTTTATTCCAACTTTTGGCGGAATTGTCAATACGACCTTTACAAGATATTTTCACCCTTTCCACGTCCATAAATTTATTATTTCGACCATGATCATAATACGCCATATACGCTTCTTAATTTGAACTTGAACCAATTGGACGAGAGAGATATTATATTTATAATATCTCATTATTTTAGTCAGCTACAATGAGACAAGAAATCAATCCTTAATATCTATTGGATTGACATGCACACTCGATGTTTGTTGCAATGATAAATCAAAGTGGACCATGTGACCTTTTTACTATTGTCTCATCAATCAAGTTTCCACATCGCCCAACATAGAGATAATTAAAATTGTGGAATTATAAGTAATATTTGACTGATTAAATTTTTTAGCTTGATTAAATATATATTCACGACTTGATTCATTAATAAACAAAATTTACTATTCGTATGAGTTGGTGGGATAACCTCTAGGTTGGGTAGCGAGACAAAGTCTACTTAATATCATGTCTCCTCGAACGAGATAACCCGTCTTCCTTCTGCATTGCTGGGACTATCAACCCCAATTCATAGTACTATTTGCATTATAAAATCAAGAATAGACCACAACTAATCGTTTATAGTATAAATAAAAAAAAACTATTTTATGTCACTTTGAATTTTGATTTTTGATGTAGAAGACGCAACTACAGAGTATACTTTCACAGTCAGTAACGTTACAAGGCATAGTGTATGAATATAGTACATATACATAAATAATGCAGATAACGAAACATTAATTAACCATGATAACATGGAAATAAATCTAACTTATTTAAATTAACAAAAATTATACCTTCTTAGCTTTGTCTTCTTGAAAAGCTTCTTGATCTTCAATACCTCTTATTGCAGAGCAATTTCGTGTTGGTAATGTGTTGAAACTAAGTTGTAAGCCAACTAGAACTTTTAGAACTAAAGTATGAGAAGCATGAATTAAAGACTATAGGAACAAGTGGAGAAGTGGAGACAAGAGAGAAGAGAATGTAAAGATTTCATTCAACTATTGGTATGTTTCTACAATGAGGTTGACACCTTTTTATAGGCCCTTTGGCGGTGATGATAAATGTACTTAGACAATGTTTACAAGTAACACGTACATCGCATGTTATACAACACATTACAAGTAATTTGACAATACATGGAAGAGTTTGTGTACATTGGAAAGGAGTACAAAATACGTGAAGTATGAGAGCCATGCTTGACAATGTGATCATCTACATGCATAAGTGTCCATCCATTTCATAACAATATATATATATATATATATATATATATATATATATATATTGCAAGGAACTATACTCTTAATTAATTGTCTATGAATTATTTATTATTGCTAAAGCATCTTTAGTGAGATGGACTAGACATCACTTATAAAAATGCAAGGTTTAAAGAGGTTGTAGGTTTGACTCTATTGAAGTCAAAAAAAAAGTATTCTTTATACATTATTTATAATACACAGCTTTGCGACATACAAGATTGGAGACAGAGGACGTCAATACTAATGTATATGACATACCTATTGAATTTGTGAAGCTTATTCATGGGAGAGCATTGAAACAAAGGTATACGATTAATTAAAACATGAAATTTTAAGATACAACAATAATGAAAAAGAGTTAGCAGATACTTTTTTTTCAAGTAAAAAGTAGCAAGTACTTTTCATGTCGATTTAATGTGTTAATATTGAAATCATTATCACTATTATAGTGGGTGTTACTTTGAAGACAAATTGGTCACATTGGATGATGCTGAAAAAGCAATGTTGGATCTATACTGTGAAAGGGCTCAAATAAAAAATGGTGATAGAATTTTGGACCTAGTTGTGGATATGGAGCTCTTACCATTCATATTGCTCACAAGTATCCTCGATGTTATGTTACTGGAATTACAGATACAATGTCGCATTGTAAGTTCATTGAAGGGCAATACAGGTAATAATGCTAAAGACACACACATACAAAGATATATATATATATATATATAGTTAAAATACAAAGCGTTTTTCTTTTTGGATCTAATAAAATAAAGTCTAGTTTTCATCAAAAAATACAAGGTGTTTTTTTTTTGAAGAATAGTTAACTTAATCTATTTTTTGGTAGATATACAAGTTAATTCATAGTTTAATTATGAATTTTTCATGCATGATGAAATGAACTCTTTTCTTTCTTTTTTTTCTTAATTTTATTAGAAACCAAAATTTGAACAATGTGGAGGTCATATTGGGTGACATTACAAAAATTGAGTTGAACCAAAAGTTTGACCGTGTAATGGTTATTGGAGTCTTTGAGGTAACAATATACTACTAGACATATGTATGCAAGTTATCTATATTTTAATTAAAGATTAACTGCTTAGTACTTGATTAACTGATCTTTCTTTCTTTCTTTTTTATTTCTAATTGATCTTTCTTTTCATTCTTTTCATTTGCATATTGATAGCATATCAAGAACTACGACCTACTCATGAATAAAATATCAAAATGGTTGAAGGAAGACTGTCATTTTTTCGTAGAAAACGTGTGCTACAAGAACTTTTCATACCAAATAAAGGCAAGTAAAAACATGTGTATTGTTTATTATTTTATTTTTTTGAACAAAAATGTTGTTGTGCCCCCATGATTATGAGCACACAAGTGCGACAATCATCTGCACAACAACTCTTAATTCACTTGAAACGAATGCATCTCGAGGCACGAAAGGGTTGTTGTGCAAGTGACACCATTCTCCAAAAAAGAATTATGCGTGTTCCAATGTGTATTGAAATTTGTGTTCCCCTACACCTATGAGTTCTAATTGATGCAGTCTTTAAAAGAAGATGACTGCATTGACTGTAACCATATCATCTGCTGACCTGCTATTGTATTTTCAGGTAACAATAATTCTACTTGGACTCATGAGTCCGGACTCATAGGGATATTGTTAAAATTTTTGTAAATATTTAATGGGTATAATAGTAATTTTACAAGTGATTATGATTGTTTCATTAACTTTTATACATATCTCTAGTTGTACATTGTTACCTCAAAGACTTCAATAACCATTACATGGTCAAACTCTTGGTTCAACTCAATTTTTGTAATGTAACCCTGTATAACCTCCACATTGTTTAAATTTTGGTTTCTAATGAAATTAAGAAAAAAAAAAGAGTTTACTTCATGCATGAAAAATTTATAATTAAACCATGAATTAACTTTTACGTTAAATATCAACAAAAAAAAAACACTTGTATTTTAACTATATATGTGTTTTTAGCATTATTAGCTACATTGCTCTTCTATGAATTTACAATGCGACGTTGTATTTGTAATTTCAGTAACATGATATTGAGGATACTTGCGAACAATATAAATAACAAGAGCTCCATATCCACAATCGAGGTCCAAAATTTGATTACCATTTTTTATTTGAGCCCTCTCGCAATATAGATCCAACATTGCTTTTTCAGCATCATCCAATGTTATCGATTTATCATTATAGTAACCCCCACTATAATAATGGTAATGATTTTAGTATTAACGCATTAAATCGACATGAAAAGTACTTGCCACTCTTTACTTCAAGAAAAAGTACTTGCTACTCCTTTTCATTATTGTTGTATCTTAAATCCCATGTTTTTATTGATTAACCTAAAAAAATCCCATGTTTTGATTAGTTGTATACCTCTGTTTCAATGCTCTCCCATGAATAAGCTTCACAAATTCAATAGGCAAATCATATACATCAGTATTGAAGTCCTTCGTCTCCAAGCTCGTTTGTTGCATATTATATGGAGAACTGGTTTAAATACAAAATTATAAATAATAAAGATTTTTTTTTACTTCAACATAGTCGAACCTACGACCTTCTTAAATCTTGTGTTTTGAAAAGTGATGTCTCATCCATCTCACTAAAGATGTTTTAACAATAATAAATGATTATTAGATAACTAATTAAGAGCATAGTTACCTTGCAAAAAATAAAAATAAAAATGCAGTGCTTTATCAAAAGGAAAGAAAGAAGTATAGTTTGATTATGGGCGACATATATCTACAACACTTCTTATAAAAATTGCATTCCCTAAAGAAAATTGGAAGGATTTCTAAATTATATTTGAAACTAGCATAAATGTTACCTTTTAAAAGGGAAAAAAAAAGAAGAAGTTGCATCTCAAAACATAAAAATACAAAAATAAAATAAAATATGAGGCATACCTTTTTTTTTAGAGGCTTGCAATTTGCAAACACTTAAATGCCCTTATACACACCAGATTTTAAAATTTAATGTATTTACCCGTACACCAAATAGAAACACACACTAACACTCTTCATAAAAAAAACAAACACATACACCGCTGCCACTTCTGCCCTCCATCGTCGTCGTCGCCTCCACCAGCGTCGCCGCCCCTTACCACCTCTAGCATCCCAAACCATCGCCCTTAACCTTAAACCTTTATTAATACCTTCAACCTCTCCATTCACTAACCTCATCACCTTTGCCTCGCCCCCATCTCTTGTCGCTAGCACTTAATTATAAATTATTCATCTCTATCATCGTGTTCAACCATGAGTGGTCAAACATTTACACGTATGTTCAGTTTGGATGGCCGAACAAGGCTATCGTGTTTGGCTCTAATGGCCGAATACGGTGAGCCCTCCACATCTAAACAAGATCCGACCAAATCTAGATTGAGAGAGAGAAAGGGAGGGGAGGTGGAGGTCGGGGACAGGAGGGAAGGGAGAGGAGGGAGGATGTCGATTCCATTTTGAAAGATCGATGAGGGGGAGCAAAGAGGGCGGGTGAAGGAGGATAGAGAGAGAGAGAGAGAGAGAGAGAGAGAGAGAGAGAGAGAGAGAGAGAGAGAGAGGTGGCGCAGATGTCGCGCGACGACGACGGGACGGTGGAAGATGACAATAGGTCGGAGGCAGTCAACGACGAACGGTGACGGTCGATGGTAGCGTGGGTTGAGACAAAGTGGTGTATGTGGGAGATTAGTATATTTTGATCAAAATGGAAAAAAGTGATGTGTGTAAGGATATTGTGCCCACGCGTTTACCAAGCCTTTTTTATATTTGGAGGCATTAACAAGTGTCACTTACTAAAAATAAAGTTCGAAGATGTTGTAGGTTGGACCCTGATTAAAATAATAAAAGAAAACAAGTGCTCGGCAAAGTGCGTCACCGAAGTAATTTTCTAATTAAATTATGCATTAAGTTGACAAAAAAATAAAAAGAAACATGGAGATTCATGCGCTCATATATAGATGCGTGCATGAAGAATCTAACCACTGTACAATTAAGTACTGTATTTTTTTACTGCATACTCAATTCAATTTTTTTTTCATCAATGATAATCAATTTTTTTTTACTTTAATTAGTAAAGGACTCGATTCTCCTTAAACAAGGCTTTAAGTTTGATTATCGTGAATAAAAAATTGGTTCGGAAGCCGCCTCTCGACAATGCCTGAGGTGTGTAAATTAATTAGTGTGGTTGCCTTGTTGCCATCGGACGTGCACCATACGGGTAGGAAAAAAAATGCATGTGTAAAAAATATGCTGCCAGATCAAATAAGAAATGTCACAAAGACTGTGCGTAGACATTTCTTTATTATTATTAGGAGAGGGACCTCAAAAAGTTGCATCAAAATTCACATTGGGCTTTTGAGTCATTTGTGCACACCTCAAAATGTGGGCACACATATCTCTATGCATAACACGCGGGCTTTACGACTTTTATTGGGCAATGTGTCGACTTACTCGTTGTCATTATAGTGAATTTTTCAATAATTAACATAGAGCCCAGCTAAACGCACCCCAACAAAAAAAGTCAAACTTACAAAAATTCATTCTACTGCAAAATGACATTTATTAGTATACCCTCAACATCTTTTTTCCTCTTATTTTGTGCATACCACCATCATCCATCTACACACTCTCTTGTTGTGATTTGTAGGGCATCATCAATTGGTTCGGCCTCACATGTCCGAGACTCTAGTTGGAGAGTCGGTCAGAGCCTACCGAACCTCTATTCGAAAAGTCTGTTAGAGCCCACCGAACCTCTTGTTTGGAGGGTCGGTCAAAACTCACCGAACCTTTAGGTCGACAATTGTTAACCGAATTCTAAAAAAAAAGTTCGATTTGACAACACCGAACTTATAATATAAGTCTCGACCACATGATGCACCCTCTGGTTTAGGTGCTTCGATTTGGATGAAGATGCATTTTGGTAAAAATGCGGGGTACCCTTAATTAATTATAAATTGAAATTCAAAATGGGGTTGCACTCAGAATTGGGTGCACTAAGTAAAAAGTGGGGTGTATTTAGCCAGGCTCACACATCCCAAACACTAGTAGAAAATCTCAATATTTCAACGACTAGCTAGTATATATAAATGAAGCAAGTGAAGTGATTAGTCTTATAAGCTCCATACAAAATAATTGAGATTCGAGTCATTGTGTTTTTTTAATTACTTCACGTCTTAACAAAATAGAGCGGTCCCTTGGACATGTCTCCATATTCACACCAACGAATCATGATAAAAAAGATTAAGAAGATTTAAATGGTGCACAATGTAGTGTTAATTAAAATATGTCACGCGACTCACGCCATATCTTCTCAATCGTTATCCTTAATTAATGTCTACTCGTGACAAACGAAGTTCCTTCTTTAAAAATACATATATACTGAGTATTTAATTAATTCACTCACTCGCAAAGTAAATGAAGCACATAAGTTATTTAAAGAAAAAGGCTAAACTAATCCAATTTATTTTTATAGTGGCAAATACTTTCTTGGAAAAGTTTGATCGGAATTGATTTTTGTTAGTTTTTGAAAGTTCCAAACAAAGAATTTTGGTGTTGCGAGGACATGAGTTCATTGAAAATGACATGTTGATCAATACTCACTACTTTGCTATGAAAACGAAATTTTTTTTGCTAAATTCCTTTGTTTATGCCTGCGAAATTGCGAATTTAGTATTTTTGAAAGGTTTAGTTTGTTTATAATTTTTATTAGGAGTTTCGGTTTTTGACGTCGTTTATGGCGTTGAGTTTCTCGTTTCATCCTGTTAATGTTTTAGCGCATATTAGAATTTTACTATTTTTGGTAAAAATTAAGATTTGACATATAAAGCACCATTTTGACTGTAATTACTTGATTTTTATGAATTAAAAAAATTTCGAACTTTAGTTTAAGTTCTTGCCCTAAATTGTTTGTTCATGAATTTCGAACATTCGATTTGAAAGATCATCATTGCGTTAGAACCCATTACCTCTTACTGTCAAAACCCATACCAAACTATTGGGCTACCCAATTGATTGGTTAAACTAATCCACTTTTGACGCCTAATTTGACATTGTTTAAAGTCCTTTGTACACTATTCAAAGCACGTGCATATGCGTACATCTCAATGCAAAACTCAAAGGATCATGATAATATTGTTTGAAATGTATGTCAACCATCAATCGGTTGATCCGATAAGTAACAGACTCGATTCCCTTTAAGCAAGGCATTGAGTTTGAATCTCGTGAATAAAAATATAGTTTGGGAGCCGCCTTTGTACGAGGCCCGACAATGCTTGATAAACGTACGTAGATTAGGTAGTGCAGTTGGCATTTAACATGCACCATGTAGGGAATAAAAAAATGTAGGTGTCAAAAATATGTTGTCCAGATCAAACAAGAAATATTATAAAAAATGCTTAGGCATTTCTTTATTTTTGTTTTTGCGAACATGATAATTAAATGCTAGATGGACACAAAAAGTCACATTAGACTTAGTTGTTTGTTCGCACCTCGAGATGCAGACATAAATAAATCTGGTGCATAACACGCGAATCAAGCTTATGTGGAAGGCTACTAGTGTGGGTCAATGTATCTTGATGTGTAACTTACTAGTTGTCATTCTAGTATTTTCCAATTAATATTAAAATTGAACGAGTAGTATATAAATGAAGCAAGTGAAGTGATGAGGCTTGTAAGCTCCATACATATAACATCCTCTTTCTAGCTAGCTAATTAATTAATAAGTAATTAAGGACTAATTAATTAAGACCATTCCCTCGTCTCTTTCTATTACATTAAACAACAATGTACATATGTATAACGAGGTATTTTCTGAAAAAACTAAGTTTGAGTACCGGCACATGCAGTCACACTAAGATATATTGGCTCACATGAGCCGTCCACATACGCTTTAAAATGCGGACAAACACAGATCACGATGTATAATACGCGAGTCCTGATCAATTGAAGCTCTTGTGAATCAATGTATTTTGTAACATTGTTATTATCATTTTAGTATTTTTTTTTTAAATTAAACAATTAGGTATAGTGGGTATTTTCTAATAAAATTGACTTAAGTACCAAGGAAAGTCACACTATATATACGAGTACTTCCTCCAGTCAAAGTTACAAGTCATATTACCAAGAGTTCTCTTCAAAATTTACTATTCATTTTTTGCATTTTACCTATTTTATTACCTTTGTACAACCCAAACATCTAGTATTTAGGAATAAAATTCTTCCATTTTTTAATTCATTTTAAGTCAAATAACATAAACATAAATTACTTAAAATTTGAGTGGCGCTACAAGCACCTTAATTTTTTGTAAGGATAAGTTAGTATTACATAATTTTAAGTGAGGGACCTCAGCATTTCTGGTGCCTTAAATTGTGCCCTGAAAAGGCTATACTTCACTAGAACATTTTTGACTTTTAATAGAGGTTTTAAAATCCCTATTAAATAGAGTGTTATTAAATGTCATGTGAAAATGTGTTATGTTTTAATTTTTAATACATGCATTACATAAGATTTTTTAAAACTCTTATCGATTATGTATTATTTAATAACACCCCCTTTAATAGGGGTTTAAATTTTTTTATTAAATATCAAAATTATTTTAGTGCTTTAATAATGTGCTTTAATTAAAATAATTTATAATATTGACTAGAGAAAATTTTTATTTAGAGTTTAGGCTTTAAGGTTTAGTATGTAGAAGCATTGAACACGTATATAACACAAATAAAATATTATCGACTTCAACACGAGTCTAAATCACAATTTTCTCTCTAATGCATTAGTGTAAGGTTGGGACGCTCAAATGAATACTTGCTAATTAATGTCTTTTTAACACGCATCAATTCCTGTGCATGCAAATATTGGTGCAAAAATCTATGGACATTCATTAAAGTGCACGTGCATTGAACTTTAACTAAGAGCAAAGGGTTGACAATTAGCTAGACACAGCTCTTTGTCATATGCCTTGAACTAGGTGTATCTGCAGTGCAGGTCATCCAGACAGATCTGTTGCCAGTTTTTTTATGAGGGCCGCTAAGGGCACCCCACCAATTCATGAAGGCACCTTGTTATTGAGGGCACAAAACAAATTTTCAAGGTCACCCAAAAATTACACATGAAATCCCGAAAATACCCCTCCTGCGCAAACACTAAAAAACCCGGCTGCACCCCACCACCCCCTCCACCACCTTCATCGATCTTGACTCTAAGACTGTGAGCCGATTTCGACTCCAAGACTATTGCACCCCACCACCCGCTCCACCATCTTTGGTTTACGACTTTTTTGCAGTTCGTAGGGTCGTGGTGTGAGCCGATTTCGTCTCCAAGTTAGGGTTCGGATGAAGTTCGTCGGACACACCTGATTTAGTGTAATTAAGTTACATTTGGTAGAGTAGTTGTGATTTACAGTGGTGGTGGTTTGTTCAATAGTTTAAAAAATGGGAATTCGCAGTTCTCGGCCACACAGGCCAGAGACTGTGCTAACTTTCTCGGCCAAGCATGGCCGAGCGGGAAGCTACATTTTTGGGAAGTCGCAGTCTCGGCCACAAAGGACGGAAAGTCTCATAGTGTCTCGGATACGCATGGTCGATAGTACTCTAGTTCTCTCGGCCGAGACTTGACGATAGCACGACGAATTGAAGTGGTCAACCTATATCGGTGGTGCACAATCGACACCTTTCAATCAGACGCGGTTGGACACCGCCGATATATAGGAACAATTGTCGGTCATGGGTGACCGAAAACATGGGTCGGTTCACGAACCCGCTTGACCGAAACATCGAAATGGATGAAATTGAACATTACTTTTTGTAAATTTTTTGTTGGGTTGTTCCATGCGCTTATATGTTGTAAATTTTTCGTGTATGGCTTGTCCAGAAGACTGCAGGTGACTAGGGAGGATATTAAAGGAAAGATGAGGATACTTAGTATCGTGGTCACTAGGTGATCTTATGAAATACCAAGGAACATTAGAGAGATAATAAGAAGACTCGATGATTAAAAGCGCAAAGAACACAATCATAAGCGATGGAAATGTAGTCCTACATCATAAGCGTCATGAGGAATCTATTTAAGTAAAAGCAAAGCCACTTCAAAAAGCAAAATATATAATAATTACAACCAGACAAAAGTAAACAGTGAAAGCAAATAGTAACTACTACTTTACATAATAAGATACCAAAAGCAAAAGCAACTGCGGCATGGGCGGATGGCTAGACACGTCTATGAAGCATGGGCTTGATGTGAGGATGGCATGGGCCCGATTAGTCGCTAGGTCCTTGGTAACGGATAATGCAATGTGATGATGCGGGGAAAAATAGAGAAATTCCGGAGAGCAAAGATACACATAATCGAGGAACCGCGTCATAGTCGGAAAATGAATATACACACGGATAATGGGACATCCCAATAAATACCATAAGCCAAATAGAAGACAAATATCATCTTGTGTCCACACATGGGCTGATATGATATGTGAAAATGTTGAGGGAATGCCGCCTTGGAGGAGGATTCCGATCAATCTCAACGCCATTGTTGAATAATTCTTGACAAATGACCTCTACCAAAGGATGATGGATGTCAAGATTCATGGTAACCGTAGGAGACTCTTAGTATCAGGGTCACAAATCCGCATCAGAAAGATTTTGAATGTTATCATGGAGAAACAGATCGGTAGATGACGAACATTTAGAAGCGATCTATTTAAATTCAACCAAAATGTACATCACAAACACGAAAATACCGAAAAAAAATGTTCTCGTTTTACATATCGAAACTTTCTTCTAAGTATCGCTCACAAAAGACCGAGAGTTACTGATTACTCTCGGTTTTACCAATCCGTGACCGACGTATAGCTATCGGTCCTATATGACCGAGATATCACCATAAATCTCGGTCCTGCGAGGCCGATACAATCGCTCACATCCACGAAACTTTGGATAACGCAAAAAAAACACAAAAAACTTGCAAAATTTCCGTGAGTTCGACCTCTCTTCCACAAAGATAGCAAAGCACAATCTACATTATATAGTGGAAACAAGTTCAGATTTGAAGAAACTACCAAACCCTACGTTGACAAACAAATCATCATTTTCACAGTTATACACAACTAAACAGTTCTAAAAAACCCGAATATGGTTGTCAAACATTGTTACCTCGCTGTCGGACGAGCAAAATCGATCAGCTCTTCGCCAAATGCAATGTGGTTGTGGCTTTGTAGTTCAAGCTTGCTGGTGGGGTGCCCTAACTCCTTGTCAAAATGGTTTGTGGGGTTTGAACCATTATATATATACAGGGGCAAAATGGTCTTTTCCATTTTTGCTGAAATTTTTACAAATTAATTGGGTGCCTTCATGAATTGGTGGGGTGCCCTTAGCGACCCTCATATTTTTGCATACGTGTTTTGAAGTATATCTAAACAACTACAATAATTAGATTTCAATAAATTCGTCTATTTTGATGAAAATACACAATTATAGACACCAATGTGTGCATTTATGAAAAGATAAAATTTTATTTCTGAAAAAAAAGATAAAATTTTATATTGTCTTTCCATGCATGAACAGTACGTTAATTCAATTAATTGTCCATTATTCAAATAGAAAACTCTCCAATGGACTTGCAATTTAAAAAGGACGCAATGGAAACCCGCAATAATAATCCATGTATATGACTTGACTTGTGCATTGAATGTGTTATCTGTTGTAAATTAAGTTGGAACTTGCTAAGAACGAAAGAAGAAAAATAGAACACTAAGAACTTCTACTACTACAAACTACTACTACTACAAAAGAGAAGAGAATAAATGAGATAGTTGGAATGAGAAGTTTTCATTCAACTTGGTGTGTTTTTACAATGAGGTTGACACCCTTTATATAGGTCATTTGGTGATGATGATAAATGTACTTTATACAATGTGTACAAGTAACACATACACCCCATGTCATACAACACATTACAAGTAATTTGACAATACATGAAAGAGTTAGTGTACATTGGAAATGGTTACAAGTAACATGACAATACATAGACAAGTGGAGGTACTATTAAGTGAGAAATACAAGTTACATGACTACACAATATGTTGGTGTACATGTATGGTCATCCATATTCCACAACACTCCCCCTTGGATGACACTTGCTTAGAGATTGTGCCTCGTTAAAACTTCTACTATGAAAAACCACGTGGGAAAAAATATAGTAAAAAAAAAAAGAGTACACTATTCTCATAAATATTAAGATGGGTATAATATTGTTAAGATTGCCTCATTAAAAACCTTGCTAGGAAAACCCAATGGGATAAAACTATAGCTAAGGGAAAAAAGTGCAATACACTAATCAATAACTCCCCCTCATGTGAACATGGGTGAAACTTGTTCAGTTTCTTTACTTGCAATGTCTTTAAGTTTACGCAAGCCAATACCATATGTAAGCCTTTTAAATGTCGTAGTTGGTAAGACTTTTGTGAATAAATCAGCAAGATTATCACTCGATCGGATTTGCTTGACATCAATTTCACCATTCTTCTGAAGCTCATGCGCATAAAAGAATTTTGGTGAAATATGTTTTGTTCTGTCCCCTTTTATGAATCCTTCACTTAATTGTGCAATACATGCTGCATTATCTTCATATAATATGGTTGGAGAATCTTTTATTGAAGGCAATCCACATGATTCTTGAATATGTTCAATCATGTTTCTCAACCAAACACATTCACGACTTGCTTCATGAATTGCAAGTACTTCAGAATGATTGGAAGAAGTAGCAACCATAGTTTGTTTTACTGACTTCCATGATACAACAGTATTACCACAGGTGAATACATATCCCGTTTGAGAACGGGCCTTGTGGGGATCAGATAAAAATCCAAGATCAGCATAACCTTGGAGATTCAATTTTACCCCTCTCGAGTAAAATAAACCCATGTCACTTGTTCCTCGAAGATATCGAAAAACGTGTTTAACACCATTCTAATGTCTTCGAGTTGGTGAAGAGTTGTATCTTGCAAGTAGGTTGACAACAAAAGCAATATCGGGTCTTGTACAATTTGCAAGATACATAAGTGCACCAATTGCACTTAAATATGGTACCTCCGGACCAATTAGCTCTTCATCACTTTCATGAGGTCGAAATGGATCCTTATCCACTTCAAGTGATCTGACAACCATTGGAGAGCTCAATGGATGTGCCTTGTCCATATAAAATCTTTTTAATATTTTTTCAATATAATTTGATTGATGGACAAGTACTCCACTTGAAAAATGTTCAATTTGCAAACCAAGACAAAAGTCTTGTTTTTCCAAGTTCTTTCATCTCGAATTCCTTTTTCAAGTATTCGGATGTTCTAACGATGTCGTCGTGGTTTCCCACTATATTTAAATCATCAACATATACAACAATAATCACAAATCATGTTGATGATCTTTTAATGAAGACACATGGGCAAAGCGGATTATTTACATATCCTTCTTTCAGTAAATAATCACTAAGACGTTTGTACCACATTCGTCCGGATTGTTTCAATCCGTACAAAGACCTTTGTAATTTTATAGAATGCATGTTATGAGGTTTTGATTTTATTTCTCTCGGGTATTACAAATCCTTCAAGGATTTTCATATATATCTCACTGTCTAGGGATCCGTACTGATATGCTGTAACGACATCCATTAAATGCATATCAAGCCCTTCAGAAACAGCAAGACTTATCAAGAACCGAAATGTGATTGCATCTATAACAGGAGAATATGTTTCCTCATAATCAATGTCAAGTTTTTGTGAGAAACCTTGAGCTACAAGTCTTGCTTTATACCTTGTAACTTCATTTTTTTCGTTTCTCTTTCGTACAAATACCCATTTATATCCAACAGGTTTTACGTCATCTGGCGTTTGAACAATCGGTCCAAAAACCTCTCGTTTCCTTAACGAGTTTAGCTATGCTTGGATAGCCTCTTGCCATTTTTGCCAATCAGGTCTTTTTCGACATTCGTCCACTGATCGTGGTTCTGGATCATCATCATTTTCACATATTTCAAAGGACACATTGAAAGCAAATATATCATTAGGAACAATTTTATTTCGATCCCAAATCTTACAAGAGTTTAAATAATTTATTGAGATCTCATTATTTTCATCTTTTTCCTTTTTTTCTAGAGGCAGTTGTTCCTCGTCAGAATCAACTTTTTCTGACAAATCCTTATCAAAGGATTCTTGTGCTTTCTCAGGAGTATTTTGATTTGTATTTATTTTTACTCCCGTTTTCCTCTTTCGAGGAATTGTATCCTTTGAACCAACCGGTCTTCCACGCTTTAAGCGTTTCGTTGGTTCTTGTGCATTTTGTTGCAAAGAGACATCAATTCTTGCAGGAGCATTTACAGCTGGAATATGTGATTTTGTCACTTGTTTTGCATCATTAAATGCATCAGGTAATTGATTTGCAATTTGTTGCAAATGAATGATCTTTTGAACTTCAAGTTCACACTGATTTGTGCGTGGATCATAATGTGATAAAGTTGATGCATTCCAAGCAATTTCGCGCCATTCCTTTTGAATTGGTTTCTTATCTCCCCCTAATGGTGGGAAAATTGCTTCATCAAAGTGACAATCAGCAAAACGTGCAGTAAATAAATCCCATGTTAAGGGCTCAAGGTATCTTATAATGGACGATGAGTTAAATCCAACATAAATCCCAAGTTTTCGTTGTGGACCCATCTTAGTTCTATGGGAGGTGGTATAGGAACATACATCGCACAACCAAAAATTCTCAAGTGTGAAATATTTGGTTGTTGACCTAAAATGAGTTGCATGGGGGAATGTTCATGGTATGCAAGTAGGCCTATAACGAATGATAGATATGCATGAAGGATCGCATGTCCCCAAACCGAAGTTGATAACTTAGTTCTCATGATTAAAGGTCTCGGCAATTAATTGAATGCGTTTGATCGAGATTCTCGCCAAACCATTTTGAGTATGCACATGTGGAACAATAATGTTCAATGGTAATTCCTATAGACATGCAATAATTTTTAAATGCTTGAGATTGAAATTCTCCGCATTATCAAGACGGATGGTCTTGATTGGATTGTCGAGGAATTGTGCTCTTAACTTAATGATTTGTGCTAAAAGTCTAGCAAATGCAACATTGCGGGTTGAAAGCAAACAAACATGTGACCACCTAGTTGATGCATCTATCAAAACCATGAAATATCTAAATGGTCCACAAGTGAGGATGAATAGGACCACATATGTCTCCCGAATGCGTTCTAAGAAAATCGGGGATTCCACAACAATTTTACTTGGGGATGGTTTAACTATCAATTTACCTTGAGAACAACTAGCACAATTATAATCACCAGCTGAAAATATTTTGTGACTCCTTAAAGGATGTCCATGCGAATTATTAATTATTCTTCGCATCATTGATGATCCTGGATGACCAAGTCGGTCATGCCATAAAATGAATGTCTTTGGATCATTAATTTTCTTATTCAAGACGACATTCGTTTCGACATGCCTTATATGAGTAAAATATAATCCAGAGGATAAAGCTGAGAATTTTTCTAACACTTCTTTTTTCCCATTTGAAACCAATGTGACATAGAGAAATTCTCTATTATTTTCGTTCACGGTTTCAATGTGATATCCATTTTGTCGAATATCTTTAAAGCTCAGTAAATTTCTTCTGGATTTTTCAGAGTATAAGGCATTGTCAACATGAATTGTTGTTCCCCAATGCAACATAATATTTGCTCTTCCAGAGCCATTAATCAAATTGGAGATGTCAGATATTGTTTGAACATTAGCCTCAGCTAAGTTCAAACTAGAGAAATATTCTCTGTTTTTAAGGATTGTGTGCGTTGTAGCACAATCAGCAAGACATATATCGCTCTTATTTGATTCATGATTTGAACACATGATTTGTTGATCCATCCGGACAAATAATATTTGGCAAATTAGAAAAGAGTCATATTTCATTGATAAAAATTCATAATATTTTGCCTTTGATTTTGAAGGCATGATAAAGGTCACAAAAATTTTTGGGTATATATATATGACAATATTTAGGCAAAATAGCCTTTCATATATGACCAAAAAAATGGTCACAATTATGAGCGCTCATTGTCAATAATTATTTACCCTTTGTAGTGGTGCACCACTTTTGTTCCACCTTTTGTTGGAATTGTCAATCGACCTTTACCTGATATTTTCACCTTTTCCACGTCCATAAACTTATTATTGCGATCATGATCATTATATGCAACATATGCTTCTTAATTTGAAGCTGATCTAATTGGACGGGATCGATATTATATTTATAATATCTCATTATTTTACTCAGCTACCATGAGACAAGAAATCAATCCTTAATATTTATTGGATTGACGTGCGCACTCGATATTTGTTTAAAGAATAAATCGAGGCGGGCCACGTGACCTTCTTTTTATTGTCTCATCAGTCATATTTCCGCATAGCCTCAACATAGAGGTAATTAAAATTGCGGAATTATAATTAATATTTGACTGATTAAATTTTGTAGCTTGAGACTCAACCGCTCATTTTGAGCTTTTGGAGCATTACCCTTTTTTTGGTATTTATATATTTATAACTCCATATGGTGAAAATATATATGAAATATTCATTTTCAAATCTCTAAAGAGATGTTGGCAAATGATTGTGTACAACATACATCCTTGCATAGATGCAAGCTTTATTCATAATTTGTAATATCTAATTATCATGACAAGAATTATAATAAGGTAACAAATTCAATTATGATTGATTAATATTTTGAAAGTAAATATAATCTAAAATAATTTTCTCTTGTCTTTTATGTAAAAAAAAAAACATAACATATGATTAAGTATATGTTCACAACTTGATTTATTAATAATCAAATGTACTATTCGTATGAGTTGGTGGGACAACCTCCAGGTTGGGTGGCGAGACAAAGTCTGCTTAATGCCATGCCTCCTCGAACGGGATAACCCGTCTCCCTTTCAATGTTTAGCTTTACCGGGGACAAGGCTTACCCACTATCAACTCAAACTTATAGCATTATTTGTATTATAAAATCAAGAATAGAACGATAATTAATCGTTTGTAGTTTTAAGAGAAAACTAGTTATGTCACATATTGACTTTTGATTTCTGATGTAGAAGATCGTACAAGACGCAACTACAGAGCATACTTTCGCAATCGGTGACGTTATGATGTATAGTATATGAATAAAGTATGCATATAGAAGTGATGCATGTAATAAAAGGAAGCAACCATGATAATATGTAAATAAATTGAACTTATTTAAATAACAAAAGTTATACCTTCCTAGCTTTGTCTCCTTAACAAGCCTTCTTGAACTTCAAGATCTCCTTAATGCTAGAGCAAGCTCGTGCTGATAACGTGTTGTAAATTGAGTTGGAACTTGCTAAGAACTAGAGAAGGAAATAGAAGACTAAGAACTTCTACTACTACAAACTACTACTACAAAGGAGAAGAGAAGAAATGAGATAGTTGGAATGAGAAGTTTTCATTCAACTTGGTGTGTTTTTACAATGAGGTTGGCACCCTTTATATAGGCCATTTGGTGATGATGATAAATGTACTTTATACAATGTGTACAAGTAACACATACACCCCATGTCATACAACACATTACAAGTAATTTGACAATACATGGAAGAGTTGGTGTACATTGGAAATGGTTACAAGTAACATGACAATACATAGACAAGTGGAGGTACTATTAAATGAGAAATACAAGTTACACGACTACACAATATGTTGGTGTACATGTATGGTCATCCATATTCCACAACACTTGTTTCTTTTTCTTTTTCTTTTTTATTTGCATCGGAGTCGAACCCATAACATCATCAAATCTTACTTTGTAGCAAGTGATGTACCATTCATCTCGCCAAAAATGCATGACACTTGTAAATGTCCTCCAAAAAAAAAAGGAAGAGTATGTCACTTTTTTTATTCGTGTTTTTAGAACACAACTATTTTTCCTTTTTAAAAGGATACATTTGTGGTAGTTTCAAATACAATTTAAAAATCCCTTCAATTTTCTATAAAGGGGGGGTGGAATCTTAGTGACGGTAGGAAATGTCGTAGATATATATCGCCCATAATTTTATTATACTTCTTTCTTTCTTTTTGACAAAACACTATATATATATATATATATATATATATATATATATATATATCTCTGTGTGTGTATGTTGTAAACTAAGTTGTAAGCCAACTAAAACTTGTAAAATTAAAGTACGAGAAGCATGAACTAAAGACTACAAGAGCAATAGTGAAGAAGAGGAGACAAGAGAGAAGAGTTGAGAATGTAGAGATCTCATTCAACTATTGATATGTTTCTACAATGAGGTTGACACCCTTTATATAAGTCACTTGGTGATGATGATAAACATACATAGGCAATGTTAACAAGTAACACATACATCACATGTCATATAACACATTACAAGTAATTTGACAATGCATGGAAAAGTTGGTGTACGTTGGAGAGGAGTACAAGTTACATGAAGTGTTAGAGTCACGCTTAATACAACAATTTCACATAGTGTTCATCCATTTCACAACACTCTAACTTGGATGACACTTGTCGAAATAACTCGTTAAAACCTCTACTAGAAAAACCATGTATGAAAAAATCTAGTATATGAAATTGGGCACAATGTTTTCGTCAATCTTGCTTTGTAATATAATATTATTTTTAGCCTCATTAAAAACCTTGCTAGAAAAATTCGGTGGGACAAAACCATAGCTAAGGAAAAGAGTGCAACTTATTGATACACTTTGTGAGAATATGCACTAGAACAATTTTGATATTTAATAGAGGTTTTTAAACCCCTATTAAATGGGGTGTTATTAAATAATACCTAATTGATAGGAGTTTTAAAAAACCTCTATGTAATACATGTATTAAAAACTAAAGCATAACACATTTGCACATGACATTTAATAACACTCTATTTAATAGGGGTTTTAAAACCTCTATTAAAGGCCAAAAATGTTCTAGTGATGTATGCATCATTAAAACTTATACTAGAAAACCCCGTGAGAAAAATATAGTATAGAAAAAAGAGTATATTGCTCTCATAATTTTTTTATGTGGAGTATAATATTTTTATGGTTGTCTCATTAAAAACTTTTCTAGGAAAATCCAGTTGGAAAAACTATAACTAATGGAAAAAGAGTGTAATATATTAATCGATACAACTCCTTTTTATTATCCCCTTCATGTTGACATGCGCGAAACATCTTTTTATTTTTCAACAAATTTTGACAAAACCCAAATTTAATTTTTGAGTAAAATAAATAAATTGATGGACAACTATTTTATTTGAAAAACAAATACTTAATTTTCAAATCAAGGCTAAATATTATTTTTCCAAGATCTTCAATCTTGAATTTCTTTTCAGGGATTCCAATAATATAATGATGTCGTTGTGATTTCTCAAAAGATTTAAATAATCAACATATGATGATATTATAATAAAGACATAAATCTAAAAGATACATTGAATCATTACCAAAGAATTCTTATATCATGAGTATTTTATTTATTTTTACTCCTACCTTATTTTTTAAGCGTTTGTATCCTTTGAACCAATTTGTCTTTTACGTCTTAAGTATTTTGTTGGTTCTTGCGCATTTAGTTGCACATGGGCATCATTTCATCTTGAACTTTTAATGCTAGAATATACGATTTTGCCGCTTTTTTATATATAGTACTTGCATCAAGTAATTGATTCATAACTTGTTGCTAATGAATGATCCTTTGAACTTTAAGTTTATATTAATTTATACATCGATTATAATACAATAAATTTGATGCAATTTGTTGCGTTTCAAGGAATTTCATGTCATTCATTTTGAATTGGCTTGTATCTCTCCCTTATGGTGGAAAAATTGCTTCATTAAAGCGACAATTAGCAAAAATTGCTTAAATAAATTCCCTGTTAGGGATCCAGGGCATCTTATAATATGATTAATGGAGACTTAACTCAATATAAGTCTTCTATTGATATACCTTGAGATAATCACTAGCTGATAAAAATATGGTTTCATAAAGGATGTCCATGCGAATTTACAATATATTCCCATTGTTGATGATTATGGACGATCAAAAAGATCATTCCACATTATGAATGTCATTAGATGCTTTAATTTATGACGACATTCATTTTAATGTGCTTGATATATATTCCAAAAGTTAAAGTTGTGAATTTTGATTCTCAGATTAAATCATAATCATATAGAGAAATTCCATGTTATTCTAAGTAAACTTCTTATGAACAAAGCTTTAACATTATAATTAATGTACTAGATATTACATGAATGTTAATCTCTGCAAAGTTCATATTCGAGAAATATTCTTTTTTATATTATAATGTACATGCATGTAGCATAATACACAAAACATAAATTCATTGCCTATATTTAGCTCATAATTTGAACACATCTCGATGTGCTAATTTTATCGAGCCATTTTCAATGATAAAATTAATGATTTTGGCTTTGATTTTGAAGGCATGGTAAAAGGTCATATATGACAATATTTAGGCAAAATAGCCTTTCATATGTGATGAAAAATGTCACAATCGTAAGCGCTCATTGTTAATAATTATTTCTCTTTCTAGTGGTGCGCCACTTTTATTCCAACTTTTGGCGGAATTGTCAATACGACCTTTACTAGATATTTTCACCCTTTCCACATCCATAAATTTGTTATTTCGACCATGATCATAATACGCCATATACGCTTCTTAATTTGAACTTGAACCAATTGGACGAGAGAGATATTATATTTATAATATCTCATTATTTTAGTCAGCTACAATGAGACAAGAAATCAATCCTTAATATCTATTGGATTGACATGCACACTCGGTGTTTGTTGCAATGATAAATCAAAGCGGACCAGGTGACCTTTTTACTATTGTCACATCAGTCAAATCTCCACATCGCCCAACATAGAGATAATTAAAATTGCGGAATTATAAATAATATTTGATTGATTAATTTTTTTAGCTTGAGACCTAGCCGCTCATTTTGAACTTTCGGAGCATTACCATTTTTGATATTTATATGTATAACTCCATAAGATGAAAAGATATATGAAGTGAAATATTCATTTTTCAAATCTCTAAAGAGATATTGGCGAATGATTTTGTATAACACACAGTCTTGCATAGATGCTTTATTCATAAATTGTAGTATCTAATCGTCGTGCCAGTAATATAATAAGGTAACAAATTCAACTATGGTTGAATAATATTTGAAAAATAAATGTAATATAAAATAGTTCTCTTTTATATGTAAAAAAGAAAAGAACATATGATTAAATATATATTCACAACTTGACTCATTAATAAACAAAATTTACTATTCGTATGAGTTGGTGGGACAACCTCTAGGTTGGGTAGCAAGACAAAGTCTACTTAATATCATGCCTCCTCGAACGAGAGAACCCGTCTTCCTTCTGCATTGTTGGGACTATCAACCCCAATTCATAGTACTATTTGCATTATAAAATCAAGAATAGATCACAACTAATCGTTTATAGTATAAATAAAAAACTATTTTATGTCACTTTGAATTTTGATTTTTGATGTAGAAGACGCAACTACAGAGCATACTTACGCAATCAGGAACGTTACAATGCATAGTGTATGAATAAAGGACATATACATAAATAATGCAGATAACAAAACATTAATTAACCATGATACATGGAAATAAATCTAACTTATTTAAATTAACAAAAATTATACCTTCTTAGCTTTGTCTCCTTGGAAAGCTTCTTGATCTTCAAAACCTATTATTGTAAAGCAATTTCGTGTTGGTAATGTGTTGAAACTAAGTTGTATGCCAATTAGAACTTTTAGAACTAAAGTATGAGAAGCATGAATTAAAGACTATAGGAACAAGTGGAGAAGTCGAGGCAAGAGAGAAGAGTTAAGAATGTAGAGATTTCTTTCAACTATTGGTATGTTTCTACAATGAGGTTGACACCTTTTTATAGGCCCTTTGGTGGTGATGACAAATGTACTTAGACTATGTTTACAAGTAACACATACATCGCATGTTATACAACACATTACAAATTATTTGACAATACATAGAAGAGTTTGTGTACATTGGAAAGGAGTACAAAATACATGAAGTGTGAGAGCCATGTTTGACAATGTGATCATCTACATGCATAAGTGTCCATCCATTTCACAACAATATATATATATATATATATATATATTGCAAGGACTATACTCTTAATTTGATCGTCTATGAATTCTTTATTATTGTTAAAGCATCTCTAGTGAGATGGACGAGACATCACTTATCAAAATGCAAGGTTTAAAGAGGTCGTAGGTTTGACTCTGTTGAAGTAAAAAAAAGTATTCTTTATACATTATTTATAATTTTGTACTTATGCTAGCTTCTCCATATAATACACAGCTTTGCGACATACAAGCTTGGAGACAGAGGACTTCAATACTAATGTATATGACATACCTATTGAATTTGTGAAGCTTATTCATGGGAGAGCATTGAAACAAAGGTATACGATTAATTAAAACATGAAATTTTAAGATACAACAATAACGAAAAAGAGTTAGCAGATACTTTTTTTTCAAGTAAAAAGTAGCAAGTACTTTTCATGTCGATTTAATGTGTTAATATTGAAATCGTTATCACTATTATAGTGGGTGTTACTTTGAAGACAAATCGGTCACATTGGATGATGCTGAAAAAGCAATGTTGGATCTATTCTGCGAAAGGGCTCAAATAAAAAATGGTGATAGAATTTTGGACCTCGGTTGTGGATATGGAGCTCTTACCATTCATATTGCTCACAAGTATCCTTAATGTTATGTTACTGGAATTACATATACAATGTCGCATTGTAAGTTCATTGAAGAGCAATTACAGGTAATAATGCTAAAGACACACACACATACGAGATATATATATATATATATATATATATATATATATATATATATATATATATTTATAGTTAAAATACAAAGTGTTTTTCTTTTTGGATCTAATAAAATAAAGTTTAGTTTTTATCAAAAAAACACAAGGTGTTTTTTTTCGAAGAATAGTTAACTTAATCTTTTTTTTGGTTGATATACAAGTTAATTCATAGTTTAATTATGAATTTTTCATGCATGATGAAATGAACTCTTTTCTTTCTTTTTTTTCTTAATTTTATTAGGAACCGAAATTTGAACAATGTGGAGGTCATATTGGGGGACATTACAAAAATTGAGTTGAACCAAAAGTTTGACCGTGTAATGGTTATTGGAGTCTTTGAGGTAACAATATACTACTAGACATATGTATGCAAGTTATCTATATTTTAATTAAAGATTAACTTCCAAGTACTTGATTAACTGATCTTTATTTCTTTCTTTTTTATTTCTAATTGATCTTTCTTTTCATTTGCATATTGATAGCATATCAAGAACTACGACCTACTCATGAATAAAATATCAAAATGGTTGAAGGAAGACTGTCATCTTTTCGTAGAAAACGTGTGCTACAAGAACTTTCCATACCAAATAAAGGCAAGTAAAAACATGTGTATTGTTTATTATTTTATTTTTTTGAACAAAAATGTTGTTGTGCCCCATGATTATGAGCACACAAGTGCGACAATCATCTGCACAACAACTCTTAATTCACTTGAAACGCATGCATCTCGAGGCACGAAAGGGTTGTTGTGCAAGTGACACCATTCTCCAAAAAAGAATTACGCGTGTTCCAATGTATATTATGCGATTTTCAAGTATACATGTATAAAATAATAACATATACAGATGTATAAGTGAAATTTGTGTGCCCTTACACTAAGGAGTTCTAATTGATGCAGTCTTTAAAATAAGATGACTGGATTGAAGGAATGATATTCCCGGACATCACTGTAACCATATCATCTGCTGACATGCTGTTGTATTTTCAGGTAATTCCAATCTCTTGCCAACTTAATTATAATGTTTTTTTTTTTTGAAATTTTATGAGACAAACTCTATAGACCTCGCCAACCAATTGGGTGGCCTAATGATTTGGTATGAAGTTTGAGAGTAATAGGTCATGGATTTGAACCCAATGGCTGGAAGCAAGTTATTACTTTCTTGTAACAAAAATCTCCAGACCAATTTGTGTTATTGAGTAAAACCTCAATTAGGTCAAAGAAGAAATCTTGAGTTTCAAAGTGTTGTTAATGGTGGGCATGGGGATTATCCAACATAAACTACAAAAGTGAAAAAGATTCAACTTCTAAGCAAAGCTTTGGCTTTCAAAAAAATAGAGATATAGAATAAGGGCTACCGAGAGATTTCACACAACAACCACATAATGTTATTTAAGATTTGTTGTCTCGTGCTTCTGTAAATTTCATGAAATGCTTTGCTTGGCTTCCAAAATCAAAAGATGAGCTTCGATTGAAAAGTGTAAACATGAAAAACAAAACTAGAACTCAACAAACACTCGTACATTGCAACATTGCTACAAAAAATCAACACTGAAAACATCTAATTCACATCAAATAAGTAAAGTTTCCACAAGTTATAAGATTAACAAAAAAATAAAAATACCAATCCAAGCCCTAATTTGATTCGTGAAAGGATGAGATCGTAATTGCAGCATTTCGGAGAAATAGAGAGCAGTGAAGAGAAAGTTGGGAATAAACACGATTTTGAGAAATGGCAAAAACGTAACTTTGCTTGCAACTCGAAGACTCGTTCTTTTATATATTTGATTGATACTCCATCTAGTCATAAATATTAGTTATTTAAGATATGGACATAAAAATTAAGACAACCTTAGTTACAAGTGTAATTTATATATATGCCATTTGACATTAAATGAATTGAAGAATCATAAATATCTCAATTGTATAAGGGTATAATTGGCTCTTATAAGCCAATGTGTTTTGTGACATTGTTGCCGTCATTCTAGTATTTTTCTATATATATTAATGGAATAATGTATAGATTAAAATTATATAGATTAATATTGAATGACGAAACTTTGCTCATGCTCTCATCTAGTTTTAGAGATTAATTATTAATGGATCAAGTCATCACACTCGCTTGTCTAATTAATTAGCTAAAATCATCAACATTAGATAGAGAGTGTTTTTAGTACTATTAATAAAAAAGTATTACTAATTAATTTTAGTTTGTCACTTTTTTTTTTCTCTTTTGACAGGAATATGTTTCAATTGTGAACCATTGGATCGTTGAAGGCAAGCACGCTTCCCGCTCAAAGTAAGTTTGCAATTACTTAAAAGGCGGGTTTTCATGCATGGTAGAAATACATTTATATCTATGTATAATTGGAAAATGTTTTTTAACCCAAACTTAACCCAAGAAAGACTCGCACATGTTGTTTTACGTTGTGCGATGTGTTGCAAAATGTGTGTGTGTGTCAAAATGGATGGCGCACTGGTATGTATAGTTGCGTGTCTTTATAATAGGCGTCATAATTAAAAAAGCACAATTAGCCTTTTGATGTGTGCAAGTGTTATTGCCTTGTCGAATTTGCTTCGAGTCACACACCACATGATTTAATATATCATATCGAATGGATTATTTGCTCATATATTTAGAGCGTACTCGAACATTGTTCGTATGAAGCAACCAATTATGTTATAATGTTTTGATACTTGCATTGCGGTGAAGAATGGTTGAAGAAACTAGATGATAATGTTGATTCGATGAAAACTATTATCAAGGAATGGTTAGGCAGTGAAGATGAAGCAGTGAAGTGGATTAACCAGTGGAGAATATGTTTTATATATGGAATAGAGCAAGGCAAATTTAACAATGGCGAAGAATGGATGGTAGCTCATTTTCTATTTAAGAAGAACTAGATCTTCTTATATGAAATTACTTGTATTTCTGAATAAATTATAATGTACTCGCATGATATCAGACATGATGATTAATTGGAAGGTGTTCTATTGAATTATAATAACTTCTTACTAAATCAATTAGAACTACCTCTTCAGTTGTTTGTTTGTTTGTTTTTTTTTTATTTTTTTTGTCGAACGATTCCATTTCATCAATGTTTCTTCCATATAAGGGCACAATAATCTATTGTAGTGAAAATAATATATATATATAATGAGATCATGTGTACCCTTTAATTTGAGGGGTGAAACATCCAATTTTTGAGAAGTTATATCATCTCCAACCTCAAAATTCTATTTTTCTCTTTATTTTACAGTTTCGTCACATTAAACTCTTTTTTTCCCAAAACTTTATTTTCAATTTTTACTCTTTTTTAATTTATCGATACTAGTTTTAATAACTTATTTAACTTATAATAAAACAAAAAACATATTTATGTTTTATAACCTTAAAATAAATATAATGCATTTTAAACATTTAAAAAGTAAAAGAAAATAAAAAATGAAATAGTACTATAACGTTGATGAACAGTGAAACACCAAATTTGACGTTCCATATTATTCATCTTCTCAATCTTAAAAGGAAATATAGCATACGGTTTGAGTTGGAGCAACTCCGCTTTACAATTCGGATACTATTTTAGCTTTCGATTGGAGTTGCTCTTAATTTAGGAGGAAAAATACACATTTTTTTGTCGACCAAGTAATCCACGTTTAAGAATCGTATAACCAAGGATGAAGCCATCATCCAAGTGTGTGTGTGTGGAGGCAACTTTAAAAAAACTCCAAACTTAAAGTGCTTGTGATACTTTTTTTTGTCTAATAAGTGCTATGATACTTATTAAAATAGGAAATCGAAGAAATTAATATCATATATCATCATATAAAACAAGAGCACGAATCATTGACTAAAAAGACTTAAGAGCATATAACGGTGAGAGGAGAAATGAGAGATATGAGAGTTTTATTGAGGGTGAAATGTATTAGTGACCGGGCCACGCGGCCTTTTCGTTTGTTGTCACGTGGCGGAAAAGTTTTCGCCCAACAATTAGCGACGCGGATCGTCTCTAACGCTGTCGCTAAAGTCATCAACAAGGTCAACGAGGGCCCCGTCGCTTATCCTTAGCTAAATAGCGACTAGAAATAACTCGTCGTTAATACCCGTCACTATACCCTTCATTTTTTTGCAGTGTCCTTAGCAATTCTCTTTTCAATATATACAAGTAAGAGGTCAAAAAGATATTCATCATCCATTTTGTTGCGTTGCATAGTCTTGACTATTTTCATAGCCGAGAAAGATCATTCAGTTGTAGTCGTCGAAATTGGAAAAGTAAGAATAAGAGTAGGTATTCTATACACAAATGGATATATCATTGATTTCTTCTTTTCACCAACCATTTACATAAATTGGAAATGACAACTAATTGTTGAAAATGAAGAAGTTCACACAAATAACCAAATTGCTCAAATTGTGTTTTTAACTGCATCACTTCATATTCAATTAAATCTTGCCGATATAACTTCTCCACCATCTTGCAAAGGCCATGAATTCTGAATGATTTGTGCATCTCTTTTGGATATACAACCGAGCTAAAAATAAGCAACTTCACAATGCGATCGCTAAATTTATTATTTAACTTTTGTAATTGTGTATCAATCACAACCTTAAAAAATGTCAACTCTGTAATGATGTCCGATTGTAAATTCATCTTGTTGGTGACGAGCCCTTCCTCTTCTTGCAACAAATTTTGTATTAAAATATGGAGTATGTATATTGACTACTTTATAAAATGATTACTCCTCTGCAATTAATTTTTCCCATTCTTTATCTCTTAATTTTTGAATAACCCCTTAATAGCTGAAACAAGATGCATGACGTTCGAAATATCTTATTCTTGACATTGTAGTTCTCGAAAAAGCTGATCCAAATAATCCAAAATAGTCTTTCTACGATGCATAATTAAAACAAATTAAAAAAAGTTAGATTCTCATTAGTTGTATATGCATCAACACGTTAAGTAGAACTAGATCCCTTATTTATAGATTTGTTCAACAAAACTTCACATATTACACCAAACATATTCATCATATTACAAATAGATTTCAAGTGAGAACTCCATCATGTATCACTAGCTCTTTGTAAAGCTTCAATCTGATTATGTCATTTTTCACTCTCAAACACGTTAATCTCAAGTAAGAAATAAATATTTGTAGCATGCATCATTTTTAATTAGTCGCTCTGTTTGGACGAAACACCAACAATATTGATAATAGGATTCAACTTGTCGAAGAACTAATGGATTGGAATAACTTCTTTAGATGCAACTACTAATGCCAATTGTAAACGATGTGCCATTTTTGTCAACGAATCTTAAGATAACCGATATTTACTCATTTTTTGATGCATCTTAAGCTTCATCGACAATTACGGAAAAACTTGCATCACTGATTTCTTCACGGATAACATTTTTTACTTTAGTTGCCAACACTTGTAAAACCTCTTTTCGTGTTATTGATGATCTATATGAAGCATTGTGTGGAGCGCTATCCAAGACTTCCACTATTTTATCATTATAGGAGCATATGAAACTTAATAATTCCAAAAACATTTCATGATTGATTGATGTTTTAGTCTCATCATGACCTCTAAATGAACAACTTTGAAATGCTAGCCACATAGCCACTTCAATTGAAGCTTTTAAATGAAGTATGCTTTCTTCCTTAGCTTTAGAACTGAATTTCTCAATTCTTTGCATAATGTGAGATGGTTGATTTATGATATCTTCCCATGCTCTTCTCGCATGTTGATGTGTTAAAGTGAGATCTGCACTAGTATGTGCCAAAAACTTATAATTTTTTCAACTTCGTACCTTTTACCATGATCGAAATCCATTAACTATAAATGCATTTAATCCAGAAGGTTTCTTTTGAGTATGAAATAAATAGCACGGCAGACAAAAATGTAGCATCTACACTAGGAGAGTGTTCTAACCATGAAGGAAACAACTCAAGCTATAATACTTGAAACGTGCGGTCATGTATATCCTTTGATTTTAGATAATTTAAAAGCATAGGTTGATATAGACCAGCTTTAATATAGACTTTTCTAATCTCATCACGCATCTCAATAGGTTATTCCCATATTTGTCGTCTTAGTCCAAGATCGCATTCCAACGAAGTGCAATCAAAACTTTCGTTAGTTAGAAGTCTAAGGACCTTTGTAGGAGGATTTTCATTATTTGAAGATTGAACTTCCATGGAAATATTCTACGTATTATCACTTGGTGGAGTTTCAACACTCTTCATTTTAAAGTAAGAGCCAATTGTTTTTCTCATCTAATATACACAAAGAAGAAAATGAAATTATATTATTACCATACTAATGACGTTTACAATTATAAATATTAGGTGTAGTGACATAACATTCAATTGCATTAAGAAAGTATTCCACGAATTAAATGCATTAAAAATAAAACATTGGACTATAATAACAGTGTAACTAAAATAAAGAAACAACAATCAATTTTGATTTGAAATTAAAAAGTGTTAAATATTTTTATATTCTTAAATCAACACTGATGCAATTTCATTGCAAATTAATCCACGTCCAACGACTAAAGGCAATTAAAAAAACTCTAAGTCTTATTATAAATTGGAAATCTAAAATGCACTTAATTTGAGACAATAAAAAACTTTATAAAAAACATACCATTTCACCTGACACTTGCACTTTCAATTGAGTTGTTATCTAAAAATAATGTTGATGGACCAAAACAAAATGGCAAGTAATTGACTAATCTGACTACTTGCGGTGAGATTTCGCCAAGTTTTTAGAACACCAAACAGATGGGGGCTAGGGATTTGTGCTTTTAGCAAAAGAAAGTTTGAGCTTTCTTTTAGGGCAACAAGAAAAACAAGAAAACAAAACACTTAGGTGTATTATGGAAAACGAAAATAGAAAAGAAGAGAGAAGTCCCGTGGGAGTCGAGAAATTAGAAATAAAAAAATTGAGAAGAGTGAGTACTGGGCTTCAAGGAGGCATTTATTAATTAAGCCAATGTATGGGCTGTGTTTTTTAATATAATTTGGTGTGTGTGGGGGCGTGCATGGTGAGGGGAGGGCTTACATCTTTAGCATAGGCTCATGTGCGTATATGAGGGTATAATAGTAATATAGCTTCATCCATGCGCCTAACCACATACTGGGTGACTATCTCAACTCAATTTAATTCCTCTATATATAAGACTGGGTGACTATCTCAACTCAATTTAATTCCTCTATATATAAGACTCGAAACTTAGAACTTGCTTAAAGAAAATCAAGTCTATGACTACTCGAACCAATCGATTGCTAACGTCACATTATTATTTAATGACACAAATGTCATTTTCCTTTTACTTAAGGTTGGCAAAAAAGAGGTCCGGACACTTGGCCTGTGCAAAGTACTGATAGCCTGCAAGGCCCACTCGACTCGCATTTTAGGCCGGGCCCAAACTTTATTCGAGCAAAAATCAGGCTTCAGACTGATAGCCCACCCTAATCTTGACCTTACTCTCCACTCGTCCTTCACCGCCTCATCTCTCTCTCTTTATAATCTCTCTATTGCTCTCCATCTCCATCACTCTCTAGTAGCTCTCTCTCTCTCTCTCTCTAGTAGAGCGGCGTTATGAGAACTCGGAAGTACATGAAACTTACTGTATAATAGCTCTTGGTTTGTGTTTTATTTTGTTACGAGAAAATGATCGAGTAGTTAAGGTCTCAAATTATGTTTATTTAGGTATATTTTTAGATTATGCAAGATACTTGATCAATTCCATTGAGATTCATCAACTGTTATCTCTTCTTCATACGAGTTATGTATTTATGTAACAGTTTTGTTTTGTGTATGTCGTAACCCGCTTGACCCGTTCGGCCTGCCCGAAAATCAAGTAAGGGCCGGCAAAAAGTGTTTCAACCCTATAGTCGGGCTTCCAGTAGGCAAACAAATGGGAGCCCGACAGTTGGGCAGGTGCATTTTTATGGGTCAGGCGATCTCGAGTCCGACCCGTAGACACCCCTACCGGACACCCTCTTTAATAACGACTAAAACTAGCGTCTGGACTTGTACCAATTTGTTGAAATGTTCAGACCCCGTATGTTTATTAAATAAACAAGACCCATTTTTAATCTGGATCCATTTTTTAATATAATAAAATGTTCATTTTTCAGTTAATTAGTAAGAACTTTGTTTATAAAACAAAGAGGATTTCAAATTTTAACTTTCACTTTGTGATTTTAGTTTGAAAGTTACTTTTTCATTTTTAAATTAATTTATCCCTTGTTCAATCTAAGGGGGTTAAGTTAGAATTTTCCTTGTCACGTAGTAAGTCTAAGCAGAACGATAAGAGTAAGTCTAGCAGTAAATCGTTAATCAAGTTGGATCTTAAAGCCCTAGGAACAAACATGAGTGAGTTAGTTAAGAAAATGAAAGGTGATATTTCTTTTAAAAACCCAAATCTAAAGTTTGAATCATCTTCTTTCGAAAACTTAAATGACTATAAATTAACATTAAAGCCTAAAAAAAGTTAAAAATAGATTTAAGAAATATAAACGAAATTTGTTATAACGATATAGAACAATCTATCTAAATTTGGGATATGACCACAATTGATCCAAAAAGAATTTATACTCAAAGATCATTTTTAAAAAATCAAGATTTTGTAGTCAAACTCAAAGAAGATACCATATCAATAAATGCACAAGAAATACTATTAACTTCTCCTGAAAAAATCAGAATATATAAAGAAAAAGATAAATACTTACATATAGAATTAATTTAAGTAGCAATAAAACCATTAATTGCTCTAGGTCTTAATACATTAATATTAGCATCTGTAAGAGATAAAGGATATTTAGAATTCAATGATTCTCTATTAGGAATGATTGAAGAAGTTTGTCTGAATGACTGATTTTATTTAATTGTTTTTCTAATTTCACATTAAGTCTTCATGATCAATTTGCACATGAAGCATAAACATTAAGTTTATATACACGAGGATTTCAAATGAAAGGAATATGTTCAAATGTTGCTATTATTTTTAGAATTTACTATAAATTAATGCATACCATAATTCTTGCAGTTGCTTGTACCAATTTACAAAAGGGAATAACTACCTTATTTTTAACAAATATCTAGAATAAAGTTATTACCAAAAAACAATTAATTTGAAAAGATATAATATACCAAACACTTGGTTAATACAAGACACAAATAAAGAAGAAAGTCCCCCAGATAATTCAAATGATCGAATTCATACCATAATAACTCATGATGATTGATTAGTAGAAATTAATTTTGTATCTATAAAATCTTGTTCAACAGTACCAAGTATGAAAAATGAATCTATATACGAATCTCAACCAACATGAGCATCCACATCTAGAATTTCAACTCATGTTGCATATCCAATCATAGTTAGAGAAGATAATGTCACAATAAATGGTTTTACTGATTATCAAATTAATATGATCAAATATGATAATAAAGAATTTTTTGAAATAGATGATCAAAACTTAAAAGAGTAATTTTTTAAACATCCATTAACTCTGATATTTTGCAAGTTATATTCAAAATCTCAACAAGCAATTATTAGAGAAAAACGCTTTGCTTTTATACAATCTACTGAACAAAATAATCGATTTTTTAATTATTTAGCCCAATCTTGTTCAAAAATTATTAATAAGATTAATGTTATTTGGGAAGGATCAAATGGAGAAAAATATATTCAAACTCATCCACCATTAGCCCTTATTAAAATAACATAAAATATCAAAATAGTACCATTAAAAGGAAGTTTTGAAGAATAAAAACTTATATCTAGAAAAGATTTAAATCCTATTATAGAACAAAATAATTTTACCAATGTCTATTTATCCACTCTTTCAAAAAATCCTAAGTCAGCTAATGAAGCTTCCACAAGCAAACAATCAGACAGTAAACCCATCATGAGAAAACCTATCATAAATCCAAAATATTTACATGAATTACTACAAACCATAGCATCTAAGTTGAGTATATTACAAATAAACTCAAAAAAAGAAAACAAAAAGGTAAATTTTCAGTAATAGCTAATCCAGAAAAACCAATTGGCCATATTTGACCTTAATCAAAACAATCATAAGATTTTTTAGAATTAACCCTATTGATGAAAAGACAAAAATGAGTACAAATTTATCATCTGATTTTGATATTAAGAGTATTCATCATCCACGAAGACATCCAACATATAATGTTATGAAATCTAAATACTATTATTCAAAACCATCACTAATAGATTTATTATTAGAAGAACATACAATAAAAAGAATCAAATTTGAAGGTAATTCTATTTATGAATGGAATATTGATGGGTTATCAGAATATCGTGCAATAGAAGTTTTACAACATATACTGATTTATGCTAAGTATGTAGATTAGCCAATCATATAGAGCTAAACATAACTGGAGCAATAGGAATCGGATTTTACTAGCCACGTAAATGGCTAGCGAAACTATGCATTAACTACTGAATGGGTTTTTATAAAAGAGGATGACCCTCCATGCTCCAATATAATCATTATAACTTACATATAATGGAGGGTGAGTAGACAGGATGGTCATTGACTGATAGATGAATGGTGGTTACTTTATAAGACTCTATTGAGCCTAGTCTTTCATGGTTAGGACCTTCTGAATTTTCATTTTTGAATAAGCTATTTCTTTCGATCCTTCCCTTTTAAAATGTTGGAAAATAACCGAATGTGTTCGTGAAAGCAAAGCTTTATAAAACTTCATTGAAACATGTGATCTTTTTGGTAGAAAGTTGTAAGTGGGAGGTATTATAGTTTTGACTTGATTTTCTAGACTTTTAATCTAGTAAAGAATGTTCAAAGGAGAATGACTGAATAATGTCCTCGAAGCTGATAAGTAGATCAGCCATCAGATTTATTGTATTGGTTGAATAAGGCAGAGAAGTTTTTGAAATAAAGTGATTTCTGATAAGTGAGGAGAGTTTTGCCTTTATCTGCCATTATCTGTATGGAATGAATTTGTGGTGTCAAAAGGAATTCTCTGGATAAAAAACTCGAAAGAGAATTATTTTCTCCCTAATATAATCATTATCAAAATAAAAATACTTAAAATTACTTGCCATTTGGCAAATATTTATTTTGAAACTCGATTTTTTGATAATCCACTTTAAAAAAATTTATTTTTTTTTTTAATCATATTAATTTGATAATCAATAAAATCTTATTGTGGCATTATTTTCACTAGGTGTAATTTGGATATGTAACATGAGTTTGAATTCTAGATGTAGATGCTCGTGTTGGTTGAGATTTGTATATAGATTCATTTTTCATACTTGGTACTATTGAATAAGGTTTTCCATATGCAAAATTAATTTTTACTAATCCACCATCATGAGTTATTATGGTACGAATTTAATCGTTTGTATTATGTTTGTGTCTTGTATTAACTAGGTTTTTGATATATTTATATCTTTCCAACTTAATTATTTTCTGGTAATAACTTTATTCTAGATATTTGTTAAAAATAAGGTAGACGTTCCCTTTTGTAAGTTTGTGTAAGCAACTGCAAGAATTATGGTATGCATTATAAATTCTAAAAACAACAATAACATCTGAACATATTCCTTTCATTTTAAATCCTTGTGTATATAAACTTAATGTTGATGCTTCATATGCAAATTAATCATGAAACTTAACGCAAAATTAAGAAAATAATTGATCCTTCGGAAAACTTCCTTTAATAATTCCTAATAGAGTATCCTTGAATTCCACATGTCGTTTATCTCTTAGAGATGCTAATACTGATGTATTAAGACCTAGAGCAGTTAATGGTTTTAGTGCTACTTGAGTTAATCCTATATGTAAATATTCATATTTTTCTTTATATATTATGATTTTCTCTGGAGAAATTAACAATATTTCTTAACCCTCTGCATCTATTGATCTAGTATTTTCTTCGAGTTTGACCACAAAATCTTGATTTGTTGAAAATGATCCTTGAGTATAAAATTATTTTGGATCAATCGTAGGCATATCCCAATTTTGGAGAGATTGTTCTTTATCATTATAAGAAATTTCATTTATGTTTCTTAAATCAATTTTGACTTTATTTTTTCAGACCTTAATGTTGATTTATGGTCATTTAAGTTTTCAAAATAAGATGATTCAAACTTTAGATTTGGATTTTTAAAAGAACGAGCACCTTTCATTTTCTTAATTAACTCACTCATGTTTGTTCTTAGGGCTATAAGATTTAACTTGGTCAACGAATTACTGGTAGACTTACTCTCATTATTCCGCTGGACTTACTACATGACTAGAAAGTTCTAACTTAACCCCCTAAGATTGAACAAGAGAGAAATTAATTTAAAAACGAAAGAGTAAATTTCAACCAAAAATCACAAAGTCAAAGTTAAAATTTGAAATCCACTTTGAAATCCTTTTGAAAACATATAAAAACTTAATAAAAGTATAATATACTTACATTTGGGAGTGATGGATGAATAGATGGTGATGAAAGATGATGGGCTTGATGCTTTGCTATTGTAATCTATTAGACGGGCTTGATGCCTTTGTTGTTGTATTAGCTTGGTGCTTGGTCATGGCTTAGACCTTTTTATGTGTTTTTCACCATAGAACTATTGTTTGTGGTTGCGGCCAGTTATTAATATTATTTTACTTTCCAATTTCGCAATCTGTCTTATACTTTTTAACTTACCATTTTCAACCTTCATTGTTTTCTAATGGTTTTTATCAATATATATGTGGGATAATGCCATTAGGCACTCTCCAACTAAATATATAATTTCATAGGCTCAAGGTGGATTAAATGATCAAAGCGCAAACACCTCTTCTATTATCTTCAATAATAAGAGGAAAAATAAAATAAAAACAAAGAAAAATACTATGATTTTTTAAGTGGTTTTTTGGAACTATTCAAATGTCCAAAATACTAAACTTTTTATGATGGGTTTTTTTTTTTTTTCCCAACACTAGGCAATAACGCCTTTTGAGAAGGCATTATTGCGACGTGTAAATTTTTGGTTTTTTTTTTTTTTTTTTTTTTCGAAGAAATGCCACGTGGACAAAGATAGCGCCTTCCGAGAAGGCGCTATCAATGTCCACGTGATTCGGACGCCACGTGGATCCATGTGGCGTCCGACACAGGATAGCGCCTTCTCCGTCGCGCTATCGGTATTGGCATGTCCACGTGTATTTGTATGAATATATCCAACCGTGTCCGCGTGGTGGATCCACGCGTGGCGTCCACGTGGACACGGGTATCTTGGGGGCGCCGATAGCGCCTTCTCAAAAGCGCTATCGCGGGTCATCGTTTTCCGAGAAACCGACGCAGAAGAATCTCTGCGTTGGTTTCGCTTAGGGATGCGGGCTTTACGGGGGTAGGGGACGTAGGGGTCACGGGATTACTAGTAATCCCGTGACCATGGGATGATCATATCCCCGTCCCTATATAAGGAGGGGATCATCTCGGTGAGGAGAGAATTCGCGGTGGAGGAGCTGGAACGAGGACGGAGGGGAGAGAGCAGAGGACGTAGCGGCGGCGGAGGAAGGTGGACGCGAGCCGAGCAGCCGGAGAGCGGACACGGTGTAAGGGCAGCGAGGGAGGTCCGCGGCAGAGGTGAGGCGAGAAAGAGCGAGGAGGTCCGCGGAGTGAGCGCAGCGGGGAGCGCGTGGGAGCGCGGAGCGGCGGCGGCGGTGCACCGATCGTGTCATCGGAGGAGAAGGAGGAGGTCCAGTGAAGGAGGAGGAGGTATGTACTTAAGGAGGAAACCATAAGTTTTTGTTGTTAAAGTATGTGTTTTTAGTTTGTTTAGTTTAGGTTTGTGTAGTTTGGTTTAAGTTTGTTTAATAAGTTTAGTTAGTTAGGTTTAGTTTGTTAGTTAATTAAGTTTGATTAAGTTACTTTGATTAAGTTAGTATAAGTTTGTGGAAGTGATTTTAGGTAATTATGTTTGGTTTAATTAAATTACGTTTGTTTAAGTAAGTTTAAGTAGTTTGTTTGTTAAGTTTGTTATAAGTTTGGTTAAGTAAGTAAAGGTAATTTATTTGTTATAAGTTCATTTAAGTTTGTTAATAAGTTAATTACGTATGTTTAACTTAATTTCGTATATTTAACTTAATTTCCTATGTTTAAGTTAGGTTAGTCATTTATGTAGTTTGTATAAGTTAGTTTGCGTAGCTTGTTTTTGTCTAGTTAGTTTGTTAAGTTTGTTATAAGTTTGGTTAAGTGAATAAAGGTAATTTACTTGTTATAAGTTCATTTAAGTTTGTTAATAAGTTAATTACGTACGTTAAACTTAATTTCCTATGTTTAGGTTAGGTTAGTCATTTATGAAGTTTGTTTAAGTTAGTTTACGTAGCTTGTTTTTGTCTAGTTAGTTTGTTAAGTTTGTTATAAGTTTGGTTAAGTGAGTAAAGGTAATTTACTTGTTATAAGTTCATTTAAGTTTGTTAATAAGTTAATTACGTATGTTTAACTTAATTTGCTATGTTTATGTTAGGTTGGTCATTTATGAAGTTTGTTTAAGTTAGTTTACGTTATTATGTTTGTTTAAGTTAGTTTACTAAATTTATGTTAATAAGTTGGTTTAGTTAATTACGTTTAGTTAATTAAGTTCGTTTGGCATATTTTAGTTAATTAAGTTCCTTACATATATTTCATAAATTTAGTAAACCATACCAATGTTGAAATGTGGATTACAACCTACCGCATGGAAGCTAATAAGAAGCTAGAATTAGTATATGATATGAAAGTAATAGATAGGCGAAGTATGAACACGGCAACCATATGCATATATGTTTCAACGCATGGGAACCCCCATGATGGTCCCTTCCCAATACGTCCATCTACGCACAAACAAGGCGTGATGCACTTTAGAGCACTTGAACATATCTATAATTCTCGCGATTTAATTATGTTGGAAATGTGTAAGAAAATGTTGGCGAGAGTAGTCATTCTTCTCATGGGTATATACCAGCATCTTCCACACCCCAACCAGAACCTCATATGTTTGTACCCATGCCGCCGAGCGTGAATCTTCCTCCTTACCATTTTGATCCGTACGCACCTGGGCCTTCGTCTTCATACGTGGATCCACGTGGAATGCCTCATCATCAAACGTATCCATCACTCCCTCCATACATGCCTAGTCCATACACTCCTACTCCGTATAATTACAATATGGCGTATAGCGGAGACCCTTCATTCATGAACTTGTTGACCATGCCGCAGCCTCATGTTCCATTCCCCCAACCCCATGCAGGAAGCCAGTATTTCGGGATGGTTCCACCTCCAATTTTTGGTAGCATCGATAGCGAGGTGAGTCGAGTCAAGAACCGGAGGAAACGCATCAATCTACTCGACTTGATTCATCGCAAGACCACTACCTCAACCGGATGTACAACCACATCGTCCAACTAGACAAAGAGTACGTCCGGTTTGCTTCACCGAGGAACAACGTCAACGGAACCGCCGAAATAGACCCGCATGATGAGTTTACTTGATGTCATAGTGATTTGTAAATAACTTATATTTTGGGTGGGTTGAGGAAGTACGTGTATTCAACCTTCTCATTGAATAAACTTATTTCTCATGTTTTCCATATTATAATAATTTCGTAGATGTGATTACTCTTCAATAGTTAGTTTAGTTTGTTAAGTTAGTTTAGGTTATATGTTTAATTTAACTTAAGTGGTTAGCTTAGTTAGTTAGGTGTCGGTGGTTAGGTTATATTATTTTAGTTTGGTTAGGTTAATTAGCTTAGTTAGTTTTGTTTAGGTGTTGAGGTTATGTTTGTTTAGTGTAGTTGAGTTAGGGTATGTTCCTTAGTGTAGTTTAGTTAATTTAGGTTACGTACTTTGGTTAGGTTAGGTTAGTCGAGTTTAGTTCACAAGTAACTCTCGAGCTACTTGGATGTTTGTGTAGTTTCGTTTGGTGGTTAACGTGGATCGTTTTTTGGTTGTTTGTTTAGTTAGTTAAGTTAGTTATTTTACTTTACTTAGTTTGTATTGTTTAGGTGGTTAGGTTAGTTAGGTTAGTTAAGGTTAGTTAGGTTAGTTAATGTTAGTTAGTTTAGTTTGGTTAGTTCCATTTAGTTAGTACGTTTAGTTTGCAATTAAGCTAGTTAAATTAGTTATTTTAGTTTACTTAGTTTGTATTGTTAGGTGGTTTGGTTAGTTAAGGTTAGTTAGTTTAGTTTGTTAGTTAGTTTTTATGTTAGTTAGTTAGTTACTTATGTTAGGTTAGTTAGTTACTTAGTTTAGTTTGGTTTTGAGGTTAGTTAGTTACTTAGTTTAGTTTGGTTTTGTTAGTTAGTTTACTTTGGTTAGTTAGTTTGGTTTTGTTAGTTAGTTTAGTTTTAGTTTAAGGTTAGGTTAGTTAGTTAGTTATTTAAGTTTACTTTGGTTAGTTAGTTAGTTAGTTAAGTTAATTTAGTTAGTTTATTCAAGGTTACTTACTTATTTAGTTTAGTTTGGTTTGGTTAGGTTAGGTTAGTTAGGTTAGGTTAGTTAGTTAGTTAGTTAGTTAGTTAGTTAGTTGGTTAGTTAGTTAGTTAGTTAGTTTAGTTTGGTTAGGTTAGTTAAGGTTAGTTAGTTTAGTTTAGTTTAGTTTGGTTAGTTTAGTTTGGTTAGTTAAGGTTACTTAGTTTAGTTAGTTAGTTAGTTAGTTTGGTTAGGTTAGTTAAGGTTAGTTAGTTTACTTTACTTTGGTTACTTAGCTAGTTAGTTAGGTAGTTATTTAGTTTAGTTTGGTTTGGTTGGATTAGTAAAGGTTTTTACTTTACTTTAGTTAGTTAGTTAGTTAGGTAATGTTAGTTAGTTTAGAATAGAGAGTTGAAGGTTGAAACCAATATATTCAAAATTGGTTTTTTTTTTAATACAAATATAAACTCCTCGTATGGATATTCAAATTTGGTTGTAATTGTCGAGATCGCTCGACGACGACGACGACGAAGGCGGCGGCGAGGACGAGCGAGCGGCCTGAGAATGTCGCGGACCAATGGCAATGATGAGGACAGATCGGCGAGTCGGGTTGGTGATGGCGGTGACATGGCGACGACGTAGTAGGGTTTGTACGAGATAGCGCCTTTTGAAAAGGCGCTATCTCGTACATGTGTCGCCACCTCGCGCCATGTCGCGCCACCTCATAACGCGAAAGTTTTGCTCAATAACGCCTTTTGAGAAGGCGTTATTGAATGAGTGTATGTGGCGCTGACGTGGCGCTGAGGTGGCGGACACATGTACAGATAGCGCATTTTCAAAAGACGTTATCTGTACAAACCCTGCCACGTCGCGCCACGTCACCAAAAACAAAAAACACCCCATTCAATAACGCCTTCTCAAAACTCATCTCGGATAAAAAAAAAACACTCTCTATTTTGTGAAAAAAAATGTAAAACACCCCTACATGTGGAAATGGCCCTGATGAGTTGATTGTCTTCAATATTCACTATTAAATTAGATTCGTAGTTTTTTTTTAAAAAAAATGGGATATGTAGTTGATAAGATTGTCATCTTGATGTTAACAAATTTAGTCTGTTCGTTATAACTGTCTCATTGTTTTTTTTTTTTTTTTCTTCTTGGATATTTTGTTTACGTGCAAGTTTAAAATGTTAAATACAACTGTACAACTATATGATCATGAGTTGTAATCTTTATGTTACGAGTGAGAGCTCAACCATATTCTTGCAATATGTATTTGTTGTAGCCTTGCACGAAAGGCTGTTTTTTGTTCCATAAGATTGGATGAGGCAGTTAATTACTTTTACTTTAGTGCAGGTGTATGGGCTTCCATAATTGCCATTGTTTTTGATTTGTTTCCTCATTCAAAGTATTGACTACATTATTTTCTAACCAATATATATTACACAGAACCTTCACTCTAACCCAAAATACTTAGTCCGACACTTGAAACGAGACCAAAAATTGAAAAACTTGGAGTCTCCATTTATAAAGATATATGTATAAAGAAGATTCAACGTGTAAGAGAAGAAAAAAAGCTAAAATTTTAAAATGTAGAATAAGAAATGAAAAATAAGAAAGAATGTAGGTTTATAGACTAGAATATACACATTAGCATGCATACCTAAGCATATGTGTCTAAAGTTTTGGACTTTTTGTCTAGTCCCCATGTCCTTAAGTTAAAGAATAGGCAAGTCCACGCTCTAGACACATACACACACCCGACACTCATACCCGAGTCTAGTAGCATAGTTTCTAACACTTAGCCAAGGTGTTTTAAATAAGATTATTTAAATCTGGATTTTAGATTAAGGGAAGGGGGCTAGTGTGTTCGATAGTAGGATCAAATCGTGGATTATAAGATTCTAGATATATCTAAAATTATGATCTAACCTTGTATATGTAAACCTTCCAAATGTTGTGCTTTTAGACAAACAGAAATAGCAGTGACCAATAAGAATTTGTATTAGTATTAAACCATTCTACCATTAATGAAGTAATAATGTATAACTAATACTTTACCACAAATCCTTACTTTGTACTTAAGCTTTTGATAATTACGAACCCCTTATTTTCTTCTAATTGAATCTTTGGATTTTTCGAATTTAAAAGATGGGTCATTCTATGTGGATCCCACAATTTTGTAAGGGTAAGCCACTGGATGTGGGCACTCATTGTTTTGATAAGGGCACACAGATGTAAATGTTGAATCCCTTTATTGATTGAGAAGGACACCCCATCCTCTACGTTTTCGATTCTTTGTTGACACGTTCGTCCCCTTCCACGAACCAAGCCTTAAGTCTTCAGTCCTGCATGATCAAACCATACATGATTAGTTGACCATTATGACCGACCAAAATGGATCTCATTTCTTTGTATTTGGTCAGTTATACAGAGCCGAATAAACATATATAGATCAGTCATGCATGATCGAACTATACATGATTGGTAAGTCGAGTATGAACGACTCAAATGGATCATATGCCTAAGTATTGCGTCGGTCAAACATGATCGACTAAATATATATATAGTTTGGTCATACATGACTGAACAATATAAGATTGTTCGGCCATATGTGACCGACCTGCAACCTGTGGTTTGGTCCTGCATGGCCGAACCAGAGGCGGAACCCATGTTTCGAACACGAAAAAATAGAACAAATCGAAGGAAAACTCAAGAAATACATATCCATCTTACACATCTGCATCCCCTACACATTCATCCTCCATTTTGTACGGTCAATAGCCACCAAAAAACTAAAATAAACAATGCCCTAACAAATAAAAAACTTTATTCAAACCTATAAATACACACAAAAATAGTTGATATACATTTAACATTTTTCATTATAAAATCATGAAGAAATCGACTCTTATGATGATGGGCTCCAAAATTGCAAGTTTGCATCATTAGTGGTTGAAGATGATCGCCGGAGTCGAAGGGAGGATCGCCGGAGTCGAAGGGTTGTCGGTTTGTGTGGGGTGCACAACGAGAGAGAGAGAGAGAGAGAGAGAGAGAGTGTGTGTGTGAGTGAGTGAGTGAGTGAGTGAGAGAGAGAGAGAGAGAGGTGTGTGTGAGTGAGGGTGAGTGAGAGAGAGAGAGAGAGAGAGAGAGAGAGAGAGAGAGTGTGTGTGTGAGTGAGTGTGTGAGTGGTGATTGTGGGGGTTGTGAGAGGGTAACTAGGTCATTTCATATAAAAGCAAATTAATATGGAATTAAAGTACCAAAAAACTTGTGAAAGTGTCCTTACAAAATTGTGGTGTGCATATAGAACGACCCTAATAAAATCTATTGGTTTGTAGCGATTCTATTTTGATCTTTAAATAAAATATTTTTCTTGAAACTGAGATTGAAATGGGGTCATCAGTTGTAAGTATATAAGATTTAAGATCTAGGATTGCAATTCTCTCTTTTGGGGTAGGAGACGAGGAAATGATATTGCCAATGGTTTATTCTTACGTTTGTTGTGATTTTGTTTAGATATTTTGTAGCTGGTGGGTTGGCTTGCAGTGCCCATGTTGAGAAAAGGGATGCGGTGACAATGGATTCTCTACCCGGCCTCCTTTAGATAGCCAACCTCATTTCCATCCTTCAATTCGACGGCTAATTATTTTAACAACAACTTCCTTAAATCCCTGCTAAAGGATCACAGATTAAATCTAGTTACACAAACGGACATGTTTCATTAATGACTCGTCTTGAAATGGACGAAGTAGTATTTCATAATATGAACAACGTGTTTTTCTCCTACTACATTGACACTACAAAAAAATGACCTAAATAGCAACGCGAAATAGCGACGAGCTACTTTCCATTACTATTTAGCGACAAATTTGCGACAGGATCTTTTGTTGACCTATTAACCAATTTAGCGACGAGGTTAGACGACCCTCATCGCTAATTGTTGGGCAGGAAAAATCTCGCCCAATGAAAGATTTTTTCATCCATGTGGCAGAGGGGCCCACACACACACGCTCACTCTTACACTTAACATCAAACTCTAATCCCTTCCATTATAAACCCCTCACCTCTCCAACCTCTCTCCTCTCCACCGCCCCTCTCTCCTCTCCACCACCCTCTCCTACACTAGAAAAACCCAGTAGGACAAAATCATAGCTAAGGAAAAGAGTGCAACTCATTGATACACTTTGAGAGAATATGTATGCCATATTAAAACCTCTACTAGAAAAACCCCGTGAGAAAAATCTAGTATAGGAAAAAGAGTACATTGCTCTCATACATTTTTTATGTGGAGTATAATATTGTTATGGTTGCTTCATTAAAAACCTTTCTAGGAAAACCCAGTTGGATAAAACTATAGCTAAAGGAAAAGAGCGCAATATATTAATCATTACAACTCCTTTTTATTCTCCCCTTCATGTTGACATGAGCGAAACATCTTATTATTTTTCAACAAATCTTGGCAAAACCCAAATTTAATTTTTGAGTAAAATAAATAAATTGATGGATAGCTATTTTACTTGAAAAAAATATTTAATTTTCAAATCAAGGCTAAATATTATTTTAACTCCTACCTTATTTTTTAAGCGTTTGTATCCTTTGAACCAACTTTCTTTTACGTCTTAAGCGTTTTGTTGGTTCTTGTGCATTTAGTTGTACATGGGCATCATTTCATCCTGAACTTTTAATGCTAGAATATTTTGCCACTCTTTTATATATAGTACTCGCGTCAAGTAATTGATTCATAACTTGTTGCTAATGAATGATCCTTTGAACTTCAAGTTCATATTAATTTATACATCGATTATAATACAACAAATTTGATGCAATTTGATGCATTTCAAGGAATTTCACGTTATTCCTTTTGAATTGACTTATATATCTCCCTTATGGTGGAAACATTGCTTCATCAAAGTGACAATTAGCAAAAACTGCTTAAATAAATTCCATGCTAGGGATCCAGAGCATCTTATAATATGATTAATGGAGACTTAAATCAATATAAGTCTCATATTGATTTGCCTTGAGATAATCACTAGCTGATAAAAATGTGATTTCATAAAGGATGTCCATGCGAATTTACAATATATTCTCATTATTGATGATTATGGACGATCAAAAATATCATTCCACATTATGAATGTCATTAGATGCTTTAATTTATGACGACGTTCATTTTAATGTGCTTGATATATATTCCAAAAGTTAAAGCTGAGAATCTTATTCTCATATTAAATCATAATCATATAGAAAAATTTTTTGTTATTCCGAGTAAACTTCTTATGAACAAGGCATTAACATTATAATTACTGTACAAGATATTGCATGAATGTTAATCTTTGCAAAGTTCAAATTCGATAAATATTTCTTATAATATAATGTACATGCATGTAGCATAATACACAAAACATAAATTCATTGCATATATTTAGCTCATAATTTGAACACATCTCGATGTGCCAATTTTATCGAGTCATTTTCAATGATAAAATTCATGATTTTGGCTTTGATAAAAGGTCACAAAAATATTCGGGTAGATATATGACAATATTTAGGCGAAATGGTCTTCCATATGTGATGAAAAATGTCACAATTATAAGCGCTCATTGTCAATAATTCTTTCTATTTCTAGTGGTGCGCCACTTTTACTCTAATTTTTGGCGGAATTGTCAATATGACCTTTATCAGATCTTTTCACCCTTTTCACGTCCATAAATTTGTAATTGCGACCATGATGATAATACGCAATACACGCTTCTTAACTTGAACATGAACCAATTGGACGAGAGCAATATTATATTTATAGTATGTCATTATTTTAGTCAGCTACAATGAAACAAGAAATCAATCTTTAATATTTATTGGATTGACGTACGTACTCGATATTTGTTGCAACAATAAATTGAAGCGGACCACGAGATATTTTATTATTTCTCATCAGTCATATTTCCACATCGCCTCAACATAGCGGTAATTAAAATCGCAGAATTATAAGTAATATTTGACTGATTAAATTTTGTTGCTTGAGACCCAGCCACTCATTTTGAACTTTTTGGAGCATTAACTTTTTTGGTATTTATATGTATAACTCCATAAGGTGAAAAGATATATAAAGCGAAATATTCATTTTTCAAATCTCTAAAGAGATATTGGCGAATGATTTTGTATAACACACAGTCTTGTATATATGTTTTATTCATAAATTGTAATATCTAATTTTCATGGCAGTAATATAATAAGGCAACAAATTCAACTATGGTTGAATAATATTTTGAAAATAAATGCAATATAAAATATTTCTTTTTTTTTATGTAAAAAAAAGAACATATGATTAAATGTATGTTCAAAACTTGATTTATTAATAAACAAAATGTAATATTCGTATGAGTTGGTGGGACAACCTCCAGGTTGGGTGGCGAGACAAAGTCTACTTAATACCATACCTCCTCGAACGAGATAACATGTCTTTCTTTCAATGTTTAGTTTTATCGGGAACAAGACTTACCTACTATCAACACAAATTCATAGTATTATTTGCATTATAAAATCAAGAATAGAGCACAACTAATCGTTTATAGTATAGAAAAAAAAAACTATTTTATGTCACATTGACTTTTTTTATTTTTAATGTAGAAGATCATCCAAGACGCAACTACAGAGCATCATTTCACAGTCGGTGACGTTACAATGCATAGTGTATGAATAAATTACATATACAAAAATAATACATGTAACAAAACATAAACTAACCATGATAACATGGAAATAAATTGAACTTATTTAAATTAACAAAAATTATACCTTCTTAGCTTTGTCTCATTGAAAAGCTTCTTGATCTTCAAGACCTCTTATTATAGAGCAATTGCATGCTGATAACGTGTTGTAAACTAAGTTGTAAGCCAACTAGAACTTTTAGAACTAAAGTATAAGAAGCATGAACTAAAGACTATAAGAACAAGTGGAGAAGTGGAGACAAGAGAGAAGAGTTGAGAATGTAAAGATTTCATTCAACTATTGGTATATTTCTACAATGAAGTTGACACCTTTATATAGGCCCCTTGGTGATGATGATAAATGTACTTAGACAATGTTTACAAGTAACATGTACATCACATATTATTCAACACTTTACAAGAAACTTGACAATACATGGAAGCATTTGTGTACATTAGAGATGAGTACAAGTTACATGAAGTGTGAAAGCTATGCTTAACAATGTGAGCGTCTATATGTACAAGTGTCCATCCATTTCACAACAATATATATATATATATATATATATATATATATTGCAAGGTAACTATACTCTTAATTAATTGTCTATGAATTCTTTATTATTGCTAAAGGATCTCTAGTGAGATGGACGAGACATCACTTACCAAAATGCAAAGTTTAAAGAAAAAAAGTATTCTTTATATATTAAGTATAATTTTGTATTTATGCTAGCTTCTCCATATGATATACAGCTTTACAACATACGAGCTTGGAGACAGAGGACTTCAATACTAATGTATATGAAACACCTATTGAATTTGTGAAGCTTATTCATGGGAGAGCATTGAAACAGAGGTATACGATTAATTCAAAACATGAAATTTTAAGATACAACAATAATGAAAAAGAGTTAGCAGATACGTTTTTTTTTTAATAAAAAGTAGCAAGTACTTTTCATGTCGATTTAATGTGTTAATACTAAGATCATTATCACTATTATAGTGGGTGTTACTTTAAAGACAAATCGATCACATTGGATAATGCTTAAAAAGCAATGTTGGATCTATACTGCGAAAGGGCTCAAATAAAAAATGGTGATCGAATTTTGGACCTCGGTTGTGGACATGGAGCTCTTACCATTCATATTGCTCACAAGTATCCTCAATGTTATGTTAATGGAATTACAGATACAACATCTCATTGTAAGTTCATTGAAGAGCAATGCAGGTAATAATGCTAAAGACATATACACACACACACACACAAATATATATAGTTAAAATACAAGTGTTTTTCTTTTTGACTTTAATAAATAAAGTCTCCTTTTTATCAAAAAAAATACACGGTGTTTTTTTTTTTGAAGAATAGTTAACATACAATTTTTTTATGATAGTTAATATACAAGTTAATTCATACTTTAATTATGAATTTTTCATGCATGATGAAGTGAACTCTTTCCTTTCTTTCTTTTTTCTTAATATCATTAGAAACCAAAATTTGAACAATGTGGAGGTTATACAGGGGATATTACAAAAATTGAGTTGAACCAAGAGTTTGACCGTGTAATGGTTATTGGAGTCTTTGAGGTAACATTGTACTACTAGACATATGTATCCAAGTTATCTATGTTTTAATTAAAGATTAACTACTAAGTACTTGATTAACTGATCTTTCTTTATTTTTCTTCTTATTTCTAATCAACTTTTCTTTTCATTTGCATATTTATAGCATATCGAGAACTACGACCTACTCATGAATAAGATATCAAAATGGATGAAGGAAGACTGTATTCTTTTCGTAGAAAACGTGTGCCACAAGAACTTTTTGTACCAAATAAAGGCAAGTAGAAACATGTGTTTTTGTTTTTTATTTTCTTTTTTTGAACAAAAAAGTTGGTGTACCCCAGATGGGCACACAGGTGCGACACTCATCTGCACAACAACTTTTAATTCACGTGAAGCGCATGCATCTCGAGGCAAGTGGAGTGTTGTTGTGCAAGTGGCACCATTCTCCAAAAAAGAATTTCGCGTGTTCCAATGTGTATTATACGATTTTCAAGTATACATGTATAAAACAATAAATTATATAGATGTAGAAGTGGAAATTGTGTGCCCTTACACCAATGAGTTCTAATCGATGCAGTTTTTAAAGAAGATGACTGGATTGAAGGAATGATATTTCCAGACATGACCGTAACCATATCATCGGCTAACCTGCTATTGCATGTATTTTCAGGTAATTCCAATCTCATGCCAACTTAATTATAATGCTTTTTTTTTTTTTTTTTTGAAATTTCATGTGAGACAAACTCCCTGGACCTCGTCAACCAATTGGGTGCCCCAATGATTTAGTATGAAGTTTGAGAGTAATAGGTCATGGGTTCGAACCCAATGACAGGGGGCAAGTTATTACTTCCTTATAAAAAACTTCTCCAGACCTTGGCCCTTAACTGATCTAATGAAGTTGGCCTAGTGACATGATTGCTTGTGCTTTTTAGATCTTCCATTATTTTTTCTTGTTTTTAGTTTTTCACAGCCACCTTAAATTTTACCTTTTAACAAATGATGCTTTGACAAGTGATGCCTCATCAATGTCAACAGAAATGATTTAGCAAATATTTCAATTTTAATTAGTTGTTAACTAAGCCATCTTAATCTTAATTAACTCTGGTAAGTTAATTGGTAGGCTAAATCTAAGTTTACGTATTATCACTGACTTGCGGTCCATTTTCGACAAAAAATATCACCGAATTCTTCAGAAAACTGATCTTAAGTTGTTTTTATGTATTAGCTTTCCAAAATGGTAAGGTACGCTCAAATCCGATTAAAATTGAGAGAGTTATGCTCAAAATATCAAAACAACTCAACTTGAGAGAGTTTCAGACCAGCAGTGTTAGGAAATTCATAACTCTCAAACTACAGCTCCAAAAAATGCGATTTTTGGTGAGAAGTTTTTTCAAATATCCAAGAATATCACATAAAAATTAGCTAATTCTGAGAAGAAATGAGGAATTTATGCTATCTAGTATTTCAGCTACAATTTTAGCTCGATTAATGACATCAAACCATCCCATCAACTTATTTCAATTTAATAGCATTCATGACAGCAATTCCATCTATTTTTCTACTCCACTTAGGTCCTAATGATCCCTTCAAAATATCAAAATAGTCTAATAAATTAGCACCTATGAATTCTCAACAGTTTCAACCAATTCATATTAGTAAACCACAATACAATTCCTTTTTTTTTTTTTTGAAACAAAACATACTAACATGTCATGGCAACACAAAACTGATTTTTCCTCATCACAACTTAGTTCTAGGAGTCTAAATGAATCCAAATAAGTCGAGGAGTTCATAATCTACTTATATTCTTGCAACTTTGCATTGCGGTATTTCTTCAAACACATAGCATTCAAGCATCATCACTAAGAGTACATTGATCATAAACAACAAAATCATGACTCAATTTTGTCTAGCATTAAGACCATGCTAAAATACACCTGAAGACACCAAAACGCATGCATCTAACAACCATATAAATAGAAATTTCAGTCCTAATTAGAATCAACTCCAAAAATTCCAATTTTTTGAACTCAAATTTATGCATTTCAATCAAGATTTAGCAACCTTGATTGAGTTTATTTAAAAAGCATTTGAACTCACAAAGTTAGGTTCAAAATCATCATAGGATTGATGTGTTCAATTCCATCTCAAGATTTCATCCCCAATTGCCTCAAACATGCATTCAATTAAGCAAAAGAGTGGAGAAGTTCATACCTAAGGTTTGTTTCTTTCAATCTCTTTGGAGCCCTAACTTGTGTTGGCTTGATCCTTCAACTTTGACCTCAATTTCCTTGATTTCTAGCAAATAATCTCATTTTTTTCTCTCCCAAAGTGGTGCTGATTTTTTTTTCTCAACATGCATGAATAAACATAAGAGTCATATTTATAGGTCTTAGCCTCAAGTCTAAACCATTAGATCAATCTAGTGCCTTCATTTGCCCTAAATCTCAATGACCATACACGAAGTTTATTTGTCCACTAATTCTAACATGACTTAGGCATTTGTGCTAAATTTGGAATTTATTAATTAGATAGCTTAGGCTAATAAATGATTTAAACTTAGACTAGTCTCTATTAATTCCATATGTAACTTAGACACTTAATTGTTATTCCATTGGGACTTAAGTGTACATCTTGAATTAGAAAGAATAACTCATAAGCTACGAGCTAACCATAAGCCTCAACTATCGGTCGTTCGCGTGCATGCACCATGAAGTCGTTCTCCCGCTCGCTCGATTTTGTGATATAAACCTACACTTATGTGCACACTTATAAAGTTAGTTATAAATAATACATGACATCAAACACAAGTAAAATTAATTTAGATTATTAATTTACTACGGTGCCGACACCCAAGTATTGACCGAGATTGTCATGTAGGATTGACCGACAGGTCACGGTCCTACGCGACATACAACTAGGATTAGATTATTCAGGTTGTTACAACCTTCCCAACTTATAAGAATGTCATCCTCGAAATTTAAAATAACTAAAATGAAACCCTTACCGAAATCAAATAGATATGAGAAGCTCTAGCTCATATAGGACTCCCGTTCCCGCATCAACTCCTCATCGCCATGATATTGCCACTTAACGAGGACCAACGGGATGTCCTTGTTGCGCAAGCTTTGTACCTTATGGTCTAAAATCAATGCGGGTTGCTCCTCATAAGTGATATCCTCTGCTAAGTCAATTTGATTCAAGTCAACCATCGACCTATCGTCCTCCCTCGATCTATCCAACCGAAGCATCGATATATGAACACTAGGTGGACTCCTGCCATTTTTGGTGGTAACTCAAGCTTGTAAGTAACATTTCCGACTCTCTTTGTAACTCTGAATGGACCTATGAATCTCGGTGCAAGTTTTCCTTTGATTCTGAATCGTTTATGACCTTTTAGAGGCGAGACCTTCAGAAAGACATAGTCTCCCTCTTTATATTCCAATTCGTCTCGATACTTCTCAACGTACTTTTTTGTCTCTCTTGAGCGCCTCGAAGTCGCTGATGTATCTGCTTGATCTTCTCTGTATGATCTACTACCATTTCTAGCCCAACTACCGCAATATCCTCAGGCTCCGCCCAACATGCTAGAGACCTACAAGACCTATCATAGAGTGCCTCAAACGGTGCCATTCCAATGCTAGCTTGGTAACTGTTATTGTAAGCAAATTCACACAGAGGTAGATACTCTTCCCATAACCCACCATAATCCAAAATGAAAGCTCTGAGCATGTCCTCCAACACTCGAATCAGTCATTTTGATTGGCCATCTGTCTGTGGGTAATACGTCGTACTGAACTGAAGTTGTGTGCCAAACTGTTCTTGTATACTCTCCCATAACTTCGATGAAAATTGAGACCCTCTATCTGACACAATGGAGATCGGAACTCCATGTAATCTGACTATTTCTCTCTCATAAAGACTGTTCAGCTGCTCAAATTTATACTTAGTGGAGACTGGTAATTTTGCAAACTTAGTCAATATATCCACGATCACCCAAATATTATCATGTTTGCGCTAAGAATTAAGCAGACCACTGATAAAATCCATAGCGATATGCTCCGAATGGAAAGTGGTTGTAGCAACCCTCCTGGCCTTTTATGCTCAGTTTTAACTCTCTGACATATCCCACAACTCATAACGTACTCTCCTACACCAGCCTTCATCCTTGGTCACCAAAAGAGATGTTTTATATCCTGATACATCTTGGTTATGCCCGGATAAACGGCGTATCGCGAGTGATTTGCCTCCTGGAGTATCTCTATGCGTAACTCAACCATTGATTGAATCCATAACCGTCCCTTATACCTCAAATATGAGTATGTCGAATGACTCCACTCTGGCTGATCTAAACTCTAAGCTAACTCATTGAACTTCTCAAATTGTTGATTCGTTTGTTTACCCTCCAAAACCCTCTAAATAGAGACCAGCTGAATCCTCAACTGTCCACAAATTTGAGCCTCGGTAGTAGACAAAACATCCACCGAACTAATCGTGTCCACTGCCTCGAGTAGTGCATACTTATGTGTTATCCGATAAACTACCACCTATGTGTCTAACCTCTTCTTACTCAGTGCATCCGCCACTACATTGGCCTTCCCTTGATGGTATTCCAATGTGAAGTCATAGTCCTTGAGGAACTCCAACCATCTCCTATGCCTCGTATTCAGGTCTTTTTGAGTGAACAAGTACTTCAAACTCTTGTGGTCAGTAAACAGGGTGAATATCTCTCCATAAAGATAGTGTCGCTAAATCTTCAGAGCAAAAACTATTGCTGCCAACTCTAAGTCAGTACCGGGTAGTTCTTATCATGAGTCTTGAGCTATTGGGAAGCATAAGCTATAACACCGTCTCCCTACATGAGAACACATCCCAAACCAACTTGCGATGTATCGGTGTTCACTACCATATCTTTATATGCCTCTGGTAACACCAAGACTAGAGCTGAGCTCAGTTTCTCCTTCAAAGTCTGAAAAGCTTGCTCACACTTCTCATCCCATTTAAAGTTGACATTCTTGTGGGTCAATTTCGTTATTGATGCCGCGTATTTATAGAAATCTTAGATGAATCTATGGTAATAAATTGCTAAGCCCAAAAAGCTATGAATGTCAATCACTGTCTCTGGTGTGGGCCAACCTATCACTGCCTCGATTTTCGCAGGGTTTACTCTAACTCCACTAGCTCCAACTACATGTCCTAAGAATCTGACCTCCAATAGCCAGAACTCGCGTTTGCTAAACTTAGCATATAGTCGGTGCACTCTCAGTGTCTGCAAAATTGTCTTGAGATATCCCTTACGAGTTTGGAGTAGGTCAAGATGTCATCTATGAACACTATCAAAAATTGATCCAAATATTGTCTTAATACTTAATACATTAAGTCCATGAACATTGTTGGCGCATTGGTCAAATCAAACGGCATGATGGTGTACTCAAAGTAACCATATCGTGTACTGAAGGCAGTCTTCTCTCTACTCTGATGCCTGATCCTGAGTTGGTGGTATCCTAATCTCAAATCAATCTTAGAAAACCACATTGTGCCTTTCAGCTGATCAAATAAATCATCTATACGAGGAAGTGGATACTTGTTATTTACTATAACACAGTTCAACTTCCTATAGTCAATGCAAAGTCTCAAGCTCCCATCCTTCTTTTTTCATAAATAGCACTGGCGCGCCCCATGGAGACATATTGGGTGTATGAATCCTATATGTAATAACTCATCGAGTTGGGTCCTTAACTCTCTAACTTCTTAGGAGCCATCTTGTATTGCGGTATCGATATTGGTCTAGTCTCTGAGACCAAATCTATAATGAAATCAATCTCCTTATACGGTGGTATCCCAGGTAATTCCTCGAGGAACACATCCGGGAACTCACGAACTATAAGAATCTCCTCAATACTCGCCACTAATCTCTTCATAATGCTAAGAATGCTAGCAAAGACCTCCATCTCCTGGCTCGTAGCCACTCTACCTATGATGCTTGGAAATTGCATCGCATCACCGTGAAAGCTAAACTCCAACTGTCCGTGGATTAAAAATTGACCGTCTTACTGAAACAATCAATTTGTGTATGGTAAGTGGCCAACCAGTCCATACCCAACAACGCATCAAACTCGAGAAACTCTAATACCGTGAGGTCTATCGATAGCTCGTGTCCCTCTACACAATGCTCACATTACATATTAGGGTAGATCTTATCCCCAACAGTTGTGCTAAGGATTAAGCAAGTGTTAAGTCTAACCGGTGTCAACCCTAACTCATCAACCATACGACAAGAAATAAAGGAAACAGTTGAACCAGAGTCAATCATCACATGCATCAAATGACTGCAAATTTAAACCATACCCTCAATCAGATGACACGTCGCTTAAGAATCTGGCTCGGCTACAACGTAAGCTTTCTCTTTAGCATGTTGTTGATGTGGCGTTCCACTCTGTTGTACCCTGACCCATTGCGAACGCTTGTTCATGAAATGCCCAACCTATCCATACTCAAAATATGCCCTCGATGGCCTCTGCCCTAAATGATCATGTATGCATGTCTCGAACATGTCATTTGCCCCTAATGCTCATTGCCTCTACCACTACTTCTGCTCTCACTACCTCTCTACTGTTGTCTAGCCTATGATGCATGCAGACCCTGAGGTGCTTGTGGAGGTTTATTGGTGTAGTTTGGTGCCTGAGTCGGTGCGGCGGCAAAAGTAGGTACTAAAGGTGATGACTATGCAATCGAGGCTACGTTATGTGTTTTGCTAGCTTTATAGTCCTGTTGACGATTCCTTTTCCTCTTCTGCCCTGACTGGCCCTGCTCAACCCGTGCTGCTCCTGACTGAATGTATCCTGCCTCTAGGTGAGTCTTCAGGTATGTCTCCCTCGCCAAACTGCGGTCATAGGCATCTTGGAGAATAGGTGGTAAAGTGTTCACCATTGTCCCTCCAATAGCTGGTACTAAACCATCTGTGAAATAGTGGACCTGATCCCTATCTCTATCAACTACGTGATCGGCAAAAGTTAGAAGATTCCAGGGTCTCCCCATGTATGTCATGATTGACTCTCCCAGTCCCTGTCTGATGTGCATGAATCTTTTCTCTTAGATATCATGACTGATGGCGGGTAATATTTTTGGTGGAAGTGCCTCTTGAAGTCCATCCATGAAGTAGGATCTTCGTGCGTGGAAATCAGATTAGTCCACCACATGTAAACATCTCCAACCAATGAGAATGCAGCTAAGGCGGGTTTCCTATTGTCCTCGATCCTTAGTAGCTTCTGGATATTCTCATGACTGAGAATGTAGGCCTCCGCCTCATCTAAATTTGGACCACCACTGAACTTCTTAGGCATGTACTTCTTATACTCTTTAGTCCATCTAATCTCTATAGTCAAGCGTACATCATTGTCATCGTGAGTCGGTGCCACTAATGCGCATGAACTAGAACCACTGGTGATGATCGGAGGTATGGGTATTACGCTCGCAATGGGAGCTGATGGAGCTACCTGAGGCTTGGTTGCACTCGCATCGGTAGTAGGTGCCACCGTCGACGTAGATGGAGATGGCGTTGGTGAAATCTGGCCCCGAAGTAAAATAAGTAACTCGTCCATCTATCGATGTGACAAGCATGGATCTCCAGCTTTACCCTGGTCACCAGCATCTAGCTAATCGGCCATTACTGTCTGCAATATAAATGGTTGAATTTCGATCAGTCATAGTTAACGATATATTATAATACATATCAAAATTAGCATGTATAAACCATATATACTTTCCCCAACTCGCCTCACTTCCCAACTAATACTCTAATTTTGGTTCATAGGATTTCCACACTAAGTTCCATTTGTCCTAGCTCTAAGTATGCTTTTAAGTTGAGTTGTGGCTTCTAAAAAGTTAAGGTAAAAACCTTATGCTTTGATACCAACTGTGACGGACCCAGTTCCTACAAACTGAGCCTCGCCAGGCCTAGAACTACGTGGACCCCGATCAGCGCAAGCCTAGTCAGCCTCTAATCCGAATTATTCATCCATTGGTTACTTGTTAAGTTTGCTAATTTGTTTTACAAGTCTTATTATTCATTACGCAGCAGAAAGTAATTTAAAGCAACAAAAAAAATAAACTTAATTTGGGACAAATCCTAAATGTAGAAATCATTCATAGTATAGATCTCATGTATATATCAGACGATAACAATGTAAATGAGCATTATATACATGCATCTCAAGTGTGTCTCTTAAAAACCATACCCGAATGTGTATAAAAACATCAAGGATAATATAATAGATATAATTAAAATACTTACCATAGTAACAAAGGAACATCCGACTCTAAGGAAGACTCAAAGGTAGTCACCAATCTTAGGCTCCTCGCCCTTGCTACTAGAAGGTCCTACAATTTCCACCAGTGATGGAGACAATTTCAGTGAGTAAAGCCAGAAGAGATTCAACAGTATTTCTGAGTAATAAAATCACAATAGTCTCTAAATCATGCGGGTATTTAAAGAAAACTGTAAATAAAATGACAAAGTGCATGATAAAACAAATTAATTAAGTAAGCAGTGAAAAATCAAGTGGCAAAGAAGCAAAAGAGATAGGTGAATATGTAATCCCGTACAAACTGCGGGTCATCAGACCAAAACACAACTTGAAGTCGACACAGCCGGCCTAAGGCCACTTCCAATTTCCATGACACGACTCTTTAGGAACTGCGGACTCCTCGGGTCACTTCCGATAGCCCCCTTTAAATTATCAAGGTAAGCCACGAAAACACAAGATGCTTCATCCCTTGCATAGTCCTCATCGAGAAGCCACGGTGACTTCGGATGTTTAACCTGCGAGATAACACAACTGGTGAATTACCTAGACCCCCTAAGCCACTTGAAACAAGAATGGAATACAAGTATAGAATGCTTATCAAGAGATTAACAATAAAAAGTTGAAAAGAAATCATGTAGACGCTCTTACTAGTTTACATACCTCAAAATGTAATAATATCCGAGATAAATGCGGCTCCCACACGTTTGTGCTACACTCCTGATACCCGACAGTGACGCTCGAGACCCTTGGTACCTACTAAAGTTCATTTTGTATGTGTTAGAGCTTATTTAAGTTTGATTGTCTCAGTTCATTATAAAACAGTACACTATTTGTCCCAATGCCTTTTCTATTTAACTTAGACCAAATCACAACTTTGATCGTCCTAAACAAGTTAATGCTATATCATTGGGTTTAGTCACTCATTCTTACCATATTCAAAGCTTTGATGCGAAGGAATAACCTCGCGAGGTCTCTTTTAATCATTTTAAATGCCCCTTTAACCCTTAACTCGACCAAAATATCCAAACTTGGTGTTATAAGGTTGTAAGCATTTTCCCTATTGTTTATAAGTGTTATTGAATCATCAAAGTCCATTGGAAATCATTTCAAGTTGGTTTAATGCATTGGTTTGCAAAACAGCCCCTTACGGACCTTAAAATAATTTCCAAGAACTTGATTTTTATGCGGCTAAAACACTCATAGAAATTTCTGAAGTTCTCGTTATTGGTTCACTGGATTCTATTTACTTTAAACCAAGGTTGTTGAGTGATAAAATCTCATCAATATGAACAAAAACCAAACTTGAGACTCTAAGTAAAACTTTAAGTCCTTATTTGTAATTATCGATCTCTTATTCGAAGCATGACTTAAAAACTAAGTTAGACACACCGAGAAATCATGAAACTCGGTGAACACTTTTAATATGATATAATAGCACATTCTGATAACTTTGGTTCAATTCCGACATCATTTGATGCCCAGAACACCTTAAGTCTAAAAACTAGCTTATTAAGTAATTAAGTTTTACCTATTTCAAAACTTATTTGAAAAACTGTTCAAAACACCTCTTAATCACTTGAAACTTTTAGAGAACCTAATTTATAGTAATTTAAGCTATTCTGAAGATTTCGGTTATTATTGAACTAGTGGAGACCCCCGGAAGAGATCTTGACATCCAAACACTTGCAAAATGAATATCTCGACGGATTAGCAGTAGTTTTCAGTCCATTTTCGACAAAGAGTATAACTAAACTCTTCAGAAATACTGATCTTAAGTTGTTTTTCTATGTGTTAGATTTCCAAAATGGTAAGGTACACTCAAATCCGATTAAAATTGAGAGAGTTATGCTCAAAATACCAAAACAACTCAACTTGAGAGAGTTTCGAACCAGTAGTGTTAGGAAGTTCATAACTCTCAAACTACACTTCCAAAAAACATGATTTTTGGTAAGAAGTTTGTCCAAATATCCAAGAATATCACATAAAAAATTAGCTAATTCTGAGAAGAATGAAGAATTTATGCTATCTAGTATTTCAGTTATAACTTTAGCTCAATTGATGACACCAAACCATCCCAACAACTTATTTCAATTTAATAGCATTCATGACAGAAATTCCATTTATTTTTCTACTCCACTTGGGTCCTAATGATCCCTTCAAATCATCAAAATAGTCCAATAAATCAGCACCCATGAATTCTCAACACTTTCAACCAATTCATATTAGTAAACCACAATACAATTCTTTTTTTTTTTGAAACAAAACATACTAACATGTCATGGCAACACACAACTGATTTTTCCTCATCACAACTTAGTTCAAGGAGTCTAAATGAATCCAAATAAGTTGAGCAGCTTATAATCTACTATTCTTGCAACTTTGCATTGTGGCATTTCTTCAAACACATAACATTCAAGCATCATCACTAAGAGTACATTGATCATAATCAACCAAATCATGACTCAATTTTGTCCAGCATTAAAACCATACTAAAATACACCTAAAGACACCAAAATTCATGCATCTAACAACCATATAAATAGAGATTTCAGTCCTAAATAGAATCAACTCCAAAAATCCCAATTTTTGAACTCAAACTTATGCATTTCAATCAAAATTTAGCAACCTTGATTGAGTTTATTTAAAAAGCATTTGAACTCACAAAGTTAGGTTCAAAATCATCATAGTATTGATGTGTTTAATTCCATCTCAAGATTTCAACCCCAATTGCCTTAAACGTGAATTCAATTAAGCAAAAGTGTAGAGAAGTTCATACCTAAGGTTTGTTTCTTTCAATCTCATTAGAGCCCTAACTTGTGTTGGCTTGATCCTTCAACTTAGTCTTCAATTTCCTTGATTTCTAGCAAAGAATCTCATTTTTTTCTCTCCCAAAGTAGTGTTGAATTTTTTTTTAGGGTCGGTAAGGGCACCCCACCTATTAATGAAGGCACCCAGTTAATGTGGCACAAATCGATTTACCTGGGGCACCCAAAAATTAAACCCAAAATACCGAAAATACCCCTCGTGAAAAAAACCCTCGCACCCCACCACCCTCGTGCAAACCCTTGGGCACCCCACTACCCCCACCACAACCACCACCTTCGTTCACCGAACTCCTTGTGGAAGAATTCATTTGTTTTGAACCGACCAAGTGAGAGGAATCCCCGAAATCGTGTTCTCCGTCCCTCGCCGTGTGTTTCTCCTTCGTTGTTCGAGTTTTCTGCATTTTGTAGGGTCCGGTGTGTGAGCCGATTTCGTCTCCAAATTAGGGCTCGGTTGAAGATCGTCGAATTAAGTTACATTTGGTAGAGTAGTTGTAATGTGTGTGTGGCGGTTTTTTCAAATGTTAAAAAATTGAGAAATCGTGGTTCTCGGCCTTGGCCGAGACATAAGCTAATATTTTTGGGAAGTCGCAGTCTCGGCCACGAAGACCGGAAGAGTTAACTGCGTATCGGTTGTCCACTTCCGAGAGGGTCTCAGTAGGCTCGGTCGTCATAGGACGAGAGTCAGGCGAATTGAAATGGTCAATCCATCTCGGTGGTGTACAACCGAGAAATTGAAATAGGACTCGGTTGTACACGGCCGATATATTGGAATACTTGTCGGTCATGGGTGACCGAAAATATGGGTTGTTTCACGAACCTGCTTGACCGAGACATCAGGAATGGATGAATTTGAACATTACAGTTTCAAAAAAATCTCCGTAATCGTCAAACTAACAATACAAGATTGAAAATCCAGCACGACAATTTGCACCGAACCTTAATTAATTATAAATCTCCGTAACATTCAAACTGACTCTAAAAAGGGTCCATCCATAAGTAAACAACAATCGAAACACAACACCAATCAAAACACATCATAACATTTGCATATACATAGAACATTCGGACGAATTGGCAAAATTTCTAAATGTTTAGCCGTCTAAGTACAAGCTTTAACCTACGGTGTATCTAAATCTACAACAGGTATGGTGGCTTTATGATCAGCAGTTGCAATGGGCGCGATGTCTCGAAAAACGAATCCATCTCGCCAACCTTTGGCGCAGACTTCAACGTATCGATCCCACGATGGATATAAGGATGGCAGCGGTGCATTCACACGCAACTGCACCTGTCAAAATGAACAGTAGAACATAGAAGATATTGTCACAAACCCGATTAAGGGGGTAACAAACCAATTCACAAAAAATCATAGAACTTACCTTAACCCAATGGATATTCATTTCATTTGCCATTGCAATGATAAGTCTGTTGTGCAATGACGACGTTGGAGTACTACGTAGAGGTAGGAATGTGGAGGCACTCCCATGCGAGAGGTTGACGAGAATGACATTGAATGCGGTGGATACTAACAATCCCATGTCTGGAAGTGTCAACCATTCTTTGAAAGATGCCCCCTCTCGCTTCTCTGGGCAATGCACCGCATTCTTGACCGTCTCGAAACTCGAGCCAAGCACTTCCCGCCAAAGGTCTTCATACCCGATAATCTCATCGTACATCCGTCTACGCACAATCCTCCACCCGTCTACGTCGGCAAGTCCAAGCCCAGAGGCTATACACTTATATCCACAATTCCCATCAGAAAACCACATCGATAATGTCATCAACATGTGGCAACCAATCCGGTTCTAAGCAATGACCATAAGCCATGTTAGATCCACTTTGCGTGCGTCGACTGGCATGACGCATTTGTGGAACCTTGCATTTCTTCTGCCTATAAGCTTTTGTGGAGTGGGAAGACTCAAATCCGATTGGAGATTGGGGTGCCTCCGACACTGGGGTGCCTCCGGTTGGAGACCCCGGTGTCCTCACACCCGCATCCTCAACTTCCAGCTCGCACTCCACAAAAGACGAAGGTGGACTAATCTCCCTGAGCTGCTCACTTTCAGTCCTCCCCCCGCATCCTCAACTTCCTCCTCCCCTTATCCAATCTTCTGCGGTGTCGTGATTGTGCCTCCCACAAATCACAGTGACATACCATAAGGAGTCAACATTCTCCTTGACGTTAATTTGGAAAGGGCATCCACATTTCTTCGTACTAGTGTGAGTCCTCGCCTTTTCGTCATTCCTTGATTTCTTTAAATTTTTTGCCGCTTTCCCCTTCCCAACTCTCTGAGCCAGTCCCATATATGTCCCAGACCTGTCACAGGCAATTTTCACCCTTCCCCTTCGCTTAATGCCCCCGGCATCCGAGCACTTCGTTACTAACACAAACTTGTTCTAGCCACCAATCAGTTGAAGCCATGAAATAGCCGCTTCTCGAGAGGGGAATGTAGTCTGGAAAATTACTAGATAACGACATTACCTGCGATACAAACAATGTAACATTATAATCAACCAAAATGTACAACACAATCACGAAAAACCCAAAAAAACAGGTTCTCGGTTGTACAGTTCCGAAACTTTCTTCATAGTCTCGTTTACATGCGACCGAGAGTTACCAGTACCCTCGGTCGTTCCAGACCGTGACCTACGTGAAACCTCTCGGTCCTCTGCGACCGAGACATTACCATACATCTCGGTCCTGCGAGGCCGAAACAATCGCGCACCCAGACAGATACTTCGGATAACCGCAAAAAAACACAAAAAATTTGCAAAATTACCTCAAGGACGACCTCCTCTGGCACCGAAGCATTACGATCCTCCATTATACAGTGGAAACAACTTCGGATTTGAAGAAATTACCAAACCTACGTTGACAAACAAATCATCATTTTCACTGTTATACACAACTAAACAGTTCAAAAAAACTCGAATATGATTGTCAAACATTGTTACCTCGCTGTCGGACGAGCAAGAATCGATCAGCTCTTCGCCAAACGCAATGTGGATGTGGCTTTGTGGTTCAAGCTTGCAAGTGGGGTGCCCTAACTCCTTGTCGAAATGGTTTGTGGGGTTTGAACCATTATATATATACAGGGGCAAAATGGTCTTTTTCATTTTTGCTGGAATTTTTACAAATAAGTTGGGTGCCCTCATTAATCGGTGGGGTGCCCTTAGCGGCCCCTTTTTTCCTCAACATGCGTGAATAGACATAAGAGTCTATTTATAGGTCTTAGCCTCAAGTCTAAACCATTAGATCAATCTAATATCTTCATTTGCCCCAAATCTCAATGACCATCCATGATGTTTATTTGTCATAATTCTACCATAGTTTTCTACTAAAAACCCACTAAATCTCAATGACCATCCATGATGTTTATTTGCGATATAAACCAACACTTATGTGCACACTTATATAGTTAGTTATAAATAATACATGACATCAAACACAAGTAAAATTAATTTAGATTATTAATTTACCACGCTGTCGACACCCGAGTATTGACCAAGATCGTCACGTAGGATTGACCAAACAAGTCACGGTCCTACACAACATACAACTAGAAGAGGTCCGCTAAGGGCACCCCACCATTTAATGAGGGCACCCAACTTATTTGTAAAAATTCCAGAAAAAATAGAAAAGACCATTTTGCCCCTGTATATATATAATGGTTCAAACCCCACAAACCATTTCGACAAGGAGTTAGGGCACCCACCAGCAAGCGTCAACCACAAAGCCACAGCCACATTGCGTTTGGCGAAGAGTTGATCGATTCTTGCTCGTCCGACAGCGAGGTAACAATGTTTGACAACCATTTTCGAGTTTTTTTGAACTGTTTAGTTGCGTATAACAGTGAAAATGATGATTTGTTTGTCAACGTAGGGTTTGGTAATTTCTTCAAATCCGAAGTTGTTTCACTGTATAATGGAGGATCGTAATGCTTCGGTGCCAGAGGAGGTCGTCCTTGAGGTAATGTTGCAAATTTTTTGTGTTTTTTTGCGGTTATCCGAAGTAGTATCGTCGGGTGCGCGATTGTTTCGCCTCGCAGACCGAGATTTATGGTAATGTCTCGGTCGCGGAGGACCGAGATGTTTCACGTTGGTCACGGTCTGGAACGACCGAGGGTGCTGGTAACTCTCGGTCTCACGTAAACGAGACTATGAAGAAAGTTTCAGAACTGTACAACCGAGAACCGATTTTTTTGGGTTTTTTTGTGATTGTGCTGTACATTTTGGTTGATTATAATGTTACACTGTTTGTATTGCAGGTAATGTCGTTATCTTGTAATTTTCCAGACTACAAGGACACTTTTACACCTTCTAAGCCATTCCCCTCTCGAGAAGCGGCAATTTCATGGCTTCAACTGATTGGTGGCGAGAACAAGTTTGTGTTAGTAACGAAGCGCTCGGATGCCGGGGGCATTAAGCGAAGGGGAAGGGTGAAAATTGCCTGTGACAGGTCTGGGACATATAGGGGACCGGCTCCAGAGAGTTGGGAAGGGAAAGCGGCAAAAATTTTAAAGAAATCAAGGAATGATGAAAAGGCGAGGACTCACGCTAGTACGAAGAAATGTGGATGCCCTTTCCAAATTAACGTCAAGGAGAATGCTGACTCCTTATGGTATGTCGCTGTGATTTGTGGGAGGCACAATCACGACACCGCGGGAAGATTGGATAAGAGGGAGGAGGAAGTTGAGGATGCGGGGGAGGAGTGAAAGTGAGCAGCTCAGGGAGATTAGTCCACCTTCGTCTTTTGTGGAGTGCGAGCGGGAAGTTGAGGATGCGGGTGTGAGGACACCGGGGTCTCCAACCGGAGGCACCCCAGTGTCGGAGGCACCTCAATCTCCAATCGGATTTGAGTCCTCCAACTCCACAAAAGCTTCTAGGCAGAAAAAATGCAAGGTTCCACAAATGCGTCGTGCCAGTCGACGCACACAAAGTGGATCTAACATGGCTTATAGTCATTGCTTAGAACCGGATTGGTTGCCACATGTTGATGCCATTATCGATGTGGTTTTCGATGGGAACTGTGGATATAGGTGTATAGCCTCTGGGCTTGGACTTGCCGACGTAGACGGGTGGAGGATTGTGCGTAGACGGATGTATGATGAGATTATCGGGTAGAAATACCTATGGCGGGAAGTGCTTGGCTCGAGTTTCGAGCCGTCAAGAATGCGGTGCATTGCCCAGAGAATCAAGAGGGGGGCATCTTTCAAAGAATGGTTGACACTTCCAGACATGGGATTGTTAGTATCCACCGCATTCAATGTCATTCTCGTCAACCTCTCGCATGGGAGTGCCTCCACATTCCTACCTCTACGTAGTACTCCAACGTCGTCATTGCACAACAGACTTATCATTGCAATGGCGAATGAAAGGAATATCCATTGGGTTAGGGTAAGTTCTATGATTTTTTTGTGAATTGGTTTGTTTCCCCCCCCTTAATCGGGTTTGTGACAATATCTTCTATGTTCTCTTCACTTTGACAGTGCAGTTGCGTGTGAATGCACCCGCAAACTTTATATCCATCGTGGGATCGGTACGTTGAGGACGGCGCCAAAGGTTGGCGAGATGGATTCGTTTTTCGAGACATCGCGCCCATTGCAACCGCCGATCATGAAGCCACCATACTGTTGTAGATTTAGATACACCGTAGGTTAAAGCTTGTACCTAGACGCTAAACATTTATAAATTTTAAACATTTATAAATTAAATGTTATGATGTGTTTTTTATTGGTGTTGTGTTTTGATTGTTTTGAATGTTACGGAGATTTATAATTAATTAAGGTTCGGTGCAAATTTTCGTCTTTGGATTTTCAATCTTCTATTGTTACTTTGACGACTACGGAGATTTTTTGAATCGTAATTCATCCATTCCCGATGTCGCGGTCAAACAGGTTCGTGAAACAACCCATATTTTCGGTCACCCAAGACCGACAAGTATTCCAATATATCGGCCTTGTATAACCGAGTCCCATTTCAATTTCTCGGTTGTACACCACCGAGTCTGGATTGACCATTTCAATTCGCCTGACTCTCGTCCTATGACGACCGAGCCATCGAGACCTCTCGGAAGTGGACAACCGATACTCGCTCGGTATACTCTTCCTGGGTCTTCGTGGCCGAGGCTGCGACTTCCCAAAAATATTAGCTTATGTCTCGGCCTTGGCGAGACGGTTGACACGATCTCGGCCTGTGTGGCGAGAACCACGATTTTCCAATTTTTTAACATTTGAGAAAACATGCCCACACACACATTACATCTACTCTACCAAATGTAACTTAATTCGACGATCTTCACCGAGCCCTAATTTGGAGCCGAAATCGCTCACACACCGACCCTACAAAATGCGAAACCTAGAACAACGAAGGAGAAACACACGGCGAGGGACGGAGAACACGATTTCGGGGATTCCTCTCACTGGTCGGTTCAAAACAAATGAATTCGTCCACTAGGAGTTCGGTGAACGAGGGTGGTGGTGGTGGTGGGGGTGGTGGGGTGCCCAGGGGTTTGCACGAGGGTGGTGGGGTGAGATGGTTTTTTGCACGAGGGGCATTTTCGATATTTTGGGTTTAATTTTTGGGTGCCCCATGTAAATCGATTTGTGCCCACATTAACTGGGTGCCTTCATGAAATGGTGGGGTGCCCTTAGCGACCCTCAACTAGAATTAGATTATTCGGGTCGTTACACCGGCTCGTGCACACCCCTACCAGACACCCTCTTTAATAACGACTAAAAATAGCTTTCGGACCCATACCCATTTTTTAAAACGTTCAAACCCGCATGTTTATAAGACAAAAAAGACCATTTTTCATTCGGACCCATTTTTTAATACAATAAAATGTTTCTTTTTCACTTAATTAGTAAGAAATTGCTCTATTTCATGTCACTATGCATTCCATTTTTTAAAAAAAATGTCATGTCATGCATCTAAATGTAAGTGGTAAAAGTTTCTACATAAAAAATATCGTGATAATTGGATAAATTCTAGTATAAATATCATAATAAAAGTTTCCAAATACTATGTGAATTAATAAAATATTATTCAAATAACCGAGTCCGGACATTTTTTTTTGAGCATCGCTATGTGCACCTCAATTATTTATGAGGACACCTCAAAATTCACGTAAATTAGTACACTTTTGGGGTGCCCTAATAAACAATCGGGGTGCACATAGCACCTCTCTTTTTTTTTTTTTTTTTTTTTTTTTGCCGCCCACAAGAGAGGGAGAACTCTTAATTAGTGAAAGGGTTTATGAATGAATGAAGAGAGTCAAGGCATTGCTTCACCAAACCTTCAAGGTTCGTTTCCTCTGTTTTGGCTCTCTCCTTTGCTCTGCAAATGTCTCTGTTTCGTCTAATCAATCGTTGATTTGTGTGCACAGATGGATCACTCGGACCGCTACACATACAACCCTACCTTGCATTGGAACCCTAGAGTGGAAGACTACTTCATCAAAGCCTACGGCGCCGACCGCTTCTCCAACATCTCCGAAGCCCTAACGTGAGTAATGCCTTGTTTTGTGAATCCAAATTCAAAGCTTGATCGACATTGTTGCGCATTCTTGTGTTGTGGCTGTTTTCAAACTTCTTCATCAATGGTTAATTCACAAAACGTATCAGAATTATAGTGTTAGGGTACCCGGCGCGCGATATGATCAAAAAAGGCGCTAGCTTTAGGAAATTTTAGCTGATGAGTTATTTTTATGATCTGTGTGGAGTAGGATATTAGGGCACTTCAATTTTGTGTTAGTAGAAAGAATCTAGGCCGAACCTCATCAACATTTATTAAGACAAGTGTGTGGCCAACGCCATCGGAACTCATCATACTAAAACTCGAACGGCAACGAACCTAATGCAAATGATGCTCAACAACAATAATTGATTAGGGACATGGTGGAACACTTGGAATATTCACAAATTTTGAGTGCCATTAGAATTCAGTTAAGTTTGAAAAGCTCTTGGTTCGCCGCCATAAGAATACACTCCCTCTAGTAAAAAATACAAGTCTTCATAGGAAAAACTTTTTGGTCAAAATTATAAGTCGTTTTCAAAATTCAAGAGTGTATTTATTTATTTTTTTACCAATTATACCCTTATACAATTTCAATGTTTATGATTCTGCAATTCTTCAATTCATTTAATGTCAAAGGGTGTATATGTAAATTACACTTATAATTGAAGCTGTCTTAATTCTTGTGTCATAACCTTAAACGACTTATATTTGTGACCGGATGAAGTAATATATATCATCAAAACTGCTCTTGGCGGTCCATTGATTTGCTACCCTCCCTCCATGACATGCAACAATGAGGGAGATAAAATGACTTTGACTTTTCTTTTGGAAAATATTCGTGGCATTGCTGGACAAGTATTTTTGCTTTTAAGTGTTTGCATTTTGCTTTGGTGGAAATGTGGATCTGATTGATACATATAGTATTTTGAGCCACGGTGATTTGCTGTATACGCTTGTTTATGTTTATTCTATATAGTTTATTTTTACTCAAGTACTTAATGTTATTTACTTCTCTTCCACCCTACTCTTACCCCTCCAAGAGAAAAAAGAAAAGAATACAAGTTTGAGTCATTGAAATAATGAATTGGTAAACTCCTTGCCTTCAAACTCACCTTTTCGCTAACTCCTTGATGGCAGCCTCCCTTGAAATTTCTACAAGATCGATATATCCATTATAATTACATTCTCATGGAGGTTCTTGCAGTAATTGGCTTCAGATGTAGAAACCAAATGTTGACATGGTTTCTGCTGCAATATATAATCAATGCACTTTGGTTGAATCATAATATTCAAGGTTTTTAAATAACTTTAGTAGCATTAAATACACCTCTATGGCTTGATCAATCTGTTTAGCCCATAAGATGTTTCATTTACATGACTTAATACCTGTCTTCCTTGACTTTGTCTTGCCAACTATGTCAATGTACTTGTGTGTCCTCTCTCTTTTTTCTTGATTGGCAAGTGACCACAACAAGAACAAAGCCTTAGTTCCATATTTTCAATGCATTTGACTCGTGATTTGTACTCTTTTAAATATTTTATAATTTATAATTAGCACATCCCAATTATTTTAGGTCTATATTTTTGAATATGTAAATATTAATTGTCCAAAAAACCAAAGTTGTAAAGATGGTTAGCAAGTTGAGATACAACAATACAGCATATAGGTTGAATGTTAAGCAACTAATGTGAGATCATAATATTATCTTCTCTATAGACTAGGAACCCATGATAAAGGTGATTTGCATTGTTAAAACTACTTCACAGGTAATTTTTCTTAAAAATAAAAATAAAAAATGATATAATCCTTAAATTTGGTTCTACATCGGCCTATCTATCCTCTATAGTTTTGGTTTCTTTTTTCTAAAATTAACTAATCTTTTTATTTTCTTGGTTCAGGCGCCCCTCATGTTACTCTTGTATTCGTGTGAATACTCTCAAGACAACAAGTGATGCCATTGCTGAGAAGCTATTAGCCTTTCTCCAAGAAGCTAGGCACCAATGTGATATTGATGAATTGAACATTAGGAGTAATAGTTCTTGTGCGGCGATGATCAGAGATGCAAGGCAAGGGTGTTATTCTGACGAACTAAAGTGTCACCAAGTTTCAAATGATTGTGAAGGGGAGCCTTTGGAATTTTCTTTGGGCAAAGATGTTCCTAAATCAAGTTCTCTTGTTACCAAATGTCTATTACCTGGATTAGACTATGTTCTATTTGTTAAAGGTTCAGGTCCACATAAAATAACATACGTGGATACACCTTCTTTGAAGGAGGTAATTGTTAGTCGCAAGTGCGCTGAAGCTGTGCTTCGAGGTGCCAAGGTATATTCGAACTCATGGTTTTTAAGTATGAGTTAGTTTGTACTGGTGTAATTTTTTTGTAATCTATTAGATGGGCTTGATGCTTTGTTGTTGTATTAGCTTGGTGCTTGGTCATAGCTTTGACCTTTCTTTGTGTTTTTCACCATAGAACTATTGTTTGTGGTTGTGGCGAGTTGTCAATATTATTTTACTTTCCAAGTTTGCAATCTGTCTTATGCTTGTTAATTTACCATTTTCAACCTTTATTGTTTTCTAATGGTTTTTATTACTATATATGTGAGATAATGCCATTAGGCACTCGCCAATTAAATAATGTCATAGGCTCAAGGTGGATTAGATGAGCAAAGCGCAAATACCTCTTCTATTATTTTCAAAAATAAGAAGAAAAATAAAATAAAAACAAAGACAAATGCTACGATTTTTTTAAGTGGTTTCTTGGAACTATTCTCATACAATGATGAGTTGATTGTCTTCAATATTCACTATTAAATTAGATTTGTAGTTTTTTTTTTTTAAGAGAAAATCGGATATGTAGTTGATAAGCTTGTCATCTTGTTGTTAAAAAACCTGTTGGATGTTTCTTTATTTCATTTGTGATACTGTACATTTCAATTTCTTAGAAATTTAGTCTGTTTGTTATAACCGTCTCATTATTTCTTCTTTTTTTTTTTTTTTTTTTCTTGGGTATTATTGTTTATGTGCAAGTTTAAAATGTTAAGTACAACTATATGATTATGACTTGTAATCTTTATGTTACGAGTGAGAGCTCAGCTTTATTTTTGCAGCATTCATTTTATGGATGTGTAATACTGTAACTGTATTTGTTGCAGCATTGCAGGAAAGACTGTTTTTTATTCCATAAGACTGGATGAGGCAGTTAAATGCTTTTACTTTTGTGGTGGTGTATGGGCTTCCATAATTGCCATTGTTTTTGCTTTGTTTCCTCATTAAAAGTATTGACTACAATATTTTCTAACACTCAGCTAAGGTGTTTTAAATAAGATTGTTTGAATCTGGATTTTAGATTGCCGAAGAGGGCCAGTGAGTCGGATAGTAGGATCAAATCATGGATTATAAGATTCTAGATATATCTAAAATTATAATCGAACCATATAGATGTGAACCTTCCAAATGTTGTGCTTTTAGACAAACAGAAATAGCAGTGACCAATAGGAATTTGGATTAGTATTAAACCATTCTACCATTAATGAGGTAATAATGTTTAACTAATACTTTACCACAAATCCTTACTTGTACTTGGGCTTTTGAAAATTACCGAACCCTTTATTTACTTCTCATTGAAAATCTAAAAGATCTCTTCTTTTGTCGTGATTCTATCTTGATCTTTTAATAAAGTCTTTTCTTGAAACTGAGATGTAAGAGGGGTCATGAGTTGTAAGGTTGTAAGATTTAAGATCGAGGATTGCAATTTTTATTTTTATTTTTGGGTAGGAGACCAGAAAATGATGTTGACAATGCTTTTTTCTTTTATTTGCTGTGATTTTGTTTAGATATTTGTACCTGGTGTGTTGGCTTGCAGTGCCCATGTTGAGAAAGGGGACACAATTGCAGTTTCAGTTGCCATTGAACAACCCAACCTTGATAAGGGGTGGGCCGTTGGAATAACACGTGGCACTATTCTTCAAGGACACCAAACAGGCAAGAAATGCACGTTGATCTTTTTAAAATCTTTATGTGTCTGTTTTATAATCTAGTTAACAAATGAAATTCTGTCATCCAGTTTCTTATAATCCTATAAACAACTGGTAGCCTTAATTATTAAGATAATTACTCAATACCCTTGCCTTAGTCTAAAGGATGGGTCTTTATGCAAAGGTAAGTTTGTTTGATTGTCACCTAGAGCTCTCTGGTTCAAATTTGTAAATGATCAAATCGATACAAATCCCAATTATGATTGATTTTAATTAACAAAAAGAGTGAAGAAACATGAAATTGAGAGAGAAATTTGTATTGCTGAAGTGAAACCACAGTTACATATAATCCCGCAGCATCCAAGACGCTGGCCTCCAAAAAAATGATAGATTTTATCAACAAAGACAAATGATTAGAATCCCCTATCATGCCTTCTCTGCCCCTATATATAATATTCCCCTTTAACAAACTCCATATGGATCTTATCAACCTCAAACTAGGACTCTTTATCTAGATATAACTCCTTTGGATAGAGTTTCTAGTCATAGCAAAACACTGATAACAGATTTCCTGTTATATCCAATTATCCTTATGATATTAGAAATTTTCTAAATGTTATTACAACTTTATTTGGATGCATAGAAATGGAAAAAGTTATACAAATCTTGTCTAAAAGCGCAAAAAACAAAATTAATATAAAGATCAAAACTAAAATGTAGAAAAGTATATTTCTTACATCATTTTATGTCCTTCAACTTGTGGAGGAACCTTTTGTAGTTGATATCTGCTTATCGATTTCTTTATCAATACTTAACCCATTCCAAGGTACTATATCCCGTTTACATTTTAGCCATGTTATCGCGAAGATGAACTTCTTAATAATTATTTGATTATTGTTACTTTTGAATCCTTGTTACGATTGAGAGAAGTAGCATGCATACTACTTAACAATGACCTAGTTTTTCTTCCTTACGAGTAGATCCTCAATATTTTGAGAGAAGTGGCCTATATATTGGTCAAGGAATTGCAATGATGTCCAGAGCTGGAATGTTTCGTGTTTCAAAAGGCGTTGCTATTGAAATGATAAACAGAGTGTTTGACCTACCTTCCTTCAACGGTATTTCCTTAAATTAGTGAGTGCATGATTTACATTGATGTTCCCTTATTTCTTTGATCGAAATGCTAGGACCTTGTTCATTTCATTATAGAAAGATTGCTTTTCTCCTTTTATATTTGACTTTAGTGCTTGCAAGTTGATGCTATCATTCTATTTCGATTCTTTCACAAAGAGAACTGGATTAATTTCTGATACAACTTAATGCTATCTTCGCATCTCGTCAATGTAATTTTTTTTTTGTAAGAACCCTACTTGCACTATCTCAACAAACCGAAACTTCCATACGAGAAGACTCCCCTAATCTCATTGAGAGGTGAGCACATGCCAATTCATCGTGTTCGCCACTTGGTTGGCCATTATAATTAATCATTGGACACATTGTCGCCCAATCTCATTGAGAGGCGAGCACATGCCACTTGGTTGGCCTTTACAATAAATATTATAAACAACATGCTTGCTGTCCTTGACAAAATTTGAATCTTTCTAGCAATAGATAGAGTAATTTATTCTTATCTTTAGTGTCATCAAATCTTACAAAAATTCCCTACATCAAATTAGACTTCTCTAAATTATTTCTAAGTTCTGAATTTTAAGTAATCAAAGTTATTGGTGAAAGACAGTTGCGGTGGTTTAGACACCTCCAAAGACTGCCTACAAATGCCCCCACTAAAAAACTCGACTCAATAGAAAAAGAAATTCAACGATGTGTAGGGGTAGACCAAAGTTAACTTGGGACACATTGATTAGGAGGGACTTAAAGGATTTGAAAACACACCATCAATTGCACTAAATCAAGCGCGACATAAGAGTTTGATCCATGTGGCTGACCCCAACTAATTTGGGATTGAGCCTTTGTTGATGAAGTTATTGGTGAAGTCAAGTTTTTGATCCTTGTATTGATATATTGTGGAAACAACATTGTGAAATGGCCAAGTTCGTTGTTACAACAAATGCCAAAACACCGGCTTGCTCCCTAGATTAAGGACTGACTAAATGCTCATTAAAGTCATTTATTAACTTGTTGGATTTGTAATATACTTCTTTTGTGGCATGATGCCCTTGTTCGACATTCATTAATAAATTGGGCATTCTTTATATTCATTGTTTGAGCTCCAGTCGTTACATTTGTGATCTTAACCTCAATGATGAAAAATTAGACTTTGCTTCTAAGTTGTAACTTCAACAACAATATAAACATAGCCTACAACATAAACATAGCCTCAATCCCAAATTAATTGGGGGTTCGACATCCATTTCATGAAGAGTGACAATTTTTTTACGTTGACTCTCAACTTATGGCAACCCTCCTCCATTTTCCAAAAATGGAAAATGGGCTTGGGGCCGCCCTCCCCCATTTTCCGGGTATGAAAAATGGGTTTGGGACCTCCCTTACCCATTTTCCGGTATGGAAAATGGGGCGTCAGAGTCCTCCTTTTATCCGGACTTGAGACCGGTTATGTAGAGCCCGTAGTGTTCTACATAGGTGGAGTTTTCCAAGTTCTAACTTCAATCACTTAATTTTGGACCAGTTTGAGGTAAAGCAATTCGATGAAGGGAGTTTTTTTTAAATTTTGATTGGAAGCGTAAATAACTTCATGTAAGTGGTAGTGTCGTCCAAATTTTATAAATGCACATTAAAGAAGCATATTATTTATGATCTATCGTATTCTTCCTACTCTTATATGTGATCTTAATATTTTTTTAAGTTCAATTAAATGCTTTTGATCCTTATGGATACTAATGCTTTCTTCTTTTAGAATTCAATTTCGTAATTGATTCATAGGCTTGCATTGTCTTATTCTTTAGGAGTATCTTCTATCAAAATCAACACTAGGTGCATTTCTTTTTTTCTTTCAATTCAATATTAAAGTTGACCAATATAATTGTTTTTCTGTAACTTCAATGAAATTTTTGTAATATTTTATTTGCACCTTATTCTTGATTTGGTTGGTTAATGATTTAATTGATTTGGGGTAGTTTGGAGAATATTCATACCTTGATTAAACGTAATTACTATTGGCTTCCGTGAAATTAAATTTTCATTTTGTATATAAATAATCATTCTGATTATTTGTTGTTTTCATCAGTTGAAACATGCTCAAATTCTATGGTTGAATTTCGATACATAAGCCTCATCCACGATAAAGAGGTTTTATGAGGGTCTTAAGTTGCTAGGTAGTGTTTATGCTTTTCATTTTCGTTAAAGATATATCATGTGGTTATATAGAATCCCTTTCCTTCCTCTTTTTGTTTTTCTCCTATTCATTTACTGTTAAGTTATTCAGTGCTCTTATTGTTCCCTGCCATCCGTTTTCTGCAATTTGATATCTGACATACATTTAATATTTATTATTTTTGAAAAGTTGAAGCTAGCTAGTCTTATGTATTTTTTGTTTCTCATTGTTGGCAGATGTGCTTGAGGGGGAAATATTTCTTCAGAACTTGCCCAGTATTATTACAGCACATGTCCTTGGTGAGTTACAAATTTTATTCCGTTTCTTTCTTTTTTGTTAAATAAAGTCTCAACAACATTGGAGGTATATCCTTGAAGGTAGGACTCGTGAACCTCGTTTAGCTTCTAACTGTTGCTTCCAATAATGATACTTTGCATTGCTTGTATTGCCTCCTATTCAATAATAATGGCTCCAATGAAGACAATTTTCATTGCTATGGTCAAAAAGCACTTAATCAAATGCATGTCTCGAGAAATTGACAATTTGAACTTTTAGCTCCTACGCATTAAAGCTTCACCATACTTGAAGAATAGGGTTTAATATATCTGGAAAAGTGCTTGACTAAGCGTTCACTCAATTCACATGAGATTTTGGAAACCTCTTAAAAAATATGAGGTTTTTGTAAAACAAGCGACCTTAAAGTAGAAGCGGAAATGAGATAGAATCCCAATCCTTGCAGTTCAAGATTCAGTAGAGAGAAACTAGAGATATAGCAGAAATCACAAAAAGAAAGAACTGATTTATTTCATGAAAGAGTTGAAGAATTACCAGAGCAAGATCCAACTTATTTTGAGAAGCAGCAACTTTCGATGAGACCTTTTTACTTTCAAGATTCCAGAATGTTCTCCTCACACCAACTCACCCTATTTATATCACATTTACATTCTCTGAAAATTTTCTTACGTGTGTCATGTAAATGTTATAACATAGCATAAAAACTATTATATAAAAAATTATTACTAAACAGTGCTGCTGTATTTCGTTTATTCAAGCATTGATCCTTCAAGTTGCTTTTAAGACTTCCAGTTTTGCCCTTTTGCCCTTGTCTTTTATACATAATCTTGATTGGAGGCATTTCAGAATGACTAAATTCCAAGGTTCTCACATAGATCAAATGAGGCTCCAAGGAAATACATGACCTTTGGTTATGTATAGTGAATAGGTGCAACTGTTTTTGATAGAATGTCACCATTTCAATGTCTAAAGCAGCACAAGATTTATAAGCGGAAATAGGCATGACCAATTTTCTGCTAAGGGCAAGCCTGAGTGTTTAAAGATGCTTATGATCTTGATGCTAGGCATGATAACCTATCAAGTGAGGAAATTTGAACGATCACTTGAGTTTGTGAAATATGTGGAATATAAGCTATAAAGAGAAATTATGGGTACCTAAGTACCAAACTTGTAAGAAGTATTTCATTGCACTTGTGGCGTAATCGTCGATATATTATCAATGAGTCAATTGTGGAGCAAAGATAGGTCACCATGTGTTCGTCCAACGTCATTTGAAAAAGCAAGGGCTTTGTGGAGAACCTTGTTTGTTCCAATGATCATTATATATACAATTCGGTCAAAAAAACAATTCAAATTTCATATTCAAAGGGGCAAATTAATCGAGGAGAAAGTTGGTGAGGCTCTAGGAGATCCCAAAAAAGCTCCTCATGTGTGAAATGCAAAATCCAAACCCTAGACGTAGAAGTTGTCAAGACATGAGAATGCATGTAGTGGAGTAAAAAATAATATAATCTCATTCAAAATAATTGATTTGAAGGATCTCAATTTGGAAGAGAAGGTATGAAATTATGCTGGTTTGTTTCTTGTTGCAATTGCAAAAATGAGTTGTAGTAGTGGAAATCAACTATGATAAAATAAGATTTATGAAAAAAAAAAATGATAAAATCAAATCTATAGTAATCCATTAGATGACCTGGAAGGAAGATTGATTTATTTGTAGGTGATAATTATTTTTTTGTATACCGGTTTTCTAGGTGCTCGAGTATTCAAGGCTTCACCCCGACTAGTCCTGAACTTGGGGTTGGTAGGACCACTGAGTGGCGGTGCCCCTGGCCAGGATTTTAAAGGGATCCCATTCCTAGGACTCACACTCGAGTCACTTGGTTAAGGGTGACGCGCTCTGTGCCAACGCGTCTCACCCTCGTGGGTTTTATGTTATTGATAGTAAAGGAGGAAGGCAAACATGTATAGTAAATTGATGTTAATATGCCAAATCGGTGCCTTGGGAAAAAGCTCGTTCTCCTGAGATCAAAGGAAGGTTCAATATTGGGAATTTGAAATTGAAACATTTTTGCATAGAATCCTAAAAGGTTATGGTGTTTTCATTATAAAGCAATGTTGTTTAAATCATCAAGACAATACATGGAATTGATAGCAACAACCATAACACTAGGAGGAAGAAGGGTTGTGTGTTAAAGACCATAACGGTGTTCTCTAATATGTCTTTGGCTCATGATAAAATCATCAACCACTTTTGTAATTGCATGACTTTGAGTCACGAGTATATTTGTGATTTCCAATTTTGTAGGAATGTGTATTATCATGAAATTCCTCTTTTATTTCCTTTGTCTAAAGGTCGGGGATAGTTAGAATTGTTCTAGGCACTTAAAAAAAAGGGAACATATCTCTTACAGATCTTTTTTTTTTTTGTTCAGACCTTAATGATGCCTCTAAGTAGGGGTGGCAAAATGGGTTGGTGTGTCGTGTTCGTGTCAACGATTTTCTAACACTAACCCGCATAAGCTTAACCCTAACATTAACCTGCTTATTTTTTGTGTTATTGTGCCAAACCCATTTATTTAATGTCATTTAATTTGTTACTTTATAAATCAATATGTTCATCAATATAATAATGATTGATTAAGACTTAAAAATATTATTAATTTTACAACAAAAAGATTGATAATAACAGTGTTCTTATGAAGAAATTAAAAATACTGGCATATTGTTACTTATGAAATTATTTTTTATTTTTTATTTTTTATTTATATATATACTACTGATTAGAATATATTTTTAAATAATAACAGTTAATTATATTAATCAATTTTTCAAAATTATAAATTAATAATTAAAATAACAAAACGATATTAGAAATACAGTATACCTTTGTTTTAAATGAGTTAGGCGGGTTGTAAATGAGTTGTTATGTTTATTTGTGTCAATATGTCTACAGAACTAACCCATTAATATCTCGTGTTAAGCGTGTTCTGTTCTTGTGCCATGATCCATTTCCCTACCTCTAAGTTGTGGTCCCTCAATTATGCTTCTTAGTTCATCATATGGAAATTTTGTTGCTGTACATTTTCAATTTTTATGTATTGAACATAATAAAAATACTACACAGATTATTAAGACACCTAGAGTAAATTTTGTATTTTGGCTTAACTGCATTTAAAAAAATGTTCTTGGCTTCATAGTTCTTACAATGACCTGGTAGTTTTCTTTTAGTGTACAATGTGCATCTTATTGTGATGCTTTGATTGTCATATATTGGCTGAACTTTATTTTTTGTTTTCTGTTTATGTGATGGTGTAGCTCCTCAAAAAGGTGAGAGGATATTGGACATGTGTGCTGCACCTGGAGGAAAAACAACTGCAATTGCTAATCTTATGAAAGATGAAGGAGAGGTTGTTGCAGTTGATAGATCTCACAACAAGGTAGAAAACTTTTATAGAGTTTGATGCTCAAATTTCATAATTGATTTTAGCGTAATTAGTTGCTTGCCCTGTCCCCCCTCCCCCTTCGTCCACTACTTAATAATATGTCCCTTGTTTTGGTCTTTCAATCAGGACATTGAGGCATTGTTTTTGCTTTTTGGAAAAAAAAAATCCCAAGGCATTTTTAATACCATTTATGAGGCTCTTTTACTTACATGGCTATCCAAATTTGAACTAAACTGATCCATGTGCTTGTTGAGTATGTGACCTTGCAAAAGAGGTTAGAAGGTTGTACACTAGTACTTGTGTATAATTTGTGATATCAATTACCTCTGAACACATTTATAAATCTGAACACAAACACAACCACCCTCAATGCATGATTTTCATGACTATGTTATCCTAGTTTTCTAGGATACTCCTGAGTGAGAGCAAAGAAGGATAGAAAACCGATATTGATAAATTGATTTGATAATTCAACCACGATTACAAGGACATGAACATAAAAGTAACCCCAAGGAGGAGTCTTAAAACTTTCTCAACCTAAACTCAAAAGAGTTGCCAATTACAATCAAGACAACAAGATACCTTTCTCTACCTCACAACTTCTATTTATACTGCAAGTTCAACACCCACACGCACTTCATTGTAACTAACTTGCACTCTTTTGACTCAGACCTATAGTGCCTTTGTATCTAATTGGGCCCTAATTAGATAATTTTCAGAAACTCATGTTAATTTATGAAGTATTATATCCTAAATTACCGATTACGCGAAAACCAAAACTACAAAGATTCCAGGAGTTTCATTGAAATTTGTTAAATTTTATCTTACTAATTATGATTATGATCTTCTATTGAAATGGTTTGTAACAAAATTGAAAAAAAAAAAAGAAAAAAAAATTGAAAAGTTCAGGAAAATGATAACTCAAAAACTGAATGATTATTTAATTTTTAGAACATAGGTAATATGCTGTTATTTTCTTCTGCTAAATATGCTTGAATTGGGAAGGAGATTTGTAGAAGACGAACTTTTTTTTTGTGGGTGGGTGTTGGGGAGGTATTAAGTTCGATTCTCGAACATCTATGTGCCTTGTTTATGTTCTGTTTATGTTCTTGTTTCCTTGTAATTCTTCAAATGGAAGAACACTTTGATTGATCCAAAATGAAGAATTACAAGGAAACAAGAACACAAACAAGACACAGACATTCGAGAGGTCTATTAGCTCTCCAATTCTCAAACAAGAGACTAAACAATTCACACCCTTCACGATTCACCACACCTCTTATTTATACCCTTCACCTACAACTAGAGAAAGTACTAGAATATTAACTGATAACTCACATGACCTTGAGCCTTACTTTGATACCTATCTCTTGTATATTTCCATTTTCTCGTGGAGGTACCATAAAGGGATGGAGGGTATAAAGATAACCTGGAAAGTTCTGGTCATACCAATATTGTTTTATTCTTGACATGTTACCAAGTTCATACATTTTTTTAACTAGGAAGGATGCATTAATTGTGGGGGATTTGAATGGTTTGGAAAGTTCACCATCAATTGCACTTAATCGAGCACAATGGAAGAGTTTGATCCATGTAGCCGACCCCAATTAATTTGGAACTGAGGCTATGTCGATGTTGTTTTACTTAGAGCCTAAGAGAACCATACCTATCTTTTGATTCTTTTACTTCCTCATAAGCAAGGAGAAATGTGTTGCATTTCATTAAATTAGAATTTGTGTTGATTAGGAGGGATCTAAATGATTTGGAAAGCACACCATCAATTGCACTAAATTGAGCGCAATGGAAGAGTTTGATCCATGTCGCCGACTTCAACTAATTTAGGATTGATTCTATGTTGTTGTTGTTGTTGTTGATGATCGTTCTTAATGCATGTAATCTAGCTATTTGCATGCTAAAGTCGATGCTACAAAATGAAAGAAACTTAGACCTTTACTTCTTGTTACTGTTTGTCGTAACTTTTTTGGTTTTATTTGCTTGTCTTGTACTTTATTTCTAGGTCTTGGAGATAAAGAAGTTGGCAAAGGAGATGGGACTAAGTTGCATCTCTGCATTCAAGCTTGATGCCCTAAAAGCAGTCTGTCAAAGGAATGGATTGACTGATACCTTCAATCAACAATGTGAAAATGGTGGGCTAGGTATGGTGTTTACTGTTCACTTTATCCCGTCAAACAATTAAATTATTTTTTCAAAAATCTATCTATGATTCCGTAAGGCCATAAAGTACAGATTGTATGACTAAAAAAATTAAGTATAGATTAAAATATGTTATTATTTTGTTAAATCACTGTCCATGTAAATGATGAGTTGTAAGTAGATTTTAATTTTGTTGTTCTTGTATATGTCATCTATTGCACTAAATTGAGCACAATGGAAGAGTTTGATCCATGTAGCCGGCCCCAATTAATTTGGGACTGAAGCTATGTTAGAGCTAAATGATGTTTGTTGTTCTTGTATGTTGTATCTGTCAATAACTAATATAATTTCTCCACCCATCAGACACTTTGCTTGGTCCTAGAAACAATAGTGGTGGATTGGAATTTGGATGTGAAATGCCTCAATAAATGTTAGAGCTAAATGATGCAGCATACAGCTGAAAAAAATGGATTGCTTCTTTCTTGAAATATATTTATTTTTTTGGTCAATGTTCATGTGAAACATCCAGAGAGTTGCATACTGATTTATTCATAGTTTCATAAGTCTCATTTGGCAATTAGTTTTGCAATTGAGATGGAGTTGTATAAATGGACTTGAAAAGGAAATATGCTCATCTTTTACAGTTGGAAATTCTGCAATTCAATTGCTTCACCCATTCAATCTGTGCCTTTGTTGTTTCTTTGTGCACTAGCCATGGCTATTGTTGTAAGCCTACAAGTGGTACGACACAACAGAGAGGATGAAGATGAGCTCCCGTATGAAGCTCTGGTGTGGTAGCAAATAGCAATAGAGTATTGAAGAACCTAGAATCATGGAGCCTTGGACACACCATGATAATTTACATGTTCTTTTGTGAAGCTTTTGCCTTTGCTTCTCATCCGTTTTACCCACTGATGCTATGAGCATGATCAAACTTGTGATCAAGAATTTGGAATTAATGGAAAAACGAAAATTTGTATCTAAAACAAATAAAGTTGTTGCTTTTGCAGCAAACGAGTTGCCCCAGGTTATTTGATATTGTTGGTTCTAAAAAATGATCAGCTTTGGTAGTTTGGAGTGATGAAACTTTATGGTACCTTGAGCTCCATGCTATTGATAGGTTGAACAACATGTCGCATCAACCTCTTTGGCCTATATCTGTGATAATTTTGATCTTCCATGTTCTTAATAAATTGAGGCATTGTTTCTTGGACTCTTTATCTTCCAGGGAAAGGTTGAGGTAAATTTGGGAATTAGGTGGGGATGTCATTGAGAGGAGATTGCCAAGAATGTCTTTAATAAGACCTTTTGCTTCTTTGTTTCCATTACTTTAGAACTACATCAAGGATTTGCTTTAAGTCCGTATCTCTTTCTTTTAGTTATGGGTGAATTGGCTAGGCATATTCAAGAGCATAAACAATAGTGCATGCTATTTATGAACTATATTTGATTAATAGAATAAGAAATATAGAAATTCAAAGACAAGTAGGAGTAGCACCAATTGATACAAAGATTAGGGAAGGGCGGTTGCGATGGTTTGGTCACCTGCAAAGACGGCCTACAAATGCTCCAACTAGAAAACTCGACTCAATAGAAACTGTAGAAATTCGACAAGGTAGGGACAGACCAAAGTTAACATGGGATGCATTAATTATGAGGGATTTGAATGGTTTGCAAAGCTCACCATCAATTGCACTTAATCGAGCACAATGGAAAAGTTTGATCCATGTAGCCGACCCCAGTTAATTTGGGACTGAAGCTATGTTGTTGTTGTTGTTGTATTTGATTAATAGAAAGAAAGAAATGAAGCAGATAGGATTTTAGAACTTTTACGTTGGTATCTAAAAGCTTTAAGTTAAGTAAGACTACGACTTATTATGCAATGTGAGTTCACAAATAGTAGAGATCAAGATAATAGAGTAGTGAATCGAGGATTAGTACAAGTTTCAAGGGTGAAGCATTTTAGATTTTTAAGAACAATTATACAAAATGATGAACATGTCGAAGATTGATAGACCCCCAATTTAGTTGAAATACTCTACCAGAAAGAAAGATGGTGTGAAGTGATAAGCAGCTACTTCTGGACAGACTTAATGAAGACAGCTTAGACATGTCATTTGGCGGAAGGAGGTTCAAATTGTTAAATTTCATGCCGAAGCAATGTATAAATTAGGTGATCTGAGAACATACAAATTACAACACATAAACTAACTCTAAAGAGAGGATTCATTGGGCATCACACATAAGCTTGGCCCACCCACTTGCTTCAAGAGAATGATCCCATATTATTCACCCTCGATAGGAAAGTTGGCATGCCTTATCCAAAAAACGCTTTTGAACTTTCTGCGTGTTTTAATAGCTTTTCTAAGTTAGTGAGCATGTACTTCTCTTGCCAAGAATTTGCACTCCAGTTTTCATAAACTAAAATCCCCATCCTAATTAACAAAACACAAAACAATCAGTATCCAATGATAACTTTTTAACGTAATAAACATAGGGAAAATAGTATAAAATTTATTTAAGTAATGCATGCTATCATTGTTTGTGGACATGTGTATCTCTTTGGATTTTGACTATAATTAGATGTATTCTTGTTTCTTATTTGAGAAAAAAATTCAATTATATTACTGTTTCAGTTGACAATGAGGAAACTAATCAAATGCTTGACGTCAATGAATGGAAGAATACCCAAAGATTGAAGAATGGACCTGGAAGGAGTCAAAGTATGGGTGGAAGAGTTGAGTTGTCAAAGGGATTTTCTCCCAATAGTTTCGACCGTGTTCTTCTTGATGCACCTTGTTCTGCTCTTGGGTTGAGACCTCGTCTTTTTGCTGGAGAGGTATGGCATGAAACATGCCTTTTTTATGTATTTGTGTTTGTCTTGCACTTTTGTTGTAGGTCTGGACCTGTATATAAACATGTAGAATCAAATGGAGTGGAAGAGTTTGATCCATGTTGTTGTTACATTTTGAGTTTAGCTTGATTTGAGCTATTTTTGTTATGAAACTGGAGTCGTTTTAGCTATTTATAACAACAAAACAACATAGCCCAATTTTCACATTAGTTGGGGCCTACATGGATCAAACTCTTCTGTTGTGCTCGATTTAGTGCAATTGATGGGGGCATTTGTAAGCCGTCTTTGGAGGTGTCAAATTTCTTCATTTTAGCTATTTCCAACCAAAAAATAAAAATAAAATAAAATAGTCTTTGTAGCTTGGTTTTCTGTTCTTTTGTATCTCTATAGGTGGTCCTTATGTATTTGAAATGAGATACACATGCTAGGATGGCTATTATCCAATTTTATCTCAGTCCAAATTTTAGTACTCTAGATATATGCTTACGGTTTTCTTGGTAAAGGTTGAAGTGGGGTGTTTGCTTAGACTTTACTGGCTGGTAGTTTTTTTTTTTTTTCTTTCTTTTTCCCTCAACATCTAAATTAGATGATCTAGTTTTTCCTCCCATATGTTCTCTCTATCAAATATCGTTTTCTTCTTTGTGATTAATTAAGCCCTGGGTATTTAATAATTGAAGCCTACCCCAACTAATTTGGGATTGAGGCTTTGTCTTTAATAACTGGCTGGTTTTGGTTCGAGTGACCAGAATACAAAAAGCTTCGAAAAGATTGGATTTTCTGTATTTTTTTTCTGCTGTGATTTATACTCTTGGTGGATTGTTCTACCCAGAGTGTTATATTTCTCATATTTTAGTTGGGCATGCAAAGCGAACTGTGAACACTGGTCTGGTTGCTGAAGCATTTTGACTCATACTTTCTGTGCATTTGAATACTGAAAATTTCTTGACCATGTTGATCTATTGGGTAGGACAATTACTTGGTAGTTGGTACACATCTTATTATTAGCAGGGCGGATGAGTAGCACAGCATTGGACAAGTAGTTATGTATTTTTTTTTTTTTTTTTTTTTTTTTTTTTTTTGAATTCTTCAAAATGGGCTAGAACTGATGCTATTCTACTTAATTATGATCATAAAAACTACCAAAATAACTGAAATGAGTTCATTACAAAAATCCCGCTCAATTATCGTTGCATATATTTGAACAACTTTTCATCCTTCTTTTTTCTTTGTCCATGGGTTTCATAGTTCATTTATCCTGGAAATTCAATTTATATATGTTTCTTTCTCTCTTTTTTTTTATAAGAATGACTCTTTCTTTTGAATGGTGTAGGAGACCGTAGAGTCTATGAGAAATCATGGGAAGTACCAAAGAAAGATGTTTGACCAAGCAATACAATTAGTACGTCCGGGTGGAGTTATTGTATATTCCACGTAAGTTCCACTTGCATTATACTCTAGATTAACACCTTATTGGTTTTGGAAGAAGTTGGAGGCACGTGCATGCAAGTGAGGTGACGTGGAGCGGAGAGTGATAGTTTTGTTCGATCATTAAATTTTTAATTGTGAATACAAAGTTGTAAAACTAAATACTTAGAAAGGTCTCAATTACCAACAATTGATTGGTCCGAGTGATAAAGGACTCAATTCCCCTTAAACAAGGTCTCGGTTTCGAGCCTTTTGGATCGAGCAAACTGGATTGGGAGGGCCACCTCCCATTTGGGGCCTGACAGTGCCAAAGCGTGGATTAGTGAAGTGAGGTTGGCATTGGATACCACGTGGGGAACAAAAAATGGTTTCAATTAATGTGGATATTTTGAAAAATGCGGACCAAAATGGATTGAAGTACTATAATGCATTAAGTTTTCAATTATGACAATCGTACCATTTTCAGTTATGAATACTAGTTAAAAATTGCCACCGTTTAACATGTTTTCATTGAGTTGATATGCATTTAATACTGGAATATAGTACCGCTTCTGCACAAGGCACCATTTGAGGCAAAATGATTTGTTGCATAGATAGATTATCGTATAAAATATTCATCACTAAGAATACACTATACATAGCACTGCCATGTCAACCTTCAGTGAGCCATTACATTGCATGTAAATAGATTGGCTTGGTGCATCAACCATTATATGTAGTTTAATTTCTTAAAAATGAATAGGTCTCGTCTCCATTTTCTGTCAACTATCCATATTCTTTCATGCTTGCTCAAATCTCTTAAATCTTGGATATTGCTGAAAGACTCGTACTTTCAACTGATACTCTTGTCTAGCTTCAATTTTCGAATCTAAAGCTGCGTTTTCCATCTCTCTCATGCGGAGGCACCATCTTAATCAAATCAGTGTTTAGCTAAGATTTTTGATTTTGTGCTCTTCTTAGATGTTTCTTATGAGGAAAGTCCCTTGTATCTTTAGATTCTCGACTAAGTAAATAATAACATTTTTTTATGCATTCCAGATGCACTATAAACCCTGGAGAAAACGAAGCCTTGGTTCGTTATGCTCTGGATAGATACAATTTCCTTTCATTAGCACCACAGGTAAACATCCTCTTGCTGATATATATTTAATTTAAGCATTATTTGCTTGTTTTCTTCAGCTCTCCAAAAGAGAAAGGAAAGAAACAGGATAGAAAATATGGAAGGACATTTATCTTTGAACAGGCTGCTAACAAGGCGGTTATGATGTATTGTAGATTCCAAGAATAGGAGGGCCAGGTATTGTTGGCTGTTGTGATTCTTTGGATGGGCAGAGCATTGAGTAAGTATATTTCTCAAATAAATGCACTTCAGATTGTACTCACAATGCAAATGATCTTGAAGTCTTTACAATTAGAAGGCTTCAAGTTGTATTGTCGTGCAGCTTCTTCTAGCATGTTCTTCTTTGACATGTTAAGTTAGTTATATTATTGGATTTTATTGTGGTCAATTTGGTTATTTCATTTGAATTGACATTCTTTTTGGTACTATAGGAACAAGCTTGCGTAGTGTAGTCCTTTACTTCTGTCTAGTGTGGTAAAACTTGTAAAGATAGAATAACAAATATAGAAATTCAAAGACAAGTAGGAGTAACGCCAATTGACACAAAGATTAGGGAAGGGTGGTTGCGGTGGTTTGGTCACCTGCAAAGATGGCCTATAAATGCCCCCACTAGAAAACTTGACTGAGTAGAAACTGAAGAAATTCGATGAGGTAGGGGTAGACTAAAGTTAACTTGGGACGCATTACTTAGGAGGGATTTGAATGGTTTAAAAAGCTTACCATCAATTGCACAAAATTGAGCTCAAAGGAAGAATTTGATCTATGTAGCCGACCCCAATTAATTTGGGGTTGACCATAATGCACAAAAACTAGGAGGTAAAAGAGCTATAGTTGACTTGTGGCCAAAATTAAGTCCTTGGTATCTTCTGTCATGATAACTATTGGAGGTGAAAAAGATTTTCAGTTTTGTGAATAAAGATTCAAGGTTTTGTCTTTTTAATGCATCTTCAGCATTTAGGAAACTTTTGGGAGCATTAATTTATGCACATAAATATTCATTCTAAAAGTTATCAAAAAGTAAGTAAATTTTTTATACTTGGAAATTTGGAATATTACTATAATAAGTTATAGTATGTTTACAGGGTGTGTCATTCACCAATCACTACTTGGAGTTGGACATGCCTCAAATCTTATTTTATTCCCTTGATGAATTTTGCACAGAGTTGGATGCTTTCCAGTTGATTTCTCTCTTGGTTCTTGGTTAACGCTTTGTTTATCATTGCCCAGAGAGTGGTTGAGGCCAGGTGAGGAAGAGTTGGTTCAGCGATTTGATCCTTCATCTCCAATTGACACAATTGGCTTCTTCATTGCCAAATTCAACGTCGGGCAGAAAGATATCTGACTGTTAAGCCAATTCATTAATGCCAAACATGGAGATTCCTTGCTTTCTGATCAAACCGCATATTAGAAATTTTTGAAGCAAGATTTTTGCTCTGTGAAGTCGAATTGGTAGATGAAAATGTTTTTGCTGATCAGAAAGAACTGGTTAGAAGCTACCAAGGCACCTTTCAAAAGTTTCCGTCCGGAGCCAATGCCGCCTTATCCTTATCGAGTATGGGGTTGAGAAAACACATTGAAGTACAACAGTAACATTGACTCAAAAATTTTGTTCTCGATCTTTAAAGGCTCAGAGACTGCAAGGGACTTTACTTAGTTTTTTGAAGTTATTATTGAGTTCCTCCTAATTTCTTCTTGTTCTTCAAACAGCCACGGTTGCAATCGAAACTTGTTTCAGTTGATCATAACATGTACTGCTGCGGCTTGTTCTATTGTACTTTACTGTGAAAAATAGGAGAAATGATTAAAGCAGTCTTGCTCGTTTAGCTGAATTTTCTCTAATCATCTGATATGAAGTTGTGTTAGTCTCTGCGAATGGCAGTGCTAGAGATATGCCCCAGAGAAATTATATTTTTGTGACACATTTGAAAACCGTGCAATGGAAAGAAAGCATACCATCAATTTGGATTTGAGAATAACAGTTTCGTTGGTGTAATAGTTGGGACCTCTAGTTATTCAAACTTGAGCCTGGTGAGGCTTACTGGTCCAAATCTCCTCATATTTTTGAGGCATATGGTTTTTTTTTTTAGTCAATGTTTTTTTTTTTTAATATATATAATTCTTGTGCACAACCCAAATTTTGACATGTATATATTGTTGAATGGATATCCTAATTGTAGAACCTCGCGAATATGCCTCGGCACGGGCACTCAGTAATGTACTTGTTGTCGTCCCTGCAAGTCCAAACTAAACACAGCCCTAAAAATATCAAGAAAAATAATAATAAAAAACAATAAAATACAGTCTCCAAGTCCAAACCAAACATGGCCCTAAAAATATCAAGAAAAAAAAAATAAAATAATAATAATAATAATAAAAACCTCTTATACTGTTTTTCTAGTCTTGAAATTCCTGAAAAATTTAAAATATTTTTCCCATTCTTTTCCTACGCTGCCAACTTCTTATCTCTTCTCTTCTTTACACTGAGAGTTTCTCACAAACTAAAACACAGTGAGAAATGATGGGAACTCTGTCACTCTCTGCCTCTCCTTCACTCAATCTTCTTAAGAGAAACCAAAACCCTCTCCATGACCATATCTTCCATTCAAGTCATTCTTCTTTGTTCACTAACAATAACAAAAAGAGGGGTCTCGTGGTTTGCACTCCTGTTAGAGCTAAACTTTCTTCCACCACAAAGGACTCAGTCTTGGAACTGTTCCACCAGAGAAGAGCTCTGAAGGTGCAAATTGTTGATTATCAGCCAAATTCATTCATTTAATTTCCACCCATATTTTTTTTTTTTTTTTTTTTTGGTTGAATTAAAGCTGGCTTTGATGGTTTTGGAATTTGTTTTGTTTTGGCTTATTGTTGTTGCAGATTATTTCAGGGTTGCTGAATTTTGATAGAGACAATGTGGCTTCTGTTGTTACTGCTGCTGACAAGGTCATCAGTTGTTCTTAAAATTTTCATGCCTTATTAATCACAACAATTTTTTGGACTAATTTATGTAAAATGATTTTGTTTGATTAGTATTGGGTGATTTTCAACTCAATGCTGTGCAACTAATTCTGCCATCATTGAAAACTTTTTTGTAACATGCATCCTTCATATCCATTGGACCATTGTCACAACAAAATGGGTTCAAGCTTGAATTTCATGGGTTTCTTGGTTCTATTTTAATTATTCTCCTCAAAAGAATGAAAACTCAATTGTATATTTAGTTGGAGTACCAATTGAACTTTCATTTGTGAGCGTCTATTGGAGAAGTGTAGATGGAAAGGTTTAGTCCCACATCATTTAAATATGACTTCGTAAAGAAGGATGTAAGTGTGGATCTCTCTTCAATTAGTACTGAGGCCTTTTGAGTTAAAACTCCACACCTATGAGTTGAAGGTGGTTAAGTTGGGGACAATATCATTACTAATGAAGATCTACGGGCTTACATAGAAGTGTAGCAGGTAGGCCGGCGCATAAGTGTGCGAGGTGGGAAAATTTAACTAGTGTCAAAACTCATTGGTTTGAGTGAGAACTATCAGCGTGGTTTTCATTTGTGATCTTGCTAATTACATTTAAGCTGTTACAGCTTGGTTATGTATACAAGTAAAGTAGGGAGTAATTTGGTATAGTTATTCTTCACCTTACAATTTTAATCCTTTTATGCTTCAGCTTTCACAATATGTTTCGTCAATCCTTGATTTTTTTTTTTTTATTATTCTTCCCTTTATTCTTGTTGTGGAAAATCTGATTTGGTTGTTCTGATTTTCTTGTGGAAAAACTTAGCCTTTGTTGCTGTGAAGCTTGTATGCCATTGAATGACTAAACTGTCTAAATTTCTAATGGTTTATGTGACAGGGTGGAGCGACGCATGTGGATATAGCTTGTGATCCTGAGTTGGTAAAGATGGCTGTGAGCTTAACCTCTCTTCCGGTAATCTATCTTCTTTTCCGAGCGAGTAAATTACAGCACTAGATATTCCTCTCAAATATTTGCAGTTGCCATGTTCTTACTCAGACTTCCAGCTTTTGTTAGTTTCATCATTTCACTGCTTTCATGCAGTAGTCCTTCCTAATCTGAATAGTGATATACACTGCAGCACGTTGGGTATGAATGTTAAGCCTTACATCCCAGCTTGTATGTTAAAGTTGAACTTCATAAAACATAAAATCTGATCTAAAAGCAACACCAAGGCTTCGAATATTCAAATTAAACTCATTATTTTAAACTAATTCTAGTTGGATTTATTGTTGAATCATCTAACACTTGTGCACATATCCAAAAATAAAGTTAATTGAACCTTGTATGCGATAGGAGCCGTAAAACATATCTTTCTTTTTGTAGTGAATCTAAGCTAATAATAGAAGTAGTTCAAGCTATCTTCATTGCTTATTGATATCTTGGGTGCTTTCATGTACAGATATGTGTTTCTTCTGTTGAACCAGAAGCATTTCCAGCTGCTGTTGATGCTGGTGCTACTATGGTAAGCGCAACGAGTTTTTGCAGACTAAAATTGACACCCACAACTTGATTGATAACCATTAACAAAGTCGATACTTAAATATGCAGGTGGAAATCGGTAACTACGACTCATTCTATGAGATGGGAATATGCTTCACGCCCGAGCAGGTAAGCTAGATTTTGGGGAATAATACATTGAGGTTACTGTCAGTTAGTTTTATATTTGACATATAACATCTTCAAGTTTTCCAATGCCTTAATCTGCCGAGTATTACATTTTTCAGATTCTTGATCTCACAAAGCAGACAAAAATGATCCTTCCATCAATTGCACTATCAGTGACTGTGCCTCACACTCTAAGCCTCCCTGATCAGGTTAGTCATTTGAATACATGTTGTTATGAGGAATGTTATGTTGATCTCCAAATCTTACGCCGTGAATGTTGATGAAGTCCTCTTGATACATATATCTATTCTACTATACTTGATAAGCATGAATAATCAATCTTTCAAACATCACTTGAATTTATTATTCTATTCTTAATTAAGTATTTCAACCGTCACTTAAATTTACTATCCGACCATTAATTAATGGCATAATCAATCTTTCAATCGTCACTTGAATTTACCATTTTAACATTGATTAAGTCTTTCCATCTTCACTTAAATTTACTATTCTACCCTTGATTAAGGGTCTTTCCGCTATTATATCCATATAGTTATAATTAGTTATCAAAGGTCAGAATAAAAATGAATTAATATACCTTTTGGTATATAAAAATAGATTATTAGACTAAGTTTATGAGGCCACACATTTTGATGCATCATCTTACAAAGTTCAATGTGACTTGGCGCGAGTTTGTACTCTCATAATAAAAATAGTTTTCGAATTGCATTTCGCTATTCCTTCGTTATACCTTCACTACTGAGGGGTAAGCAACTGACAGGTTAAGCTGGCAGAGTTGCTGGAGAAGGAAGGCGTCGATATAATTCAGACAGAAGGGGGAAAGTGCGCAAATCCTTCAAAATCTGGAGTGCTTGGTTTGATTGAAAAGGTAACATGGATGTCTAAAGAAGGTCCTTTCTCTACCAGGTTGTTAGAGATAAGATTTATTTTACTTTAAATGGACTGCCTAAGATTGGAACTTAAACGCATTTTGTGCTAAACGGACAACAGTTGAATCTACGGATACGTGCAACAACAACAACAACAACAACAACAACATAGTCTCAATCCCAAATTAGTTGAGGTCGGGTATATGGATCAAATTCTTTTGTTGCGCTTGATTTAGTGCAACAGTTGAATCGACGGATGTTGGATAAAATTTGAAAGTTATTAAGATGAAAGAAACAAAGTTCATGGAAAATAATCATGCTTTTGTTTCCACTAATAAATTGATTTCATACTATCGGTGATATTAGGCATCTCCAACAATCGCGGCCGCATACTCTATTTCACGGGCTGTTAACATTCCTGTAATGTGTTCATCTGGATTGAGTTCAGTTACAGCACCAATGGCATTGACTGCAGGAGCAGCTGGTGTGGTATGTAAAATCTTCAGTTGTTCAAGACCTTCTAACAATTAATGGTTCATCTTTGCTATGTTTCGATCGAGTAGAAATTAACGATTTCTATGAAAATCAGGGAATTGGCTCAGCAGTGAATAAGCTGAACGACGTGATTGCAATGATCGCAGAGGTCAGAGGCATCGCGGACTCGATTGGTTTGCCAAAGAGTATCCATGCTGCAACAGGTACTTAAAATTAGAATGCCTAATGGTCACATTTTGTTTATGTCAACATATCAAGAACTCTATGGTCTCTTTGCATATTTTCTTTCTCTATAACCCGGTCGGGTTGTCACAACGGTAAGGGTGAAGGCGGGGTTGTGTGAGTTAAGCGCTTGACCTCGGTTTCGATTCCCCGGCGTGGCAAGATTGCTCGGGCCACTGGGTACGCTCAGGCTGATTGCACCAGGGTCTTATGAGAATAGTCAGGTTCGCCTGGACATCAACGGATATTAAAAAAAAAAAAAAGATTTCAGATGGGAAAGCAACATGAATTCTAAAATAGTGAGAGCAATGAGGGTATTAATCAAGCTAGTTGATAGAAAGTAATGGTTTCCTAAATTTTTGTGAACTAAAAATTATGAATTTTGTGACTTTGAAGGGTTGCCTTTTGTGAATGGAACTATTTAGTGTTTTTCAATACCAATTACATTAAACTCTAATTGAGGGAGAGGTCATGAGTTCGATCCTTAACAACAACATTATATTTCCTTGATTTCTCTCGAGTTATGAGGTTGTGCCGCCCGACTAACTCCCATAGGATTAGTCAAACCAAAGTAAGAAATTGCTGAAAAAGGTTAAGACACCCATGGTTATATAAAAAAAAAAAAAAAGTCCTAGATACCTTCTACTGAGTAAATACTAGTTTTCTTTTTCAAATATGCAAAATTAATTAGAGAAAGTATTAGTAAACTGGGTTAATCAAGATTAAAGGAACATGAATGTTGGGGGTTAGAGCTGTAAAATTGTAAAAGTGGGGGTAGTGATTTATTTTTTATGATGATTTAATTAAGTCTTCTCTCATCTATTGGTCTTTACTGCAGGATCTACAAGATGATTTAATGACCTTGCTTCATTGTATTTGCATCCACTGGTTGGTGAACCACAAAAAGGGTGAACTACGACACATAAAATTTAGGAAGAATAAAAATAGTTCTTTTTTGTAATTATTTTAGTTTATTATACATAAATATGTTCTTGGGCACAATGCAAGGTTTAATTCTGGTCTCAAGAAAGTTACCATTTTCCTTTTTTTTGGTCTATTACCTTTTTTTTTTTTTTTTCTAAACTTTGCACGTGTAGAGCGATCAGGCACTATCGGATCCTATATGGAGATAGTCATTTCAACTCAAACTTTTTCATTCAAAAGACTCGAACTCAAGACTTGACTTAAAGGGAAGTGAGTCCATTACCACTCAAACCAATCGGTTGTTGGTAAGAACATTTTTATTAGGGTAAAAATGGATCCATCTAGAACACAATAGACATTCGACCCAAGAAGAGCTCTCCAATGAGACCATAGATTGTGAAAGTCTAGCTGATGTGGCATAGAATTAAAGTAAATGGTGTATTTGGTTGACACTCTTTCCAATTTTCATTGCCGCATCATTATTTTTTGTTCTAGAAAAAAAAAATTTAAAACGAAGGTCCCATTTTATATAAAAATAAATAAATAAAAAAGTTTCAATCAGCATTGTGTATTGAATATTATTTTTGAGGCTTAATGTTCATCTGATAAAATTTAGTGCCACATAGGATAGACATTTTCCTCACATTCATGAGGCGGCACTAATTCATGCTCTCAATCCACATTTACCATTAAAGGTGCTCTAATACCCTGTTCCTTTATCAATAAAACAGGCAACTTCTTTTAGGCTGGGCCGGACTTGGACAAGCTGTAGTATGGAGAGAGAAGTGGACCTCTACAGTGTGGTCCAAGGAGGAGGCCCGCTTAGGCCCATTAATTATGAGCCTGGCCCACTAACACGTTGTTTATTTACTCGGTTTTTTTTGGTATAGGACCTCAATGATTATGTTATACCAAAACAAGTGGTGACGAACGGCTAGTTGGTCAAAGCAGTTCGACATTTGAGTCCCTTAACTTATTGCTCGAGTTACTGATGGAGATGAGACATTAGTTAATGGAGCTCTTTACCCTAATCACTGGCCGACCCGAAGTGAATTCGGAGTAGTCGATGTTAGTCCAGATACCGAGTGGTCTAAACTTCTTTTTTTAAGAAAAAGCAAGTAGTGAAACTTAATGAAGCATTAAGATGAATATGATTCTTTTTTAGTTACAAGATGAATGAGAATTTTATTTTATTGAGGAATCAATCACTCGACCACGCAAAGGTGAGAGCTTGCCTTTTTCACTGCGCTTGTATCGTGGTTGGCGAGATGAATGGGAAGGTTAGATCATCATGAAACCTAAAATTTGTAACTGTTCATTAAGAGAAAGATTGGGTAACGAAATTTGAAACATGTGATACATACAGTCAACAGCATAGCCTCAGTTCTATATTAATTAGAGTCGACTACATAGATCAAACTCTTCCATTGTGCTCGATTTAGGGCAATTGATTGTGAGCTTTCCAAAGCATTCTTCACACCCAGGTGGCAATGTGAAACACGCCTTTGATCATTTTTCGCTATACTCGAGCTCTGATGCAAAGCGTCGTTAGGTGAGAACGCCTTAATGTTTATGTGTCTGATCCAATTTGAGAAGAGTGACAAAAGTTTTATGCTAATTGTAAACTTATCGCAGCCTTCCTCCGTTTTTCAAGAATGTAAAATGGGATTGGAACCTCCCTCCCCATTTTTTAGTATGAAAAATAGGTTTGAGACCTTGCCCATTTTCCATAAGCGTCAAAGTCCTCATTTATTCGAACTTGAGACCGACTATTTAGCACACACCATGTTCTACATATGTGGAATTATGTGATACACAGTCATTACAGTATAATTGGACTTTGTTTCAAAAAAAAAAAGTATAATTGGACTTAAATGTAGCGGAGAGAATGTTTGTACAGGATTAATTTCATAGAATGTCATCTAACTTTATAGTTTATAACGCTTTAGTCACAAAACTTATATCTGTATCAAATAAATCACTCAACTATGTAAATTATTTCATTAAAATAACATTAGTCATATTTTAATAATTAAACTAATATTTAGATAATTCTGCCCCTTATTTTGGTGAGAGGAGAGATTGGTGAGGCGAGGAGGGATGAAAGGTAACAGTGTTGGTGGGGGAGTGGTAGCGATGGGTTGCACCTAATTCGCTTGCAATTCTCGTCGACACGCTGAAGCAAGGAGAAGATGGGAAATGTAGATCAAGGGAGCGGTCTTGATTTTCTTGGATGTTGGTGCAGTCGTAAGGTAAGGGGCAAAATTGTCCAAATATTAACTTAATTATTAAAATATGATGAAAGTAGTTTTAATAAAATAATTTACAAAGTTAAGTCATTTATTTGATACAAACGCAAGTTTTGTGACCAAATCGTTATAAACTATATAATTAAATGACCATCTATGAAATTAATCCATTCGTACCATGGCATGTAAACTACTTCGTTACCTTCTTACATTTCTTGCAATTTTTGATCTTAGTGTAAAACTACCTAAAACTTCTCTACTCACTTTTTTCTTGGATACTGTGGCGTCCAAAACTACCTAAATAATACATACAATTAAATGATAATTGGATATGTAAAGATTGAATTATATACATTTGATACATTCATTACACACTTTATAGTTATGCAAATTCTTTACCCAAGGAAGCGACCGGCTCCATGTAGGTGGGAAAAAAAAAAAAAAAAAAAAATTGTCACATTGAGACAGTTGTGCAAATATTTCATCATTCATTCTTATGGAAACAGGTTTTTCCAGTCTGTTCCATGAAAAAAGGAGCAAGGCCTCCCATAATTCTTACCTTCTATTCAAACACTTATCTCATCTTTCAACATCTCAACTAAAATTCAGTCCTAAGAAACTACAGCTACAAAAGCTCCAGAAAACTAACTTCACATTTAGAGAATGAAGAATTTTTTTTTTTTTTTTGAAAAATACTAAAATGACACCAAAAGTCATACCGAATGACGTGACATGCGGGCCGTGCGTTAAAATGAGTGACTTTGAGGTGTGTGCACAATTTTCAATGCATAACACGCGGAGCGCGTATCCTGAGACATGCGTGAACGACTCCCAAAGTTGATGTGACTTTGACATCCCCGAACTCACATGGCACATAAGCCTTACGAGCCATTAGTGTGTGCCTCGAGATACACACCCATCCATCGTGTTATGCACATCAACCTTAGGAGCCCGCACACCACATCACCCGATGCGACTTTCAGATGTCATTGTAACATTTTCCAATTTTTTTTTTTTGTTTATTATCAACAAAATTTCCATTTAGAGGAGAGTTTTTTCAGAAGGAAAGGAAAAGGTCACTACAACACTAGGCTTTTTTCATGTCTGTAGATCCAAAACTTTACTTTCTCATCATGTGTTTAATCGAAAACTCAAAGCAAATTAATCTAGGATACATTCTCATTTGGAATAGATGCATCTACATGACTATCAAAAAAGGGCAGACAACCAATCCAATGGAAAAAGATAGGATGTGGCACATTATTGTGGCATGCTTCGAGATGGGTGCACACACAACTCGATGTGTACTCAATGGATTCTAATGTTTTTATCTTTACTAAATGCGTGTATGAAAAGTATGTAACCTAATCACTTTCCTAATCAAATAGATAATGACATAAGGAAAATACTATAATAACAACAATAATGTCACACTACAAGACACATTGACTCACAAGAATTTTTTATGCGACTTCGATCCACGTGTTATGCATTGAGATCTATATATACATGCATCCCGAAGTATTCAAAAATTACTCACAATGTCTTTCGGTGTGTGACATGTAGTCCTCATTCCAGCACTTCTCATGACATAATACATAATGTAGACTAGATCTTTAATCAACAAATCATGGCAGCAAAGAAACATCACCTTTTCTGACACTTGGCTTCAGTTTAAAGCATATGGACCTACCAATTAATCTTTGTCTGTCCTACTTGAGCTTCTGCTTGAAAGAGCTGTAACTGAAAGGGCAAATGTAAAACTGTTCTAGTTCTGATGTTGAAGTTACCTGTATGTGCATCTCCACACAGTGTACCACTCTTTATATCTTTTCTCAGATTAGCTGTTGTACTAGGACTATAAACTAAAAAAGTGTGCTAGTATTGGCAGATGAATATAAAATGACCAGTCTAGATCTCCTACACAATCGATTCTTCATTATTAAAAAATTATTCAAGGCATAAATAATTAATTACTTTGAAAGGAATAAAGATAGTCGAACTCAAATAACAATGGGCGGAAAAAAAAAAAAGTTTGAACACTCATAATTCTTATCTAAAGAAGAAAAAATGCAGTGCTATGTGGCTTAATTGCTTTCGAAATTCACGGTTTTCCTGCGACTAGAAGGATTTAGATTGTTATTCGCCCCAAAATTTTGTCATTTGAACAAAGTTTCAAATGTAGGAAATTTTTTTGACTTAAAAAAAATGTTGAAAGTTTTTCATATGGCTCTCTTTCGTTCTTCGTAAAGAAAAATGATATATTACATTGCTATATTATGATTTTTTGTTGACTGCATTTAATCAAGTGGAATGGAAGAACTTGATTCATGTAGCCGACCCCAACTAATTTTGAATTTAAGCTTTGTTGTCATTTGTTGTTTGTTTTATTATGATTTTTTTGATGAAAGTATTATTATGATTTTGTGTTGCATATGATTAACTCTCCGCGTGCTGTTGAAACTTTGTGATTAAGGTTAATAATGTGGCATGGGAAAAATGTAGTGTTGTCCACTTACCATGTATTTACTGCATTCCTAGTATGGAACAATTGTTCTATCTTGCTAATACTTAAAGCTGTATGACATAATATTCTTTGTATGATATGGTACTTAACTTTTTCCCTGCCATGCATACCTAAAGAATACAAGAACAGTATCAACTCTAAATATAATACAGATTTGCAAGACCTGTGTTTCTCAAGGTTGCTAAGACACAATATTCTACTTGTCAGCAACCATGTACTGAGTCTTGCATTTGAAACTCAGCTGGCATAAAACATAGTAAGTTTTTTCACTAGGCCAACAGTCAGAGAAAGACTAGACTCTAGAGAGAGAGTAAACTATGCCCATAATTCTCTCTCATCATTATGTGATCAGAACCTACAACACCTGAGACTTCAATCCCAAACAATGCCACCCTTTATCTCTTTTTTTTTTTTTTACTTGTAAACTAACTTTATTTTTTTATCCTCCTTTTCCACCTGATCTTGCTTGCGCCAACCATTTCTCAAGCCTCCTTTCTCAAGTTTTCTTTTATTCCCTACTTCTCTCTCTCTACTTCTCTCATTCTCCAACCCAAGAAAGATCCGATTCTCCATATCCTACATTCATCCTTAATAAGGAAGGGACCACCTACACAACATTTCCTGTCATACATAACACTTCTCTCTTCTTTCTCGGAACTTCGCAACATTTTACTTCTTTAAAAAAAAAAAACCAAGAGGAAGACCTGACGAAGAACCGCATTGGAATTTGAGAAGAAATAAAGAACAATGAGAACAAAAGCTCTGAAGTGTCTGGTTTTCTTCCTCTCCTTGAGCCTATTCAATGCAGGTTGAGCAACTTTGCAAATGGATGCCCCATGATTTAGATTTTTAGTTATATGGATTTGAATCTGATTTTATTCGGGAGTGTATTTTAGTTTATATTTGTGTTAGGATTAGTGTAAATGATAACATAGATTTCGTTGGATTTCTTCCCTCCCCATTCGTTTATTACGTAGTTTTTTCATGTAGTTAATATTCTGAGACTTCTACATTCCTCACCAATTTGACGTATGTCCATATTTATCACATTGATGTCTCTGTCACATTATTTATGTTTCCTTTTGTTCTAATTTCAGATATAGGTTTGAGCATTAAAGACAGGCCATTGATTGAAGCAATTGACAGTAAAGAATCTGATTACAAAGAGACAGAGGTACCTTTATCAGCGAGTCATCCAAATCGAATGTTGCTGCCGAGTACTGAATTGAAATCCTTGAGCACCACAAAGCGAGATGTTCCAATCATCAATCCAATGACTCCAACAATGCCCACGCCTATGGGGAATCCATATCCAACAACGCCAGATCAAACTAACGGTCAAACACCCATTATAATGAATCCTCCAACTGGACCAACAAATGGAAACCCGATTCAAATTCCAGACAATCGGGCGCCAGGATCATCAGGAGGAACTTGGTGCGTAGCTAACCCTTCGGCCTCGCCGACAGCTCTGCAAGTTGCTCTTGACTACGCCTGTGGATATGGCGGCGCAGATTGCTCTGCAATACAGCAAGGTGGAAATTGTTACAATCCTGATACAGAAAAAGACCATGCTTCCTACGCATTCAATAGTTATTACCAGAAGAATCCAGCTCCCACTAGCTGCAACTTTGGAGGAACAGCCACAATTACAAACACCGATCCAAGTAAGACATTAAAAAGTTAATAACACCAAATATTTCCGCTGATGCTCCATGTTCATGCATTGGAGTCAAATAAGAATTTCAATAACTATTCTGAAATTTGGTTTCCTTACACCATCAAGCATTGCGGTCTCATAAAGCTGCTTTTCTTTCTTATCTTCTATGCCATTCTCCGCAGGTAATGGATCGTGCAAGTACCCATCGTCAAGGTAAATCTTCTTAACCAATTCAATTCCACCTGACTGTAACCAAGATGATATCTGATGATTGTTTGTTATTGCAGCGCAAGTTTTAGCCCGCCAACCATGACCCCGCCAACCATGACCCCGCCAACCATGACCCACCAATTGAGCAAAATCCAACCGGAACAACTCCGCCAACAGTGCCAACACCTTTTTATGGATCAGAAGGGCCAACGATCTCTGCATCTTCAATGTTGTATGGCTTGCCTATCTTCAGTTTCTCATCCATTCTCATCGTACTTGCAGCAGCAGTCATTTAATTCCTTCCGTATGAGACATGAATCTGCATGGATCAATGACATACAGAACTTCCTACTACGAAGAAAACACCTGCAGAGCGAAAAGATAGCACATCTCCAGTGCTAGGCTAGTAGTAACTTGTATTTCAAAAGCTTTAGCTAAATGAAGGAACCTATAGATCAAGAACAGATTCAGAAAGCATATAATGTAATACGACGTTCTCCTAGATGTAGAAATCATTAAATAGATAGCATGTTCTTTTTAGTTATAAGAGAATAAGTCTACTCAAGTTCTATTAAATCTAGATGCTGTATACAATAAGAACAAATATAGTATCAGTACCTGATAAATCCGGTCTGTGTTGCTGTCAAACCATCACCGCCTAACATTTTGAGTCGTTAGATTTCTCGATTCGGATGATAGGCGATTGGTTGACTCTTAAAGGCTGGATCGAGCTGCGTAGATGGTTTAGCCATTCTCCGCTCTACAACTGCTTAAGTTGCATAGAATGCAGGAACCAACAAATGTATGGAAGACCGCCCGTGTTTCAGTTTCTTTTGTCCAGGATCATCATGTCATGTGAAGGCAACTCTAACAAAAGCAGGGGAAGTTCCATATACAAAAGTGCACAGATTTCCTGAGTTACTAATCACATACAAGAATGAACAATTACACTTAGCAGTGAGAGACACTTGAATAACCCATGCAATATTTATTAACAAAGATTAAAACAATGCTACATTTCGAGAAGCCTGTTTTGCATACTGGTTATCAAAATAATTTACATCATGCCAAGTTAAAAATCAAAGCAAGTGGTAGAAGAAGAGAAGTACAAGTACCAACACCAAGCCAAAGTAAGTGAAATGACAAGTTAACAAATAAGACACAAATTTGAACAACAAAGACGCAAAATTGATATACCAAGATTTTTGCAATTTGGATAACATGTAAGAAGTTCCAAGTCAGAACTACAAAGTTGATTTTGGCATTTAGTATGGTACTCGATATTCTATAGTTACCAAGTTCTTGTACATGTACAAAAGACCAGACCATTTCTTTACACCTCAACAAGCCTAACATCCATGACCTTCAGTTCACAAACAATCAGATATCTTTCAGATAATCAACAAGCCTGCAGCAGCAGTAATGCAGATAACAGCCAAGGAGGCAATAGCAGATCCTTGGTCAAATGCTCTTTGCAAACTTCCCAAACGTGAGAAATGTTGGAAAGCCAAATATGCAGCTATCGCCAGAGAAATTGCTGCACCACCTTGAGTTCCTCTGAACGAAAAAAAACAGATAAATAAAACAAACGATAATGAGGAAAATCAGATACCTACACGCCTAGAATCCATCTGTGAGATAACACTGACCTTAAACTCATTACTTGATAAGGAGCCACAATTAAAAGAAGGATTGCCATGAAAGGTAGCTCCAACTCACCTACAACCAATATGGATTAATCATTATATTGTCAAGCATGGAAATTCAGCATAAAACTAAATTGAAAAGGAAATGGAAAACTTGGTTTCTTAATGTAATTGAACAGGTGAGAGTTTAAAACGTTATTGAGTAATAATAAGGAAATTCAAGGTTTACACCTGTTCTGTCTCTAAAATAGGAAAAATATGATGGAAATCATGAACTTTGAGATCAAAAAGAGGAATCCAGAGTGGCTTCGAATTGTTCAAATAAGCATTTAAATTAAAATTTATTCAAGTTTTCATATTGTTGTTTTACTCTTGGATGCAAAGCAAAGATGTAGTCAGTGAACTCTCTAAAAATGGCATAATAGGCCATCCATTGCAATGTCCTATTGCAAAAACAGTTTTTAATGGTTATGGTGGTCTTATTACTACTACTGTAATTTCCTACCAACCTAAGTGGGAGTTTGGTGGATACATCTTATACTCTTATAGATGAGGCTCAGTTGCACACTGTAATCCAAGTATTGAGAAAACATTTAGCCTCACCTTTAAAAGGAGTTCACTGTTAGTCGCAAATCAGCATTTAACTAAAGAGTTACCCCTCTCTCTATGGTAGGAATAATGGGTTATGCTCAAATTATAACTTTATAGTGTATCTAATTAAGTCCTTGTTCTCTATTCTACATCTTTAATAAGAATCCAGATAAAGATGTCTAGTCCTTCACAATATCCATCACGTTCCTTCATTATACTAAATCTTATTATACTAGGAAAGTGAATGGAATTACATGCTTCTTGCTTCTAAAAGGAAAATGAACTATGAAAGGAATTTGATAGTCCCATAAACTAATTTGGTTTACACTTCGTATGATACTTACAAGTGACAATTATACAAGAAACAACCTAACTAGTTTTTAATGGGATTAATTTTAGTAACTAGTAAATAATGGATCTATGTGAACAACCGCACCAACCACAATGAAAAGGAGATAAGAGGAATTAAAATAGTTGAAATGCATACGCACCAGGAATGAAGTAAAACAAGCGAACAAGAAGTGCAAAAAAAGCTGTCCAAGCACCATATTCACCCCTGCCAGCAACACATTCTTTAGTTTCTATAGGCAAGGAAATACTTTTCATAAACTAGAAGAAAGTGGCACAATGACCTACTTGACCCATGATACAATGCTTGCAGGTGCTTGTAGAGCAAATAAAGGTACAAGAAAAGATTTTTGAATAGCGGTCCCCTTCGAAAGCATCAGAACCCTGGAAAGACAATTCACTACCTCTAAAGCATGGCACATATAGGAAAAGATCATTCATAAAATAATAAAAAGTTTCTAGTTTAAGCCAAACTTAAGAGGGTCTCATGCTTATATGTCAATCTAAAATCAATCTCATGACTCGTCTAAACATTTAAAACATAAATTTCAAATCTACAAATAAATCATTCCTTTGCATCAATAAATCATGGACATGGAATTGGAATTTCCAATGAATTGGATATCATCTAATTAAGTTACAAAAAGACAAATTGATCAAATTTTGAGAAAAAAAAAGCATAATTAAAAAATTCTTTAGATTTTCAGTATGCCATCTGACCTGTGTATAAGGTACAAAGTCCCTACATACAAGAAGAAAAAAAATGGCATCTACCATATTGAATTGAAAGGAAAAGGGTAACTAAAAATTTAAAGGGTTTACGGTTTAGGGTTCATCCCTTCTTAACATAAATATATGTTTTCCAAAAATCTGGAGATTATTCTCTATGCTTCCTGAACAAAATTTATAAGATTATCCTTCCTTCTCTCAAGAGGGGAAAATTACTCTTAGAAAATGATTACAGAAACTGAAATCCCAAATAGCTCCAAATATTGAGATATCAAAGCTTAGGGTTCAGGTAAATTGGTCATCTTTTTTTTTTCTCAGTTTTCTAAAACTTAGTAAATGTTACATTTTTAAATGAAGAAAAAAAATGCAAACACCCTGTCTCAGTCTTCCTTTTCTCTGAGCTAACTCGTCTTACATATAATTCGAGACAAAAATTAGTGACGCATTCCTATTAGCATATGTTAAGAAAAGACAGAGAACAGACGCTCTCCAGGAGTTCATTCCTTATATATTAGTAATTGAGTATGATCCTCAGCGAAAACCATTTACATAAAAGCGATTGAGAAGATACCTCAATTATTATGGATCTCCTATTCAACTCATCAAAAGTTCAACATTCATTCATCAGTACTACCAAAGAACTACATCCAGACTAACTTAGGCCAATGTTATAATCACATTCATCTTTCATCAATACACATTGGAAAATGAGTGGTTGACCCACATTTGACACATACTTGTTACGGTCCTTTGATTTTCTGCATCGAGATGCGTGTGCACTTGCTTTGAAGTTTTTTCCAAAGGACCACAACAACATGGAGTCAAAAGTGGGTTACTTTAGCACATTCCCTAATGACACAAGACTCTCAACACAATTCCTATGTTCCTAGGAGGGGATTTGCTGAAGTTATGAGTGTAATGTTGGTAATGTCTACCAATAGCAAAGCACCATACGTACAAAAGAGTAAAAGTGTAAAGGTACGTCATACACCATACTCATGACGCTTTGTTATTGGTAGACATTACCAACATCATACTCCCAACTTTATCAAATCCTCTCCCTACGTTCCTAACTAATATTTCCAATCAAAATTCATGAATCAATAGTTGTTATTGTCCATTGATTTTTTGCATCGAGACATGTGTGCACGTGTTTTGAAGCGTATCTAAAGGACCACAACAACTTGGTGTCAAAAGTTGTTTACTTTAGCACTAGCTACTACACATTCCCAAATGACACAAGACTCTCAACAATATCCCTCTATTCCTAACTACTATTTCCAATCAAAATTCATGAACCAATAGTTTTTATTGTCCTTTGATTTTCCCCATCGAGATGCAAGTGCACATGTTTAGTAGCGTATCTTAAGGACCACAACAACTTGGTGTCAAAAGTTGTTTACTTTAGCACTAGCTGCTACACACTCCCAAATGACACAAGGCTCTCAACACAATCTCTACATTCCTTTTCTTTGAAGGCACAATCTCTATGTTCCTAACTAATATTTCCAAATCATGAACCAATAGTTTTTATTGTCCTTCGATTTTCTGCATCGAGATGAGTATGCACGTGTTTCGAAGCGTATCCAAAGGACCACAACAACTTGGGTCCAAAGTTTCTTATTTTAGCACTAGCTACAACACATTCCCAAATGACACAAGACTAATCTCTACATTCCTAACTGCTACTCCCTATCAAAACTCGTGAATCAATAGCTGTTACGCTTCTTCGATTCCTGCATCAGAGATGCGTGCATACGCGTTTCGAAGTGTATCCAAAGAACCACAACAACAACAACTGTGTTTAAAAGTAGGCTACTTTAGCATTGTTACTAATTCTAGCTATTTCCAATCAAAATTCATCAACCCGATCACAATTGCACAATAATCATTGTGCAAACCCTAAAAACAAAAAACAAAAACAACAACAACAACAACAATCACAGAAAGAGTGAGAGATCGGTGCGTTACGCGGAGGAGACGGCGGAGACCCAGCGAAGGTTCGAGGGAGCGAGAATCGCAGAGCAAACAGCGCCGCCGCCGAGTCCGCCTCTTCTTCCTCTCCTTCGCATCTTCGGAATCATCGTCGTCAGAGAAAGCGAAGAGTTAGGGTTTCGAGAGACGAAGAAGGAGTGGCGGTTCTGGTTCGACGTCTTCGCGAAGAGTACGAGCCGAGGACCCGATAACGACAACGCCGACGACATCTCGCTATCTCTCTCTCTCTCTCTCTCGATCTCGAGATTTGATTTTCTTCGTGTCTATCGAGTCTCACTCTCACTCTCTCAATTCGCAGTTTTTTAACTGGGCCTGCCACGCGTCCACCATCCTCTCTAGAATTACCCCTTTGTTCGTATCTCGAGGGACCCCACTCACTCGAGTATGCCTCCTACTCTTCTAGCCAGGGGTGTAGTAGATAGTATCAAAATATATACTGCATACAATGTTAATATTTTGAAGATATAAGCCTCGTTGGGTTGGATTTTGTTAACTTACAATGCGAACGGAGTTAACTCACAGTGAATTATCATATTTTTAGGTTTAATTCAACTTTAAACTTGCAGGGAAGATATAAATTGACATAAATACCCTTCGAACAAAAAAGAGATAGATGTGGGTAATAAAAAAGTAATTAATGAGGGGTGATTGTGTCCACAAACTCTTGTGAGGTAAATCCCGTAGAGGGGGAGATGTATCTTACCCTTGAATGTGAGTTGGAGATAACTTGCACAGAAACAATATTAGTTCCAACTCTCCTGCAAGTTATCTTCAGGAAGTTAACTTCACCCCTGACCTTAACCAAACAAGGTCATAACCTTTAATTCAATCCAGCTGGTGCAAATAATTAACTTAATCACAATATATACCAAACCAGTGAGCTATACACCCACTTGATTGGTACCATGGGGCAAAGCTGGCAGGGGGATTTGTCTGTAACATCCCAAATTAATTAAACTAAGATTATCTTTGATCTTGGGGATTAATGAATGTAATTCGGGTTTTACGTGGACAACTCGGTTGACTCGGACACGAGAATCGATGGAATATGTTATTTTTGGTGATGATTGTGTTTTGTGCAGTGTTTAAAATCGTTATATTATTATATTGCAACACATATGTGTACGTTGATATCGAGTGAGTTGGTGTGACGCATAGTTACATTAGGAAGCATGTCGACGCGGGTATCGGGTAGGAGTGACCCGAGGATGTTAGACTAGGTTAGGAAATGGTATATGGTGTATAATTAAACTATAGCCCGAGTTGAAGGTTAGTGGGACCACAAATGTATCAATTATGTGACTAAAAACAGTAATCGTATGATTAAATGGGCCTAAGTTAATTAAATTAGATAAAAAAAACTATAAGGCCTCTAGTTAGGTTAGACCTTGGATATGCATCTAGATGACCTTAGTTAAGTTTAACTAGGATAGATTGAGTCAAATTGTGTGTCGCCAAGAGTGTGCACAGCTTAAATGAGAGCTTTAAGATTTGTCCTCGAAATACGTGTGCACACTATATTATAACACAGTATAAAATGGAGACTTAGTGGGTTGTTGTTTCAAAACCAACATCAAAACACATGCAAAAACTCTGAATTTTAGCAACATTAAAGAGAATTGGGAGCTCAAAATTATGATTAGGGGCTAAAAATCTAAGATTCAAGGTGTCCTAGCCAAGGTAATCAACTTCATATTCTTCAATTCTTCAAAATGAGCTTCAAATATTGGGTTTTTTTTATTTAAATTCGGAATTTAAAATAACACAATGATTTTATAAGAGTTGTATATGAATTTGAAGTTTATTTCATCAATAAAGAAGAGTTTTATCACTTATTTTTATAGAAATTGTTTTAGTGAAAATTAGGGAAATTTGGAATGAATGCATGATTTTATAATTTGATGAATCAGTTATTGTAATTCGATTATTTTTGGTGTTTGATTTCCCCCACAAGTCGAGGATCGGGTCGATGACGTTTGGAGTAGCCAATTGGGGTGCTGGGAGCAGAATTCTCAGTTGAGAATTCTGTTGCCCGACATGCCTAGCGTGCTACTCGAGCTTGATAGCGTGCTATCCAGTCTGGGCATACCACTATTCTTCAGGATGAAGAACAGTAGCGCGCTAGGTGCCTCCCTAGCGTGCTATTCAGACATAGCGCACTATGAGGATTGCTTAGAGCGCTAATGACAATCGACAACCCAATTTTTATGGGTTGTCTTGTATTTTCTGACCTATACATTCAACCTAAGACACTTGTAATCAATCTAAAATACATGATTGACTTTAAAGGACTAAGGGGACAGTAGCTCGAGTATCAAGGAGCTAGTCGGGGTCGAGTTTGAAAGTTTGGGGAAGTCAGAGCACATATTTGAGGTGCGTAAAACCCATTGGCAAGCTTCACAAAATTCATGGTGTGGTTTTATTGATATCAAATTACATGTGCGACTGCTGGTGAGTACACATGTTTTTCACTCTATATTTGATTACGTATATATTGGTTATGACTAAATGACTTTGCACTGGGTGCTTGTTTTAGCGCTCCTGTTGACGGTAGTAGAATATATCTGCGACCATCGGGGTGAGATTTAAGGTGTTCACTTGACTTAAAATAGTGCCTGGAAGGGGTTCACCCATTAACCATAGTTGGGGTTTAGTCATTGTAAGCCTACAAGTATAAATGTGGTTCATGTCATGTTTTATCGATGTACCGACTGGTTTAGGTCGGAGTTTTCTCGTGTTATTTGGTTGTTTATTTACTACTGTTTTACTTTTAAGCGTGCATTATTCGTATGTGTCGTTATATTATTCGCTATTATTTTTGCATGCCGAATGCTGACTACATTCATGTGAGTATGAATTTATGTTGCCAGATGTATTACTTAAATGTCTTGTAGTTTTATCGATTTTATTCATGAATATTGTGTGGACTTCTCTTGGAATTTTACTCATTGAACTCATCATTGTATTTGCTGGATGACCGAGTGCAAATCCTTTGATGAGCAAGGGCAAGAGAATATTAGGTGACTACTTTTTAGTCTATCTAATGCCAACTCATGTGTTGACTTACAATATGTATATATTACATTTTGTTGGGTTTTGGGGACTTGTATAACACTAATACATGTATATGAATCTTTTGTATTTTCTTGCCTGTGTTATATATACACATGGTATCTTTTTGTTGGGTTTTCCATTACTTAGGATTCTTAAATATGCATAAAATACTCAAATATTTGAAGACTTCCGCTGTAAAACTTATTGTAAGTTCGTAAATTAACGAACTGGCTAAATTAAGTTACTAATTATTAATTGAAGAATAAATTTATTATAAATTAACGAACTGGCTAAATAAACTTGCTAAATAAATTATTGGTGACGTGTTCGACGACGTGGTGGTGCTCAGTCCGCCTCAGGAATTGGGGCCGCCACGTTGCCAATGTCATATCCCTTTCTAAATCAAATGTCACGTATTAATTTAATATTAATTTGTATAATTGTTGGGAATGCTTCATATTTCTACATTGAGATTAGTAATTTAATTAAGTGAGTATTAATCAGGGCAAATTGAATACAATACTATGATATGGTCTTATTTACAATTCATAAATAAGAAAAGTAATACAATAAAATTAAACAGTAAACAAACAAATATAGCAACTACCGTAATTTTAAAAATATAGCAACTTTGTATAATATACCTAATGGTGTCATGGATCACAGAACACGAAATTCAATTCATTGAAATTATTTGAATTAACCTAACATGGTTACTAGCATGTAAGAAACTGATTTTAATTAAATCACGAATATATGTATCATATACACAAAACATGATAATAATTCTCACAGGAAACTTATGTATATCACATATACATAAACTATTAACATGCTTTCAATCATATATCATGTATATATCAGAAGAAAACATGCAATGAATTTAATGGAATCAACCTCGAAGGCTTTGATACCACTGTTGGGTTTTGGGGTTCATACGCAGCGAAGATTACAAAACAATTTTGACAAAAACCCCAACAGGATCCGAATCTAATTCCATTAAAACGTTTAAACCATGAAAAATTAATCTTACCTCAGTCGCAATATACCTTTCTGAAGGTTGATCGATCTCTAAGGCGCTGCCAATTACGAACGCCCTCTATCAGCAGTCCACACACGAACGGCGGCCGAGATTCGAAGTGCTAGCTTCGAGAGAATACCAAACTTTTTGTTTCTCTCCAAAACGATCCAGAGCATACCAAAAACCCTAAGTCGTTTCTAAAACGAAAATAGAGTTTCGACCTTTTTTTTCTTTCGTACATGTATTGTAACTTAAAGCGTCTATTTATACAACCCTTGTATATAGACGGATAAGTAAATTACAAATATACCCCTACTTAAAGAAATATAAGTGTAATACACCACAAGGACGTTTCCGTCATGAATTTTATCATATAAAATTCATTTTTCTTAACCATCTTAAAATCTCGCAAAACCATTCTTAGTGTGCGACCCAATAGGCTCATACAACGTTGGCAGTGTACCAAAACACATTTTGGTATACAAGTCATAAGCGGCCTCTAGTAAGACATTATGACTACCCAAGTTGAACGAATATCAAATCGAAACAACCTAATCAATAGTGTATATAACATCCTTTTGTCACACGATATCCTTTTGATCAAACATAAGGCATGAAATTGTCATCGAACATGTTCGATCGTATTAGTCTCGATCTCTAGGTAGACTGAAAACATCCAAGTGACATTGATCAATATCAATTCACTTAGACTAGGCCTTTTAACAGTCTAACACATCAAGGGATCCACTAGATATCTCTCTTTATATGAGAGGGACAAATTCTATCTCGATTACACAACTTCATCACATTGCTCACACAGTAACCAATCACAACCTTTATAATCGTCCGGTTAAAGACTACGTTTGATTGTGTCAAATCATAGTGTTCTTAATGTTGAAGTCTCTGGTAATCTCAAGTCAGATGACTGGAATATATACCTATCATGAGAAACAACTATGACTTAATCCATGTGATATTCTCATAGCGGGTCGGTCCAGTACTTTGTTCCCTAACAAGTACTCGTGATCTTGATTCGTATCCCTATACGTATCATATGATCATCAATCAAGACTCACACTAGTCGTAATTCATTATAGTTCCCAGTATAATGATCAACTAGGGACATTTAGGATATTTATGTAAATACCCATGGATCTTATTATAATGTAAACATGCAAATTAATTATAATAAACAGCAAATGAAATCCTCTATTTTATTAACTAAAAGTATTCATAAAGACATTTAATGGATTGACCTAGGGCACATGCCCCAACATCTCCCACTTGCACTAGGGCCAATCATACATGCATCTAATGCCCAATGATCTAACATGACCATCGTGTTTTGCTTGTGGAAGAGCTTTTGTCAATGGATCCGCAACGTTGTCTTCAGTAGGTACTCTGCAAATCTTTACGTCTCCCCTCTCAATGATTTCTCTGATGAGATGAAAACGTCTGAGTATATGTTTGGATCTGTGGTGTGATCTAGGTTCCTTGGCCTGTGCTATTGCCCCGTTATTGTAACAATACAAACAAACAGGGTTAGCAATACTTGGAACCACACCTAGTTCGAAATGAACTTTTTAATCCAAATCGCCTCCTTTCTCGCATCGGACGCCGCAATATACTCGAACTTCGTTGTAGAAATCGCCACGATCTCTTGCTTCGGACTTTTCCACTTTCGCACCCCCATTCAAAGTAAACACATATCAAGATCTGCGATCTAAAATCATCTATATCAGTTTGAAAACTTGCATCTCGTGTAACCATTTACAACTAGATCATTTTCAAAACCTCCATAGACCAAGAACACTTCCTTAGTCCTTCTTAAGTACTTAAGGATGTTCTTTACTACTATCCAGTGACTCTCACCTGGATCGACCGATATCCGCTTGTAGTGCTCAAAGCATATGATACATCGGGTCGAGTGCATAACATGGCATACATGATAGATCCAATAGCTGATGCATATGGAATCTTATTCATAGTGTCTCGCTCATTATTTGTCTTAGGACATTGAGTCTTGCTGAGACTTATGCCATGAGACATTGGCAACAATCCTCTTTTAGACTCTTGCAAACCGAACCTATTCAAGACCTTGTCTATGTAAGCACTCGACTTAGACCGATTAGCCTCTTAGATCTATCCCTATAGATCTTTATCCCTATGATATAATTTGCATCTCCTAAGTCTTTCATTGAGAATCACTTCCCTAACAAAGACTTGACATTCGCAATGTTGGGATGTCATTTCCAATGAGTAATATATCATCAACATACAAGCACTTAAAAATAACTACACTCCCACCGACCTTCTTGTATACACAAGGCTCATCTTCGTTCTTAATAAAACCAAAATCCTTGATTGCTTCATCAAAACGAAGATTCCAACTCCGAGAAGCTTGCTTTAGTCCATAAATGGATCTTTGAAGCTTGCATACCTTCCTAGAATTCTCGGGATGTACAAAACCTTGAGGTTGTGTCATATACACGTCCTCAAGCAGCTTTCCATTAAGAAATGATGTTTTTACATTCATTTGCCATATTTCATAGTCATAATATGCAGTAAAGGCAATTAAAATTCTTATGGATTTAAGCATGGCTACTGGCGAAAAAGTTTCATCATAATCAACACCTTGAGTCTGCTTGAAACCTTTTGCTACAAGTCTTGCTTTAAAAGTATGCACTTTGCCATCCATGTCAGTTTTTTTCTTGAAAACCCATTTACATCCAATGGTCTTACCACCTTTAGGTAAATCAACCAAGTTCCAAACTTGGTTATCATACATGGATTGCATCTCAGAGTTCATGACACTTAGCCATTTATCCGAGTCCTGGTCCGGACATAGCCTCCCGATAAGTGGTGGGCTCATTTTGGTCTATAAGCAACACATCACGACTATCGGTAATGAGAAATTCGAATCTCTCTCGGCTCATGTCTTACCCTACTAGATTTATGTGGGCCTTGTGTCACTTGTGGAGGTTCAACGGTTCGGAACGTTGTTGAACTTCCATAATGTTCATGTTTACCTGTGATTCTTGAACTTCTTCAAGATTTATTTCTCTCCCACTAGTGTCTTTTGAAATAAACTGTTTTTCCATAAAGGCACCATACCGAGCAACAAACACTTTGTTCTCAGCGGGATTATAAAAGTAATATCCTTTTGTTTCCTTAGGATACCCCACAAATAAACATTTGTCGATTTAGGTGCTAGATTTTTCGAGACTTGTCGCTTTACGTAAGCCTCACAACCCCAAATCTTAAGAAAAGACAAACTAGGTATCTTCCCGTACCATATCTCATATGGTGTTTTATCAACCGCTTTAGAAGGAACTCGATTTAGAGTGAAAGCTGCAGTTTGTAATGCATAACCCCAAAAGGATAATGGAAGATTTGCATGACTCATCATAGATCGAACCATATCTAATAAGGTTCGATTTCTCATTTCAGAAACTCCATTCCATTGTGGAGTTGCTGGTGGAGTCAATTGGGAGACAATCCCACAATTTCTAAGATGATCATCAAATTCTTGGCTTAAATACTCGCCACCTCGATCGATCGAAGTGTTTTGATAGTTTTACCAAGTTGATTCGCACTTCATTTTGAAACGTTCGAAACATCTCAAATGATTCACTTTATGTTTCATAAGATATACATAACCATATCTCGCTTTGAAATCATCAAGAATGTAATGAAGTATCGATAACCTCCTCTAGCCATTGTGTTTATAGGATCGCATACATCAGTATGTATTAGACCCAATAAATCACTTGCCCTTTCACTGTGTCCAAGTAAATGGACTTTTAGTCATCTTGCTCGTAAACAAGATACGCACGTTTCATATGTTTCTAAATCAAATGAATCTAGAAGTCCATCTTTATGGAGCTTCGTTATGCGTTTCTCATTTATGTGCCCGAGACGACAATGGCAAAGATAGGTTTAATTCAAATCATTTGACTTGAATCTTTTTGTATTTATGTTAAAGACTGGAGTATCAGTGGACCTTTTCATGCTTAGAATATAAAGACCATCATACAAATCAGCATTTGCATAAAATATGCCTTTACGAGAAATGGAACATCTATTATTTGCAATAATAAAATCAAAACCATCCATATCCAAACATGAAACAGAAATGATGTTTCTGCTCAAGGCAGACACAAAATAACAATTATTTAAAGTTAAAATAAGTCCACTAGATAAAACTAAGTCATATGATCCAACAAAGCCAGGGCAGCAACTCTTGCTCCATTCCCTACGCGGAGAATGACTTCTCTTTTCTTCAACTTTCTACTTGGTGAGTCCCCGCACATTTATACAAATGTGAGATCCACATCCAGTATCTAATACCCATGAATCACTAGTAGATAAATTAATTTCAATAACATAAATACTGTAGCGGTAGTCGCACTACCCTTTTTCTTCCTTAGATCTTCCAGATAGAGTTTGCAATTTCGAACCAATGTCCAGGTGCATGACAGAAATGACAATTTCCTTCTTTTTCTTTTGGGTGTTTTGAAGCAGGAACAGGCTGGGGCTTGACTTGTTCCACAGGCTTTGCGACGGGTGCTGCAATAGCCTTGGCAACTCTAGCCTTGCCTTTGCCTTTTTTCTTCATTCCCTTTCCCTTTTGGACCATCAACACATTACTAGAGGGTTTTTTGATATTTTGTTCAGCAGTTTTGAGCATCAAATGCAACTCTGAAATTGATTTCTCGATATTATTCATATTGTAGTTCATCGCAAATTGTGAGTAACTCTCTGGTAATGAATTCAAGATCAAATCTGTAGCCAACTCTTGGCTTATGAGGAATCCGAGTCTATCAAGCTGGTAAACATAGCCCTTTATCTTCAGAACATGATGAGGACTAACTGACGCACCCTCAATCATCTTGCGAGAATGTAGGTTTTTGACTGTCTTGAACCTTTCTTGCCTAGCTTGCTGTTGGAACATTTTCTTCAGCGTTATAGCCATGTCGTAGGCTTCCATTAGTTTCATGTCCTTCGAAGTTCGGGAACCATAGTTGCCAAGCATAATACATGCAACATCGTAGAATCGTTGACATGCTTACTATGCGCATCCTTCACAAACTTTCGTAGCATTGGTTGGTGGGTCCTCGGGATTGGAGCATCCAGGACATACAACTTGCGTTCATGCTTAAGAACAATTCTCAAGTTTCGAACCGATAAGAAAGTTAGTCCCAGATAGCTTATCCTTCTCAAGGATGGATCACAGTGACAGGGGATTATTGTTACTTGAAGAGGCCATTGATCTACAATAAAGATTATGCAAAATTTATTTTAGTATAGAGGAATAGACTCCCACTAAATTAACAACTCTCCTAAAACATATTGTTTATTTAGAGGACTAAAATCCATATTTCACCTAATTCTATGACGGCTATGACATGTAACACAGAACTAGATTATTTAGGCAGGTAACAGTTACCAATTACATCTTATGTAATTTTTAGATCATTTTATGAGATACGGGACATCTTATGTCTTAGCATGTTTTTATCTCATCATTTGCCTAAAGCTCAAAACTATTTTGATGGCTTTATTAAGTCGGACCATTTTAAACATTTAGGTAACTCTTACCCAACTTGTCTCACCAAGATAACATAATACACCCAGCTATGGCTGAAACTATATTGGTGTGATCGGGGCCTTTGACAAGTGTTTAAAATGGATGACATGAGACTTAAAATTTAATAGAGAGATTTTATTCAGTTTTAGTGATTTTTATGTAAACAATGAAATATCATATATTCTATTGATTTGTTCAATCACTAAACAATTTGGAAGTTTTTATACTATTCATTAATAAAAGAATTTTCGTGCGCTAGGATTAGTTAGACACGGTCCCCATGGCCGTCAATAGTGTGGTGAATTACTGAATGGCCACAATGCGGTGGTTCCACGATCGGCCAATGATTTGGGTATAAGGGCGCTTTTTTTTTTTTTTTTTTTTTTTTTTTAGAAGACGAATCTTAATTCCAAAAATTGAAATTCGCTATAGAAAATCATATTTTTCGCTGATTTTACTATACTAAATTTACCCCTTAATTTATCCAAAATTAAGTCAATTAAAACATTTTTAATTAACCCGGGCCCACATCTAACTAATCATCTTATCCTAATCCAATTAGGACTTTAGATATTTGAATCATAGCATATCACCAATAACAAAATTCTTGATATTTATCTCCTATCCAATAGGGATAATGAAACCGATTTTGATTATATCTCCTAATCTAATTTGTTATCTATCTTTATCAAATAGAAAGTTCATAACAAAATAGATATAACGAGATAAATAAACAATTTCGAAAATTAATTATTCGCAATTTCGGTCCTCATCCAGATAATCACAAATATGTCATTGAATCATGAACTACTATCCCAATCGACCCTAATCATATTAGTTTCGAATTAATATTCAGCCTTATACAATTCAAGAAACGTAAGACAATGTAACCTAAATATGCATACTGAATTACAGAGATTTCATCCATGCATCAATATACGAAAAATAAAGATTATACCTAATGGTGTCATGGATCACAGAACACGAAATTCAATTCATTGAAATTATTTGAATTAACCTAACATGGTTACTAGCATGTAAGAAATTGATTTTAATTAAATCACGAATATATGTATCATATACACAAAACACGATAATAATTCTCACAGGAAACTTATGCATATCACATATACATCAACTATTAACATGCTTTCAATTATATATCGTGTATATATCAGAAGAAAACATGCAATGAATTTAATGGAATCAAACTCGAAGGCTCTGATACCACTGTTGGGTTTTGGGGTTCATACGCAGCGAAGATTACAAAATAATTTTGACAAAAACCCCAACAGGATCCGAATCTAATTCCATTAAAACGTTTAAACCATGAAAACTTAATCTTACCTCAGTCGCAATATACATTTCTGAAGGTTGATCGATCTCTAAGGCGCTGCCAATTACGAACGCCCTCTATCAGCAGTCCACACACGAACGGCGGCCGAGATTCGAAGTGCTAGCTTCGAGAGAATACCAAACCTTTTGTTTCTCTTCAAAACGATCCAGAGCATACCAAAAACCCTAAGTCGTTTCTAAAACGAAAATAGAGTTTCGGCCTTTTTTTTTTCTTTCGTACATGTATTGTAACTTAAAGCGTCTATTTATACAACCCTTGTATATAGACGATTAAGTAAATTACAAATATACCCCTACTTAAAGAAATATAAGTGTAATACACCACAAGGACGTTTCCGTCATGAATTTTATCATATAAAATTTATTTTTCTGAACCATCTTAAAATCTCGCAAAACCATTCTTAGTGTGCGACCCAATAGGCTCATACAACGTTGGCAGTGTACCAAAACACATTTTGGTATACAAGTCATAAGCGACCTTTAGCAAAACATTATGACTACCCAAGTTGTATGAATATCAAATCGAAACAACCTAATCAATAGTGTATATAACATCCTTTTGTCACACGATATCCTTTTGATCAAACATAAGGCATGGAATTGTCATCGAACATGTTCAATCGTACTAGTCTCGATCTCTAGGTAGACTGAAAACATCCAAGTGACATTGATCAATATCAATTCACTTAGACTAGGCCTTTTAACAGTCTAACACATCGAGGGATCCACTAGATATCTCTCTTTATATGAGAGGGACAAGTTCTATCTCGATTACACAACTTCATCACATTGCTCACACAGTAACCAATCACAACCTTTATAATCGTCCGGTTAAAGACAACGTTTGATTGTGTCAAATCATTGTGTTCCTAATGTTGAAGTCTCTGGTAATCTCAAGTCAGAGGACTGGAATATATACCTATCATGAGAAACAACTATGACTTAATCCATGTGATATTCTCATAGCTGGTCGGTCCAGTACTTTGTTCCCTAACAAGTACTCGTGATCTTGATTCGTATCCCTATACGTATAATCATCATATGATCGTCAATCAAGACTCACACTAGTCGTAATTCATTATAGTTTCCAGTATAATGATCGACTAGAGACATTTATGATATTTATGTAAATACCCATGGATCTTATTATAACGTAAACATGCAAATTAATTATAATAAACAACAAATGAAATCCTCTATTTTATTAACTAAAAGTATTCATAAAGACATTTAATGGATTGACCTAAGGCACATGCCCCAACATGCCTAACATATCAATGTCTATGTTTAGTATTTGAATTACTTTTGTAGCAATTTTGTGTATAAAAAATAGAGTTTTTCAATATTAAAATTAGCTTAAGCTAGGAGATGGGCCAAAGTTTTTTTTTTTTTTTTTTTTTTTTTTTTTTTTTTTTTTTTTTTTAAATCTGAGAGGGGGCCGATGTATTAATTTTTCTATTTAAGGAGGCGAGATGGGTACAGTATATACAAGGGAGTGGGAAAACTTTGGGGGTGCTGTAATTTTCTTTTTCCTTTTTTTTTTTGGTAGATATTATAGTTTTCTTTTTTAATTAGTCCCTAGCAATTATCCCCAACTTTTATTTTTGTGGCGCTGTCTTTTTTTTTTTTTTGATGAGCTCTACCCTGTTTACGTATGTAGGGTCAAACCCCGTGATAACAAAAACAAGACCCAGTTGAGGCCCATTAAAAATAATCTAATAATTATTCAAAAAACAATATCATAATAATTTTTTTAAAGAAATAAAAAGGCCCATAATATATAGAAAAGGCTATGTTTTGCATGTCCATGATCACATCACATGCAACCTAATAAAAGACTTTCCATCAATGTGGGATGGATAACAATTCATGCATGAGAGTAAAGTGCCTTGTTTGGAAACTAAGGAGCAGTCAAATGCAGTTTCCAAAACTGGCAAGCCAAAATTAACTTGAAAAACGAAAACAAAAATAAAGTGCAGTTATGCATGCACAGCAGTCAGACTCCCACCTACCCTCCCAGCTCCTCAAATAAATGGCCGGTATGTATGCCTGCATGATCAGTAACCAAGGCGGTTCAAGATAATTTGACTTTCGAATCTAGCTCACTATGAATAGCTTGCCCATGTACAAGGATATATACTCATATAAACATGACAGTCTTTTAATTGCAAACATCGAGAAATTTAATTAGATCCAAGTACATGTATACATATGTACATGCATGTCGGCAAATAAAGTTAAATCTCATATAGTTCAATTCTCATTTTGAAAAGCATATATATGAAGGCATATGTCTAGCTAGTTACTGACTCAATGCCTTCGACTAGATATTTCAAATTTAAACAATTAGTATACACGAAGAAGAAATTAAAATCACGTTTAGAGTCGACCTCGGTTGCAAGTTTTATAAGACTAGTCATGAATTGGTAGTTTGGTACATGCGGAAGATCAAGCAAAGAGCACAAAAAATAAAGAAACTAAATAGGTTAACAATTGTTGAAGACATGTGAACTGAAAGTTAGTCCAATTACATTATATAATTAAAAATAATTTCATAATGAAGTATATAAGTGTAGATTTTCCGACGATTAGTGTGGGTGGTTAATTAAGTTTGAATGAAAAGAAATAGCTTTTATATGTTTAATGTATGTTCCAATCCTTTTGTGTCAATGCGAAACAAATAAAAATATAAGAAAAAAAAAAAACACACACACACACAACTTACACGGTTACACCATGTACGGGCACATGGACCTGTATAAAAATATAAGAGAAAGAGACAATCTTATGCATTACACATGCGCAATTTTTATGACCCTCGAGATATTAAACATATAATTAATGGTATAAACAGCTAATATATATATATATATATATATATATATATATATATATATATATATATTTTTTTTTTTTTTTCTATCAAAAATATAAATGTAATTTTAAGGTAGAAGCAGCTAATGTAGTACTAATATATATTTTCAGAAGAGAAGAGAAGAAGATGATGTTACCACAATCATGGCATGTAGGCGCATGAATCGGGAACCAAATAAATTATTAATGTTCATGTGTATCTATTAATTAAATATAAATACGACAAATGATAATGTCGTCACTTGTATGTATGTACCATAAATTTGAAAGAGAGAGAGATATAAGGGGGTGGAGTGGATGGTGATGTCTTCTTTAATTCTTTTGTTGCTAGCTAGCTATCATGCATGGATATACAACCTGCAACTCCAATTCAATGTGTAACACTATCAACGCGTTAATGTTTATATTTATCGATCAGATAGCAATTCATCACCTTTTGCGCAGATCAATCGCATCAATTACCATTGTGTTGAGAACTTTCAACATCGGAAATGATCAACATTTATATGTAGATGATATTGTGCAATTATAGGAGAGAGAGAGATCTAGAGAGAGAATTTAAATGCTTATTGCTAGACATGTAAATATATGACGAACAACCACGCGCGGTCTTGAAGTAACAACTTCACTAGTTTGTCATGTGCTCATCTCTTAGAGAGAGTGAGGATGCAACGTTCAAGTACTTTTCATATCGGAGAATAAGGTTAGTTTAAGTAATTAATTGTTTCATACTAAAACTAAATTAAAGAAAAAAAAAAACTAAATAGCTATTTAGTGCTTAATTATGACAAAAAGGTAAATTTGTCACCGATAATTAAGTTTTTTGCAAAAAAAATAATTGTGAATATATTCGACGTACATATATATGTAGGTCACGAGTAGCATTAATAATTACAATGTGTAATTTATATATTTAGTTACTAATTGAAAAGTAATCATAATGTGTGTGTGTGTATATGTATGTTCCCCTTCTTCCTCGTAGGAAGATGGTCAAACAATATGCCCAATTATGATCCTTAACAATTACTTTTAACTATATATTTCGCATGAGCATATACATCCCACCTTAACGACATCACAAAATATCTCTTGCAAATAAGTTTTATTATCTTTCTGATGTCGTTTATCTCGGACAGAGATCATGACATCAGCATTAACGCCAAGGGCTACTAATGGCTTAATAGCAACTTGAATAAGACCAAGATGCAAATATTTATGGGTTGAGGCATGGCTTTCAATTTTTTGAGGAGATAAGATAACTATTTCTTGTCCATCTTCTGTAACAGAAATAGTATCTTCAACAAGTTTAATAATATAATTTTGTTTAGGTGAGAAATCACCTTTGGTATAGACCATGGAGGGTTTAACAGGAGGAATAGACCAATTCTGTAAAGATTGATCAATATTGGCATAAGTTTTTTCAGAAATATTTTTAAAATTTTTTGATAATTGAGAAAAAGACTCAGGTAACGGAGAAGATGACTTAGACGACGACCCTGATTCATTTTCAGAAGATTTAAATGAAAGTACTTTAGACAAAGATCTTCGAAGAGAACCCATGGTAACAATATTTTTGAAAACACTTTGCTTCGGTCAACGATTTAATGCTCGACTTACACTCTTCTGCGAGACTTACAACGCGACGAGGAATACAAAGAGTATCAGAAAGATTAAAACCAAGAAAATCTCGATTGAAAATCCAAGTAAAAGTAAACAAAGAAAGATATCTTCAGTGAAAACAAAGATCAGGCAAACTATTAAGAAATCTGATATTGATAAGAACATAACAAGAGGAAATACTTACAGCGTCTAGGGATGGATGTGGTTGAAAGTCGAGGATACGATGTCTGGCTCTGATACCGATTTGACGCCCAAATATATAAAACAGCGGAGACGAAGGGTTATATGGTTTTAATAAGAATTTGGTAGAGGTAAACACAAACTCACAATGATCACAAGAACGAGGGACACCAGAAAGATAATAAAACTTCTCTATTAACATAAGCTGATTACAAGACCCAAAACAAGAGACATGAGAGAATTACTTAGAAAAGATTGAAAACTAAACTTAAGACTCGATGCCCCTAACTGAAAGATAGGATTCTATTTATAGACGCGTTACCAGTGCAATGGTAACATTACAGAACTAAAACAAACAACCTTTCACAAAAGCAGGGGTCAAGTAGAAACAGTACTTGACTCTTCGAAAAAGTAAAGGCAAACAATACATAATCAGAAAAAGCAAATAGTACATAAAGTAACAAGAAAAGCTAGCAATAGTATCCTGGCCTTTGGAAAAAGGAAAAGATTCTGTCGTTTGTTGCAGTGAGAGGTCACGAACCTTGGCGTACGGTGAGAGGTTAAGAACCTTGGAAAGATGGTGAGAGGTCACGAACCTTGGAAAGGCTGCCACTAATAACCAGTGGAAATTAGGACAGGAAGCCTGAGCTTGAAAAGATGGATGGCATGCGCCAGTGGGCTGGACACGTCCAGGACATGAGTTATGGGAATGGCCAAAATTGATTAGTTGTCACAAGTCGATGAGGGCTAGGTGAATAAATCAAATGGCAGAAATTGGCTGCAGGAGAGGCGTGGATAAAATTCCAAAGTGGGGTAAAAACGTATTCAGGAAAACGGAACACCGTATGGATATCAATATAGAAAATGATATGGGGACAATTGAGGAGATACCATAAGGCTAGGAGATAATTGGTATCTTCAGCAGTCCAATTGAAGCAGATATGTGCCATATGTACTATTATGGAAAGTGGAGCTTGTAAACATCGTTGGCAACGACAAACAGTAATGGGGACAAAATGAATATCAACTCCATTGGGATAAATCAAAGATAAAAATTGATCAACCAAAGGTTGTTGCAAAGATGGCAGAAAGTCGTCAGGGTTCGTCATCTGAAAGATGAACACTCCTGTTAGATGGGGAAGGCGAGTATCTTGAAGTAACCTGTTCCAATTCACTACGTAATTTATTATTATTATCTGTAATTTGTTGACGTAGTTGCTTATTGTCATCTTCCATTTGTTGAAGTTTGGCGAGTATGATTGCCATATCCGAAGAGACAGAAGGACCAGGTTTGGAAACAACATCTTTAAATGATGTACTTGATGGAAAAGTAGTTAATTTGACTGGAGTTTTTGGTTGGATGGATATTTTTGGAGCAAAGGTGGCATTATAGTTGAATTTATTCCACCATTTGCAAGAGATATTTTGTGATAAGTAGGAAAGGGTGGTTTTATTTGTCATGGGGTCATAGGCAACTACCGGAGATATCCCATATTCCCATTTAATAATCCATGGAATATTGTATTTGCATACAAATTGAAGAATGGACGATTGATCTTTGGAAAATTGAGTTTGAACACGGGCTGGAAAAATGAATTCATGGGGGCCAAATTTATTCCACCAGCTATGTAGCCACCATTGTGGAAAAGACGATTGGCAATTAGGGCGAAAGGAAAGATACCACGAATGATGATCTGGTTCCTTGTAAAATAATATATTCTGCCATGCAGCGATATAGTCCTGATAATTAATTGCAATAGCAAGAGTATCCTTCGTATTGGAAATGTCTTTATAGACAAAGGAGTTTTGGTGATAAATTTATATTGTTCACACAAATCATCGGCAGATAAAACACGTTGAATCTTAAATTTAGAATAATCTATTTCAACGGAATTCTCTCGTGACAGATATTCAAAGTGAGCGGATTGGGTAGATGTGAGAATATGTTCATAAAATTGGATGGTTGCATGAGGGCGAGTTGGGATAAAATGCAAACCCGGAGGCATGGTACATGCTATTTGGATTTCTAATGGTTTTTGAACGAGAGATGGTTCTAAAATGCAAATTAGGTGTTGGGTAAGAGGCATATATACACAATTGGGTTCAGGTTGTTCTAACGGCTTAAAGCGGTTAGTGGTGGTGGAGACAGAGGCGGCAAGAGCTTTCTTAGACATCTGTAAAAGATTCACAGAAGGGGTTGTAAGAAATTCATGAGACAAAAAGTCAGGAAGAGAATTAGATTTCCCTGGTATATATGCAATATCAAAATCAAAAATACTTAATATAGCTTGCCAGCGAGCAAAAATTTGTTTAGCAGCTAAATTTTTAACATCTTTGGAAAAGATAGTTTTAGCAGCTTGACAATCAACACGAATCAAAAATTTTTGGTTTAGCAAATCAGCTTGGAATTTTTGAACACAAAGCACAATGGCTAGGACTTCCTTTTGGAACGTAGAATATTTTACTTGAGCATCATTCCATATTTTTGAGGTAAAGCAAACAAGTTGTTCTTTACCAGATGGAGGCTGTTGTAAAAGAATTCCACCATAACCAATATCAGAAGCATCTGTTTGAACAATTTTAAAATATTGGGGAAGTGCCAAGTGAAGGCATGGAAGGGAAGTCACCTTTTGTTTCACCAGTTTAACTGCTTTCGTGTGAGCAGGAGTCCAGTGAAAAGGTTTCTTAGAAGATAATAAATCTTGAAGACACTGTCTATCTTTAGCAACATTTTTATAAAAATCAGAGAGATAATTAAGGCAACCTAAGAACCGTTGCAACTGATGGCGATCAAGTAATTGATCTGGAAATTTATTAGCAAACGCAATTACTCGATTGACAGGAGTAAGTGTTTGATTGGAGATTTTGAAGCCAAGGAAAGTTACCTCAGTTTGAAAAAGATGCATTTTCTTTTGGGATAAAACAAGACCATTTTTACGAATTAAAGAGTAAAAAATTTGAAGATGCTTCCAATGTTGATCAATGGATGGTGAGAAAACCAAAAGATCATCAATGTAAACTAAAATAAAGGAGAAATAAGGATTAAAAATGTCATTCATAATTTTTTGAAATTCGGAAGGAGCATTTTTTAATCCAAAAGGCATAAGATTCCATTGATATTGGTCGAATGGGGTGTTAAAAGCGGTTTTATAGCGATCAGTTGGATGAACCTGTATTTGCCAAAAATCAGATTTTAAATCAAATTTTGAAAACACTATCGCAGAGGTAGTAGCTTTCAACAGGTCTGATTTATTTGGAAGAGGATAACGAATAGTTTTTAAGACTTTGTTAAGAGGTTTATAATTAATAACAAGACGAGGAACTCCTCGTTCAAGTTCTGGAGCATTTTCAACATAAAATGCTGTACAGCTCCATGGTGATTGCGATGGTGTGATTAACTTCTTGTGAAGTAAATCAGTGATTTCTTTTTGACATATTTCTCTAAGGCGAGAAGGCATCTGTGAAGGATTAGCTTTTGTAGGGATTTTAGCTTCATTGAATTCAGGAATATAGGGTAACGTAACAATGTGATGTTTTCGAGCCCAGAAGGCAAAAGGTACATCAGAACAACATTGTTGTTGTAAGGTGGTTTGAAAAGCATCAAGCTTGCTTTTAAACATGGGAGATTGGAGAATCTGCTCTGTTTTTAATAGCAAAATTTCATGCTTAAGAAATTGGATATGAGTATTTTTATACTCAATTTGATGAATGATAAGATTGAGATAAGATTCATTTGGAGGAGTGGTAATGGCAAAATGAAGAGATTTACCTTTAAAATTAGTAGAAATACCGGTTTCTGAAACTGAAAATGGCTGTATTTTCTTCAGAAATGGTGTTCCTAATAACATGTCTTGTTTAAGGCCTGGAATAATAATAAATGTTAAAGGGATACAAATCCCTTGATGGCAGATATGAGCAAGAGAAACTTCATACTTTACTCGCGTATTTTGTCCATTAGCTACGGAGATGCTATGAAGATCTTTGCTAATAGGACAATATTGGAGGGGAATGAATCCTTCTCGTAAACAGTTTAAATCAGCACCAGAATCAATCAACGCATTACATTTTACAGAAAATCCTTTGACTGTAAAAGTAATAGGGGCATGCCATCGTTGAAAATTCGAGTGAGATTTGGAAATGTTTTCAACAAAAATATTATTAGAATCGAAGTTATAATGTGCTTCAACATCAGATTGTTCAAGACTCGTAATACGAGAGGTAAGTTGCTTAATTTCATGTTTTAACTGATTAACCTCTGTTTGGAGAGATTGAATCGTAACATGTTTGGGTTTTTTGTTAACAATTTCCATGAGACTCGCAAAATTGAGATGGGAGTTATCAATGGATAATTGTTCTTGAAATTGTTTCTGCCGTTTCAGGAGAGAAGGTGGAAGAGATTCGACAGTAGTTGGAGGAGGACTAGAGTGGTTAGTAATAACTTCAGTAAAATATTTAAGTTTTAAAGTAGGGTCAGCAATTTGCTCGCCTATGGAGAGAATAAGTTCTTCATGAGCAGTCAAAACATTGATTTCAGGCTCAGAAGAAGAGGCGGAAGTATGTTGAAGATTAGACACACAGTGACATTCATCTTCAGAAGAGGAGGAGGAAGAAAATGCAACTTGATGGGTTTTCTTGGTAGATGGGATAGAGCGGCATTTATTAGCATAATGCCCAGGCTTGCCACATTTGTAGCAAACATTTTGCGCAGTATGAGGGTCAGGTTTTGACGAAGGCTTAAAGGCATAAGAGGAACGACGTCGCGATTTGAAGTGAGGAGGATGTTTATAGTATGGCGGTTTAAAGAAATGAGGCGATTTGTTTTGGCGTTTGATACGATGTTTAGGAGTAAGGTATTTCGAAACATCAATATCTTGTCCAAAATCAAAGCAGAAGTTACCCAAATCGTGCTTTAAAGTTGATTTTTCCTTTTGGATTTGGCGATTTAATCGCAGGTCATTACAGATGGAGAGAGCACAAGTTTGTACAGATTGAGTGATATCACCATAAGAGAGATCAGCAAGAGTATTATTATAATGCTTTTTAATGAAATCCTTAATTTTGGCAGCAAAGTAAGGAGGTAAACCGGCAATAAATCTTTCTTTCCAGAAAGATTCATCATGCTTTTCAGTTAAAGAATACAATTTTGAGAAAAATGTATCTTTATACCAGCGATAATCATTGAGAGTCCTACAACGTAGGTTTTGGAGCTGATCACGGATCTTTTCATTAATGGATGAAATATGACCAACAAATTGCCAAATAATGGCGGCCATAAGATGATTAACAGAATCATAAACCCAATCGCCATTAGCATTGATTATGGGATTATTTAAGGCATCGGTTTTAAGGTGGTTTGTAATAGCTTCGCGTTCATCGTCATCCATGACATAATGCCACCAACCATATAATTGGCCAGTGAAGCCGCAAACTATGGCTTTAGCAGTGTCAGGTTCGGTATGATTTTGGAGAATACTGGCTTTAGCGTAAATATGCATTTTGAGGACAACCTCAATAACTTGGTATTCGGAGAGACCATCAATACTCCAGTCATAAATTGCGTTACCATCATACTTTTGATTTCGTTTTACCTTTTCTTCGAGAATAAGATCTGAAGGAGTTGGTCGAGAATAATATTGTTTGGATAAAGGATATCGATTCCTCGATGGAAAACTTTGAGTTTGCTTATGGTGTTTGGAATGTTTCCGCGAACGGGAGCGTATAATGCGATGGATTTCAGGTAAGACATTGTCATCATCAGTCTCCCCAGGGAAGAAAGAAGAATGCGAGACATGGAGAGGTGAAGCGGGATCAGATTCACCGTGTGTCGCTGGAGGAGTGGAAACAGGAGCTAAAGTCATTATCGCAGGGCCTTTATCTTTGGATGGGCCTTTGGGAGGCGCAGGAGGTGGTTGCGACGTAGAAGGAGCGGTAGGGGGCGAGATTTTGAGCGGACTGAGCTTAGAGGTAAGGATATCGAAGAACTCATCCGAAAGGGGAGTTTTGTAGGAAGGCATTGAGGGGGATGCCGAGGGAGGAAAGAATGGCTTAGTGGCCTTCGATATTTTCTTTCCAGGTGGAGGAGGTGTAGGAGTAGCAACCGTTGAGGTTTTGATGGTAGAGAGGTACATATTAGTATAATTATTTTGTTCAATGATGTGAGTTAAATCTCGTTTAGAGATAGGACCATCAATATCAAAAGCGGATTTAAAAGAAGAAGCTTTTATATCCTTTTGTATGGTAATTGGAGCTAAAGGAGGATGAACTTGATCAAATTTTTGGCCATGAGTACTTTCCCAAATGGCATTAACTTGAACAGAGGTGGTAGGACTTTGGATGGCTAACCAATCGAAGAAAGAAATATTTTGCTGATGAGTTTTAATGTAAGCAAAATACTTTTCTCGAAAAATAGCTTGATGTTTAAATGGAACAAGTTTACAAAATGATGGTTTTAAAGGATGGGTTAAGAACTGCTGTTTAAGCGATTCATAATCCATAACAAATACATTAGCTGGTTGTTCTTCTTCTATCGTTACAACATTAATATGATAAGCAGCAAAATCATTAAGGCTAACATTATCAGTATTAGCTGTTGTAGGAGGGATAGAATTAACAGGATATGCAGTACCACCACAATTGTCACAGGTTTCTGATGGTTGACCAACAGAAAAATTAGAGGATGAAACAGTTGAGGTTGAAGCTCTAGGAGCAAAGATAATATCAACTTTTCCATCATCATGTTCAATGATTTGAGATATTTGCTGAGAGACTTGTCTCTTTTGTTGTTCTTCTTTGTTCGTATCAGTGATAGTCCACTGATGTGGAAGAGGAACGTCTTTAATAGACAATTGTTTTCTATCAATGATAGTATTTTTGACATTGGTCAGAAAAATGGTAGACTTGGTTTGCTGTTGGAGGTCTTTATAAGCAATGTCGGGTATAATGGTATGCATTACTTTATAAAAGAGGCGATAAACAACCGCAACATTGGAGATTGTTTTGGATAAGGTAAATCCTTTTGTAGAAATACCAAGAACAAGAGCTCTAGAAACAAGCTCAAATTCATTATGAAGATCAATGGTAAAATTTGGACAACATTCGAAATATAGAGGACCATCGGAAAGGCTTCCTTCAATGATTCCCAAAATCGAATCACGAAAATCCAGATGTCGTTTATCTCGGACAGAGATCATGACATAAGCATTAACGCCAAGGGCTACTAATGGCTTAATAGCAACTTGAATAAGACCAAGATGCAAATATTTATGGGTTGAGGCATGGCTTTCAATTTTTTGAGGAGATAAGATAACTATTTCTTGTCCATCTTCTGTAACAGAAATAGTATCTTCAACAAGTTTAATAATATAATTTTGTTTAGGTGAGAAATCACCTTTGGTATAGACCATGGAGGGTTTAACAGGAGGAATAGACCAATTCTGTAAAGATTGATCAATATTGGCATAAGTTTTTTCAGAAATATTTTTAAAATTTTTTGATAATTGAGAAAAAGACTCAGGTAACGGAGAAGATGACTTAGACGACGACCCTGATTCATTTTCAGAAGATTTAAATGAAAGTACTTTAGACAAAGATCTTCGAAGAGAACCCATGGTAACAATATTTTTGAAAACACTTTGCTTCGGTCAACGATTTAATGCTCGACTTACACTCTTCTGCGAGACTTACAACGCGACGAGGAATACAAAGAGTATCAGAAAGATTAAAACCAAGAAAATCTCGATTGAAAATCCAAGTAAAAGTAAACAAAGAAAGATATCTTCAGTGAAAACAAAGATCAGGCAAACTATTAAGACATCTGATATTGATAAGAACATAACAAGAGGAAATACTTACAGCGTCTAGGGATGGATGTGGTTGAAAGTCGAGGATACGATGTCTGTCTCTGTTACCAAGAACAAGATGCAATAAGTTTTATTATCTTTCTATTAACATAAGCTGATTACAAAATGATGTTAATAGAAAACCAGATTTTAAATGTAATTTTAAGGTAGAAGCAGCTAATGTAGTACTAATATATATTTTCAGAAGAGAAGAGAAGAAGATGATGTTACCACAATCATGGCATGTAGGCGCATGAATCGGGAACCAAATAAATTATTAATGTTCATGTGTATCTATTAATTAAATATAAATACGACAAATGATAATGTCGTCACTTGTATGTATGTACCATAAATTTGAAAGAGAGAGAGATATAAGGGGGTGGAGTGGATGGTGATGTCTTCTTTAATTCTTTTGTTGCTAGCTAGCTATCATGCATGGATATACAACCTGCAGCTCCAATTCAATGTGTAACACTATCAACGCGTTAATGTTTATATTTATCGATCAGATAGCAATTCATCACCTTTTGCGCAGATCAATCGCATCAATTACCATTGTGTTGAGAACTTTCAACATCGGAAATGATCAACATTTATATGTAGATGATATTGTGCAATTATAGGAGAGAGAGAGATCTAGAGAGAGAATTTAAATGCTTATTGCTAGACATGTAAATATATGACGAACAACCACGCGCGGTCTTGAAGTAACAACTTCACTAGTTTGTCATGTGCTCATCTCTTAGAGAGAGTGAGGATGCAACGTTCAAGTACTTTTCATATCGGAGAATAAGGTTAGTTTAAGTAATTAATTGTTTCATACTAAAACTAAATTAAAGAAAAAAAAAAAACTAAATAGCTATTTAGTGCTTAATTATGACAAAAAGGTAAATTTGTCACCGATAATTAAGTTTTTTGCAAAAAAAATAATTGTGAATATATTCGACGTACATATATATGTAGGTCACGAGTAGCATTAATAATTACAATGTGTAATTTATATATTTAGTTACTAATTGAAAAGTAATCATAATGTGTGTGTGTGTATATGTATGTTCCCCTTCTTCCTCGTAGGAAGATGGTCAAACAATATGCCCAATTATGATCCTTAACAATTACTTTTAACTATATATTTCGCATGAGCATATACATCCCACCTTAAAAAAATATTTATCAAAAATTAAAATATTTGAATCCATTAACTCTATGAGTTACTAATTAAGTGAATATTCAATAAATTTCAACCTGTCAATCACAAATCAATTAATTATGCGGACCAATGATTTGATATATATTATCTGTGGTACTATTTCTAGGGTTTTTTCAAAAGTAAGACACATTTACAATTTATTTCACAAAATAGGGTGGTGTACTTTGAATTCACAAATATAGCCAATAACGTCTTTTGAAAATGCGTTATTGTTTTTGAAGTGTGTGACGTGGAGGTGAGGTGGCGGGGCATTGTATGGATAGCGCCTTTTGACCGCCACCTCACCTCCACGTCACACACTTCCAATAACGCATTTTTAAAAGGCGTTATTGGCTATATTTGCAGTTTGTGAGGTGTCGGTGAGGTGGCGTTTTTGTGATGAGTGGTTTTTTTTTGTGGAAGCCAGTACCACATGTTGACATGTGGCTTTTTCTTTGATGTTTTTGTTTTCATTGGGTGGCTTTTTTCTTTGATATTTATTTTTGGGGAGGATTTTTTTTAGCGAATATAAAATCCTAAGTAAATTTTTTTTTTTCGAAGTTTTTAACTTGTGTGAATTGATGAGAAAACCTCTAAAGACAATTTGGGGAAGTGATCAACAGTAAAATTTTATGTTCTTGTACTATAAATAGTATTAAAGGGTTCAATGCAAATGATAGAGTTGAGGTATCTTGCAACAGAGATTACATAATACATTGATGACGTTTATGGTCTGAACACTATTATAGATTATATAGTTAATTAACTTTATTGTATTGTCAAGATATTTCTATTTTAGTTTTACTTTTTATATTTTTTCACACGTATTTTTCTTTACATGTTGTTCTATTTGCGATTTTCACATAGCCGTATATTCTAATTAATTAATTTGATGCAAACGCTTAAGATTTACTATGTATGTGATTTTTCAACAAAAAGTTGAGAAATTCACATGTAATTTTTTTTCAAGGTTCTTATATGGTAAGCCTATAGTTATGGACTATTATATTTGTTTTCGATCAATTCACTATAAAAAATGGATGCCATTAGCACGCATGCAGTTAGGTCTAATTGCGTGGGATTCAATATTGATTTGTGAATTGCTATCTACTATTAAATTTTTTTCAGCATAACCGATAGGTCTAGCTAGACTATAGCCTATTGAAAAAGGAAAAGTCTACGCGCACGTCGAAATACACATCTGTACGTGCGATGCTCTTCGAGATGTGCATGATACCTATCGTGAAGTACATCGCACGCATATCAAAACACGATTTATGTCAGTTACTGATATACGTGTAGGACTCCTCCTTGAAGAAAGTATCACGAGAATAATTGAAGGACAATGCCACGATGACAATCTAAATTTGCTCGTGCATTTACTTAATTATAGAGGCATGTACTTTACAACCACGGGAAGCCCGCGCTATTCTTGCAAGGTTGGACTTGTTGAACTCGTTGGGTCCTTAATTGAATGTGAGCTTAACAAAAACAACAAAAAAATACACAAATCCTATCTATACGAAAGAACATAAGCGAAGCTAGACGCACCCCACCTTTTACTTAATGCGCTCTAACGAAAAAGTCAATCTTAACAAAAATTCAATTCTACTGCAAAATAACTCTTATACCTTTACTGCGATTAGTGCACCTCACCATCCGCTTTTCTCTCATTTAATGCACCTCACCATCCTTTTTCTAATGCAAAATAACTCTTATAAGTTCGAATATGCTAATGTGTCGAGATATATATATATCTTTCACAGTGATGAGTCTCTGTTATGGAATATTGAAGAGTAATCACAGATACGACATTATAATAATATGGAAAACATGAGAAATAAGTTTATTCAATGAGAAGGTTGTATACACGTACTTCGTTCACCCAAAATATAAGCTATTTACAAATCACCATGACATCAAGAAAACTCATCATGCAGGTCTATTACGACGGTTACGTTGACGTTGTTGCTCGGTGATGCAAACCGGACGTACTCTTTGTCTAGTTGGACGATGTGTTTGTACATCCGGTTGAGGTTGTTGAGGTAGCTGGTCTTGCATTGAATGACGTCGAGTAGATTGATGCTCTTCCTCTGGTGCTTCACTCGACTCACCTCTGCTACTGATGCTCCCAAAAATAGGAGGTGGAACCATCCCAAAATACTAGATTCCTGTATGGGGTTAGGGGAAAGGAACATGAGGCTGCGACATGGTCAACAAGTTCATGAATGAGGCATCTCCACTGTATGGCATATTGTGATTATAAAGAGTAGGAGTATATGGACTAGGCATGTATTGAGGCAGTGACGAATACATTTGAGGACGAGGCATTCCATGGTCCACATATGAAGACGACGACCTAGGTGCGTAAGGATCAAAATGGTAAGGAGGAAGATTCACGCTCGGCGGCCTGACTACAAACATTTGAGGTTCTGGTTGGGGTGTGGACGATGCAGGACTGTACCCATGAGAATACTGAGTTGGTGGGGATGATCGTTGGGTACTCTCGCCAACAGTCTATGTTCTACTCGCTCTCGAACGATATGAACGTGCTGGAGGAGAACGTCTGCTACTCTCTGCAGCAATCTCAGTCTGAGTAGATTGACATGGTGGACGAGGACGTCTGGTGCGTTCCCGCGCAGTCTCCGGTCGTGTTCGTCTTCTTCTCACCTCTATGTTTGGTTCGCCCTAATCGTCTTCTTCATCTTCCTGTGTCTTGTTTGACGTCAATTCCGTCATGCGAAAGAGTAGGCCTTTGCCTTTCATCTTCGTCTAAAATTTTAATCCCTTCATCAAGCGCAGCAAAACCTTGCTCGTACTCATCCTCAATAAACACTCGCCTCAATCGATGCACCAAGTTACGCTGATATACAAAAAATAAGAGCTCAAAGCACGCAATATAAGATATTAGATGTTCGAGGAAAAATAAGTGTTAGAAGCTTACCGAGTAGTCACGTAACGCCCCGTCGTGTCCAATGAATCTCCTAGTGACCGAGCGATACCACGTCATGTAGTCTTGATGATCGTGCCCTTCATTAAGTGCCGCTGTCGCAATGGTGTCCCCACGATTTTCCCACATGTGTATGTAGCTTGCGTGAAAAGCCACCCAATTTTCATGATGATGTCCACGCAACTCGAGGCGGTGCAGTTGGGCGTCGTAAGCACAATTTGGTGGCACCACTTGTACCATGCCGAATTGTCTCATAACCCTTTCTGGTCGATGCCACTCGACTATGTGGAAACAAATAAGGGGACACGTCGAAAGCCAACTACCGTGATCGTTAGTACAGTACTCGGGAAGAGACCCCCATGAGTTCAGTATATGGTTGCCATAACACATCATCCTCATGCCTTTGCGAGTCGAGTCCATCACGGTAAGCCGATACGACGTGCGTCGCACTTTGTGAAACCGAAAATGCATCGAGCCATCTGTGTAGAAAACACTAAGTTAAGATAAATGAAAGTGGGCAAGATTTTTTAGCAAATTAATGACAAATCGACTTTAATACCTGTGTCCCCGTGGAACATCCATAAGCATATTTTGGCCATCCACCATTCGCGGTTGAGCTCTAGAAACACGCAGGCGCCGCGGTGCTATGAATGAAAATCTGTCCCATGCCCACAGTTGTACAAGAATTGACGCGCCAGCAACCTCATGTGCCCCTGCGCGAGATCCGCGACACAACTCCCTGTACAAATAAGCCAAAAATGCACTCCCCCAACTATATTGTCCGGCTAGTTGGAAATCCTCCAGCAATGGTAGGAACATCAAATGTACGAATCGATTGGACTTATCGGCGAAAAGGCAACCACCGATAAGTTGTAGTATGTACGATCGAACGTAACGTTGGACCGACTCCTCATCGCTATCATCATCTATTGTTGGTACGTTACGCTCAAGTCAATCGACCTTAAGTTTACAACCAATGACGTCATCTCCACCAGGAGTTCGTTCAAGTAGCCTCTCGCGGACATCAGCATAGTCTGCGTCCGTCGTTCCCGTCATAGGCATACTTTCGATAGGTAATCCAAGCTGTACCTGCACGTCTTGGAGTGTAATTGTGCACTCCTCACAATGCATGTGAAATGTATGCGTCTCAGGGCGCCATCTCTCTACGAACGCAGTAATCAAAGCCCAATCAAGGCTGAAAAATGCTACCCGAGAAATCCCATAGAACCCACTGGAACGAAGATATGGGATCATCCTATAACGATACTTCATCACGTCTTCGACGTACGCGCATTGGTTGGTGAACTTCATCATCACTAGCTTCCTCTAACAAAATCTCTTCATCGATAACAAATTGCTCATCATCTTCGACATTCTCCGCACTCGGAGGTTCATATCTTCGATCATCTGTGCAAACATTAACGTCATCCCAAACGGCAACTGATGAAGCTTCTTCGTTGGGATGTATGTCCTCATCAGTTTCATTATTTTCGTCATCGATATCGTCATTGTCATTAATATCTTCATGTAATGGAGCAACAAACTCCTCTTGCACGACCTCAGCCTGTGGGGATTGCCTTTGCAGCCTTTCCATCATTAAGGCTGCGTCTGGCGTGTCGGCACGTTCATCAAGAACTTGCGAATGAATCGTACGATTTTGAACTGAGTTGATTGACTCAAATGTCAAATATATATCAACCGTCGCAGTTATTGGTAAATTGGCCACCGTCTCCCACATCAAGTCGAAGTGTGTCATATCATGCAACAACACAGGAACGAAATAATGTGCACCGCCGGGAAGGATTATCATGTGGCGATAAGTCATCTGAACTATAGTGTCCGTAGATGAGATAGTGAACGCGGTACACACGTCATCCATCATTTCACGGCCACTCGACCCAAACCTAACCATCAACACTGCTGATGGGGGTGAGTTGTATGCGATGTCATTTAACCCATTGACAATTTCACCGTACACATAGAATAGAAAAATGATGTTTCTTTGTGACATGACCTACATAAGTTTGCGAACTTTGATGTAAAAATGTTACACACAAATGCACAAATATGTTAAGTGAACTGACGAATCAAAGCAGTGTAAATCGCTATCGAACTTTCTTATGCACCAGATCGCAATAATAACGTTAATTAAAGAAACATATCAACCATTCTTCATAAACACAATACCTATGTCCCTATATAGCATGCATAAATTTGAAACCTAAATATAGCAACTTAAAAAAGTAATAATTTTGTGAACTTACTTTTTTCCTGCGCTTTTCCTCTTCAACTAGATATTCCTGCAAGCACATTTTCTTTTCGTTACTTTAGGACACAAAGAATATATTCAATCAACTTTAAGAAACCATAACTAAACTAATAAAAATAAACCATCACCCATTCCATGAGTCATATCCTAACCTAACCTAACTCAACTAACGAATCTAATTAAGGAGCAGAACCAACCTAAAATGGCCGAACAACAGACCTTAAGTACACTAATCAAAGTTAACTAACCCAAGTAACCGTAGCAAACATGTACCCAAATAATAAATGAAAACTAACCTCAAGTAAGTTACTTAACTAACGTAACCTAATCTAACATAAATTAACCAAACTATGTGAACCAAACATAACATAAACTAACCTAATAAAACGTAAACATAACAAAAAAAAAATCACAAAATTGTAGATGTGTTCATGAAACTTAAGTGAATCGCAACTAATTCAAAGTCTAAATGAGCTTAGTCTACTATATATATTCCATCACACGGAATTTTGGGGTTTTCCTTAACATAAAATAGAACATATATGTTTGTGCAGTTTTGTGTATTGGAGGTAGGTGCATCATGGGGGGAATCATGCGTTTAATCCAAGCTGTACCATTGGTTGGCCGTGTTAAAATTGGCGTCTCTCTTCTACGTTGAGATCATATAGTAATTCTAGCTTCTTATTAGCACGCATGCAGTTAGGTGTAATTGCGATTCTATATTGCTTTGCGAATTAACAACACCTATGTCACTACATATTAACAACGTAAACAACCTACACAAACTACATTAACTAAACTAAGTAACCTAAACTAACCTAAATACCTCAACTACCTAAACTAAACTAACCAAACTAATACATAAACTTAAACTAACTTAAACAAACTACCTTAAGTAAACTAACTAAACTAAAGACCATCCATAACCTAACTTAATTGACTTAACTAACTAAACAAACTAACTAAACTAACCTAACCAAACTAAACAAACTAACATTAACAAACATAAATACCTATACTAAACTAAACTAAACTAAACAAACTTAACTAACTAAACAAACTTAACTAACTAAACTAACCACCAATACCTAAACTAAACATCTAACCTAAACTAACTAAACTAACTTAAACAAACTTAATTAACAAAACATACCTCCTCCTTCGGTAAATTAACTAAACTAACTTAAACAAACTTAATTAACTACACTTAATTAACTAAACTTCATTAACTACACTAACTTAAACAAATTTAATTAACTATACTAACTTAAACAAACAAACTAAACTAAACTTAACTAACTAAACTAACTTAAACAAACTTACTTAACTACACTTAATTAACTAAACTTAATTAACTTAACTAACTTAAACAAACTTAATTAACTAAACTAAGTTTAACAAACTAACTAAACTAAACTTAATTAACTAAACTAACTTATTCAAACTTAATTAACTAAATTAACTTAAACAAACTAACTAAACTTACTTGAACAAACTTAAACTAACTTAAACAAACTTAATTAACTAAACTCACTTAAACTAACTTAAACTAACTTAAACAAACTAACTTAAACCAAACTTAATTAACTAACTAAACTAAAACAAACTAACTGAGCTTACTTAAACAAATTTAAACTAACTTACACAAACTTACTTAACTAAACTGGTAATAACAAACTTAAACTAACTTAAACAAACTTAATTAACTAACTAAACTAAAACAAACTATATAACTAAGCTTACTTAAACAAACTTAATTAACTAACTAAACTAAAACAAACTATATTACTTAACTAAACTGGTAATAACAAACTTAAACTAACTTAAACAAACTAACTTAAACAAACTTAATTAACTAACTAAACTAAAACAAACTAACTGAGCTTACTTAAACAAACTTAAACTAACTTACACAAACTTACTTAATTAAACTGGTAATAACAAACTTAAACTAACTTAAACAAACTTAATTAACTAACTAAACTAAAACAAACTAACTAAACTTACTTAAACAAACTTAAACAAACTTAAACAAACTTAAACAAACTTACTTAACTAAACTCACTTAAACATACTTAAACTAACTTAAACAAACTAACTTACACAAACTAAATTAACTAACTAAACTTAAACAAACTAACTAAACTTACTTAAACAAACTTAAACTAACTTAAACAAACTTACCTAACTAAACTCACCCAAACAAACTTAAACAAACTTTCACAAACTAACTTAAACAAACTAAATTAACTAACTAAACTTAAACAAACTAACTAAACTCACTTAAACAAACACAAACTAACTTAAACAAACTTAATTAACTAACTAAACTAACTCAACTACACATACCTCCTCCTTCTCCTCATTCCACTCCGTTGCGCTACGCGGCCGATCTCGGTATGCCGCCGCCGCCGCCGCTCCTTCCTCCTCTGCCACCGTCGGAGATCCCTCCTTCCTCCATCGCACAACCGTCCTCTCCCTCTTCCTCCCGACGCTCTCTTTCCCCTGCGTGTTCCCCCTCCCCTCCTTAAATATCGGACGTCCCACCCCACACACACAAACTACCCGTGACCCCTACCACCCCTACCCACCCCCTACACGGACCCCTACCCTCCTCCTTCCCGAAACCGACGCATAGAATATATTCTCTGCGTCGGTTTCGGGAAGAAGACACTGGGGTGCGCAGATAGCGCCTTTTGAGAAGGCGCTATCTGCGCACCCCCAACGAGTTGGGTCCACGTGGATGGACCTCCACGTGGATCCACGTGGCACGCGTCCTTAACGCTGATAGCGCCTTCTAAGAAGGCGCTATCAGTTTAAATTTGTCCACGTGGCTATGCCGATGTAGACATGTACACTGATAGCGCCTTCTGCGAAGGCGCTATCAGTGTCTTGTTGCCACCTCACCTTGACACATGGATATCGCATTTTCAAAAGGCGCTATCCATGTGTCTACGTCATCACCACGTGTGCGCCAATTTGATAACGCCTTTTGATTAGGCGTTATTGCCTATTTTCGAAAAAAAAAAGTATTTTCACCCCCATTTCCCTCATAAAAAGTAATTTAATATGTACTTTTGTAAAAATTTCACTATTTCATGCACCTTATTTGCCCTATTTGTTGTTACCCCTTTCAATGCGAAGGCTACATATATAAAGTCAAGATAACAAATTAACTAAGTTTAATGTATTACTGCATCATTTTATGTTGAATCTCAGCCACATGCATTACACGTCATTGTCGACCGTTAACCAACGACCTTACCTAACTAACAATTTTTGGATGAATAACGAACTCTAATAATTTGGATATAGTTATTACAATTTTTGACTGAAATGTAAGCTTTGACCTTAAAGTGTGTAAATAGCTCTACTGTCAGCGCTAATCTAGAGTCATAGACCTTTTGTAGTACGAAAAATAATTAAATGACACACTTTGAACGTACATGTAAATTTTATTTTGTAGTAAAAAAAATGACTAAATGACACACTTTGAACGCATACATATATTTTATTTTTTAGCTATTTATGATATTTTTTTATATGTGTATCTCATATCTTGAGAGACAAGAAAGAGCTATAAATGGTTAAAAAAAAGTGGATCCAAAATATATGCCTAAAGTGTATCATTTTACCATTCTCCGTGTAGTAATTAGTTTGGCCGTCCAAAAAGCAACCATATGAGCCACGAGAAATTGTTAACCATAGGAAACACACTATCTTGTTTCAATGTATATGTATAGATTGAATTGAGTTTTTGAATTTGACTGATAAAGGGACAAATTAAATAAAGCTTTTTTGAATACATATATAGTTTTTATGTTGTAATTGAAAAAAATATTTTTAATAATATGAGATAAGGTTCCACAACAAAAATTCTCAAAAAAAGGTAGGGTACCAAAACAGGTACGTATATACCATCCATGCATTATTATACCAAAAAAAAATGCTATTATAAGGCTTCTTAATTATGAACATTTTTTATAAAAATATGAACATTTTGAAAAGCTATAGAAATGAAATTATTGTGTTGTTTTAGTTATCTTGTATGATTAGTGTATCAATCCATTGAAGAATAAAGAGAGCTCAACCATATATCACCAAAAAAAAAAAAAAAACAACAAATTGGTTTGGGAGTAGGAGGTCATAAATTCGAACTCCAGTGATGGTAAGTTGTTTATTTCTTATAAAAAAATTGAACCAAATTAAAAATTAATGCACCAAATCATGACATAATATGAATATAAACATTAATCATGTATATGTATATATATGGTTAAATATAACTTCAACTTTATGATCACCTCTCAATTTAATACACCAAACAATAAATTAATTAATTGCACCATGCATATACATTACGTTAGGGTTCAACCTATTGATTCGGTATAATGGTGTATTCCAATTTTCTCGAGTTTTTTGGGAATTAAGTTGATATCGATCCTCTTGATAGGATTTCTTTTTGGTGATTATAATTAAGCTCACAAGGAGCAATTCTGCCCCTTAAGAAGCATCTTAATTTGTCACAATTATATGCTCACAAGAGCAATTGCATATTATCCCTTATAAATTAATTAATTGCATCATGCATATATATTATCCCTTATAAAATAAAATAAAATAAAATAATAATAGCTAATTAAGTTTATTTTTTCACCTCTATATATGTTACATATTGAGCCAAAGAAAATCATCTATGTTAATCAATTTCATCCACAGCATTACAGCTGAATCCTGATCGGGTGAAGTAGCGACCTTAACTAACCAACCAATAATTTGGATAATGCAATGTTTTTAATTACTACTAGTTAGATGTGAGCTTTGACCTTTAAGTGCAGAAAGAGCTCTTCTTTTGTCCTAGCCGCGTAATTAATAAATTGTACCTTGTTCATGCTTTGGTCAACAGTACTATATGTTATACACATTTTTGTACACACAGTGGCCGTCCAAAAAGCAACACATGTACTACATTTTTTTTTTATTTTATTTTTTTATAAAACTATATACGTGTACTACGTACTAGAAATTATAAACAATATATTGGAAAAGTTGCTTTACTTGTTTTCCATCAAACCTTTGAAGAATAAATAACTCAACCATATATAAGAAGCATATATAAATAGCACTACCCATATAAATATACGTATATACTAACTCATATGATATAAACATTAATCGCAATTAAGAGTATCTTTATAGAAGGAAACATATGTATAGCTAAATATAAATTTGCATTTATTACAACCGTCGTTACGTCTCGAGATTCGTGCGTGTCTCGATCTCGATAATTCAAAAATGGGGACCAAAACTCTATCTCTCCCTAAAATCTCTCTCCCACCGCTCTCTCTCTCTCTCTCTCAACGAAACCTCTCTCCCTCACCGCTCTCTCACCGTCACCGCGCTCTCTCTCACCGTCACCGCCGCTTCTCTCACCGTCACCGCTTTTCTCTCTCTCTCACCGTCACCGCTTTCTCTCTCTCTCTCACTGCGTCGCGTCTCTCGCTTCTCTCTCTCGCGCTCTCTGCTCTCATCATTCTCTCACCCTCTCTCGCGCTCTTCTGCTAGGGTTTGTTGCTATAAAATGTGGTGCTAACTAGCAATCAGCGATGCCACAAGTCTTCTTCTCTCTCTCGCTTCGCTAGGGTTTTGTTGCGGCGATTTGCGAGAGGAATCTCCTTCTCTGCGTGACGGCCGAGGTGAGATTCTATCTTCTCTTCTCCTTTCGAGCTTGGATTCAATTCGTTTGTGATGATGTTCTTTGCTTTCCGATGTTGAGCATCGTGGTTGATCTTGTTCGAATTTTAGATTTGAATCGTTTGTTACTTATATTTAGTTTGAGATAGCGTTGAATGAGTTGTTGTTGTTGTTGTTGAAGTTTTTTTTTTAAATTAATAATCAATCTAGTTGGTGTGTAGAACATATACACCAAATGTTTGATAAAATGACTCAAATAAGGTTTACTTGTTCATTTCGAGTTTTGAGCATGGTTTGATCAGTTTGAACTAATATACATTTTAACTTACAAAAATTGTTTCTCAAATTAGGTTTTTACTAAACTTCATGAATTAACTCCAACTTAGACTATTGAAGTGAAGATTCAAAATTTCAATGGCTAGACTTCATTCTAAATTTGCTTTGATGATTGGAAATACTTTATTTGAGTGAGGTAGAGATTGTGGACGTAATTAGGAAGAAAAGCTTGAATTAAAATAGTATATTAAATGAATGCATTCCAATTGTTTAATATAATGGTTGAAAGGAAACTTGTCTTTTTTTTCAAATTCAATAGTAGAAATTTACATGGATAAAAGAGTAATTAGATTGATATGCATCATATGCAATTATTTTTAAGAATATAATAACGACACTTGGCTAGTTGAAGTAAACTACTTATAAATTGATCTTGGAAGAGGTTTGGACTTCCATAAAATTAAGTAGTAATGGTTTGGTAGAGTTGAACCATTTAAAATCACTTGTTTGAGCCTAACCAAACTTAGAAAAGGTTTAGGTATAAATGCATATTAGAATAACTTATAAATTCATTTTTACTAGCACATGGAAGTAGGCTTGCATATTTAAAAGAACTATTTAATATTAATGCTAGCCTTGGGTAATTAACTATTCTAATTGGAAACTATATTTGTAGTTACATGAATCCAACAAAACCCAACGCCTTTGAATATACTTTCATATACAACCACATGTTTGGACAAATGTATTGTTTAGGTTTAAATTACTAGAACAATGGTTCTATTAGCTTAGGATTTTGAGATTTATATTGCAGGCAGAGTGCTATTAGCGCGCTAATTCTGGGATCTAGCGCGCTAACACTTTAGATTAGCGCGCTAACGACAAGATTAGCGCTAGCTCTGCAGAACTTCAGAATATCTAATTTGTTCCTTTGTGTTAGCAACCCTTAAACTTGTCCGGGACCTAACCAACCCTTATATAACATGTTATACATGTTTATTATGATTCATTAAGCTTACTTGGGTGGTCCGGATAATTTTATAAACCCCGAAAACGGAAATTCAAAGTTTCACAACTTATTAGGGGCTTTCCTGCAAATTTTCAGTTAACATTTCAAAAACAAGTTTTCCTTTTTCAAAAACATTTATAATGATCTTCTAATATGTAAATGACCATTCACACATGGTTTCACATTGTTTAACCTCATTTACATAGTTAAGTGTTTAAAATCCACTTTTAAACTTTGAAATCAACTTATGACTTTGAGAAATGATTTCGAAAACTTGATGTATGCATGAACTAATGCATTTGGCTTGTGTGAAAGAATTTGTATACCTTACATTGATATTACAAATTGCGGCTTTAACTTTTCTTCTTCATTTCTTCATTTATGCCGAGTCTTGAACTTGTATTTCTTGAATACTCTTGAAGTGTTGTATTGCATCACAATCTCTCCATATTTCTTGAATACCCCCTTTGATGTGTTGTATTGCATCCTTTAACACAAACTGAAATACTTGATTAGTACATTTTCACCTTGTTTGTTTCCATCAAAATCTCGGTCGGAATGTGAATGACTAACCACTTAGTCCAACAATTGTGTCATACATTGTTTGATTGTAGATACGCGTGGATGGTTCAACTAGACTATTCGAATCATCGATTTGACGTAAAAAATTATGCAATTGTATTGTAAGTAAACTAGTAAGAAATTCAATATTATTTCTTTTTCCTTTCCTTGCATATTTTAATGGAAATGATACCTATTGTTGGACTCTACTTCCCTACCGAGTGACCTAGGGTCTAAAGTGGTAGAATTGAGTCGTTTACTCGTAGGTTAAGCATTCAAGTCGTGCTTGTGGCTCCTAGACGAGATCGAATCCTCTTGGTGAGCATTCGCCATGTGTCGTGGCTCCTCACAAAACTTCAAGGATCCAATTAATGCCGAGCATCCATTTGCAATCGTGTTGTCGTTAAGTATCACAAATAGCGGTTCCTACAGATAGTGAGTGATTCTTCTATTGTCATTTCAAATATATATATAATGGCTATACAATGGATGATAAAGTGACATTACCAAGAAACCAAACTTGGTTTGTTTTTTTTTTTTTTTTTTTTTAGCAAGATTATCATAGCAGTTCCTATCTCGGCTTTGCTTGGCCACACTCTAAGCTTTTCTTTTAAAGCTTTCTTATTCTATTTGTGAGTTGTTATGCTATTTCTTCACCGCAAGAGATTTCCCTCACTGTTTTTTTTTTTTTTTTTTGGGGAGAGGAACACATGGTCGTCAAGTATTTGGAGCTTGACGCAAAGAAGTGTAACTTCATTCCTATCTCGATTTTGCTTGGCAATATATCTAGTGGAAATTTTGGAATTGGAACTTGGAAATATGAACTTGCGCTTATTCGGATCGCCGGAAAGTTTTATGGACAAGCGCAGCGCATGTAAGTTAAAAAGCTCGGTTTGAAATGAGATGAGTGAGCTTATGATAAATTTTGTAGCTTGTGAAAGTGGATTGATTGAAAATAGTCTTATGAGTTTTTTGGTCTATCTATGAGGTAGCATATTTTTGTTTTCTTATATGTTTTTAGAAAATGAAGATAAAAGTGAAAATGACAAACATTGCTATCTTCCTCCTACTGGATTGGTAAGAATTTAATTTACTTAAATCAAGATATGCAAAGTGTTTATCATCGTTTGTGGATTCTTAAATCTCAAATGAATTAATGTTAATCTTTTTGCTTGTTTGTAGACTTTGATGGTCGAGTGCGGGGATCGTCACTATAAGTTCGATGTGAGTCATTGCTCGTCTACATTAGCTCTATCTCCTATGATGCTTATGTCCCCTGAAAAATTTAAGTTCAACTATTCAATTATTAAGTTGTTTCAAATGTCCTCGTCGCAGGTGGTGTTGAAGAACATCTCAAGACTTTTCGATTGATAATTCCTTTTGTACATGTTCGGGATTGTAAGGTTTTTTTTTTTTTTTTTTTTTTTTTTGTGGTTGTTGAACAATAGGATTGGTGGTTTTGTGAATACTTAGAAATTTGGAGCATTTGTAATACTATACAATTTTTTTTGGATATATATCTTTTTCAATTTTTGATTTTTACATTTTTGTTCTCTCAATTGAATATTTGTTGATATATATTGTCGATGTATGAATGTCAATTTATTATATATTGGCGAGGTTAAATGTGTTTGGATTGAGACCTATATATGTAAGACTTTAAAAACTAAACAAAAATGAAAATTAGAGACGGAAAACGGAATCTTTGGATTCCGTTGCTATTTCCGTCTCTAATTTTTTTTTTTTTTAGATATGAATCGAAACGGATAAAATTCCGTCTGATCCGTCTCGATTAGCAACGGATCGAGACGGAAATAATCAACGGAATTTATTCCGTCTCTAATCGTAAACGGAATTAGAGACGGAATAAATTCCTTTTAATCGTAAACGGAATTTATTCCGTTTCGATCCGTTTCTAAATCGAAACGGAATCCATTTTCCGTTTGATCCAATCACGACGACGTTTTGAGATTTTAACGCATTCGTCTCTGTTCGCTTTCAATCAAATCGAGACGGAATTTTTGCAAATCGAAACGGAAAATTCCGTTTCTGATTTGCTTTTTTTTTGTAGTGATAATTAACTTCAATAATTTATGATCATGACCTCTCAATTTGATACATCTTATAAAAATAATTAATGTCAAGCATACGTACATATCTATGGCACACATAATTAATTAACATATAATGATATGTTACAAGATCCCATCAAAAACCCAAAAAAAAAGTGTAAAAAAACAAATCAATTAACTCTTCTTACAATCATTCACCACCCCTTCATTCCCTGCCAACATCATGTACTTGTCTCTCCTTGTAAAATTTGTGCACTCAAACCCTAATGCCCCTGCCAATCTTTTTTGTATATAATTGGCCACTTCACAGCTTGATTTCCCCCCACCACTACATGTCATCTCTCTAGGCACTCTCTCAAGAAACTCCACAACATAACATGGTCTAGGGTTCATGAAAAATATTATAGGGTCCAAGCACTTGAGTCCACTAGCAGTAGTGCCATAAAACATGGTCACATGTGTGTTCATGGCCACTGGCACAATCTCATCAGCCAACTCTGCAAACAAAGAGCTAAACCTCAACAAATAAGGCTCTCTACATGTTGTCCCTTCAGGGCACACCACTAGGTCTCCTTCACTTAGTAACCTTTGCATGGACTCTCCATCTTTGTTTCTATCTCTTGTGAGCCTCACTGTCCTTATTGGAGCTATTAATTCAGACATTTTACTTAGACTATATGTGACTGCAGTGAGGGACTGCCCTAGTGTGAGACATAGGAACACTGGGTCCAATAGGGTTCTATGGTTACAAACATAGAGAACACCTTTTCTTTGGTTGTTTTTGGTGTTTTTGTGAGGGTGGCGACCTTTGATTCTTATGTTCAGACCACTCCATTGGCCTAAAATAGGGGAAATTTTGTAAGGAAGGAGAATTCCCACAAGGATTCTGAAGATTGCTAGAGGAAATGCTAGTGGAATCCATAAGAACATGCACAAGGTTGCAAATGGTGTTGGTAGAAATGCAAGCCTTCCATCATGAAAAATAAGGGGTTTGGGGTATTTCTCTCTTGGCATCACTGTGGCTTCCCTGTTCTTCAACTCTTCTTTGCTCACCACATATGCTTCCTGCAATATTGATATATATATATTAATTAGCTTAATATAATCGATTTACGACAACATTTAAAAAAACTATATATGAATCTGTTACAGATCATGGATCCAATGTTTTCATTCAGCTCGATTTAAATCTTAATATAATCAATATAAGACGAGAAAAGTATGATATAATATAATCAAAATACGACAACATTAACAAAACTTCAAATCCAAATTAATTAGTTGGGATTAGCTAGATAGATCCAATATTTTTATAAGACAAAAAGGTACGATGTTTTAACAATAGATTTTTATATTTCATAATGAATGTATTACAATATATGATATAAAAAAATTTCTTAATATATATATATATATATATATATATATATAATCAATACCATCAGAGGAATAAAAAATGTCAATTCAAAACTAAATTTAATATTACCTTACAAAGGGACAAGAAGAGATGGTCTGATAATGATGAGGTACCAAGACCAATATCAGCCCTTTTGTTATCTCCAAAGTACTCCTTCAAAGCCTTGTGCTTCACAAGCAAGCCTGATGAAGAAGACCCTTGAACAAATCCAGTGAAATAGCCCTTAAAGGTGTGCAAATCAGTCCCTACAACATCATCAACACTCAAATACTCCTTGAGAAACCACTCAACAAGCACTCTAGGAGCACTAGTAAAGACGACTTTTTTCTTAGATGAAGCCACAACCTCATATGCTTGTAAATTCAAATCCTCCAAGTAAAACTTTGGCAAAACAGCCCTCCCAACACTCTCCATGTCCCTCAACTTAAGCCCACAAAAAGTGATGAACACCATCACCTTTAACCCTAAAGAGTGGTCCAAGACAAAGAGAATTGGACATGAAAGCAAGAGCAAAAGTGCCCTTAAAATGTTACCACCCTCAAAAGCAACCAACATAAAGTAAGGAAACATGGATTGAGATCTCAACAAAGAACCAAATATGTCACAAAGTACAATAGTACCACAAGTCTCAGACTTTTTGGACTCCAAAACATTGTAGTACAACTTTGACACACTAGGAAATGAGGACACAAGTTGTTGAGATGATGATGAAGAAGATCTAATAAAAGATGAGTTTGGATTGAAGAACAACTTTCCAAAGCTTTTGATCTTTCTACCAATTTTGTAGCATGAGTGACCCAAAAAAAGCCACTCCCCAAGCTTGAAAAAAACCATTTTAATTTCTCCTTCTACTCAAAACCCTTTTTTTTATGTGTTTTTGGAGATAAGGAGTACTTGTTATATTGGTGAAGATGGAGAAGAATTGAAGAGGGGTTTAATGTTGTGCAGAGATCACATTAACACATGAAGAGAGAAGTGGAGAGCTATAGTAATGGCTAGTGGTGATGAGGGGGTGGTATGCATTTGCTACATATATATAGAGAGAGATTATAAAGAGAGAGAGAAAGTTGACCAAATTAAAAGTTGGCATTTGGTTAGCCACATACCGATGCATTAAATTCAAAACTAGGATGTATATAAACCCATTTACATAAGTACAATTCAATTGAAGGAAGAAGGTTTAATTGCTTTCTTCTTGGGATTGCATGTTAGGTTAAGTGTTGGTGACCGCCATATAAGGGATATTGGCCAGCTTTTGAAAATTGAGGTTTATTTGTATGAACGTCCGAATAGAAGGTCTGTCCTAACGGTACTATTACTGCTACCCCATGTGAATATGTGTGCCTTGTATACTTTTGTTTGAAATTATGTGTTGTACGTTAACAGGAATAATCAGCACAAATTAGGCTTATCCAAAAAAAAAGAGGAAAAATTAGGACAATAAAAATAACAAGTCTGCATCAGCCCAGGCAAAAGTATTGGTGTATTAGATAAAAATGAATTTGAAGAAAATGAATTAAGGTAAATGAATTATTATATAATAATTACAGACTCGGGACAAAGCACTGTATCGTACAATTATTTATTTGCATAAAAAATGAAATATACAACTCAATATATAGCCCCTTTTATCTTTTCTTCATCAAAAAAGCCATTTTTTATCTTTTAATTGAATTAGTATATAGAGAAATTCAACTTCCTCTTGAAAACTACTAAATTTCTTCAATCATATCCAAAACCCTTGAAAAATACAAAAAATAACAACTATAGTAGCAATCAACTGAACAATTAGCTAGAACATACACTACAAAAAAAAATAATTTAAACAATAACAAACAAATCCGATGTTGAATTGGTACGGATATGTTGCTAAGCGACCCTGCAACAGATCAACGACAGATCCGAGCTGTTGCTAAACTCTTTGTTGCAGATTGAAGTTAGCGACAAATTTGGGTTCTGTTGTTGTTCGGCGACAGATTTGTGACAAAATTGTGTCGCTGAACAACAATAGAAACAAGTCTGTCGCTAATCGTAGTACAGTCAGCAAATGAGGGTCTGTTGCAAATCTGTTGCAAATCAGCGACAGACATGGTATGTCGCTGATTTGCCTAGTCAGCACAAGCGGGTGTTGTTTTCTGATCTGTTGCAAATCACATATGCGTTGCCGATTTGCACAATCAAGAAACCGCTATATCGTCGTAAGCTAAAAGACAGACAGATCAAGCAACAAACGACTTTTTTTTTGATGCAAATCAGCGATTTGGAGTGGTAATTTTGAAAAAAATTACAGTTCACAGTAAATAGTAAATTGAAATCCTGCAGTGCAATAAAATCTGCAAAAATATAATTTTTCCTGCTGCAATTAAAACGAAAATTGAGAAATTATTTGTATATTATCAAAATTTGACAAACAATGTCTACAAAAGGATGAGATTAACATTTCATAATTAATTAGTAGTATACTATATAGTACTAGATGAACATTATTCAACAAAATATAAAATACTACACAAGTTAAGATGGCTACACAAATTAATTTACATATATATATATATATACAATGTTAATCCCACACTCTTACCCAATTGTTTCACCGATAGAAGATAGCCACTATACAAATTATGGGGCTAGGAGTGCGTGTCCCATCCAAATCCTGAAAATGAAAAGGAAAAACTTGAACAATATTCGAAATGCAACCAAAATATATAATTTCTCTATAGAAAAAAATGACTCGAAGTTAAAAGCAATATTATCTAATTTCTCTATAGAAAAAAACGAATATATAACTTAAAAATAAATATTACATCTTTTGTATATCACATTTTTTTACATATTGGCTATAATAATAAATAAAGTCTCGTGCCTATGTAAAAAACTAAAAGAGTATATAACTTAAAAGATAAATATGTGCTATACATAATATATACACCTACAATTAATGTCAGCATATGGAGAAATTTAAAATTATTATGTAATCTCCAATTAATTTTAGTCAAAGAACAATATCATCCAATTTTGTTGTGCTTAGGAAGAAAGGACCATATATGTACAACTCAAAAAGATATATTATTCCATTTATATAGTCACAAGGACAAGATACAACTCAAAAATAAAAATAAAAAATAGTTTTTTTTTTTTTTTTTTTTTTTTTTTTTTTTTTTTTACCAAAGTAGTCATATTGATATCATTGAGCTCACTATTTAAAAAAATACATTAATGAATCATTACATAGGAGCTTCATCCCAATATTTGGGGTTTTTGTGACATCGCGAGAGCCTTGCTATTTTATGAGCAACCTCATTCGCTTGTCGAGAAATATGTTGTGTCTTCCAACTCGAGTGATGCGCTAACACTTCTTTACAATCCTTCAATAATAGACCCAATTCTGATTCATTTGACCCACTGTTGGTGAGACCCCTTATTGTATTAAGGGCGTCTGACTCAAAAATAATATTATCAATCTCTAACTCATGAGCCCACAACAGAGATTCCCTAAGTGACAACGTTTCTGCCTCTCCTGAGATTAAGGGTGAGCAGCGGTTTTTGAAAAATCGCCAAAACCGCCCAAACCGACGAAACCGCACAGTTTGGTCTGGTTTTTAAAACTCGCGGTTTGGTCGCGGTTTGGAAAATGTAAAAACCGCAGAATCGCGGTTTGGTCGCGGTTTCATTTTGGGAAAATCGCGTTTTAACCAAACCGAGGGCATTTTGGTAAATAATCACAAAAAACCCTAAAAGCCTAAAACCATTCACTGATTAACCAAACCGATGGCATTTTGCACTTCACTACAGCTCCCCTGAGTACTGGGAGCAGCGGCTTCAAGCGGAAAGAGTTGATCGCGTCCGTCAAACAAAAGAATATTGGGAATCGCAATGTCGAGCATTCATGGGGGTCTAGGATTACATTGCAATTTTGGTTAGTTGATTAAAACTGATCTGATCTTCTAGTGTTGTCTGCTGAAGCAATAGGTCTTGTACTGCTATTTTGTATGTACAATATTTGTTTGTTTGTATATTGAACTTAAATGGATGCATGTGCATAACTAAAGTTAGTAAAATTTAAGTGTAATATAGAAGACTGAAACCAAGTATATTAACATATTGATTATTAAAGTACTACTATTTTGTATGAATTAGATCTTTCTTTTAGTTTCGTGTTTCAATCGAGTAGACTGGAATAGTTCGATCGCGTTGTCAATCTCAGATTCTTGATTAATTTGGAATTGAGGCTTTCTTGTTGTCGGTTTTGAATTAATTGTTCACATATATACTATGCTAACATCATAATAGAGAATTATATAGTGATTAATGATTTGTTTTTATCTTTGCTTAGTAATTGTGATTGGAAAAATGCAAGGCCTAATTAATTATGAAGATGAGATATGAAATTAATGCTTTGATTCAAACAAAATATTTCTGTTTATGGTACTGAATCTTAACCTACTTACTTCTATACAAAACAATCCTTATTCAAATCAAATGACACCACAAATTATGATATGATTTGGGCCACATAAAAAAAGGCTGTTGCCAACATGCCATGATTCCACCTTAGAATCCCTTTTAATTACAAATTCATATGTACATATGGCTTGCTTTTTTTTTTTTTTTTTTTTTTTTTTGAAAATAGAGTGCATGAAAACCGCAAAACCAAACCGACCAAATCGCGCAAACCGCGGTTCAGTTTGGTGCGGTTTTGGTGATTCGCGGTTTGGTGGTGGTTTGAAAAATCACCAAACCGTAGACCCTCTGTTTGGTCGCAGTTTGGTGGTTTTCACCACTAAACCGCGGTTTGCCCACCCCTACCTGAGATGTTACTGCCATAGAAGAATCTAGACATCCCCATAAAAAAATTTCCTTCTTCATCACGGATGACTGCCCCCACCCCTATCTGATGAGAGTTTGTGAAGATGGCGGCGTCGACGTTGCACTTAAGTCACCCGCTAGGCGGAGCTTCCCATGTCGCGTTTGGTGGTTCACAAGGAGGATTAGTTTCAAAATTGTCACGGCTACGAGTAATCGTCCAAGTACGAGCCTAGAATCCATTCTAGGCTCGATGCTATGGTTTGTGAAATCTGGTGAGAATTCTTGCTCGACAGCTTGTCATTTCTGAAGTTCCATATACCCCACATAATTACACACAATCTCGCCACCTCTTTTTTGCACAGGGTTTTCCTTAGATTGAAAAACCATTATTTGAAGCCTGTTTGCTCTCCCTGATGTGGTATTTATAACTTTGACGACCATTCTCCTCTCGTGGCTGGGCATTCTAACATCAGATGTCCCGCTGATTCCAGCCCCTGCTCGCAGCATACACATTTCAAGTCAATTTGCATTCCCCTCTCCACCAGTCTCGATCTGAGAGGTAAGCTACCCCTTAAGAGTCTCCAAACAAAATGCTTGACCTTTGGTGGCATATCCAAGTCCCATATGCGACTCCAGTCTCCCGTTTGTTTATGTCTGTGAATGATTGTACAATGATCCACCGCGACACGATATCCCGTTTTTACCTGGTACAATCTCTCCTTTGAGTAATGCCATACAATTTTGTTCCCCCTACAATACTTAGAGGAATTTTTTTGATTAGGGTCACATCGTTCTCATTGAAGAGGGCCTCAGTTTTCTTCATATCTCATTCTCTTACCTCTGGTCTCATCAACTCGCTAACTTCCAATGTCTCCAACCCTTGGGTAGGGGGGTTGTGACTTTGAAATTATGTGCCTCTCGCAACCAAGGATCATTCCAAACATTTATACCTCTTTCATCCCCCACTCTCCATCTACAGCCCTTCTCAAGTATTACTCTGGACGCTATGATGCCCCTCCAAGTATAGCTAGGATTGTGGCCCAACTTTGCCTCCATAAAGCTATATCTCGGATAATATTTAACTTTGAAAATCTTTGCGACTAGAGAGTTTTGGTCACTGAGAATTCTCCATCCTTGTTTAGCTAGCATAGCCAAATTGAAGCTACGCAAATATTTGAATCCCATTCCCCTATATTCTTTCCTACTACACAATCGTTCCCAACTCATCCAGTTTATTCCTTGTTTCTCTTGCCTCTTCGAACCCAACTATAACGAATTCATCATCTATTGGATTATGAACACACACACATAAACATACAAATAGAGAATGCTCAAGTAAAGATTATGAACACACACACACAAACATACAAAAACAATTAATACCACGTACATAATTCACACAATTACAACAAAAATATGTTTTAATTGATAAAGGCCTTGTCTAGTTAGAGGTGAAGTTAACTCCCGGGAGATAACTTAAATGACAGTTGGAATTAATATTGTTTGGTTGCCTAATTTTTATGTAAGTAATCTTCCAACTCACACTCAAGGGTGAGTAATGAAGACCGAAAAAATAGAGAATGCTCAAGGAAAGATTGCTTGCTTAACATGTGAGCATCACTACAAAAAAATAGCAGATCAGAAACGGAAATTTCCGTTGCTGATTAGCATAAATTCCGTCTCTAATTCAATTCTGCAACGAAACAGAGACGAAATCTATTCCGTCTCTAAAATCGTCGTCGCTGATTCAGTCAGCAACGGAAATGTGTTTCCGTTGCTGATTAGAGACGGAATTTAGAAACGAAACAGAGACGGAACAGAAATGCAAATTCTTGTAAATGGTACAATTGTACTTGCATTCTGTCTCTGATCGTTGCTAATCAGAGACGGATCAGAGACGAAATTATTGCATTCCGTCTGTGATCCGTCTCTGATTAGCAACGGATCAGAGACGGAATAAAACATTTAATTAAACATTAATTAAACATTAAACATTTAATTAAACATTAAGTGCCTAAAGTTAGGAAAATAAAACATTGCTTATTAGAGATGCATCGAGACACGTATTGAACCATCATGAGGTCTGTGACGGCCCCAATTTTTCACAAACTGGGCACCGCCCGGCCTAAACCCAAGTGGACCCCCGAGCCAGTCTCGCAAGGCCAACGCGAGCCTGGTCAGCCTTCCAATCCATCACTACACGTAAATTCACAATTTTTAAGTTGAGTTATTAGTATTTCTCAAGTCTCCTGATCCACCGTCACTAATATACTCATATCCACAGTATGTCCGTGAGAATGTAAATCGATTTCTCTGATGGTCCGTTAGTCTCTGATCGAGTGAGTTCAACCTAACTCATACCCTCTATCAGGTTACGATGGGTAGTAGTCAGACCTTGCGCGGCAATAGCATGAATATGCTACTGGCTCTGTTGTACCTGCCCGTTGCTTTGAACACGTATTGGTAATGTAACCTGGTTGTCCGCACTCCCAAACAAGTACGTTGAAATCTCTATCCGTATGGAACATGTTGTCCATGTGCTTGACTAGACCTCTGTCCCTGTCCCTGCACTTGACTGGAACTCTGACTCTGTCTCTGACTCTGGCCACTGCCTCTGTCATCAGTCCTCTGATGGTACTGATGCTGAGGATTTGATGGTGCTGGCTATTGTAAAGCACTAGCGTAACTTTACGCTGGACCAACTAACATTGGTGCAGTATACGCTGCATATGGCGGAAATGCAATATATCCTACGCTCAAAGCTCGATCTCTTAGCCACGACCGTCTCACTCTCTTTTTCCTTCGATCATCTCCAGACTCTCGCACTTCTACTTGGGACTTGAAATCAATGTTTGGGAACTTAGAGAGCTTTTGGAGTTTTAAAATGCTAGAACACCGATTGGATTTGTGAGAATGAGATTGTGCAGACAACAAAGAAAGAAAAGGTTTAGGAGTTATATCTTCATCTCTACTTGTGCATTTTGGCGAGGCAACTCAGAAGGTCTGAAAGAAGAGAGATGGACAAGTCTTTTATGACTTAAAATCTTGTTTGAAGTGCAACTGTTATTGCAGCCATGACCTTTAGATGAGACCCCAGTTATTTGGCTATTTGAATAATGAATAAGATGAAACTGGACTCCACCTCTGCATGTTAAAATATCATTTTCCAATAATGAAAAAAAAAAATTTGAGTTGATTGCCTTTTGATACATACATTTGCTACACGATGGTAAAGATCTTTTCAATACAGATTGATGTGCATCGAAAGTATGTTAGATTTTCTTTCCATCAAATATGTTGTGTGCTTATTATGGTCAAAGAAAAGAAGAAGAAAAAGGGGTGAAATTATTGGGGTTGCCTCGAGATTCGTGTTTCATGTATCTCGAGGACACATTTGATTTCTTCTTGAGGAAAGAAAAAAATATTGTGTACCTTAAGGAGTTAGATTCAAGTCATATAAATCTTGAAAACACCCTGCACGTATTTCTAGAGGATCCGCTCGAAATAATTAATGAAATTGGTATGTGATACGGGAATCAAATCCGTAGTAAAGGTTAGAGGATTTCATGTAAATTTGGTATAGTACTGCAGAGACGCTTAAACTATATTTAAATGGTTTTGAGTTAAATTTGTTTCAATAGTCATTGTTTTCATGTTCTGCAGTCGTTATTTTGAGCCGAGTTGGGGATCAATTATGAGCGACCAAATGATTGTTTCTAGTCAGAATTTTAGATGGGATTCTTTGGTTATATGTTAAATTTGGTCCATAATAATCAGCATGAGTTTTGGTGGGGTAAATTGAGGTACAAACCCAAAGAAGCAGGGATAGAGAGGCACAAGGGATGTTATGGAACCAGACAATCATTTTGATTGTCATATAAGTGAGTAGCTCATCAAACAAACAATGTGATGACCTGATTTGATGGACTCTTTGAATCAAGTGTGGACCATACATGTCAGCAGGAGCCATGACTCATAACTTTTAAATGTACTTAAAACAAATGAACCAACAGATGCTAAATCATGACAGCTCTTGATGTGGGCATAACAGGAAATATATATAGATTGTCAAGCAAAGTAAAACTCAATCAAGAGAGTTCAACAATGCATATTTATGCCTTTGACCAAACATTCATTTTGATCTTCCAAGATCAAATCATTACCATCAACCTTCTTTACTATCAATTTCTCTGAATCCGATAAATTTATCATCAATCTTTTTCAATTTTATTTATCGCGTCTCACGCGATACACAAGAGTAAATATCGTATATCTATCGATAGTAGTATAATACAACACATCAAATATCACATATAGTTCAAGTTTAATTTTCCCCAACTCTCCTCACTTCCCAACGAAGACTTCAGTCATGATCATAGGGTTCCACTCTAAGTTCAGGGTTCCTAACTTCCGCTGGTTTACATCTCCATTGCTTGTGATTTAAATCAAGAGTCGAGTATTTAAACCTTCGGCTCTGATACCAACTGTGACGGCCCCAATTTTTCACAAACATGCAAGCTCAATGAACTACTGTACATTTTCAAACTGGTTTACTTACCTCGAAATCCGTAATTCATCCTCAAGACGTCTCGTTTACACCTCGATATGCGCACCCGACTCCTACGTCCCTAGTGTCCATTTGTACCAATTAAAGTTTTAGGGTCGCATTACGTGCAAGTATAATATGTGAGTATAGATTTGCCATTTTTTTTCATAAAAATTAAGTTTTTAGCACCCTTTTTCGAATTATATCGGGGTGCCAAACGCCCGAAAAGCCTCGAATTCATTGTTTTCTAGCTTTCCCTATTTTTCGTAATTTTCGAGGATTTTTCAGAATTTTTCCATAATTTTTATCTATTTTAATCTATTTTCTGTAATTTACAGTTTATAAAAATCAGTTTAATTTTATTTAATAATTAAATATATTATTTTATTGGGGTGGGTCCGGTTTGATCCGACCCGGTCCAGCTGGACCCGGGTCGACCCGAACCGGTCCACGCGGACCCGGGTCGGCTCGACCCGGTCCATGCGGACCCGATCGACCCGGCCCACCGGACCCGACCCGACCCGCGAGTCATCTTCCTCACCGAGCACGTTCGATTTTTTTTTTTTTTTTTTTTTTTTTTTTTTCATTGGGGTTGGGCTTCCATCCCCAACCCCAGTGGGCTCACAGCGGGGAGACCACCTCTTTCTTCTCGAGCTCGGACGAACCGCCATGGCATTCGTCCGAGTTCGCCAGCTAGCCGAACCCAACAACGACTCACACATCGACAACAACAATCGACACAACAATAAGGAAATCCACTCACCTTGCTCGAGCTAGATCTCTCCCTCTCACTGCCGGTCTCTTCTTCTTCTTCCCTCTTTCCTCAGTTTCTCTCCTCTTCGCCACTGTTTCTTTCTCACTTGTGTTTTTTTTTTTTTTTCAACCGACTTGAAAGCAAAGAATATTTAGTGTCCTCGAGATTCGTGCTACACGAATCTCGAGGCAACCCAATCCTTATCCTTTGTTCCCATAGCCTTTGACCAAATATTCCTCGAGTGTCGTGCAATGCGCATCTCGGTGCAAATCCAATGCATTTTGATTTATTTTGCAAACTATGGGTCATTGCATATTGATTTAATGTGACCACTTTGAAACCACTATAGCCACTTATTAAACAAATCGTTAAATTACTTTTAATGTAAATTAATTAATTTTACCCCACAAGCTGCTACCTCGGGCACACGTCGACACGCGACTCGAGGCGCGTCCCCGTTCGTGTTTTGGCTCACCGCATTCCCTGCATATATCTTTTTCAACAATTAGCATTAAAATCTTAAATTTAACATTCTCAGTGTCTCCACTCAAGATTCAGACATACATATTCGACGGGTGGGTCCCACTTACGACATTGACTTGATACGTGGCACAAGTCAAATTTTCGGGCCGTTACAAGGTCAATTGAGTTAACTTTTGGAGATACTTAAGAATAACTTGAGGAACAAGTACGTAGGACAAGGTGGTCCACTAGATAAACCTCGAGATACGTGCGCACCCAATGATCTAAGGCTATGGTTTAAACATATCACTATAGTCAAATGAACCATTTAAGTCAACAAAATCTCATCTTTTCTCATCAAAATCGGTAGGAGAGGAAGGAAGGAGAAATAAGAGAGTTTTGGAGTGTTGTTGGTGGAGGAGAGAGTATGCAATCATTGAAGCTTTGGTGAGGAAGAACATTATCAAGTGAGGTAACTTCTCCACACCATTCACTTTGTGATTTTGTAAATTTGATGTTGTTGTTGTTGTTTTACATTAGGATGGGTGTTAGGGACCTCTTGTAATGTGTATGAGGGTCCTTAAGGTGATAACAATGCCTATATGTCGCACAAACCCAGAATTCGAAGTGCAGAATTCTGGGTTCTGCTGCAAATAGCACGCTAGGTCGATAATCTAGCGCACTAATATTAATTAGCGTGCTAGATATGTGAAGTAGCGCGTTAATGTTCAATTAGCGCATTAATGTCGAAAACTAGCGTGTTGAAGGTGTAATATAGTGCGCTAGTTTGCCTCGGTTAGTACAAAAATTAGTAAAGTCTAAACATGGTTTAAACACTATAAATGGGTCCAAACTCACTCTAAACCCTATCAAACAACTCTTGGGAACTAATGGGAGATCACAAGAGTTTGGGAACCCATTTCGAAGTGGCAAAAGGTCAGATAGGCTAGGACAAGCGTGTGAATTGTAAGTAAAGCTGTGAGAATTCTATATTTCATTTCATTGTCTCTTATCATTTATTGGTCTATTTGTAGACATTGATACGTGTAATCTCACATCATGTTGTTCTTGTGCCTATTCATGATTGAATAATTGTAACACGATGCCTTATGAAGTGTTTCATTGATTCCAATTCCTACTCTTGATGTTGTTCTTGATAGATAATTGATGAAAACATGCTATTAGGATACTTTGGAATTAATTGGACTTGTATTCTATTTCTTTTAGGCTTTGTAGCCTAACTTGTTTTGGAATCCTAGAGATTTGGAGTTATTTGTCTTTGAAAACTAAAGTAGGAATTATCTAGTGTCAATTGCACGAGAGATACGCGATTCACAGGGACATGGGTGTATTGGGGTTCCGACAGTCACCACTTCACTTGCGCGACACACGAGGTATGGGACTCGGGGTAGTCGACAAAAATGAGATAGATGATTTGTATGCGTAGAGCGTAGCTCCGCTATTAGTGTGGAATATGTTGAGCGCAACTCCATATAGTAGTGGAAAAGGTTAGGTGAAAGTTTTCACCGCCGACCAGACGTAGATAATCTCGACATAGCCTGTGTCAGTCTATACATTTTTAATTGTGGTATTTACTTTCATTACTTGTTTCAACAATTTATTTCGCTACTTTATGCTTTTAAATACCATTCGTTTATTTTGGAAATGTGACATATAATTCTCCAGTTATTACTTAAATATTACTATACTCACCGTCTAGTTTGTGATGGTGGGTGTAGGTCCGTCGAGTAGCAGCATGCCAGAGAAGGAGAAGATCGACGACTTTCTCTGAGCATTTCGGCGACTCTCCTATCTTATTTTGTATGACTTGACTTTTATTGTATTATTACTGTTTACGTCTTTATTGTGAATTTTGGGTTGTACATTGGTTTGAGTGAATAGTTCCATATATATACATGCATATGATGCTGTATTTTCCTGATTTCCCACACTTAGGATTTTAGATAATGAAAGCTTCCGCATAATTTTTAAAATACGTGATAATATGTAATACATGAAAATGATAAAGAAATTTTAATTAACTCCGAATGTACTAATATATCTGAACAAGTGTTTTAAGAAATATGGAGATGAAAGGCTGACTAATACGTAATTAAGTATTATGCTTGATTACTGGATTAGGCCGGGTGTTGCCCTGTTTAGAAGTTGGGTACGTCAGATGTTACTTGTTAATTGAGATATGGACAACAGATTTTTTTCTCAAGGAACGAGTAGTATGTTGGGAAATTGAAGGGAATGGGCATGTTTAATGTGAAATGAGCTAGTGGCAGAGATGGATAGGTGAGTTGTGGCGAAGGGAGATGCTATCTGAGTATGGCGAAGGGAGAGCCCGTTGTGGATATGCTATCTGAGTATTTCTTCATTTTGCTTAGATACTCAATCATGGCGAGAGACCCTTTTCGGGTGGTTTGCAACCCAGTGCGAGATAGTTGAATTTTGGCCTTATTATATATGGGCTCCACAAAACATTTCAATGGCTTTCCATGTTGCTGCAGAGGACCCATGGCCGAGAACCTGATTAGCTATATCAGGTGTTAGAAAGTTGAGAAGGAGACTCGCAAATATTTGATCTTTACTCTCCCACTCTTCGTATTCTGGGTTGATTGTTCTCGATGGATCAAGAAACTATTGAGGTCGAGATTTTGTCCCCAACAGGTAGTGTTCTAGTTTAATCCCCTTCACAAAGGCCATGATGATGGACCTCCATAAGAGGAACTTGTCTTGATCAAGCTTGATGGTTATCCCTTGGGACAAGGAGTTGAATGGATTGAAGGGAGCAATGGCTGGCTGTGACGCCATTGTTGGCACAGACTCTGTTGTGGATCCTGAGCTCCGTGTCGACGTTGGTACGTTAGCCATGGCGCTTGCCGATAGGCTCTGATACCATAATGAAGACAGTGACGACCCTGTTCCACAATCCTAAACTGGGCTCCGCCCGGCCAAACTGGGCTCCGCCCGGCCTAGATTTACGTGGACCCCATGCCCGTCTCGCTGAGTCACGCAAGCCTAGTTTCCTTTATCATTTACCATTTATCAAGAGATTAACATTAAGTTAATCAATTAGTGAGTTATCATAGTTATAGCGGAAACAATTAAACCTCAAACGAACTAAAAAAAACCTCAAAGACACTAGTTAAGACGAACTAGAGTGTGGAAACCCCGAATATGTATGTCATCATCAATGAACATTCAGAGGAGAGTAAACACAAGATTTACATGCCCAAAATCTCTCAATAACTCAACTTCCAATGTTTTAAAACAAGTATATCTAATAATACAAAAGAATCACCTATGTCATACAAGTGATAGGAACTGCTCCGGTATCCTCAAATAATATCTCCTAGCTGTGGAGCCTTCCCCTTGTTGGACTATGGATATGCACTCCGTCAAACACAAGAATGACGAGCCCAGGTAAGTAACGCCAAGCAGGACATATATACAACATCTTGAAATAAATAAATCAGTTTAATTCATGCAGATAGAAAGAAAGGAACAGAGAACACATGAATATAAAAGACCATAACTAAATCAATCGATAAGTGAGGATCCGGAATACGAAAACTGAATAGCAAGGAGTCCCGACCAAAAGGTCGTTGAGTCGCGACAAAAGCCCAGCTGACTAAGGTTTAGGACGAGACATAGTCTACCAGCCCTAACCCTTGCGACTATGAGATATCTACAGACCCGGTTAAATACCCCCAACGTACACTCAATTGGGATATATCAACGACGTCCAGATAAGAGCTCATATCACATATAAATAGTAATCATGACTCACTTGCCAATCGACCACTCAACCAATGGAAATGTCAAAATAAATGATGAACAAAGCAACAACAACAAATTAAAGCTCATGAAATAACTGTAAAATTCCTCACTGGTTTACTTACATCGATCCACACGCTTATTTATAACCTATTCGGCCTCCCAACACTCCAAAATGCGTTCTCGAACCTCCGTATCTCTTCCTTAGATTTCCCGATATTATTTAGTATCAATTCAAGTCCATTACCCTTGGTTTAGACCTCTTAAACCATACAAATACTGCGACCAAAGTACGCTCGAGAGTTATTTCTAAAAATAACACTTTATAATAATTTCAAAGTCTTATCAACTAGCCTACTAGAGTTACGGTTTTAACTCTGAAAACCTCATAATTTGTCATGACAATCAAGAAGAAACTTGTAGTACTCATGACGTACTTTCCATAGACTCAAAGAATACTCAAATCGGATCATAAACGGAGAAGTTACGAATTTTCTAATATGGTATGTCGACTTGACAAACTTTATTTATTTTCAACTAGAAAATGTCTCCAAATCAATATTTTCGCAATTAAATCCTCAAAACTCAATAATAAATGCCACGAAACCACTCGATACCAACACTAAAATATTTCCACAGCTCGTGGAGTCAAATTATATTTATAAAAATATCTCCAAAACAGTTATCAACTGACTTGCATTAATTCAAATTATCAAAACCCTAACACACATCGATGAAATTTATCCTAAATTGACGCAAATCAATTCAATACACCAATTAACGACAATTCATACCAATTTCTATCGAAACCCCGCGAAAGAAATTGAAAAATCACGAGAATTCAAATTGAATTGAGGAAAAATGCACGACATTAAGAATTTACCAAATTACAGGCTGAATACATCATTTCTGCCGCGGAAACTTAGCTCGAATTGATCGTCTTGCAATCATCTACGATTTTGTAGAAAGAAACCGGGCGAAAATTAGATGTCGGGAGCTTCGCGAGTGAAAACCCAAATCGAAGGGTTTGGGGATCGTTCAAATGAACGTTCTGTCAATTGAAACAAAATGAGTTTTTTTTTTTTAATTTTCATTTCATTGTTTATATATATTTATATATATACATATATATTTATTAATTCCCGAAAGTCTTATTTTGACATGTTTTGACTTTTAGTGCTCGTTTTCGATCTCGTTTTCCACCAAATTGAACCAAACTCTAGACAAAATAGTCCATCTTCATAAAATATTTAACTAATCTTACACCAAATTAAACCCAATCTCAACCTCGACTACTGGCAATTGACACAAAACTCGAAATAAGATCTTACCTATACATTTTTTAAATTGTTCACTCTTTTATATAATAAATAATACAAGCATCACACAAAATAACATACCTCGGTATCTACACCCGAGATTTGGACACACGGATCACAACGAGTGGATCCCACATAAGAACCTAACATGACATGTGGCACGAGTTAGATTTTTGGGGTCGTTACAAAGACCGAACAAATAGAGAATGCTCAAGGAAAGATTACTTGCTCAATATGTGAGCATAGCATTGTATTTATATTGTGTTCGATTCATTTGCAACCATCGATCATTGTGAAATATGTCCCAATCTAGGCTCGCAAGGGATAAATCAAATAACAATTTGAGAAGGGTAGATCCGTTGGTGGAACAAACTCAGCAGGTTGCAGAGCAGACACAACAAGCGAGCAGCTAGTGAAGGAGCAGTCACACCAGGTGATATGTGGGGACTGAAGAAAATTATAGATAATCCATGCTGGAATCACACATGACCAATGTTGCACTTGTAGCTAGTGATTTTTGCTTACAGTGAGAGATTGTGGCGGCTCCGCGCCCAAGGCCACCTGGGGTGTCGTTGCGTCGTGCGCTCCTCGCTCAGTGAGCCCAGCTACACGTGTCCGACATTGCCCGTCCATCTCATGTCTCGATAATCGTGTCCACGTGTGTGATATTAGTCTAGTTAATATGTTATTCATATTTTCTCGAGTTTTTTTTTAAATCCTATAAGTTCAAATGTCTGTAGCTTATTCAAGTTCTAGCCATGCTAGTGGTTCGTGTATTACAGAGTTGCAAGTAGATAAACAATATTTTTTACAGCGGAAGTCTTAAATTATATAAACATGTATTTTCATTAACTCTTAGGTTTTATAGAGCATCAGTCGTACTTTGGAAAACTCGGTGTGTATATATAAGGCAACAAAAGTAAAATATACAAGTACACACATCTTACCAATCTCCCATAAACCCAAAATATGGCAATATACCAAAATAAACACCTACAAGTAATGTGCTGAATAATGGACGAGCTTAGAGATATTCGCCAAGAATCTCCTTACCCTTACTCATAGAAGGATCTGCACTCAACCATCACAACAAAACATATGACGAGTTCAGTAAGTAAAATCCCAAAGAAACTCACTGAGCATTCATATGATAAAGTAAAGGAAATCCAATAAATACTGTTAAATAAACATGCATAATGTACATATGCAACTATAAATGGATCATCACATGCGTAAATAACAATAAAGCGCAAACGTGTGTGCCCATTCCATTTAGACTAGACATATTTTGGATACCCCAGGATACCACCAGTGGGCGCACCCAACTGGCCCAATACTTGGTCCTTTCGGTGGCTGGCGTAGACTCATGATGCACCAACACATGTATGAATAAAGTAGCTTGGGGTCTTTATCCACCAAGGACTCCTAGTACACATGTTATAGTCTAGCATGCCATAGACATACAACGGAATACTCGGCAGGGGTAAACTCAACCAACCGTTCAAACAATGACACAAACATCGATACCCGAAGTAGATAAGGAATAGAATCAAGAATACATTGGACAAGATATGATAAAACAATAATGAAAGCAAGTAAATACTTAACTGATGTTCCCGTGGGTTTTACGAATCTCAAGACGCTCTCTGACTTCCCTGGACTCCCGAATCCGACCCGATTAGCTCCCTGACACCGAGCTATAGTTCCTTCGATTTGATAAATCTTTAGTATTTAGATATCTGTTTTATTGCATAATAGAAATAAAATTATAACCATAATTCTTGTGGTTTCAAATGTCCCTGTGGGTACAGATGTCCATGTGAGTACATATGTCCCTGTGGGTACAAACGTCCCTATAGGTATAGACGCTTCTATAGGTACAGATGTCCCTGTCGGTACATACGCTATTCATTGTCTTTTCCATCAACCCAATATGCATGAGAATGACCATAATTTAAACACCAAATCTCAATCCGAATCATGAACTTCTTGCTCGCCGTGGAACTATTTGGCCTTAATTACTCCCAATCAGCCCAAGACAACTTTAATGATCATCTATATTGGTAGAATCAAGGGTTTTTAACATGCATTCTCATGGCATTAGAATTGAAGAAAGACATAAAAACTATACCTAGTAAATGTCTTTGCTAGCTTGAATCCTGAGTTTGATCAATTCCTCACCAACACCCTCGATTTTTTCTCTCCTGCCACTATCTTCTTCTCCAAGTTTTGTAAATGAAAATGGATTTGATTGCTTGTGTTGAGCAAGTCACCTTTATATATTAAGGTGATATTGATTGCTAGCCATTGATCTTCATGTGTTTGCATATTACGAGACTCATCTCATGGCCTATATACAACTTGACACATATCCCACTAACTCTCCACTACTCGCTCCTAGTGACACCAATTTGCTATTCACATGGTTTTCCTAGATATGCCAACACGTATCTCTAAGAAACTCCGATGATTTCTAATTTAATTAACCAAACTATAGGCCTTTCTTATTTAATCTAATTACATTAGCTTAGGCCCATTATAATACATATGGTTAGTGTTTTTATTCACCAATAACCTATTGTTATAATTTAATCAAATTAGCTTTTGGTTACATTACCCATTTCATTTGATCAATTAGTCATCTTAGCGTGAATTAGTCGAGTTTTCTAGAGTACCCGTTGTTCGCCTACTCAATACCCACATTGACACGCATTACGAAATGAATACATATCACACCAACTCATCCGATGTTACAATAATATAATATTTTAAACATCACACATAAACAACTATCATCCATATATAATATATTCCCTCAGTTCTCGTGTCTGAGTTAACCGAGTTTTCCCACGTAACACCCGAATTATGACTGTTAATCCCCGATATTAACGCTAATCCTAGTTTAATTAATTTGGACCGTTACAAATATCCCTTTAGGGGAGTTAGATCTCACAGGAGTTTGTTGACACAATTACCTCTCATTAATTATCTTTTATTACCCATATTCATCTCTTTTGTTTGAAGGGTACGCATTTATGTCAATTCATATCTTTTATTGTTTAAAGATTTGCAATTTCCTTGCAAGTTTAAAGTTGAACCAAATATAAAAATATGATCTTTCACTATGAGTTAACCCCAAAGAGTTAACTTTGTTGGCACTATAAGTTGACAAAAACATAAATTAGAAGAGGCCAAAATACGTTTTAGCATGTACGTAGTTTACAATTAATTGGGAACTATTTAATTAGTGTAGCTGCTCCTCTTAATTTATAGTTTTAGTGTGAAGGCCGAAGGCCATACCCCCATCTTACTCTGTAGGGCTGGGATCCTCCGCACCCCCAAGGCAGTGTGGGTACCCTATACCCACACCATCCATGTCCCCCCAATATATGACAGGGGCTCAAGCCCACCTCGAAACATATATTGGGCACAGTGTTTCGCCTCCCAAATCTCAAACCTACGTCCTGGAGGCTTAAGACCACAGATTTTGTGAGACTTGTACCACTGAGCTGAACCTTTTTCATATATTGGGGGGATATGGATGGTGTGGGTATAGGGTACCCACACTGCCTTGGGGGTGTGGAGGATCCCAACCCTACAGAGTAAGATGGGGGTATGGCATTCAGCCTTCACATTTAGCCTAATTAATTGTTGTGTTATAAAAAAAATTTCTTGATAGTTTCCTAATGGTGTGTTCGGTTGGGTTGATAGGGTTGTCTTGATAGGGTCGAATTAGCAAACATTGGATTACATAGCTATGGATTAGGGGTAATCCGAAGTTGGAGACTTGTTCGGTTGACATGATATTATTTTAAGTGATTTCATGAAAATAACGATTTTGCCCCTCCCATATAAAACCCCCACAACCGTCCTCACGTCTTCATGAATCAGTTGCATCGTCTTCATCGTCCTCACAACCCCTATTTAAAACCCCTCAAATCGAACTCGATCGTGTGAGTTTCACCCAAATCAGTGCAACCTCAACGATGCTAAAGAGTAAGAAGAGATCAAACATTGTGATAGTTAACAATGGTGGAAGAGAATTTAAGGAAGAAAAGCAAAGAGAGATCAAGTGGGAGATGAGGCTAGGGGAATCACTACAAAAAATAGCAAATCAGAAACGGAATTAGAAACGAAAATAAGTTAGCGACGGAATTGAGACGGAAACATTCAGAGACGGATTTGAGACGGACCAGAGACGGAATTAGAGACGGAATTAAATTCCGTCTCTGAAAAATGGTGCCACTATTCCCGCCAAAAATTGCGTTTCTTATGACCGTTCATCAAATCTCGGGATTTGTGTACACTTGGATAAGGCCGCCCAAAAATTGATTGTCCAAATTAAAAAAAAAAAAACCGTCTCTCTCAACTCTCTTTCTCTCTTCTCTGCTTGCGCTCTTGTCTCTCTCTCTCAACATCGACCTCTCCATCCCCTGCGTCGCCTCTCCGATGGACACCGTCTCGGAGTCCTCCATGGCCGCCTCGGCCTCGGAGGCATCGCCATCGTCCACTACAACAACACCCCGTTCGACCAGTACTCCATTATCCGCTCCGCCAAGTCCCGCCACATCCCCTTCGCATCCGACACCATCTTCAAATCTCCCTCGGATTTCATCGATTCCGATGACGATTTCGCCTCCTCCCCCTGCGTTTTCGTCACCCAGAACGGGGACTCCAAGTCCGAGCTTCTAGGGCTTGTTTCGAGGTCGTATTGGGGTTAGGGTTGGGGATTGTATGGAGGCGGCGGCGGCGGCGGGGTCTTCGCGGTACGATTTCGATAATGCGGCGAGCTTTCTGGCGCGAAACGTGGTGGATTAGGCGCCGTTGGTGAGCGGGGAGGATGGGGAGGTGGTGGATGTGTTCAGTGTGAAAGATTTGGAGAGGATTCAGGGGTTTCCGAAGCTGGGGCTGCCGTCGTTGGGGGCCGATGGGGATTTCATGGTGGGCGCGGCGATGGGGACGAGGTTCGTCTTGGCCTTCTGAAAGCGAGGTAATCAATTTCAGTCCTGTTTCGATCTCGATTTTGATTTATGGTAGTTATTGCTAAGGATGCAATTTTGTTGTTTCTGATCTGAATTGTGAGGGTCCGAGTTGATAAACTATTGATTTTGATGTTGTTCTTGTCTTGATTGGAGAAATTCATCGTAGAATTAGCTGGTTTGATCTGGAGATGGACAATTTTGTTGTATTTTTTCTAATGTGGATTTGGATGTGGTTGTTGCATTGTGTGCGCTCGTTTGATTTTTAGCTTGTTGATTGACTAGTGTTTGTTTGAAGAATTGTTTGTGATTCCAAACCTTTAATACGTATGTAAAAGTTGAAGTACATAAAATTACTCCTCTGATAAGCCTCCTCGAATCTGAGAAATTTGAGAGAAGTGTGCATCTCGGCGAGTGCCACTTCGCTTCGTGTGACGAGGCTTTGGCTTATCTAATGGCTTGACCTTACAATGTCATGCTCGCAACTAAATCTATTGGAAGAATATCGAGTGAGTTTCGGTTGTGAAATCAAACTAGTGCGATCACCGAGATTGAATCTCAAGGAAATAAACTCAAACAATTCCTATTATCCTTATTTTCAATCCGCTAATAGTGTTAGTCTTCTCAGTTTGAAGAAACCTCGACGTCCCAAGCATGTCCTCCGTTGGATCGATAATAAGATTAGGTCGGATTGCAGTTTGGATCCATGCAATGTTGAGGAGATATCTAAATCGAATCAAGTGGATCAGCCCCTGCAGAAAACTTTGTAAGTTTCAAGTATGTATGTTGCATCTTCAACCTATTTTATGTATTTTTTGTTTTTGAAGTGAAATAGGAATTTTATTAATCTATCAATGGCTCGATACATGACTAGATATAGAATCAATTGACCTAATTAAAGTATGTTAACTCGATAAAGACAAACATACTCCTTTAATTTGTCTAGGTGAGTTTTTTATTAAAAACTGAATCTTGTAAAGAAAAAGTCTTTTTGTTCTCAATAATTTTGTTAATTTACAATTACACATTGGGTAAACTTTCACGATGGATCAAACAAATTGATATCATGTTCCTGCTCTGTTGTCTAACTTGTCTTTCTTCATGTTACATGTGAAAATGAGTTCTCACTTTTTATTTCTTTAGTGCTCAAATAAACTCAATTTGTAATGGGAGCATTGTACTAAAAGCATACAAGTTGCAGCTTCCTCTGGGAAAACTATAGTACTATATAACAATATTTGTTGCACTAGTTTCAAAATAGGGAAATAAAAGAAAAGAGGAGGCGTGAAGGGCATGAGGCTTTAATGGTGTGTTGCAGAAATAAAACAGATTAGATTCCTTTTGAACTAGAAAGAACCAATCGAACATCCAAATTTGACTATGGTTTTTTTATTCTTTTTTATTTATTGATTAATCATTAAAACGTACCATACAGAAAGAATTCAGAGAGGAAAATACTAAACGTTGAAATTTCTCTACAAATGGTCATTAAGTTTTTTTAGACTTTATTGCTCTGTTATTTAATTCTATTTCTTTTGATTGGTTTGGCATGTATATATGACATTCCCATGGTAGTTGTTTGAAAGATTTAATGGTTGCTTGGCTCCATTTGTTTCTCCCTTGTATGAATACTATTTTTCGTTTAGTTTTGCTCTTTTAACTTTTAATATACTTACTGTTGTTAAACTCTTTCCTGCTGAAGTTTTTTAGTTCCTCTTGCAGTTGGATGAAATAATGAATAAGGTGGCCGAAATGAGTGGCAAATGTGCAAAAGAGGTTAAAGTGGTTATCTCTCCTTATGGGATTTGTCCACTAGGAGCCCACATTGATCATCAGGTGACTTTTTTTTAATTTTTAATTGAATCTTCTTATGACCCAAATTGATCATTTTATGGATTCTTTGTTTGATGCATAATGGATTTTCATAGTTTATGAGCCCACATTCCTATTCTCTTAAATATCCACATTAGAAGATCACAGATTTTGGTATTAGTGTCGGTTTAGAGAATTCAAGTGGCAATGGTATGTTAGATGTTTTTTTTGGTTGTTTTTTAGACTAACTATTGACGTGAATTTGAATCATTCTTTTTCCTTTTAGGGACTTGAAAATGGTTCTATTTCTATGCACTTTTCTCACTTGTTTTTCCTTCTCATTCTTTTTGCGCTTGTTGGGATCCGGGTTCATGGCTTGTAGGTATCCGTTCATATCTAGAAGCGACCTCTCAACAACGGAACAAGACTCGATACATTGAACCATTCCCAAACATAGTAATGATTGGGTACCATTCATTGAGTAAGTTTAACACTGATTCTTTCTGTTTGTTTCCTTCTCCTTGCATTTTTATGGTTTTATTAATTTCGGTTTCACCTTTTAGTTTGCATGGATGACTCACTGCTAGAAATTAACTTTCTAATAACATCTATATGATTGCACTTCTCACTGCTAGAAATTAACTTTATGCGGAATGATTCTAGTTGTTTGATATGAGAAGGAACCAAATCGGACCTTCTAAGCTTTTTTTCACAGCCTGCAATGTAAAGTTTTCAAACTTAAAATAGTTGTAGAACATATTTTTGTTGTGTGCATATCTGTGTGTTTAAAATAGGTTAACGAAAGTCATTCCTATTTTTCACAGCCTGCAATGTAAAGTTTTTCTTTGTATTGAGTTCCTTCATTCTCTTTTTTGACTTGGACCAAAGAATTGCGTATATCTACCTATATTCTTAGATCTTGTTCGTAGAACCAAACGGAATGAGTTTTCAGCTAGTGAAAGTAGCGAAATCTTATAATTCTTGGATAGAGCATTTATTCGTCTTGAAGCATGGTTCCAATGGTTCAATACCCACTCAAGCACTTGTGCTTGCGATGATACGTAGTTCTCCCATAATGATGAATTTCTTTTTCTTTATTACCTTATTTATGTTGTGTTTGGCTCATACACTTGTGCTTGCGATGATTCCGTCTCTGTTCCGTTTCTGACTGCAATTAGAGATGAATTTTTTGCAAATCAGAGACAGAAAATTCCGTTTCTGATTTGCTTTTTTTTTGTAGTGAAGGTAAGAGTAAGAGATATGATATCAGTTAACAGTTTGATATATTTGCATAGTTCCATTACTCCGATTAATTGGATAGAATAGCAATGTGAATTTACCATTTAGTTCTCTTTCCTTCGTTTCATCTCATGGTTTTTACATGCGTTGGACCTTATATGCCCTCATAGCCGTTCCTTGTTTCCAATTGTTCCTAGTTCTATTTGAGGTTTTAAACCACATCTTGTGAAAACAAGGTTTCTAGTGATACATCGGCATCCATGGTTTTGGCCGTGATTTCTAAAAGTTGTAAACAAGTCTTAATTTTATTTTATTTTTATAAGAATAAACTAGTCGACTCTAATTAATTAATTTGCAATTTAGGTTTTATTTTCTTTGTTGTCGAGCATAAATATTTTTCTTTTAATTTTAATTCTTAAACGTAATCATGCATGATAGCTTGTGTATGTTGCAGTCTTAAATATTGATCATGAAACATCAAGACTATATATATAAGCATCACAAACCATTGCTATGTTATAGTTTGGAGCGAGAGATAATTTGCTAAATAACACCATGTTCTTCCGGATAATGATGAATTTCTTTTTCTTTATTACTTTATTTATGCTTGTGTTTATATTCCATAATATTGTTTATATTCCTATTATTGTTTGTATAATTTAGTGATTTTTTTCTTTTTGATCTTTTTTCAGGTGTTTTGTACGAAGTCAAGTATTATTTGAAGCACAATCAACTTTATATAATCTCGGAACACTTCATTTTTTTATTTTTTTTTCATTTAGAACAATTTTTGCTTTTACTTTTGTAGAAAGATACGATATAGAAACTTTTTAGATTGTTTTTGTTGTTTCGTGTACAGTACATTAACTAAAGATAATGTTAAGGATATCATAAGTTTATATAAATTGTGTAATATCAATATATTATTTAGCTATGATTTTTATTATATATTGGCAGGTTAAATGTGCTTGGATTGAGATCTATATATGTAAGACTTTAAATACTAAACAAAAACGAAAATTAGAGACGGAAATAGCAACGGAATCTTTGGATTCCGTTGCTATTTCCGTCTCTAATTTTCGTTTATGAAAGATACATAAATCAGAAATGGATCAAATTCCATCTCTGATCCATCTCTGATTAGCAACGGATCAAAGACGGAAATAATCAGAAACTTAATTTATTCCGTCTCTAATCAGAAACGGAATTAGAGACGGAATAAATTTTGTTTCTGATCAGAAACGGAATTTATTCCGTTTCTGATCCGTCTCTAAATCAGAAACGGAATCGCATTCCGTTTCTGATTGAATTAGCGACGACGTTTTTAGAGACGGAATTGATTCCGTCTCTGTTCCGTTTCTGACTGCAATTAGAGACGGGATTTTAACAAATCAGAGACGGAAATTTTCGTTTCTGATTTGCTATTTTTTTGTAGTGAATGCCGGTGCAGAAACATTTCTCCAAGCAAGGAAGAACAAAGAGAGAGAGAGAGAGGGAGAGAGAGAGAGTTTGTGGATAATGTTTTGGGTTTTTTCTATTTTTGTTGTTGTTGTGATTGTGTTGTTATTGTTCTTTGTTGTTGTTCTTTGTTGGGGGTTAGAGAGAGAGAGAGAGAGAGAGAGAGAGAGAGAGAGAGAGAGAGAGAGAGAGAGAGAGTAGTGTTTGTGAAAAAGGAGGGGCAAATGAGGAATATTGAGTAAATAAGTTGAACTTGATGATAGACTAAGGAAAAGGTAAATGGTCACTTAGTTTAGTCCATAGTTTGTGTGATTAGCTAATCCGTTGCATTATCTAATCATGCGAAGTGAATAGCGGATTACATCTAATCCAATGGATTAGCTAAGCAGTCATGCGAACTGAACACATCATAATTGTGTTAAAATAGCATGCATGATTTTTGTCTTAATTGTGTTACAAATATCGTTTGAATAATTGTGTTAGTGCTAATTTGTTTCAGTTTTCTTAGGCCCAAATAGACGAATTTAATTCATTCATCATTAGAGATCATTTAATACATGGACGAATCCAGACATCTAGTGGAGGGGTCAACCCTCCACATATATTATCAAAAGGGTAGTGCTAGATGGACTCAAAAAGTCCAGACTCAAATAATCAAAAAGACATAAAGACCCTTAATTTAAATTCATTATTGGTGTTTAGGGGTAGAGGGTAATTATGTCTTTTACTTAGGTAGATATCTTAAATCGTTAACAAAAAAATCTTTGGGTCGGGACTCAAAGAGTCCAAATAGATTTTTTGTTATCAAAAAAAAGAAAGTAAATGATCTATATACATTGAAAAACTAAACAAAAACATACTCCATCGGGTCAATAATATAAGTTGTTCTAGCAAAAACTTTTTATTTAAAATTGTAAATCATTTTTGGAATTCAAGAGTGTATTTATTGCTTTTTTTACCTATTTTACCCTTATACAATTCAAACATTTATGATTCTTCAATTCATTTAATGTCAAAAGACGTATATGTAAATTATACTCATAATTAATGATGCCTTAATTCTCGTGTCTTTACCTTAAATGACCTACATTTTTTATCGGATGGAGTAGTAAATTCACATAATTGTCATCAAATATTAACTCCAATAGTTTGGTATGTACATAAGTTTAAGAGTTAATAATTACTCCCTCCGGTTCACAATAAGCGTCTTTTTAGCTATTTTGAAATATTTCACAATATATGTCATTTGATAGTTTCAATACACATTAATAACTTAGTTAACTTTTATACCTTTTATAGAAAAAGAAATTCTAATAATTACACATTAATAAGTAATATTTCTAGAAGTGATGGGGTTAGGAGAGATAAAAGATGATTTAATCATTTAACTGTCACTTTCTCCTTAATTAAGATAATTAAGTGGTTTTCTTAAAAATTGTGAACAACTTTATAGCGACACTTAAAAGGAGACGGAAGGAGTAGTCTTGTTGTGTACAATAGTGACAATTTGGGAGATAAAATTTAATCTCTTTAAATGAAATCACGCGCATGTATGTATGAACATGTATGGATGTCTTTGACTAATTAATACTTGCATATATTTAAATATATATTATATATGCATGTACTTGTAGATGTACATGTCCTTCGCAAATCCAGTTCATCTAAAATGAGGCTGATAAAAAGTAGCTATTGTTAAGTTGGCTACACAAACAAAACAGTTGGGAAAGGGGGAGGAGGGCCACACTAGTTAAAAAATCAATAGCAAGTATGGATGTCTTTGACTAATTTATACTTGCATATATGTAAATATATATATGCATGCATGTACTAGCAGATGTACATGTCCTTTGCAAATCCAGTTCATCTAAAATGGGCTAGTAACAAGTAGCTGTTGTTATATCTAATTAAGTTGGCAACAAAACAGTTGGGAAAGGGGGAGGAGGGCCACACTAGTTAAAAAGTCAATAACCTAAGTAAAAAAAAACGCATAACATATAGGGAGTTGGGATGTAGAGGGGAGCATAAAAATAATTGAAAATGATTTTTTTACATTTTTTTATTACATACATTTTGTTACACAATGACGTAGATTCTCTTAAAATTTATAGAGTCCGCACATCTCTATCAAATCTATACTATCGTATAACACATATATGTTTCTTAAAATATTAGATTATTATCTTCCTAATTTATAGACCTTTGTCCATAGCTATATAGGATGCTAGCCAATTCGCTAATTTATTCAATCGGAATCAAACATGGATTATCAAGGATAGCAGAAATCTCATTAATTAATAACAGGGCCGTATGTGTATTCGTGGGACCAAACTGAATGGGTCTCCTCTCGAGATATCAACCAGAGTATAAATCTCATTAATAATAAGGTTCATCCGTTCATGGGTCCAGACGGGCGATCTCTTTCCAGTTAAAGTTTAATCAGTCGTCTCATGAAGATGATTGGAAGCACATTTCTCAACATTTTAAAAGTAGTTGGAAGACACAATGTAGTTGTTGTGACTCAAACACACGTCTTAAGCTTGAGTTGCTACCACTACATAGCCTGCACCACACCCGCTCGGGTGCATGGGAAAAGATAAATTAAACTACCCACCATATTAATATCCACTCTCTATGTATATATATCCACCCTTTCCTCTCTTTTGCGCGGCGTTAAGGTAATTTAGTAAATAATAATAATTTGTTTTCTTTAAGTATTTAACTCTTCTTCTTTTTTTTTGCTTTTCCCGCGTGTTTTCGGTGCTAATCGTACTGAATAATCCACGCTCAGACACTGTCGGACCTCATATAGAGGATAGCCCTCCCAACTTAGTTTTTTTCATTCATGAGACTCGAACTCGAGACCTTACTTAAGGAGATTGAAAACTACGTGGGAAAGCAAAAAAAAAAAAAAGAGTTAGATATTTAAAGAAAATAAATTATTATTATTTACTAAATTATTAGCTTCCTTGAAAGTTGATGAAATATTTCTTAAAGAGTGTCACTTGACTCACTTACCATGAAAAATGTATTACTTCCTCGTAAGATGAAAACTGAACCAAACAAGGCCTAAGAACACCACAACAATTTTTAATTAGAAAATAATTGAGTGATCATTTGGACACTCAAAATAGACACTCACTTATTGGTCTACATTGATTTATGCATCGATATTTGTGCCACACAAATCGATGTGTATTTAAGGGACACCGACAATTGAGTATCCACAATTAGTTACCCTAACACTACCTTTTTAATTACATTTTTTTGTCAAAGTGATTACATTTAATTAAACAAAAAATCTATTTAGACTTTTCGAGTCCAGACTCAAATGATTTTATTAGTAACTTAAATTACTCAATTATATAAAAAGACATAATTACTCTTACCTCTAATTACAATTTCAAAAATATAAGTCTTTATATTTGAGTCAACTCCTCCGTTACTACCCTTAATTTTTGTTACTTTTTTTGTTTTTTTCCTCATTTGAAGTCATTCTATTATTAGAGCATCTCCAATGGGGATGTTGATTAGGGGAAGAATGTGTGAAATGTAGGACAAAATAAATTTTGAAAGGAAAAAAAAAGCTTCTTCAATACAAATGTTCATTCCAGTGCGGAGGTGATGTGGTGAACAAAAATACACAATGTCTACTTTGGATGTGGATTTGTGGAGGGTGCAATCGACAGACGTGTCATATCCTAACTTATTTATTTGTTTTTTAATTAGATTTTATTTTCACCTTTTAAGTAACAAAATTTAAAAAATAAATGTCACATCATCAACGGATGTGCAATCCACATCTACCATTGGAGATTGATTTTAAAAGTCAATATCCATTTAAGCCACATGAGATGACATCCTCTCCATATTAATGACGTGACACAAATCCATGCCCACAATCCACATTTTCCATTGGAGATGCTCTTAGAGATGCTTTTAGAGCATCTCCATGGAATATAGATTGGATGTCAATATGTGCTACTTAAGACTAAATAGACATTGAAGTGAAAAAAAAAAATAATGAAATGTGCCTTTTGAATATCGAGTGAATGTGGATAGACATTATCGATTTTGAATGTCTACTTTTAGATGGTGCAATCATAGCCAAGTTAGTAATTCTCTCCAAAATATGTAAAAAAATAATATATAAATTTTTAAAACAAAAAGTGCAATTCACATTAATTAATGATTGGAGAACATTTTTAAACTTCAATATCAATTCAAGCCAAATCACATCAATTATCCACACTTACAATTTACATTTACCATTCCATAAGCTCTAATTAAATCACAAGAATCGCAAATTTCAGTACAGGATATGTACGTTCCGTACAACTAATTAAATAAATATATATACATTGTGAAGTATAACTAATTAATATTGTAAAAGGGCCAGGCGTTGGGCCACACATCACATGGCTATGCCATAACCATAAGTGTACGCACCCATGTCAAAGTGATGGTTCATAGTACGTATGGTCTTTTTATTTTTATTTTTCTCTTGGTACATATGGCCTATATTTTCATGGATGTATAGCATTGCGGTGATTAAGTTTTTTGTCACCCCACTATGATATAATATAATAATTCAAGAGGTACTCCATATTAAAATCAACAGCTGAAGCCACTCTAAAAATATTAGAACAATTTTAATATTTAATAGAGATTTTTAAAGTCATATTAAAAAGATATTATTAAATAACACATAATTAATAAGATTTTTAAAAACCTCTATGTAATACATGTATTAAAAATTAAAACATAACACATTTTCACATTACATTTAATAACACTTTATTTAAAGGGGTTTTAAAACCTCTATTAAAGGCTAAAAATGTTCTAATGAAATAAACCTTAAAAGATTAATTAATTGGGTGATCCAATGATTTAGTATATTTGACGTTTGAGAGTAAGAGATCACATGTTCAAATTTCAATAGAGGCAAATTATTTTTGTCTATAAAAAATACAATAAATCTATTTGGACTCATGAGTCCGGATCCATAAGGAAATTTTTGAAATTTTTATAAATATTTAAGGGGTATCAAAGGAATTTTACAAGTGATTATGATTGCTTCATTAATTGCTCGAGGATGTATTTAAAATTAAAAAAAAAGTTTTGAGTCGAATTCACGAGTCCAAATAGCACTATCCAAAAAATATAAAGATAAACTCTGAGATTAAGAAGTGTGATAAATAGCCTCTCAATCCAAAACCATATTCACTTCTAATGTACCATTGCATTGGGTTGTGGGGTGGTGAAATTAAGAAGTGTGCTAATTAATTTCTCCAAACTTTTGACTTGTGAAATGAGTGAAAATATGGGAACTTGTGATGAAATGTTCAGAATTAAAAAAAAAAAAAAGAAAAACTATAAGAAATAATATGTTTTAATTAAGACATCAAACAATTTTTTTGTTAACAATTTAATATAGGGTAAGTAAAAGACTTAATTACCCTTGACCCCTAAACACCAATAATGAATTTCAAAAATTAAGAGCAATTTATGTCTTTTTGGTTGTTTGAAAATTGAACTTTTGAGTCCATCTATACTACCCTTAAATATTTACAAAACTATAAGAAATAATATGTTTTAATTAAGACAGCAAACAAATCTTGTTAAAATTTAATTAATATTTAATCGAAACATTATCATATATTATTAATCTTGAAAACTCACATAAAATGTGTAGTCTGTCAAAGAATATAAAACTAGCAAAGTAGCATGATCAATAAATCATTTTACATCTAATAAAAATAATATTTATTGATACTTTAATTATTTATTTAGGAAATCTTCTCAACGTATTTATCCGTTTGTTAATAATGGCATCCTTATTACTTTTACAATAAATCTTCTTGAATTCATGAGTCCGGACTCATAGGAAGGTTTTTAAAATTTTTACAAATATTTAAGAGGTAACAAATGAATTTTACAAGTGATCGTGTGCGCTTCATTAATTACTTGAGGATGACTTTGTAATAAAAAAAATTTTTTGAGTCCGAACTCTTTAGTCCAAATAGCACTACCCTTACTTTTATTACTTGCATAAAAAAACTTATTAAAATTTACTAACTGACAACAATAATAACATGTGATTTGTTCAACCGCGCCTACTTGGAACGCAAGATCTGAGATTTTTTAACTTACGTGGAGGCTCAACAGTTATGTTTTAGTGTTGTAAAATTAACTAGAACATAAGCTGGGAAAGTAAACAAAGAACAAGAAAATAAAATAAGAGAATAGAGGAGAGAAATGAGAGCTCTTTCATTCTATCATGGTGTATACATTACATGGAGAGAACCCCTTTATATAGCCCTTTTGGTCATAATGAGATGAAGACCAAATGACACAAGTTACTCTTACATATAATACAATATTAACTAACAATTAAATAGGTGTTACATAAGGTTGGGATAGGAAGGGTCATCCATTTTTCCATTACATTTACAACACTCCCCTTGGATGACACTTGCTAAGAGAATATGCCTCGTTAAAACCTTTACTAAGAAAAATCATGTGGGAGAAAATCTAGCAAAAGGAAAAAGAGTACATCGTTCTCATCAATGTTGATATAAAGTATGATATTGATAGAATTGCCTCATTTAAAACCTTGCTAGGAAAATTCAATGGGATAAAACCATAGCTAAGGGAAAAATAGTAATACACTAATCAATTTTGATAATGGAATATTAATATTGTTAGGATCGCCTCGTTAAAAACCTCGCATGGAAAACCCGGTGGGATAAAACCATAGCTAAGGGAAAAAGAGTGCAATGCACTGATCAATAACTCATTTTGATTCTCCCCTCATGTTCACATGGACGAGACATCATATGTTACATTGCAACAAATCTTTGCAAGTAATTTAAAAATACAATATCTGGTCTTTTACACCTTAAGCATTTTGTTGATTCTTGTATATTTTGTCGCATATGAACATCATTTCATATACGAACCTTTAATGCCGGAACATATGATTTTGCCATTTTTTATATTAGCACTTGATGCATTTCAAACAATTTCACGACATTCCTTTTGAATTGACTTTATACATCTCCCCCTAATGGTGAGAAAATTGCTTCATCAAAGTGATAGTCAGCAAAAATTGCAATAAATATATTCCTATCAGCTAGGGGCCAAAGACATCTTATAATATGATTGATGGAGAGTTAAATCAATATAAGTCTCATATTGATTTGCCTTGAGATAATCAATATAATTGTTGTACCATATATTGTATGAACGCTAGCCCTCGCTAAGTTCAAATTCGAGAAATACTCTCTTTTATATTATAATGTGCATGTATGTAGCACAATAAGCAAGACATAAATTCATCGCCTTTATTTAGCTCATGATTTGAACACATCTCAATGTGTCAATTTTAATGAGCTATAAAATTCATAATTTGGCCTTTGATTGGCATGGTAATGTCGTCAAAATATTTGGGCATATATGACAATATATAATCAGTATGGCCTAATGACCTTTCATATGACACGCTTGTCACAATTTTAACATGCTCATTGTCAATAACTTTACCCATTTATATTTCATGTGGTGCACCACTTTTATTCCTACTTTTGGTGGAATTACTAATACGACATTTACCATATATTTTCCATTTCCACGTCCATAATTTTATCATTGCGACCATGGTCATTTTATAACGCAACACATGCTTCATGAAGCTAGACAAATTGGACGGGAGTGATATTACATGTATAATATCTCATTATTTTATTCGGCTACCATGATACAAGAAACCAATTCATAATATTCATATTGAATTGATATACGCGCTCGATATTTTGTTGTAATAATATATTGAGGCGTACCACGTGGATTTTTTTTTCTATCATTGCCTCATCAGTCACTTTTCCGCATAGCCTCAACCAAGAGGTAATTAAAATCACGGAATTATAATTCATATTCAACTGCTATAAGTATTGTAGCTTTGTACTTAACCGCTCATTTAAAGCTTTTTGAAGCATCACCAATTTTGTTTTATATTCATAGCTCCATGATGTGAAAAAATATTATAAAGTGAAATATTCACTTTTCAAATCTCTATAGAGATATTGGCGAATGAATATTAACGATATGCGCACAGCCTTGCGTAGATGCTTTATTCATGATTTTAGCATCTAGTTTACCTTAACAAATAATTTTTGTCAATAATATTATGGCAACAAATTTGATCAACTATAATATGTTTGAAAAACAAATACAACATAAATAGTTTTCTCATTTTTTATATAAAATACATAATATACGATAGAACACATGTTCACGACTTGATTATTTTAGATACAAGATATACTACTTGTGAGAGTTGGTGGGACAACCTTCAGGTTAGGTGGCAAGACGAAAGTCTACTTAACAACCATGCCTCCTTGAATGGGATAACCCGTCTCCTTTCAATGTTTAGCTTTTATCGGGGACAAGGCTTACCCACTATCAACTCAAACTTGCAGTATTATTTGGATTAAAATAATCAAGAATAGAACATGCATAATTAATTGTTATAATAATTTTATGAGAAAAACTAATATAGAAATTCATAGGATCATAAGAAATGCATTTCAATTAATGGCAAAGCAGGATGTGCAAAATAGAATGCGTAAAAATTTCTAACCACGTACAGTTCTCTATATGTCAATAGACTCAATACCAAGATTTGCAACTATTCAAATTCATAGTTTCATTCTCGCAAGCAAGAAAATTATAGGCATTTAAAAAAAATTATATATAAGAGAACTAATCTAACTTTTAATCTAGTTGAAAAATATTTTGTGCTTTTCAAACGCTATAAGTAGATTATACTACATATTAATCGAAATAATAAGCCAATTTAAGTAGTTCATATATAAAGTCCAAAAATTATACTTATGGTGTTGGACCAATTAGACTTTTAAGAACCCAAATTGCCTTAGTACATATTACCATCCAATAGTCTGATTAAGATTTCACATTGCTAATGATTTCCTAATGGTTTTCCAAATAAATTTGTTAGAAAAAGAAAAATCCTTTTTAATGTATGTAAACACCAAACTATTGATACTAAAAAGTATATATGCAAACCCCTCATTACAACTAGATATGTAATAATCATCTATGATAATTAGGCCTACAAGATGTAATTTGGTGCATTGATATCTGCTTCGATTCCAAGACTAATAAAAATTCACCATATGCTTGTATAGGTGAATAAGAGTTGTTAAATCTCTTGGTTCATAAGTTGTTGGTCCAAATAACATTTTTTTATTTAAGTTGTGGAAAAATGAATATGCATGGAACCCAAAACAATATCTCAATTATAAAAAAAAAACATGAAATCAAATTGGTAAAAAATATTATACCTTCCAAGCTTTACTTCGTAGAAAGTTCTTGATCTTCAAGATCTCCTTCACCCAGAGCGAATTCGTGCTGATAACGTGTTGTAAAATTAACTAGAACATAAGCTAGGAAAGTAAACAAAGAACAAGAAAATAGAGGAGAGAAATGAGAGCTCTTTCATTTCATCATGGTGTATATATTACATAGAGAGTTTATATAGCCCTTTTGGTCATAATGAGATGAAGACCAAAGGGCACAAGTTACTCTTACATATAATACAATATTAACTAACAATTAAATAGGTGTTACATAAGGTTGGGATAGGAAGGGTCATCTATTTTTCCATTACATTTACAACATTTAGTTATTTATTGGATATTTTTAGTTACTATTTACAATGTGGCCCCAATCCAACCATAGAGCACTAAAATAGATTCAACTTTTAATGGAGGTTTTACACCTCTATAAAAAACATTTCATAAGAGTTTTGGACTTGTACAAAAAGAGTAATCTTTTAAGCTTTATCATATCTTCAAAGGTTTACATAGGAATTTCAAACCCCTTATGAATACTAGCGATTTGATAATGGTTTGGACATGCAATATCTTCTGAGGGTTGGATAGGAGTTTCAAACCCCTATAAATGCTAGCGATTTGATAAGAGTTTGAAACCATTACAATAGCTTCAGAAGCTTACATAGTAGTTTCAAACCCCTATCGAATATATTTTTTTTGAAAATAAATTAATAGTTGAATGCTCGTAATTATTTATTTTTATTTCTAACTTAAAAATAACAATTATGGAATTGATGATTCAATTTTCAAACTGAATATTACAAAATCATTGAAAGTATTAAGTGCCCAACCTAATTGTCTACAATGAAAAAAAGGACAGTATAAGAACAAGAAAGAACTATAACAAGACATTTAAATTACTGCAAAATGCATAAATTCATAAAAGGCATTAGCTAGTTGCCAGTTGCTTGACTCTGAGCAGCAAATCTAGCTGGGATCGCATGAGCACTTATGACTTTGACTTGCTGCTCCAATTTCTCTTTTGCCACTTTTAGCCTATGCTTTTCATCGCGAAACTCATTTTTCTTAGCCTAAACAAGAAAAATGGCTAAATGATTCAAACAACTCTGAGTTAAAGTTGTTGTTTACTAGAAACAAATATAACATATAACTTTCGAGTTAAGAATAAATCATATACAAGTTATTGATCAGCACATACATACATACATACATACATACATTTGATCATTGCGCATACATACATACATACATACATACATACATACATACATACATACATACATACATATAAAGAAATAATAGACAGAGGAATCATGCAAATTTAGATTTGGTTAGCTGACATCGCTAGAGAATCTAAAACCATGTGTCGCACTAATAATAGCAGCTGTGTGAAGTGCCGACATCTCCAGGGAATTTAACTTTGTGAGTCGCGCTACTCATGATTTAAGTAAGACATCAACTGTGTTGAGTGCCGACATCTATAGGGAATCTAACTCTGGGTATCGTGCAACTCATAAAGTTAGGGTACTTACAAATGTGGGCTACCCTAGTCATGCCTATCGAGGAGTTCAAGTTGAAGATTAGACAAACAAGTATCACACAACAAACATATTGACATAAGTATGAACAGACACCAATAAGAAGGTAAAACAAATCGTATCATGCTATTTAGAAGACAATTCAATAGCTCAGAGATCAACAACATTAAAGGAATTGTAACTGTCCAAATTAATTAAACTAGAATTAACGTTAATTTTTGGGATTAACGGTCATAATTCGAGCATTACATGGACAACTCGGCTAACTCGGACACAAGAATCGAGGGTAAATAGTATTTATGGATGATGGTTGCTTATAATGCAGTGTTTAAAACTATTATACTATTGTATTGCATCGCATGTGTGTACGCTAAATATACTCTCTATTTTTCACATTTTTTTCAAGTAATACGGCCCCTGCTCCATTTCATGTGGAAATCGTTTTTCTTACTTTTTCCTACCACAAGACTCTTTGCTCCATTTTTTGTGGAACCTATGGGACTTTCTACGTTTTATTTTAAGAAAACTCATGTTAGCCTTTCTCAGTTTCACTATGATTAAGCAAATTCTCCAACGTGGGTTAAAATATTATATATCACTTGCATAATTTTGACCGTCTATCCCATTTGGTATCTAGCACAAGGCTTAACCCTCATACTAAGTCCATAATCATGAAATCATAAAAATGCTGGGCTACAGACTCGAGTGAGTGTTTCTCCTAGTTTTTCCTAAGTTTCAAGTCAAAAAAGTAACCATAATGTACTCATCCACAACCAAATGTATGAAACAAAATTTCATGTGATTTTAAACAATAATAAAAATAAAAATTATACTAAATACATGCATGAAAGTGTATTAACTCCTAATGAAATGAGAAAGATAAGTATGAAGGAAAAAGAAATGAAAGAACAAAATGATACTAAACACCACCATTACCATTCGACAACCGCATATAACCGTATATGATTGAAGATTTTAAACGATCTCACTTGCGATCTTTTGCAAAGAAATCCATCCAAGTCAATCCACAAATCCTAAAATACCCTCAACTTATTCTGAACCTTATCCTTAAGGTTCAAAACAAGTCAAGGAGTTCATGCAATGAAAAGAAAAAGAATAGTGGTGAAAAAGAACATGAATAAATAAATAAGAAGATGATACAAATGACTACATAACAAAAGTCTCCAAAAACTAATGAATGCACAAAATCTCTCATGTCTATGTGACTAAGGAAACTATGAAATAAAATCATCATAATAAGAGCAAGAACTAATAAGCATATTAGTTAACTCAAATAATTCCTACCAAATCTTGCGAGCCCAAAGTTTCCCAACTAAGGGTGAAATCAACAAGATGATGAAATGAATTCTAGGGTTTTCGGTCTACTCAAAGACTCGCCACTAATGCGACGACTTAAGTTGGATATCTCTCAATCAAGTCTCTAAACACCTAAAATCCTAGTAATATGTTAATTCCTAAAAAAATGCTCAAATTACTTCAAAAAAATATAATCCATAGTCAAACTTATCAAAACTTAGGGGGTACTCCAGTGTTTCCAGTGCTCATCAAACATAACATACCACCTGTAAAAATCCAAAAGACCAAGTTATGGTTTATTAAACATAAAAAAAAACTAAAACTATGAAATAAAATGAATGCAAGAAGTAAAAGCGAAATAAAAACAAAGTTGGATTGCCTCCCAATGAGCGCCTTTCTTTTAAGTCTTTAGCTAGACTTTTCGTGATTTATCGAGTGATGCCCTCTCCTTTAGAGATATCAACAACGAATGGTGCATCTATAGCTTTAGGCAAAGAAACATGCACGCGCTCCTTCAGACTTAGGAGCTCATTCGGGACCTCTAACAAAAAAGAATCTATTGAATCATAATCATCTAACACAAAGGTGTTGGTGGTGTAGAAAATCTGTGAATGTTCCTTTACTTCCACCCCTTGTAAGGTTTAACAAATATGCATGGGAAGGTGGGTGGTTTAACCAACACTAGAAGTTGGTTTTCACGGCTCGAATTTCTTATCTCTTTTATTATCTTTAATCAGAATCATCGACCTGTGACATGGAACCCATATCGTGATATGTGCATTGATCGAGGCAAAATAGCCTAGGCATATGTTAAATTTATTGTGATGTATGCCTAATATTTTGTATATGTGTAGATTACTAAATCAATTTTACCCATGTATAGGCGTCGAGACGTGAGTGGATACGTGCCTCGAGTTGCATGCCGACATGTGACCGAGGTAGAGATTTATATGGTAAGATTATATTAAGCTTAGTATGATTTAAATAGTGGCTTTAATGTGGCTATGGTTGATATAGAATTAAATGTGCCTAAGTTAGTGATTTCATTTCAATAGCCATATGATGTGCATCGAGACATGCATTAGCATAGCTAGAGATCAATTAAGTTAGGCACTTGTGTTACTTAGGATTAGTTAGTGGAGGTTAATGGGAAAAATGTCAACATGTAAGCCATTGGATAGGTCTCGAGACACGTGTGTAATAAGATTTATGGCTATAAATCAATTATTCCCATTTATATATATAAGTTAGAGATCAAGATGCAACCAAGTTTTTCATTTCAACAACTTAGCAAACTTAGGAGAGAAGAAAACACACTTGCCGGAGTGATTTAGGAAGAAGAAAAGTAGGAGAAATTAGAAGCTTTGGTGAGGAAGATCAAGTTGGGTGGTGTATTCATCAACTAGGTAATTTCATACACTAGTTCATTTAGTTTAATTTGATTAATAGATGGATTTAATAATATACATGGTTGTTCTTGTGTTGTTGTTGATGTTTTGGGGTTTTGAGAGTTTGTATTGAGATCCCCAAAGCATTGGCGATGCCTATGTGTGGAGTAAACTCAGAATTCAATACGAATACGAGATTGAGGTGTCGAGAAACCGGTAAAGCTAGGACTTTACATTTCTCGATGTGAGTACACCCGTTGATTGTTTGTTTATATTTCATTTCTTATTTTAACTTGTCTATTATAGTCTATATTAACTATGTCTAGCTTTGTACTCTCATATCATGGACTTGTTTGTTATTCCTCACTATATGAGATTGGTTTCCATGATATTTTGATAACTTGAATTCTTTTAAATCCATTCATGTGTTATATGTCATTTCTTGTTGTTTTACAATAACGTAATATAAATAGCATGCTATTAAGGATTTGTGAGTTTATGAATAGCTTTATGGACTCGTATTTTTGGTAGCATAGCCAAAAATTTGTGTTTTTTGAAAGCATAAAACCAAATCATACGAGTAGATTCCTGGGGATAATGAGTCATTTTCTTGAAATTATAAAGTAGTTATAGAATCTATAGTACATTTCGCTATGAGTAGATCACATGTACACATTAGTGGTTAAGAGTCCCGACGTAGGGATGTTGGCACTCACCACTAGGATTGAGACACACTGTGGTATTTCTTAGCATGAGAGTACGGGTCTTTTTTTATTTAACTTATGATGATATAGTTTGATTTGAAAATATAGAGTCCCCGATGCCTTTTTGTACTCATCAAACTTTTTATGACGGTGGTTGAGTCCCTAGTCGGGCAAGGAGAGGTAGATTGATGTGAGACATGTACATTCATTAGTGGTTAATACTTATGTTTTTTATATGTTTTGGGGTTGTATACGTGGGATGAGTCGCAACTTATGATAACCGAATCTAGATCATAATGATCATGGTTTTATGTGTTTTACTTATTCTGAACATGAGTTGGAGTAAGTTTGGATATAAAGGCTGACTAATACGTGGTTAAGTCCTATGGGGTTCGGATTTGAGCTTAATTATGGAATTAGGCCAGACGGTGCCCCATATTAGGGAAGGGGCTGTCACGGTTGGTATCAGAGCCATGTTCTCAATAAGTAAGACATAAAACTTGAGTAAAATACAAATTGTAGACGTGGAAACCAGATGATCTTTGCCTAGAAACTATTAGTTGGGAAGTGAGCGAATGTGAGCTGGGGTTATGTTATGAATATGTTAAATTCTATATGTATATATCTACAAGTTATGCCACGTAATAGCTGATTCACATTCGCTATCTACCAGCAGACATCGATGACAGACACACGCGATGGCGAAGATACTGGAGCTAGCGGCAGTCAGCCTCCTACTACTTCGGCTGACGAATATCAAAAGTTGTATGACCGGGTAACGGTTCATGGGAAATAGTTAGCTGATTTCATTGCCTTCATGAGAAAGCACATGTCGGCTGTCACGCCAGACCTTCCCGCCACTAGACTACTGTAGCGACACCTCAAAATACCGGGACTGACACTACACCGAATACTACTACCTTAAAACCTCGAGCACTCCCACCATCAATACCACAGCCACATATAGACCTCATAGCACCACATCCACCAGAGTTACTAATAGCGACTGTACAAGAGATAGCTATAGCTGGGGACACATCTACTCCTACGCCTACTCCTTCTGAGGCGGCAGCACTATCGAGGGATGCCAAATTGGTAAAATAGTTCATCAAGCTTAGGCCAATTTTCTTTACCGAAGAGCGAGATCAGGAGAAGATCGAGATGTGGATTTTCTTGTAGGAGAAGTCACATATTATATTAGAAGTTGAGGACATGTTACAACCCATTCTCTTTTACTACACCCTAGAGAAAGGTGCAAATGTTTGGTGGAGGACCACAGTGGCGAGCAGAGGTAGTTTTACGTCATGGGATGATTTTAAGAAAAAGTTTTTCAAGTAATATTTTTTTGGCTTCTATGGTGAAGAGAATGAAGAAGAGGTTCATGGCATAGAGGCAGGCTGAGGGTGAGACAAAGATGAGTTACAGCGATAGATATGGCTACCTCGGACAGTTTGTCAAAGACTTAATTTTAGACGATGTTAGTGATACTTTCTATTTTTTGATGATTTAAGATGAGATATAACACGATCTATTGTGAGCATCAGAGCCAAATCTCTTCAGGAGATGTATGAGCGAGCTCTCTCTCATGAGACATATGAGTTGGGTAGAGAGGAGGATGGACGTGCTGAGTTATCAGAGATAGAGATGGTTATGAGCAGAAAGGACAGAGAGGGTAAGAGACAGAGAAGAGCAGAGAGACGGTTTCAGAGATGTGGAGCACAGGGTTCTTACATACGACCAGTACCACATACACCACCACCAGCCCATGTACATGACACTTATGGTATACCTTTCTTACCCCTTCCCCCTAGGCAAGCATTACCAGCACCTCGACAACAACAGCAGTAGGGTAGAAGTCGAGGTAGAGACCGAGATTCTAGACAAGGACATAAGCATACATTAGGATAGGTTCGGGATGATCAGGTACAAAGACAACAGTTTAGTCAGAGCGGACCCATTACATGTCAGATATGCGGTCAGGAGGGACATATGGCTCGAAAGTGCCCACAACCAGGGACAACTTATCTATAGTAGGGTAGATAAGGAGCCCACATGGTAGCACAGCTAGATCCCAGGTTGACACGAGATCTTATTGAGGGTTCTATTTCCATATTTGGTAGATATGTTTATGTATTGCTTGATTCTGGTTCTACTGTTTCATTCATTGTTGGTCTAGGCCGGCTATAAGTGTACATGTCCACATGGATGGGCCACGTGGACATGTGCCGAACGAATAACGCCTTCTCGGAAAGAGCTATCCGTGTAGCCGATGTCCACGTGGATCCACGTGTACACCAATGGCGCTATCCGTGAAACACAGTCCACGTATGACACGTGAACATGAGCAACACAAACAGCGCCTATAGGTTGAACGGGTTGTACGGGTTGTCTGCCTCGCAATACGTGCGTGAAGTTTACATTGACTTTATCACCTCGAGACACGTGCGTGACGTTTGCACGAGGCTGCATGGGTCGCCCACCTCGACTGACGTGCCTAACATTTGCATGAAATCTCCACCTCGGCATACATGGGTGACGTTGTTGTCCGCGTCGATATGCGCGCGTGTTGTTTACATTGGTTGTCTACCTCGAGATCACGCGAGTGGCGCAGGTCATCCATCTCCATATGCACGTGGTGGTCATGGGGAAGAGAATTTGTGTTGATAGCCCATTTTCAAATGGAGTCATTCATAGAGTGTATAGTTTTGTATAGATAGCTCATTTTCAAAAGGAGCTATCTATACATTGCCTCGCCACCTCACCGCCACCTCACAACCTTCATAAGCAATAATGCCTTTTCATAAGGTGTTATTGCCTATTTTTGTTGATTAAAAATACGCCACCCTATTTTGTGAAATAAAATGTAAATGTCCCTTACTTTTTGAAAAACACCATCCAATACACTTTTTTTTAGGAAGTAATGTCCTAGTATGATTAGCTTATTTTTTCATTCTCATTTTATCCTAATCACATTATAGAATATTGATAAACTAAAAAAGGTACTTATATTTTTAATTTTTAAATTTTAATTACAATTTTGAATTTTGAATTTTATATCTATCATATATATAAAAGCACGAATCACAAATTTTTTAGTGGTAATGAAATTTACTTATTTGCTCATATATATATATATATAAACAACTATATATATAAAAGCAACTAAATATCACAAATTGTAAACTCAGAGTTTTCCCAATGGTATATATGCAACGTATTCATCTAGAGTTCTCCCAATGGTATATATGCAACATGCACACACACACACACACACACACACACACACACACACACACACACACACACACACACACACATATTTATATATAAACAGTGAAGAAGAGAGAATCTGAGAGGGAAAAGAAGAAGGCAGAGGTTGAAGAAGAAGGTGGTTTGAAAAAGGTGTTGGGGAGGGAACAAACTCAAAACCCATAAGAAATTTTAATGAGAAAAATTATGATTAATCATGTGAAAAAAGGTATCTAAAGCTTTAATCCCAACTAATTCAATTATTTACATTTATAATTTCAAAGTTATCCTTTGTATCTATAGAGTTTGAGGTAAATATTGAACTTTATGTACAATTCTACGGAATCTCCACAAGCAAGTGTTCACAAATTGATGGGTCAAACCATTTGCGTTTTTTTTTCCTTGTTTCCTTTTTTTTAGGAAGTAATGTCTTAGCATGACCAGCTTGTTTTTTCATTAACATCTTATATCAATCGCATTAGAGAATATTGATAAGCTAAAAAAGGTACTTGTATTTCTAATTTTTAAATTTTAATTAAAATTTTGAGTTTTATTAATAAATTCTTAGAAATTAATTCCCGTGAGCAAAGCGAGTTGGTCAATCGTGCGTAGCACGTCCTGAAACTAGTATATACATATATTTATATATATACATATATTCTGCTTTCCATTTTTTTAAATTATTAGTCCAAGTAAGCAAGATAAGCAACAAGTAGTGTTTTGTATTTTTTGAGATTTAATGATGTGGAAATCAAACTACCTATGACTTCTATCAACGTCAATATCTTTGATTATATATATATTGCTTTCCATTTTTTTAAATTATTAATCCACGTTAGCAAGACGAAAGCAACAAGTAGTCGTGGTATGTACCAAGACATGTCCTTTGGTAATTTGTTTGATGTGTTTGCATGACAGAGATGTATAGGATTCATGGGGAAAAAGTGTGGTACTTCTTCTCACCTTGATATCGAAAGTATGTGAACAGAATTTGACCTAATCGAGCTGTCGATGGCAATAGATTGGGGTATTGAAAAGCCACTAGAACTGACAGCAGGATCGAGTTTCCAAAGGGAATATGTGTTGGTTATAGGAAGTCATTAGTGTTTTATGCAGAGGCTCCTTCAGCTGGAGAAAAAACTGATTGGATTATGAGGAGTATAAGCTCTTAATAAGGAAGAAGAGGATAGGAAGATAGGAATAAAGGTGAGCTCAATTAGATTATTTGTGTTTGTTGTATATAATTGTTAACATTAATTATTGAAGATGCGGGGGAATGGCTCTGACCGATCCCTCCTCCCTTAACCAAAGGTTTCGATTTCTAGCTAGCTAGTCTTGAAAATAGAAAAACTATAAAACTTTTGACCAAATTAGGTTCCCGCTATTGTGCAAGTCCTTTCTTCCTTGAGTTAGGGACTAGTTGGAGCAAAGCTCTGAATATATACCCTAATAATAATAATAATAATAATCTAAAGAAGAGCATTAATTATACATATATATATATATATATGTGTGTGTTAGAGTAAATCATTGATGTAATACTTTGTGTATCTCGAGGTCTGTTCTATGGTTTACATTTCATGTAAGTGTTGTATTAGTTTGTTTGTGTGTTAGGAAATCAAGGGTTGTAATAATACCATTTGGACGGACATGATGTGTTTGAGTTTTGATATATAAATGAAATACACAGTGGAATCGACAAGGTTGTTGAGCCACTGTTTTCCCAAACCCTAGCAATGGGTATTGGGTGTCTTGGTGGATTCATCAATGTTTACATGGTATCAGAGCCATAGAAGGCTAGCGCCGGCGATGACAAGATCGGGACAGAGAAACCTGAAGTGATTCGCTCGACAAAGAGTTCAAGAAATCCAGTCTTGAAGTTGGATTTTGGTTCAAACAATCAGATCTGGACGAGAAAAGACTAGATCGAGAGGAAAAACAGCCAGATCTGGAAGAGAGAAAGCTAGATCTGGACAAGACAACACCAAATCTGAGAAACATCGAAGGAGTTCGTGGTATTACAACTTCAGATCTAACAGATCTTGAAGTTTTACAAGTTAAGTGACTAGATCTGGTGAGGAAACAAAAGGATCTGGGAATATGGAGTCTGGTTCTTCGTTATCTGTCTCAGTTCCAGATGGTGGATCAGGTTTGCATTCTGGTTCTCCATTCGGAAATTCTTTGAGTCAATTTGTTACTGTAAAGCTAGATAGTTCAAATTTTCTGTTGTGGAAGTCGATTGTTATACCAGCCATTCAGGGTTTTGATTTAGATGGATATCTGTTTGGAACACTTCCATCAGGAAAAAGTATTGACTGATGGTTCAACTAATCCAGAGTATAAGTTGTGGTTTAGTCGGGATAGATTTCTTTTGGGTTGGTTGATAAATGCAATGACTCCTGAAACAACAATGCAAATCATTGGTAATACCCCAAAACAGACGGCTAATGAGTTGTGGGAAGCAATTGAAACTTACTGTGGATCTAGTAATAGGGTTCACATTCAAACACTGAAAAAGGCAATGCATACAACCCGAAAAGGGAACATGAAGATGAGTGAGTATTTGTCAAAAATGAAAGGGATATCAGATAATCTAGCAATCGCTGGATCGATGATGAGTATGGATGACTTGATTTCAAGTGTGTTGATTGGGTTAGATCGTGATTATTTACCTATCACGACTGTTTTACAAGGTAAAATTGATCTGCAGTGGCAGGAGTTGTACTCTACACTCATAGGATTTGAGGAGACTTTGGATCAGTATAATGTAGCTCAAGGTATAAATTCATTGATAATACAAGATTCACACTCTGTGAATGCTGCTGAGGTTAAAGGAAATAATTCCAAAGGGAATTTTCAGAATTGGAACAATAATAGTGCTGGGAACAGAGGAAATGGAAGTTTGAGAGGTCGAAATGGTGGACGTTTTCGTGGTAGAGGGAGTTTTCGTTCATCGAACAGCAACAGTAAACCCACCTGCCAAATTTGTGGAAAATTTGGACATTCAGCTGCTGTGTGCTATTACCGAGCAGATATGAAGTACATGGGAACTCAATCTGGAGTTTCTCTACAGCAACATATGCGACCTTCTACTCCTACATCCAATAGCCCAGTCTCTTTTCTCACGACATCAGATACAAGTCAGGATGCTTCGTGGTACATGGACAGTGGAGCTACTTCACATGTCACTGGTGATTCCTCTCAAATGGTGAATGCTTCAGCTTATTCAGGTACAAATTCTTTAATGGTGGGTAATGGTCAATTACTTAAAGTTCATAGTGTTGGTTCTGCTTGCATTCCATCATCTGGCTCTAGGTTATCATTTCATAACACTATGTGTGTCCCAAATATTAAGAAGAACTTGTTAAGTGTGTCTCACAGTTAGCCAGGGACAACAATGTGTTGATTGAATTTCACCCGCATGTTTGTTTCGTGAAGGATATCCAAACCAATGAGATTCTTCTTCACGGAACTCTGCAAAATGGTCTCTATCGAATTTCTGGTCCATCTACACTGTCTAAGTCTCCTGCAGTTTTGTTTGTGTCTAATAAAGATGTGTTCACTTTGTGGCACTCTGCACTTGGCCACCCAAAGACAAAAGGTTCTTCAACAGTTTTGAATCATAAACTTCATCTTCCTGTGAGTTCAATTACTGCTATGTGTCAGTCATGTCCACTTGGAAAGAGTCATGCATTACCGTTTCACTCATCAAATAGAATGTCAAAAACTGTTTTGGATCTAATTCATACTGATTTGTGGGGTCCTGCACCAATTACTTCTCCGAGTGGTTTCAACTATTACATACATTTTATTGATGATTCAATAAGATTTACATGGTTGTATCCGTTAAAGCTGAAGTCTGATGCATTACAAGCATTCATACATTTTAAGTCCATGGTTGAAAATCTGTTTGGTACCACCATAAAAAGGGTTCATGCCGACTGGGGAGGTGAATATCGTTCTTTCCAGTCCGTTCTTGATTCTTGTGGCATTATTTTTCAGCATCCTTGTCCTTATATTCATGAACAAAATGGTAGGGTTGAACGTAAGCATAGACATATTGTAGAGATGAGTCTTACCTTATTAGCTCATAGCAAGTTACCCTTGAAATATTGGTGGGATGCATGTGCTACATCAATATTTCTCATCAATCGTCTTCCTACTACAGTTTTACAAGGGATGTCTCCTTATGAAAAGTTGTTTCAAGTGTCTCCAGATTACAGTTTATTAAAAGTTTTTGGGTGTAGCTGTTTCCCTTACTTAAGGCCTTACAATAAACATAAGTTTCAGTTTCGTTCTGAGAAGTGTGTATTTCTGGGATACAGCAGTCAGCATAAAGGCTATAAATGCTTGAGCCCATCTGGTCGTATTTACATCACTCGAAATGTGATTTTTCATGAAAATGAGTTTCCTTATGAGTCATTATTTTCAACTGACAAGCAGTCCTCATTATCATCACCTCCTGCTGTTGCTACAAATTTTCCTCTGTTAGTTCCAAATCAGTGTGTTCCTTCTACACATCTGCCTCCATCTGGGTCTCCTCCTGTTCATGATGTCTCTAATGTGTCACCTTCTTCATCTAGTAATGCATCTGGTGATCAGGAAGTCCAGAATGATGTTCATGTTCCTGTAAATACACACCAAATGATAACTAGAGCCAAAGATGGAATCAGTAGAAAGAAAGTGTTCCTCACTAGTACTTTTGATCATGAGAATGATATTCCTAAATCAGTGGCTGCTGCTCTTCAAATTTCTCATTGGAAGACAGCCATGGATAAGGAATATCAAGCTCTTATGAAAACTGGCACTTGGTCTCTTGTTCCTCCTTCTTCAAATCAGAACATTGTGGGAAACGAATGGATATTTTCTGTTAAGAAGAATTCTGATGGTTCGATCAATCGATATAAGGCTAGACTAGTGGCCAAAGGGTTTAAACAAGTACCCGGGATCGATTTCGATGAAACATATAGTCCAGTGGTGAAGTCTTCTACCATCAGAGTCATTTTGTCATTAGCAGTGCAGTTTGGTTGGTCCTTGAGACAAATAGATATTAATAATGCTTTCTTGAATGGTCAGTTGGTTGAAGAAGTTTACACAAATCAACCTATGAGATTTGTGGATCCTTCTCAACCCAATGCTGTTTGTAAGTTGCATAAAGCCTTGTATGGTCTTCGTCAAGCTCCACGTGCATGGTTTGATCAACTCAAGTCCACTTTACTGTCTTGGGGATTTTCTAATTCAAAAGCCGACAACTCTTTGTTTATTTTTCGTCAAGACAAAGTTGTGTTGTATGTGCTGGTATATGTGGATGATATCATAATTACAGGCTCAAGTCCTACTTCCATTCAATCCTTTATTGATAGGTTGAATGGTAAGTTTGCTTTGAAAGATATTGGAGACCTCAGTTTGTTTTTGGGTATGGAAGCTCATAGGACTGCCAAGGGACTGTACTTAACCCAAACTGCCTATATTAATCAGCTGTTGCAGAAAGGGGGAATGTCCAATGCTAAACCAATTGAGACTCCCTTTTCTGTAGGCAAGCAGTTGTACAAGGATGGCAGTGCTTCCTTTGCTGATAAGACTCTTTATAGAAGTCTACTTGGGGGTCTTCAATATCTTGTTCATACTAGGCCTGACATTGCTTATATTGTTAACAAGTTAAGCCAGTTTCAACAGTCTCCTACTGTTGTACATTGGCAAGCTCTTAAAAGAGTGTTGAGGTATCTCAAAGACACGACAGATGTAGGTCTTTGGTTCCAACCGAGTTCTACCTTCTATTTGACTGGCTATTCTGATGTTGATTGGGCAGCGTCTGTGGATGATCGTAAGTCTGTGGCTGGTTTTGCTGTATTTTTGGGTTCCAATTTAATTTCTGGCAATCTAAGAAACAACAGTGGTGGCTAGGTCAATCGAATCGAATATAGGGCTTTGGCTCAGTGTGGCTGCTGAAATTAGCTGGATACAATCTCTTCTTTCTGAGTTGCAGGTTTCGGTCTTGGCTACTCCTACTGTCTGGTGCGATAATATGAGTGTTGCGGCCCTTGCAAAGAATCCAGTTTATCACTCTCGCACAAAGCATATTGAGCTGGATATTCATTATGTTCGGGATAAGGTATTGTCTGGTTCTTTAGCTGTTCATCATGTTCCTTCTTTGGATCAAGTTGCTGACATCTTCACCAAACCATTTTCTAGTTCCAGATTTCTATACTTGAGAGACAAACTAAGTCTTGTGTCACTTCCCCTTAGTTTGAGGGGGGATGTTAGAGTAAATCATTGATGTAATACTTTGTGTATCTCGAGGTCTGTTCTATGGTTTACATTTCATGTAAGTGTTGTATTAGTTTGTTTGTGTGTTAGGAAATCAAGGGTTGTAATAATACCATTTGGACGGACAGGATGTGTTTGAGTTTTGATATATAAATGAAATACACAGTGGAATCGACAAGGTTGTTGAGCCACTGTTTTCCCAAACCCTAGCAATGGGTATTGGGTGTCTTGGTGGATTCATCAATGTTTACAGTGTGTGTATATATATATATACGTGTCTTAGTATAAGTAAAATTATTCATTTTTTTTTTTTTTCGGTTACATGCAGGTTGTGAATAGAGTTCCTAACAAAAATAAGAAGTGAGCAACAGGAGCCACCATTAAAAGTAGGCATGCACATTGTTACAAATTTATCTTGAAACTCATGAATAAAATTGTTGAATATTTTCTTTTGTTTCATTTGCAGATGAAAGACTGTTTTGTGTAAGATTTATCTGAAGCCTGAACCAAAAAACTAATAAGAGTTGTTGTGGCACTGCGAAACGGTGGGGAAACGGATCCGGTGGTCTTGAAGTCAACAACGGTAGTCGTGGTGTTGGAGAAGTAGTTGCTACTACAAGCTAGCTCTCCAGTTCAACAAAATAAAAGAAAGAGGAGTTCAAGACCAAGAACCCCGGCCTGCAGCTAACAGTACTCCCTTGATTAATGAGGACGGAAATCACGGAATGAACAATTCTCAACCAGGAATTCAAGATGGCGCCATGGTTCACAATTCCAATGGAATTTATGGAAACAGTAGTACTACAAGGAGCACAATGTTCCACTATACGCCATTTCCCCTAACGTCGAATGTTAACGGTTCAATTCGTCATCCTCCACAGCAGCAAATGGCGCCACAACCTCCCAATGATTTCTCTTATTCAAATCACCTGCAGCATCAACAAATGTAACTTCCGCCTAGATTCTACAATGCGAATCATTAGCACTCATGCTCTAGCTAATTATCATAATCCAAGTACCTTTAGTACTGATCATGATCAGGTTCATTGTCCTCCATCGACTCACTATCCGTCGACGCCTGCTCTAGCTAGGTATCATAATCCAAGTACTTTTAGAACTGAAGATCATGATCAGGTTCATTATCCTCCTCCTCCTAACTATCCGAGGCCGACACCTTATAATGATGTTGCTCTATCTGATTTTCCTCTCAACAAAGATGAGAATCATACCTCACTTAGGTTTCATGAATTATCTTGTCAATGATCAAATTAGCATTAATCATGCTTTTTAAATGAGTTTTGAGACTTTTTCTCATCAAAGTGTACCTCCTGATCATCGGTACACATGCTTATCCTGATCCTCAACATCCAGTTACTGATAAATCACAATATCTAGTTGATAGATGTTCTCTGGACGTCGACGATCATGATCAGGAGAACTGCGCCGAGGATCGATGCGAAGAAAGATGTTGATGATGATGAGCAGTTAAATAAAAGCAGTTGAAGAGATGCTCCTTATTCATTAAGGTGATTAAAATTATTTAATACTGCGCAGAAAGAAATTTTTTTTTTTTGTTAGTGATCATGCATCTTGATGATCAATTTCATTTTTTTTGCCATAGTAGTGTACCATGATTTTGGTACATGTCAAGTAAGTCTTCATGATGCTAGTTACTTATTATGATTTTTTTTAAAAAAAAATTTCTGATTCATTGTTGACATTTATATATATATATATATATATATATATATATATATATATATTCACATGCCTTTTCTTAAGTATTCTACACTTGATCTTAATTAATTACTAGATTTTTATCATACAAACAAGTTGTTCTTATGACTGATTTGTGCTCGTGTCTAACATGATGTTGAAGATCATGACACTGATCACTAAAGTATAGTTGATTAATGTACAAGCAGAGCGTACATATATATTCTAGCTAGGGCCAGGAAGTAAACATGTACAGTAGAACTAATAAATTGGTCTACATATTCATGTGATGGTATATATTTACTTTTAGGATGCCGATCTGAGTGATCTCTATTAAATTCACGCTATTTAGAATAGTTTAGTGTTGGGTATTTGGCTCAAACTTCATATCTTATTGTAATTAGGACTTTCGTGTTTTAATGTGTCAAATTAGTATGTTGAGTTTTAGTAGGATTTGATTATTTTGAAGTATTTATGTTTGAGTGGTATAGCAAGAGTTTGAGAGCGATTAAAAGTTCAGACACACACACACATATATATATATAGGGTGCTTCTACCATGAAACCCAATTACATAACATTTATTACGCATGTAATATGTTTTGCGTTAAATGCACTACATCAATTAATCACCATTAGATTGAAATTCTATATCTATCATATATATAAAAGCACGAATCACAAATTTTTGAGTGGTAATGAAATTTACCTATTTATTTTGTTAATAAATTCTTAAAAATTAATTATGTAGTAGCACGTCATGTAAAGGACTTGGTATGCTAGTTTTGTGTGTGGCGCCTTGTGCGTCACTTTGGGGGGTTTGACTGTTAAATATTTTAATTATTGAGTGAATGGATTAATGAGTGTTTGATTGTGTTTTTGCTCCGTTAATGCGTGCATTTGATCTGTAACACTAACACATTGTAGTTGAATATTTATTTTCAACTTGATCTGGCATTGCTAATTGGTTCTTGTATTGCATTGTAGATCTTTCTCATGCATGCTCAATTTAGGTATATCTGGCAAAGACAAATAAGTAGTAGTTGGATGTTACTAAATTCTCCTTGAATTATTGATTAGGTCACATAAGTGTTGATCTTGTATCTTCTCTTTTCCTTTAATTACGTACAGTGCTAATTAAAACTGAGATATGTGAATGTGTGAATGATTTAATTCCAATTCACTGATAAAAAATCAAAATTAAGAGTACTTCAATTTTTACCATAGTAGGTCGACTTTGATTAATTATACAGTTGTTAGCTTATGTGGAGGTCCCTTTTTTTGTTTTTTGTTTTTTAAGATGATGAATGTTAATTATATGTTTGATCTATTTCATGAAAAGTACGGACAAAGGTTTTATAATGGTTGTCAACCTATCGCAACCCTCTTCTATTTTTCACTTTGGAAAATGGGTTTGGGTCTCCCCCTCCCTCATTTTTCGAGTATGAAAAATGAGTTTAGGACATCTCTTAATCATTTTCCGATATGAAAAATGGGTATCCGAGTCCCCTCTATTGGGTCTGGCTATGTAGCTCACACAGTATATAATGTTCTACATAGGCGGAGTGGGATTGAGGCTATGTTGTTGTTGTTGTTGTTATTGTTGAACGTTAATTATATCTGATTTCTGCATTGAAGCAACTCCATCATCAAACGATAACCTCAATCAAACCATGAATCTGAATAAAAACAACACATTATTGTTCCTAAATTAATTAACGAAATTGTTGTGTATCTATGTCCAAAAACTGCATTAATTTTCCCTAGGGAGCCAATGCATACCCTTAATTTCTTAAGGAATACACAACTTCACCTGACAACAAATGACCAACATTCCCTAACAATCTAACAAGAATGACAAATTAATACAGAACAATCTATATCGTCATAATTACATATTTAATTAATTATGTTTGTATATACATACACAGTAGCTCAATAGTTTGGGACATGAAATTCCGATATTTCGTCAATTCTTTAGGGTCGCAGTTGCTAAACACACCCGCATTACACACAATCTCCTGTTTTTTTTTGTCAAAATTGTTGCGTTGATGTTACTGCAACCCATAAAGATAAACAATTTATTACAATGAGGATAATAGATATTACGATAAGGATAATAGATATTACGATACTCTAAAGTAGGGGTGGCAAAAAAACGGGTATGGACGGGTACAGAACCGGACACCCCTTTTAATAACGACTGAAAATAGTATCAAGGCCCGTAGCCGTTTTCGAAATGGACATTTTTTTTTGTCCGGACCCGTATGTTTTTAAAATATACAAGTCCCGTTTTTTGTCCGCACCCGTTTTTTAATAAAATAAAATAATTTTTTTCACTTAATTATTAACAAAAATACGTAATATTTATGTTGTCATGCATTCCATTACTACAAAAAAGAAATGTTATAAATTCAAAATTCAAGTCTTACAAGTTTTCATATAAAAATAACATCATCATTAGTAAAATTATAATTTAAACATTATGAAAGTTTCAAAACACTACTATAAATAAATAAATATTATTTAAATTAATCGCGAAACGAGTACCCCTTTTTTTTTAAAATTTGTCCAGACCCGGACGCTATTTTTTACGGACAAGAAAACATGTCCATACCCATATTAATTTTCAAAAAACTATGTCCGGGCACATTTGCCACCCCTACTCTAAAGCCCGAAACAACCCCTTAACGAGGATGTGAACAGCCCCCTAGCGGGGGCAACATCATCCCGAATGAGTGCAACAACCCCACGAATGAAGACAACATCTTTCTGATGAAGGGCAACAACACCACGAGGGGGCGACATTCCTACAAAAGGGACAAAAAACCCTAGAATACTACTACAAACAAAGAAAAAACAATGAGAATGCTAGATCCAAGTTGTTGGACGACTCACGCCACCAAGACGTCGCTCGCTACCACAAAGGGTCGGTCGCAGACGTTCGCCATCACATGGAGACTCCCATCTTGTCTGACTGTCTCTTCCTCCATCTTGTCTGACTGTCTCTTCCTCGTCCGCACTAGATCCCAATTGAAAAAGAGATCATCCGTGACAGTCACCGAAAACTCACAAGCAAAAAAGAAAGGGAAAGTGGGAAAAGAAAAACAGAAGGGGCGAAGATGAGAGGCTAAAGAGGGAAATAAATTGGGAAGGCCACTAGTAACAATCGCCTCGACACCGACAGTCTGACGGTGATATGGAGTCGCTACACACAATCTCCTTGCACACACCACTTAAGCTAGCGTGCGTTAAACATACACATTTTAAAAAAAAATTAACTAAACCCTCACCCCGCCTGACGTGAACTTGTTGGACCCCATATGGTAAAATTTATTAAGTTACTAATGGCATCGTAATTGGACGTCCAATTTGTATGCTTAGGTGACCAAAAAATCGACACGAGATATACAAATTATTATTCAAATGGAAAGTTAGAATATATTTTCCCCTATTAAGCTAATCAATAAATAATAAATTTAACAAAATGTGGTCCAAAAATCAACATAATAAAGTTAAAACCCCAACCCACTTGAGCGGATGTGGTTTCAATTCGTGCATGCTAGTCATTAGTCACCTTGTTTGATTACGGGGAAGTTAACTCATGAGATAACTTGGAGTTGGAAAGGGTGAGAGATATCTTTTTAGAAAATACATGCATCATATGATCCTAAGATTCCCACCACTCGGATAGAATACGCATTCAAAAGTGCGTCTCTTGATTTCTCTTGACATGCATGCGCGTACGCATCCTAAGGCACATCGCATGGGCGCACATAATTAAGTGCACGTCGTGCATGTGTGCATGCATCATAATTAAGGCACATCAAAGGTATGTGCACGTTGGCGGATCTAGGATGTAGGGGACGACTGCCTCCCAAGACCTTCTATAGTACTCGTATGTATTATAAAAAAAAAAAAGTTATGCTTAGTTTTTCATACGGTTGCCTTCCCTTAAACTCTGATACCTCTATAATTAATACTCTTGCGTACTATCAATTTTTTTTTTTTTTTTTTGTTATGCCTAATTTTTCATACTAATTAAATTAAAGTTAAAGTTCATCCCCTAAAATCTTTTTTTAATTTCACCATTGTACGCGCATAAGTGCATTTTATATTCGAGTTACGCTAGCTAGCATGTCCTTGTTACAAAAAATAAAAAGAAGATTCTAGCGTGTATACTTGACGTGAATTGACAAAAATCTTAACTTTATTAAGCTGTCCAAATCCCAATTAAGAGGAGAACAATAACAAAAATTACAAAATGCATGAATCAACCATATATATATGTAAATATGTAATGGACTTAGCTTTCTCCGGAAAAAAAAAAAAGACTTAGCTTTCAACTCAAGACATGCACTCCTGGCCGCCTCCACCACAGAATAAACAATTAGGGGCAAATTAACCAAACTTATTATTCCATCTCATCATCTAAACACTAAGAGAATATGCATTGATCATAATTTTGACAATTCTTGATGTGATCACCACCAAAAAAAAAAAAAAATGATATGGGGAAATGGGCAATTAGAAAACCAATTAATTAAACGTGATCATCATGAGTTGCTCTCAAAATGACCCAAAAAAAAAATCGCCAAAATATACATACAAAACAATTACACATTAATTCTTCAATTCAAAAACTCATCAAACGTACATGATCGATCATCAGACATGGCAACCACAGAAGCAATAGAAGAAACATAGAGCAGAGACGAGAATCAGAGCCTCGAAAACCGAGACGATCTTGAACATTACGTCGTCCAAGAACGACACCTTCAAATCCAACCGTCTCCATTTGGACACGTCTCCCATTGTGAATACCCTCGACCATCCCATCTTAGACTTCCACCACTTCTTCACTTTCTTCATAAAACTTGTGTTCCCCGTTTTGGCCTTGTTGATCACCATCACAAAAAAATGTTCCTACCAATTGCAATCTCTAAGATCACTTGATGTGCAATTCTCTCTCTCTCTCTCTCTCTCTCTCTCTCTAGAACTCTGTGTTGTGTGTGAATTTGATTTATAGAGAGAGAAAGAGAGGCCAACTATGATTTGTGATGGAATTGTTGGACTCCAAACTCCACTCGTTTTTCTCTCTTTTTTTTTGTTGACCTGTTTACAACGGTAACCAGACTACAAGGGTGTTTTCGTCATTTTACCTATACCACTAGTTTCGGATGTGCCTCGGGATTTGTTTTCTAATGTATCGGAGGGCTGTAGTTGTGGGTGTTGACGGTTTCTCGCTAACCGGTTTAACGTGGAAGATTCTGACAATATTGTGGCGTTGGACAGCTAATACGACTTTTGAGTCAATTACGAAATGCTACCGCGACACAACTTTGACGATTTCATGTTGCGCATCTCGATGCAATTCGTTGTTCGTAAGATGATCCGTTGGTAATGCTGTTCAATAAGTGTGTCGTTGAAGGAAACTGTATATCTGGAACGGTCGATGACGTCAAATTTGTACAAAAGAAGAACAACTCACATCGAGACAACTCCAAATGTGTAAAATTAGACAAAAACAACTCAAGCCTCTAGAAAAATAAATAAGAACAAGACAGCGCACTTATTCGAGTTGATTAATAGATAAAGTGCAAGAACAACGTTACAAAACGAATCCTTTGTTTTTAGGGGTGTACTAAATGATACGAGTCGTCTTTATTAGCCCAAATTTTTTTTAGTTCAAGTCTTAAAAATGAGAAAATTTTAAAATTCTTGACTAAAAGCACCGCTTTTATAGTTTTACTATATTCGTCGAGTCTGAGCTTAGTCGAAGTTATCTCTTGGATACCCCTGCAATAACCGATAATTAAAAAAAAAAAACCTTTTTTGGAGGATGGTAGAATAATTGACTTTTGGCAAGAGGTTTAGATATTGAGTTATGCGTGTATCGTTCGACACACCTCGAGATTTGTGCATGCATGTATCGTATGGCAAGCACACAACTTAGTGCATGGCAAGCAACTTAGTGCATGGCAAGCACACAACTTAGTGCCCATACACAATGTCATCAAAAGTCGCTCATTAAAGTTTTTTTATTGGACATAAGTGCTTTTTTATCACTGTGCAACGAGTGTCTAATTAATTGTAATTGGTATTTGGTCTTTCGGCAAAGCATATGTTCCTTGCCAACGATTCTATCAAACTTTCTAGCTGATATTTGTTTACATATGGTGAAAGCCTGAAATTAAGGATTGCTAAATTAAGGGTAGCGATGTAATTTATTATGCTCATTAAATAAAATAATGTAAAACACAAAGTTATATAATTACAAAGGAAGCTCCTAGAGGCATCAAAATTGGACAACGATCCACTCAATTCTACACTTCGAGATGTGTGCGCATCACGAAGTGCATCGAGTGGGTTGGTAACCAAATTATGTTACTTGTGAAGCTTCACCGATGAAGCTCTGTTGAGTTAAAGAGAAACAAAAAACCTAATAGAGAAGTGCATGGAAAAAAAGGTCTCTAAAATGTTTAATCTATCATTAATGAATATAAAATACATTATAGTATTTATACTCAACTAGTTACAGACTTAACTAACTAACTAAGTCTGTTAATAAGTTGTTACAACAACTGTTTACAAGAATCACACAACACACGTGTGACTGATACACTCAACTAACTAAACCACAACCTAACCATGATCAGATTTACTTACATCTCTAACATGCCCCCACAAATTGAACTTAAATGAAAAATTTCGGTGTCAAAGAAAGAAAACGAGATACACAAAGTGGTTTAATAAACAAATCAGCAACTTAGAAGCAGTGGGTACATATCTGAGCTCCAGTAAGCCTGCTGCAACTTTTTTCTAATGAAGTGAGCATCAACCACAATGTGCTTGATACGAGCATGAAACACAAGGTTGGAAGCAAGGGAACGTGCACCAAAACTGTCAGTCCACACAACACTGACTTGAAAAAGCAAGGTCGACCAAGTTCTACGAATAAGGAGAGAGACCAAAGAATATCTACAATGCCAAGAGTTAAAGCAAGGTACTCAGCTTCGGTGCTAAACTAGCAACAACACATTGTTTCTTAGCTAACAAGAGATAAGATTGGAACTAAGAAACAAACACATCCAACTTTTATGGCATGTTCGATTCAAATTTTAACAATACCCAAGGCCATGGGATTAGTTTGTAATGGGACTAACACATGGGTTTATGTATTAGTCCCTTTTATGGGACTTGTTCGACTGGGACTTTTAAGCTTGAGAATAAATGTGGTTCTAAAAGGTACATTTACCAAATTACCCCTTTATTTAACATATATCTCCAACAAAATCATCAAAGTCGATTTCGGTCTTCATCACTTCCTCTCCTCTGGACGAGTCCGCGATCTCACAAGATTCATCCCCCGCATCTTCATTATCGTGTTGTTGTATCTGGGCGTCGTCTTCATTCGAGGTAAGTCAATTTCAGATCTGAATCTCTTTTTATATATATATATATATATGTATAAAAAAATCGACTTTGATGTTCGTCCATATATAGTTTAGATGTAAATATTGATGTTTTGAATCGCTTTATTTCGTGGCATCTTTGATCAGAGAATAACTTTGTCCATACCATAAAAGTGATGGACTTCTTTTGGTGCTCACATTTGATTTTAGGTTCTAACAAAATTGAATTCAAAGAAACAACTAATATGTGCTACCACCAACATGGACCCAAATTCTTTTATTCCAAACCAACAATCAATTCATTTGATCGATTGAGTTGGAGAGAAAAGTGTGTAAAGAGGAGGGTAATTTGGTCATCTGTAATGGCCAAGCATTGGGACTAGTTAGTCCCACCAAAATTAGTGGTTTACTTTAGTCACCTCTACTGAGTATTACTTAATCCCATGGCGTAGTTAATCTGCGAAGTGAACACTGGCTTAGCCAGTCCAGTGGAGTTAATCCACCCTAAGACCATGAAGCGAACGGGCCATTAGATCTTATATCATCAAGATCACCAGCTCAATCAGAATCAGTAAATGGTGTAATATGAAGAGACTTGCATGGTTGAAAAACAAGACCAGTGGAGAAGGTCCCTTCAAAAATCTGAGTACCCTTTTGCAAGCAAGCCAATGTACATCAATGGGAGATTGCAAAAACTGACTCGGTTTATTAACACTAAAGGTGAGATCAGGTCTTAAATAAATGAGATATTGGAATGCTCCCACTGTACTTTGATAAAGAGTAGGATCAACAAAAGGGTTGCCACTGTTAGAAGCAAGCTTAACACCATATGCGAAAGGTGAATTTGCAGGCTTAAAATCCTACAAACCAGTCCTATATAGAAACTCTAGAATATACTTTTGTTGGGTGAAATACAAGCCAATAGAATCTCTAAAAACTTCAAATCCAAGAAAGAAATCAACAAAACCTAACGTATTCAAGGTAAACTGAGAGTAAAGCCACTCAATAAGTTGTAAAATTTGAGTAGAATATGACCCATTAATAAGAATGTCATTAATGTGTAGCATGATTTTGAGCATGTTAAGTAGGATTTAATTAATTATTTAGAAAAATAAATGATTATTTGAGGCTTATTTGGTGCGTTTTTTGGTGTATTAAGCTCAAGGGATAACGAGATTGTACTGTAGACCGGATGAAGTGAAGACGAGATGAGTGAAGTTGAGAAGTGAGAAAAGAAAGAAGAAAAAAAGTAGATGTTGGACACAGTGCCAAGTCCAGGGACCATTTATTACAAATGCTACTTTAGTGCCATGCGCCTGATCTGGGCATTGTAGCGCCACCACAATGTCAAACCCTAGTGCCATGGCGCCAGGTCGAGTTCGTAACCCAATTTGGGCGCTAAGGAGGGCGCCATATGCCACACTCAGCGCCATCGTTAGTAAGGCCATTTTTAGATTATTTTTAGGGATTTATACCTAATTTTATTAGACAAAATGCCCATCTATATATATATATATATATGGCCAAGAGAGATAAAGAGATATCATCTTTTGTTTTTAGAGAACTAGAGAAGAACGTATGAAGACTTGAGAATTGTGTTCTAAATCTCGGGATCATCTTAAGTTTAGGTTTGAATTTATGTTTTCTTGTTTTTCAATCATATCTTGTGTTGAATTGAACCCACTTATGGGGTAATCTCTTTTGTTATAGGGGTCTTTTGATCCTAAATCGAATTCTTTGAGATTTCAATGTGATTATAGTTGTTCTTTCAATCCAATGTTTTGATTTGTGTGTTCTTGTATGTTATGCTATACTTACCTTGATCAAGTAGGTGTAGATTTAATGGTTTGAGAGTCACCATGACCATTGGGGCTTTTGGACCTAGAATTGGGGAAACCCAACCTTAGAACATATGGCGCATCGACCGATGGTCATTGACTAAAGATGCAATTGAATTTCATATTTAATGTGATATCCCACTTACGCTATTAACGCCGACCAGCGGAGTCCGAGTGAGATGTTAGAATCTCCATCACTAAGACCTCGGGATGGAGTGAATTATAGGAAATTCGCCTATCATTGCATGAATTTGGGAACTTTATAATCAAATTGGATTTAAAGGATATAATTTGAGTGAATTAGATTTCTTAGGACTATTCTTTCACAACTTAAGACTTTGTTATTGAATTCTTGAAAAAGATTATCTTTTATCAATTTGGGAAACTTCAAGCTTTGGTGAGTGATGAAGGGAATCATTTTTGCATTAGAGCATTAGAGACGGTGCTCCGCAAGTATGGCGTACGACACAAGACATCTTTGGCTTACTATCCTCAAACTAATGGCTAAACCGAAGTGAGTAATCAGGAGGATGAACAAATTTTGGATAAGAGCATCAATTCTCGTCGTAAGAACTTGGCATTACACCTTGATGAAACACTTTGGGCGTATCGAACGGCGTTCAAGACGCCAATTAGAATGTCTCCATATAGGTTGGTTCATGGGAAGGCATGTCATCTATTGGTTGAGATGGAACACAAGACGTATTGGGCATTGAAGAAGTTAGATTTTGATATTAAAGTCGTTGGTGTTCGACTACTTGAGTTGATGGAGTTGGATGAATCTCGCCTCCACTCCTATGAGAACACGAAGTTGTATAAAGAGCGAACGAATAAGTGGCATGATCAAATGATTGAGCACTGAGCTTTCGCGCTAGGACAATTGGTTTTACTCTACAATTTGTGACATTGTTTTCCAAACTTGACATTTTGGCATGGTGGAGCTTCGGAGTGGTGACGGGAAGACATTTAAAGTCAAAGCTCAAAGAGTGAAGCACTATTACAGTTTGAGCGTGCGACGAAGCGAGTTTGCCGCTTCTGGCAAATAATGATCAAGTGATAGGCTTCTAGTTAACGACGAAAAATTCAACGCTTCCAAGAGGCACCTTAGAGTTATTTCTTTATTTTTATTTTATTTCTAGAATTTTAGTTGCTATCCGCTAGGATTTGTTTGCAAGACTAACTTGGTGTATTTACATGATTTCAGGTTGTTCTCCATTTGCCGGTGATTTTTCATCGAAGTGGACGCTTTCGAAACAACCGATCGAGGGAGTGGTCGAGCGTGTAGTCGTTAGCTCACACATTGAATTCAATCCATTTATGTAGTTTAATTCTTTTAGAGTGTTGCATTGTGTTTCAAACAATTGTTAATTGGTGTTTGTGTTATTCCGTGATGATTGCATAGAGCTTAGCACATGGTTCCTCAGATTGTGCTAGCTGATGGTGCTTGCCGGCATGAACATTGTTGTGGTTGGCGCGAGGCTCTTAGCTGTTGCTCTGGCGGCTCATCATCTGAATCGATGTGCCCCAAAATGACCCACATTGTCTAATCATGGCATCTGAAATAACTCCCAATTTCAATGAATAATCACTAGTTTCAAATGGGGAAACACTAAATGGATTGATGAGGGCGCCACAGTGCCACCTCATCGTCGCTGTCAGTAAGGCCATTTTTAGGCTATTTTTAGGGTTTTGTAACTATTTTATTGGACCAAAATACCCATGTGACATCTCGTCACCTACCAAATCGAACTCAACCCGATCTAACCGAATCGGAGGCTCGAACTCGGTTCGACCGGATGGCACGGCCGTGCTTGATGATAGTGTACCGTAAATAATAAAATAATATTTTGGGTGTGCATTTAATATTTTACAAATAATTAAATAATTATAAACACACACGTGACATAAGGTAAGACGAGGCGTGGGTTTCGCCTCAGGATACACGTTGGATGAGAAATATGTTACTTAGGCTAGTATCATGACCTATTACTAACTTGATTTAATTTAACCTAAGTGGTGTATTAAAAATTGATTGATATGCCTATGGTAGGAATATAATAAATCTCAACTTATAGCATATGCTTTAAATTAAAAACCATAGCCTATGAAAAATCTAACACATGTGTCAATTAACAATCAAATTAGGAATTATGGTGCATGGACTTTATGTTATCCATGTGATTAGTTCGAGATTCAAGAATACATCTAGATGAAAGGCCAAGATCTAGATCTAGTTTGGAGACATAATCATGCAATATGGAACACTTGTCACTTACAAGCAACACTTGTCAATATAAATCAATTCATGTCTCCAAATTAACAACTAAGTAACTTGATTTGGAGGCTTAATTAAGTACTCAAATTAAACTAATTATGTTGCTAATGATGAAGTGTAGGATCCATTTTGGAGCCTTAGATATGCTACAAAACTCGTATCTCAAGGCACATCTAAAGGCCATTGTTTTAAGTTGATATAAGGTATATAAGGAATACTTAGTTAGTGATGTTGCAAATGAAAACACCAAAAAAAATTGAAAGGAAGAACATGAGTTGCTGGACATTGAGGATCAAGGAGCAATTTAAGTGTAATTAAAGTCATGAAGAAGAGAAACATTAGATCTCCAACAATCCTAAGGTAACCTCTCTCTTTTCCCTTTCAATTTCATGGATTTTGATGGAATAAGCATGAATGTGGGCTAATGTGGTTTAATGATAATGAGACTATGCATGTGCTTAGATTTGAACTCAAATTTGATGTCTCTAAACAAGAATGAACTAAGAATTAAGAATTCAAACTTTGCATGACTTGAAATTTAATTTTTTAACTTGAATTGGGAGATTTAACTATGATTTCGAAATTTAGATTTCATGGACTGATATGAAATGGTTTAAGACTCAACTTCAATTCACTTTATGTCCAATTTGATTGAAAATTTAGGTGAATCAAATGTATGTTCAAAAGGTTGAACAATTTAAGCTTTTAAGGTCCTTTAATGGTGAAATTGGATATAGGTTGTTAAATTGTGGAATTCTTGTTATAAGCTGGTGTGAATGGAACCCAAATAATACCCAATAGGTCCCCATGGAGACCCCAAGTCGAAACAAGATGAATCAACCCAAAAAGAATAAAATAACCATGTTCAAACATCAAGAATTAGATTCGACATTGCGATGAGCATAACTCATTTAATTTAACTCCAATTAAAGTGAATTTTAGATATGTTGTTATTTGATATGTTAAAAACATTGTGATAAAATTTTATGGTATTTGGAGCTATACACTAAGAGAAATCGAACTCCTAACCTTGCTGGTCGAAATAAAATTCAAATCGGCGCAGTGTTCGTAAAACTTTGATAACTCCCTCATTTTTAATCAAGATTGTGCACACCATACCTTTTCGGAAATATAAGAAGTAGACATAAATCCTTGTGTACATATACATGCCAAATTATAAGATTCCAATAATCAAATTAAGCAATCAAGGTAGTGCATTATGTATGAGATTTAAAGTATATTGATAAAATTCAAAGAATTACATAATTGGGGGTTTTCTAGAGATACACGTACACATGATTTTGGGGGTTTTGGAACCTCGATTCACTCATTAATGCCGACTTATGTGGCTAGGTTCAATGATGACTTGAGGACATCGACATGCATTACGAGGTATGAGACGCGCGATCGAGCTTTAGCACATCACGCGCAAGGTTTGTAAGCATTGAGAATTTATAAAATTTATTACGCATCCTATAATGACCGCATAAGTTTTTGTTTGCATCGCATCATGATTTCTATGGCCATGCATATGGACATAAGGACTTATAGGAGTCGTCTCGAGAATTAAATGTGGAGCTTCGACGACGAATATTCACCCCCTCCGACCAGTTCGAGCACCTTCGAGGGATGACTATACGGTGATCTTCTACCCTCTAGCATGTATGGCATTTGGAGGAGGTTTCCGCCCTCCAGCCTTTCCTACGACAAAGTTAGAGTATGCCGGTGTCGCTCAGGTTCACAAATTCGCATGATGGGACATCCCCCGATCGACGATGCTGAACACCACTGGGCCGACAAGATTCAAGCTAGGTCCTCGCATTTGGGGTTCATGGGAACCGCTTGTTCATACTATAGAAAGATTGAATCATGTTTAAATTGCTGCAAATTTCCATGTATTATTCATTGTTGAATTACATTATGTTGTAACTTTTATAAAACCGGTTGTTCACTTACTGGGGGCCTTTTGGAACCTAGATGAATCTTCCAGTGATCGACGGAAGGGCAAGGCGCACCAGTGAGACGATGACTTCAGACTGCTCTGATTTTCACTATAAGATGATCTCTTTGTGTATATATATTTCTTTTTATATACCTAACTTATATTTTATTTACGTATGGCTTATGGGACACTTTTGAACATGTTCCTCGACTTGGATTTATAATATTAATGATATGACAAATGTTTTCCCAACTTAGGTTCCCTTTTACTTTTCAGTATTTATTTATATATTCGTTGAATTCCGCACACACTTGAATTTAAATTAATAGTAAAAAGAATGGATGAAGTAGGTCTAAAACATCAATTGGGGCCTATGGTGTGACCAGAGATGACTTAGGAGATGGTTCTAGCCGATCGAACTGTCGTGTCACAATATGGGTGATGACAACCCATCTATATATATGGTCAAAAGAGATATAAAGATATCATATTTTGTTTTGGAGAACCAGAGAAGAAGTGTGAAGACTTGAGAATTATGTTCTAAATCTTGGGATCATCTTAAGTTTAGGTTTGAACTCATGTTCAATCATGTCTTGTGTTGAATTGAATCCACTTATGAGGTAATCTCTTTTTTAGGGGGAGGTAATCTCTTTTTTTTAGGGGTCTTTGGATCCTAAATTGTATTTTTTGAGATTTTAATGTAATTATAGTTGTTCTTTCAATTCAATGTTTTGATTTGTGTGTTCTTGTGTGCTATGTTGGGGCATGTGCCCTAGGTCAATCCATTAACTGTCTTTATGAATTCTTTTAGTTAATAAAATAGAGGATTTCATTTGTTGTTTCTTATAATTAATTTGCAAGTTTACATTATAATAAGATCCATGGGTATTTACAGAAATATCCTAAATGTCCCTAGTCGATCATTATACTGGCAACTATAATGAATTAAGACTAGTGTGAGTCTTGATTGATGATCATATGATGATTATACGTATAGGGATACGAATCAATATCACGAGTACTTGTTAGGGAACAAAGTACTGGACCAACCCGCTATGAGAACATCACATGGATTAAGTCATAGTTGTTTCTCATGATAGGTATATTTTTCAATCCTCTGACTTGAGATTACCAGAGACTTCAACATTAGGAACATAGTGATTTGGCACTATCAAACGTTGTCTTTAACCAGACGATTATAAAGGTTGTGATTGGTTACTGTGTGAGCAATGTGATGAAGTTGTGTAATCGAGATAGAATTTGTCCCTCTCATATAAAGAGAGATATCTAGTGGATCCCTCGATATGTTAGACTGTTAAAAGGCCTAGTCTAAGTGAATTGATATTGATCGATGTCACTTGCATGTTTTCAGTCTACCTAGAGATCGAAACTAGTACGATTGAACATGTTGGATGACAATTCCATGCCTTATGTTTGATCAAAAGGATATCGTGTGACAAAAGGATGTTATATACACTATTGATTAGGTTGTATCGATTCGATATTCATACGACTTGGGTAGTCATAATGTCTTGCTAGAGGTTGCTTATGACTTGTATACCAAAATGTGTTTTGGTTTACCGCCAACGTTGTATGAGCCTATTGGGTCGCACACTAAGAATGGTTTTGCGAGATTTTAAGATGGTTAAAAAAAATGAATTTTATATGGTAAAATTCATTACAGAAACGTCTTTGTGGTGTATTACACTTATACTTCTTTAAGTATGGGTATATGTGTAATTTACTTAACCGTCTATATACAAGGGTTGTATAAATAGACGCTTTAAGTTAGAACACACGTACGAAAGATTAAGGGCCGAAACTCTATTTTCGTTTTAGAAACGACTTAGGGTTTTCTGGAATGCTGTGGATCGTTTTGGAGAGAAACAAAAGGTTTGGTACTCTCTCGAAGCTAGCACTTCGAATCGCGGCCGCCGTTCGTGTGTGGACTACTGGTAGAAGGCGTTCGTCGTTGACAGCACCTTAGAGATAGATCAACCTTCAGAAAGGTATATTGCGACTGAGGTATGATTAAGTTTTTCATGGTTTAAACGTTTTTAATGGAATTAGATTCGGATCTGTTGGGGTTTTTGCCAAAACCCAACATGCTATGCTATACTTACCTTGATCAAGTATGTGTAGATTCAAGGATTTGAGAGTCACCATGACAATTAGGGCTTTTGGACCCGGAATTGGGGAAACACAACCTTATAAAATATGGCGCATCGACCGATGGTCATTGACTAGGGAGGTCATTGAGTTTCATGTTTAATGCAATATCTCACTTACTCTATTCACGCCGAGCTGCGGAGTCCGAGTGAGATGTTAAAATCTCTATCACCGAGACCTCGAGATGTAATGACTTGTAGGAAATTCGCTTATCATTGCATTAATTTAGAGACTTTATAATCAAATTAGATTTGACGGATACAATTTGGGTGAATTAGATTTCCTAGGACTATTCTCTCATAGCTTAAGACTTTGTTTAATTACTTGTGTTTAGTTAGATTAATTTAATTATTAGTTTTCTTTTATAAAAACCCAACATTCATGTGCCTAACTTTATTTCTTAGTTAGACTAAATATTAGCGAATAACCGTCCTTGTGGATACGATATACTCGACACCAACACGAGTTGGTGCCACTATTACTTTGACTTTTTCGTACGCTTGCAGTCACTCAGTCATCTACATAGACAAGAAGGAGAAGAAGAAAGCTCTCGGATCTTTTAAAGAAAAAAGACACATCAAAAAATGAATTATGAAGACCCTAACCAATTAAAGCATTCTTTAACTTGGAAAACCATGTACGAGGAGCCTACTTAAGACCATAGAGTGCCTTGTTGAGCTTACAAACATAATTGGGAAACTGTTTGCTTATGAAACCCTCAGGTTGTGTCTTGAACACCTCTTCAGTAAGTTCCCTATTAGAGAAGGCATTATTTATATCTAGTTGTTGAATAGGCCAATTAGAAGTGACAACAAGTGTAAACATAATGCGAAGAGAAGAAGGCTTGATAACTGGGGAAAAAATATCCACATAGTCTAAACCATGGATTTAGTGAAAGCCTTTAGCAACTAATCTTGCTTTATATTTAGAAATATCCCCAAGAAGAGTTGTCTTAAGCTTAAACACCCACTTATAACCAACTATACTCATATCTGGAGTTGATGGGACCAAAGTCCATTCATTATTTTTGTCCAAAGCAGAGAATTCATCTAGTATAACCTGATACCAGGCAGTGTCCTGAAGAGCAGCTTTAACAGGGACTGGTTTAGTAACACTAGAAACCAAGGCATAGGGAGAGGTCATAACCATAGCCTTAGGTTTAAAGATATCATTCTTACAATGAGTTTGCATAGCATGAGAGTTAATAGTAGTATGGCATTAGTAAGAACAAACTGAATTACTTGAATAGTTATACATGAGACACTAACTGAATATAAGACACACAAAGTAGTATTGTAGAAACAAATGAAGGAGAAGAAGAAGAACGACTTATGATTGGGTGTGTCCTAGCCTACCGAGGCGTCCACGTAAATCCGAAGCTGGCGTTTACGTCTGTAAAGTCAAGATAATTAACGACATTAATAAAATGGGTCGTTACATTTCTTCCCAACTAAATAAAATTTTGTCCCGAAATTTAATTGTAACTAAAGTCTCATACTAGAGAATAGCTGAGGGTATCGCGTCCTCATCGTCGACTCAAGCTCCCAAGTGAGTCCCTTCATCCTATGATGCCGCCAACGAACTAGGACCTTCACGAGTTCCCTATTCCGGAGAATCAGTACTCAACGGTCAACGATCTCTATCGACTTCTCCTCATAGGTCATGTTAGGCTATATCTCCACGTGTCCTTATTTAATCGTCGATCTCGTGCTTGACCTAGCGAGTCTCAACATTGAAATGTGAAATGTCGGATGAACCCCAACTAACTCGATAGGTAACTCAACCAATATGCAACAGTGCCTACTCTTTGTGCAATCCAATATGACCTAATGTATCTCGGCGCCAGTTTCTCCTTAATGTCAAATCTATGTTGAACTTTCCAATGAGAAACCTTCAGATACACCATATCGCCCTCATCATAGCTCAGACCTTCGCGATACATATCCATGTATTTCTTCTGTCTATCATGTGCAGCTCGCGACTTTGAAAAATTTGTCAGATTTTCTTTGCGTGATCAACAACTATCTCAGGTCCTCTTGTCATTGTATCTTCCGGCTCTGCCCAACACGCGGGTGATCTATAGGGCTTCCCATATAGTGCCTCAAATGGTGGCACGTCAATGCTCGCTTGATAGTTGTTATTGTATGCGAACTCACACAGAGGAAAATAATCCTTCCACGAACCCTCAAACTGTAATATATAAGCTTTGAGCATATCCTCCAAAATCTAGATCAGTCGTTCTGACTTTCCGTCGGTCTGAGGATGATAAGCCGTACTAAACTGCAACTTAGTGTCAAACTGTTCCTTCATTGCCTCCTATAGTTTTGAGGTCAATTTGGGATATTTGTCTGACACAATGGAAACTGGTAACCCATGAAGTCTAATAATCTCCCGCTCAAACAATATGCTCACCTGGGGAAACGTGTATTTCATCGAGAAAGGAATGAAGTGAGTCGATTTCGTTGGTCTATCTATCACTACCCAAACTGCATCGTGACGCCTCGATGTCTGCGGTAGCCCACTAACGAAACCCTATAGTGACATATTCTCGTTTCCACTATGGAATGGGCAACGGTGTAATAATCCATCGGGTCTCCTGTGCTCAGCCTTCACCTGCTGGCAAATGTGACAACTCCTAATGTATAAACCTATGTTAACCTTCATCTCTGGCCACCAGAATAGTCGCCTCAAATCACGATACATCTTTGTTCGACCATGACGAACTGTGTAACAAGACCGGTGTGCCTCTTCCAAAATCTCATCCCGTATCTCCTGATCCGCGGGTATCCACCATCTTCTCGACATCTCAAACACTGATATGTGGTTTTTGTCTAATCAATGCATTTCAGATCGAGACAGACTACTAACCCGCTCATAAAGCCCATCAGCCATCTGGCACTCGACAACTCGTTCAATTGATACGGTCGGTATCCTCATCTGACAACAAAAATGATGTTCCGTCGTAGTCGACAACTCGGCCATGCACATAACTGATGTTGCCTGTTGCAATAAGCCATGCTCATGTGTCATCGACTGCATGCAGTCCGATTGTCGAGTCCACTCCTGATCAATATGTCTACTACGACATTCGTTTTGCCACGGTGATACTCAATAACAAAGTCCTTCTGCAACTCCAGCCATCTCCGCTGGTGTATATTTAGATCCCTTTGAGTGAAGGTGTAACGTAAAACCTGGTGATCCTATATGCAACACGAATCGCTCTCGATAGAGATAGTGTCTCTAAGCCTTCATTGCAAAACAACCGCTGCAAGCTCTAAGTCGTGCGCTGGATAACTTCCCTCGTGGGGTCTCAACCGTCTAGAAAGATAGGCAATTGTCTACCATCCTACATCGACACACATCCAAGACCAATGCCCGACACATCTGTATATACCGTCGAGATTTTGCCCAACTCCGACAATGTCAATACTTGTGTAGATGTCAATCTCCGCTTAAATTCATAAAAGGCATCCTTACACTCATCTGACCAGTCGAATCTGACATCTTTCTTAGTCAGTCTCGTCATCGGCGCTGCGATCGAGAAAAATCCGCATAAATCGCCGGTAGTATCCGGCCAGTCCAAGGAAACTCCATATATCGGCCACAAACTCATACGTCTTCCAATCAATGATGGCTCGAATCTTTTTAAATCCACAGAGATACCCTGCTCACTGATGACATGACATAAGAATCTCATCGCACTTAGCCAAAAGTCATACTTGTTGAACTTGACGTATAGTTGGTGATCTCTCAATGTTGTCAAAATTGTCACGAGATGTCCCTCGTGATCCTCACGAGTCCTGCTGCAGATCACGATATCGTCGATGAATATGATGATGAATCTGTCAAAATACGGCCTCATGACCCTATGCATCAGATCCATGAAAATTGCTGGAGCGTTCGTCAGCCCAAACGGCATGACTATGAACTCAAATAACCGTATCTTATGCTAAAAGCGATTTTCTGGATATCCTCTTCTCTTATCCTCAACTGGTGATAACCGGAGCGAAAGTCAATCTTCGAGAAGAATCTGGAACCTATCAACTGATCAAACAGATCGTTAAGCCTAGGAAGTGGGTAACGGTTCCTCACAGTTACATGATTCAGCTTCCTATAGTCGATACACATCCTCATCATACCATATCTTTTCTTCACAAATAGTACTGGAGCTTCCCAAGGTGATATACTAGGGTGAATGAAACCCTTCTCCAACAGCTCATCCAACTGTTGCGTCTCACCTCCTCTTGCTCTACTGGTGCCATCCAATAAGGTCGACTAGTAATCGGATGTGTCCCTGGTATCAACTCGATTATGAACTCAACAGCTCGTGAAGGTGGCAATCCGTGTAATGTCATCTAGAAATACATCGACAAAATCCTTAACCATCGAACGTCCTCAATCCGGACCTCCGTCCGAACCTCTAGCTCAACTATAACCGCAAACGCCTCCATCTTCTACATTATAGCTAGTCGACCTCTTGTGATGGGTAAGTCAGTTGTCGATCCAAGTAATACGAACTTCAACTCTACTATCGCCACAAAAGGCTCAATTATCCGTGCATGATAGGATGCTAAACAATCCATCCTAAGTAGTGTGTCAAACTTTAAGTACTGCAATACTCGAAGATTGGCTGATAGCTGATGTCCCTCCACCTCTATCATCACGTCTCAACATAGTCGGTTAGGGTATATCTTATCCCTAGCAGCAGTACTGAGGACAAGAATGTGGGTCTAGTGTTGTGTTACTAACCCTATCAATCTAGTAATACGTCCAACAAGAAATGATAAAGTACTACCAAAATCAAACATATCATGCATAGGGTGACCAAATATAAGTAATGTACCTTCTACGAGCTGCCTAGTCGCCCCGCTATCTGGCTGTGCTAACGCATGCCCTCTATCTCTAGCCTCGTCTGACTCTCACCGTGGTGATGGTGGTGTCCGATAGTCAGACCTCAAGTGTCCCCTCTCTACCCATACCGATGACATTTATGGCTCTCCAACCTACACGCGTCTATCAGTCTCCAGATCTCGGACCTTAACCCCGGTCTACCCTTATCATGGCTCCCCTGATCTCGACCCTGATGGTACTCTGTGGTTGGACCTCTGCCGATCCACTGGTGCTAAGGTGATAACATGAACTAGATGTAGCTCATCATATCATAACTGACAACCTTGAAAATCATCCCAATGACACATTTTTCGTCTATCATCTCTTCGGCCTCTATCCGACGATCCATCAGTCTTTTATGTCTCTGATTCGACCAAGAACTTTGTGCTGACTATACCTCCCTATCATTCACACGTCTGCTAGCCCTCTGCAGCATGTATGTCTCATGAGCCAATGCCCTGTGAAATATCTTCTACAGAATCGTAGCTCCGGTCGAGACAACTATTGAGAAATCATGTCATTAACCCCTCTAGTGAAATAATAGATATGTAAGCGCTCTGTCCCTGCGACATCCAAAGAGAACTGAAGCAAATGTCGAAACCTCTCATATAATGCATCAAAGTCCGACTACCCTGTCTCAGAACCAGGAACTTCTCCCTCGGTCTCAACCTAACCTCTATACGTATGTACTGATCGTAGAATAGCTCTTTAAACTCAACCCATATCATCAGGTCCAGATGAGTATCTGTATATGTTTTCCACTAAACCGTCGCATGCCCCTTCAAACAAGCTCCAAAAAGTCGTGCCTGTACAATCTCATCGATCCTCATCGGTTTATGGAAACGCTGATGGGATACTACCCATCTCCATGCAGCCTCGGGGTCACCGCCACCGCAAAAGAATCCAGGTTGGAACTTTAAAACTCCCTCGATAACGTCGCCTCTAGTGTCATGACGAATGTCGATGTAGTAGTTGTATCAGCAGTAGGGGTGGAAATAGCCTCGGTCCGTCGTCGTGAGTGGAGGCGTAAGAGTCGACTTCTCCAAAGGAACGACAACTGCGGTAGCTATCTCCGTGGGTGCCTCTGTCGCTACCCCGAAACTGGTGTTTGGGGTACCACCTGAATAATAGTTGTCCCCGCCGATACGATCACAGCTATTGGTTCTCTGGCTGAAGTAAGTGTCGCAAGTATCGCGGTCTACTATTGTAATGGTCGTAATACCTCTGCCATCCGTGTCTTCTAGGCCGAGAGTCTATCCTCCACACTCGCCATAACCAGGACATCCTAAGCCACATCGCTAGTCTGTTCAGTCTCAAAAGGCGTACCAGACTATCCGTCCATAATCTACATCGAGAATGCGCCGGATCAGTCTCGAGGTATATACGTATATCATATATTAAAATGAAAATATAACACACATATAAGTTCTAACTCTACCCGCCTCACATCACTTCCCAACTAAAGTTCTAATGCAATAACTTCGAGTTTCCACATCTAATTTCATTAATTAAGTTTTATTGTCTTAGGACTTCTTATGCTCTAATACCAACTGTGGCGGCCCTCGCCGCCCCCGGGTGACGTGTCTCCATGTGCTCCTTACCATCTGGCCTCGCTACACGTGTACGGTACCTGCTCGTCCTTTTTCTAACTCGAAATTCGTATCCACTTGTGTGTACAGCGTATAAATGACATATTCAACGAAAGTTGTACTTAAATGCAAGAGATATTAATAATCAATTAAACAAATCTATTGTGGAAAACCTTGAAAAGTACTTTGTATAGAGGTAGACGATTTACCATATAAGGTATCGATCTACAATGTCATGTTACTCCCAGTTCCCAAAAGAATCAAAATATCAAAACAAAACACACATACAAGTAATCCTCGATGGTAGGCAGTCAGAGGTAGTCGCCTAAGATCCCCTTGCCCTTACTTGTACTCGGATCTACACTCGATCATCACAGAAGAAAGTGGATGACGAGTCCAATCAGTAAATTCCCAAGGAACTCCTCTGAGCATTCAAATAAACAAATGGAATTCAATAAATACTGTTAAAAAAGCATGCGGAATGTAAACAGACAATTGTAAGTAGGGCATCGCATGCATAGATAACAATAAAGTGCAAATGTATGTGCCTATTCCGATCAAACTAAACCACACTTCAGAATACCCTTCCAGGATCCCACTAGTGGGCGCACCCAACTAGCTATCTCCTGGTCCCTCTCGGTGGCTGGAGTAGACCTACGATGCACCGATACATGTAGCAGTTCATTAGCTCGGTCATTATCCACCGAGAACTCATAATACACATGCTATTGTCTAGAATGCATAGACACACAACATAAAATCCGTGGGAGTAACTCAACCAACCATCCAAACAACGACAAGATATAGATATAGGAAAGACCACAAAGAATATTGGAATTGAATGGAAATACAATGCAAAGTAAATACTCGGTGTTTTTCAATTGGATTTTACAAACCTCACAACGCACTCCACTACCCCGTAATCAATCCCCGAGTCTAAGTCTACTGGGTCATTGGTCGCCAATTGATCACCCGTGTCCACCTATGTTCATTTATCAATACTTCCGATTTAGTATGACCAATTTCTAAAATTTTAGGCCAAATTGCCCATTTCGCGCTCTTTTGAGGCAAAAACCCCGCAAAAGTCGCATCCGACATTCCTACATATTTTCTTTTTCATAGAAATTCATCAATTTCTATTAATTTCATCAAATATAATTTTTTAGTAATTTTCCCAATTCTTCTAGAATTTTTTTCCAATTTTTCTTTCTTTTCTTCTCTCTTTTTCTCTTTGTTTTTTTTTAAGTTTGGTTTGGGTCGGGTCGACCCAAACGGGTCAGACTCGACCCTAGACCAAAATTGGTCCAAGCTCGGCCCTTGGGGTAGGTGCAAACACACTTTTTCCCCATCCTATCGAACCAGCTTCTCTAGTTCGATCGAGATTTTTTTTATTTCTCCTTGCGGTTGGGTTGGGGTTGGCTCTCACCCCAACCCAGGTGGAATCGATGGCAGGGGAGATCCCCTGCCATCTCCACCTCGACCCAGTTCGACCTCCATGGCCGAACCCCCTCTCGCGGCCACCATGGCCAACCCAACTAAATCCACAACAAAAACAACTATGACTCGCCTTGATCGTGACGTTTTCCTCTCTTCTCTCCTTCCCGGCTTCTTCTCCTCCTCCTCCTCCTCTTCTCTGTTCCTTCTTCTCCTCTCTCGACCTCCCAAGTCTCGGGTGTGTGTGTGTGTGTGTGTGTGTGTGTGTGTGTGTGTGTGTGTGTGTGTGTGTGTGTGTGTGTGTGTGTGTGTGTGTGTGTGTGTGTGTGTGTGTGTGTGTGTGTGTGTGTGTGTGTGTGTGTGTGTGTGTGTGTGTGTGTGTGTATGTGTGTGATGTAGGTGAGTGAAAAGGTGGTGGGTTGAGATAAGCTTGTTGACTTATTTTATTGACTTCAAAAGTGACATGTTTGGGACACTCGCCCGTGTTTTACGCACAGAAATGCCATTTTCGGGTGTTTTGACGTCCGATTTCACGTCCGATCCGTGATATACGCGTACTGCCACATCACTAGCCACCTAATACCCATTCCATATTAGTTACTTGGCCATTTTTGTGTAATTTGTGTGTTTTAGTTTCCCGACCTAATATTCGGTCCGTCAACTACCCGGTACCCACGTCGACATGCATATCGAGGTGAATACAGTTCACACAAACTTGCACGTATTGTTATGCAACATATATACATGCGATGTATTTCAATAAATTACACCGAAAATAAGCATCCAACACACAATACTATCATACCTAGGTTCCCGTGTGTCCTAGCATATCGCGATGTCCACGTAGATCTGAGTTGGTGCATCCACGTCTGTAAAGTCAAGATAATTAACGACATTAATAAAATGGGTCGTTACATGTACATATCCCTTTAATATATTTCTTAGTCCTTGATTGGTTATATCGTTTTTCATCGTTTTTATGCAAGTTTCACACCATCTATGACTACTGCAGTTTATTTCACCTCAATAATGCCAATTCATGGAATTTGATTTACTTAATTTCATATCTAGGTTTGTTGGACTCGTAGGAGCAACATAGCAACTACGATGATAATGTTTTAAAATTGCATTTAATGGGAAGTGGGAGTTGGCCAATGCCATTATGGGCCTCTTAATTTTTTTCTATATTACCCAATATCCGAACTTAATGGGACTTGACATTACCAATCTGTTTTGTGCATTCTAAGCTCTGATTGCTTCTTTTTTTCAAGCACTTATGGCCACTCTCTAGTTATCTTCAATTTTAAGGTTGCAGTTCATTGAATTCATTGTTGCTGCTAGAATATTTCAATTATTTCTCATTGTCTCCGATGGCTTTCCTTGTTTCAACTGCCTGCATTTGAAAATCGCACTTAATTAGATTTGAGCTTCAGGGGTAGATTCTTTGTGTGAATTCAATTATTTTGCATCTAGTGTATCTCGATTTTTTTTAAAATCTTATTGAGGTGCTAGTCCATTCTTTGTTGTTTGGGGTGCTTAAAGATTCCTCTTTTGACAACTTGATTGGGTTCCACTTTGATCTATTAGATTAATATATGACAAGGTGTGTTCATTTTTAATTTTTGTTACTTCTTACATGAAAAGTAGTTAATGTGAATTTTAAGACTTTTCTTGTATCTATATAAATAGTGCACTTTATGTTTCTTATATATACATGGTGGTTATTGCATTTGCTTTATCACAATTTGGTTTCCTTTCATCTTCTCTTTATCCTTTATTCTAAGACACCCCATTTGATACTTCACCTTATATGATGTTTTTCTACTCGATTTCTTGCCTCTCTTTCATCATTCTATCTAAATCACTTCCTTTGGCACCTTTCTCATCATGGGCAATTGAGATTTGCCAGTTTGGTTATTAAAAGGATTATAGAGTTTTTTCATAATTGTTAATGAAAAGAAGAATCATGGATGGCTAATTTGGGATTCAATTTTCTATAGTTGACAATTGGGCAAATTGTTAATGTTATCAACTTTAATTTGATTGTGATGAAGTTTCATAATTTAGCATGAGTTAATATGAATATGACTCATGTTGGAGTCATGTTGTTGGTTTCTTGTAAAAATACATGATTGCAACAATTTCAACTTTCTTCATGTTCAGATACTCTATGTTCATGGATTTCTTTAAGAAGTTGGTTTTTGTAAAGAAATGAAGGGACTTAGTGGGTTTGTTGTTCTAGTTGTTTATGACAACTCACACTAAAGAATTTAGTGACAACAAATAAGGTTCTCTTTTTCTTGTTCAAGGAATATGATTTTCGTAAAATTGGGGTTTTGGTTTTCAAGATTCATGAATGAATGTTTGGGATTTTGTTACATTTTGTTATGAGAGGTTGGCTTGCTTTTGCATCCTCTTTTCCATGTTTGCTTTAGTTGGTGAAGTAGATAACCTGATTCTTTTTAAGAAACCCTAATTCCCCATCTCCCGAATAAGTTCTTCTAGTTTCTTTATATCTTCATTAGTTGATTCAATGGAATGAGTGTCACCGGCATTAATTCAGTTAATTCAGTGGAATAAACCTCTCATCTTATTTATTCAACGCAAGGTCTTCTCACGTAGCAATTTTCCTTTTCTCCACAGCTTGCTAAGTGAAGAGAAAGCAACGATATCATGGCATTCAACTTCTATTAAGCATGTTGGAGAAAGTACACGCTTGAAGAAGCGATAACATGTCCTTTTGCACATTTAAATTCCATGTCAAATTTGGCAAATATGTTCTTTAATACGGTTTGAAAGCTAGAAAATAGATTAAAATGCATACATTGTAATATTGTTTAAGAAACCTGTAAAGCTAGACCATACTAGAACACAACCATGATGATAATGCACCCCAAAATTTTACAACATGTAGTCCTAACCATGACATTATGCAAAGAGGAGACTAGAAAGATCGTCGGCTAAGATAGGCAATGGCTAGTAAGTAAGTGAGTGAGTGAGTGAGTGAGTGAGTGGTACAAATTTAATGTGTTGCTTGATAGATATTCAATCATTATTGTGCTAAAATTTGATTATTTATACGCTCTATTCGTTAACGGTTGAAAATGCTTTCTTGTTCTCCTTAAATGAAGGATGATTTTTACTTACTATCTATTTGTTGCTTTTCCTTGTGATATTGTTTCAATTTGAGGAATCTTTGCATCCTTTCTTTTTTAAATTGGTTGCTTATTCTCATGTGACTATATATCAACTTTGAAGTGATTTAGTACAATGTCGTATATATAGAGCGACAAGCGGGAATTATGCATTAATAAATGCATACATTGTTTAACTTAATGTTTGGTTGTGCATTTCAACGAAAAATGATGTCTTATTGAGTAATTACTCATTCTTATATTGTTTATTAATTGTAATTGTCATTTACTAAATACTTACTAGGTATGTAGCTATATTTGAAATCTCAAGATTATATATATTAGGAATTGATGAATATTAACTTGGATTAATTTTTAAAAATAAAGAAAACTATAATAATTTATATACTTCCTTTTTAAGAATTGATAAGATTTATCCACTGATCGGCTGGAAAACTTAGGATCGAGATGTCTACTAATCGATAATGGATGTATAGTCGTATTAAAAATAGGTATACTCGACGAGAGTCCATTAACGATGTAAACGAGTTCATAGCATGCAAAGACACACTATAGGACATTCGCCAATTAGGGGAAGATTCAGTATCCATGCAATCATACGAAGTGTAGTAATCATTCAACTATGATGTTGACACCGTAAAACTTCATATACTTCGTCGGGGATTCATTTCGGGATATCACTATTAGTCGGAAACACGGGGAAGAAGAATATATGTACACTCAAAACGTACATGAAGAACCTAGCAATACGATGAGATATGATGACCACTAAGGGTCACATGCAGGCAATTATTGTATATCGTATTATGAAATGATGCATGACTTGGCGGGTCCGAGTTTCAATTGGTGTCATGTGGAACAACCTCCAAATCATTATTCGCAAACTTGTATGATATGTTAGACGTAGCAAGTCACCCGCTATGGCAAGGGTGCGAGAACATGACCAAATTGTCGGCGGTCGAGAGACTCCTAAAAATCAAATCATAACATCATTTCTCTGAAAAGGTGTACAATGAAATTCTTCAATTTAGTAAAGATGCATTATCGAGTAACAATTTTTTAGTCGATAGTCTTTACAACACGAAACGACTAATGCAAATGATGGGGCTACCAGTCCAGCAAATTGATTGTTGCGAGTCCATGTGCATGATTTACCGGGGCGAGGATTCAGAGTTGATGACGTGTAAGTTTTGCGATGAATCAAGGTATAAACAAATCAAATGTGAAGGACGGATTAGCCTATCGTGTGCTCGGAAAAAAATATATTACTTCCCCTAGCACCTCGATTGCAGTGTTTATTCGCGTCTGAAGCGACTACGAGACACATGCAGTGGCATGGGGAACACATTCAAATGGCATCGTCATGCAATATTGTTTCGATTCTATTGCATGGAAGAATTTCAATGATGTGAACATCGAATTCATCACCGAGATTTGCAATGTTCGTTTATGGTTATGTATGGATGGTTTCCAACCATTCGGCCAATCCGAAAAATAATACTCATCGTGGCCTGTAATTCTCACTCCTTACAACCTACCCCCTTAATGTGCATGAAGAAGGAGTTCATGTTCTTAACGGTCATAGTGTCATGTCCGACTAATCCTACAAATCAAATTGATGTCTTCCTACAACCTTTGATAAAAGAGTTGCAAGATTTGTGGCATGAATGAGTACATACCTACAACATTTCCACCAAAACAAACTTCTAACTCCGAGCTAAATTTATGTGGACTGTCAACGACTTCCCTACTTATGGTATGTTGTCCGGCAAGAGCAAACATGGAAAGAGAGCTTGTCCTTATTGTATGGATGACACGGATGCATTCCAATTAAAGCACGGTGAAAAGAATTCTTGGTTCGATTACCATCGTCGCTTCCTATTGCATGGCTACACTTTAAAAAGTAACAAGATCGGCTTTAGGCACGATACAACTTGTCGAAAAGGACCACCGGCAATAAAATATGGGGAACAAGTTTTTGGCTGAAATTGAAGCTTTGGGACTGATGAAAGTAACTGAAATCGAATCCGTTCAGGTGAACAATAAGATTGCCAACTATTCAGGGTGGAGGAAACAAAGCATATTCTGGGACTTACCTTATTGGAAGACGAATCTCATTAGGCACAACTTGGATGTCATGCACATTGAAAAAAAAATGTGTTTGACAACATTTTTAATACAATTATGAGTGTTCCTGGGAAGAGTAAGGACAATGCCAAGTCGAGACTAGATTTAAAAGATATTTGCAATCGACTTTCCTCGAATATGACCCTTCATCCAACTCATATCCTAGAGCATCTTATACACTCGATAAGCGTAAGAAATAAGTCTTGTGTGATTGGATACGATAGTTAGGCTTTCCTGATGGATATGCTTCAAATATTAGTCGATGTGTACACGCCAACAAATTGAGGATGTTTGGGCTGAAAAACATGACTATCATGTGTTCATGCGGAGATTAATTCCTATTGCCTTTCGTGAACTACTAGAGGATAAAGTGTGGATTGCAATTAGCGAGTTAAGTTTATTTTTTCGAGACTTGACTGCTAGGAACCTTAATATGGCGCGCAAATCGAGTTTTTGCACTCTAACATTCCCAAAATATTGTGTAAGTTGGAGCAAATCTTCCCACCTAGTTTTTTTGACTCAATGGAGCATCTTCCCATTCACTTAGCATACGAGGCTCAAATCGCCAGACTAGTACAGTTCCTGTTAACGTATCCATTCGAAAGGTAATTTTTGTAATCAATAAACATTTATTGTAATGAATAACTAATAGCTTAGGTTATATTGGTTATTACTACCTAATTTAATGGACATATTGTCCAAATATTTTCTCTCATCATATAGGTATCTCGAGTTTTTGAAGAACAATGTTAGAAACAAGGGAAAAGTTGAAGGGTCGATATGTAATGCTTACTTAGTTGACGAATCAACTTCTTTTGATCCTTCTACTTCGAGGATCATATTAGTATTGTGGATGAACGGATCCAACAAAATGATGTTGGTGGAGTAGGTTCGAGTGTTGTTAATGGTGCATTCTCAATTTTCATTCATCCGGGACGACCATTGGGCAAAGCGAGGAAACGGTACCTCGCGTCCAGAGGAGTATGTTGCAGCTCATCAATATGTGTTACTAAATTGCCCAGAAGTAGTTCCGTTTATAAGGTATTACAATTCAGGGTGATTTTTCCTCTGACATTTTCTCTGTGCTGTGTCTAATCTCGTATCATTTTTTCATAGCATATTCAAGTCTATCATTCGTTTACAAGAGCCAAACATCAACAATCAAGCTATTGAGATCAAACTTGAGCAACAATTTGCAGCGTGGTTCTTCCAATATGTACATAATAGTCTATATACACCTAATTCAAATTAGTTTAGATTTTGAACATCTCATTATGTAACATGCAAGATTTTAATATTGTAATATTGGATATTAGGCTAAACAAAACGATATGCCAGATGCGATTCGTCAAATTTCTTAAGGACCAATGTGTCCATGTACGAGTTATCCCGCATATCTTGTTAATGGATATAAGTTTGACACGCTGTTATACAGTGCGAACAAGAAAACATAAAACAATGGTGTGTGCGTTAATGGCGGGAACGATACTAACTATTACGGTGTACTCTAAGACGTAATTCGAATTGATTACCATTATGGGTCACTCCGAACAATGTTGTTCAAATGTGATTGGTTTGATCCTACTCAAAATGGTACACGACTTCATCGTTAATTGAGTTTGGTAGAAGTTCATAAAAATTGTCGATTCAATAGGTACGAGTCTTTCATATTGGCAATGCAAGCACATCAAGTATAATATCTTCCTTACCCTTCTATGTGGATAAGGGAACAAGTGATTGGTTAGCTATATGCAAGCTTCAACCAAAGTTCTTAGATGAAACCAATGTCATTAGTTCAGAAATGGCCATCTCTAGGATAATGCATTTCAAGCCGATCAAAATGAGAATATGTTCATCGTGGAAGTAGATGTAGATCCATTAGCGTCGACGGTTGTTGATCCGACAAGTGAGATTGTGTCTAACAACGATGAATTTAAGACAAATGTGGACTATAAAGAAGATGATGAGTTCACATCGTCATTAGACAGTGGTAGCGAAGATGAGTTAGAATGATTGGTGTGAATTTTTAGTGCAATCAATCAATTTGCTTGAAATATGATGTTTATGTTGGACTTCATATATCTCTATGAATGTTGTATGTATCAATCAACTGAATTATTTGTTTATGCAATTGACATAGATACAATTATATATGACGAGAGGTAGGGGTGTGGTAATATTGAGGATGAGGACATGGAGGACATCAATAGACCCATGGATGAGACTTGCACCATTAGACGAGGATCGTTGTCACACTATGCTACACATTCTCATCCAGATGGTCGGTACTCGTTACATCCGAACTCATTCGTACTCACCATATCACACCACTCCATCACGCTCGAGTTATGCCTACTTACGTCGCAACACTGAATCGTTGCCACATCATACTAGTTTGTCACATGTAGTTCGCCCATACCCAACTTATGCCTTCGGATCGTTGTCATCACATTATATCTCCTCATCGCCTCCCGGTCATCCATATCTACGTCAACATGCCACACTATCATCGGCGGGAACTATCTATGCACACCTCAGCATGGTGCTAGTCCCTCGGCATCACATCACAACACACCATCTCCTCCCGTTCATGTACCCCCAGCTCAGCATGGTGGTACCATTCCCTCTTCGTCACACCACTCCACACCATCACCTCCAGGATATGTATACCTACATGGGCATGGTATTAGGCCCACTTTGTCACATCACGCCACACCATCACCTTCAGCTCATCCCGTTCATTCTCCTAGAATAGGTGACGAGCACACTTCTACATTTCGTAGACCCCTAGCACCACATAAGACTTCATCCGCGAGTTCATCTACTAATAGGTTGTGCTCATCGATACCACTTACGATTGAGGAGATCCCAAACTTTTAAGACCGCCGACATCCCCTACATAAGGCAAAATCTAAGCATGGCTTGTATGCTAATCTCCACAATATATACTTTATCCATAAAAATACTATTTTCCTAGACTAACTTAAATGTTGAAATGGTAGGTTACATCATCCTTCCATGGTGGCAGGGAAGATGAGTTTAGTCTTCAAGAGTGGATATTTGAAAGAAAATGGAAATGGGATATGTTCCACAATCCCGACGAGATATGTACTGGCTTAGGTGGAAGGTTAGTAACTTCATATCATCCATCGATGTGAATTTATTTAAACTAGTTTCTGATTATAGAAATGAGAATGTATCCATTACTTGTTCATTTGTAAGTGTTATTCACTTGGGAGTTGCAAATGTCATTTGCGATAAATGAAGTATGGTGTCGGAAGGCAACCATCCACTACACGGGCAATATTTATTTAATCGTGAAGAAGAGAATAACACCTATTTACTTGACAGATGAGGTGTTTGAGCATTACAAAAGAAAATGAGCAACAGATGAAGCATTCAAGAAGAAGTCCAAGTATATGAGCGCGAGTAGAAAGTCCGAGGTGGGAGGGTCGAGCACTAGTATTTCATTGCATAGCGTTAGAGGTTATCCACGAGACAACATGGTGATACGTTGATACGTATACATATATAAATAGTTTCGTATGTAGATGAGCGCAAATAGAAACTACTAATCCTAAAACTCGCTTGTAGGAGAAGAAGCTTAAACGTCGTCCCACACGCAAGGAGATGTTTCGACACCTCCACACCCATGGCCATGACGGCTAAACTTTCGTCGATCAGAGAACCGCGAAGATCGATGTAAGTAATATGAATTGCATATAAATAGTTTTCGAGACAACACATGTAGTACATCAATTTAAAAGAAAATATTAGAGTTAACTATTAGTTTATTAATTTAATGCAGGTTGAACTCACTCGGAGATTTAAGGAGATGTCCACCCAGTCCCCCGACACATCAATTGACGAAGATGCGATTTATCTTGAGGTGGTGCCAGAAGTCAATGGACGTGTCTACGGATTAGGGTCACAAGGTTATCATTGCAACATATCTTCAAGGGAAGCAAGCTCATCTCAAAGACCAGCGTATGGACCTCATAAGTTGGAAGAGCTCAGCGGGACCACCAAAGGTTGCAAGAAACATTATTGAATGAGCGAATGGAATGACAAGAACAAATGCAGAGGGACAAGATGGAACGCCAAGAAGAAAATGAGAGATGCAGGACCGTTTAGCACGTATGGAGGCATTGTTGATGCAAAACCTTGGTATTAGGCCCCGCGTGCCTCCGACACCGCAACCTCCACTATCACCAGCTACAGAGCGTTATGGTCCTCAGAGTGATGACCAGCCTGGACATTTGACGACCAACAAAGCACCGCTGAGTCCACCGACACCTTTCAACTACGCACCTGGATGACCACCAGCCTGGACATTGGATCGATCCACATAGAGACCTGCCTGAGGATAGACATCATCTTTTAGATGATCATGATGAGTTTATGTCACAACTTATGCCGTCTCCGAGACCACCGCCACGACAATAGTGATTGGATGTTCTATTTTTTTATGGTGAGTTTTTAATTACAAGGCAATGTATATCTTCACATTTTTCTCCCTTCTAATGTAGTTGATGTGATTTTTCATTTGCAAGTATGTGCGGCGGTGGCATTTGGTATTGGTGTTGCTTACAAAGAAGGAGTTGACAAGGCTTCTTTTTTTTCGCTGGGTAAGATATAATTACTTTACAACTGTCATGTCGAGTTTTATGTTTATTTTTCTACGTCTAATATTTTGGAGAATGGGGTTGATTGAAAAAGTATTTTGGTTTTAGAGAGACCAAGTGATTGTATTATATAATAATGCCACTATATATTTTTTCATGCAAAATTTTTTATAGGTAAAGTTTTTTTTAGAGTTAACATTTGTTGGTGTCAAAAGGTTTTACTAGCTAGTTTAACTTATGTATCTAATCAAGAAACCTTAATCAGTTCATATCAACTTTTTGTTATCAAGCTTCAACTCGAGACTTCACATTAAAGTGCATTCGCATTCGAATGACATGTTTGTTTTTTGTTACATGATACATTGTTAAGGTGGAGTTGGGGATCAGCTTAACTTCATTGGTTTTAAGCTTATTATAACTATACATGTGTATAGATGAATCAATTAATGAATCTTGTTGTAGTTGGCTTGCCCTTTATTGGAAAAGACAACCATAAGTAGTGATTTGAGGATGCATGATGAATGAGTGCAGACAAGTTTATGTTAAATAATGCATATTATTGGGAATGCAATTCATGTGTTCTTTGTGTCTATGCTTATTTGGAATGATATCCATTCATTTGATTTGATTCATTGATTCATCTAGTTTATGTGTGTAGATGTGTCATGCCTTGACAATCCATACATGGTATTTCTTGAAATTTAAAAAGTAGTTTTTGCATTTAGGTCCCGTACTCGATCGAGGTGTGCACGAATCATGGGGTTAGAGTCCCTGGGGATGTCGGCACATGTTACTTGACACTGTATGACACTCGGGGTTAGAGTCCCTGAGGTGGTCTACGCACCGGGGTTAGAGTCCCTGGGACACTGTATGACACTCGGGGTTAAAGTCCCTGAGGTGGTCTACACACCGGGGTTAGAGTCCCTGGTAACACTTGGGTTAGAGTCCCATGTGCTATATGATTATTGGGTCGGAGTGACACGTTTCACTACCGATCGGACCTAAATCACCACTACTTAGCCTAGTGTCGGTATCATTTGTTTAACTCTGGTATTTATTCGCATATGGTTTATTTTCCAGTTTTCCCATTTATATGCTTTTAAATACTATTTGAATATTTGGAAATGCAAATTAAACTTGTCATCAGGGATTACTATTTTATTCTTGTACTCACCGTCCTTTTTATGACGGTGGGTGCAGAGCCGTTTACCAGCAGGCCGAGCAAAGAGAAGATCGGCGATTATCCCTGAGCCCGCGGCGTTTCACTGCATCGATTGTAGGTCTTCTTTTGATATTTTGATTGTATATGTTATATACGTCTTTCAGATACTATTTGGGGTGGTATATTGGGTTGAGCGTTAGTTCCCCGACTTGACTTAGACTATTTTGTTGTTTCACTACAATTTGAGGACTTTATATATGTGATGTCATTTCCTGGTTTTCCACACTTAGGATTTTATAAATGGCTTCCGCATAAGTTACTCATTGCTTCCGCCTAATCAATAAGACTTCCGCTAATTAATTAATTTAATAAAAAGTTTTAATTAACTTTAAATTTTATAAATAGGTACATGAACACGAGAAAAGAGGCGTCTAGATTGTAAAGGCTGACTAATACGTAGTTAAGTCCTGCGTGGATATGATTAGGGCTTAATTACGGGATTAGGCCGGGCGGTGCCCTAGATTACGAGAGGGGCCGTCATAGAAGTATTTTGGTGTTCAATCTTCAACATAAACGATTTGAAATTCCTTTCAGCATGATGTTTGAAAATGATACTGTTGGGATGTGTTGGACCGAAATATTGTAACATGTGTCACATTGGTTAAGTAAGACTTCACTACAAAAAGTGGAGACATTTCTTGAAATAGTACTACTTTGTGAATAAGTGGTGTTGGAATTAAACTTAATCTAGGAAATATTATGGTTCAATTCATGATATTGGATTGCTTTTTGAATTATGAATATGCATCTAGATTCATACTTCAATTTTTTATTTGTCAATATCAAGGAATATGCTTTTTTGAATGATTATTTTATGTCAATCGACTTATTTGTTTCTATTATATGTTAGAGTGATACTGTGAATCAAGTTGTTCCATATTATTACCTATATATATTCAACTTTTGCTTTTCAAAATTACATCTTATACCACTCACACCTTACAAGTGAGTTTTTGTGAATTCACCTCACACAACCCACATATTTCTCTTTATTAATTAATTTCTCTCAATGCCCCCCTCCTAGACTATGTTAACATTATGTATGTGTTTCTTATCATTACCCTAAAATACTATTTACCAATTACTTCAACAAGGTATTTATGTTGAGATTCAATTATAGTTTTTAAATAAGCCTACATCTCAAGTTGCTTAAGAAAAGTATTTATAATCTTTAATTTCACTAAAATTGGATGTAATGTTATTTTAATTTGTGTTGGAATATTTTGGTTGCATGTCGAATACTGTTCATGTTCCTATTAATTTTCAGGATTTGGATGGGATACACTCTGCTAACTAAAGAATTTGTATAGTGTCTATCTATGTATCGGTGAAAGAATGTTATCAGAGTGTTTACATATCATCAATAAATGTTTTAAATTTAAATTAATTAAAATTTTCGTTTATCGATCTTTAGGGTCTATTAGTGTGGATCCCGCGAGTCCCCCGTCGCCCGATGCGATGGTCAAGGGGTGGGACCCGATCGATCTCCCTCAAAAATTGTGTTGTGCGGGTTGTGCCCCATTTGAAAGTGATTATTTTTGTTTATTTATAATACATATTTTTGTAATTTATTATATTGTACTTTATTATACACATATATATTAATATATGTATATATGTTTTATTTTTTATTTATATATATATATATATATATATTTTTTTAATGGTGTTGACCAAATCAGGGGTCGTTGGCTCCTAGTTTGAGAACCATGGGCCAATAAGCCCCTAGTGTGTATGGTCGGCAGGGAGGGGGAACCCCCCTCCCTGACCACCGGTAGTGGTGCCCAGCAGCGCCCCTGCCAGCCCACGGCTTGGACGACCATGAGGGTAGGGGTGGCCATGATACCACCCCCGTCCCTTCCTCTCCTATTATCTTTGGTACCTACCGGCGTGGTGGCTGTCGCGATCGCTTGATCGGTCGTCGCCGATCGCTTCAGTCACCTCGTCGATTCTACAAATCACTAAACAAGGTGGTTTTCCACCATTGTTTTGTTGAATTCAAGCTTAATATTCATTTAAAACAAGACTAAGAGGGTAAGTGAGATGTGTGTACCTCGATTTAGGGTTCTCCTTGAGTTAGACTTCCAGCACCCCAATTTCCTTTTTCTCTCACTGCAGTTAATTTTTTTAATAAAAAAAGGGCCTGAGTTTCAAATTGATTTATATAGTAGGATTAATTTGTATAGGGTTTATAAAATTACTTAATTGTCTTTAGGGCTAGTCTTTTAGGTTTTTGAGTCATCTCATGAAGCTACACCTAAACGAGATGAAGCTCTGTTGAGCTAGAGAGAAACAGAAAACCTAATAGAGAAGTGAACAGAGAAAGAGGTCTCTGAAATGTTTAATCTCTCATTAATGAAATCAAAAATACATTACAGTATTTATACTCAACCAATCACAAACTTAACTAAGTCTGTTAATAAGTTGACAACAACTGTTTACAAGAGTCACACAACACACATGTGACTGCTACACTCAACTAACTAAACCACAACCTAACCATGATCAGATTTACTTGCATCTCTAACATTACTGAAGCAAATTCTTCAAAAACCCAAATGAACATACATGATCAGACGTGACAACCACAGAAGCACTAGAATAGACAGGAGATGAGAATCAGTGCCTCCAAAACCGTGACGATATAGAACATTACGTCGTCCAAGATTATGAACACCCTCGACCATCCTTTCTTAGGCTTCCACCACCTCTTCACTTTCTTCATAAAACTTTTATTCCCCGTTTTGCCCTTTCCCATCAAAAAGTGCTCCTACCAATTGATCTACAAGACTACAATCCTCTCACTCTCTCTCACTCACTCACTCACTCACTCACTGGAACAATGAATTTATAGAGAGAGGAAGAAGGATTGAATTTTGGACTCCAAAACTTCACTCGTTTTCTCTTTTTTGTTTACCCTTTTTTTACAACAGCACCCAGGACTAGAGTGCCTACAAGAAGGGCATTTTCGTCATTTGAAGAATGCCTCGGGAATTACGCAGCTAATGTCGAGGAAGCATCGGAGGGTTGTGGTGACGGGTGTTGACGGTTTCTCTTTAACTTGGAGGGTTCTTATTGCACGATCGTGGCGTTGGACAGACAGACATGACACATATGATTTTTATGAGGGCCGCTAAGGACACCCCACCAATTCATGAAGGCACCCTGTTATTGAGGGCACAAAACAAATTTCCAAGGGCAACCAAAAATTACATATGAAATCCCAAAAATACCCCTCCTGCACAAACACGAAAAAACCCGGCTGCACCCCACTACCTTCACCGATCTTGACTCCAAGACTGTGAGCCGATTTCAACTCCAAGACTATTGCACCCCACCACCCGCTCCACCATCTTCGATTTACGGCTTTTTTGCAGTTCGTAGGGTCGTGGTTTGAGCCGATTTCGTCTCCAAGTTAGGGTTCGGTTGAAGTTCGTCGGACGCACCTTATTTAGTGTAATTAAGTTACATTTACAGTGGTGGTGGTTTGTTCAATAGTTTAAAAAATGGGAATTCGCGGTTCTCGGCCACACAGGCCAGAGACTGTGCTAACTTTCTCGGCCAACCATGGCCGAGAGGGAAGCTACATTTTTTGGAAGTCGCAGTCTCGGCCACAAAGGACGAAAAGTCTCACAGTGTCTCGGTTACGCATGGCCGATAGTACTCTAGTTCTCTCGGCCGAGACTTGACGAGAGCAAGGCGAATTGAAGTGGTCAACCTATATCGGTGGTGCACAACCGTAACCTTTCAATCGGACGCGGTTGGACACCGCCGATATATAGGAACAATTGTCGGTCATGGGTGACAGAAAACATGTGCTAGTTCACAAACCTGCTTGACCGAGACATCGAAATGGATGAAATTGAACATTATTTTTCGTAAATTTTTTGTTGGGTTGTTCCATGCGCTTATATGTTGTAATTTTTTCAAGTATGGCTCGTCAGAAGGCACCTAGGTGACTAGGGAGGATATTAAAGGAAAGATGGGGATACTTAGTATCGTGGTCACTAGGTGATATTATGAAATACCAAGGAACATTAGAGAGATAATAAAAAGACTCGATGATTAAAGCGCAAAGAACACAATCATAAGCAATGGAAAGGTAGTCATACATCATAAGCGTCATGAGGAATCCGCTTTAGTAAAAGCAAAGCCACTTCAAAAAGCAAAATATATAATAATTACAACCGAGACAAAAGTAAACGGTGAAAGCAAATAGTAACTACTTCTTTACATAATAAGAGACCAAAAGCAAAAAAGCATGGGCGGATGGCTAGACACGTCTAGAAAGCATGAGCTTGATGTGAAGATGGCATGGGCCGATTAGTCGCTAGGTCCTTGGTAACGGATAATGCAATGTGATGATGCGGGGGAAAAATAGAGAATATAATATGTGAAAATGTGATATGATATGTGAAAATGAGGGAATGCCGCCTTGGAGGAGGATTCCAGTCAATCTCAACGCCATTGTTGAATAATTCTTGACAAATGAACTCTGCCAAAGGATGATGAATGGCAAGATTCATGGTAACCATAGGAGACTCTTAGTATCAGGGTCGCAAATCTGCATTAGAAAGATTTTGAATGTTATCATCAGAAACAGATCTGGTAGATGACGAACATTTAGAAGCGATCTGTTTAAATTCAACCAAAATGTACAGCAGAAACACGAAAAGACCAAAAAAAAAGGTTCTCGGTTTTACATATCCGAAACTTTCTTCGAAGTCTCGTTCCCAAACGACCGAGAGTTACTGATTACTCTCAGTTTTACCAATCCGTGACCGACGTACACTTATCGGTCCTCTATGACCGAGATATCACCATAAATCTCGGTCCTGCGAGGCCGATACAATCGCGCGCATCCACGAAAACTTCGGATAACCGCAAAAAAAACACAAAAAATTTGCAAAATTTCCGTGAGTTCGACCTCTTCTTGCACCGTAGCAGTACAATCCTACATTATATAGTGGAAACAAGTTCGAATTTGAAGAAACTACCAAACCCTACGTTGACAAACAAATCATCATTTTCACAGTTATACACAACTAAACAGTTCTAAAAAACCCGAATATGGTTGTCAAACATTGTTACCTCGCTGTCGGACGAGCAAGAATCGATCAGCTCTTCGCCAAACGCAATGTGGATGTGGCTTTGTAGTTGAAGCTTGCTGGTGGGGTGCCCTAACTCATTGTCAAAATGGTTTGTGGGGTTTGAACCATTATATATATAGGGGCAAAATGGTCTTTTCCATTTTTGTTGGAATTTTTACAAATAAGTTGGGTGCCTTCATGACTTGGTGGGTGCCCTTAGCGGCCCTCATTTTTATTCAAGTCAGTCGAGAAATGACGCAGCTTGGGATTAAAAATCACGTATCTCGATGCAACCCAAATGTCTAAGATTAGATTAGGACAACTCAAATTTCTAAGAAAAACAGGTAGATACGACAGTTCACTGATTCGACGCGATTACTAATAGATTATGTGCAAGAACAATTTTACTAAAAGTGTTTTTTAAAATGCATCTCGAGTTGTATCACGTGGCAACTGAATATATCGATGTTTAAAGTGCATTATCGTAACATCTTTTAAAACAAAATAAAAGAAAAATGGTAAATAGTCACAACAATCTCAAACTTTTACTTTTATTTTTAAATAATTTTAAATTAATAATTATTTCTAAATAATTTTAAACTTTGTTGTTTTGTGTCAATTTTGAGTTAATTATGTTTTTTACACAAATTGAAGTGTGACGTGTGAAATTGATAAATTAAGTTGCTAGCTAAATGAGGTGGTTTAAATTTTGACATCAAAATAATTTAAGACTTTAGATTTGATCCACATAAAACTAATTGTTTGTGTCTTTGTGTTGGATCTAACTTTTTAATAAAATTAACCCTTTCTATTTCTTAAAATTTAAATCACTTTATTAAAAAAAAACTTTACTAATTTTATATGGCACATCAACAACAATTTGCCTAAAAAAATAGAGTCAAAATTGACATAAAATATTAAGTTTGATATTATTTAGATACAATTATTAATTTAAGATTATTTAGATACGAAAGGAAAAGTTTCGAATTATTGTGACTATTTGCCTTAACAAATGGGCAATGTTGTCTATTGTCTAATTGGTATTAATTTCATAATTTAGTTTTTTGGGCAAAGCATATATTCGTTGCTTTTACAAAACTCTCTATCTCTAATTCTATGTATATTGTAGCGGTGGTCGTGCTATTTGGAGAACAAGAGGACCTTTGATTTTTTCTACGTGTAGTCGAAATGTATCATCCCTGATAGAGTCATGCGCCAATTCGGTCTCGGGCAAAGGATACCACCATACGGAGCACAAACATTCAAATTTGCATAAGATTGACTTGAGAGGAAGACGGATAAGGATTGGAGCGCGAGAACATAGTGCTTATACGCATGTGGAACGAACGTGCCTCCAATATTGCAGCGATGAAAGCTTAGAGGAGCCAATGGACTTTTACAACCCGTATATGCTATGGTATCGTCGAATTACACGACGATTCATGTCTCCTCGTGGAGCTATTATTGCGAGGCCTTGGTAAGTACAATTTGATTTTTTTTTCATTCATGAATCCTTTCCAAATTGTTGTTTTCCTCGTACTTTAGCATAAAACTTCTTCAATATTTCATATGTAGGCACATGGCATTACTTCAATTCATCGGTTGACACTTTGGGTGATGATGTATCTATTGCCGTATTAGAGATGTAGTACGCATCGACTTTTGCAGTACACGCAGTTATCGGATGCATAATGTGCCGGTTCATTTCAAGCTTCTCATCATTCTTCCCATCTTTGATACACCTTCGAGGCATGACACTCCATTGTACACTCCATCGAGTGCCTTTCAACGAGTTTGCGACTCCACATACTCCTTCGGTTCCTCCCACCATGACTTTCGAGGCTATGGAAGCCTTTCCATTTGACACGGCACCTACATCTTCGCGTCATTTTCATGCAAGTCCAATAATGATGAATTTATACGGGAGTACAAGTACTCGGGATGGCGGAATGCGGGACAACGATGATATTCAACCGAGAAGATGCTCAAAATCCGGTGATGTGGGTCATTCGGATATTCCACTTGCACGAAATCGTAATGTCGAGTCGTCAAGAGAACACGGTGTGGGTCGGAAGTCATTATTTGGGGTCGGACTAGGACTTTTTCTATATTGTTATAAGTCATTTCCTCTTTATTCATTTTTGTCTTGTAGTTGATCACCAACCAATTTCATCATTTATATCAATTCAACTTTCAAGTCTGTATGTATATAGTGATCAAACTTTTTATAATTATACTAACTATTGCACTGGTTGAGATTTGCTGGTTTGTTGACTTGTGTACGTTGGAGTCTTCTAATTTTTCAAAGCTTATTTTTTATTGCATGAAAGATCGAGTTGCGTCTTTTGCGAAATAAGCTAGGCGAATAGGACTAAACCCAACATTAAAAATAGAATTACTAAAATACAACTACAAAAACAATAACAACAAAGTTTCAATCCAAAATTATCATAGGTATCCATTTCATTTGTGAGCATATAAATCGATGTGTATTTGATGAACATAAACAAATGGGTGTCTATTTTAAATGTCTAACGTCGGTCAATCGCCCTAGCACTACCTTTAGAAAAAATTGTTGATACAAACACAAAAAGACACCCAAGCACAGTTTTTTTTTTTCTTCGTCAAAACTTTCTGGTATTCGATATATCCCACTACTTTAGATTTGCTTCAAGTCATGCACTGGGGGAAACTCCAAACATTAATGTTTCTAATCTTGAGACTCGAACTCGAGTCGCTAGTTAAAATACTACAACCTGCTTCTACTTACGCCAACCAACTGTTGGTACACCCAGGGCTCGAACTCGAGTCTATCTTTAAAGAAAAAACTTGAATAACCCATTTTAAGCACTAACTTTAGGCACTGATTTAGTTATCGTATATTCGAGTGAATCATTATTCAAAGTGAGTTACTTTAATAGTTCCGATCCCTATCTTTTTCATGTGTTGGTATCAACAACTTTTTCAACATGAAATCAAAGAGGGTCGCCTAACGCGCTGGCATAAGATTCAACGGGAACAGAATGATGATGAAATATTCCGTTTGACCCTTCTCTACGCGTCCAAATTTGCAAAGACGCGGGAGAGGGAGTGCATGTGTTGAGTTGAAAGCTAAGTCTTTTTTTCTTTTCTTTTTTCCGGAGAAAGCTAAGTCCATTACATATTTACATATATATATGGTTGGCTCATGCATTTTGTAATTTTTGTTATTGTTCTCCTCTTAATTGGGATTTGGACAGCTTAATAAAGTTAAGATTTTGGTCAATTCACGTCAAGTATATACGCTAGAATCTTCTTTTTATTTTTTGTAACAAGGACCTGCTAGCTAGCGTAACTCGAATAGAAAATGCACTTATGCGCGTATAATGGTGGAATTAAAAAAAAAATTTAGGGGATGAACTTTAACCTTAACTTAATTAGTATAAAAATTAGGCATAAAAAAAAAATGATAGTACGTAGGAGTATTAATTATAGAGGTCTTAGAGTTTAAGGGAAGGCAACCGTATGAAAAACTAAGCATAACTTTCTTTTTTTTATAATACATATGAGTACTATAGGAGGTCTTGGGAGGCTGTCGTCCCCCTACATCCTAGATCCGCCAACGGTGCACATACCTTTGATGTGCCTTAATTAGGATGCATGCACACATGCACGACGTGCACTTAATTATGTGCGTCCATGCGATGTGCCTTAAGATGCGTACGCGCATGCATGTCAAGAGAAATCAAGAGACGCACTTTTGAATGCGTATTCTATCCGAGTGGTGGGAATCTTAGGATCATATGATGCATGTATTTTCTAAAAGGGTAGTGCTATTTGGACTCGTAAGTCCGGACTCAAAACTTTTTTTAATTTCAAATACATCCTCGAGCAATTAATGAAACAACCTTAATCACTTGTAAAATTTCTATTATACCCCTTAAATATTTACAAAGTTTTTTAAAAACTCCCTATGAGTTCGGACTCATGAATCCAAGTAGATTTATTGTTTCTAAAAAGATATCTCACCGTTTCCAACTCCAAGTTATCTCATGAGTTAACTTCCCCGTAATCAAACAAGGTGACTAATGACTAGCATGCACGAATTGAAACCACGTCCGCTCAAGTGGGTTGGGTTTTAACTTTATTTTGTTGATTTTTGGACCACATTTTGTTAAATTTATTATTTATTAACATAATAGGGGAAAATATATTCTATCTTTCCATTTGAATAATAATTTGTATATCTAGTGTCGATTTTTTGGTCACCTAAGCATTCAAATTGGACGTCCAATTACGATGCCATTAGTAACTTAATAAATTTTATCATATGGGGTCCAACAAGTTCACATGATATAGTGTGGTTAAAAGGTTGAGAATCGTAGGATGCATGTATTTTCTAAAAAGTAAAAAAGTTAAAATATTTTTGCTTATAAGGACACCTATGCTTGTATGGAAAGGAAAGGAATATTGAGCGATAAAAGAAACCACAAGTCCATGAAATGAGTGTAATGAAAATGAGAATGCTTTAAATGGATGCATGGTAAAACTTGTAAAGATAATTCCTTAAAAAATATATATATATAATAAAAATAAGAAATGCAAAAATTTTAAAAAAAGTAGGTCTAAAACCAATTGAGGCAACAATTAGAAAATGATGGTTGCGGTTATTTGAACACATTCAAAAAAGCCTACAAATACCCCACTAAAAAACTCAGACTCAACAGAAATGGAAGAAATTCGATAAGATAAGCATATAGACAGAAGCTACCTTGAAATGCATTAATTAAGAGGGATTTAAACGAATTGAAAAACACACCGTCGATCGCATTAAATTGAGCGTAATGAAGAGTTTGACTCATGCAGTTGACCCCAGCTAATTTAGGATTGAGACTATGTTGTTGTTATTGTTGTTGTTGCAAACCTTATTTTTTAATATATTTTTTGAGAACCATGAGTATAAAATTAATCATCTATGGGAGCTAGTTGAGCGCACCAACCCATAGCCCCAGAGACAACTCAAAAAACAGAAAAATGAGTCATGATGTATGAGAACAAAGGCCATTACTATAACTGTAACGCTTCAATAGCATTATTAAGGTCAAAGAACAAAGATGGGAAATATAATTTGAGATATAGACTAACTTAGAAGAACAGCAAGCAAAGACAGCCTCTACAGAGCTAATTTGCACTCAACAAGGATGAAATGGAAAAAGAGAGAAATAATGAATGGTGCTTTAGAAAGCAAGGGAGAGAGATGTTCTAAAGACTTGAAAAGGCTTAAGGTGGGTCATAAAGTTACTAAAATGTTGCTATGACAAAAGGAGGAATATGCAGTGAAACAAGTTTCACCGTGTACTTGCTAAAGTTGCAGTCGAAAATACACCAACCGGACGGAACGATGGCTTTAAGTGTCCAGACCAGTTACTGCACCATCGGGCGATTGACTCGAGGCCTTACTGGCGTTTTCGAGGGACTTACCCTGTTAAAAGAAAATCCGCACAAAGAGAGTCATTAATTGGAAAATCAAGGTAAATAGAACTCGAGGAATATTCGGAGAAGCTGGCTGCTCGAGTAGCATACCTAACAGGGAGTGCTCCCAAAACCATCCCGCTACAGTTCAGAGCTATAATAGCACTTTCCGCCTGCGCCATGAAAAGAAAATAAATAAATACATAAAACTGAAGTCAACCAGTCAAAGCAAATATGCTAAAATGGAATCAGAATGCCGAGACACTCGTTGCGAAAATCTTTTAGAATGCTAGGCTACTACAAGATTATAACAAAGTCTACTTTGCGCCAAGATCATTCCTCCTCTTACAAGGTGCATTCATTCCATGTAAGGCCTAAGGAATCACTTTAAAATCATATAAGTTTGAATCTAGGTTTGAAAGATGAATGGGGTATTCAAGACATGATTTTTACATCTTATCATTCATAGTTGGATGAATTCCCCATTCTCTATATTCTCCTTCCCCCTTCCCCCATGTTCTCCCATCTTACAATTATGGTGAAAACTCCTTTTGTTAAAATCAGGTAATGCAAAACACTTGATGAAGTAATTTTTTAAAAAAAATTATCGATGCATTCCTGCCTCTAGTTCACCATAATTTGCATCACAAGAATCAAGATAATGAAAAGTGCAAAAGCTTACGATCACAAACTCAACAAACGCAATCCGTGTTGAGTGCATATGATCACCCAGCAGCCTCAGGCGTGAAACCTGTAAATGAAAAATGCGTTAAGTTTTACAACAAAAAAATTGGGAATGGACAAAGAAACACAAGCTCAAAAATATTGTGCTGACCTCACCACAGATTGATTCAAAAAAAACTTTAACCTCAGCTTGTGAAACCTGTGCTAAGAAAATATATGATGAGTGATAGGGGGAGGTGCGGCATCAAAACCTTACGAAGCATAAATATGAGGGTGAAGCTATTTGATAAGCTTGAACTAGAACAAGTACAACAGAGAAAATAAGTGAATTACACAATTTTAAGGCGGGCTGTAAGGATCCAATAACCAGAAACTACAGCTAGGTCTTCAAAAAAAATAGATTAAACAAATTACAATGGCATACCTTCTTGTCAATATTTGTACAATATACTGTTCCTTGCACACATCTCTCGTTCATCTTCTGACTGCTCTATGACAGGAGGCTAATGTAAAATTATGGAAGAAAATAAATGGGAGACTCGCCATCAAGATCAGAATAAAAAGGACAATAGAAATTCCCACCCTAGGAAGGAACGAAGGATTCACAGGTAAAATAGCAGTTTTTGAAGGCAAAACTCTGACAGGATAATAACCAAGCATGGTTCCAGAAAGGTTCAGAGCTGTTCTTGCACCATCTGTTAATATACCATATAACTGATGAGTGAGATTGCCAAAAACTTCCCATTTTCTCATATTAGAAACTAAGATTAACATCATAAAATGAACTTACACTCATCAGAAAACTCTATAAAGGCAAAACGAAGAACTGAATGAGGGTCACCACAAACCCGACAGTCCACTACCTTCAAAACAAAGACCCAGAAAGTCTCATTAGATCAATTTGAATTCTTATCAATCACATTTAACTTTAAAATGAACAAAAAATAATTCAACAATTCACTGACATTTAATCAACATTTTTTTCTGCAGACAACATACAAGCACAATATCTCACACCGATGGACTTACAATTGGGACATGACAAGCGAAGGAGATATCAGCAATATCAAAGTTTAGAAAAAGTATAACAGCAAGAAGATATAAGGATTTGATAAACAACCAAAAGAGTAAAAACATTAACTTAAGTCGTAACATAATAGGAACAAACAAAAACATTCCACCAAGCATAAAAGTAATTTAACGTAGCGGAAATGAGGATGCTTAGGTGGATGTGTAGTAAACTCGTAAAAATAGAATAAGAAATACATAAATTCAAAGAAAAGTAGTAGTAGCACTAATTGACACAAAGATAAGGGAAGGGTGGTTGCGGTGGTTTGGACACCTCCAAAGACGGCCTACAAATGCCCCTACTAGAAAACTTGACTTGATAGAAACCGAAGAAATTCGACAAGATAGGGGGTAGACCGAAGCTAACATGGGACGCCTTAATTAGGAGGGATTTAAATGGTTTGGAAAGCTCGCCATCAATTGCACTAAATCGAGCACAATGGAAGGGTTTGATCCATGTAGCCGACTGCAAGTAATTTGGGGTTGACGCTATGTTGTTGTATGTCATATCCATAGTTCACATATACAATAACTAATTTATAGCACGTAACAGCCATAGTTTACATGCAACAACCATTTATCATCATTACTAAAGTCTAAAAGACCTGACAAATCACAGTTGCAAATATGAACAAGACAATTGATTTTCTCTCAAAAAAAAAAAAAAAAAAAAAAAACAAGACAAGGGATAGATTATGACCCATTTATGAAAGAAAGGGACAAAGTACCAGCCAAATAAAATCCATTCTTAATTTCATAAGGTGCAGAAGTGAAGCCGCCACTTAATTCTTCTTTTCCAGAATCCAGATAATTCACAGACCCATGCTTCAATCTCTAGAATCAAATATTCATGATCCAACAATTTATGACATCATTTGGTAATAGAAGCCACAAATGGACGCATGACATATGACAAGATGCATAAAATCATAAAATCTCCACTAATGTGAAAACACAAACACTTGGACCATATGAAATAAATTAAAATTTAGCATTTTATACTGACTATTGCAACACTATTGCCATCATTCTCACAACAACAACAACAACAACATACTGACTACATGGATCAAATTTTTCCATTGTGCTCGATTAAGTGCAATTGATTGAGCCAAATCATTCAAATCACTTTTAATTAAATCAGTTAATACCTTCGAATTTGGATGTCAAGTTTTCCTATTATGTGACCAAACTATGGCTAATCTTTGTATCAATTGGTGACCATCTTTGAATTTCTATATTTTTTATTCTATGGACAACCTAAGCATTTACGTTCATATGTCATTGGCAGCTTCATCTCAATTATCAAGGGCATATTAATGGTGTCAGCAGCTGAAATATCACTAGGGGAAGGGAATTTTAAATTGCACAAGTTAATTTAGTTTACAAGTAGGACTCATGATTTTTCTTTAATATAAATTTGAGAGAAACCAATATTTGAAATCTCAATAGTAACAGCTAAGGTAGCATATTTTCTTATCCAAAAAGAAAAAGGAAAAAACAAAGAACTACAAGGATATTTTTAAAAATCATTGGTACAGCTTCTAAGGACGGCCCTAGCAATCTTCCAAACAACTAATGTGCCATTTCAGCTATGAAATTATAGCCATCTGTTCTTTACCTTCGTCTTGGCAACCATGGTTAGACCTTGAGGGGTCAAAAAACCGAAAATTCAAAACAAGCCAATGCATCAAGTATCAACCCAAAATAAGAGACCATTCTTGTAAATGTTAAAGGGTGAGATTCATCACAATACGGTATTTGATGAGCCCTTTGGTCCTATGAAATACTCTAAATACTTGTTGCAAAATAACCAACCGCTTACAAATTACACACAAATTACTTCTTATCTATTAAGTCCTCCCTCATACATTATTGCATCGACCTGGAAAACAGACGAAACTTTTCTAAAACCAAAAGTGGACTTGATTCCACCTTGCGTGACTAGAAACAAACTCACTCTTTCCTCCACAAGAAGAAAAACTACATAAATTATCAGTGAGACCACAACTCTCACAGTCTTGCTAAGACCATCATAGATTTGAAACTTAAATGTGTTTCTTACTATACTATAATGTTCATTAGATGTCGCAATGCAAGAGGATATTGGAAAATACAAATTGTTCATAAAAGACAAACCGTCAACATAAAGAATGACAATATCCAAAATATCCATTGCATTGCCTATTGGAATTCATCCTTAAGAATGCTATTCAATGACCTAGCTCACTAATGGCAAAGATTATATATCATGTAGAACTAAAAATAGATTTTTTATTCTTGAAGTAAGGCCTAAGTTTTTTTTTTTTTTTTGAAGTAAGGCCTAAAAATAGATTCTAGTCCTTGTGGTTATAAATAAGAGAGAGTTTCAAGATTTATCACCAAATTAGAAAAATGCAATCTACATTCTACTTTAGGAATATCATTAAACTTGAAAATAATGTCAAGATTTATCGACATATTACATAAAAGGTAAACACATTTAATTACTATAAAAAGTTTGGTATAATTGATATAATTTATAATGATGTCGCATCATGCATTTTTGGCATCATAAACATGGAATGATACAACAACAACCAGCCTCAATACCAAATTAGTGGGGGTTGGCTACATCAATCAAATGCTTCCACTCAACTCGATTTAAATCAATTGAAGATGTGCTTCATAACACTCTATATCTTTCCTAATTAATAATTAATGCACTCCAGGTTATCTTAGGATGTTCAAAACAAATAGAATAAGTATATAAACTAAAAATAAGTAGATACCACCTACTATCGAAAAAGAACTGATCCCATAAGTCTTGCTATTCAATCAAAGCATCCAACGAAATCATGATCATGCCTCCAAAGTATAGCATGTCTGACAGTAAGGGAAATAACTGCAAACATGGTGGCAATAACCAATATTTCTTTCTTCACATATTTCAAGTTTTCTGGTGCCTAATCCTTCCCTTGAAAAAGAAAAAGGAAACTTACATCTTTTTTTTTATTGAGAAATCACAATTTCATAACAGATAGGAAGCATCTAGCATAAGAGCTTTAGAAGCATCATGAACAACTATAAAACTGTCCTTAGCTATCGCCAAGTCTCACTTAATTTTGTACAAGTAATATCTTGCTGTGGCAGAGTTGGTTTCATGGAAATGGCTTGAATAAAAAGGAAAACTTTGTTTACAAAACCTTTTTACTAAATCTCTCTTCACAAAGTCATACATACAAAGAATGAACTAAGGCTGCGTATCATTGAACCTCCCGAATTCTCAGATCAGAATTTTTATGCAATGCGTACAACTATTGGAACAACATAAGTCACAGCATCATGTTGAATAAGTTTGTGATGCACACCAATAAAAAAATCCTCAAAAGTTCAAAATTCCACAAAGAAAAGAAAGAAGAAAATAAAACAACAACGACATGGCCTCAATCCCAAATTAATTGGGGTCGGCTACATTGATCAAACTCTTCCATTGTGCTCGATTAAGTGCAATTGATGATGAGCTTTCCAAACCAAAGAAGAAAATAAAATGGAAGAACAAATTGATATGCCTATCTAACGTGGAATATTGGGAATAAAATCACTAGATTACAGGGTATGGATGGTAGTGGCCTAATGAGTAATAAATATTTCGCAATTCTGATTTGACAGAAACTTCCACAGTCATGTCAAAAATTCAATATAAATCAAGGATGTTGCTTTGAGAATGCATGAATAATAACTAACTCATCGAAAGTTGTGACATCTCTCCTTCTCGGCAGCAACTCCAAGAAAGACTTTCCACATAACAACACTTCTAATCTTCGACACATTAATGGGAAATCATTCTACTCCCTATGTTACCAATCATATTTTAAACAAAATCAGCATAAAAACTCTGCATTTCTTTCCAAAATTTCGGCTCCTACTCCCCGTCCGCAATAAGCATCATATTTGACATAACATACAGCAAAAAAAAAAAATGTGGGCTTCCCATCTGAACAAAGTCATTAATAAGAGAACATTCACTATATCATTATCATCAAACGATAAAAAAACACTAATCGACACACATAAAAAACGTAACTATCGCATCGAAACAACTTTTCCAAAATGATCATTTCAATGCACTTACTTGCCCGCAACCAATAAATAACCGCGCTAGCTGCTCCTCAGTCACCTAATTCAACATCAAAAAACAGTTTTTTGAGTAATTCAAGATAAAAAAAAAAAATCACTAAAAACTTTTTTTGCAGAAATGTGAAATTTATTCTCTCACTTGCTGATCAATATCAGAAACATATACAGTTCTCCTAATACAATCCTCCCTCTGCGCCTTCACCGTCCTCGCATTCATCCTTCTCCGCCCCTGATTGTAATAATTCCTCCTCTAAACCAAGTCAAACCAAACCAAACCACAAAATTCTTAAACAATCAATCAAAAATCGAAAACCATGTACATTAAATTATATATGTATACCCTCCGATTGTTGTTGAAATGCTGATCATCGTTGGAACTCTTTCGATTGTCATCGGGAACGACGACGACGACCGATTGGGGATTTAGGGCATACGAAGAGGGAACGAATTCCTTCGCCGATGGGTTCAATTTTGAGAGCAAATCCACTAGCTTTCGCATGTCCGTTTCGAATTCCGATTTCGAATCCGACCGATCGTTCTCGTTGTCGTCGTCGCGATTGCGGAGCTGCTGATTGTGATCGTCCGATGGAACCACGATCGCACTCTCCGCAACCGCAGCCATTTCACACACAACACAACACAGAGACTCAACAAATCAAATCGAAATCAAACACAACAATATAAAACAACAACCACAACAACAACAACAACAACGTATCAATCAACAACAACAACGACAACGAACGATCGTTGTGGAACGAATTAGGTTTTTTTTTTTTTTTTTGCAGTTCGTTCTAGAGAGAGAAATGGAGGAGAGTAGAGAGAGAGAGAGTGGGGTTTGGGGGTTTTGTAAATGTAGCAACAACAACAACAACAACAGATGGCGAATCTGCTGGTTTGGATGGAGAAAGCGAATGATATGACGCGAATATTGGACACCGGCGTTGGTGGGCGTTGGATTGGTTTTGAGATTTGGGAGTTTGGATCTGGAGGTGTGTGTGGACGGTGGAGATGGGGGAGGGGTGGTTTGAATTGAAGAACGACGAGTGGCACGCGAAGCCAAGCCGAATGCACAGAAAGGGAGAGGGGGAGGGGTGACGTGTAGTGACGCAAGCGGGGGAGCTGTGATATGTCATTCTGTGTAACTGCCCAGTGATCTGTTGGGATTGTGAATTTATATTTCTTTATCTGCAATGCATTTCAAATTCATAAAACAGTAAATACATGCATACGTACATACACATTCATATACATGCATTCGTAAAGATGTATGTATCATGTCCAGTTTCGAATCGATCGTTATCATTCCAAACGAGATTAGCTAGATTACGTAGCCAAAATCTATCATTAGATTATTGCATAGCCTCATCAATCGAGCCTAAGAGTAGCGTTTCAATTGGGAGCTTATCATCAAGATTATTTTTAAAATAAGCTACAAACCAAACACAGCTTAACAAATAAACTAGCGTTCGAGCACAAAGTAGTTGGTTAGTTCGGATACTATGCAAATGTATGTATGTGATGATTATAAAATAAAAGAAAAAACAAATTATTTGATTTGTCAAAGTTTTCTTGACTTCCACTACGGAAAAAAAAAAAAAAAAAAACCATTTGATCTCCAACCTCCCTTTGCTTTTTTTTATTTATTCATGGACTTTGGTTCGTGAATATATATTTGATCTCTTAGCTTACATTTATGCACGAATCTTTTTTTCAATATAGATTTTTTGGTTTCCCATATAGTGTTTTGACGTTAATCGCATCGATTAATTCACATTCGGACACTGTCAAACCTCCTACGAGGGCAGTCTTTTCTAACCTAATTTTCCTCATTCACGAGATTGAAACTCATCAAAATCTCGCTTAAGGGGAATTAAGTCTTTTACTGTTGGCCTAATAAATCACAAGTATGATTTTTTTAATTGTAAGGTGTTCGGCAATTGCGTGGAAAAAAGTTCTCTCAGAGTGTTTCTCCAAAAAAAAGTTTTGGACTTTGAAAAAGATTGGAGACCACGCAATAAAAAATAGGACCAAGGTACGCCGTTAATACTTTTAATTCATATTTACATCAAAACCTTTATTGGTATTAGAGAAATTAGGTGATTGGTATCCTGCACACCTAGGTGAATTTGGAGTTTTAGGTTCAAGGACTTCAAATATATATTCGAGTTATTTATTTAATTCTGATTTAAAAAAAAATGGTGTTTCACGATTTCGGCGACGTCGCTGAAATCCGATCGCGGCAAGAGCCGGTGCACCCATCGGGGTGTTTGTGAGTACACCTACAAAGATCAACAAACACTGTCAAGAAAATGGGTTCTTTCACGAGATCCGCTGCCGATTCGTCATGGCGCACCTATTGGGGTGCTTGTCGGAATACAATGGTTTAGGTTCGCCAATAGCCGAAGTCGCCAATGGTGAAACATTTTTTTTTATTATTATTATTGAAACATTCCCATGTTTTGTGATTATTAAAAAAATAAAAAAATAATAAAGAGCCCAGTGAGATCCATCGGTTTTCTAGTCAAGGTTAGATACTTTCGTCTTGATTTCTTCGGATCTATTTGGTAAGCACAAACTAGCTTATCAGCTAGCTGATAAGCTAGTTTATTTTTTAAGCTGTGTTTGGTTTGTAGCTTATTTTAAAAATAAGCTAGCTGATAAGCTCCCAATTGAAACGCTACTCGTAGTAGCGTTTGAACAGAAAAATCAATGTTTTGGATTTTTTTACAATTATACCCTTATTTTTACGGTATTAATAAATTAATGCCCAACTAATATTAGTATCCCATGAAACTACAAACCAAATAGAGATAAATACAAACAGATTTGCTATATCACGTTAGGGATTTCCAGTGTGATTTCTAGCGTTGTTTTTTTTCTTTTCTTTTTAGAGTTGGCTATCTCTCAATCGTTCAGGCTTTGTTATTCCTCTTCTTCAACATCGTTGCACAACATCCAGATTATGTACCTCTTGACGAACTTTCAGATGTTATTGATGACGACATCAATCATGAAAGTTATAGAGAGACTTCTCAAGAAATGAAGAATATTCGCAATAACATTGCTTCTCAATTATGGATGATGCGTTAGGTATATGTATAGTTATCAAAGTCGTTTATTGTATTTTATTTACATGTGTTTATTTTTTGCGAATTCTTATAAATTAATATAGAGTTATTTTCATGTAAGCATTTATGGACACACATAATTCAATTTTCTAAATAATATAAATTATTTTATGGCATTAATTTATATTTTGTAAATAAAATACAGAGTTATTTATAACAATTAATTATATGATTATATAATGAATATACTTAATTGTGTCATATGTCCTTTATTGTCATTTTGCATTTATCAGCTAATCAATCAGCTATCATTCCAAACAGTTTTTAGTTGATCAGCTAGATTATCAGCTTTCAGCTATCAGCTAGTAGATTATCAGCTATCAGCTAGATTATCAGCTATCAGCTAGATTATCAGCTATCAGCTAGCTTATCAGTTAGCCTTGCCAAACAGAGCCTTCATCTTGAATCTCTGTTTTGTATTAGTACTTTGAAGATCGATAGTGGCACGTTTCTGTAATACAGATTTGTGTTTTGTATGTCTTTATATTGGTTTGTTAGAAAACTTCACTTAATTGCTAGCGATTCACTAGTTATCAATTAGTTTTCTTTTAATAATGCTGGGCTTTGTTCTTTCAATTAAAAGAAGACTAATTGGGCCTTGTTCTTTTAAAATGAATAAAGTAAACTAATTGATGATTGTGGATTAAGTCTTGAAAATCAGTTTTAATTAAGGTATTTGCAAAATTAAAATTGATTTTTAAATCACATTTAAAAAAAAAGTGCATGGCTCGTGAATGTGAGTGGCGAGATTCTGGAAGTGACAATCCATGTAAGGCGCGTCAAAATTACAAAAAAATCCTACACATACTCAATCATTCAACATATAGGTACATTTAATAAAATGTACAACTTAGTCTAGGACAAAGGGTTTTACGTGAGCCACAATAATAGAGGTTTGATGCTTAACATCGTAGGGATCGTGATGTGTTTCAAATTTGAAAATGTAAAAACAACATTGCTCGCATTACGTTGCTGAGCTACTTGCAAGATGATCCGATTTGCGAGTTTGAGTAGTTTGATACTGCTTAGGAAATGTGGAATGCTTTGAAGCAAAGGTATGGGATGACTTCCGTAACAAGGTTGTGTCATCTCACTATCAAATTTGAAACATATGTCAAACGTTAGCATCACTCGATGAAACAACATTTGATAATGATGTCAAATATGATAAGTGAATTGAATTCCGTTGGTCATGTTCAGTCATATGAACAACAAATCCAAGCAGTTATCTAATCACTTCCTCAAAACTAAGAGCACATGAAAGTTGCAATGACCCACAACGAGAATATCAAGACTTTTAATGATATTGTTCATCATGTGGAGTTGGAAGCAGAGCGCTTGGAAGATGCTAAAACTTCAACTCGACAATGATTGTGCATGGAGGCTCCCAAAGTACTTCCTTTAAACTTAAAGAACAACTAGCAGCTAAGAAAGACAAATACATTTTAGATCACCTTTTGAAACCAAAAAATGTCAATCGCAAGCGAGGCAAGCGATGTGGCAAAAAAAGGACAAGAAAGAGATGACATGTCACAAATGTGGACAAAAAAGACATTTTGCAAAGGAATGCCATAAGCCAAGAAAATATAGGTATTTTCTTTTAATGCATCTCACAATTGCTTTATGTTTAGCAATGTTTTATTTGTTGACTCTAAGCCCTTATGGATTATTGATTCGTGAGCAACAAACCATATAGCCAAAGACCGCGGGGCTTTCATTAAGTATCTTCGCATTCAAATAGGACCACAGTGGATATATGTTGGAAATAACGTGTGTAGTTGTTTAAGGAAGTGACACATCAATTAAAGCTACGCAACAGAGCACACAATTTCTACATGATGCCCTCTACACCCATGAAATAAGGTGAAACTTAATTTCAGTTGTCGTCCTTTTTAGTTTAGGTTTTAGTTTGAACTTCAATAAAAATGGTGTCACTATGTTTTTGAACACCACACTTTATGGTTATGGATACTTTTCTAATAGTTTTATTATTTTGGACATCGAATGCGATGTTAAAATTGATAATAATGGTTGTTTTCCAATTTCTGCATTTTCAGTCTTTTTTAATTTAGATGCGAATGTATGGCATGCTAGATTAGGTCATATAGGACAAGGTCGAATGAATAAACTTGCTAGAGAACACATTTTGGGCACACTCACAAAAGTTGACTTATCTATTTGTACACATTGTCTAGTTGGAAAAACAACTAGAAAACCATTCATAACAACTATAAGAGCTGATAATCCATTGCAATTAATACATTCAGACATATGTGGTCCAATAAATGTTATCTCGACATTATGCATCATATTTCATCACATTTATTGATGATTTTACTCGTTTTTGTCATATTTTTATCTCACATAAAAATGAAGCGTTTGATTGCTTCAAATGATATGTAACTCTGGTTGAAAATCAATTAGAGAAACGTGTCAAAATGTTGAGAACTGACCGAGAAAGTTAGTACTTATCGGATCAATTTAAAGAATATTATGATGAAAAAGGGATTGCTAAACAGCTTACCATCCCTGACACTCCACGACTAAATGGCGTTGCAGAAAGGCATAATCGAACTTTATTAAATATGGTTCGATTTATGATGGCACAAGCAAGCATTCCAATTTTCATATTAGGGAAATACATTGCTAACCACAGCTCATGTACTAAATCTAGTACCGTTAAAATCAGTAGCTTCCACACCATAAACCCGGTGGACTTGGAGAAATCCTAACCTCACAAATTTGTGCCCTTAGGGTTGCGCATCATATGTTCACTCTCCATGCAATAAATATGAAAAATTGGGACCAAGGGAAAAGAAATCTATTTTTGTTAGATATTTTGAATATTCAAAAGGTTTTGTGTTCATTGGTGAACAACCAAATGGTAGTTTTATTAAATTTGAATCAAGATATGCCATATTTTAGAAAATGAGTTTCCTAGCAAAAATAAAGCAATTAAAGATCTCATTTTTTATGAAGTTGATGATTCTTCAGAGAATATAATCCCATAACTAGATTCAAATGCGGTTGAGACTAATCCAAATTCGACTCATATTCTTAATCCTAGTGGGAGTGATATTCCAATAGATGCTTCAAATTCAGAAGAATTGAGTAGAAGCGGTCGTCAAAGTATGCCTCGAAGACATTTTAAAATTAAGGGTCATGCTTTTATGATTTCTTCGCATGATGAAAATGGGAGCCTTGTAATGTTAGTGAGGCTTTATCATCATCAACTAAGGAATAATGACTACAAGCAATGGATGAATAAATGGAGTCTATGAAATCTAACCATGTCTGGGACTTGGTTGATCTACCTCCTAGACGTAGACCAACCGGGAACAAATGGGTTATCAAGATCAAACGTCAGGCAGATGGATCAATTGAAAGATTTAAAGCACGTTTAATGGCTAAGGGATTTACACAACAAGAAGAATAGATTAAGAGGAAACTTTTTCACCAGTTGTAAAGTTTGCATCTATTCGTCTATTACTTGCTATCATGCATATATGGATTTAGAATTACATCAAATAGATGTAAAAACTATTTTTCTAAATGGAGAATTGAATGAAGACATATATATATATATATATATATGCAACAACCAATAGGTTTTGTTGTAAAATGACAAGAGCGCAAAGTGTGCAAGCTCAAAAAGTCAATATATGGTCTTAAACAATCTTCACGACAATGGTATTTAAGATGTCATCAAGTCATAACTTCTTTTGGATTTAATATGATTGATGATGATCATTGTGTATATATTAAACATTCAGATCAACAATTTGTGATATTATCCTTATATGTGGATGATATATTTTAGCTGGAAATAACATTGATTATGTTGTCGCTATTAAAGAATGGTTGTCCTCTAATTTTGATATGAAGGTCATGGGTGAAGCAAACTTCATACTGGATGTGAAGATTCATAAGAATTGTTCTAAAAGAAATTTTGTTTTATCGTAAGAACAATATATTAAGAATATTCTTGAACGATTCAAAATGACAAATTGTAACCTCGTTGACACTCCAATTGCTAAAGGTGAAATCCTAAGCACGAAAATGTGCCAAAAGACTCCAATTGAGAAAGACAAAATGTTCAATGTCTCATATGTAAGTGCAATTGGAAATTTAATGTACGCAATGATGTGTACACGTCCCGATATATGCTACGTAGTTGGTTTAGTTAGCAAAGATCAATCAAAAAGGTCAAGCTCATTGGAAAGCGGTAAAATGGATATTGAGGTATTTGAAAGGCACTATGGATTTGTGTCTATGTTACCAAAGTAATGAATTGCAGTTATTTGGGTACTCTGATGTTGATTGGAGCGGCGATCCAAATGAACGCAAGTCGACTTCAGGGTATGTTTTCCTATTTAATAATGGTGCAATCTCATGGATTAGTAAAAAGCAAACATGCATTGCTTTGTCAACCATGGAGGTTGAATTTGTTGTTTGCATTGCTTTAGTTCAAGAGGCAATATGGCTTAGACGTTTCATTATGCACTTGCAAGTCATTAAAAGCGCATCGGAATCAGTGACTATATTTAGTGATAGCCAAGTAGCCATTGCCCATATGAAGGATCTAAAATATCATGGAAATACAAAACACATCGACGCTAAGTATAACTTTATGAGAGACATCATAGCATGAAAAGAAGTTTTCATACAACACATTACTACGCAAAAGATGACAACGGATCCAATGACGAAACCTATCGCTAGGGATATTTTTCTAAGTCATGTAAAATCCTTGGGATTGTGTAGACTGTAAATTGTTTGCTATAAGTTCTTATTTCGATTCAATAAATAAGCTCTATTGGAATTTGTTATTTCTTGCTCTAATATAAGTCATTATTGACCTGGAATTATGCAACATGCATTGATTGGCTTTCTCATACAAGCAATCGCCTTTGGCGCTAATAGTAGTGAGCAAAGATGAGAAATTAAAACCTATTTGATAAATGTCACCTTGATAGGAGTCTAGATGAGGTCATTTTTGGAAAACCGTAATAGATTTCCCACTATCTATTAAGCATGAGAATAAAAAACTAGATGCGAAATCTAGTGATTGGTGCCTCATTATGGCGAGCAACACAAATTTCGGGTTAGGCGCTTTGGGAGGAGTGACTAAACTATGATCTGCTCAGTGAATTAAGAGAATTGCATACAATCTTACTAAAAGTTACTCCACTGTGACATGTAAAGAATTAGATGTGTTTTGCGACCACTTAGAACTGAGTAAATAGTAAATCCCTGGATCCTCATCGTGTGAGTCTAATTAAAAAAATTAAAAAAAGTTCTTACATAGTTGAGACTTTTTTAATTGCCCTTATGACTTTTGACTACACTATGAAGTAAGGAATTAATGTTTGCTACTTTAGTGAGTTACCTATAGTCGATGATGCGAAGCATGATTTTAAGTGTGTTAAGTAGGATTTAGTTAATTATTTAGTAAAGTAATTGATGATTTGAGACTTATTTAGTGTATTTTTGGGTGTATTAGGTTCAAGGGATAGCGTGACTAGACGGCGAACGGGTGAAGTAAAGATATGAAGAAAAAAACCACAGAAGAAGAAGTAAAAAACAAATAATTGTTGGACTTGTCGCCAAGTCCAAGAGGTTATTTTATCGCAGCCATAGCGCCATGGCGCAAGCCATAGCGCCATGGCGCCAGGCCAAGCTTCGTTACCCACATCATGGGCATTATGTGGGAGCCATAACGCCGCCACAGCGGCACGGCCAGTAAACTTGATTTTTGCCTATCTTTAGGGTTTTAAACCTATTTTTGTTGGACCAAAATACCCCTATATATATGGTTAAGAGAGATAAGGATGATCTTTTGCTTTGGAGAACCAAGAAGAACGTGTGAAGATTGAAGAATAGTGATCAAAATCTTGGATTCTATATTAATCGTAGGTTTGATTTCATGTTTTCTTGTTTTCTTATCATGAATTTTGTTGAATTGAACTTACTTATGGGGTAATCTCTTTTGTTTTAGGGATCTTTAGATCTCAAATTGGATTCTTTTTATTTCAATGTGATTATATTTATTCTTTCAATTCAATATTTTGATTTGTGTGTTCATGTGCGCTATGTTATACTTACCTTGATCAAGTAGGTGTAGATTCGAGGGTTTAAAGTCACCATAACCATTGGGACTTTTGAACCCGGATTAGGGGAAACACAACCTTAGAACATATGACGCATCCCAATGGTCATTGTCTAGGGAGGCAATTGAATTTGGTTTTTAATGTGGTATCTCACTTTCACTATTTATGCCGATCGGCGAAGTTCGAGTGAGATGTTAGAATCTCCATCGCCGAGACCTTGGGATGGAGTGAATTGTAGAAATTTGCCTATCATTGCATGAATTGTGAGACTTTATATTTAAATTGGATTCGAATGATACAATTTGGGTGAATTAGATTTCCTAGGATATTTTCTTCCATGCTTAAGAGCTATTTTAATTACTTGCAATTAGTTAGTTTAAATTAATTAATAATTTATTTTAACAAAACCCAACATTTAAGTGTCTAACTTTATTTCTTAGTTGGACTAAATATTAGGGTACTGTCCTTGTGGATACGATATACCCAACACCAACACGAGTTGGTGCCACTATTACTTTGACGTTTACCGTACACTTGAAGTCAATGTCAGTCAAGTAAGATTTGATATAAAGGTGGTACATTAGGAAAACAACTGATTCTAAACTAAGTAGTGTAGGGCAAAGAAAGTTCATATGGAATCATGTCATTTCATTTTATATTCAATGTCGTGACACTGGTGTTGCATCAATTGGATGACAACATTAGTTAGAATATAAGGCTATTGACAACGACTGCAAGTGTAGGGCAAGCGTCAAAGTAATAGTGGCACCAACTCGTGTTGGCGTCGAGAATATCGTATCTGACGGTTATGTGCTAATATTTAGTTTAATTAAGAATAGAGTTAGACACTTAAATGTTGGGTTTTGTAAAAACAAATTATTAATTAATTTTACTAGTTGCAAGTAATTAAAATAGGCCTATCATGACCCAAATAATTAATACACGTTTAATTAGTTAATCGGGACAAAATGACCCGTGACGTGGGACCCTCAACGAGATACGTGTCACTACTGATGCATGATAGCCGAGGTAAATGTTATATTTTTGTGTTGTATGCCTAATGTATTGTATATGTATAGACTACTAAGTCAATTCTACGGGTATGCAGATACCGAGACGAGCAGGGACGCGCCTCGAGTCGCGTGTCGACGTAGGCCCGAGGTAGCAGCTCGTAGGGTAAGTATAATTAGGTCAATTATATTGCATAAAAAAAAAAAATGATATATGCTTAGGGGTCCATATGTGGCCACATCTAACTATATATAAATAGGCATAAGTTAAGGAAATAAAATAAATAAAATACACCACTAGATAGGCCCTAGATTCACACACACACACATATCTCGCGAAAGAGTGTCACACATGGGAGTCACTGAGAGTGACATAAGGGACACGTGGTGTGAACAAGACCACATGATGTGCCTCGAGATACGTGTGTGGTTAGAGATGTGTGGTTCACAAACACACCAACTCAAACCATATATATATGGGTCGATTAAACCCAAAGTCAAAAACTTATCTCATTTAATCTCCAAAGTTGGTGGAGAAGAAAAAAAACCGGTGAAGAAAGAAGAAACCGATGAGAAGGAAAAAAAAAGGAGAGAGATCGGGAGAGTGAGAGATGGAGAACTCGAGGAAGTCGAATTGAAGGTGAGTTGTTGACTTCGGTTGTTGTTGTATGGTATGTAGTAAACTGATTGAGACGTTTATTTACATTTCATTCCATTTATTTATTTATTCTCGGTTATTCGAATTGAATTGCTTTTGAAATCCATATGCTATGACATGTTCAGTTCTCATTTTATGATGTTGTTCATAGCATGCTTTGTTGTGTATATATCATTGATTCAAATTTCTATACTTTGTCATGTTGATTGTTGTGTGTGGAAGTCAGTGATATAGCATGCTATTATGATAGTTTATTTATTTTGACTCTTATCCTTTGTGCATTAGTAATCAGTTACATCTCTTGGATTCTATTACCAAGTCATTATTGACAATGAAAGTGTTCTTGTGGTTAGGGTCACTTGATGATAGAAATTCAGCTTTCATACGGGGTCACTAGACTTTTTGGGATGTCAGGGGATTTCTCCACTACCTTGCATGACACACGGGGTAACACACCTCAAACGGGGTAACGAATGGGGTAACCAGACCTCAGGGTTTGTTGGCGCGAGAATAACTTGCGTGAGCATGATGCTAGCAAGTTGTAACGACCCGCTTTAATTAATCCCGATTAACTATTAAATTACATATTAAGATCCTAAGCTCAGACTCACCTGGATGTCGTGGAAGAGTCTAGGGCACGCTTAACGAGGTAAAATTGCTATTTTTGTATGGTGAGTGTTTATTATTTTACTATTATTTAATAATTCGCGTCGCGCTAATTAAAAATTGCGATTGGTTTCACGTTGTACGCGTATAGTGACGAGAGTGTACAACGTCGCGATGTGCGCATAACGCGGTGTATGAGATAGTCTGGAATTTAGTTGTCACATCACATATCCCATCACCATACTTCAACCAATTCCCCTACTTTTCTCTCTCCTCCAAAATAAAAAAAATAAAAAAATAAAAATAAAATCTCTCACTCACTCCATTTCTCTCTCTACCCGAGCTTCTTCTTCCTCCCCCTCTCATTTTCATTTTCCTCTCCATTTCCAACTCCTCACCACAAGCTCTCCATCACTCTCTCAACTCGGTCGCACATCTCTTGCGATGCTCTCCCACTCGGTGACGCTCGCGAAGATCTCCGAATCGAGGTGAGTGTATCAATTTTGCTAACTTTTATGGAGAAATTAGAGTTTAATGGTGTTGTTGTTGTTTGTTATGTGGTGTTGTTGTTGTTGTTGTTGTTGTTGTGCACAAAAAAGGATCGTCTCTGCTGCAGATACGATTTGGAGAAAAATAGCCGATAGGTTGGGCCGTGGCCGCCTAATGCCCACGTGTGGGCCGGGCCGGCGCCCAGTGGCCCGGTGGGCCGCAGTGCAGGCCAAGCTGTAAGCGAGTGAGCCGGCAGCCCGAACCCGGCGGCCCTTGTTTAGCCAAACCAGGCCCGGTTCGGACCCAACCCACCCCAAATTAATTTTAATTAATTAAATTTTTTTAAAAAATAAATAAAATACATTTTTAAATCAAATAAATATAAAAAAATAGGAGAAATAACTAGAAAATTACGAAAAAATCCAAAAAAATCAAGAAAAATATAATAAATTGGGAAAAGTATAAAAAAGTAGTTTTGAGGACTTTTTGGGCACGACACCCCGATATAACTCAAAGAATGTGTCGAAATTAAACTTTTTGAAACAAAAACTCAAATTTTTTGTTACACATTACAAATTCACTTATGTGACTCTAAAATAATAAAAGTGATATAATTGGGTACTAGGGACTTATGAGACTATAGTCGGGTATTGAGCACGTATCTCGAGGTGTGAACGAGACATTTTGGAGAGATAATTGCAATTGTTTGATGTAAGTAAACCCGCGAAAAAGTCGGTTTAGAATTTACTTATTTTCCTTGTAAATTATTTATTTCACATTACTTTTCGTCAGTTTAGCTTGCATGTTTACTCTATTCTCGCGTGTGTCTGTGTATGGTCGAAGGGACGGTGTGACCCCTTTTCGATTTTCTCGTTGATGATGATTCGATTGTTTCTATGGTGTTCATCATACCTTAGACTATGCGTGAGATATCTCTCAGTGAGTCGATGATCTCGAGAGCGAGTTGACGTGAGGCTCACCTCCATTACATATTTTCTCTTCTTTGAGGCGTTGGGCGGAAGTCTATCTTCGACCAACAGAGTTCCTCATTTCGATCGTGAATAGGGGATGTGGATTCCCTCACCTCCAGGGCCTTCTCGATTTAGTATTTACATCCCAGGGCTCGACATTTATACACCACATTTACGTTCCATATTCTTAATTATCTCACGACTTATATTCATGCTTTACATTCTTGTTCATTTACTTTATATGCATGAATTATAGCCGTTTTCTTGAATTTCTTATGAATACTAACTAATTTCTTTGAGATTTACTCACTGGAACTTGTCATTGTTTGTTGGTGGCAAGTTGCAGATCCTACAACAAGCCGGGGGAAGGCTGTGATTGGCGACTACCTCTTATTTGGAGCGCCTCCACTAGCTTACTCGTAGGTGTTTGTATTTACATTTATATACTTTTTGGGATCATTTTGGGAGACTTTTTCACCTGATACATGTATATTGACACCTATTATACATTTCGTCGCATTAGTTGATATATATGGTATCTTTTTGTTGGGTTTCCACCTCATAGGTTGTTAATTAATGGATAACTTGTTTACATTAATTATATATATGTTATTAAGACTTCCGCTATTAAAATAACCTAAAAAGAATTAAAATAAACAAATTAAGTTGTAAACTTTTAACTTAGCATATTTCGATAGAATATTAATCTTTTAAAATAACAAAATTTACTAAGTCGGATTACAAAATGGATAATTCGCGGACCATCATAGACAGTGTGTAGGTGATGTAGCATGACTTGGTGACGTGTCCGGCGACGTGGCGGTGCTCGGTTTGCCTCAAAATTTGGGGTCGTCACACAAGTATAGATTCTGGTGACGACTAATTCAGTTGGAATAGAAAAGGCGTAATCGTAAGTACGACCTTTTGAAATTATGATATGGAGCTCAATTTGAAATGAAATGATATAGAGCGAGTCTCAAATTGTAGTAGACAGGCTTATATGATTAAGATCACGGTCGATCGACCATAATCCATTACTATTTAGCCTTAAGTTAGTTTCATATTTGGTTAACTCAAGTATCTTTTTGCATGATGTTTCTTTCAGCATAGTTGTTATTTAAATTATGTCATTTGATACTTGTTGCCTGTTTGGGAATGTGGATCAATGTCTTTCATTATTACTTAAATAATTTCATGTACTTTCCATCTAGTTTGTGACGGTGGGTGCAGATCAACCGAGTAGCAGATAGGCAAAGAGAAGATTGGTGACTACTCTTGAGCCAGTGAAGGACTGCTACGACATATTTTTGTATGTTTTGCCTTCTTTGTATTACCTGTTATATATACATGATATTTTTACTTTTAGGTTGAGTGATATGAACATTTGACCAGACACATGTTATATATATCACCACTTTTGTTTATATATGCATGTGATCAATATTTCCTAGTTTTTCCACTATAGGTTAGGTCTTATGTCCACTAGTAACGAAATAAGACTTCCGCTGAATAATTTGTTGGATAGAAAATCTAAACTAACTTTAATTTATAGACAACCATAGGTTAGTCAATAGAACTAGCTAGGTAACTGTAGGTGGTATCATAATTGGTAGGTGTTTAGGTGTTTAAATAAGGCTAACTAGTTCCTTGTTATGTCTTATAGGGGAGATTAGGGCTTAATTAAGGGATTAGGTCGAACGACGCTCTTATTTGGAGAAGGGTCGTCACAAGGTCTTAAGAAATAAAGAAAATATCATAGGAAATCTAATTCACCCAAATTGTATCATTCGAATCCAATTTAATTATAAAGTCTCTCAATTCATGCAATGATAGGCAAATTTTCTACAATTCATTCCATCCCGAGGTCTCGGTGATGGAGATTCTAACATCTCGCTCGGACTCGCCGATCGGCGTGAATAACGTAAGTGAGATACCGCATTAAAAACCAAATTCAATTGCCTCCCTACTTAATGATCATCGGTCGATGCATCATATGTTCTAAGGTTATGTTTCCCTTAACCCGGGTTCAAAAGTCTCAATGGTCATGGTGACTCTCAAACCCTTGAATCTACACCTACTTGATCAAGGTAAGTATAGCATAGCACACAAGAACATACAAATCAAAATATTGAATTGAAAGAATAAATATAATCACATTGAAATCAAAAGAATCCAATTTGGGATCCAAATATCACTAGTGTAATGTCCTATTTTAATAATGTCTTAATTATCTCGAAATTGCATAGATGAACGCCAGCTCAGATCCACGTGGACGCCGCGGTAGGCTAAGACACACGTCGACCTTGGTACACTAGTTTAATTATGTGTTGGATGGCTTAATTGTGGTGCAATTTATTCAATTATCGATTAAATACATCGCATGTGTATATGTTGAATCACAAGAGTGTGCTAGGTTGTGTGATGAGTAGTTGCCTTGAAGTGCGTGTTAACGCGGGTATCGAAATGCGAGATACATGTACATTAGAGAAAACTCAATAAATTTACATAAACAATGTCAAGGTTATCACTTTGGCATAATGAATTTAACCATAGGTTATAAAATTAGGATAATTAATGTAACCATAGGCTAATTAAATAAACTTGAACAATAAGCTATGACACACCTCGAAATGCATGTCGCGACGCGGGGCACAAAGTACGGGTAGTCGAGGTTAGTGTGACCATGAATTGGTTTAAATTTGCTAAATAAAACATTAGCCATATGGTGGATAAGGCTTAATGTATTAATATGACACAAATAAAATAAATGGAAGTCTATAGCTTACATTAAATAAAAGAGGCCATGAGATGGACATCTAAATTAACATAGCGAGTGGTACTAGATGATGAGTGTGCTATTGGAGTCGCCAAGAGGTATAGAACAACCTGCTTGTGAACCACAAGATATTCATCGGGATACGTATGCATAATTGATTCTCATAATATATATATATATAGGAGAGATAATGAGTGTTGATCACAAACACTCACCCATCCCATGCAAATAGAGAAAAATCTTAGGAGGGAGAAGAGACTTTCGGTTGAGAATTCAATAACCTAGGCATCAAACCAAGTAATCTAACTTAGGTAATCACTTTCTCCACCTTCTAAGCTTGCAAATGAACCCATTTTTGGGTGTGTTTAGTAAAATTCGAGTTGATGGTTTAGCCTCTAGTTTGCTAGGTAAATGTGATGCATTTCATGTCATTATATCATATATAAGGAGAATTTATCACTGGTTTATATAGATTTGATGAATTCGATTGTTAATGGGTTATGGTGAATGCATGAATTTGAAGAATTTGGGTTAATTGAATGATCTGAAGTGTTATAATTGATGTATTGAAGTCATTTGATTAGGAGAGGGTAATAGAAAAGTTAGAATAGCTAATTGAGAGGGTTATGACAAAATTCTCAAATTGAGAATTATGTCCCAAAAGGCAATTAGTGCGCTAATTGGAACTATTAGTTAGCATGCTAACTGTCCTGAGTATGTCGATGTTCTTTGCAATGAAGAACAATAGTGTGCTAATTAAAATTTCGAGCGCGCTAATTCCATCTAGCGCACTAACTCAAAACTAGCGCGCTAAGTATACAATTAGTGCGCTAATGACAAAAGAAAATGAGAATTTAGGATTGTTTTAGAGATTTTCCACCTAATACATATCTACACCTTTGTAAACAAACTAAACTGGTAAAAATGGACTTCAGGAACTTTATGGACCGAAGCTTAGTGTCGGGGAGCTTGAAGGGTCGTGTACGGGAGTCCGGGGAGGTCGGAGAGCTGTGTGAAGTTTGTAAAACCCAACTAAAAAACTATGAGTATTTTTATGCTTACATGTTGTTTCTATTATACCTTGTTGTTCATCATTTATTTCGGATATTTGGACATAGGTTGAGGTTAGTCCCTCGAATTTCCTTGTTGTGTGTTCATAAGGCATTGGACTGTAGCACGTGTGACCCAGCCCTAGTGAATGGTGACCTGGGCTTGCCTTGGTGCACGTGTTGGTGACTCAGCGGATTTGGCCAGCGCCGCGATGGACCAAGTGTTGGGCCAGTTGGACGCGACCACTGGTGGGAAATTGGTAACCGAAGTATAGTCTAAACCCTTTGGAGCGAGCACACACATTTATTAGTTTGTATGTTGTTTATTCATGCAATGAGCCATTTACAGTTGCCTTTTTTACATTCCGCATGTTTACTTGACAACATTACTTGTATTTCCTTTATTTTATTATATGAATGCTCAGAGGAGTTCCTTGGGTTTTACTTATTGTACTCGCCATCTGTCTTTTTGCGATGATTGAGTGCAGATCTTAGTACCAGTAGGGGCAAGGGGATCTTAGGCGGCTATATCTGATTACCCACTATCGATGACCTACTTTACGTGTTTATTTTTGATATTTTGTATATTTGGGTATTGAGAGACTTAAGATAACACAATACATGTATATATACATCTTGTGGTAACGTCGCTTATATATGGAATACTTTCCAGGGTTTTCCACAGTAGGTTTTGCCTTTAAACAATGTTTATCATGCTAAATTATCTTGTTTAAATGATATTAAGTGAGCCTTCCATTGAATATGTTAACCTTAAAATACAACCCATTAGTATGGTTAAGATCTCAATAAATTGTCAACTAGGTAACATTGAAAACAGTTAGAACGCCACAGTTGGTATGTGACAAAGAATATAAGGATGATTTACTAGTTTATCTAATATTACACTTGTAGACACGAGTTAAGAGACATAAAGTGGATGGGCGGGTGTCGGACACGTGTAGTTGGGCAGCCGAGGCAATGAGTACACGGAGACACGTCACCTCGGGGTGGCTGAGGCCGCCACACCTAGAACAAAAGATATTACCCCATAAGTGGGTTCAATTTAACACAATCATGATAAGAAAACAAGAAAACATGAAATCAAACCTATAATTAATATAGGATCCAAGATTTTGATCATTATTCTTCAATCTTCACACGTTCGTCTTGGTTCTCCAAAAGCGAAATATCATAATCTTATCTCTTAACCATATATATAAGGGGTATTTTGGTCCAACAAAATAGGTTTAAAACCCTAAAAATAGACAAAAATTGGCATTTTGACTCAATAAATTGACACCTTGCCTCATGATGGGTTAACGCGTGTCTCGATGCACATCCAATGCCTATTGTTTTATTTTACAAACTTTAGGACTTAGCTAAACGTGGCCACATCAAAGCCACTTATTACCCAATAAATTTACATTTTATTCAAATAAATTAAACATATCCCAATATGTCGCTATCTCGGTCCTACATCGACATGCGACTTGAGGTACGTCTCCGCTCATCTTAATACCTACACATCCGTAGAAAATTAACTTAATAATCTACACATATACAATACACTATGCATACATCACAACAAATATAAAATGTATATCGGCCATTGACTCGATAAACGAACATATCACGGTGTGGGTCCCACAGTATGGGTCATCGAGCATATGTAAATATGTAAACACGATTATAGATTTTGGACCGTTACATGATGTCTTTTAAGTTTCTTTCCATCGTTCCTTCCTTCCTTTTGTACTCCCCCAAACTTGGATCTTATTCACATTTCTTTGGTCTTTGTGGTCTCCTGCGGTCTACCAATTCAATGAAAATTACCCAACAATTAATATTAGACATGAAATAGCATTAAAACAAGTATTAACCACATGATATAACCAAATTATTTTCTTTCAAGCAAATGCGACTAAATAAGAATTAAAATATAAACAAAAGAACTATGGGTTGTCTCCCAATAACACTAAGTTTTTTGTCCTCAACCTAACGTATGCACCACGACTATCAAGTGAGCACCGTGGTGCATCATGGTTACTTCAACGTCGCATCTTCACGAAGTTCCTCAAATCCTCTAATCATTTTCTTGTATTTCATTTCATCCTTCATAAGTCTTACATCATTCGACACTCCTTGCAATGCATCGACAAAATAGATCTTCCTTGTAGCCCTTTCAAGTATCTCTACAAATATTCCAACTTATTCACCATTCCATTGCTATTGTAAGTCTTGCGGATATGATAGTGATGGTAAAACAAAAAGTGATCAAAAAGATTAATCGTCCTTTGCACAAACCCCAAACTGTGTGATCTTAAGTTTTCATGACATTTTTCACTTTTTATTGCTTTAAACTTTTCTGAATCAACATCACTATCATGCAACTCAATGTCCTCGATATTAATCACATCTTTAGCATGCTCAAATGAATCTTCTTGTTCAAGTAAAGCTCCAATATTGTTGCAATCATCTAGAGTAAGCTTCTCCACATCTTTTAATATTTCATGACATGTTTCTTTATTTGGCATCAACTCTTCAACTTCTTTCTCATTGGACTTGACTTCAACTTCTTTTCTTAAATTTGTGAATATTGCAATTTGAGCTAAATTCTTTTTCAAATTCAAAATGATTTGATCATCTTCATCTTTCCTTGCACGAAATGATTATTTAGACATTTCTAATCTTTCTTCGTACTTTTTGAGGTTACGATCGTTTCACTCAACCATTTCTCTTAACAATTTCTCTAGCGATTTCGCGCGAAAATCTGAGTCTGTGCTGTCTCGCATCTCGAGTACATCGAACTCTTGATCTTGTCGTGGTTGCCAATTGTAGCGTGTTGACGTGTTGTTGGCTTTGAGAACTTCATTGTGATTGATAAACATGTTCAATGTAAGGATTGTTAAAACCTTAATGATTATACCATGACTAAAAATCTCCGTGATTGATAAACATGCATGTAGTTGCAATGCCAGTTGCAATGCCATTGACTTCCAACAAATCTTCGAAATTGATACGGGTCATAATATGGTTCATGATATTCGGTCCATACCACACCATTTGTAACTGGTTGAGCTTGGTATGTAGTATCATTTGAGTCAATCCTCTTGATAAGCCAATGTAGAAAGTCTAGCAAGGATCTCACTAATCGCTTCCCCCATCTGATAGTTATGCATTTTTTCTCTCTTTTTTCATCTATGAAACATCAAAAACAAAAGAAAGTAGATCAAGTGCAACATGGTTATTCAAATTAAATAAAAATAAATTAAAATTACTAAAAATAAAATCCTAAACAAACTATCCTAATTAAACTAAAATTAGCAACCGTCCCCAACAAAGGCGTCAAAAACTTGACAGTGATCGCAAGTGTACGACAAACGTCAAAGTAATAGTGGCACCAACTCATGTTGATGTCGGGTATATCGTATCCACAAAGATGGTCACGAGCTAATATTTAGTCCAACTAAGAAATAGAGTTAGGCTTTTAAATGTTGGGTTTTGTAAAAACAAATTATGAATTAATTTAAACTAACTAATTGCAAGTAATTAAAATAGCTCTTAAGCATTGAAGAAAATATCCTAGGAAATCTAATTCACCCAAATTGTATCCTTCGAATCCAATTTAATTATAAAGTTTCCCAATTCATGCAATGATAGAAAAATCTCCTACAATTCGCTCCATCCCGAGGTCTCAGTGATGGAGATTCTAACATCTCACTCGGACTCCGTCGATCGGCGTAAATATCGTAAGTGAGATACCGCATTAAAAATCAAATTCAATTGCCTCCCTAGACAATGACCATTGGGAGATGCGTCATATGTTCTAAGGTTGTGTTTCCCCTAATCCAGGTTCAAAAGTCCCAATGGTTATGGTGACTCTTAAACCCTTGAATCTACACCTACTTGATCGAGGTAAGTTTAGCATAGCACACAAGAACACACAAATCAAAATATTGAATTGAAAGAACAAATATAATCACATTGAAATAAAAAAAGAATCTAATTTGAGATCCAAAGATCCCTAGAACAAAAGAGATTAACCCATAAGTGGGTTCAATTCAACACAATTCATGATAAGAAAGCAAGAAAACATAAAATCGAACCTAAAATTAATATAGAATTCAAGATTTTGATCACTATTCTTCAATCTTCACACGTTCTTCTTGGTTCTCCAAAAGCAAAAGGTCATGATTCTTATCTCTCTTAACCATATATATAGGGGTATTTTGGTCCAACAAAAATAGATTTAAATCCTAAAAATAGATAAAAATCGGCGTTTATGACTGTGGCATAGTGCCCATGATGTGGGATCGATTCTTGACCTGACTCTGTGGCGCCCGCACAACTGACATAATTAAATTGAGCTCCTGGACTTGGCGCTGTGGTGGCGTTGTGGCGCCGCTTCAGCGCCAAGATCAGCGGCTTCTCTTTTCTTCTTCATTTCTTCACGTTACCCGCTTGTCGTCTAGTTCATTATCCCTTGAACCTAATACACCAAAAAGTTATGCTAAATAAGCCTCAAATCATCAATTACTTTACTAAATAATTAAATAAATTATACTTAACACACTAAAAATCATGTTTCGCATCAGCTATGAATTTAAGGCTCAAATATTGCTCTTAAAAGGGGTTAGAGAGTGTTTTGAACGGATATGCCTATATGCACTTGGGGCAAAGTGAGATATATATATTAAAAAGGTAGATGTCTCTATGTTGACTCTAATTGAATTGCTAGTGTAGAGCTCCCACTTGCGGGTTATCTCACGGTCGCACGACGCATTAGTTACATTGAAACACTGTCAATTGAGAATTTATTCTTTCCACACATGATGTGCGAGTAGGAGATATATCTATGTTATTAAAACACGGGGTCGCCCATGTATGTGATCAACCCGACCCGACAAAAGGTCTACACACGATGTGCGAGTGGGAGATGTTGGCCACGTTGACGTTTGTGGACAATTGGGTTTGTGGGCCACGTTATATTAGTAAAATAGATAATGTTTTAATTACTAATAGATATCTCCAAATCTCAACAATCCTGATATCTTGGAAAGTCCCAAGATTGATAGGATAATAAATCACGTAGTGTGATTTTTTTTTGTAAGGCTTTCGATAATTGTGTGGAAAAGAGTTCTCCCGAAGTGTTTCTCGAAAAAAAACTTTTGGGCAGTGGAAAAGACCGGAGACCACACAACATGAAATAGGACAAAGGTACGCTTTTGCTAATATTTTTAATTCATATTTACATCTAAACCTTCATTTACCATTTAGACGAACCAAATGTTGGTTCTAATTAGATTTCTTTATGCACATTCAAGTTAATGGTGTGTGATGTGGCAACGCCTAGTGCCACGTAATTACTAATTAGTAACGTGATCCTTAGTGAGTCTCGTTTTACTTTTATCTACAATTAAAATCCAAAATTTGATTTATGGCTAAACTTTCATTAGCAATGAAGATGCCAAAGTGACCTTTTTGAAACAATCGAAATGAACACTCAGTTGTTAGTGTTTATTCAATACACATTGATTTGTGTGTGCATAAATGTTAATGTGGTATTGAATGCACAATAACAATTGAGGTGTCCATTTCGAGTGTTCCAAAATGGATCATCCTAATATTTTCCTTCTAATTAATCAGTGCACATTATCCTTAAACAACAATCGAATTAGGTCACTAACAACCAACATCATTCGCAAAAGCACATGAGAATCCTCTGTAACAGATCAATAACGAAGAAAATAGGTTAACTTAAATTCAATGGGTCATGTAATTCCTAGCCCCCTTATGCCAAGTTGATATATAAACTGTTTAATAGGTTTTTCAATTCATCTTATAAGGATTTTTAATTTAGATTCAGGAGCATTACAAGATGATGGAGTGTTTGATCTTACTTTTATTTATATGTAGGATTTATCTTAATTAAATCTTATTTTGAATCTTAGTCATATTTGTACCATGTTTGTAGCGCGGTGGAAATGATATGCTCCCCCGCCCACCTCTATGAGGTCCGGTTAATGATTCTCCAGGAAAAAAAAATCTTTGTTGCATTTCATTACAAAAAATAAGAAAGTAATGGTCCATGAGGCAGGTCCCTATGATAATTAAGGTAAACTTTTATGAAGGAAGATGAGTGACTCACTTTTGGGGCGCACACAATTGTTGATGTCCTTTAGATACACGTGATCAATTTTTGAATATACGAATCGATGCACGGATCAAGAGACATCAACGATTTTAAATTTGAATTCTCATGTTAAATATATAAAAGAAATATGAATTAATCACTTCTTACTCTCTATGCAAGGAAATGAGTCAAAAGTATGCTCCCATTCGAAGTTCAAGTAACTCACTTTGGGCATTTGTGCGATCGCAACGCACCCACACATATCTCAAAAGTGTGTTGCGTGGCAATCGATTGAATTGATGCCAAAGTGAGTTACCTTAAATATTCCTTTTTTTAACACAATATCACACAAGGGTTCCACAAGAAATTTGTCTTTTTTTTGTTTAAATCAGAAAAAAAAAATCTTACAAACACCAAATATATAACGACTAAACTAAAGTGGAAACGAGTAAAACAAGGAGGCTACACAACTAAGGTCTCCATTGGTTTATTTAGAGAACTTACAAAAAAAGTGTATTTATGGAAAAGTTGAATATTTAAAAGGAAAATGCTTTAGTAACTTAAATTAATTTAACACTGTCTTTTAGCAGTGTAATTGAGCAGTTTGACGCGCCTCAAAATACTTGTGCACGAGTATATATCAAATTGCCCACATATCACATGGTGTCAAATCTTAATGCCTTTGTCGATCACCCTAGAATCATCACCCTAAAATCATCCGACTAAAAAAATATGAGTGCTTAAATATATTTTACTTATATAAAATATTTTAAATTGATCGAAAAAATTATCAATCAAATAAGATAAATGCTTTGTGGTTTATGTCAATGTAGTATACTTCCCTCGACCAAGTTTTTCTTGGGATTTGGTATCTCTCATCAAGAAAAAATCACTGCTTTCTCATTTCCTTTGTGTGTCTCGTCAGATCCCCCTCGAGTAACTCAAAGCACGCGATTTAAGCACACCCAAAGAGAAGAAACGAGGACGAGTGGACGACCCTAAACCCTAAACACAATACTATACAAAAACACACACTGGTCGCAACACTTATTTGATGACCGTGAGATACACATAAAAACGAAAATTAGATCTCGACACATATCTTACGGCTATTAAACAGTTTTGCGAATTGCTACGTCAGTAGGTGAGTACTTCAGATCCTATTTAAACGCCAACAACAGCAATGGCTGCTCTGCACGGCAGTGGTTAGGGTTTGAAGGTCTCAAGAATGGCGGAACAGCAGAGCCAAAACACATCTCTGCAGAAGCTTCATGTAGTCGAGAAGGTCAGCAATGGCGGCGGAATCGCCTGACTGATTTCACTTTCACTTTCACATTTGTATTCTCGTTAGTGATGAGACGAGTGTTTGAATTTGATTGTTTGTTTTGTGTGCAGAGGATCGTTAGGGTTTTGGAGGTCGCCGGAGGAATGATGGATGAGCTCGCCAACTCCTCTGGTCCGAGGGTTGACGTTCTTAACAGCCATTGTCGCGAGTTCATGAAATCGATCAAGGTTTCGTTTTTGGTTTTTTTTTTCCGCCCTAATTTGACTGCAGTATCCTCTATGAGTATAATTTGCCCTAAATCAAGCACAATGAAATAGTTTGATCCATATAGCCGACCCCAAGTTATTTGGGATTCAGGCTTTGTTTGTTGTTGTTGTTGTTGTTGTTGTTGTTGTTGTTGTTTTTCCCACACTAGTTTGGGAATGCTAAATAGCTTAAGCTTTAATCTTGCTGTGAGCAATGTACGATAAAATGGAGCGCTATGGAAGAGCTTGATCCATGTAACTTTGTAATTTAATGGATTCAAGGTTTGGAAATTTGATAGAACATGGCGAAGGAGTTACTTCCTCGCCCGCATTCTCTCTTAAAAATGAATAATGGAAGAGAGAATGCCTTACAACTTCAAAGGCTGACTGATAAAGATTTTTATCAAAGCTATATATAGACATTTCTCAAAGCAAGAAGAACATCAGTGCCTTCAAAGACTAGATAATGTCTAGAAGGGTTTGTTGAATGATTTCGTTAATAGCGAGTCTAGCGACATAAACTCGAAATGAATTGGATGAGTTGACGGCCTTGTGCATTTTTTACTATTTTTTGAGGTTTCGGGTTTTTGATTCTTCTCTTTTGGTTTGCGAGAAGTAGTTTTGAAGGTAGTCAATGCTGTTTTAAATTTTAAATTTGTTTGCTTTGGGAACAGGAAATCCAAGTGACTTTGCGAGAAGAGATCAAAAGTGCGTGCGAGTACCGCCCGTTTGAGAAGTGCGATTATAGCTCGAGAATTTCTAATGAGATATGTTGTAAGAAGCTGGAGTATGTAATTGAGCAGTTGGACAACATGAAACAAAGCAGTGATCAGTATCACAATGCAGGTTGAAGAGCTGGCTTCTGTATATGCTGTAAGTGCATGAACTACGCCATGATGGCTCGCTTTTATGTTGTATGAGTCCGAAATTAGTATGGGCTTGCAATGATCAAACTTTTGGTGTGCCTTGAGGTCTTGAGTTTGCTCAAGTGGTTGTAGCCACATCAATGGCTAATGATAGAAGTTAATTGTTTGGTCATTGTGATTTTTTTAGATAAATTTTGTTGTAAGATTTTCTTCCTGAATTTCTCATTTTATTTGAAACTACTCAAAAGTTCAAAAAAATGGAGATTTTGTGATTAATGGTTGGAATTCATAGGTCTTTTCTTTTTGGATATTAGCTGCTACATGTACCAAGATTAGGGTTTGGTATTATACCCTAGATCTTGAATTTGCCAAAGCGGCTGTAGCCAAATTGATCGATCAAAGAGAAGTTAACTGGCCGGTCGTTGCGAGGTTTTTTCGATCTCTATCAACTGATCTGCTTACCGAACTTCTTAAATTCTTTGAAATTACCTAAAATCTCCAAGAAAGTTGAATATGATCAATAGTGAGATAAATGGATTTGTAGAAGCATCTTAGCCCTTTTTTCACTTCATTTTTAGTTAAAGAATAGATTATCTTAGCTTCTTGGAGAAACAAAAATATAATATAGATAGATAGGTATCTAGGTATTTAATATTCGAAAAAGTGCACTCATCTACCATTGTTCGGAAGTCTTTTAAACTTTATTATTTTGTTTGTTGTACTTGCTGTGAAGGTTGATACATAGATGGGTTAGAATAGTTTAGGAACAGATGTTTAATTATTATTTTTATTTCTCTTATGTAATTTCTGCTCCTCTTCATGTATTAGCTTAGGTAGATCATTGAATTATAATTAGGGTAATCAACTATTCTTCTGTTTTATTTGTACACCAGTGATATGATTGACAATAAACTGTTGCTCACAATTGCATTGACAAGGTGGTACTATACAATTTCTTACATTGAGTTTTCGACTTCGTTTTCAGATGAAAGCTAGCTTATATGTGTAATTGACATAATATCTTCTAAATTTTGAGCAATTCTAGTCTAGCTTTAAATGGCTTAAAAAATTATCCCTGAAAGAATGACTGGAAAACTATGGTATTTTCTTGTTTGAAACATTCTAGTGAATCTGATTGCTTGATTCTATTTTTGGAATGAGCTTATGTATGAAATTATGTGAATAATCACTTTACAAGAAGGTAAGAATGATCCAAATATTAGTCATATCTATAGGTAATAATGAAAAGCCATTCTTATGACTTCGAAAACATTAGAAACAACAAAGCGTTCGTCCCAAACTAGTTGGGGTTTGCTACATATATCAAACTGCTTTTGGTGTGCCCCTTGATATTGAATTTGCCAAACCTGATATAGCTAAGTTGATTGGTCAAAGAGGCAAGTTAAATGGCCAATGAATGTCATGTTATTACCTCTTTTTGTAGATTTGCTTGTTGGTTTTCTCAAATTTCTTACAACCTGCCCAAAATTTCAGAAGATGGAGATTTCGTGATCAATAGTTGGGCCTTGGCCGACCATTGTGATGTTCATAAAATCTTTCGCTACATTTACCCAAGATTACCTATCCTGAATTTTCCAAAGTGGTTGTAGCCATATTGATTGATTGAAGAGCAAAGTTAACTGTTTGGTCGATCATCACGAGTTTTTCTTGATCTCTTTTGGCAGATCTGCTTACTGAACTTCTCAAATACTTTAAAATACCTAAAAATCGAAACATAGAGAAAACAGTGAAGCATAATTACAACTTCAAAAATTTAAGCATAAAGAAATTTCTGGATGCAATGTTGTATTTCTATGGCACGAGATACATTGATGTCGTCCACAACTGAATAAATGGATCAGGTTTTGTTGAATGTAATTGTTATTAGTGAGGGGAATTATATATGAGTTGGATGAGTTGATAACTGTGCAATTCTTTTTTGGGTTCCAGATTTATGATTCAACTATGTGGATTTGTTGCGATTAGTTTTGAAAGCATTTTCTTCTCTTATATATATATATATATGTGTGTGTGTGTGTGTGTGTGTATTATCATCCCTTGTTTTTTAAGCAGGACACTGAAATGACTGTGCAAAGAGATTACAACTCCATGTTGGCACCGTCTGGCGAAGTGCGATTAAAGCGCAATAATATCGATGAGAGTGTGAGAAGCTGGAGTATGTTATCAAGCTGTCAAACATGAAACAAAAGATTGGTCAATATCACAATGCAGTTTGAAGAGCTGTGGTGCTGCATACACCGTAATAGGTACATGAACTATACAGTGATCTCTCCTGTATATGTTGCACGTGAGATTTCATTTCCATAATAAGCGCGGAATTGCTAATATTGTATAGTCTATAGACTCTTTATCCTCAAAAAAATCTTGTCAAAACATAATTTTGAAAACACCCAACATTTATACTTGCTTTGTTGAATGCACTTTTCAAGAAAGTTTGACACAGTACTTGATTAACAGTCACTGAAAGTATCTTCAGCTACTGTTGTTTTCTTGGCACCAATATTCTTTGTTCTTTATTTTTTGTGAAGGCATAGAGTATCATTTGGTCCTTGAACTTTCAAGCTTTTGTTGATTTGGTCCTCAAACTTTCATGAGTTCACTTTTGATCCTTGAACTTTTGTTTTCTCTACTTTTGGTCCTTCGTTAAGTTTGGAGAGCAACAATTACTAACAAAATGGTTTACAATTGATTTTTTAGGTTGATGAATCAGTTGTGAATCGCTAGTGAAGCGCTTTGTTAGTGACCGTTGTTGTTTTTCATAATTGTCAAAATGACCAAAAGTAGTGGGAAATGGAAGTTCATGGATCAAAAGTGAATTGATGAAAGTTTGCGGACTAAATCAAGCTTAAAAGTTTAGGGACCAAATAATATTGTATGCCTTTTGTAAATATCAAGTTTTGCAAAGAATGTATCTAAAGAGATATATAATCACTGTGGATAGGTTACTAATTTTTTTTTCTAGGTTGTGTGTGTTTGTAACATCTCTTCTTTTCTTTTGGTATCATCTTAAGCTACATGTACCAAGAGCAGGGTTTGATGTGCCCTAGTTCTTGAATTTGCCGAAGTGGCTGTAGCCAAATTGATTATCGATCGAGGGAAGTTAACTGGCCGGTTGTTGTGAGATCTTTGTGATCTCTTTCGACATATCTGCTTACCAAACTTCTCAAATTCTTTTAAGATTAGTCAAGTATGTATAACCAAGAGTGAGAATTCATGACCAGTAATTAGAGAGGGGGAGAAGATAGGAAACTGTCCAAATATAGCTTTTTGATGAGGCTTTCTCTTATAGTAAAACAATATTGTCATTTTCTATGCAAATTGCTATGCTTACTGCAGTGCATCTATGAATGACAAATATTTTGTATCTGTACTAGTTGAATGTTTATTGTGGGGGTAAGCCATTAGTCTTCAAAATAATAGATGTGATTTATGAAGTGTTTTGTTTGAAAACTTGGTATAATTTGTAAAGGAAATGGTTTGTGTGACATTTGTTAAGAGTCCCAAGAAATTTGCTTCGATCGAGATTTGTGTACGAACTTTGATTATTTTTAAAAGGGCGTGTTAAAGAGATCATATTTCTTAGTTGAGGAACCAAGTGATGTAATTGATCGTTTGCCAGCAAAAAAATTGGGATTGAATTTGTTAGTCTCATACTTATTTTTGATGGAAATTTGTTGGTCACATACTTGTCACCCCAAGAGCATTTTTTAGGTGGTAAATTGGATTTATTGAGGTATTATAGATTTTGGTCCATATTAAATGGGAGAGTTGTTCAACATAATTTGTTTAGTGCTTAGAGAATCTCCGATGGTAAATGATGGTAAATGTAGATTTTGGGCGTGGATGTTTGTAATGTCAACAACATTGAGATGATGTCAATCTTTTGTAGTTGAAATAGACATTGGATTTTAAATTAGGTCTCCAATGGTCAATTTAGATTGCATTTTTTATTCTAATTTTTTTTTGTATACTTTATAGAGAATTACTGACGTGGCTATGGATGGCACTGTTTAAAAATAGATATTTGAAATAGATAATATTTATTCCATATATGCCATGTCAACTCAATGTCCAAAATTTTCATCGAAGATGTTTCTTTCAGTTCAAAGCTTGTTTAGTCTTGGGTGATGCACAAAGATGTGTCTTTGTCCCAATTACTACTTCTGAGGTGTGACTTATTAATTATCAACGAGTGGTCTAGTTATTATTATGTAATCTACATGACTCGAAAATCATGTTCTCCTTATTGATAATTGACCTTGATCATCGTAGCTACTCTACTTAAACCAAATATTAACTTGTTTTTGTTGAGTCAAGTAAAAATCGTTTTTTACATTGATAGACTATAGATTTTGGTCGTTCTTTCTAAAGTTCAAGGATATTAAGAAGGAAAATGTTGTACACCAAAGAAAAGGAAAATAATAAGATGATTGGAAGATGGGACACTTGGATGAACATGTGGTGATGGTGTCAATTCATTCGTGCATCGATATGTGTATGCGTAAATCTTGATGCACGAATGAATGGACACCACCGTAGGGTGTAAATCTCGAGTGTTCCATTGCAGATCACCCTAGCATCTTCGATTGATATATAATGCTTTGTCACCTCTTTAAATGTAAGTGTATGGAGTCCAACTTGAGCTTAAACATTTGTTATTGCCTAAAAAAGTTAATTATTATCATAATGATGATGCCTATAAAACATGAAATACAAGGAAACAAAGAACGAGAGAGAAAAGAGCATCATTTAGTAGTGACTCAAGTTCATATCTTATAAATTAAGTTTCCTTTGTTAGGAGAGCTAAATACCCTTATGGGTTGATTGTAGCTCGAGCCTGGAGTAATTAGTTAGTTTGGATAGCGGATGGTTAACACTCCCAAAAAATTAAAAAAAGAGCAATGCTATGACAACATAATTAAAGGTAGCCCAAAAAAGAGTGCTGTTAGATCACTTTTCGATGTTTATGCACACATTGGTTCAAATTAAAGGACTTGGATGAATGTGCTGAAAATCACGTATTTCCTGCAACCGAGCACATGTTATGGTTGTAGGCTTGTAGCTAGCTATAGTGGTAAGAGGTTGTAGGTTGAATCTATTTCCTCCAACATATTGAGAGGTTTTTGTGTGATTATTTTTAACATGCTTTCCAAATTAGCATATTTTATCATGATATAGCAGAGTTTCTTGGGTATAGGCAAGTTCGGTATATGTTGTTGTTGCAATTCATTGCATTGTCCTTGGTTTAAAGTTGCATCAATGTGACATATTGGAGTAATGTGGCCTCAACGAAAATTTTGCAGTGGTCAAGATTACTGGTATGTATGTGACGACCAAAATGTTAAAAAGCAAATCATGTAATTCAACTCCAAATGTGTAATTGTCTCTTGAATCATAATTCATTCAAGGTGCAAGTCATAATTTTTTTTTCGTTAACTTAGGTGAGGTGGTGCCTGATTGCTTGGGCGGCTAAATAATACTTATCACTTAAATAATTATTTACTTATTTATTTATAAATTCTTAAGTAACTCTAATTTATTATTTGCCACTATTATTCATACTCAATATGTACTTCAAAGATACTAATAAACTTTTTTTTTTTTTAATTATTGTTAGGTTACACAAGGGATAACCTCGATTAATCATGGATCGAGGAATATAGGACCACACAATACTAATAAACGAACATAAAACCACACAATACTAATAAACCTTTACGTCTTTATATAACAGTAATAATATCATTAAAAATTTATTACGTAGCTTATTCATGTTTTCAAATTGTACTTAGCCCCTTCAATATTGTAAAAGATTATTTAGGACACTACCCATCAAAACAGTTTTGACACAAAATGTCTAACAGTTTTGACACAAAATGTCATAGGTGATGCTTTGCAATCATTACCTATCAAATATATGTTTCAAAACAAAAACATAAAAATAAATTTATTAAAATACTTTTGTAACTCATGAAAAACACACATAAACGATCGAATACATGCTAACAAAGTGCGTGTCCTTTATGCGTGTCTTTCATGAGTTACAATAGCAAAGTCCATAAATTAGTGGCAGTAGTAGTGGTGGTGTAGTACCGAAGTAGTGTGGTGTTGAGTTGCCCCGATTCGACTCAGCTCGAACTCACAAACACACACAACACACGCACGGCAAATACAAGCTTCTCTGGTCTCAGTTCTCACGCACACAATGCGCTTCGCGTAATTGATGTCTCCACCGAAGCGCCCTCACACCTCGATCACCGCCAACACGAATCCCAACGCCAATCCCAACACCACCACCAACACCGGCAGTAGTGGCGGTTCAATCTCCTCCTTCACCATGAAGAAGGCCAAGAACGGGGTCCAGGTCCCGCGCTTCGGCGGCGCCGGCGATGGCGAAGACGGCGGAGACGACGACGCCATGGAAGAAGACCTCGAAAAGGCCAATAATGCCTCCGCCGACGCGGTTTCTGGCGTGGCTGCCAATTTGTCCAGGAAGAAGGCCACCCCTCCCCATCCCACCAAGAAACTCGTCATCAAGCTTGCAAAAGGTGTGACCTTTTTGTGCCCTAGATTGGGGTTTCTTCGAATTTTAGTCTCGTGATCGGAATTGGGATCATGGATTTTGCTCTGGTGTGTGAAATTTTAGGGTAATTTTAGGGATTGCTTGTTTTGCCCCTATGAACTGGGGTTTAGAGGTTGCGCTGATGATTTTGGGGGTTGAAAAATTGGTTCTTGCTTGCAATTGATCCAATTTTAGGTTTTGTGGAGAGTGAGTGAGAGAGAATTAAGGGTTTTGTTGTTTCATTGTGGAATTTAATAATTTTATGAGATAGATTGTAGAAACAATGGCGAAGGTTGATGTCACGAGGAGAAAACATATTGGTTCTTAATTGCAATTGGTTTCGGGAGGTCAAATTTGATCCATTTCTTGGTTTAGTGGAAAGTGAGTGAGTGAGTGAGTGAGTGAGTGAGTGAGAGAGAGAATTGTGGGTTTTGTTGATTCATTGTCGAATTTAGTAATTTTATGAGATGATGGATCATAGAAACAATGGCGAAGGTTGATGTCGCGAGGAGAAAATCTGTTGCCCTTGTCAATTGGGGTTTTGAGGTGGTGCTGGTGGTTGGGGGACTGAAAATATTGTTCTTGGTTGCAATTGGATCCAGTTACGGGTTTAGTGGACAGTGAGTGAGAGATGATCGGTTAGGATTGGTGGAGGTATGAGAACTGATTTATTTTCATGGTTTAGTAATTCTCTTGAGCTAGATTGTATAGATAATACGAAGATTGATGCGATGAGATCAACAAATTGGAATAACGCTTTGATTTGTCTAAAATGGGGGTTTACAAAGTAACGAGAACACAAAGAGAAGACATAGACATTCGAGATGTCCGTCTATTAGCTCTCCAACTTTCTAACAAGAGACTAAATTCTTCAGAACTCATACATTGTTCACGACATATTTATATACTACATAGAACTCAACTTACTAGAACACCAAGAAATTACTTTCATGCCTTCTACCATTATTTGGGTTCCTATCATGATGTTGTGAGGAGAAAAACCTGTTGCCTTGTGTGATTCTCATGTTTTCTTCCTGTATCTCGGACTCCAAACCCCTTTGTCGACCGCTAAGCGTTTTTCATTGACAAAAAAAATCATTTTTTTATCCTAATCGTCATTCAAAGTCTATGTTGGCTTTTGCTATTAGTATGGTTATTCTGATGTTTTTCTTATTTTCTACTGAAAACCTCCAATGGTGTGGAGAAAGTTTGATACTTATAATGTTTATCTAAACTGCTATGTCCAAAGATAGCTTTATCTAAAGTCCTTATATCTAATGTTATTGCTACTTAAATTTACGTGTTATACTTGAAAGTGACTAGCATATCCTACATATTTTTGTCATGATAATGTCTTGATAATTCACATAAATATTCAAGGGACTTGATCCTTTTGCACCTGGATTGAAGAAGCTTTATGGTATCCATTTATGTATATGTATGCAATATATGTATGTATGTATTTATCTATCTGTTCTTTTCTCAATACTTTGTTTGTTTTGCAACATAGGTCAAGCAAAGCTGCCTCCAAATTTCGAGGAGGATACATGGGCAACAGTGAAGTCAGCTATTAATGCTATATTCTTGAAGCAACCGAACCCTTCTGATGAAGAAAAACTTTATCAGGTTCGTCCTTGGACTTAATTTATATGATGATTTAAATTTAATTGAGTGCAAATCGCTTACATAACCTTCATCCATGATAAACCGTTTATAATGTCCATAGGCTGTTTCTAACCTCTGCCTATACAAGATGGCGGGAACTCTTTATCAAAGGATTGAGCAGGAATGTGAAGCACATATATCCTCAACTCTACAATCTTTGGTTGGCCAGAGTCCGGATTTGGTGGTTTTCTTATCTCTTGTAGAGAAATGCTGGCAGGATCTATGTGCTCAGATGTTGATGATTCGTGGCATAGCTTTATATCTTGATAGGACATATGTGAAACAAACACCCAATGTACTTTCATTATGGGATATGGGATTGCAGTTGTTTCGAAAGCATCTTTCTTTGTGCCCAGAAGTTGAGCATAAAACAGTTACTGGCCTCCTAAGATTGATCGATAGGGAAAGGTACTTCTTAAATCTATTTATTCATTGTTTTTTTAAGTGGGTTTGTAGAAAGATAATTTTTAGGCTTTTAAGACTTTTTAACCAGGTTTTTTGAGAATTGAGATCATTTGTTTTTTCCCTTCTGAAAATGTATGAAGGTATTATTTGTCAGCAACTTTTTTTTTTCAATAGACTTGAAATTGAATTGCATCTGTATCAAAAAAACACTTGAACAGTTGTTCTGATCACACGCATGTCCACATAGTTCTGTTATTAGACACCTCATATTTGAAAATGTCTTGGTTCTTTAGTTCTGCTCTAGAGCTTGGATAATTCTGGCATCTTATCTAGTGCCTTAATGACCATATGGATGTGTTTTTTATTAGAATAAAACACTCAGACATTTAGTTAACCAACATGCAGTGAAAAGTGGTATATGGTTTCTTAAAATAATTACTTGGTACTCTATCTAAGTTAATTTCAGTATCAGAAGGAATTTGGCTATATATATCTCACTTCTTTTCTTGGCAAGTTTGTACCTGTGCTATGCACTAGCATGGTAGTGCCTAAACGTTATTCTCTTTGTGCATTCTTTCACTCTACTGCTAAAATCAATCATCTGTTGGTATCTTCAATATTATGGGAGTTCTCTCTTTGGCCCCATTGCTTATAGAGACCATTTTCCCAGCGTGAAGTATATTACCTATGGACATGCAATCCCAAATTTATCCTGATGCCATTGCAGTTTACCCTTACCTTTACGAGGCATGTCTGGGGGAATAAATATATAGGTACAGTATATGTCCATTATGAAGTACTATCCCAGTTTATATATTTTATCCATGATGAAACCATATACCATTTTCCCATTACGATAGGACTACATCAAGGATCGGCTTTAAGCCCATATCTATTTACTTTAGTTATGGATGAATTTAGACATATTCAAGAGGATATACCATGGTGTATGGATGATATTGTCTTAGTGGATGAAACTAAAGATGGAGTGAATAGGAAATTAGAACTCGAAGGAAACATTAGAATCTAAAGGCTTTAATAGGACGAAAACGAATACATGCACTTTGTGAGTTTATAGGCATCCATGGTAAAATTGAAGTACTAGGGTAAACCACTTTAGATACCAGGATCAATCATACAAAATGATGGTAACATTGAAAATGATGTCACACATAGAACGATGAAAGAAATGGCGGATGCAACAGGGGTGATTTGTGATCAACATGTTCCTACTAAGAAGGAAAATTTTATAGAACCGCAATTAGGCCAGCTATGCTCTATGGAAGTGAATGTTGGGCGGTAAAGCAACAACAATTACATAAAGTGAACGTAGTAGAAATGAGGATGCTTAGGTGGATGTGTGGTAAAACTCGTAAAGATAGAATAAGAAATATAGAAATTCAAAGACAAGTAGGAGTAGCACCAATTGATACAAAGATTATGGAAGGGCGGTTGCGATGGTTTGGTCACGTGCGCCAACTAGAAAACTTGACTCAATAGAAGCGTAGAAATTCGACGAGGTAGGGGGACCAAAGTTAACATGGGATGCATTAATTAAGATAGATTTGAATGGTTTGCAAAGCTCACCATCAATTGCACTTCATCGAGCACAATGGAAAAGTTTGATCCATGTAGCCGACCCAGTTAATTTGGGACCGAGGCTATGTTGTTGTTGTTGTAATATACTATTGTATTTAATTTCAGGTTTTTTTTTTTTTTTTTTTTTTTTTTTTTTTTTTTTGGTATGTGGATTTGGCTTAGGGTTAATGCTTCTATTTGGTTTCCTTGGGCGAGAGAAGTCTTCCCCAACTTTTGTAATGAGGGATTGTGATATTTTGTAGTAGGTGGCTTTGGTCTTTTGTGTTGGAGTTGCTCTTAGTTTTTGTTGGTTCATCTGAGATTCGCTTGTCCTTTCCTTTTTGTGTTTTATTATTTATTTGTAGTGAATTTCTGTTTCTGTATAAAAAGAAAAGAAATAGGCTACCTCAGGCTTTAAAAATGAAAGAAGGAACTCAGGTATTAATGGGAGAAAAAAATAAATTGAGGAGAGCTAGATGTCTCAATTCTTATCTATGAGCTTGTTGATGGATAATTGATGTGAGTGCCCCATTGCTCATAGAGACCATTTTCCCAGCGTGGAGTATATTACCGATGTCCATGCAATCCCAAATTTATCCTGATGCGATTACAGTTTACCCTTACCTTTACGAGGCATGTCCAGGGAAATAAATTTCTAGAATAGGTACAGTATATTAGGCACATTATGAAGTACTAACTTTATCAGTTTATATATTGATGTCCGTAATATACTAAAGTATTTAATTTCAGCTTTTTTTGGCCTAATGATAAAAATATCCTAACCTTTACATGTTGTATCAATTATGTCCTAACCTTTGGAATTGATCAATTATATCCTAACCTTTTTGATTTAGTATCAATTCTATCCTCTACTAATTTATGCCCAATTTTCATTGAGTTAAACCTGACCGCTCTTGGAGAATTCATCATCAAAATAATTGTCCAGTGACCATCATAGCATTGTAAATATCTTCCTTGGGCGTAGTCTTTAAACTTATAGTGGGAGTTGAGAAATTTGACCATTGCAATCAGAATTCTTGGTGATGTTAGTAATCAATGAAAGTTAGCTTGAATTGTAACCAAAAAAAAAAAAGAAAAAGAAAGAAAGTTAGCTTGAAAGATAAGTACATAGGTACAGATTTTAAACTAGGTTTTTGGTGCAACCTGTAGAACCTTTTCAGGACTGTAAACAAAATATGATTAGCAATATATATTTTTAAATAACTGAAATAAGGAAAATATTACCTACCAAAAAAAGTAAGGAAATTATTTTCTGTTCTGAACAAGTGTGATGAATTGGTCAGATGGTTAAATACACTGAAATCAATGATCCTGTTGGAAGTTTTGAAGAACTGATAGACCAAGGAGCTGTCTCTTTGGGCTAAAGGACTTGAGGGCCACTTGAAACCAGAGTTTGGTTCAAGAGTTAGTAGAGATGATCAAGATGTTTGGAACAGAGGTATAACACCGTCAGCAGAATAAAATTCTTAACCGCAGCAAGAATAAAGAACAGACATTACTGGATTTTTTTGAGGTGCCTTTGATGCCATGAGCACAAAGTTGAAATAACAAGAAATGTATATTCTTATTGCTTACAAATTATTTACAACTGTTTGTGTGTCCATGTAGAAGTGTACAACAGGTTCTAGGAAAGAGATTATGAAATTTACTTTCTTACAAAATAGTAATAAAGTAAGTGAACACGATTATTGCTACAAACTACGATTTGCTTATTCAAAATATAATAAGAGAATATATCCAAATGGTCCATAATTCAGTCCTAATTGATTATGCAAAATCTCCTAGATGTTTTCAAATCCTATCATCGTTAACTTTTCATTTTGGAGGTATGCTCACTCAAAAAGGAAATAGAAACATGGTGTTGGTCCGTGGTACTTTCACCCCCAATGCTATCGCATATTTTTTCTCCTGGTTCCATCTCAAAGTTCTGTAAAAGAAAATTAAGATTTGAAATTGGGTTCATTTTCACTGATTAAGACATAAAAATGATTATTAGATAAGTTTGAGGATCAACGATGATGATGAAGGGGATACAACAATTTCAAAGACTAGTGGAATGAGAAGTTGGGCATAGATTATTACTCTTTAAGGTGGTGTAATGGGATTTTTAATTAGAGGGACATTATAATGATATTTTGAAAAAATAGAAGTGGAGATTGAACTCTTCCAACGGGTTTTAGAAGTTTGGATTTAATTGTTGAATGCCAACTTTTGATATATTAGAAATGATAACTGTTTTCTCATCATATTGCCTTCATTAAGATGTATTGATTGTCTTTTAAGAACTCGCTTGTGCTCTTCCTGGTTAGAATTTGCAAGTTAGTCATACTCATTGTCAGAATGGCTGTTTTGACATTTGAGGCTTTGGAATTAGGATGAATATCTAATTTGATTATCTTGGAGTCTTGGACTACTCTAATAAGATGGATGGGCATTTACTTTATCACAGAAGTTTTTTTTTTTGAAAACTACCACAGAAGTATTATTGCATAGAACATTAGATTATGATCTTTTCTTGGATTGTACAACTCACTTCTATATGAGGTTGAGGTTTTGAGTCTCCTTATGTTGGAGCAGGGGTTGTTGTTGGGTGGTTTAAAAAGGCAGGTTTCTTATCAAAACAAGAAAATGATTTTTCTGTAATTTCTTAAAGAATTAGTTTAGATATTTCGAAGAAACAGGAGCCTAGCTGTTTTTTGCAATGTCGTTTAGAAATTTATATTTATGTGAGCATCTTCAGTAGTTGAAAATTATGTCTGATACATTACTTTGGCAGATTGGTTGAAGATATTGGCTTATATTATGTGTGTTTGCTGTTCACTGTTGGTAGATCTTCCCCTTCACTTGGATGTTTGCAAAATGGAGAATATTTGATCGTCTTTTCATCCTGTTTGTACTCTACCATGTTTCTTATTGAAGTAAATAGTGCCTCTGACATGAACAGAAGATGAGTCTAGAATAATCTATAGTGTTGTTGTTTGCTCACTTGCAGTGTACGGATTGAATTATTAGATAATTTGTTGCCACTTTGTCCCATTAGTTTTTGATCAGGATCCTCTTCATATGACATGTTCCTTTGGCATCTGATGTCATATATTTTTCTTAGTCATTCTAAATATGTTAAATCTTCTGGTTTTGGTCATCAGATATGGCGAAGCTATTGACAGAACACTCCTTAACCATCTCTTGAAGATGTTTACTGCTCTAGGAATCTATGCAGATAGTTTTGAGAGACCCTTTCTTGAGTGCACTTCGGAGTTTTATGCTGCTGAAGGTGCTAAGTTTATGCAGCAGTCAGATGTTCCAGATTATTTGAAGCATGTGGAGGTGCTTTGTTGTGACATTATTTGCTAAAATTACCTCTCGTTTTCCTTCTGTTCCTAAATTAATATTTTGTGTTCTTATTTTTTTATCTTTTTATGGTGAAAACTGTTATTTTAACTCCAAAGTTTGTGATTGATATTTACAACTCTTCCAGTTAAGGTTGCATGAAGAGCATGAAAGATGCTTTATCTACTTGGACGCTAGTACAAGAAAGCCATTAGTGGCAACTGCAGAAAAACAACTTCTTGAACGGCATATTCCAGCGATTCTTGACAAGGTAGGCATCAAATTTGTGAAATTTCTTTGCTGATTCCATGTTTTCACCACTTTTTATATGCCGCTATATGGGATGAATGTGCGTGATTGCTTCTTTTCTAGGGATTCTCTATGCTAATGGATGGTGATCGTGTTGAAGACCTTCAGAGGATGTACACACTGTTTTTAAGGGTGAATGCTCTTGAGTCTCTACGGCACGGTCTTAGCTTATACATTCGTGGTACTGGACAAGGCATTGTCATGGATGAAGAAAAAGACAAGGATATGGTTTCCTCTCTCCTTGACTTTAAAGCTTCCCTTGACAGAATATGGGAGGAAAGTTTTGCCAAGAATGAAGCTTTTTCAAACACGATAAAAGATGCATTTGAGCATCTCATCAACCTTCGTCAGGTTTTCTTCTGTTTCTTTGCTCTTTTTTTTTTTATTAGAAAATTAGTTTTACTTCTATTTCTTGGCATGCTATCTTACAAGGTTGATGTCAAATTTTAGTATCTATAAAATTGCGAGCACAATGTGAGAGAAAACTAATTAAGTGTAAAATCTACTTTAGTAATATGATTAATCTGTAGCCCTAGGCAATGCATGGGAATTGTTAAGACAAGATTAAAGTGTAGTAAGATATTAAATTATTAAACTATTCAATCCCAGTGCAATGCATGGAATTGTTAAGACAAGATTAAAGTAGTAAGATATTAAATTATTAAACTATTCAATCCCAGTTTTAAAGACTTATTTGAAAAATAATGAAATGTTGCGTAGTTAAATTTTAGGAGTCTAGTTATTTTTTTGATCAGGAGTCTAATTATTTTTTTTTAAAAAGGGAAAATCCAAATCAAATCAAATGATTATTTTGAAAGGGAAAGGAGTATGGCCTTGCAAGGCACGCAATGACTTGTAAGCATATTACATTATGCGATATGATGATTTAAATAGGTTTTGACATATGTATAATCCTCTATAGTATTTTAGAAACAAACGGCATATAACTTCTATTATTAAGGAACTACGAAAAATTTAGTCCTTTCGGGTTGGGATATTATTTCTTTCTTCTTTTAGCAATTCCTTAGAATCATTTCTGATGCTATAGATCATTTTATAATCTTGAGTTGCCTTAAATGTTTTATTCTTTAGAAGCAATTTCCCACAAAAATTGACACATAATCATGAGTTTATTATTAGCTTTTGAAAAAAAAAATCAAATATTTATTTTAAAATTTGCAAAATTTGTCATTTTTCCCAATCTTGATGGATTTTTTCTAGAATTGCTTTTATATCTAGTTATTAATTTGGCGTTTAGAGAAGCTCAATTTATTCAAAGAAGGTTGGAGATATTATAGGAATGTTTATCCATGAGAATGTGGGCTCTACTATATATACTAATAGGTTGGAGGTAGTGCGAATCTCTTCGGTCCATAGGGCCTACTTTACAGTTTTCATTGGATAGCATTTTATCCCATAACGTGTTGTGTGATGAAAGCATTCGAATTGGAAGTGTATAATATGAAAAGACTACTTCCAAAAACACAGTTAAGTTGAAGTGTGGTGTGTATTTTTATTTTTTTTTTGGATAAGAAAGAATGCTTTTGTATCAGCAAAAAGTTTTTGCAAATACAAAAGAAAGGGATCTGAAGAAAGTGTGCTGTGTGATTCATTGCTATAGTTTGCAACTCTGTTGATCTTTATGCTACTTTATTGACAACCAACTGCTTCATCTGCTTGGTTAAATATTTAAATAAACTGAGTTCCTTTTTTGAGAAAAAATCCATAGTATTGCTGTAATTCTAGATAATAGTTTCCAATCTCTAAAGAAGGTTGTTTTCGTTTTAGAACAATATTATGTTGGTAGGTACTCAGTTTATTTTACTTTTTGGTTAATTATTTCCTTCTGATCCTAGTTTAGTTATCAATTGCTTTTGCTGTTTCTGTTTACTTCTAGGATCAATATGACGTTCAACTGTTACTCACTCTTCCTTTTTTGACTTTATGCTTCAACGTCATGTTTTCTACATTTTAATACTAAAAGTTTGAGTAATCTTCCAACTCGTAGAACCGACCAGCTGAGCTAATTGCAAAGTTTGTGGATGAGAAGCTCCGAGCTGGCAATAAGGGCACATCGGAAGAGGAATTGGAAGGCACTCTTGATAAAGTTTTGGTTTTATTCAGATTTATACAAGTAAATCCACCCGACCTTGTTTTGTGTGTTTACTTCACATTCACATGGTTATTTTTCTACAATGTGTTTGTGCTTGTTACAAATCCATGTTGTGCTAATGCCAAATTCTCTCTCTTGCATTCATATAATTAAGGGTAAAGATGTGTTTGAAGCATTCTACAAGAAGGATCTTGCGAAGCGATTGTTGTTGGGCAAGAGTGCATCTATTGATGCTGAGAAATCCATGATCTCAAAGGTAAAAAGAAAATTATGTATTCCTTTGAAGTTTTGAACCATTTAGAGTAATTGGGCTTTAAGCATGTTTGTGTCATTATTTCAGCTGAAGACTGAGTGTGGCAGCCAGTTCACAAATAAACTGGAAGGGATGTTTAAGGTTAGTATATGGCTTTTTAATGTTTTTAACGATGTTTTTGATAAAATTCTTGAATTCTATTACTCAATTGGTAAACAAAACAACAAGAACATACGGCAAAAACCCAGAGAGACTCTGTCTCTCAGCCCAAACTCAAAAGAGTTAACCCAATTCGATTACACTTTCTTCAATACCTATCTTTTCTCTTCACAATCTATTTATTCCTTCTCACTTTCCCCCCTAAAATGGACACTCAAACATTCATCTTCCTGCCTAAAAGACTCAACAAACTCACTTGCACTTCTAGTGTTGCATTATTGGTCCCCTAAGTCTCTTATTGATTGGGGTCGTATCATTACTCCCTCCTTTAAAATTCACCTTGTCTTCGAGGTGGTAAATAGAGAAGTGAATAATGAAGATGAATATGCTGGAATCATGAATCCACATGATGGGAGGTACGTGAATGAACACTAGTAAATGACCATGCTAGGATCCATATGAGTTTTGAACTGTATATGTTGATAAGGACACACGCACCACCAAAGTATGGGCAATGACAAAGGAGACAACAACACTGAAGCAATGGCCATCTGAATGTCCAACAAAGATATAGCATCGCTAAAACCGATTCGAGCATAACTGGGATAGACTCTAACGTGGCAATTGAGGTAGCAGATGCCATGGCAGTCAAAGTCCCTAAAGAAACGTAAGACTAGTGGGCATAATCCATAAAAAGAAGATCCTCTGTCTGAGGCTGAACACCAGAATGCCATACCATCATGAACATTGTAAGCAATTGAGGGTAGAATCCGACAAGGTAATGGCGAAGATAGGGGTATCCTCCAGGTGATCTTTCCAGAGCCATGAGGAAGCAACAAACAATGCATTTGTGGTGAACAAGGGTAGTAGCAAACAATAATTCAAATTCATGGAAGGTAACATGAAAATCTTCATCAATCATTCTACCCTAGTCATGAACGCACACTCAAGTTTAAGCGTTGCTACAAGATTGATTGGAAACTTCTTAATGACTGCCTGAAGGTCATGAGTTGACTGTATAGCCCACAAACAGAAATAAATTTTGATCAACATCATCATAGGATCCATAAGAGGAACGACATCCATGAATGGAACGATACCTTGCTCCCTAGCTTCATGAAGTAGCCAAAACAATTGATCATCATCCATAATGATTTGCTCAACATGCACTGCTGTGTCCATAAGTTCAACATCCCCATTGGTACTCTGCCATGGCTGAACATATCTTCCAAACGTTAAGGAGAAAACAACTGTCGCAGGATGATTCTCGAGCAGCGCACCACCAAAGTGGAACTTTAAATGGGATGGTGAATACAAAGATTGAGAAGGATCCATTGGCTGAAAACAAAATACATATAGTTCTGTGATGTGTAGAAGAAAACAAGAGAGCCCTCATAGATACCTCGATGTGGTGGAACTCTCTTCACCATATGCAAGGTTCACTTCGACTTCGCCTTAAGCTTCACTCACTTAAAAGTTAAAATTTGTAATTTGAGGAAGTTAACTTTGTCGATGAAAGTTTTACAAAAATCGTTGGTGTATGGAAGTTTATGGAATTTCACTTTAAATGCTAGAAAACTCAATTTTCTCCTTAAAATGTTAGAATATACTTAATCATACAACAATAATGCATAATAATCACAATACAATTGTTTAAAATAGTTATTTTGCAATAATCACCCAATTCACAGCACACGCGACATTAATATTTGTTTATATATTGCTTTATATGATAAATTTTGACCTTATTTGCTACTTGATGTGAAAGAAGTTAATTTTTAAATTTTATTTTATTTAGGGGTAACTTCGATAATTTCCCTGAAAATTTTGTTGATTTCTTCAAATTCTTGCATGTTTTGTCATCTTTTTAATGGTTTCGATGGAAAACATTGAAGTCGATCAATGTTTGGTGAAACATGTCGCAGTTTTGCAAAACTTTGCAAGTTTTACAACTCCACATAGTTTCGCTAGGCAAAACTTTGCAAGTTTTACAACTCCACATAGTTTCGCTTCCCCATTTTCATTGCCGACAAACTTCCATCGAAGTTTGCCAAAGTTTGTCGATTTTTCAAACCTTGACCATATGATCTCCTCGAAAACAGTGTCGAGCACAATAGTCTTTCTTTCTCCATTGGTATTGTGACAAAGAGAGTAGGAGCCGCATGAAAAGAGAACAAAGGTAAGGGAAAGTCGAAAAAACCTTCAAAGCCCTAGAAAATACCAACAACAGTGAAGGATGCGACGACGGTCATGGAGGCAGAGCTAGGGCAACAAAGCGGCAACAACTCACCTTGAAGAGTGAACCAAACTTTCCTAACCATATCGCTTTGCCGGGCACCCCCTATGGCAAATGTAGTCGGATCAAGATTTGGTGGCCATTGTGGTGGAAGGGGTGTTGGGTCCGTCATTGATGCGCTCAAATTGTACACAAACACCGTCGGATCTAGATCTCGCAAGCCTAACACCATTCCTCCTCCTCGAGAGGGGAGATCTGTTGAACTACGTCATGTTGAAGCAGATTTGGTTGTGTTGAGACCTTATGGGCTTTCGATTCAATGAGAGAGTTGAATTTGCTGAATGTCCAAGATTTGAATGGAAGAAGGTGGTAGATCTGGAGTTGGTGGAAGTAGTTGTGCATAAATCCATAAAGATGGAGGTGGCAATAGAGTCAAGGACTGCATCAATTGCTCTGTGTCATGGACAGACTGAACAACCACAGCAGAGAAGCTGCCCAAGTTCATATATGATTTTGTAACAATTTTTGTAGCGCTTGAAACTGGAATGGTGGAGTCTTCTGATGGTATATCTGAAAGTACTAGCGGCTCTATGGCGATCTCCTTCATGCGAGATCACGACTTGAGGAAAAGGAGAAGGAACTTGCCAAATATCAATCTTCTCCACTAGGCGAATGAGCCTTAGCTTAATTTCTATGAACTCTTTAACATCTCAATCATCACCGATCTTGAATCCCTTCTTAATCGATTTCTCTGATACTGCTGATAGAATTCTTGAATTTTATCGCTCAATTGGTAAACAAAACAACAAGAACATACTGCAAGTACCCAGAGAGACCCCATCTCTCAGCAAAAACTCAAAAGAGTTCACCCAATTCAATTACACTTTTTCAATACCTATATATTCTCTTCACAATCTATTTATACCTTCTCAGTTTTTCCCTAAAATGGACACTCAAACATTCATCTTCCCGCCTAAAAGACTCAACAAACTCACTCACACTTCTAGTGTTGCATTGGTGGTCCCCTAAGTCTCTTATTGATTGAGGTCTTATCAATCAAACTTTTCCATTGTGCTCGATTAAAGTGCAATTGATGGTGAGCTTTGCAAACCATTCAAATCTCTCCTAATTATTGTATCCCATGATAACTTTGGTCCGCCCCTACCTCGTCGAATTTTAGTTTCTATTGAGTCAAGTTTTCTAGTTGGAGCATTTGTAATCAATTTTCAACCTTTGTATCAATTGGTTTTGCTCCTACTTGTCTTTGAATTTCTTTATTTCTTATTCTAACGAGTTTTACCACACATCCAAAGTCAAAATTTTGTTTTGTACCGCCCAAAACTTAGAGCATAGCTGGCCTAACCCTGCTATTTTTAACTTAGTAGGAACATTTATACAAAACAAATTTTTTCCATCCATATTTATGTGTTCTGTTACCATAATGATTGCTCCTAGGTATCTAAAGTGGTTTTTTATTTCCCCTAATTTTACCACTCTGTCATTTCGATGTCTAGTGTTTTTTTGGTGAATTACAACTCAAAAACTTTAGATAATGTATTCCTGTTCTAATTTGTCCATTTTTAGTTTCAATTTGAAGACAATATCATCTTCAAATAACATACACCATGGTATATCTTCTTAAATAATTAAAGTAAATAGATATGGGCAGATCCTTTTTCCTATATAATGGAAAATTCTTTTGTAACCAAATGTCTTTATACTCATTACTACTTCATACATATCTTTAATCTAGCATGCCAAACCACCTATCAAGATTTTAATAAAGAGTTGTTCCTCAGTAAAATTTTGTTTTTTATTACTGTATAAAAATTTTGAATGGAATTCAAATGAAGTTACATCGCCAGATTTTTTTATATGAAACCAACTCTTTTTTTGTATAATTTTAACAAGAGTTGTCCAGATTATTACTGTTTAAAAATTTTGAATGGAAGTTCAAATGAAGTTACATCGCCAGCCAAGTATAATGTTACGCAGACGGAATGCTTCTCTATTAATTTTTCTAGTCAAAACTGTGGTTTTTGTTAGATATATATATATATATATATATATTATATTTTTTTTTTCATAAATCTAGCCTCCTTTATTAAAATTAATGATAAAGAAGCTACAAACTAAAAGTATCTAGGAGTTAAATGACTTTGTCAATTTTTATTAATCAACGGATGTCAGAGTGACACTTATGGGCGAAAGACATTGCCCTAACTACCCTCCCAATTGGTAATTGATACAAAGGTTTGGGCGAAACAATTTCTTGTTTGACAGGTAGAATACCATTGCTTATAAACATAGCTGAAGGTGGATAGGAGGGTAATTTTGAAGCTTTTTAACCATAGCCAAATGCAAAGATTTAGGGCAGACTGCAGAGCTCTTAGAAAGACTGTCTGCTTGAAAGTGTTTTGCGTACTTATTTGCTTACTGTCTTTAGGGTGCTGTGTCTATTTTGAAAAAAAATCATTTTAATAATCCCCTTCATGTTTTCTTGTATTGAACTCCCTCAAATAGTCCTTTTATTGTGTAAAAGCCCAGGTCATTCTTTACTTTTATCAATCATACAACCATTATAATTGAAGTTACTTTATGATCTCGAATGGCACTTCAAAGGATTTTAGATGCAAATGATAAAGAGGGGCAGTGAATATTTGCAAAGTATCTACAGAGGAGAACTATTGTAACGGATTTTCAAGCATCAATAGACTTTTCTTACTGTATAACAGTAGTATCTGCATAGTAGTACTAAGCATTTCTGTGGACACGCTAGTAGGAGCAGCCTTATGATTTTTTGCTGCTGAATTTGTGAAACTAATTACTCAAATGGGAAAGACTTGGAAGGAACAGCCTTTAGATTGTTTGGCTCAAATTTGGTTAGAGATGAGCAGTATTCTCATTGCAGCATTCATTGCAAATGAAGTATTGCAATATGACAAGAAGAGGAAAAAGGAAGCAGCTGATATTGTAAATTCTCATTTTTTATCTTGCTTTTGCATATGTAATTGGAAATTCTCATTACTAATACAAAAGCTGTTTCCGATAAGACAAAAGCAGCAGCTGTTCTTAGGACTGACCTGTCCGAAGCCCATGATCTGTTGGCTTGGAATTTTTCAGATTTTGTTATGGAAAGAAAGGAAGAGGTAAGAGATGGACATGTCGGATTGCAGGGTATTCATCCTTGGCGTCATACCCTGTAAATATCAATGGTCAAGCAAGGAGGAAGTTTAATCTCTTTGTGTAAACTTAGGAAGGAACCCACTCCCCCCTTTTGTGTTCACATTGGTGTCGGATAGTTTTAGTAGAATAATGAAGGCTCAGGATTCCTCTCTCATTAAAGGTTTGCAGGCTGGGAAAGGCCAAATGGAGATATGACACCAATTTGCGGATGATTGGCTCCTCAAAGGTATCACAGTTTCAGATACGTGGCAGTTATCCTTAGATCTCATTGTAACTGTGTTACTCTATGGTATATATGGTTTGAACGGAATAGACAGATATTTGAGGAGTTCATGAAAATGGAAAACCTGTGGCCCAATAGGGATAGTGTTGCATTATGGTTGACTGGCCATAAGAGTTCGAGCTTTTTTTTTGTTGGAAGCAGGCAAGCCATCTTTTCATGATGTTTCTATTTCATTTTGGATGTATTTTGTTGTAATTGCCAATAGGGATAGTGTTGCATTATGGTTGACTGGCCATAAGAGTTCGAGCTTTTTTTTTGTTGGAAGCAGGCAAGCCATCTTTTCATGATGTTTCTATTTCATTTTGGATGTATTTTGTTGTAATTGCCTTTTTTTTTTTCCACTTTCATACCTACCAACCCTCGTTACCAATACAAAAGTGTGTTTCATCTAAAAAATCATAACTGTGGTGAAATGACCATGGACAAGGATTCCATACCTGTACATAAACGTAGCAGTGGAATGATATTGAATGTTACTTAGCGCTTAATTAGCTGTAATAATGTATACTGTTATGCTGAAGTAGCATGTCATTAACTTGTATTCATCTCTGGATGTAACTTTGGTACTAGCTATCTATGATTCCAAATCGAGAAAAATGTATGCATGTGGCTACTGCTTTCTTCTGCATATCTTTTAATTTAAGGATCATTCTTTGTTATTCAGGATATAGAACTATCAAAAGAGATAAATGATTCCTTCAAGCAGTCATCTCAAGCAAGGACAAAACTCCCTTCTGGCATAGAGATGAGTGTTCACGTCTTAACAACTGGGTAGGAGCTTTGTTTAAGAGTTATTATTTCATTTTATTGGCTTTATTTCTTTTGGAGTGCGGAGGTCTATCGCAATTCAATTTTTTGCTGCTCCATTTTGTTTATATTGTTGGGTTTGCAGGTACTGGCCAACATATCCTCCCATGGACATTCGGCTTCCTCATGAGCTGATTGTGTACCAGGTTTGGAAATGTGCAGAGCTAAGATGCATAGTTTCTTCTTTTTTAGCTGAAGGTAGTCTTTTTCACCCTACGCGTTATTCCGTCTTTTCTGCGCAGGACATCTTCAAAGAGTTCTACTTGAGCAAGTATAGTGGAAGACGATTGATGTGGCAAAATTCTTTAGGTCACTGTGTACTCAAGGCTGTGTTCCCAAAAGGTAAAAAGGAGCTCGCCGTGTCACTGTTTCAGGTTGGTTCTCAAGTCTTATCTTATCCTTTTCCTCTCATTATCATTATTTATTATTAATTGATCATTATGTTCATCCTCATGTTTCATTTTGCTGATCTTTGTCTTTTGCCTGTTGGTACTAATTGGCGAATATACCAGACTGTGGTTTTGATGCTGTTTAACGATATCCAAAAGCTTAGCTTCCAAGATATCAGGGATTCCTCTGGCATTGAAGATAAGGAGTTGAGAAGGACGTTGCAGTCGCTTGCATGTGGAAAAGTTCGAGTGCTACAAAAGGTGGATTGAAGTCTCATTTTTGTTTTTTTTTCCTAGCGTGCAATATTTAATGCTTAAATTTGCTTACAGTTTCCCAAAGGGAGAGATGTCGAGGATGACGACTATTTTGTATTCAACGACGACTTCAGTGCACCCCTTACCGTCTAAAGGTTTGTCTTTTATTACTTTAGGGAAGCATATTTGCTACTTATTTTCCCTGAATCCCTGAAGTACTAGAAAGGTCCCAATGCCATCTTCCTGTTCCAGGTAAATGCAATCCAGATGAAAGAAACTGTGGAGGAAAACACAAGCACGACCGAAAGAGTGTTCCAGGACCGTCAATATCAGGTTTATTCCGACTTGCACATTGAGAAACGAGCGCACATATTAATAGTTCTAAATGAATCTGAAACACTTCTTTTCAATGACCTGGTGTAGGTTGATGCCGCCATCGTTCGCATAATGAAGACGAGAAAAGTTCTGAGCCATACTCTCTTAATAACCGAGCTATTCCACCAGGTGACTTGATTCAGTTCCATCTATTTTCCATTCGTTTTTGACTTAAAAATGTGTTGATGAATTGGAGCGCGCGACATGATTTATTTTGGTTCCATACTGCAGCTCAAATTCCCTATAAAGCCGGCCGATTTGAAGAAAAGAATCGAAAGCCTCATCGACAGAGAGTACCTCGAGAGAGACAAGAACAATCCTCAGATATACAACTATCTGGCATGATCAATTGTTAGATATTAATCATCATGTTGTTGTTCTTTTTGACATCTCTTTTGTATATGGGAATATGGTATCCTCTTTATGGAGGTAAGACATTCATCAAATCATTTTCAGGATCAATGTACAGGAATGGAGCAAGTAATTAGTTCAGTTTTAGTTTTCTTTCAACAATGTAAACCGTAATTTGTCGGCCTCTCCGGCCCTCTCTTTCGATTACTCTTGTAGACTATCAACAACTACGACGACAAAGCCTCAATTCCAAATTTGTTGGGGCTCTTGTGACCATCTGGATTGTGGTCTATGGCTGAGCGTCAATGGGCAACGTAGAATTGGTGTATTTTGTACCCTGCCAAGGAGAAGTGCTTCATGAGTTATTGGTTACAATCGCGACAAAATCAATTAGTTTGAAACTTAAGGCTTTGTTTGGTACATTTTGCTGATCAATTTTTTGTTTGGTTCATTTGCCGATTAACTTTAAACTTATTTGGGAAGTTAGATATTTTAAAAATAATAAAATATGCAATTGATGTAAATACCCATTAAAGTAGAGAGAAAAATATAAAAGAAAGGGCTATTGGGTCATAGCTCCCAACATCTCCTCAGACGCTATGTCAAATTGGTTAAAATATTCTAACTTTTTACAACTTTTGTTATTATATTTAATATTTTGAGATTTATTTTTATATCCTAACATTTCTACATTGTTTAATTTGTATCATAAACCATTTCTAAACTCCAAATGTACTTCATTGCAAATCATTCTTGAGTATATTTTTAAGGAATGAAGGCACAACAGATCACTCGCACCGACCACACAAAGAATTAGCTTCCTTAGCAACATCAAGGGCCGCGAAATTTGCTAATCTACGAACATAGAAAACACGATAGGACCTCAAGTCCATTAACATTACTTAACAATCACTCATTAAGGAGCCAAAATAATATATATATATATATATATTTGTAGCCCTTCCTTAAAGCTTGAACAACCAGCTGTGCATCTACCTCGATAGACACATGTGATACTCAACTTCCTCTAAGCCAACTGAGCGCTTCCCTAACTCTCAATCCTTTTGCCTATGATGGTTCATGTACCCCTCAAATAATAAATTTAAATCATAAAGTTAATAATTATTTTGATAATTATAGGAGTAGAAGTGGCTTTTTAAACTCATAATTAAGGTGCCACACGTCAAATCTTAAGTTAAAAATTGAATTGTAATACCAATCAGACTACATAGAAATGTTAGATATAAAATAACAAACTTTAAAAAGTTATGATATAATGAGAAAAGTTTTGAAAGATTATTGCCAACTTCCCTATAAGTTAACTTACTTCCTCAGCCTTTCCCCAACCAAACAAGGCCTTATTGGCGCATTTAAATGTAGGAGATGAAGTCAATGGTTTATGAAAGAATCAAAAGACCAATTTACATACATTTTTTTTTTTTGAGTAATAGGAGGCGTTACTCCTTCTATTTGTATATATATATATATGTAAATGTAAAAAGTACAAGTGCTACAAAAAAAGTGTACCAATTTACGTACATTTTGGAGTGCACATACCGGTGATATTTTAACATTTGAAATTCGCGCCTCTTGTTCTTCCCCAATTATCATCATTCGCACTCATCATTTTCAAGAGACCACCAGATCACCAATGGAAGACAAGATGATCTCAATCCTCGCCGAATCAGGGTGCACCCTCCTAACAAACCCTAATTCCCCTCCGACCCTCCCCTCCGATCCTCACACTTCCGCCGCCGCCTCCACCGCCTCTTCTCCAACCCCTCCGACCCCTCCCTCCTCTCCGACTTCGTCTCCGGCTTCGATTCCTACACTCGAACCCCTCGCAATCTCCGCCGACTCCTCCTCTCCTCCTCTCCGTCTTCGCAAAGCCTCGTTCGCCTTCTCTTGCTGGTGCCTTCCCTCCAACTGCGCCTGCAGCTTCTCCTCCTCGAGAAGCTCCCGGAGTACTTTGAAAACGAGGGCGGTTCGTCTCTCGAGGACGACGTCGCCAGGCTTATTCTCTGTCAGTTTCGTTGGCTTGATTTCGTTGTGGATTCCGAGGGTTTTGTTGCGAAATTGGTTGATGTTATCTCGATTTGCCCTTTGAGGCTTAAAAAAGAGATCATTGGATCTCTTCCGGAGATGATTGGGGATCAGAGTAACGGCATTGTTGTCGATTCGCTCCGAGGGTTGTTGGAGGAGGATTCGGAGATCATTGTGCCTGTGCTCGATACGTTTTCGAATCTCAATTTGGATGATCAGCAGCAAGAACAAGTTGTTACTGTCGCGTTGTCTTGTATTAGGACGGTTGATTTCGACCACATGCCGTACCTTCTAAGGTTTTTGATGCTGTCCGCGACGCTGGGGAATGCAAGAAGGATAATTTCACAGGTCCGCGAGCATTTGAAGTTTGTGAGCGTTGGGGACTTCCATGCTGCGCGAGGGAAGAAACTTAAGGGGAAGTCATCAGGGGAGAATGCCGAGGGTTTGGTTCTCGAGGCATTAAGATCAGGGCTTCAGTTTAAAAATGTGAGTTTAGTTTGTGTTGGTTATTGTTTCTATGCTTTTCAGTCTTAACGCGTTCAATCTTTCCTTTGTTGCAGAATCTTTGCCAGGAAGTGTTGAAGGAACTCAAGAGCCTTGACAAAGCCCAGGACCATAAAGTTGTTGATATATGGTTGCTTGTGCTCATTTACACCAATGGCGGGTCGTTGCAAAAGGTTGTGGAGAAGATTTTGAAGAAGAAGATTTTGGATGATCATTTGCAAGAATCTCTATTTGATCTATGCATCCATGGGCACAGGGAATTAATACAAGTATCTTCTCCAACATACTATTTACTTTAAAAAAAAAAATAAAGTAAAGTTCATAGAGGAATCATACAATGCAAATTATTATGATGGATGTTTTATTTTGGAATCTTACGATTGCAAATTAATACTCTAAGTAATAGCTTGACGGGTAAAAACAATTCATGGAGAGATCGCCTCCCCTACTTGATGGTTAATGAACATGACCAAAATGCTTGAATTGTATGCCTTGCGAGATGCATATGCTTGAGTTTGAACCTCCCCTACTAGCTTAATGATTTTAAAAAAAAGAAAGAAAAAGAAATGGAATTTATTTCTCCTCTCTTGATTGTCGTCTCAACTTTTTGAACTTTCCAATCATCTGATAATTTTCAAGGAAGACATCTTGTTATGTTTGTTGGATCAACAACGACAACGACCACAACAACAACAACAACAACAACAACAACAACAACAACAACAAAAACATAGCCTCAGTCCCAAATTAATTGGGTCCTTCAGAGAGGAGAACCTTTCTATAGTATCGCGATTTATCATACATGAATCTTTACCTTAATGTAAAATGAGCAATATTTTGACAAATTGCTTCGCTACAATACCAGGAATACTTCCCATCATTTCGCTCTTTATGTGAGTACCTGTTGGCATGCAAAGAACAAAAATTAAGGGTCTTTTCAGTTCACTTGTATACATCTCTATTCAAGGAGTTTACCGATATGTACTCAAGACAGGAAGTGAGCTCTGCATTATTATTATTATTATTATTATTCTTTTGATTCAATCATCTCAGCTGTTTCCGCTATTGGGTGACTTGTTTTGTCTGATTACAGATCCTTGGTGCATTAGTTGCTCATATAGGTTCTGGCATTAGTTATGAAGTCGGCTCTTCTCTGGACACCATGGCCTTGCTGGCTAGAAAGTATGCGGATGAACTGCTTCCACTTTGTTCTCATATTAATGGTATGTGCTTAAAATCTGCTTTTATTCTTTAATGATCAGATAGTATTTGCAAGTTTACCTTCTCCAATTCTCGTTATTCAGGCATCCTTGATTACTTGGAGGGATTTAATATTGAAAATCTTCACAAGGTATTGAAATTACTATTTTTTCTTCAACAGTTTTTCTTCCTATTAAGAACCTATTTCATATTTTAACTATTGGTGTTTTGCTGTAGGTCTATGAGGTCTTTAGTCTGTTATCCCTGTCAGCTCGATCTAATGCAAAGTCCATTGGCTTTTCTTTTGCAAATGAACTCTTGATGATTGTGAGAAAGCAGGTACAAGAGAAATTAGTCTTTTTCATGGTGACTTTTGTTGTGTTGTGTTTTGTTTTGTTTTAGTGAAGTTAAATTTATGTGTACCGGGATTTATAGCACTCCTAGGCTCCTGAGTGACCTTGTTTGTTTTTGAAGGCCTTCTCTTTGCTTCCTCTCATCACTGGTGAGTTGCATGTGTTGGTTTTACAACAACATAGCTTCAATCCCAAATTAGTTGTGGTCGGCTACATGGATCACACTCTTCCATTGCGCTCGATTTAGTGCAAGTGATGGTGTGCAGTGTTGGTTTTAACAAAGATATTTTAATACAGAAGCTTTACTTAAAATATTGCATTTTCAATCCCCTTTCACTAATATCAATCATTTTCAATCCCCCTTTCACAAATGGCGGCTAGACATTATATTTCTCTACCATATCTGCTCCAAGTCATTCTTTCACTTGTTTGGGAATTTTTTATATCATAATTCTCTTGCACTTTGTATCTCTTTTTATTTCAGGTAAGTAGTCCAGATTTGAAGTATAAAAAAATGGGTCTAGTGGGAGCTCTAAAAATTGTTTCTTACCTTGGGAACATAAGCAATGTCAACTCTCAAGCCTCATCTCAGGTATTGCTCATGGTTTTTTTAATGATCATTTTTCTCCCATCTTTTTGTAATTTGTTTGTTTGATTAGTTTGCCAATTTGTTTTCTAGGTACTATCTCTGATTAGCTTTTGCATGGTACATTTAGGCAAAAATATTTTACATATTCATTTGAGTTGCATAATTATTATGTGTGCATTTTATGAAAAAAATTAATTGTTAATGTGAAGTGAATTTGTGGAATTTGATACTGTGATACATAAATAAGTTAATTTTATGTGATGACACTGGTCCTTGCAATGAGTTCATTGAAGGGGACAATTTAGGGTAGTCTACAGTGGTTGTTAAATTAACTAAGGATATAAAATGAAGTTTTGTTTTTTTTTCATTTATTTTTCATTGTTACCCTAACTAATTTGGGATTGAGGCTTTGTTGTTGTTTTGTTTTTTATTGTTTCTATTTAATGCTCAGGTAGCTCTGAATGTTTGAAGGCAATTAGCTCAACTGTTCATGTCTAGAGTCTAGTGTGCTAGTATGGGTAAACGTTGTTGCTCATGTAGAAATCATTTATTGATTAAATGCTGTTGATAATGTTTGCCATGGGTCAAACTGAGTGCTAGTACAGAATCCATTACCTAAACGGCTACATTGATTACTAACTAGGGCATGTGACTTGGCTGAAATATATGAAGGTGGAAGGATTACTTTGAAAGTTTGATATGTAAATTACAATATTTTGGCCTCCAGGGTTTCTTTTGGTTTCGATGAATAGAAACGTCATCCATTTTATACCAATACATATCTCTACTTTTTTGTAACTGTGCAATGTATGTAATAGAAAATCTACAAATATCTACTATGTTAAAATGAACATGTTAGAAGAAATACTCTAGAATGCAGTCACTTGCATTAACATGCGCTGCGTGGACTGTGGAGAAAGTCACATAAACTTCAAATAGATTTACTAACTTGTACATGTACTATGAGTTTTGGTAAAATAATAATTCTAACTCAAAATTAGTTTTGCGCTTTTTCAGAGGAACAACTATGAGATATCTTATTTCATTTATTAAGTTGTTTGACGTAGTAACTTCCTTTCGTATGTTTCTACAGCACAAAAATTGTGAGGAGTCTCTAGAACTTCTGAAAGCATCTCTAGAATCATGCAAATTGCTGCCTTTACCCTCAATCCTCTTTCATGATGAATTGATTAACTTGTTGGAGAGTACTAGTATTCACCCAACAATTATGGAATGGTCAGTGATTCAAAATAATATTGATAACCTATGGCTCTCTCTTCTCTCTTTCTTCTTTTTCTCTTGTTTTTATTTTTCCCAACATCATCAATATACTGTATTTTTTTACTGATCTTTCATGTGCTAGTTTGTGTTACATATTTGTTCTTAATTTAGTTGAATCTATACCAAACAATGGCTATTTAGGATCGGTAAACATGTTGGTGACTTCGAATCAATATTTTTATCTGACCTTGAGGGAGGGAGTTTACTTTCAGAGGGCTCATATTGGGGCTTGGAAGGTAAGCTTAGAAACTATTTGGTGTAGTTATTTGTTTTGTTGATAATAGTGTTCAGTTTTCGTTTCCGAAGCTGACGAGGCTAAATTGAGTCCTTGTTATTTGCTAGGACAATTATGGATGAACTTGGATGGTGGTCTATCTCCTATTTGTGTGAATATATTTCCACTCGTATCCGCTTCAACGCAGTAATGATATTTTAATAGTTTTTAAAGTTTGTTTCTTTGCAGTTTCATTCTCTGATTGTTTCAACAAGGGCTGTGCCTCTGAACTTCATCTTTTTTCTAGTTCAGGGGTTCGCCATCCTTACAAGTTCTTCCAGCTTACTTTCTATTATTATCTGTTGTAAGTACGATTACTTCAGTTTCTTTTACTAGTATAATCACAATTGTGAGTTCTAAGAATATTTGGGTCTTGATGAAAAGGTTGAGAGGTTGACAAATCAGGGTTCTCTTGGAGGCATAGATGCATTACTTGGCTGCCCTTTACATCTTCCTGCCCCTAAGGTTAGTGATGAATAAGTTACCAACTAATGAATCATTTCTTTTGCTCATTTTTATCCTGGAAGAAATGCTATATTGCCTTAGATCACATCATAGTTTGGCTTTCATTGAATAAAGAATGTTTAAAGCTTTAACTTCAGGTAAAGAGGTTTAAAAAAGCACCAAACTACTTAGACAGTTTGGTACACTGACTCGTGTCTGTGGGACCTCACCTAATACAGTAGTGCCTTCCACTCAAATCAAGATCACGATTACAGAGTCATATACAAAAATCCCTACAAGAAGAAAACCCATCTCCTAGACTACTCCTAAAACTTTCTTGCAGAAGTGGAACTATACCCAAGCTCCCCTTGGTGAAAACCCGAACAACCAGTCGAATTTAGAGAAGCAAAACTCCAAGAAATAATGCACAAAAATGTGTGAAAAGAACGGAGAAAATAAGACTTCCTCTTACTTCAAAAAAAGAAAAAAGAAGCCTTCCTCTCTCAAGAATGCTACCAAGCTTGAGACCCTTGTGTTAAGTCTTTAAAAAAATCACTCAAACCTCTTAAAAGACTGTTTGTGTGCAAAAGAAAACTTTCCCAAAGACCAACTCAAAATTAGAAGTTTCCTCTTTAAATTTGTATATGTAAATTTGTACAGTGTCTCTACATTGTTGGTACACCAATAAATCATTTGGTTCACTACTAAAATTTACTGGTAGTCTAATTTGTGAGAGTGTCGAATGCCAACACAACTTCAAACTAGTATAAATAGCACGAAAATTTTGCTATTTGCCAGAAGTGCCAAACACTTGAAGATTAATAGAACTTTCCAAAAACTCAGTTCCAGCTCCAAATTGTGCTAGTGCAAATAAAGGCAGTTTGCTGCATTACATTTGTAGCTATTTATTTTCTTGTGGTTAAGAATGTTTGTTAATTATCTTTGAAATTGTAAGCATCGTGTTATGCAAGTGGACTGCAGAATGTTGAAATCAAGATCATTGGAAAAGAACTTCTCTCTAACATGGGCTTGGTCATTGTAATTTGTTACCACAGTATTTTGTACGAGCTGAATGGCTGTCTTTGCATGGAAAGCAGAAAGAAGCAATATGTCTATCCCTCTACTATGCAGTGAATTGGATAAGGGAATTGGTAGGACACAAGTCTTGATTTTCCTCTACCATGGTTGTTTTTCCAATCTCTATGGGGACACACTATTCAATATTGATGGCTATTTTGTAGCTCAATGCTTTCTGTACACAAATTTCTGGAAGAGTTCATTGTGTTAGTCAAGCAACAAAAGAGGAAATTTATGGGAAGTTACTGAAACGCTTAAGGAACCTGGTGTGAGTTTTCTCCACTCATCTATTTTATTAATTGTTGCACAAGAAGCATGAATGTTTTCCAATACTTTCGTTTGTGAATTGATTTTGCTTTTGGATGACAATAATTATTTTTTTGTACTTGATTTTTTTTTTTCCACAATAGGCATTAGCTGCAAGTTTATATCAGTTCATGCATGAATGTTAGAAATCAAGTGATATGTTTAAACTTGTTTACAACCTTGTGTGACATTTTCATTTTTTTTTATTCTTTTAAGCACATATCTATTTACTTAAGTTATGAATGAACTAACTAGGCATCTTCAAGACGATATACCATGGTTTATGTTATTTGCAGGTGATATTGTCTTAGTGGATGAGACAAATGATGGAGTGAATTGAAAATTAGAACTCTAGAGGAATACATTAGAATCTAAAGGTTTTAAGTCGAGTAGGACGAAGACTAAATACATGCACTGTGAGTTTAGAAATACTAGACATCGAGATGATGGAGTGGTAAAATTAGTGGAAGTAGAAGTTCCTAAGGTGAACCACTTCAAATATCTAGGATCAATCATGAGAATGATGTGACACATAGAATTGAAGTTGGTTGGAAGAAATGGCGGAGTGCAATAGAGGTGATTTGTGATCGAAATGTAGGAGTTAAAAGGAAAATTTTATAGGACCGCAATTAAACCAACTATGCTCTATGGAAGTGAATGTTGGCGGTAAAACAAGCACAATTACATAAAATGAACGTAACAAAAATGAGGATGCTTAGGTGGATGTGTGGTAAAACTTGTAAAGATAGAATAAGAAATAGAGAAATTCAAAGATAGTAGGAGTAGCAACAATTGATATAAAAATTAGGGAAGAGCAGTTGCGGTGGATTGATCACCTGCAAAGATGACCTACAAATGCCCCCACTAGAAAACTTGACTCAATAGCAACTGTAGAAATTCGACGAGGTAAGAGTAGACCAAAGTTAACATGAGATGCATTAATTAGGAGGGATTTGAATAGTTTGAAAAGCTCACCATTAATTGCACAATGAAAATGTTTGATCCATGTAGCTGATCCCAATTAGTTTGGGACTAAGGCTATGTTGTTGTTGTTGAGTGCACCTTACTTGTCATGATGTAGTAGTTTTTGTTCTATGCTGGCAAGTGGTGACATCGAGTTTGAAAGTTAGGTCCGTAACTGAGTTCTGCCTTTTACCTAATAAATTGAAATGAAGAGACACATTGCTAACTGAAAAAATGAAGACCGTTTTAAAAATAAAATAAAATTGAAGACCCCCATTGAGTTCTGTAACTGAAATTGCCTGCACGTCCAGTTGTGATAGTTTATTAAATCTAGTCAACTTCTGCCCAACTTCGTAGCATTTGTAAATTTGTTGTTTAATTGCTAAGAATCAACATAGCATTTTATAGGGTATTTCAGTTCTTTGTATCTACTTTGTATGAAAGATTGAATGAAAAATATTTCACCTTTAAGAAGCCTATTAGTGATAATTGAACTTGAAACTCACAGGTATTCAGTTTTTTAAATCATTACTTGGTTTGGTAGTTGGTACAAATGATGTTATTATGGCCTAATTTATCCATTAGTATGTGTTTTAAATACAATATACATGTTTGATTATATGAGTCAATTTATTTATTTATTTATTTTGGCAGACACGAGTCAGATTTATAATGACAGAAACTAGTGCTTAACAATTTCTTACTGAATCTTTAAGTCCTTGTATGTCTATGGATATAATATCACTTCTATGTCAACCTGCTGAAAAACAAAAATGATCTTAACTATGCAGTCTGCTGGAGAGCTTACTCAATGCTTCACTTAAGCTTTATCCTGTACCCCTACCTGAGCTCAACCTTTTCATCGAACATTCTTGGCCTTCTCATGGGAGCAAACCTAAGCATGGTTTGATGGAAAAGAAGCATGAAAGACCAATATTACCGGAGAAAGATTCATTGAGGAAAAAGCACAAACGCTCTGTGCCAAAAGGAGCTTCAGCAACTGATAAGCTCAAGCAGCCAACTATTTTGGACATGCTGAAAAAAGCTGGAGTTGTGAGTCAGGAAGTTCCAAATGAAGAACCATCAAGTCTTCCATCCAGCAGAAAAGTATCTCAGCCTTCTGTACATGATAAATATGCTTCTAATGACCCAGAGAGAGTAGAAATTTCGGCAGCTGCCAGTATCTTTGATGTACAGAAATTGAAATGCAGGCCTCTACTAATTGATTGCTTCTCCATATTTACTTTTTCAGAGGTGCGTCTAAAATTTGAATGCTGCCACTCAAAAAGTTTGGATTTCTTTTGCCATTATTTGGCTGTGATTTTGCTGCCCATTTCTGCTTTAACAATTGTTTTACTCATACCTCTTTACTGGTTTCATAATGCTTGTCGAGTGTGCTGCATACTTTGTCTAGGTTATGTTGGTTCAGTTGGACATGCAGAGACTGATTTTATTTTATTTGAGGTCTGAAGTAGACTAATTTGGTTGAATTGTGCATGTGCTGAACTCTAAATTGGTCAGTGAAATGAGGAAATGAGCTAACATGCCATTTGCCTATGGCTTCACCCAAATGAGTAGCATAGAACAAGCATGGAGTTAGAGAATGGAGGGTCGGAGTGATTCTTTTACAGAATAAAACTTGGATTTTCCAGTTAAGATGCTGTGTTGTTTGACAAATATCTAATCAATTGAATTGGGAGAGAGATTTTCACATTTAACAGTTTCCAGCTCAACTCAGAGGTATGGGAAATGAAATTTTTGGAGCCACATAATTGTTTATTTATTTATTTATTTTTTCAAGAGTTTATTATTCAAACTCAGTAAATTTCTGCCACTTAAGAAAAATAACTGGAAGGGGATCGCATAAAAATGTGCTTTTTTTTTTCTTCCTCGACATTTTAATTGCACATCTTTCATCTTCACCTTCTCTTTCGTTAATGTTGTCGCTGAATAGTTGATATTTGCAGCAAACTAGCATATGATAGGATTCCTAGAGTTGTCCATGCTCGATACAATATTATTGAAGATATGAGCAAAGGAGTGGTAACAAGTATAAAATTAATTGGAGGAATTACAAAAGAACTTTCCATTACTATAGGATTGCATCAAGGATCAATAAATATCGATGGTTCTTGCAGTACTTGTGACTTCATGAACCAAATCATTGAAACTTATTAGACGTTCTTTATTGTTTGCAGCTTCCAAAATCTTGTTGTTCGGATCCTGCTGCCGAGGTACACTTGTGAATTCAGTGAAAGCTATGATAAAAGTTTAATGTGTAACTTCTAATTGATGTTTGTCTTCTATCTAGTTACCCTTGCTTCTTTACCTGCTACGTGATCTTTCCTCCAAGTTGAGTTACTTGATTCCTCAAAATAAACATTTCCAAGCTGAGTTCTCGAGGATGGCACCTGGTTTAGGCATGATGGAAACTAGTGAATTCTTGTGCAAGACGAGACAAATTTTTCCAAGCATGAAGAAACAACTGAATTGTTCTGTACATATGCTTAGGGAAGGTAAGTAGGTACTCCTGTATTTTGAAGATTGAATTTAATAATTTTTCTTGGGCAACTATGCATCCATTAGTGCTGCAGCTGAAGAAACTTGTGAAGACCATTGGGAAAGTCGATCTTCCTTTGCTGGGAATCCCGTCATTCCTAATTTTGTGATGAAAAAATCTTCAGTTGCTGGATCGGTCTTCAAGGAAGTTCTTAGCTGCTTTAGCAAGGTTGGCCAAAGTTTTTTTCCGCTCCCTTAATATTTTTTTTCTTGAAGAATCCCGTGTTGGAAGTAATTTTATTAACAATGCAGATATTAAACCTCGCTCATGTTCAGAGGGATATATCAGTGCTCTCAGCTCTCCTTGAAGCCTTTCAGCAAAACTGTATTCCGGATGTTCTACTATCGGAAAACAAACTGGTTCCTGGGAACATAGATTACATATACTTAGGTGCTTTTTTATTCTTGGAAGATGTTCTAGAGACTGGTAAATGAATTGCCTTTGCTAAATATTCATATTCATACAGCTAATGGACCATTAATAAGTTTTTAAGGAGCTTATATTAGTTTTTATTTGCAGCATCTTCTATCTCTATTCTGTTGACATTGGATGTCCTCTCTACACTTGAATCCGTTGTCATTTCTGCTCGGTCTTATGCTGAATTATCCAATGACCGTAACAAGAGTATACAGGTGGAATGTGTTCAGAAAGTGCTTCCTTTGCTGTGTACCAGGCTTGGAACGAGTGCACAGAAGCTGTTAATGCAAAACTTGAATTCTGAAGATCATGATGATGGTTGGAAAAGCAAAGTGAGGGATCCTTTGGATGCATCTGTTTGTCATTCTCGTGGAATGGATGTTTTATTAGTAAGAGAGGAACTCAGCAGGTTCCTGACATCACAATGTTTTTGTTCTTTTTAGGGAGAAACAATACAGAAGATACTTCATATCTACATTGAAAATAGTGAATCCGCTGAAGATCTACTAGTGGAGTTTGCTTGCTCTATCTTGCCAGAGGTATGCAGTTTCTTGTTAAGTTTCTATGAATCCTTTGGCATAAGTCTCAAAATTAAACATTCTTAGCACCTGGAGACATTTAAAACCAAATTCCTTCATTTAATTGCTTAAACAATCTTAGTGGATAGTTAAGGGTGTGCCGGTGCATGAGTTTTCTATTATTGCCTGATTGTACACATATTCTTGGATTTAAAACAAGAAGTGCAAATTCTATCAGAACTTCCCCACCCCTATTACCATAGGAACAAAAATGTGCATTTTAGTCTGATATTGAGGTGAACCATTTTAGGAGATTAATTTGTAGTAATAACATTAGGAGAAGTTGAAGTTCTTAGCGTACTATTTCAAATATTTATAATCAATCATACACAAAGACAGTGATATTGATGATGACGATACATATATATATATATATAACAAGCTACATGGAAGAAGTGAGGGAGTGCAACATGTGTGATATGCGATTGAAATATCCTTGTGAAGCTAAAAGGAAACTTTTACTATACTGCAGCTAGGTCAACAATGCTTTATAGGAGTGAATGTGGAGCAGTAAAGAAACTAAAATGCGTAGAATGAGTGTGGCAGAAATGAGGATAGTTAGATTAATGTGGTAAAACTCGTGAAGATAGAACTAGAAATATGAATATTTAAAGAAAAGTAGAAGTATCACCAATTGATGCAGAAATTAGGAAAGGAAGGTTGCAGTGGTTTTGACACATCCAAGACAATGTACATATGCCCCAGCCAAAAAAATCGGTACGATAGAAATTGAAGAAACTTGACAGTATAGGGGTAGACGTAAGACATCTTGGATGTATTAATTAGGAAAGTGTTAAAGGATTATAAGAATACATCATTAACTACATTAAATCGAGCCGAGTAGAAGGGTTAGATCTATGAAGCCGACCCCAGCTAGTTTGGAATTGAGCTTTGTTGGTTTTTCTTCTTTTTGTTCTTGAGGGCAAATGGGCAATCCTTATTAATGCTGATTAAGGCCTCAAGTCGTCAGCTAAAAATACTGATAATTGATAATTTGTTTTAACCACCTGTCTCCTCAATTTTGAATGACACAAAGAAGTTGGATCTATATTGCAGACCATGTGGTCTTTTTCATACCTATAGAACCTTTCACTCATCAGATGACTAGTGATAATGTTTTACTTAGGTACCTTCATCAGAACAAGGCTCACAGAAGAAGCCATTCATGGTTACCCAACTCTGTGCCCATCAACACTCACAGTATGGTGTCGGGTGCTGGTATGCGGTGCTCCTATGTTTGCAAGTTTAGTCACAATTTCATTTAAATGTCTTATCAAAAAATAATTTCATTTAAATGTTTTTCAAGAATTGATAACTGTTGATTTTATTCTGTGCAGTATGAGAGGAACCTTGCAGTTTTAAACAAGCTGGTGGGTGCCCTCCTCTTAGTCTCATTTTTCTTGAAAACCAAATCAAATTCATTGAGAACTTGCTCTACAATTTGCCTTGCTGCTTTAGGTAAAGGAAGCTTCTATGCTACGAAGACCTCGGGCAAATGCTCAAGTTGAGCCTGTGAAAGGGTTGTTAACAAAACTACGCCAATCAGTAAATGTAGTCGTTTCCTTGGTCAATTTGTGCAAGACTCATGATAAGGTGGGTAATCAGTCAGATAAAAACCTTCAATTAAAGACTTCTTATTTTGAAAAAAAAAATGAATTTAATGGAGAGATTAAGATTTACTTTCCATTTATCTTACTGCTATGCCCCTCTCAACCTTTGCATGACACGAAATAAACAAAAATTTTGACGCAGATACTTGTGCATGCAATGGCAGTCAAACATGGTGGAAAATATGTTGATTCTTTCATTAAAGGTAGATGCTGTAAAACTCTCGAAAAAGAATTTCTACATTGCTTTAATTTGATTTCCTACAAGCTCATTAATTAATGCTATTTTAGTTTACTGAAAATTCTACAATGATCCAGTTTTTGACTTCCTGCAAGTTCATTTTGAATCGCACGGTGAAGTTATAATCCAATTGGTAAGCCAGACACACCGCCTTTTCCTAGACTATATTTTATCCCTAAATGTTGGCACCACAGCCTAAACTCAAAAATGCATTTCAGGTTAAAGAACTACAGAAGGCAACTAGAATAATGCAGACTCTTTGCTCCGAGGCCAAGGTTAGTTGTGAACAGCTTAGAACCTTTTTTTTTTTAGAAAAGTCTATTGGTCATAATATGGAAGCTGCAAATATTTTTAGGGCTCTAGGCGGACTGCGATAACATCCAGAATCCCTGCTACGAAGCGGTCCATGGAGCGGTTCTTGTTTCAAGTCAAAGGACTTCTTCATAATACATCAAGTGGATGCACATTTTGGATGGGTACTCTCTTTACCAAATCCATGCTCTTCTATAGATTTCTATAATACCTAGATTTGGTATCGCTTTCAACTACATTGGTTCCGAATTTCCAATTTTAAATATAATTCACATCATTACACAGCCATACAAATAAATCACATTGCTATTTTTCGATGTCTCGGAGAAAATCTTTTATCAATTTTTATTGGATTAAGCACTCACTTCATAACCATACCAACCCTTTATCTTCCTATGCATCACAGGGAACTTGAAACACAAGGATCTGCTAGGCCAAGTTGTGAGCTCCCAACTATATGCAAACGACGACGATGATGATGAAGAAGCAGAAGGCGACGCGGACAATGGTGATGCTACTGAACAAACCATGAACAATGATGACCAACCAAATGAACCCCAATGAAATTTAATTTCATCAAAATCAAACATGATCAAACAAGGTATATACTTTCTTTCTTAATTTAGCAAAGTAGCTCGAAAACAGCCTCAGATTTCCACCCATCAATGGATTTTCAATAACCAATCTCATAAACAAAAGAAATTAATAGCAGTACTATCAATAACAAAAATAGTTCACTCATATTACATAACCTATGCACCAGTGATTACTGCGATGATCAGACGGCTTTGGCAGGTGTTGGTGGGGGATCAATGGTGCTGGTTGATCCAGCATCAGGAGGAGCATTGAGGGGAGCAGTGATGGAGTTGTGATCGTCAGGATCATAATCAGGGTTGAGAGAACGATCAATGGCGTCTCGGCCCTTGTCGAGGCAGGGCTTGCAGGCGATCTCGATAGCAATCCATCCCAAAACCAGCCCTGAAATGGCTATCACTGCACTTGTAAGAGCTCCCATTGCAATTCTTCTGCTCTTCTTGTTGGAGTTATAGAGAAAAAATTCAGGACCGTTGTCAATGGTTGACTCCTTTTAATACAGAGAGGTTTTGTTAGAAGGAATATGCTTTTGACAGACATAGCTATGCTGCTGTTGGTGTCCATTGGATATGCCTTGGGATGTGCAATTGGCATCTAAGCATAATCTGATGGCCCCCGATACTTGTGAAGCAGATCTGCTGTAAAGAAAATGTGATTGATGTGTTTTGTTTTGAAATATTATTGAAAAGATATGTGAATTATTTTGCTATATGAAACATTGCAAAAATTAAGATTGGTTGCGGTGGTTTGGCCTGTAAATGCATCAATTAAAAAACTTAAACAGTGGAATTTGAAGAAATTCGATTGCAAGAGGGTTTATACTGTGGGTATCTTCGTGAGGATTACTCATGGATATCTCCACGGGTATCCAAAACACTAGTGATAACAAATTATAATGTGATTTACAATCGTAACTTGTATATATCAATTTATCTATATATATATATGTATATATATATAAAAGAGGATCTTCTTTGAAGATTTTCATGGTGATGACACGTGGCATAGTTGCTTTATTGTAATGACACATGACATATATAATTGCTATTTTTATAAAATTTTTTGGTTATTTTCGGATTATTTTTTAATTAATTAAGTCGTCTATTTAAAAAATAACTCGATTATTTTCTTGAGAAATTAAACTCTCCGTTTTTGCGATTTTATTTTTAGGCACGTATGCTAATTTTTTCATTTTTTAGTGAAGTTTTTTTTTTTTTTTTTTTTTTTTTTTTTTTTCGTTTCTTTTTTAGCATATCAAAATTGTTTATAACAATTTGTGATTATAATGCTGATTAATATATCCTTTGTTGTGAAGTGTGGATGACCATGCATGCACACCAACATATTATGTAGTCATGTAACTTGTATTGTCAAATTACTTGTAATGTGTTGTATGACATGGGTGTATAGTTAATTGTCTCACATGATAAAGATACATTTACCATCATCACCAAATGACCTATATAAAGGGTGCTAACCTCATTGTAAGAGCACACCAAGTTGAATGAAAATTTCTCATTCCAACTATCTCATTTCTTCTCTTATTCTTTATAGTAGTAGTTTGTAGTAGTAGAAGTTCTTAGTCTTCTATTTTCCTTCTCTAGTTTTTAGCAAGTTCCAATTCAATTTACAACACGTTATCAGCACGAGCTTGCTTTAGCATTAAGGAGATCTTGAAGTTCAAGAAAGCTTGTTAAGGAGACAAAGCTAGGAAGGTATAACTTTTGTTATTTAAATAAGTTCAATTTACTTATATATTATCATGGTTGCTTCCTTTTATTACGTGCATCACTTCTATATGCATATTTTATTCATATACTATACATTATAACGTCACCGATTGAGAAAGTATGCTTTGTAGTTACGTTTTGTACGATCTTTTACATCAGAAATCAAAAGTCAATATGTGACATAAGTAGTTTTCTCTTAAAACTACAAACGATTAGTTATTGTTCTATTCTTGATTTTATAATACAAATAATGCTATAAGTTTGAGTTGACGGTGGGTAAGCCTTGTCCCCGGTAAACCTAAACATTGAAATGGAGACGAGTTATCCCGTTCGAGGAGACGTGGTATTAAGCCGACTTTGTCTCGCCACCCAACCTGGAGGTTGTCCCACCAACTCATACGAATAGTACATTTGATTATTAATGAATCAAGTTGTGACCATATACTAAATCATATGTTATGTTTTTTTACATAAAAGAAAAGAGAAAATTATTTTATATTATATTTACTTTCAAAATATTAATCAACCAGAGTTGAATTTGTTACCTTATTATAATTCATGTCATGATAATTAGATATTGGAAATTATGAATAAAGCTTGCATCTATGCAAGGCTGTATGTTGTACACAATCAGTTGTCAATATCTCTTTAGAGATTTGAAAAGTGAATATTTCATATATCTTTTCAGCCTTTGGAGTTATAAATATATAAATACCAAAAAAGGTAATACTCCAAAAGCTCAAAATGAGCGGTTGAGTCTTAAGCTACAAAATTTAATCAGTCAAATATTAATTATAATTTCATAATTTTAATTACCTCTATGTTGAGGCTACGTGGAAATATGATTGATGAGACAATAAAAATAAGGTCACGTGGCCCGCCTCGATTTATTGCTGCAACAAATATCGAGTGCGCACATCAATCCAATAAATATTAAGGATTGATTTCTTGTCTCATGGTAGCTGAGTAAAATAATGAGATATTATAAATATAATATCGCTCCCGTCCAATTAGTTCAGCTTCAAATTGAGAAGCATATGTTGCATATAATGATCATGATCACAATAATAAATTTATGGACATGGAAAATGTGAAAATATCAGGTAAAGGTCGTATTGACAATTTCACCAAAAATTGAAACAAAAGTGGTGCACCACTACAAATGGTAAATAATTATTTACAATGACCGCTCATAATTGTGACATTTTTTTGGTCATATATGAAAGGCTATTTTGCCTAAATATTGTCATATATATACCCGAATATTTTGTGACATTTACCATGCCTTCAAAATCAAAGGCAAAATATTATGAATTTTATCAATGAAATATGACTCTTGTCTAATTTGTCAAACATTATTTGTCCAGATGGATCAACAAATCATGTGTTCAAATCATGAATCAAATAAGAGCGATATACGTCTTGCCGATTGTGCTACAACGCACACAATCCTTAAAAACATAGAATATTTCTCCAATTTAAACTTAGCCGAGGTTAATGTTCAAACAATATCAGACATCTCCAATTTGATTAATGGCTCTGGAAGAGCAAATATTATGTTGCATGGGGGAACAACAATTCATGTTGACAATGCCTTATACTCTGAGAAATCCAGAAGAAATTTACTCAGCTTTAAAGATATTCGACAAAATGGATATCACATTGAAACCGTGAACAAAAATAATAGAAAATTTCTCTATGTCACATTGGTTTCAAATGGGAAAAAAGAAGTGTTAGAAAAATTCTCAGCTTTATCCTCCGGATTATATTTTACTCATATAAGACATATCGAAAAGAATGTCGTCTTAAATAAGAAAATTAATGATTCAAAGACATTCATTTTATGGCATGACCGGCTTGGTCATTCAGGATAATTAATGATGCGAAGAATAATTAATAATTCGCATGGACATCCTTTAAGGAGTCACAAAATATTTTCAGTTGGTGATTATAATTGTGCTAGTCGTTCTCAAGGTAAATTGATAGTTAAACCATCCCCAAGTAAAATTGTTGTGGAATCCCTAGTTTTCTTAGAACGCATTCAGGGAGACATATGTGGACCTATTCATCCTCACTGTGGACCATTTAAATATTTCATGGTTTTGATAGATGCATCAACTAGGTGGTCACATGTTTGTTTGTTTTCAACCCGCAATGTTGCATTTGCTAGACTTTTAGCACAAATCATTAAGTTAATAGCACAATTCCCTGACAACCCAATCAAGACCATCCGTCTTGATAATGTCGGAGAATTTCAATCTCAAGCATTTAAAAATTATTGCATATCTATATGAATTACCATTGAACATTCTGTTCCACACGTGCATACCTAGAATGGTTTGGCAGAATCTCTGATCAAACACATTCAATTAATTGCCAGGCCTTTAATCATGAGAACTAAGTTATCAACTTCAGTTTGGGGACATGCAGTCCATCATGCAGCATCTATCATTCGTTATAGGCCTACTGCATACTATAAACATTCCCCCATGCAACTCATTTTAGATCAACAACCAAATATTTCACACTTGAGAATTTTTGGTTGTGCAGTGTATGTTCCTATACCACCTCCCAATAGAACTAAGATGGGTCCACAACGAAAACTTGAGATTTATGTTGGATTTAACTCATCGTCCATTATAAGATACCTTGAGCCCTTAACAGGAGATTTATTTACTGCACATTTTACTGATTGTCACTTTGATGAAGCAATTTTCCCACCATTAGGGAGAGATAAGAAGCCAATTCAAAATGAATGGCGCGAAATTGCTTGGAATGCATCAACTTTATCACATTATGATCCACACACAAATCAGTGTGAACTTGAAGTTCAAAAGATCATTCATTTGCAACAAATCACAAATCAATTACCAGATGCATTTAATGATGCAAAACAAGTGACAAAATCACATATTCCAGCTGTAAATGCTCTTGCAAGAATTGATGTCTCCGTGCAACAAAATGCACAAGAACCAACGAAACGCTTAAAGCGTGGAAGATCGGTTGGTTCAAATGAAACAATTCATCGAAAGAGGAAAACGGGAGTAAAAATAAATACAAATCAAAATACTCATGAGAAAGCACAAGAATCCTTTGATAAGGGTTTGTCAGAACAAGTTGATTCTGACGAGGAACAACTTCCTCTAGAAAAAGAGGAAAAAGATGAAAATAATGAGATCTCAATAAATTATTTAAACTCTAGTAAGATTTGTGATCGAAATGAAATTGTTCCTGATGATATATTTGCTTTCAATGTGTCCTTTGAAATATGTGAAAATGATGATGATCCAGAACCACGATCAGTGGACGAATGTCAAAAAAGACCTGATTGACAAAAATGACAAGATGCTATCCAAGTAGAGCTAAACTCGTTAAGGAAACGAGAGGTTCTTAGACCGATTGTCCAAACGCCTGATGGTGTAAAACCTATTAGATATAAATGAGTATTTATACGAGAGAGAAATGAAAAAATGAAGTTATAAGGTACAAAGCAAGACTTGTAGCTTAAGGTTTCTCACAAATACCTGACATCGATTATGATGAAACATATTCTTCTGTTATAGATGCAATCACATTTCGGTTCTTGATAAGCCTTGCAGTCTCTGAAGGGCTTGATACGCATTTAATGGATGTCGTTACAACATATCTGTACGGATGCCTAGACAGTGAGATATATATGAAAATCCCTGATGGATTTCTAATATCCGATGAAATAAAATCAAAACCTCATAACATGCATTTTATAAAATTACAAAGATTTTTGTACAGGTTGAAACAATCTGGACGAATGTGGTACAAACGTCTTAGTGATTATTTACTGAAAGAATGATATGTAAATAATCCGCTTTGCCCATGTGTCTTCATTAAAAGATCATCAACGGGATTTGTGATTATTGCTGTATATGTTGATGATTTAAATATAGTGGGAAACTACGACGACATCGTTAGAACATTCGAATACTTGAAAAAGGAATTCGAGATGAAAGAACTTGGAAAAACAAGACTTTGTCTTGGTTTGCAAATTGAACATTTTTCAAGTGGAGTACTTGTCCATCAATCAAATTATATTGAAAAATATTAAAAAAGATTTTATATAGACAAAGCACATCCATTGAGCTCTCCAATGGTCGTCAGATCACTTGAAGTGAATAAGGATCCATTTCGACCTCATGAAAGTGATGAAGAGCTAATTGGTCCGGAGGTACCATATTTAAGTGCAATTGGTGCACTTATGTATCTTGCAAATTGTACAAGACCTGACATTGCTTTTGCTGTCAACCTACTTGCAAGATACAACTATTCACCAACTCGAAGACATTGGAATTTTATTAAACATATTTTCCGATATATTCGAGGAACAAGTGACATGGGTTTATTCTACTCGAGAGGGGTAAAATTGAATCTCCAAGGTTATGCTGATGCTGGATTTTTATCTGATCCCCACAAGGCCCGTTCTCAAACGCGATATGTATTCACATGTGGTAATACTGCTATATCATGGAAGTCAGTAAAGTAAACTATGGTTGCTACTTCTTCCAACCATTCTGAAGTACTTGCAATTCATGAAGCAAGTCGTGAATGTGTATGGTTGAGAAACATGATTGAACATATTCAAGAATCATGTGGATTGCCTTCAATAAAAGATTCTCCAACCATATTATATGAAGATAACACAGCATGTATTGCACAATTAAGTGAATGATTCATAAAAGGGGACATAACAAAACATATTTCACTAAAATCCTTTTATGCGCATGAGCTTCAGAAGAATGGTGAAATTGATGTCAAGCAAATCCGATTGAGTGATAATCTTGTTGATTTGTTCACAAAAGCCTTACCAACTACGACATTTAAAAGGCTTACATATGGTATTGGCTTGCGTAAACTTAAAGACATTGCAAGTAAAGAAACTGAACAAGTTTCACCCATGTTCACATGAGGGGGAGTAATTGATTAGTGTATTACACTCTTTTTCTCTTAGCTATGGTTTTATCCCATTGAGTTTTCCTAGCAAGATTTTTAATGAAACAATCTTAACAATATTATGCCCGTCTTAATATTTATGAGAATAGTGTACTCTTTTTCTTTTACTATATTTTTTCTCACATGGTTTTTCTTAGTAAAAGTTTTAACGAGACACAATCTCTAAGCAAGTGTCATCCAAGGGGGAGTGTTGTGAAGTGTGGATGACCATGCATGCACACCAACATATTATGTTGTCTTGTAACTTGTATTGTCATTTCTAATGTACACCAACTATTCCATGTATTGTCAAATTACTTGTAATGTGTTGCATGACATGGGGTGTATGTGTTAATTGTCCCACATTGATTACTTGTAATGTGTTGTATGACATGGGGTGTATAGTTAATTGTCCCACATTGTAAAGATACATTTACCATCATCACCAAATGGCCTATATAAAGGGTGCTAACCTCATTGTAAGAACACACCAAGTTGAATGAAAACTTCTCATTCCAACTATCTCATTTCTTCTCTTCTTCTTTGTAGTAGTAGTTTGTAGTAGTCGAAGTTCTTAGTCTTCTATTTTCCTTCTCTAGTTCTTAGCAAGTTCCAATTCAATTTACAACATCCTTTACTTTTTTTGATGCCAGTATATATATCTTAAAAAACACAATTACAATATGATACCATTATTAGTCATAATGTATATTATTCTACTAAAAAAAGTAATAGTTTATATTAGTTTTTTTCTTTAGCTATGTATTGACACAACATATTATTACATCATTTTTTTTTGGGTGCTTAATTATGAAATTGACAAATATCACTTGCCAAAAGAAAAGGTTTGGGAAGAGTGTCGAGTTTGATTCTTATTGAAGTTAAAAAAAAATGAACTATTTAATTAGAGTGGCATCATAGACACCTCAATCTTTTATGAGGCACTCCAATTTACATGCGTTTTACGTGAGGCATCTCAGCATTTGAGGTGCTTTTAGTCGTGCTCTTTAATTATTACATTGTTAGACGAGCTTACACGATCCATTAATTAGAATCTAATTAGATGATTTCAAAAAGTTAATAGACAATTAAAATATGTCATAATTGAACTATTTAATAATTATTATAATTTTACAATTCTTTAGGTTGTCAGTTCAATACACAAAGTCTTGGAGTTGTGTTCGATATTTTGTTTCATGTATTAGTATCGGGCAATTAGTTACGCCGTTTGAAGTCGAGAATTGTATTCGAGAGCTCCTAATTTCTTGCTTTGGCGTTGCTCTATTAATTAGAAAATAAAAGCGATCATCAGAAGGCAGTCTTAACAAAGGGTTGGTTAGCCTTTAACCCATTAATATGTTGATTTTCTTCTTTTTTTTTTTCTTTTATAAAGAAGGTGGTCCACCACTTGAAATATCATTGAGTTGAGCTTACACTAAGTTTATTCTAATTAATGGAGCAACACGTGGCGCGCCACATTGTCACTTTCTATTTTTAGTTTTTGGTTGTTTTTCGATTATCTATCATGCAATTTCATGATTTCTCTGTCTTCTTTAGCAAAAATGTTTTTTACAAATCTACATTTCATCTTCTTTTACAATACACACCATTACAAAAGTTTTGTATTTATACAAATTATTAATATTAATTGTGTTTAAGTCGATCACGAATTCCAATTAAGTCAGCATCATTTTTTTTTATTTCTTACACCAACATCAATTATTATTCCATCAACTACTTTGTTTCTTCAACAGAATATATATTTAACGGCCCGAAAACTTGACTTGTGCCACGTGCCAGGTTAGGGTCGTATGTGGGATCGACTCGTCGAAATACGTATATCTGAATCTCGGATGGAGACACCGAGGTATGATATTTTTCTGTGATGTGTGTATTATTTAGTAATATCCAATTTGAGATTATAATGTTAATTGTTGAGAAATGTATATGCGGGAAATTCGGTGAGCCGAAACACGAACTGGGACGCGCCTCAAGTCGCGTGCCGACGTGAGACCGAGGTAGAGGCTTAATGTGGCTATAGTGACTATAGTGATTTTAATGTGGCCACGTTAAAACCATATACATTAGATGCGCCTTGCGATGCGTGTGCACGCGAGTGTCGAGATTATGAAATGAGGTGGGAGTGGTGTGAATATTTATGGTGCCTCGAGATGTGTGCTGCCCAATTTTTATGGAAAGCTTGAATAAATATGTTTTTGATGTGCCTCGATTTTCGCTCCGCACGAATCTTGAGGACACATTTGTTTTCTTTCTCAAGAAAAAACAGAGAAAAAGAGAGAGATAAGATAAGGGGAGAAAAAAAAAGAGAAAAAAAGAAGAGAGAGAGAGAGAGAGCGGTAGAGGGAGAGAGGCGGGGTGCAGGGAACTCCGGCGAGAGCGGGTGCTGCGGAGTTCCAGCTCACAAGGCACGGCAGCTCGCGGTAGCAGCAAACCATTTGGCGGGTTGGACGGCTGGTGCGGACGACGGCTAGCGACAGCGAAGCGAGATCGGTGATGCAACCAGGAGACGAGCGGCCGCGCGCAGCGGCTGACGACGCAGAACCGATGAGCCGCAGCACCCAGCGTGGGCGATGGCGGCGTGCGACGTGGAGGCGGCGGGCGACGTGAAGGCTGTGGACGGCGGTTCCCGCGACCAAGAAGTGGTGCAACAGTGGGAAAGACGATGACGACCGACGACGAGAGCAGTGACGCTGGCGAGGAGGCGCGGCTCCGGCGGAGACTCCGGCTGTGGGGCGATTGTGGCAGTGGTGCGATCCGGCAGCGGCGCGGAGAATGGCATGGAGCAACGGCACGGTGGCGCGTTGACGGATCGATCGGAGGTGTGACTTCGATGAAGCTCGACGACATGATGGATGCCAATAAGTTTTGAAGGCCATAGTGAGGTTTATGTTAAGTAATTTGGTTGTGATTGAATGACGTAATAACTTAGCCCTAAAAGGTATAAATGGACACTAGAGACTTATGAGGTAGAGTCGGGTGTCGAGTGCGCGTATCGAGGTGTAAGCGGGACGTTCTCGAGGTAAGTAAACCAGCTAGGAAATTGTACGGTAATTTCATTGCTTTGATATTGTTGTTTATTGCTTTGATATCTATCTTTGAAAGTGTTATTGCGTGGAGTTGGCCATTGGCAAGTGAGTCATGATACTGTTTATCTGTGATATGCGCTCTTATCTGGACGTTGTCGATATTTCTTAATTAAGTATACGTCGGGGGCACTTATCCGGGTCTGTGGATATCTCATAGTCGCAAGGGTTAGGGCTGGGAGGCAGGTGTCTCGTCCTGAACCCGAGTTTGCTGGGCTTTTGTCGCGATTCAACGACCTTTTGGTTGGGACTCCTTGCTATTTGGCCTCACTTATCATTAATTTGTTTACAGTCTTTTATATTTATGCGTTACCTCTTCATTTCTTTCTACTTGCATTAATTCGAGTGATTTATTTATTTCGAAATGTCGTGTATATGTCCTACTGGCGTTACTTACCTGGGCTGGTCAATTTTGGGTTTGAGTGAGTGCAAATCTACGGTCCAGCAAGGGGAAAACTCTATAGCTAGGTGAGTCTTTTGTATATCTTGTAATTACTCTCCTCTGATGATGATATACTTATGCAGGGTTCCACAATTAGGTTGTCTAACTCTTTTAGCATTATTGTTGAGTTATTTAATGTAGTAATTGCTTCCGCTAAATTTTAAAACTTGAAAAATATTAATTACTCAACTTAAAAGTTTGAATTTACTTATAAGGAGGGATTGGAAGGCTGACTAGATCCGCGTTGATCTTGTGAGACTAACTCGGGGGTCCACGTGGGCTTAGGCTGGGCGGGACCCAGTTTGTGGAAAACTGAGGCCGTCACAATATATATATATATATATATATATATATATATATATATATGTTTTAACTGTTTACATTGTCACATCAATATTCAATGCAAATATATAATATGTTTTAATATGATGAATTTTAAGACAACATTGTTTATAAGAGTAACTGTAATGGGCGTGGAGTAGGTAGTATGTTCAATCGCAATGAAAATTGCGATTGAATGTACGGAACAGTGGGCCCCGCACGCATTAAATGTGTGTGGGGCCCACAAAAAGGTGCTTGTTAATTTTTTTTATAAATACGGTCCAAATGAGATGATGTTTTTGTTACCATTTTTTTTGTTACCGTTGAGATTGATGTGATGATTTTATTACCCTTTTTTTTTCAAATCGTTATATTTTTTTTACTTAACAAAAAAAAATAGTTTCAAACTTATATAAATACACATTCATATTTACATTTTTTACACAACTCACTTAACACACTTCAACTTCTCAATTTTCTCTATCATACTACTACTTTTTTTTTGTCTCCATAAGTTTTATTTTTGCGAAATCCTCCATCTTCTCAAAAGTTTTCAAACCCCTTTTTCCCACCAAATTTTCAAAATTCTCAATATATTCAATTCCCCCAAAATTTTCAATATTCTCCGTATGCTCCTAATCTTCCATATCATTTTATTCCACCAAACATGCTTAATTTTCCAAACATCCATAATTTCTCCAATACCCTATCTTTTCAAGCACTCCTAATTTTTCATTTCCCTTTTTCTCGACAAATGTCCAAAATTTGTCGCAGAATATGGATAATACCCCTCAAAATGATTAAGATAGCGAAAAGGAGACGGGTTCGTTATCTAACTTCCAAATTCGTCTATATTCCACGCAACCATTAGCTGAAGACGAGGAAACTGAAGTCGTTGCTGAAAAGCGCGTATCATGGTCCATTGATTATGGTACAGAGAACATTTGAAAGATATAATGTATGCATGCATAATATTACATAACACGATTGTTGAAGACGAAGGCCACACAATCGAAAATTTCGATGATGATGAAGGAGATCATTTGGTTGTCATAACTTAAAGGACCATTCAAGATTTTAACTAATTTCTTTAAAGAAATGCATAATTAAGTGATCAAGAAATGCATCAACGTTTTCGAGCAGACTTGATCGAGCATATATGGAGCCACATTGAAAATGTTGATGATGACAATTAATATTATTTTCATTCAATTATTATCCGTATGTAGTAATGCAAATTTCGTAATTTTTATCATATTATTATTGTCTTTCACATAATATTAATTAATTAATTACTATTTTAATATATTAAAAAGCGTCTATGTCACGACCAAATTTTTAACCTCGTTTTAATTCCTTAATAAGGATCATCGACCCTTGACGTGGGACCTACACTGTGATACGTGCACCGACCGAGGCACGTGGCCGAGGTATATCGTATTTTTGTATTGATGTGTGCTTAGTGTTATGTATTGTGTAGACTTACTAAGTCGGTTTGTACAATTGTAGGCGTCGAGACGAGAGTGGGGACACGCCTCGAGTAGCGTGTGAGCCGGGGAACCGGGTAGTTAACATTTTGGTAAGTCTTATTTAATACTAATATGAAATAAAGAATTACTTGTAAGCCTATGGTTGTGTTGGTTAATGTAAATAAAAGTAAAGGCCTATAGTTGAGTAAATTAAATGGAAAGCAAAAGATTGGTCTAGAGATACACATTGACACATTTAGGAACTAGGTGAGTAATGAAATGGTGTCGGAACTAGATGAGTAATGAAATGATGTCACTTGAGGTTGAGTTAGTGGGATATATGAAAAAGGTGGACCATTAGATATTCCTAGGGATACATAAATCCATGAAGATTAAGGGCTAGGAAGGAACATCACGTTAATATGTATTATTAGTGACCAAACAACATGCAAACCAAATCACTCATTCATTTTTGCTCGAGAAGAAGAAGGAATTGCTAGAGAGGAGTGAATCATCAAGGTGTTGAAGGAATCCATTAGAGTTTGTGAGAAATTCTCAAGCTAGGGTGCTACATCAACTAGGTAAACATCTTTTTAGTTGAAATTAGAACAAGTTCTGGTTTTAGGCTAATTTCAGATAGTAGATGATTGAGTATTTACAATTAATTTATATATTTGGATTCCTCATTTCAATTTGATAGTCTAGCTTTAACGAAATTCTTAATTTGGTTTTGAAATCATAAAGATATGAATTTTTGAAATTGCAACACCAAAATTAGAATTCTACATATTGTATTAGTAATCAACCCTGGTGATTTGGTCATAATCTACCCATTTTAGATCCAAATTGACCCAAGCCAGTGACATTTGAAAGCTTATTTAAAGAGGAATAACTTTGCTTAACTGAAGGTATTTTGATTTAAATGTTTCTATGTCCAAACATGCTCTCCAAATAGGTGCTGCAATTAAAAAGGAAAGTTTTAGGAACTGTAGATTGGGTGAAATAGATTTTCTAAATCCGTTGGTCGGATTAAATTTCAATTAGACCTATGATTAGTAAAATCATGATATCTCTTTCATTTTAAATCAGAATTTTGTAAACTAAACCTTTTCGAAAATCTAAGAAAGAGACCAACAATAATTGTACTGGTGGAGGATTTCGATATTTTGACTATTTCATGCCTAAAAACTGCGTTAAAGTGTATGACGGAAATTGAAACTTAATATAGACTTTAGGGACTGATTTAGGAAGATTGATTTAAAGTCTATTGAACCAATTTAAATACACAGTAAACACCACTAAACTGAGCTTAAACCCACTATATTTGAACTAATGAGATACCAAACTCAGGAACCTAGGAAAATGGTACGGGAGAGCTAATACAAGATTTGAAGTATCGGAAGGCCGGTAAAGCTAAGACTTTACTTTGTTGCTGTGGGTATACCCAATTGCAACTTTACTTAGCGTTTCATTTCTATCAATTGTTGTCCTTGCATAGTCCTTTTACTATTTTGCCTTTGTATTCTTATATCATGTGTTCTTTGTGTGTCTATGCTCATTTGATGATTCTAGTTTGCATGATATCCATTCATTTGATTTGATTCGTTGATTCTATCCTAAGCTATGTCTATTCTTGTTGTTTTAAATGTGAATTGAATGATAAATAGCATGCTATTAGACTAGTGAATATCTTATAAATGTTTAAGAGGACTTATATTCCTTATTTGTTTAGGTGTGTAGATGTGCCTATGCCTTGACAATCCATACTTGGTATTTCTTGAAATTTTAAAAGTAGTTTTCGCATTTAGGTCCCGTACTCTATCGAGGTGTGCGTGACTCACGAGGTTAGAGTTCCTGGGGATGTCGGCACATGTTACCTGACACTGTATGACACTCGAGGTTAGAGTCCTTGAGGTGGTCTACACACCGTGGTTAGAGTCCCTGATAACACTTGGGTTAGAGTCCCTTCTGCTATATGATTATTGAGTCGGAGTGACACGTTTCACTGCCGACTGGACCTAAATCACCACTACTTAGCCTAGTGTCGGTATCACTTGTTTAACTCTGGTATTTACTCGCATATGGTTTATTTTCCAGTTTTCCCATTTATATGCTTTTAAATACCATTTGAATATTTGGAAATACAAATTAAACTTGTCATCAGGGATTACTGTTTTATTCTTGTACTCACCGTCCTTTATGACGATGGGTGCAGAGCCATCTACCAGCAGGTCGGGCAAGGAGAAGATCGACGATTATCCCTGAGCCCGCGGTGCGTCACTGCATCGATTGTAAATCTTCTTTTGGTATTTTGATTGTATATGTTATATATATATCTTTCAAATACTATTTGGATTGTATATTGAGTTGAGTGTTAGTTTCCCCGACCTGACTTAGACTATTTTACTGTTTCACTGCATTTTGAGGACTTTATATATATGATGTCATTTCCTGGTTTTTCACACTTAGGATTTTATAAATGGCTTCCGCATAATTATAAAAGGCTTCCGCATAACCAATAAGACTTATGCTAAATAATTAATTTTTTAAAAGTTTTAATTAACTCTAAATTTTATAAACTAGTATGACTAGTGTATTACTTATCCTGAACACGAGAAAAAAGGCGTTTAGGTTGTAAAGACTGACTAATACGTAATTGATTTTTGCGTGGATATGATTATGACTTAATTACGGGATTAGGCTGGGCGGTGCCCTTGATTATGAGAGGGGTCTTCACAGTCTAATATATTTAAATAAATTGATTTTTGTGTTGTTGTAGTAAGATTTTTTATCTATAATATTTTTTATTATTTTTATCTTAAAAATTAATTAAGTAGTTTTTTAAATTTCAAAAATCGATATTTAAATACATGAACATAATTGTTATTTTATTAATAGGTTAATTATAAATATGTAATGTGATATTGTATGATGTGTTTTTTTTTAAATGAATGGAGTGATATGATTGTGGGTCCCATGAAATATGTAGTGAAAGGTGTAATGATAGTGAGAGAGGAGTGCAATAGATAAGAGTATGGTGTAATGATAGTGAGAGATGAGTGCAATTTAATGAGATCTTCCAAAATATTAGCACTTCAAATGATGCTAATGAGGTAATATTTTAATATACATTTTCTATAGTTTTTTATCTAAAATTTATTTTGCAAGTGAATAGAAGAAAAAAAACCCAAGATGGGTGGACACAATTACTTCAAGTATATTATGCGATGCAATATTAACAAATAACCTTCTCTCAATCAATTTAATAATGAATCAATTATGGACTAATAAATTAGGAAAAATAGCGCTTTTTTTGAGATGAACAATTTTAGATATTGAGTCGAGTTTATAAAAAAATTCCTCGATATATTAGTTATTTTTTAGGTGCTTTTTTGTGTTTTTTTTATGTGCTTTTGTTTCAATTATGTGAATTTTATATGCTACTTGTAATTGTTGTTTTTGTGTTTTTCAAGGTGATTGAAACAATCTGGTGATTTTCAAAATCATATTGAGTTTTTTCAAATGTCCACTCGAGATGTATGTAAAAGAAAATCTTTTCAATTTTATATTCTCCATTTTTCTATATCGTTATTCGCTTCAATTTCATATGATACTACACGATCAACTTTTATATTTATTCTTCAATATATTTATTTTTATAATATATTGATACTCCATCTTGCCCTGTGCGCGAAACTCGGGTCTACGACTAGTTTTATATAATATTGCAAGGCTTTCATCCAAAACACTAGTGATAACAAACTATAATGTGATTTATAATTTTAATTTGTTTGGTTAATTATATGTTTTGTTTCGAATTTTTGCAACTATATTTATATGTTTTTTTTTATAGGAAAGAAACAATTTTTGTTCCCTCAAGGTTTAAATTGAACCCAAGTCCTCTTACTTTCAAAGTTCATACGTACCAAATCATTGGGCTACCCAATTGGTTCAACTATATTTATATGTTATACTTTATTTGGTTGGAATTTTCAACAATTTTGATCCTATATATGTGTACCATACTTTTTATAAATCTTTTTGAACAAAATTAAGTGGAATGCGGTGATTCTTCGCAAAATCCCCTCTAGAATCGCCGCGGGGATCTCCAAAGGGGAATGAAATGGGGATGAACGTGGGCAAAGGGATAAAATCTTATACCCACGTGGGTATGAGTTCGGTGATGAAAAAAATATATTCGCGGGGATCTCCGTGGAGAATCTCCATTGGTAATATCCGTGGGTATCCCCGTGAAGATTACTCATGGGGATCTCCGTAGGTAACCCCATTGAAGATCCCCGCGGAGATCCTCGTATATATCAAATACATCTGTATATATATATTGTATATATCAATTTATATACTATTACAAGGCTTTCACTCAAAAGACTAGTGATAAACAAACTCTAACGTGATTTATAATTTGAATTTTTTGGTTAATTATATGTTTTGTTTTGAATTTTTTGCAATTATATTTATATGTTATATTTTATTTAGTTGGAGTTTTAAACAATTGTAATACTATGTATGTATACCATACTTTTTATAGATCTTTTTGAAAAAAATATTTCCCCGCGGTGATTCTTTGAAAAATCTCCGCAAGGATCCCTTTGGGGATCTTCAATGGGAAAAATCATGGGGATTCTCCATCCCTGCAAGAATTAGACGGGGATGGGAATGAAAGTTCATCCCCGCGTGAGGATGAGTATGAGCATGGGGGGATGAATTTTTAAGCGAGGATAGGGGTGGAGATGGAGATGGGGTCCTCATCCCCTACACTCCCATTTGCATCTCTAGGATGGAGGATGAATTTTTAAGCGGGGATGGGGATGGAGATGGGGTCCCCATCCCCTCCATACCTCCCCCACTCGCATCTTAGGCAAATATTTTTCAAACTAACTTGTATGTTTGCAGTAGGCTAATAATCCTTGTAACATGCGCCAACACATCAACTTTTTAGGGTGTGGCTAATTGGACCCCGCTTAATTTTTCTTGGGTTACATGCTCCGATTTTACCTTTTTTTTTTTTTGGTAAGAACTCCATTTTTACCTTCCACCCCATATTTGGATCATAAAAAAGCCATTTTGAAGAGCAAAAGGGTAGACAAATTGACACTTGAAGAGGTGTACAAACAGATATGGGTAGCATTGATATAAGTTCACAAAATCCAACATGTTGATTTTTCAGTAATGGTATGGTGTTTCACAAATAAAGTCTTACAGGGGTGTATTCAAATGAGATTTTAATAAATTTTTGATTACTTTTATAAGTGGATGACTTTTATGAAGTTTGTAGAATTTCGTAGACTTTGAATGACTTTGATAAACTTTTGTGTAAACTTCATTTTGATGACTTTTATTAACATTTAAAATTTTTAGTGACTTTTGTGAACTTTTTAAACATGATTTTGATTGATACTAGTAATTTTTGTGATTTTTATATTGAAACAATATTTTGCACTTTATTATAAAAAATAGATGAATACTTACATTTCTTTTTCTTAAGACTATTACTGATTTTTTAAAAAGTATCTTGTATTTTAATAAAAAAAATCATATATACATACTAATGAATTACTATCAAGATAGTAACATAACAAATAAGTAAATAAATATCAACAAAACAAATAGGTAAATGAATAATCTTTTAGTGGCAAAAAAGAATCAAATAAGATCATTGTGTACAAATTTTGCATTTTTTTTTTGACTTACATAAAAAAAAACTTATATTTTTCCTTAAGAATGATAGTTTAAATTTCTAAAAAAACACGATTATCTTCTCCAAAAATAAAAATATTACACTTTTTGAGATTATAATTATACACTTAATAAACGAAACTTCTTCGTAAGAAAATCTTATAAAAAATGTACAATGATGCAAAAATGAGATCTTGTTAATAACGACATTATTTTCATTTTCATAAACATAGGCATTAGAGTATAATGAGTGAGCAATAAAATCCATTAGTTGTGGAGTGGTTAGAGAAGTTGATAAAAACAATTAATAAGAAAATACCTTTTGAACAATGAAGTCCTTATTGAATAAAGGAATCAACAAAAATTAAAAGTCTCTAAAAGTTTCTGGGTTGGGGTGAAGAGAAGTTGAAGATTTCTTTATGTGTATTTTTATACAAAAAGTCTATAAAAGTCAAGATTTGTAACCAAACCACAAGTCACCAAAAAATTAAATACACCTTACTTTTATAAACTCTCTAAAACTTTAAATTGAATACCTCAAAACTTTTATAGACTTTTAAAAAGTCTATAAAAGTTCACATTGAATACACCTTACTTTTATAAACTCTCTAAAAGTTTTAATTGAATACACCTAAATTTTTTTAGTGATTAAAAGTAACTAAAAGTTCGTTAAAATCTCAATTTAATACATCCCTGTTAGTATATAGGCTTAATAGGCAAAAACATCCTAAAGTTTCAAAAATTTTCCAAAAATATCATAACGTTTCGATTGTTGCAAATATATCTTAACCTTTAGTTTCGTGCAAATTATATCATTATTTGTAATTATTATGTATCAAACAACAATCAAAGTGATGAATGGTCACTAGATTACATGGCAATTGCATTTATATGAAATAATATTCTCACTTGTATGTATAATTTATTGTATTTTAAGTGTAATTTTCACTAAAAAAATAGGAAGTGAGTATATAATTTACAAGAAATCGAAAGGTTAAGATATTTTTGCAAAAACCTTGAAAGGTTAAGGTATATTTTCCTATTAAGCCTAGTATATATACCATAACCTATAATTAATGTGTATAGATTTCTAATGTTTTGCTTTACTATTAAAAGGTTTATCCTAAACTTGTGTAATTGTTAAGCCTCCTACCGCTAAACGAAGTACTCATAGAGATTAAAAATAGGCAGTGCTTCTACAAAAAAAAAAAAAAAAAAAAAGAAAACAAGAAAAAGACAGTTCTTAGATACCAAAAAATATTATTCTTATAATAAAGTTTTTCTTTAAGTAGGATGGCTTCCCCCCTTACTGGTTAATTCATGCTCAAGTAGTGCTATCAAGGCTCAGGGGCCATCTCTCTCAACCTATAATATTTTTGGTCCAGGTTATTCGAACCCCACGTTTTGCTCATTTTACTCCATTTTTGAATTTTTTTCAGCCTCTAATGAAATGACCCAACTACCCCTTCATATAAAAGAGTTCTTACTCACTCATACCCTACTTACCTCACTCACGCATACCTCAGTCACCCCTATCTCAAATTGCATTGTTACTACCAACCCAAATCTGACGAAATCCAAGCAAAACCACATTGATTCAACTCCGTGGGTGCATTCCTTATCTCTTTTCATGTCGATTTCGAGATTTTTTTCTGTGGATTTTTACATTTTAGAGTCGATATTATTCGTGATTTTGTTGTTGGATTTAGGACTTCGATTTTAGTGTTAAACCTTGTATTTTTGATACAAAGTCTCGACGAAATCGAAAATATCAAGCGATTCCGCTTTAGAGGTGTCGAAAACACATGGTTGACACCTCTTTGGAGGTCTCGATCAGATCCCTTCATTACCAATTAAAACCGAATTCACTTCGCATTATAGACCAGAATCGACCGAACCTCATAGGCGACACTTCACTTCTTGGACACAACGCGACCACATTCGACCTTGTTCAACGAAAAAAATACTCCTACGACACTTAGTGACTTAGTATAAATGCTCTATAACGACTAAAATCGAGAAATAGAGAAAATTGGAAGGTGTTGAGATGAAAGTAGGCGATTGAATAAACATTCGTTGATAGTGAAGGATAGTTTTGAAATAATTTACAAAAAAAGTCAGGTAAAAGTAATAAAAAAAACTCAAAAATGAGTTACAGTAAATGTTGAGTCCAAATAGCCAGTGACCTTTTTTTTTTAAAGAGTCAACCTATCCTTTTTCACCCACAAGATTTGAAACCTTAAGCGAACAGAGTACTCCTTACCACCACCAGGACCAATCAATTATTCTCGTATTACTTTCACTAATTAATTGATTCTGCTATTTTTTATTTTTATTTTTATTTTTTAAAAGTGATTGGGGGTGACGTGCTTTGATATATCAAACATTTGCTGACCAGCTATACATATCCCATGAAAAAAAAAAGTACGTCTCTAAATCTTATTTTCATTACTGCAAGGAACTCTGGCCCTTCTACTTAAAAAAAAAAAAAAAAAAAAAAAAAAAAAAAAAAAACAGAACAAAAAAAACTTGATTTGATCCAAGCACTCTATTCATTGCAATTGTAAGAGAAAAAAATATAATAAAAGAAAAGTAATGCTGCTAATAAAATGTAAAAATACAATTTCATATCGGTGCTCAATTTTTTGGGCAAAATGAATTCCTCTGTTTAGCTAGTTAGTTTACAAAAAGAAGCGCCCAAACAAAAAATTATAATTAGATTACAAGGATGGGAAAAAAGAAATGCTGCAAAATTGGGATCAGCTACAAAATTGACCTTATACCTGTATCTTACTTTCTACTTCTCATTGTTTGCCTCGCCAACTCGAAAAAGTCCAATAACACGGAGTGAGCATCACAAAACTGGAATGGCATGGGAGCTTACGCAGTCTCCACATACTCCATGGCTTTCTGTTTTACGTGCTCAACACGCTCTTCGTCTCCATGGGATTTCTCATACTCCAGAAATTTTTTGAATAAGAACTGCATATCCAGTGTTATTTCGAGTTAGTAAGAAACGTATAGAGAAAATGTCAGATGCTGATGAAGCAAACTTAGAGAAAAAACTTCCCAAAAAAAACAAAAAAAAAAAACTCAGAAAAAACACAGATTAATAAAGAATTAAAAAAGGGTTCCAGAGATCTCGGAGAGGCATATGCACCTTAATTTTCTTGGATGGAAGAGTTATACTTGTTGCCCTTTCGAACAGTCCGCGAATCATGTTCTCATCTCCCAGTCGAACCTCCTGCAAATTACTTGGACATGTTACTTCTAACCAAAAATAGTATGTAGAGTGGAATTCAAAACAAGGGAAATCAATTTTTACTTGATCAAGATAGATGCTCCACAAGTCTGTCCTTTTTGGATATTCTCGCAGTACTTCTTCGAACATTGCTCGCCCTCTATCAGGCATGTCACACTTAAACATAAGGATGGCAGTTTTTGATATGAACTTTATATGTTTGTGTCGAGGAAGACATATAGTTGCACGTTTAACAACAGATTCAATCCCATCTTTCTTTTGCTTCAACAAATTCTCTATCCGTCTCAACCAAATCTGTGACGCAAAATTTCAGCACTTTGGATTCTTATAATTTGAAAGAAAGAAAAAACAATAAGAGCAACAGTACCTTGCAGGAGTTCTTGAACTTCTTGACCATTTGGTCAAGAAGCTCATCAGCCAGAGCGTGCTGTTCTTTCCCTTCATATATGGTCAATAGTGCGAAATGAACCTTCTTGGGATCGCTATACTGTAGAGCCCTTTGGAATACTTTTTTGATGGCTTCCTATAGTTAAAAATAAGATTCAGGGAGCTAAGAATCGTTATCGTGCCAAAGAACCAAAATAAAAGTGAAATTCATATTCTTTTACCTCTTGAGGATCTCCATATTCATTTTCCAAATTAAAGTATGCCTTCCAAACATTTAACTTCTCATTCTCTTCTCGGATGTTTATTGTTCTCAAGGCTCTACACGAAAAGTATCATCATAAGCAACAGAAGATTTGAAGCAACAATTGCATAGATGATCCATTCATTCTCTGCCATAGCTTTAGATAAATTTCTTGAACTAACAGAACTGATTTCAAAGGAATAAGGGACAGTACAGAAAATAATAACAATAAAATCTTGAGATCTTAAGCTTTTCTATTTTCGCACATGGGAACGTTTTAGTATATCACACATATCCTCAATCCCAAATTAGTTGGGGGTCATCAACATGGATCAAACTCCTCCTTTGCGCTTGATTTAGTGAGGGAATTCCCCAACATTTACCTCATTTGTTTGATCCATACATAAAAAGCGAGAAAAGTTTTACGCTAGTTGTCAACCTATAGCAACCCTCCCCACTTTCCACGAATGGAAAATGGGCTTGGGAATCATGATGCATAAAACTGAAAAAAAAAAAAAAAAACAAAACAAAACAAAACAAAACAAAAACAAAAACAAACACAAATGACAGCATCCACAAAAACTCAAGCAACTGAAAAAAAGAGGAAGAAAAAGGGAAAAACGATAACTCCCATCTGGAACTACAAAAGCAAAACATCACGGCAAATGGAAAATCAATATTCAAGGAGGAAACCAGACGAGTTCGAGACATAAAAGCCATGTGAACGGAACACTCAAAACTCCACAAAAAGGTCAACCTAAGAATTGTCTTGATTCAAATAAATATACATGTGATTGTGTGCGAGTCTTGCGTTTCCATTGAATAGAAAAGAAAACAAGTGTTGGTATACAATAAGAGCGGCAATTTTTATAACTAGTTAATCTAGAACATAATATACCTTTCAGCAATTGAACGAGCCTCCATAACATTCGCCATTGAAAGCATAAATGCCATATATTTAATCCAAACTAAGCTGCTATTAGGTGAGCCTCTAACCAGTTTCTCAAAGTCATCAGCACATTTTGGTACATCGTCTTCTAGAAGCCTTCGTTCCGCAGCCACAATTTCAAGCTCCCTGTTAGAAACAGTTTCAGAGCCTACAGACAAAAGGGAAATCCAGAAAAACGCATCACAGATTCACAATTAACAAGAAAAATAATACATGTCTATACTAGCCTTTCTTTCTTTTCCTTTTTCTTTGCCTGCTTATCTCTCTTTTCAGTAATGGTGTCTGTCTCCTTCACATCTTGCTGGGTTCTGCTTTCAAAGATATCTGATTCAGATCCCTCCATGTCATCAAGATCAACTTCAAGGGGAAGAACTGATGCACGTGATTCAGCTCGTGCTTCAACACGGTGTTCCTCATTTACAATTCTTTCATTTCCATCCTTCTTATAATCTAGGCTATTCAGTTGTGTGATGTTTTCGTCATCACCATTGAATTCAAATATCTCAGCATCCTCATGGTCCAAAAGCACATGATTCCCGGTGGTGCTCTCCATGTATGACGCCTTCATTCCAAGTGATATTCGGTGTCTTTCTACATCCACCTGACCAATTTATTACAGTACACTGAAAATCAGAGCCCTGAGTCTTCCTCAAAAACCGAGAAAATCACTACAATCAAATGCAGGAGAATCCATTCATATTTTTCGGGGGCGAGATTTATCGTTGGGATTGATCCAAATTCAAGTAGTAAGGCTTTGCCATATATGCTGCGGGAAGAACCACAAGTCTTTTGCACATATAGAAGCAAAGGTTGCAAGCATCAACTTAGAGAGAGACTACATAAGCTTTTATTTGATTGTTAGTTTCATTCAAATTTAAATGAGCCTATGCTCAAAGTAGGTTAGAGCCCCAATAAGATAAACAAAAGTTTTGCTTTATTTTTCCCTGTTTTAGAAGGTCTACATCTGAACCTGATTAGAGGTAGAGCGTAGAGGTAATCCATAACTGACATAGTAAGCGTGAAATTTTCACAACTGACGTTGATTATACTGATGAAATTGAAAGTTCCAGACACCAAACACATTAAAATAGTTCAAAGAGGTTATATTTTTTACAGGGTTCAGTCATGAAAGACGCTGTGATAGCAGGAAGTGCCTGTAGACTTAAGTAATTTATCAGCTTGACAGACTCATATGAATCTACTACCTAATGTCATAAGCTAAAAGCATGATATATACATCACTTGATTTCTGTGTAAATGCATTCAGATAATTAAAAGAACACAAGTGCAGTCCATGGATGAGATTGCGTAGTAAAGTTGGCTCCCTACTGCCTGAGCAACATATTACCCTACCGTTTTTCATCCCTAAGTAAATGGAAAGTAAAGTGAACGAAATAATTTCAATGGTAACAATGCACTTGCCTTCAAAATCTTTGCGACAATTCTCTGACCTGCTTTAAACTTACTTTCAATGTTCTCAATACGATCATCAGACAGCTCCGAAACATGGCATAAACCAACCTACACCAGGAAAATAACCTAGACATATTAAAACAACTTATCTAATAGATACACAAACCATTGAACACATTAGAGGGAAAACAATCTCAAATATCACCTTAAGCCATGATAAACCTAAGGGATTAATTTTTTTGTGGACTTTTGGTACAAAAAGCAATTAAGTAGAATTAAAAGTAAATAAATGAATAACTATGCAATATACCACGTTCATTGGATCAATTGTAATAAATAAACCATATGATTCAACCCGCTTAATCCTGCCTGAGACAGTGTCGCCAACATGCAGGTCACTAAAGTCTCCTGAGTCAGATTTACGCGCACTCGCACTGCTTGAGGTCTCTGACCTAAACGTAACTTCAACTCTCCTCGACAAAGGCTCCACAGACAACACCCTGCATTTTATTTCAGTAAGAGATTGCAAAGACTCAAAGACTATTAGTTCCCAATCTTAGTTAACATCCATACCTTCCATGCACAAGTTTCCCAATAGGAAATTCTTTCTCAGGTTGTTCAATGAAACCATCTGACAAGTTCGACAAGAGTACTTTTGCATCAATTTTTCTGGAATGCATTATGAAACATCCTTTTGGAGTAACACTCTTCACATAGCCCTGTAAAAAAGAAAGACTCAAAATAGCCATCTAAAAGAAAAGATAGGCCACAGTAAACATAAGCTAACAATACTAAAATGCTCATGAAATCCGATTTCAATATCCTCAAAAATTTAAACATGAACTTTTTCTCGAGTAACAAGTCTTAAAAATGAGGGGAGAGCCAAGTTTCAGGTGTTTGTTTTCTTTCCTTACTTTTTTCATTCTTTTTTAAGAGAAAAAAATAACAAAGAACTTTTGTAGTCGAATACTAAATAAGTACATACAACCAAATTCACAAAACATGAGACTTAGAGCATCAAAAGGACCCCAAGCTAAATCAGAATTTATCAAACGGTGCCAATTGAATCCCTAACCCAAATCGGCAATTAGTTTTAGATGCAACTAATATCTTTTAGTATTATTTCTGGATACGAAACCGACTTAATTACAACACCCTTGACTCTAACATGAGTTGAGCCCACAACCTCCTCTAATATTGCCTTTGACAAGTGATGCCTCATTCGTCTCACTAGAGATGCTTTGGTCCGTTGTCCAACGACAGGTAAAAGTGCAAGATTTTCAAAGTGTCATTGTTATTGCAGGAAGTTGAAGTTTTATCACAAAGGAAATCATTCTTTTCCTTTCATTAATTTCTATCTTCCGAGTTCTAACATTTTTCCAAGGAAGTCACGTAACATCAGGTAAGATTTGCTCCTAATAAACCAAAGCTTGGAAAAAGGTAAAAGATTGAAGACCTCTCTATCGCAATGTCAATCATATAAAAATTACGAGAAAATCTTATTCTAAGAATCTAAGAATAGCAGCATATGTATGTCCCTGTGGCATGAACTAAAGCTTTTCTTAGCAAATTACATTTTACAATAAGCAAAAAGAAAAAATTACTGGAAATTATTAAGAAGTTAATTATAGTCTTTCAAAAGTACATGAACAAGGTTTGAAACTTCGACTTCACCTTAAGCTTCGTGCACTTAAAACTCGAAAGTAATTCGAGGAAGTTAACTTCGACGAGGGAAGTTTTACAAAGATTTGCTAGTGTACGTAAGTTTACGGAATTTCATTTTAAATGCTAGAACACTTAAATTTCCCCTTAAAGATGTTAGAAATATACTTCAATCATACAACAATAATGCATAATAATCACAATACAATTGATTAAAATAGTTATTTTGCAATAAACACACAAGTTGCAATACACGTGACATTAATATTAGTTTTTATATTACTTTATATGAAAATTTTTGAGCTTATTGCTACTTGATGTGAAGAGAAGTTAACTTTCAAAGTTTATTTTTCAGGGGTAACTTCGGTAACTTCCAAAAAAATTCGTTGATTTCTTCGAATTCTTGAATTTTTTTGTCATTTTTTTGTCACTTTTTTTTGTCACTTTTTTAATGGTTTACGGAATTTCATTTTAAATGCTAGAACACTTAAATTTCCCCTTAAAGATGTTAGAAATATACTTTAATCATACAACAATAATGCATAATAATCACAATGCAATTGATTAAAATAGTTATTTTGCAATAAACTTACAAGTTGCAATACACGTGACGTTAATATTAGTTTTTATATTACTTCATATGAAAATTTTAAGCTTATTGCTACTTGATGTGAAGAGAAGTTAATTTTCAAAGTTTATTTTTTAGGGGTAACTTCGGTAACTTCCAAAAAAATTCGTTGATTTCTTCGAATTCTTGACTTTTTTTTGTCACTTTTTTAATGGTTTTGATAGATACCATTGAAGTCGATCAAGTTTGGCAAAACATGTCGAAGTTTTAGGCAAAACTTTGTAAGTTTTACATCGCAACGTAGTTTTCCTTCCCCATTTTCATTATCGACTCGATTTCTCAAGCCTAGTACATGAACAACAACAAAGCCTCACTCCAAAATTAGCTTGGGTCGGCTAAATGGATCAAACTCTTACACTGCACTTGATTTAGTGCAATTAATTATGTGTTTTCTAAATCCTTTAAATCCTTTTGAATCAATGCATCCAAGTTAGCTTTAGTCTACCCTTACATCATAGATTTTTTTCAATTTCTATTAAGTTGAGTTTTCTAACGGGGACATTTGTAGTTCGCTTTTGAGGCGTCCAAACCACCGCAATTATCATTCCCTAATTTTCGTGTCAATTAATGTTACTCCTACGTTTTCTTTGAATTTATAAATTTCTTAATCTATCTTTACAAGATTTACCAAACATCTGCCTAAGCACCCACAAATCTGCTACATTTATTCATGTATTTATTGTTTCTTTATCGTCTAACATTTACTTCCATAAAGCGATGGCTTAATTGCAGACCTATAAAACTTCCTTTTTAGCTTGGTAGGGATATTTCGATCACATAACAAACCTATAGCACTCCCCCACTTCTTCATCTAGCTTGGATCTTGTGTATCGTCATTTTCAATATTACCATCATTTGTATGATTTATCATAAATATCTAAAGTGGTTCACCTTATAAACTTTACTTCCCCTAATTACATTGTCTTGATGTCTAGTATTTATATACTCGCAATACATGTATTCAATCTATGTTCTACTCAGCCTTTAGATTCTAACGTATTCTTCCAAAATTCTAATTTTTTATTCACTCAATTTCTTGTTTCGTCCACTAAAATAATATGGATTTTTTGCTTGATTAACACATTTGGGGAGAATATTTATCAAGCTAATACACCCACAAAAATATTTCTCAACCTAACACATTTGCTGCCACATCACCGCCACGTCACCGCTTGCACAAAAAAGCAACTAAACTTTGTTTTAAAGGAAGTCGTGACCCACGGTCACGACTTCTTTAATTTTGATTTTTTAGTTTTTTTTTTTTTTAGATTTTTTTTTTAAAAAAATTTAACGAAATTTTTTAAAAAAATGCAAGTCGCGACTTAAAGTCACGACTTGTATTTTTTCTAATTTTTTTTATGCGGTGTTGTTTTTTTATTTTGTATTTCGTATTTTTGCTATTGGTAATATACACAAACAAATACAAACAACTTCTAAGTTATTTATACCAGTGAAAAACGTATACGCGGAGAATTCGGGGAGCCGAAACACGAACGGGGACGCGCCTCGAGTCGGGTGCCGACGTGGGATACGCCTCGTGATGCGTGTAGCGCGAGTATCGAGATTTTGAAATGAGGCGGGGTTGGTGCCTCGAGATGCGCATTGCTCGGTTGTAGAGTTGCATCGAGATTCATGTTGCACGAATCTCGATGACACTTTTGATGGATTGGAAGGCTGACTAGGCTCTCGTTGACCTTACGATACTGGCTCGGGGGGTCCACGTGAGCTTAGGCCGGGCGGTGCCTAATTTGTGGGAAATTGAGGTCGTCACAGACAGATTGCCTCCAAACCTTGAGCCAAACACTGGTATAAATAACTTAGAAGTTGTTTGTATTTGTTTGTGTTTATTACCAAAAGCAAAAACAAAAAAACAACACCGAATAAAAAAAATAGAAGTTGTGACTTAAAATCACGACTTGCATTTTTTTAAAAATTTTTCGTTCAATTTTTTTTAAAGATCTAAAGGAAAAAAAAAAAAAAAAAAAAAAAAAAAAAAAAAAAACTAAAAAAATCAAAATTAAAGAAGTCGTGACCGTGGGTCACGACTTCCTTTAAAACAAAGTCGTGACCCACGGTCACGACTTCGTTGCTTTTTTGTGCAAGCGGTGACGTGGCGGTGATGTGGCAGCAAATGTGTTAGATTGAGAAATATTTTTGTGGGTGTGTTAGCTTGATAAATTTTTTACCCAAATGTGTTAATCAAGCAAAAATCCCAAAATAATATCATATGCAAATAAGATGCACATGGTATATCCTCTTGAATATGCCTATTTAGTTCATTCATAACTAAAGTAATTAGCTATCGGCTTAAAGCCGATCCTAATGTAGTCCTTGTAATGGTAAATTTTTTTGCGATTCCTCAAAATTTTTTTGTGCTTGTTTTCAATCCTTCGTACATATCTAATATCTTTAATAGTATCTTTGTACATACCATGTTGTCCATTTTTTTCTAGAACCCACCAAAGAACATATCTAGGAAGCATGTAATATGCTTTTTCTAAATCTACAAATGTCAAAGTTAAAAAAAAAATCAGCTATCATATGAAGATCATTTTTCGTTTTCTCAATATTGTCGTATAAGGAAAATCATCTCCATAGTGAACCTTTCTAACATGAAGCTAAACTAATTCTCTAGTACTTTCGTTTCCCTTCTCAATCTATTGTCAATCATCTTTTCCCAAAATTTAATGGTATGACTTGTAAGTTTAATTCCTCGATAGTTCGAAAAACATTAAAATGTCTCATTAGTTTTCGAAAATTGGTATAAGAGTGCTTCTTCTACAATATGTGAACAGAAGTTAATAAATATAGAGAGCAGCTAAAAAGACCCCAATTTTTGCTAAGAGGACCCCCACCCCATTGAAATTACCTAACTACCCCCTCATATAAAAAGATTTTTACTTATCCATACCCTACCCGCCCCGTTCACCCATACCTCAGTCACCCCTATCTCTAATCGCATCCTAACCCCCAACCCAAATCCGACGAAGTCCTAGCAAAACCACGTCGATTCGACGTCGTGAGTGCATTCCTTATCCTTCTTAGTGTCGATTTTGAGGTTTTTTGGATTTTTTTTGAGTCGGTATTGTTTGTGGTTTTGTTGTTAGGTTTAGGGCTTTGATTTGGGGATTGAATCTTGCATTTTGGATGCAAAGTTTCGATGGAATCGAAAATATCAAGCGATTCCGAGCAAAACCCATTATTTTTTGGTCATCTTCATGTATTTTTTAGGAGTGGTTCGTTCTTGTTGCCCCGCGGGTGTCGGACACACAGAGTTGACGTCTCTTTAGAGGACACACAGGGCCGACACATCTAAAGAGGTAACGATTGACTTCGATCGAAACTGCAAAAAGAACTAGGTTTCAGTGGGTGACGGAGGAATCCAACCGAGACTTCTTTAGAGGTGTCGGCCCTTTGTGTCCAACACCTCTTTAGAGGGGTTGTTGGGGTAAGGGTGAGGGTGAGGGTGAGGGTGAGGGTGAGGGTGAAGGTAATGGGGGTACAACAAGAGTATTTTTGAAATTCTTTTTTAAAAAAGTGGGGTACACTAAGTAAAAAGTGAGGTACGACGAAGTAAATTCAAAAATGGGCCTCTAAGCAAAAACTGGGATCCGTTTAGCTGCTCCCTAAATATAAAGATAACATGAAGCTTTGTGAATCCATCCGTGCAAATTTTTCAAGGGTACATTTAAATCTTAGAACAACCATTAGCTTATGAATGTCAATAGTAGTTTGATGCATATATCCTCATGCATGGTTTTCCGAAAACTAATGTGTCGAAAATAGAGTAAAGTTTTAGATACTCTTTAAAGGGCAAATCTTGGAGAAATGTATAAAATGTTAATGTTGGTGAAATACCTATAAAGACTATCTGCTCTTTAGGTAATGAATAGGAGTTTACATACTTGCATTTCCACATGCTCAGTATAAAGCAAAGCACATTACTAAAACATTTCCCGAACAACGAAAACAAGAACCACAAAAATGGCATTAGAATAATTTATTTCCTACCTGTACAGTCATATTTGACTGAAGATCCTCAATAGCTTCAACTCTCTTGCCATATGAAGTCCTGAAAAGCATAAAAAAAAACCATTTGAGCTGAGAAATTCATTATCAGAACAGAAAAGTATAAAACAATGATAAAGCTTTTACCAAGACCATATAATTAAAATCATGAGTCATAAATGTCTCCCAATGAACAAAAAGGCTGGTTTGGGAACATTATTATGGATCACAAATAGTTAATGGGGAATCTAGACTTACAGAACATATAGGCATTGATCTCTACAGAAAATGAGCTAAAACGAGAGAACAAATATGTAATGCAGCTAAGAAATGTAATAAAATGTCAGGAAGTTCTCAAAAGTTAAAACCCACGGTGCTCACTTTGCTTTGTACAAATTCACCATTATGAACTCATTGACAACACCATCAACCATCAGTCCCAGCCTCCACCCGAACACCACTTGCCCAAGTGTTTCACCAAATAATGATGCAATTCTTACTTTGCAGTACCACCAACAAACTATACCACATCCTACTGTAACCAACCACAACTACCACTACCAACTTCAACTTGCAATCAACACTACGAGGGCTTAGACCCATTATCATCCTGCCACTCAAACTTTCATGCCAATCATCAATACCGTTTTTCCAATAAGATCAGTTCTCTACAAAATCCAATATTGATTTTACCAGCTCCATCTTTTGAAATAAATTCTATGATGGACAACAAAAGGAACAATTTTCTAAAGGATCGTGTATTAAATACGTAATGTAAAAATTACAAAATTACAAGGACCACTAAAGGCTGGGGCTTAGCAAGCAATTACCCATTAGTGTAACAAAGAACAACTTGTATCAATGTTAATAGAACATAAATTGAAAGAAATTGATAGAACCCCAAACTTTAATGGACTGAACTAACAAAGAAAAGATAAAGAACAGGAGAAATGTGAGAGAAGAAGATATATTGCTGAATTGAACTACAGAACAAGCAATACCACAACATTCAAGAGGCTGGACTCTCCAAGAACTCAAATGAGTTTCTAAGCCAAGACAAATGTACTGAATGCCTTACAATATTTCTTTACCCCTATTTATATAGTATTCCCCACTAACTAACTCTACAAGACTCTATGTGGGACCTTATCATTACTCCCCCCTTTAAAATCCACCTTGTCCTCAAGGTGGTAGCTAAATAAGTGATCACCGAAGAAGATGGATATGCCCGAACGTGAACCCTCGTGGTGGAAGGTATGTGAATGAGTGCGATGAAATGACCATGCCAGGATCCATATGAACCTTGCAGCTAAATAACAACCTACACCATTCATCAACCTGATGCTCAACCAATCCATACTGATAGTTACATCAATCCAAAAGTGAAGAAGCACGACCAAACTGAATGTAGCTGTCTTAACTGTGCAAGCCAAACCCCACTCCCCTTGGACCATATCATCATCAAGAATGAATAGCAAACTAACCCACTCCAATGTCAAAGAGGAATCCACAAGCTGCCCGAACAAAGTATGACCCATGTAATGAAAGTCAAATAGAGCGTGATGAAGATCCCCAGCACTAGTAATAGGAAAAATGAGGGGAAAAGACTTCATAGAATGACTAATCGCACTACTCAAGTTAGCAGACATTTCTTCAAACACATTGAAGGCAACATGAAAAACTCCTCCAGATGTAGACCACAACAAGATTGTCATAAAAAATGAAGTAGTGATTGGATCTAAGTGATCAATAAATGTCCAAAAATGATGAGGAAGAACTATTGTAGGATCAAAGATAACATACTCAATCACTTTTTCCATAGTGTAAGTGGTAAACACAATGAGCATTGTTGTGAATACCAAATGCTCTGCAGGATTTACCGAAGGCGTCTTCATGATTGCCCTATAGTCTTGAGCTAACTGTATATTCCAAGGAGACACCCAAAATTGTGCTAGGAAATACCATAAACCCACAATAAATGAAGAGGAAGAAAGTTGCAGAGGATGGAGTACCCACAAAGTATCAAAGACATCTCCCCAAGCAAAAGTCAAAAATGAGAAAAAGCCCATCACTAAAGTGCATGGTCGCACAATAAGGAAACAATGAAGAAGTGCAGAGCTACCACAAATAGAAGACAGAACAACGACCATTTGATTCTCCTTGAATGTCGAGTTAGTCGATCGATCTAGCAACTTCAAACGAGAATTGTAAAATAGAGTGTGCATCCAACTAGAAAATCAAAGGTCACAACATGATATTGTGGTGTAAATATCGTCTCACAGTCAATGATCCCACCACCCATACTCTTATGTGTTGTCAACGATCCCACCATGAAAGCACCTTGAGAATGCCATTCTCTAAACAAAATCATCTCCAAACGAGCCCTTGTTTCAAAAAACTTGCGCGTACCAGAGAGAACAAAAATGCAGATCGCTAGTGAAAGAAAAGACAACAAATAAAGAGGGCAAGGCGGTGGATCGATTTCAAAGAACCAGTCATCCATACTCACAAATCTTGGATATGTAGACGCGTCATCGAGAATGGAAACCGTGAGGATCTTGTTGAGATTTGGTGACTCGTAGCTAGATCTAGACAAAAACTTGGTTGACGAGTGCAATTCAATCTCAATCCGCAGCACCAACCCTTGGATCTCTGAATTTGCCTTGGATTTAAGGTTGGGTGACTATTTTCTCACCAGATCCGAAGCGTCAACAGTTGGAAACACCTCAATCGCCATTAGATCTGAATCTCCAACTACCCGAATCAACTCAAACGCCATCGGATCTGGCGGATCTGGTGCTTTCGTACCGCAAGACTCTTCGATTTGATGCTTCCCTTGTGCCGCTTGATTCGATCCCACGATGACGAAGAAGTTCGTCAAGCTTCTGATGCAACCCTCTAAACATTAACCTCATCTCATATCTAAGCTCCCCAATCGACACTTCAATGGTTGAAACTCATTCGTCTTGGCTTAGAAACTCATTTGAGTTCTTGGAGAATCCAGCCTCTTGAATGTTGTGGGATTGCTTGTTCTGTGGTTCAGTTCAACAATATATCTTCTTCTTCTTTCACATTTCTCCTGTTCTTTATCTTTTCTTTGTTAGTTCAGTCCATTAAAGCTTGGGGTTCTATCATTGGTATCAGAGCACACTTTCAAACATGGAAGCTCGATTAGATCAAATTAAAGAGGAGCTGAAGAAGATATATTGCTGAACTGAACCACAGAATAAGCAATCCCACAACATTCAAGAGGCTGGACTCTCCAAGAACTCAAATGAGTTTCTAAGCCAAGACAAATGTACTGAATGCCTTACAATATTTCTTTACCCCTATTTATATAGTATTCCCCACTAACTAACTCTACAAGACTCTATGTGGGACCTTATCAGAAACCCAACGGTATCCACTCAATAGCTGATGCATCTCATCATCTATAGCCTATTGCAATGAACTATTACCCTTTTCTTTTATTTATTTTTAGTAGATTTTATCTACAGCGAAAATGTAAAAAAAAAAAGTATAAGTTCTGATTTAGGAAGTTAAATAAGTCCATCAACTGCAGTATACTACATCAAATTACCTATTAAAACTTCTTATTCTTAAGCTCACACAGGGAGATTCTAATCCAAGAAACACTTGCTCCATAAAGTAGTATTTTCAAGGCATCGCCTAGGCCATGGATTAGGCAGCCGATGAGCCTCAAAGAAAATATAAAATACTTTGAAAGGAGTCTTTATAAATAACAAGAATGCTACATACATAAAGCAAATTAAACCAATGTCTTCAAGGTGGCGCCTAGGCACCGCCTTAGGCCTTTTGGGGTTTCCCCCGCTAAGCCCTTAATAAGGCAGACGGTGGGCTTGAAAAATAATTATTATATTTTTTTACTGAAAATATTATTTATTTGTTTTGAAAATATGTTTTATTTCAAAATGTGTGGAAAAGTGCGGAGTGGAAAATATGGTTGTAAGAATGTGTAGGTGAGAAAGTATGCCCCATACTGTTTAGGGATCTCTAAATAAATGAAATTATTTCTTAGGGAGGACTAAGGCATGTTCGCTTCACAAATACAATAGTCCAGTGTGTATGGGATTAAGTTATACATGGAATTGTGGCTTGGATTAAGTGATTATTCCCGATTGGGTCACTTGTTCGGTTAGATGTGTTCAGATTGGGATTAACTTTTTGGAGGTTCGTGGAATGACCAACATGCCCGCCAATTCATGTTCCCCATATCAAAATCGATTAAAACACAAACCTTATTTGATTTTGGTTTTACAAATCTTCCACGATCTTCGCCTCACAAGTTGATAGCTGGAGATGAGTAGGACATCTCCCACGATCTTCTCCTCTCACAAGTTCATCGTTGGAGAAGAGGACGTCATCTCTGTCGATTATTCTCCTCATCTCCTTTGTACCTTTCTTCAATGTCCAATCATCAATCATCCACGACTTCTCTGTCGATGAAACTAAGTCCTTGTATTCTTTGGCTATGTCTTCAACTTCAGTACATCCATCCTTAGATTCATCACAAAACTTAAACAATGCTCCATCAACTGATTCAGTTGCTTTCTTATACAAAAGACTTGCTCCAACTATTAGAAGCCAAGGTGAGAGACACAACTGAAGGAGAAGTCGACCGATGGTCATAAACGAATACATGATAAATCGCAAAACATCTTCATGAAACCAGACCTTAAATAAAAGAAACCAAAGGCCACATAATGGTCCCATGTTGGTGGATATCAACGAATTGGTTTAAGAGGGAGGGGTACTTTGGTAATGTTTCAAGCCCAAGCATTGGGACTAATTAGTGACACTAAAAAGGATGGTTTAGTTTGGTCACCTGTATTGGGTATTAAATAGTCTCGTGGACTAGTTAATCCTCCAAGTTAACACCGGATTAGACAGTCCAGTGTGACTAATATGACCTAAGAAGGTAAAGCGAACAAGCCATAAGTAAATTATTTAAAAAGTGTAGGTGAAATTATGTACTTGAAAATATGTGCCTTATAATGATGGATCTCTAAATAATTTACATTATTTCTGAAGGAGGTAAATAGTTTTCGTCCACGTAGGCCCAGCCTAGGCTTGACGGGGCAAATCGCCTTAAGCCCTGCCACGTCACCTTGAATATATTGCCAAAAAGTGTTGTAGATACACTTGCAAAACACCAAGGACTCGAAAGCAAAATCTAATTAGTCGCATAACCTAATTTTGTACAACTCTTTGGTCGTGTATTAATATAATACCAATTTCATTATCACAAGACACATAAGACAACCAAAATAATAGTAAAGAAATCTTTTATGTGGCTATAAATCATAGTGAACCATGGTTGGAAAAGTCACTCTTAACAAGCTTTGTAAGGGACTAGGGGACTGCTAGTTCTTTCGTTCCAGATTGTTTACACTTAAATGATTTTTCATTAATAAAATCTCTAGTAATTACTTCCAATAAAAACAATGATATACATAGGGGAATTAGTATCCAAATCAACAAAAAAAAGAAAATTAACCAAACAAATGTTGAATGAGATCTCCTAAATAATGCTTTTGCCGGAGAAATCATCAATTAAGCGAACATTTCTACGAGTTTTCCAAAAGATTAAAGCTGCAAGGATATAACCAACAACTTGATTCTTCACAAGAATCACTACAAAAAATCCTCTTTGTTGATGTCGAAGCATCTCTACTGAGATGGATGAGCCATCACTTGTCAAAGGCAAGGTTGGGGGACGTTGAGGGTTCGTCTCATGTCGGAGTCAAAGGTGTTGGTTTTTTATCAAAAAAAATTATCTATGTTGACCCACAAAAATAAGTGAATGAAAAAAGTACCGAATTGGAATGTTAAACCATTATGCTTGAAAATTAAATTGAAACTTTAGAACCATCACAAGCTTCAGCTTTCATAAATTACTACACAGTTCAAAACCATGGCAACTCTAATTAAGGAAATGGGGAATGCATGTCTGCAATTGCATGTTCAATTTGATATGCACTTCAAAGAAAACAAGCATATTTTAAAGAAAAAGGAGAGAGGATTAAAAAGGAAAGAGGGGAAGCTGTATCACTTACTGATTGCCATCAACTTTTGAAATGTGGTCAGTCTGAATGTTTTCTGAAAGTCCTCTTAACGACAAATCAAAATGCTTCATGTTGGTGGCAGGTTGACTAATTTCCAATACCTTACATTTGACAAATTGTCCGACATGAAAATCAGATAGTGGGTTGTCCACCCACTTATCCACCAGCTCGGTAAAATGAACTTTACCAAAGAGATGAGGACCAATTTGCACGAGTAACCCGCCAACACCAGGGAGTATTTTTGCAATTCTGCCACCAATGACATCCCCTTCTTGTATATGCTCACTAACATTTCCAATTTCCGCATTCCCTGAGTCACCGACTATGATACTATTGTTCTCACAGATGTTTTTGGAGATAGCTGAAATTGGTCGTAAAATTAATCGCAAGAGCTTTTTCTCTTGATTAACTCTTAAGATCTGACCAGTTACAGATTTTCCCACAGGAAATCGCTTAGAAAGATCTTGAAGTTCATTAGGCTCAGTTGAACTATCAAGATAAAACAATTTAGCCTTCACATGTCGAGATACTGCCAACCATATCCACTCAGTATCCACCTTTACAACATACCCAGAGATGCTTGCTCCTATTGAATAATTGCACTGACTGCTCATATCATCCCTTTCTTTTTCAGTGCAACCTACACATTAAATCAAATTTCAGATGAATAAAACATGGTAAGCACAATTCTTTAAATATCCATAGATTATGCATCATGATACAAATGAATTATATTGGTGCAAGGATGCTATGTCCAAGTTACGAACAAATCTTACCACTAAAGAAAAATATAGGTAAAAAGACATGATACGATGAACCATCCTTTTCAGCGATACGAATTCTTTCTTAAAATTTTCAGTCCTTCCAACTCTTTTGCATTTGCAGAAGAAAAAGTTGCCGCTGTAAGTGTTGGCTGTGTGGTCCCCCAGACATATTAAGTTAATATGTCTAGCAAGTGTCGACTAATACTTTCTAATAACGAAATTAGAAAGGATGGAGATTAGGGCAACAACTAATAGAAGGTGAGAGAAAAATAGAAGTCGCCTATTTTGGTGCGACTTTGGAGATTGGAATTTTCGTTGGTGCAGCCGATATTAGAGTGTGTGTGCTCCTTGCGTTTGCCTACTCATCTCTCTCAAAAGCAATTTTCTCCCCACGTTGAAGAAGGATCCAAGATCTTGAATCCGAAGACTCGTGTAGAAGCTTTTAGTGATTTCTTGGTGTTCAAGAAAAGAGTTAAAAGGGTTTGAGACAATTTGGGAGTGGTGTGATCAGTCAACTCATTTGAAGAGGTGTTTTTGTAATTCCTTGATTGTTAGCGAATCTCAAGTGATTCACATCGCTTGAGATAACTTGTACTCTTCATTTACATAATGGATTTATTCGGAGTTAAGCCCGTGGTTTTTTTCCCTCTAACTTGGAGAGGCTTTCCACGTTAAATCTTGTGTTCTTTGATGTGTGTTTTATTTGGTGCATTGTTCCTAATTTGGTGGAATTAGTTATTCATCCATTACACAGTTCAAAACTTCAAATGGGTCACTTTCTTGTTGAGTGACCGCAACAGTAAGCATGAGTTGAGGTAAGTTCGCTTTCATCTAGTTATTTAACAAATTCATTCTAAAAGTAATATACTTTCCAATGATTGCATGGAATTGTCTAATAATTTTTGGGAAAAATCACCTAGGCTGGTGGTGTGACTGGTGTCCTTCCGAATCATTTTTAGAAAATTGAAGGGGCTGAGTACACTAGGTTGAATAATATGAATACCTGCCCAACAACTAAACATTAACATAATTAGTGCTATACAAGGACCTAAGCTATATCAGTATTCTTGAAATATACATTGAACATTGATTAGTGACTAAATGGCAATTAGCGACTAAATGGCAATTAATGTCATTCAAGGACCCATAAATAAATAAATAAATTACTATTCAGGGACATCCAAATAATTTTTTTAGTCACCTAGACACCGCCTCGCCTAGTTCAAGAAAATCTCCTCAAAATCACCTAGGCACCTTGGAATCTTGATCATTCAAGTTCCTCCTTAAAAACAATTATAAATGACAATCATAAAGCACCTTGTTTCTCTCAAAAGGAGAGATAAAGCCAGGCCAAGGAAAACTTACCTTCACATGGTCCCAAATTACAAGAAAAGGTGAACATAATAACAACACTTCAAAAATTTAAAGTCCCTTCAGTTTCACATGCTTTAACAAGGGAAATAAAGAAGTGACTTGATCTAAACATAATAAAGCTATAAAATGCTAACAAAAACACCAAACGACTGGATCATAATACTTCTTGCATCTAGACCAAGAGTTCTGCGACTATAATATCAAGCTCATTCATTTAGTTAATCTTTTTTCTCTCCCAGCACCCTCTCTCTTCCCCAAGTTCTCTCTTTCAAAAACTTTTGACTACCTTCACTTCCTTCTAATTTCTATCAGTTCTTTTCATAGAGGACGGTTACAGAAACATACTTCCAAATTCTAATACATACATTGGCCGCACAAGTTCTCAGTTTCAAAAACGTTTGATTACTACATTCACTTCTTTCTGATTTCTATCAGTTTTTTTCATTGTGGACAGTTACAGAAACATACTTCTAATACATACATTGGCCACACATTTATTGGAGTCTATTGGACAGACAATGAGATCTGCAAACATGTATCCTGAAGCACAATCAGAACTTCAAACAACTGTGTAGAAAATGCATGTATCAAAAGTATATCACCTAATCACTTTCCATTTTTTAATAAAAGATTTCATAAGAGACCATCTCTCCAAAGGTGCATCATAAGTCACAAGTGGCAATCCTATAAGGTACCTTTTCTAAAGGTGCTTCTAATGCCGTTGTCCAATTAAACAAGACGTCAAATGAGTTTTGATTATCTATATTCATGTCTGAGCCCGAACTCCATGGAATTTGAAGTAGTTGGAGCATTCAAGATTTTGATAACCAATTTGTATTTCAGCCAAACGTATGTAAACTCTCTGTCTTCCCATATATACTACTACAGTTTTCTCCAAAACAAGGAAATGAGACATTATAGAATTGGTCAACAAAAAGTAGTATTAGCCGGATGGTTCAAGGCAAGGCCGAAGGAAAAGATCATGCTCTCATACATACAGACCACTATGTAAGAACATAATTGACGTCTGAACTAATAGAATAAATTCTATGAAGACTCATGCATCTTAATAACTTTTGAATCCAAATGAAAATGTTCTTATTAAAATATTTAAAAATATAGATAAAAAACCAGAAAACCATCTTCACATTCATTTTAAAGGATGAAAGACTGTAAGTTTCTAGTTTTTTGCAAAACACATTTCTTAGTGTGTGACCATTTTCTAGTCACATTAATGACTCAGTTCTATCATATATTGCTCGTTTTATAATCGCATTCCAGCTGTTTATTTTGATTAACTATGCTAAGGTAAAATATGCACATCATACAAGTTTATAATCACAGAACTAACAGAATGAATCAACTAATATTTCTACCAACATTGTAGAATCTTCATCTGGATATTAAATAAATCAGTCTTATAGTCCCACAACCTTTTTCCAATCCAAATCTCAAGTAATAACTAGCTGATTAACGATAGTGCCAGACATATTTGTACACTTCAATTTGATCTAATAGGCCAGCATAACAAGTGATGCAAAACTCATAGCATGTTATATCCTTTATTTAAGTATAAAATAAAGATAATTAACATTGACAGTAAAAAATGCCAGAAAAGGGATAGGATATCCTCAAGGAAAGTAACAAAAAAACATTGATCGTCTTGCACGCATACAAAATGTAAACTAAATTTAATCCCTGCAAAAAAATAAGTAAACTATGCGACCGCTTTAGACTTTTATTTGCCTTACATTTCTGATAAGTTGGTTTTTACATGCATTTATTAATCTGTTTTAGCATATTTAATGTGGAAAGTTTCCAAAATATATATTTAATTATATTTATTGGTTGTTTTTGGGTGAAACGGAGTGCGCGGTTGAATTCGTGGCGAAAAAAAAAACTCAAAATGGAGTATTTACATGCAGTGATCGGACACCGGACGGTTTGCCCCGAGTTACGCGTTGCGCGGTGGGTAGAATAAGAGACGACATACCAAATGGCGCGGGTAGTGACACATTTCGGTCACTTGAGTTGAGCTGCTATTGGATTGCCTCGCGATCCGCATTACACTCACTCCTACACATTTGCACAATGTGTGCGATTTTCAGCTCGCCGAAGCACAGCCACGCGGCAGCAACCGATTCGTCCACATGTCGTCAGCGTCCAGCTCACCAGCAATTTTATCACGCTTCAGCTGCCTTAGGATGTGCCTCGGGATGCGCGTCAACACATTCTCCCACTTTTTCGCCAAGTTTTCGAGCGACAAACCATTCTCCAACTGTGCCACATGTCGCCTCCCGATTCGTCCAGCTCGCTGCCATGTCAACTTAAACAACAAACTTAGCCAATCGCCTGCTGCCACGCATCATGTCTTCCATGCCCAACACGTCACTCCAGCTACCACCAACCAACCAGAACGCGCCAAGTCAGTGCACGACAGGAAAACGGACTAATCGAGCGCTGCCACGTGTACGAAACCCATTTTTACCCAAAAACAATCCCTAGATGCTCTTCGGCGCACGTGTTACGAGACCAACCCTCAAAATTAATTTCTCTCACCTCTAGAGAGTAATTTTTAGTGATTTTTCATATTAGGAACGAGGGTATTCATACGAGGAGACTACATTGGAGCCGCCACACACAACTTTTCATACTTGGAGATTGTAAAGATGATGTCCGGCTAGACCAATCTTCGCCTAGGTCGAAGGGAAACAAGTGGGATTCATGATTCATGACAAATACTATGTGAGATCTATGATTTTTATTTAATTTGATTTATTTTCTCCTATTTCATTGTTTTTGATTTTAAAGTATATGGTATAGATCTAGGATATGTATGTGGCCAGTGCATGCTTTTAGGGGGACAACCTATAGTTATTTGGACCATTAGTATCCGTGTAATTGTTCTTTTGGACCAATGAAGTGACGAACACTCACCTGTTTGCCGTAAAACCCTTTCGGTTCTTGAGTGTGCAACGATTGAATCTATGTTAAATCGGAAGCGGATGCGATCCGATTATTTAGGATTAGTGTTCCCACATACCCAAATTACTGCGGTTAGTGTGTTAAACCCGATTGGTGGATGTCTAAGGTATGCATTAATTAGGGAAGTAGTTAGTGGCGGACGTCCTCGCTATCGAGATTAGGGGAATTAGGAATTTCTGGCGGACGTCGATTTTCCATAGCTAATCTAGGAGAAATTGAATTAATAACTTTTTGAAATGATTGAGGACCATTAAATACCATTGAATCATGATTCGTGCTTGTGGAACTGTAGACTTAGGTGATTTTTTCTCATTGATATTATTTTTGCAAACTTTTTATTTGTGCTAGTTTAGTTAATTATTTCCTTGAACTTTCTGAAAACCCCCCATTTTTAGTTAACCTGGAGTAAAACTCAAGTCCTGTGGATTCGACCCCGTATTTACCACTACTACACCCTTGTCGTTGGTAACTCGATTACGGGTTATATTTGGCACACACGACACGTGATCAATTTCTTATGTGACAAAAGAGTTGACAATATGTTCAAATGATTTGACTTTTCTAAGCCCCACATTAACCATATGCAAAGTCTAAGCCCCACCATCAACCAGTTTCATGAGCCTACGAGCACATCATGGGTAAATTTAAAGTCAAGATAAAGTGGGATCCACCTCTTTCACACGAAGAAAAAAGCCTAGCAATACTTACAATTATACAACAATGGTGTATAATTAGAAATAAGGGAAAAAAAAAAAAAAAAAAAAAAAAAAAAAAAAAAAAAAAAAAACCGAGTAAAGATCTAAAGAGAAGAAAACAAAAAAAAGCAAGTTTCAGTTTATAAGATTGATCGAATAATGTAGAAGAAATGCAGACGTGTATTCAGTAATGCAATACCTGAAATCATTGTAGGTTTGATAGAGAGTTCCCATTCACAGTGTTTTCTACTCTTTTCTGGCTTAGCCATCCCAATTATTTTTGCGGTCAGTTGTTGACCAATCTTAAATTTGTTGAATGGACCATCAATACCAAAGTCATCAGTCGCCTATACATATGAAAATGATTAAACCAAAGTAACAACAAACACCAAAATAAATAGAAGAGAGAATAGAAATTCAAGATTTATATTCATACTTCTGTTATATACACCCTTCCATGAAAACCACTACTGAATTGGAGCCGCATTTCATGAGGCCTTATGTCAATAATCTGTGAGAGTCAAGGAAATAGATGAGCAAATATATAAACAACAATAACCAAAAACAATAACCAAAAGCACTCAAACGTGAGAAACCTACTCCTTACCTCACCATCAACAAGTGATCCAACTTCATAACTAGATTTTCTTCTGCCTCGTTTCGAACTAGATGTCTCTATAACCTCACTTAATGATTTAAGAAGCAATAGAAGTCTCCCAGAAGTTGATGGACTAGGCAGTGCCACAACAGTGGCAAACACACTGAGCAGAAGGCAATGCCACACAAATCAGAAAAAGAAGAAAAAGAAAAGGTGATGCATGCAAGTGTCTAGGATACATAAAAACAGGCAAGTTAAGCATGATCAAATTAAGCCTGAACAAGCAAAGATGCATCAGGAAAACCCACCTTTGGCCATCAAAAAATTTTTTGTGAGGAAGCTTTTGCGTGTTATAATCAACTCTCGATGCAAAACCTATGACATGATTAAACTCTGGTACTGAGAGAACCTGTTTGGGAACAATTACATTTGACAAACAATGGTTCAACACTTCAATATAGTGCATAAAACTACGTCCACATGAAAAATAATATGTTTTGTTATGCTTACCACGTAATTTTCTCGAACTAACTCCACAGTTGCATTGACAGTCTGATAGACCTCCAAGTTCCCACGCGATGTTCCCCTCTTGCGTTTCTGAAGCCAAAACAAACAGACATTCATCAAAGAAACGAGAAACATGGCTCAATAACCCCCAACACCAAAATATTAAAAGCCTGAGCAAAAAAAAAAAAAAACAAAAACAAAACATTTGGAACACCAAGACAGCATACAATCCTTCTCCCGGAATTCACTGCAATCTATCAATGGTAAGTTAGATTGAGAGCCATGTGAAGAAAATGAACTGACGGGCAAAGATTCCAGAAGTGCTAATGCATATGTGCATATCAACAAAACAATGAAAAAATTTGGAAAAATAATAGGTAATTACCAACCTTCTCAGAATTGGGTCCAGTAGGGCCATTTTTCATAGAAGCGATCAATTCTTCCTTCAGAGACAAATCCACACGGCAATTTGTCTTATCAATGTCAAGAACCATAGATTTAACAACAGATCCCAACTCCAAGGTCACTCCGCTAACTGTACGGCATATCTCATCAGAATTATTGAAAAAGAACAAGAGAACATTGTTTTACCACAGAACTCAAAAGAGCAGCAAACAAATTCTTAGCAGTTTCCACAAAATGAATTTCAAAAATGAACTCACCATGATAATTTGAAATAAAACCAAAAACCCCATCATGATCCTTAAAACGAAGAACAAGTCCAGACTCCTTTATCTCATGAACCACTCCTTCAACAAGACTCCCAATAGTAAATTCATCCACCCATTTAAAACCAGAGCTTTCCAAGCCCGCCATTCGCAGCTCAGAGATCTACCACACACAGAATTATGCAACAAGTAAAATACCGACCCAATATGAACAAAGGAAATTATAGCAGAAAGGGAAAGAGGTGGATAAGACTTCAAATCGTTGTTTTTTTAATCGGAAAGACATCGAATTGTTGTGAATAATGAGTAATCCAATAGTTTCACACTTTCAATGAATAAAATGGCAATAGAGTAACAAAACATAAGAAGAAAAATACAAGAAAACTCCAAATATGAACATGTTTGAAACTTATCCAGATAAACCAATCATATTGCATCGGAGAAAATGAGTACAATCGTTACTGTTTTCTTGAGGACCATGTCTAACAAACGAGTTTCCACATTCCATACTAAAACTTAAATACTTCATTAGCAAGTAATTTAAAATATCATCTCAACTTTTTATTCAAACAACTTTTTAGGATGTAATTTCTGCCAAGACAGAAAACGTTACACGGGTCTTTTTCTTCAATTTAAATTTGGGATCCATCAACTTCACATACTTATTGTATGCTATAGAAGTTCTAGATGCAAAAATCAAGACACATCTAATGCATCGAACCCAAATTAGTTGGGGGTAATTTGGGATGATTGGTGCTACACCATTTCTGAATTTGTGTATATCTTTTTCTATCTTTACGACTTTACGAGTTTTATTTTATATCCACCTAAACATCCTCATTTTTAATTTTCCATTACACCAATTTTATGTATGTATTTTTTTATCCGCCAATAATCACTTCCATTAAGCATAATTGCCATAACTTACCATATTCCAAATTTGGTCATCTATAGTTCATTGGAAAGAAGACTCGAAGCTCTACCAAAGTCTCTAATAGAGATAAGAAAATTCATTTAATTTCATGATGAAAAAATTGCTCCAAACTTGACACAAGTGCAAAGTTGCAGAAATTTGAAAGGAATAAAATAAATGTAGCGACGACCAACAACAACATAGCCTCAGTCCCAAATTAATTGGGGTCGACTACATGGATCAAACTCCCAACCAATTTTCCGATATGGAAAATAGGCGTTAGAGTCCTCCATTTATCTGGACTTGGGACCGGCTATGTAGCGCACAAATTGTTCTACGTAGGTGGAGTTATGTTGCAACAACCAACCCATGATTAATGAATGTCGTGACAATGACGTGGTGAATGATTTTAGTGGTACGATAACAAGACAAGGAGACAGGATTTCACGACACTTTTCAATTTATATATATATATATAAAGGAAGATCTTCTGTGAGGAGCTCTAAAGTGATGACACATGGCATGTGACCTGGCATACTTTCTATTCTCGATTTTAATTTTTTTTATTTTTATAGCCTTTTTTTGGGAAGTTTAGTTTTCATAGCCTTTTCAATATTTTAGTGACAAGCGGTAGTGTCTCGGATTTTATCAAATTTATTTTTATCTAATGTATTAGTGTAGCTCGCGGGTGAAGCGCGGGATGCCGACTAGTTTAAAAAATGAGGAATCGTTTGAGAGAAAGGGAAGTTGCTAATTTAGAGCTTATATTACTTGTACTGTTGTACATTATAAAAGACCTAATTAGGAATTGAGAGGGGTCTTTAGTCAGTTATAGTGGAGTTCTTAGAGTTAGAACACGAAGGATTGACTACCATTGAGGAGACTGAAGAGGAAGGAATGAATTTTCAGATGAAGGCTTAGAAATTCATTCAGACTATGAATCGTGGTCTTTTATCCTTGTGCACTTGATGGCTAGCCCGTATTTATTTATTTCTCTTTTGTTTTAACTATGTTCTAAACAATTCTTCTAGGGTTTCGATGTATTTGATTACATGAATTCCAATTGATTTGATTGTTTGTTCCTCGATTATAATTCCACCTTATCAAGATTTATATTTCATGCTAACTGCCTTGATTTGATTGGCCACCATGCATTAACTTTTTGAAAAAAACGCACCTACATTAGCAGCATAACACCTATCTACATGGCTCACCAAATTGAATATGAAAACAGAAGAGCAAGAAAACTTAAAGACTATCAAATAACAACCTTCTCCTCTGAAAGAAAATATCCTTGAATCAAGGATGCATCAGTTGAGAAACACGTTGACTGCTTCAATGAAAGTGACATTCTACCAGTTTGACTATCGACCTGAAAACAAATAAAGTAACATAAATCTGCAGAACAGCAGGTAATTCAATTATTAAAGGAACTCAAGTTGAAAACTAGCTCACTGACATTTAAGACATTACTGCGAACAGATTGCCCAACATGAAAGCACTCAAATATATCAGCTCTTGGATCATCTGAGGCCTTAAAACAATAAGAGACACATTTAGTTTACAATGAATTTGAGGAAACGAAATAAAAAATCTTGATGGGAAGGAAGCGATAAGAAAATTGTATTTTAGTAAAATTAAACATATACCTTGTGCTTAGGAGAGAATCCAGTCAATTGCCCCAGATAGCGTACAAAGCAGCCACCTTCAATTATGTTGCATATATAACCCTGATTTTTCAAAAATCAAGAGGGATATCAAGCAGCAAGAGGAAAATTATAACATCCTAATTAGAGTATATTCATGCACAATTAGGACATCAGATTTTCTTACATGGACAACTGAATGAGGCTGAACCTCTTCAACATCCTTGGGAATTTGTTTATTTGAAATGATCAAAGAATGCTTTGCCGACAAAACCAAATTTTTACCCTCAGCATCTGTTATTAGTACAATTAGTTTTTGGCTAAAAGAAAAAATAACTAATAAATATCAATGAAAAAGACTAAAAAACAGCACATATGATTACAAAGAGTACAAATTGCACCATAAGTACAAAAGGCTATTGTATTAGCAATAAGAATTACAATTACAACGGCAAATGCAAAACAAAATATAAATTACAAGTCCAATAGTCCTAATCCAGCCTCCCTAAATGCTAAATAAAATTTGACTATTAAACTAGGCTCTGCTTCTACCAGATCATGCCTCCGACGTATAATAAAATTTGATCAATGATGAAATCCGGAGGAAACATTCATTCGATTATCATTTGTGATAGGATCATAGATATGAACTAGTTTAGTACTATTAAGGTAACATAAAGAAAGTAAATTAAGAGTGAATATTATGAAATGAATGGAAAACATAAAGATTCAAGTAAGAAATAAAACCAATTATGGTCGGTAAATGTTAGCATCAGGATAATGGAAAAGACAACAAAAAGCAAATTAAAGCAGCACAGAAATATAAATATCGGTAGATCTAAGTTCATAAGAATGGTGCAACAATCATTCACAGTTCAATGGAAGGTCAGGCTTAGGAGAAAAAATGTGTACAATTTTCCTCTTTTTGTAATGTATATTTCTACAAGGTGTTATGTCCTTAGATGTATACAAAAAAGGAACACTATAAAAAGCAGTTTGTGCATAATCAGTAAGAGAAAAGAAACTAAGTTTGCTCCTCACGGATATCAATCTTCGGGAGCAATAAGAAATCTTACACAAGGTTGCTTAGCATGCGACTGAACCCTAGTACTCTAAAGAAAGTCGAGGTTGAAATGAGTATTAATGTTCGGGAGCAATAATAAAAGACACTAACCAAGAGTTCAAGCAGTTTTTTTCCCAATAAAATATTGCTTAGAAAGTGAAAATTATTGAAAAAGAAAAAAGTTGCATAGCATGCGACTGAACCCTAGTACTCTAAAGAAAGCAGAGGTTGGGACGAGCATCAAGCCACTAACCAAGAGTTACATGCTGCATTTGACCAAGAGTTCAAACAGTTCTCCTTTTTTCCAATCAAATATTACTTTGAAAGTGCAAATCGTTGAAAAAGAAAAAGGTTGCATCTCAAGTCTCCCAATTTTCGTTCTTTTTTTTTTTTTTTTCAGAACCAATTTTTCATACCTTGATGTACCAAGCATAACTCCCTCTTTCTGGCCATTTTGAATATTTGAAAACAAGAAACTGACTTTCAAATGGAACGACTTTTGCAAGATGCTAATCATAACGAAACTAGCCTTTTCTTTTTCTTTTTTCAGTCAAATTTTCTTTTTCTTTTTTGAATATGCAAAGAATATGTTAAAATGAAAAATGATGAATAACAAGGAATCTATAGAGTATGATGTAGAGCAATGAAGATCAAGTCCATGAGGCAAGTCGGCACGATGAGTTGGCATGCACACCAAACTCAACAAATGTGGATGTAGATTTACAAAGTTAAATTCAAGGTTTAAAAAATCGACAAATTTCACCGAACGTTCATGCGAAGTTTGACAATTTTGAGGTGAGCTAAGCGAAGTTCTAAAGCAATAGAAAAATTGCAAAAATTCAACTCACCTTCAGCTAACTTCGACCGAACTTCGAAAACATCGATGGAAGTTAATAAAACATGAAGTAAAATTGTTATGTTTCGCGGAAGTTGAGCAAACTTCGACTAAAACTTCGACTGAAACTTCGCCTATACTAGAAATATATTTAAAATTCAAAATATCCTCTGGCGACACGAGTTTTATGCATTATTGTTGTATGATTAAGTATATTTCTCGCATTTCTATGAAGAAACTTGAGTTTTCTAGCATTTAAAGTGAAATTTCGTAAACTTCTGTACACCGGCGAATTTTTGTCAAACTTCAGTCAACAAAGTTAACTTCATCGAATTAATTTTGAATTTTAAGTGAGCGAAGTTATAGGTGAAGTCGAAGTTTCGAACCTTGATTAAGTTTAATGAGAACTATATTAGTATTTAATTAAAAAAGTTGGATTTAACTAGGATATGTTTTATTTAGAAGTATAGTTAAGAAGAAACTCTAGAAAGGACCAACTAAAGAATTTTGGAGTTTTGAGGACATTATTTATTGAAAACGGTGTGGTGATCAATACTTACGGCTTTGCTGTGAAAATGTTGTTTTTTGGTTGAATTCTTTTGTTAAGGCCTCCGAAATCACAAATTTACTATTTTTAGAAAGTTATAGCTTGATTATAACTTTTAGTAGAAGTTTACGTTTTTTATGTCGTTTGTGGTGTTGGGTTTCCTATTTTGTCTAGTTTATGGTTTAGGATGTTTTAGAATTTTTACTATTTTTAGTAAAATTAGGGTTTTGCTATATAAAGCACAGTTTTGGCTGTAATTTGTTGGATTTTGATGAATTAAAGAAATTTTGAACTTTGATATAAGTTCTTGCCCTAGATTGCTTGTTCGTGAATTTTGAAAATTCTATTTGAAAGATTCTCGCTACGTTAATTGGTATCAGAGCCTTCGTCACATGTGATTTGAAGATAATTATGGCGCCGCCGAAGAAGAACCAACAATGGGTTGAAGATATCTATCAAAGAGACAACCAGGCCCGAAACGAGTAACGTTTTACCCAGTTGTTTGAGTCTCATGAATGCATGCAAACGAAGCTCAATGAACTGAATGTTGTTATGGGAGCATTGTTGAGGGTTTAGGTTAGAAACGACTTTACCCGAAATTGATGTAGAGAACCTACTGTTTTTGAATAAACAGAAAGAGATTCCTCTTTAACGAGGAAGATGAGCATAATGAAGAAGATTGTCGATTAGAAGAATGCATTGATCAAATCGAATACAACCACGGTTGCATCTTAGACATCAACAAGCCGCCAAATTTTTATTACGATGACATCATTGTTGAAGAAAAAGTGGTATGTAGAAGTTACGGTCATGTGCTCGAGCTTACACGGTTGACGTCAATACCACAAGTGCCAATAGTAGTGTCATGTGATAAGGTGTCAACAAAGATACATGGTTATGAGGATAAAGTTGAATGAATTTCCTTCCATTTATGTTCCACCAGTCGTTGATGATTTCATTAAGGTTGAAGTCAAGCAAGAATCATTCGTTTTTAAAGACTTTATAAAAGTTTGTCACATCCGTGAAAAGATAAAATTGAAGGACGAATTTTCGTCAACGAGGGGAGTATGGCGCAAAGCAATGAAGATCAAGTTCGTGAAGTTAGCATACGGGTAGGTCATCACGATGAGTTGACATGCACACCAAACTCGACTAACTCAAGAAACGTGGATGTGGATTTAAAAAGTTGAGTTTAATTAGACTTATATTAATATTTAAAGAGGAAGTTGAATTTCATTAGGATATGTTTTATTTAGATAGAAGTATAGTTAAATAGAAACTCTTGGACTGACCGATTAAGGAATTTTGAAAACGACATGACGATCAATACTCATAGCTTTGTTGGGAAAACTGTGATTTTTAAGCCAAATTCCTTGGTTTAAGCCTCCGAAATCGCAAATTTACTATTTTTCAAAAAATTTAGTATGATTATAACTTTAAATAGGAGATTCTGCTTTTAATGTCATTTGTGGCGTTGGCTCATTTATTTAACGCAGAGAAGATCTTCCAAATTGATTGTTCGAAATCCACGAACAAGCAATCTATGGCAAGAACTTAAACCAAAGTTCAAAATTTTTTAAATTCATCAAAATCCAATAAATTAAAGCCAAAAATGTGTTTTATATAGCAAAACCCTAATTTTACTAAAAACAGTAAAAATTCTTAAATATCCCAAACCATAAACCAGACGAAATAAAAAACCCAACATCACAAACGGTATCAAAAATAGAAACTTCTACTAAAAGTTATAATCAAACTATAACTTTCTAAAAATAGTAAATTTGTGATTTCGGAGGCCTTAACGAAAGAATTTAACCAAAAAACGACAATTTCACAGCAAAGCCGTGAGTATTGATCACCACGCCGTTTACAATATATCCATGTCCTCGAAACTCCAAAATTCTTTAGTCAGCCCTTCCAAGAGTTTCTTTCTATTTAACTATACTTCTAAATAAAACATATCCTAATTAAATCCAACCTCATAATTAAATACTAATATAGTTCTAATTAAACTCAACTTTCTAAATCCACATCTGGCATAAAACTTTTGTCACTTTTCATGAAATGGATCAAACATATAAACGTTAGGGCATTCCCACCTAGCGACGCGCTACATCGAAGCCCGGGTGTAGTGAGAAATGAGTAAGGGTTCCTACACTGAGGATGGGTGTGGGTAAAGAAGCTAGTTCAAAATAAACACGAAAACAAAAACAAAATCATAGATACGGATACTAGAAAATAGAAATGGAAAAGGAAAACAAACACAAAGGGGAGAAATAATTCGTTTAGGAACGTGGAACATAGGAACACTTACGGGGAAGTCAATAGAACTAGTAGATACTATGATTAGAGGGAGAGTCAATATTGCTTGCCTCCAAGAGGCAAAATGGGTAGGAGAAAAAAGTATAGAAATAGGAAGCACAGGGTTTAAATTGTGGAACACTGCTATAAATAGAAAATGCAATAGAGTAGGAATTGTGGTGGATAATGATTATAAGGATAAGGTCGTAGAGGTTAAAAGAATGGGGGATAGATTGATTCTAGTTAAATAAATTATTGAGACAAAAAAATCAATATACTTAGCGCCTATGCACCACAAGTAGGATTAAGCGAGAGGCATCAAACGCAAGTTTTGGGACAATATAGATGGATTTATGCAAAGTATATCATTAGATGAAAAAAAAATTATTGGAAGAGATTTAAATGGGCATGTCGGGGCAAGTAACGATGGGTTTGAGAGAGTTCATGGAGGTTTTGGTTACGGTAAGAGAAATGAAGAAGGAGAATCAATCTTAGAATTTGTTTCAGCATACGATCTCGTCTTAACAAATACTAGTTTTAGGAAGAGGGAGTCACATATAATTACTTTTAGTAGTGGTCATAACAAGTGTCAAATAGATTTTCTTTTAACAAGAAAAATAGATAGAAAAATATGTGGAAACTGCAAAGTAATACCTGGTGAAGCGCTTACTACCCAACATAAGTTAGTAGTACTTGATATTAGACTAAAACGACGACATAATATGAATAAATGAGTTAGCGACCCTAGAATAAAGTGGCGGAACCTTAAAAATAGTAAACAAGTAGAGTTTAGAGAAAAACTACTAAAGGAAAATGTTTGGGAACTTGATTTAGATGTTAATACAATGTGGCTAGAAATAAGTAGTTGCATAAGGAGAGTGAGATCAAACGTATTAGGTATATCTAAAGGCTTGAGACCACCAAAAAAGGAAACATGGTGGTGGAACAAGGATGTCCAACGAGCAATTACGACTAAAAGAGAGATGTATAGAAAAATACCTAAGTGTCAAGATGAATATGCATACAATCAATATAGAGAAGCTAGAAAACAAGCTAAAAAAGTGGTTAGTCAAGCTAAAACAAATTTCATGGAAGATCTATATACAAGGTTAGGTAACAGAGATGGCGAAAAATATATATAGGCTAGCCAAATTAAGAGATAAAAAGAAACAAGACCAAAGCCATGTAAGATGTATTAAGGACGAAAATCAAAATGTTTTAACGCGCGATGATGATATTAAGGAGAGATTGAGAGGTTACTTCGATAGTTTACTTTTAATGATGTCCAAGTTGATACTATAATAGATGAAAACCCACACCAAGAAAGAAATGTAAACTATACACGCAAAATTAGAATTCTAGAAGTTAAAGAGGCATTGAAAAGAATGAAAATAGAAAAAGCATGTGGCCCAGATGAAATATCCATAGAGGTTTGGAAATGCTTAGGAGAAATTGGATTGACTTGGTTAACAAAACTTTTCAATAAAATTTTAAAATTAAAACGGATGCTAATGGATTGGAGAAGAAGCACCCTTGTGTCAATCTTCAAAAATAAAGGAGACATTCGAAGTTGGTCAAACTATCGGGGAATTAAACTTATAAGTCACACTATGAAACTTTAGGAGAGGATAATCGACAATAGACTAAGGAGAGAAACAACAATATCAGAGAACCAATTTGGCTTTATGCTTGGGAAGTCAACTATGGAGGCGATTTTCCCTGTAAGACGATTGTTAGAAAAATATAGAGAAAAGAAAAAAGATCTTCATATGCTCTTCGTAGATTTAGAAAAAACATATGATAGTGTCCCTAGAGATGTTCTTTGGTGGGTTCTAGAAAGAAAATGAATGCATGCTAGATACATAGACACTATCAAGGATATGTATGATGGAGTAGCAACGAGTATAAAAACAATTGGAGGAGCTACAAATGAATTTTCCATTACGATGGGATTACATCAAGGATCATCTTTAAGCTCATATCTATTTACTTTAGTTACGGATGAACTAACTAAGCATATTTAAGGGGATATACCATGATGTATGCTATTTGCAGATGATATTGTCTTAGTGGATGAAACAAAGATGGAGTGAATAGGAAATTAGAACTCTGGAAGAATACATTAGAATCTAAAGGCTTTAAGTTGAGTAGGACGAAAACCGAATACATGCACTGTGAGTTTAGAAACACTAGACATCGAGATGATAGAGTGGTAAAATTATGGGAAGTAGAGGTTTCAAAAGGTGAACCGCTTTAGATACCTATGATCAATCATACAAAATGATGGTAATATTGAGAATGATGTCACACATAAAATTCAAGCTAGATGGAAGAAATGGCGGAGAGCAACATGGGTGATTTGTCATCGAAATGTTTCTACTAAATTAAAAGGAAAATTTTATTGGACCGCAATTAGGCCAGCTATGCTCTATGGAAGTGAATGTTGAGTGGTAAAGCAACAACAATTACATAAAATGAACGTAGCAGAAATGAGGATGTTTAGGTGGATGTGTGGTAAAACTCGTAAAGATAGAATAAGAAATATAGAAATTCAAAGACAAGTAGGAGTAGCTCCAATTGATACAAAGATTAGAGAAGGGCGGTTGCGGTGGTTTGGTCACCTGCAAAGACGGCCTATTAATGCTCCCACTAGAAAACTTGACTCAATAGAAACTGTTAAAATCCAACGAGGTAGGGGTAGACCAAAGATAACATGGGATGCATTAATTAGGAGGGATTTGAATGGTTTGGAAAGCTCACAATCAATTGCACTTAATCGAGCACAATGGAAAAGTTTGATCCATGTCATGGTTTAAAAAATCGACAAACTTTGCCAAACTTCGACGAAGTTCGGGCAAAGTTTGTCGATGTTGAGGTGAGCGAATCGAAGTTCAAGGACAGTTGAAAAATTGCAAAACTTCGACTCAACTTCGGCTAACTTTGACCGAACTTCGAAAAACATTGATGGAAGTTCATAAAACATGAAGTAAAATTGTTATGTTTTGTGGAAATCGAACAAACTTCGACTGAAACTTCGGAAACTTCGCCTATGCTAAAAATATACTTAAAATTTGGAATATCCTCCGTTAAAATGAGATTTATACATTATTGTTGTATGATTAAGTATATTCCTAGCATATCTATGAAGAAATTTGAGTTTTCTAACTTTAAAGTGAAATTCCGTAAACTTCCGTACACCAGCGAATTTTTGTCAAACTTCTATCGTCGAAGTTAACTTCCTCGAATTAATTTTGAATTTTAAGTGAGCAAAGTTATAGGCGAAGTCGAAGTTTCGAACCTTGATCCATGTAGCCGACCCCAATTAATTTGGGACTGAGGCTATGTTGTTGTTGTTATTGTTGTTTCTAAATCCACATCCACGTTTCTTGAGTTTGTTGAGTTTAGTGTGCATGCCAACTCATCGTGCTGACCCGCCCTATATGCTAACTTCAGGGACTTCTTCATTGCTCTGCATTAGAGTACCAAAGGATGCTCTAGAAAACTACCATAGAATTTGATCTAGAAACTATAATTCCAAATCCAACTCAGGTCGCATTATGATTATGTTAAACTAGCCCCTTGAGGCCTTAAACAATCACATAAAGCATATTGATTGCAAGATTGCTTAAGACAATTAATAATGGGGTAGACCCAATAAAACTTGAGATGCATTGAAGATTTAAAGGATTTGGAAAGCACGCTTTTCAAGTGCATAAATCGAGCGGAATAGAAAAGTTTGATCCATGTAGCAAACCACAACTAATTCGGGATTGAGGCTTTGTTGTTATTGTAGTACGTCTCCAAGATGATCTTCCAACCATAAAGGTCAGAATGAAATCTCTTCATCTCCCTAATATCGCACTTTTACAGAAATCTAAGTAAATTTGGACTTAATCAAACATAATTTTGAACAGGAAGGCCATGTTTGGTTGGAGTTATATGTAAGGTATAGGGATTGACTTACTTAAGTCATGACTTTAGGGAGAGATATGTGTTTTATTTAAAGGTGTTTGGTTCAAGTACCCACCTCTTGGTATTATTGTTAGTAAGTCTTAAATACCCATCCTTATTTTCCAATTGCCAATCCAATAGCCTAACACAAGTAGTCAAGATTGCCACAAAAGTGAACTCGTTGGGCTCGACGGTGGCCAGCCTCATCCAAAGAAAAAACTTGATAGCTTCTCCTTCCCTGCCAGACTTGGCGTAGTGGGACAACAATGTAGTGTAGGCAAGGTTTAAAAAATCGACGAACTTCGACGAAGTTCAGGCAAAGTTTGTCGATTTTGAGGTGAACGAAGCGAAGTTCATAGGCAGTAGAAAAATTGCAAAACTTCGACTAACTTTGACCGAACTTCGAAAACATCGATGGAAGTTAATAAAACATAAATTAAAATTGTCATGTTTCGTGGAAGTTTAGCAAACTTCAACTTAAACTTCGACCGAAACTTCACCTATGCTAGAAATATACTTAAACTTCGGCTAAATTCAAATAAAACATAGTTCTAGCATCTCTACCAAGAAACTTGAGTTTTCTAGCATTTAAAGTGAAATTCCATAAACTTTTGTACGCCGACAAATTTTTGTCAAACTTCCATCGTGGAAGTTAACTTCCTCGAATTAATTCCAAATTTTAAGTGAGTGAAGTCATAGGCAAAGTCGAAGTTTCAAACCTTGAGTGTAGGTGACCACATTTCGAAGGGACATATTGGTGAACACCTTGTGGGCATCAGAGAGGAGGCCCAGTTTGAGGTAAGAGAGGGCAAAGGAGTTGTCAGGATCGTCGCCGGACTTAGAGAGGGAGGCGTGCACACGCCTCGTGAGGGCGTCGTCGCGGTGGTGGACGGAGAGGCGGAGGTCATGGTCGCAGATATGGAGGGCAATGGTGGTGGAGAGAGATTGGGTGATTGAATTGCAAGGTTTGGAGTGTAGGAGAGAAAGAGAGGGGTGGTGGTGGTGGTGGTGGTGGTGGTGGTGGTGGTGGTGGTGGTGGTGGTGGTGGTGGGGGCTCTGGGGGAGGAGTGGGGATAGAGAGGAGGAGATAAGGAAGTGAAGGCCATGGAAGAAGGAGAAGAAATTATGCGTAAAAGGGAGGTCGTTGGGTTGGTGAAGAGGAATTTTAATGAGGGGCAGGATGGACTATTCACAAACAAGGAACATCAGGCTTATCTAAAGACAGGGTCCCCCTTGTCTTTAGGTAAGCTTGGGTTTGAGTGCTTTGGTAAGACCATGTATTACCTAACACTCGAACCAAACGCCGGCCTTACAACTAATCCTAGGCTTAGATAAGCTAACACTCGAACCAAACAGACCCTAAATAGATAATGTTTAAGATTAAATACAATCAAATGCTCCGGCTTTATGCATATGATCCCCTTAGATAGTCAAGGGTCACAAAAAACCAATGCAAAACATTTTGTACCATAATTATCTCTGAGATTTACCGATTTATCTGTCAGCGCAACTACTAGTCTACTACTAATGAACTAGAGGATGTGAAGCCATAGCATAACAAGCCAATTGACAATCAAACTACTCAGTCTGGAAGAGTATCAAGCAGATAAGCAAACATTTTTACCATGCACAACTTCCAGAAATATGCAATACAAGACCCTCACCAACCTAATGCTACTACTTTACAATATGCATAGCAAACCTAAAAGAAAAGGTATAAATGTAAAACCAGCTAAAATTTTGATAAGAGAAGAAAATTTGAGACTCACTCAAAACCAAAAGTTCCTTAAATTCATATCCAGGCTTCAGACTTGACTTCAAAATAGCTGCTTGCGCTACAAAATGCAGAAAGGAGAGAAACCATTAGGAAAAGAATTAGTTTTTTTTTTTTTGAGAAAGGAAAAGAATTAATTAGTTAATCAGCAATTTAAAAAAGAAAAACAGCAAAAAGAGTACAAGTGAAGTCTGCCAAATGCTCATCAGATATAATCCCCTTCAGACAACCATAATGATTAAGATTCACCACTACACCTTCGGCAATCGATCGTTCATATATACCAGAAACTAGGCTACCCAACTTAACTGAATCTTCTACAGAGACTCTGCATCCAAAACCACAATTAATCAAATAAGTTCGAGAACAAACATTTTTCAATAAGATTCTTATACAGCAAAACAATGTAGCAAGCCAGTACAATTTATCTAGTCTATACTCTAGAGTCCTAAGAAAGAAAAACTGGCCATAGAGAACATAATCGGTAAGGAGACACGGCAATGGATTGATAAAAAGGATGAGATTTTGGACCCTTGGCAACACAAATACCATCCCATGCAAAGATGGGACCAACAGGTACAATTGTATGATACCAAGACCCTTAACAAATAAGAACTGTACATAGGAAAACACTATGCATGGGATTATTACAGGATTTGATCCACACCATAGGATAGAGATTGATGTACAGCTATGATCCTAAACAGCCAATCAATCCACTAAAGACAGGAATGCGGTAAAGGAGGACTGAGGGAGAAGAAAGAAAGAAAAAATCAAGAAACAGGAGAGCGATTTCTGGAAGTCTTTGTCAGTACAACATCAATAAATCTTAACTACACGTGAACTCTAAAATAATATTCTCATCATCCTTAAACTTAACTCTACACCGAAAGTATGTTTAGGAAAAGAGGGAACGTCATAAATCGCAATGGACTGCTAAAAAGGCACATATATGAAAAATACTTCGGTCAAAAATTGATTTAGCGCCCAAATATCCTCACTACTCCTTTTGTGCATCTTTAAAAAGTTTTTCATTCCCTATTTATATTTTTATCTTTTTATTGATGTTGTTTCTTATTATGCTGTCTTATTTTGTCTTTTCCATGATTTCATTATTTGTTAAATCTTTCTATTCTTCCCGATGTCCTCATTTCCAATTCTATGATTCAACTTATAGAACAGTAATCATTTTCTATCTTTTTTTTTATCAGAAACAACATCTTTTTCCTATCTTTTAAAAAATTTCACCTTGCTTAAATTTGATTACTCCATTCAAAATTCAGGTAAATTAATTTTTGACCTGCCGGTTAAAACCATACAATCAGCATCTTTTCCCTTTGTTCTTGGTGTATTATAATTCTTGTTAGTATTAGTAACTTCATGTTTTTACCTATCAAATATCATTGATAACATAATTTTTGTAGTTCTAGAATCTCAGAATACTATCTGCAAGAAGCTCTTATAAATTCTGCATAGGATATGTAACCTAACAACATTGATATGATAATGCAAAAGATGATTAAACACATCCATTAAGTTAGCGAGCTAAATGATGAATAGATTAGGCTAATCCATTAGATTAGATTGCAAGGAAGGTTTTTACGCATGACAACAAGATTATAAGTGATAAATGGGATCAACGAAATGATGAATAGATTAGGCTAATCCAAGTAAAAAATTACTTGTGTGGAAGGCTAATATGCAATAATGACCTTTTTTTTCTCCTTTTCTCTGCTTTGGGTCCAGGTCTTCCTTATGTTCTTATAAACTCTATCCATCGAAAATTAGATGTTTTACCAAACGTACCTAATACCTTGTGAAAATAAATGGCTTAACAAAAACTTAAGTAGTCTCTCTACTTGATGACATGAACAAAAAGTTGCATTTGAACTTGACAAACAAAACCACCAAACTAATTCAATCCTTACTAAAATATTGAACAAAATTACTTTAGGCTCGATTTTTTATGGACATAGAAAGCACTTTTTATCCTAGAGTAGGTGCACCATAAATCCCATCTCTGAAGACCCCACCGAGGCTCCTTTTCAACACACCATGGGAGCAAATGACACAACAACATCAAAAAATTCCACAACATCTAGTCCAATTTCTGAAAAATATTAAGATTTGTAAGAAACACACTGAGGTTCAATTCATACTAATTATTCCCCTTACACATTTTCATTTAGCATAAAAAGTAAAATATGTTATCACTTGTCAGTTTTATTACATTGCCCAGGGCATTACAAATGTACAATCAAGTAGCAACGGCCATTTGGCCCACTTCCTCTACTTTCGCACATCTTTTAAGAGTATGTCAAAGTAACCACCTAATTCTCTTCAAAGAGAATGTGATGGCACTATTTTTATCCTTTTTTATCTTCATATCATTTTTCAACTTGCATTTATCTCATAAACCTTTTCCCTCGTCTCTCTCCACTCCTCTACCTACATCTCTCCCCTTCCCTCTCCCTCCTTCCTTTCCAAAATTCAATTTTTTAACTTCCTGGTCTCCAATTTTCTTCTATTTATTGTAAGTAATTTATTAAAACCCAAGCATGGCGTGGAATTACAAACTAGTTAATACAAAATGTCGCAACAAAAACACAACAAGAAGAAAATGACAACAGAAATAGGATGCTAAATTGCATCATAATATGGGGCAAAGTAACCAAACCTTCTAGGAGAGGTAATGAGACTAAGGCTGATCTTTCGTGAAGAAGGAACTGCACTGAGTACCCGACACTTCACCACTTGTCCAACATGATACATTGAAGCAGCCTTATATCCTGGATCCAGTCCAAGCTCAGATCTAACAAAATATAAAATCAGAGAATAGATGTTCAAGCACTGAGGTAGAGAAATTAGAAAGATGTATCAAGTTCTGAAAAAAATTCAAGAAAAAAAAAATCAACTGCCATCTAAAATATAAGCAAAAACAAGCGAATAGTTTGTAATGCAACAGATTCATTCCATTCCCACTAGGTTAACAAGGCTTCCTTGATATTATATATCAAATTGTTTGTAATGCAACTGTCATTCCATTCCCACTATGTTAACAAGGCTTCCTTGATATCATATATTTACACACACACTGCAAAACCATGAGAGCAAGAAAAATAAGGCGTGACTGATGCAAATGATCTGAAACAGACTGTCAATATAGCTGAGAACAGAGCATTATATACATAAAGACACATGTGTTGCTGTTATCAGATTTTTCTGCATAAAATAGATGGGAAACCCTTAAAAAGATAATCATCCACGACTTGTTGCAATAAAAAAAAAAATTGAGCAACTTAATCAAACTGATTAGCAAAGTCACAAGTCTTATAGCCGCAAATACAAACGACAAATAAATTTAGCACACATGAGCATTATCAGCCAACTGTGTGAATGCGTCCTTTTTCTTTTCTTGTCTAACCCATGTTTCTAGTGACTTTGAGGCTCACTTCATTTTTCCATTTAAATTTAGGACTCCTGTTTCAGTATAAATACACCTCTGTCAGTAAGAACGCAAATTTGTTATTAGAGAATTTGAATAAAATTTATGATTCTGCTCATAGTAGAACCTACATTGTAGCTTCCGCAACAATGTTATGACACAAACTCATAGGTAATTTACATTATCTTAGTGAGGTGGTTTCTTATCAAACAGAATTACAGCAGCTTGATCTTTTAAAAAAGACAGCAGCAGCTTGATCTCAAAAATAGTTTTCAAACAAAGTCATGTTTGTATAGGCATTAGCATTTTATCAGCACAAGTAAAAAAGTTCAAACTGTCAAAACAAAAAAGAAACTCAAGAACTCATATGTCCTAGGCAGTTCTTAAAACTTCTAAGAGGATCAAAAAAGAAAATGAAGATCCCAACTCAAAGGACATCTCATTTCTTCAAGGTTTGAAATTCCTTATCAATTTAAATAAGAAATGTGACAGTTCAAGCACGCACGCACACAAAAAAAAAATCGTGAAAAGATAAAAATACAGCTGGTATAATCAGATTATAGGCGTAGAACAAAAGCCACAAGAATCTAGTCATGGCCATTATCTAACAAATCCAAATTATAAATCTTCATCTTGTCAATGATTGAATGTACTACTGAGGATGAATTTTTTTAGCAGAAGACATGCCAAACTCATGCCAACAGAATTCTTGCAGATAGTTAAGAGTTTTAAGACCATGCAGGAATATTGACTACATTCTTCAAACCAATGTGAGTCTGAACTAACCACTTCAATCATGAATCACCAGATTTAGTTGGTAGCCCAAAGCAAATATGAGTAGAAAAATGAAAACGGTAAAGATTTGAGAACACGCTTATTTCACCACGGTCAGCTCATACACCAATTTGGCAGAGCCACGTTAGTAATGAGTGACAGATCTGTGTATAAAATCAAATCTGAAAAAAAAAGAGTAAGAAAGCGGAAGAAATTCGAAGGAGCCACAAGCAGATTAGTCTGTTGTCGTCGATTGATGAAGCTCTCTGCCAAGGGGTGAAACTCGTGAGAGACTCACGATGGCGATTATACGATTAAGTCATCAAAGTCTCTCGTCAACCATAGCTATCTTCATGTTCCTCTTCCAAACCTTTGTTCTGAAGTCTCCATGAGCTCCTTCTCCGTAAAAGTGCTTTCCTCCCCTCATTGATGCCCTCTCCTTCTTCTCCTTCAACTGGAGATTCGGATCAAGAAACCGAACAATCACCAATAGCATATTGAAATTAACGAATCAAAAACTCTCAATCGATCGTGAAATTGGGGTTTCGAAAAGTTTTTGAGAGAACAATTCAAGAATGGGAGCGAAGATGAGGGTTAGGTTAACTGATAGAGAGAATAGGAATCACACTAAGTGAAACATGTGCCCGAACCTGAGCAAGACGAGAATACAGATGTATCCTTCTGGGCTGGGCAGACCGTGGACAATTGAAGGTTGTGCTCCCAAATACAATCAATTCTCCCATGTATTGATTTGGATTTGGAAAATCAAAATCTGGGTCGACAACAGTAACCAATATTGCCTATGATCCTGATCATCAAAGGCTTCAGCGTCATCAATGATGGTGATAACATGATCTGCATTTTGTGTAGCGAATTCAGATTTTTGGGTATGTGGTTTTAGCGAGTTGGACAGCCTAGGAGAGTTTGAATTGCATCAAGAACCCAATTAAGAACACCAGAGAGAACTTACCTCATTGTGCTCTGTTTTTCTTGACTTGTTTGCTCTGCCTTTCAATGGTGGGGTGAGGTGGGGATATTAGGTTTTCTTTGTTTAGTAATTGATTCCTTACAAAAGAAGTTGATTGGGAAGGAAGAAGTTTCGTAATTTGATGTGTTGAAGGAAGAGATACAAAAAATAAACACAAATAAATTGATCAAGCCATATGAGCAGTGTATCAAACAATGTGGCTAGGTCATTGTCAGTCATGTGATCTGACCATGTGACTTTTCCATGTTATCATAGCACGACTCAAATGAGAAATGAATTCCGAGCAACATTTGACCAACATTTTGTAAATTGGATGATTTTTGTGCATAAATTCTTAATAGCTAAATAGTGGCTATTAGTGAACACAACAAACACAGGTATAAATTTAACATAGTTGGACCAAATTAACAGCAAATGAAACCCCACAACTATTGAATCCAAATTAAGTTTGGATTGAATTTCATTTCTATTAAGCTTTAATTTATTTGGGATGGATTCCACACTTATATCCGGTATTTATTTCAACCTACGAAATTGCAATTCCTTACTTTAAGAATCAGATTGGATCGTGATGACAATTTGTACATAAGATGCTAATTTATTATTTCCAAGTCATGTTAAAAGGACAAGAGAGGTGGTGTAAATAAGAGATTTATGGAAATGTATGATTGCGCAGTACCCAAAAAAATTTTCAAGTTATCCCCAATCTATTGGTTATTTTATTATTCGAGGTGTTAACATAAAAAAAATTTATCATCAACATTAAAACAAATCCCAAGCTGTTAGCATCTTTTATGTGATATGTCATTGGAAGTACAGTAGCCATGGAATAAGATTTAATCTCACCAATTACTATTAGAATTCACAATAAACTAGGTGCTATCAGAATAACAAGTTCACAATATTGATTCTTAATGTATTAAATTTTTTTAGGATAACCAATTGGGTGGCTCAATGGTTTTATATGAGATTTGAAAGTAAGAGGTCGTGAGTTCAAACCTTGGTGGGTGCAAAAGTTGTTTCTTTCCTATCAAAAAAAAAAAATTTGTAGAATGGAATGCCCAAGAGAGGGAGTGGATGAATGGGGCTTAAGTTTGGGAGAGGCATACACCAAATGCCAAGGCAATATAGTGTTCATCCTAACCAATACCCCACTCAATAGTCACTTGAATAGTCAACGTGGGACTGCTCTTAACACTGAGAGATTTATAAAACACTCCCCCCTCAAGTCCAACAGGCTTTAGCCAAGTTGAGACTCGAATTAATTGGATCCTTAAGTCTAACGAGCATTACCTCAAATCCAACAAACAACTAGCCAGCTGGGACGGGCATTTAGCCAACTTGAGACTTGACATCAATTGATCTTTAAAGACCAAGAGGGTATCCCACTTGGTAGATAACTTGGAATGAAATCTAAGGATCTTTAAAGACCGAGAGGATATCCCACTAAATGCTACAGGCTACATTAGTTACTACCAAGATGTATGAGGGTAGCACTAGGCCAACAGAGTCAGTTACTTGGCATTGCTTAAAACTGAAGCTCTCAGTTCAAATATAAGTAGACAGAAATTATGCGACTTGTCAATTTTGAAAATGAGTTTTTATACACGATCATGTAAAAATTTACCTTGACTGTAAATAAAATTTACTCTCAACAATTTGGTTCATTCTCAGTCAGCAGATATATTTTTTGATGTTTTTTCTCCTCCTTGCCCACAGTAAGATAGATCATTCATCGAGCCTTCAGAAGCTATCGACTCAAGGATTCCCTATGAACGCAACAACTAGAATAACAATGCCTCAGTCCCAAATTAGTTGGGTAGGCTACAAGATGCAATGTTCCATTCAACTCGATTTAATGCAATTAATGATGTGATTTGGTAAACTTTTGAACTTTTTATATTCAATGCAGCCCTAGTTATCTTAGGTCTACCCGCATATCATAGAATTCCTTCAATTTCCAGTGCGGCGAGTTTTCTAACTAGGGCATTGGTTACTTCTAGTGAATACTATAAATAGCCAAGTTCTTTGTGATCCAGACACTCCAAAAGTTGCATGTGATTACTTTATTTTGTCCCAGTTACGAAGATTCGCCTCAGGTAATGCATCAGTTATGTCCAATTGGTTGCTTTTACTAAATAATATCAGCAGCTTCAATTCAATGTGATCCAGTCACTCCAAAATGTTTTTATGAGATTACTCCAAGAATTTCAATCTAGGACATCTCTTATTAAGTAGTAGTGCATGGCATGTCTTCACCAACAAATAGTTCAAATAATTTTTATCTGTCCAGTATTAAAGAAGAACCCAACATTTACTTTTTCTTATTCAGAAAAGATTCCACCTTCTACATGCCATAACAAATTGTCCCTCGGCCACTGAGAAAATGAAAATTGTGGCCACTAATCATAGTTGCATATTTCCATTAGAACAATGAAAGCAATTTTGCCGTAGACATCATGTATGATCGATCAAATAATTCAAAGAATATTCTTTTCATGAGTGGAGTATATAACAAAAATACATCATGCATAAATCGGAGAAGATTTAGGCTTAAAAACCTCACCTGGGCACGACTCCTAGAACACCATTGTAGAATCTCAAAACGCATCTATGTTCTTCAACTTTAGCAATCCACCCATGAGTGATTAATCCTTCAGTAGCATCAACAAATGAACTAAGGATAGGAAGTTTTGATTTTACCTGTAAACATAACAGAAATTTCACGGGTATCATAAGGATAGGAAGTTTTGATTTTTACCAGTAAACACAACAGAAATTTCACGGGTATCATCAAACCAAGAAAATAATAAATATTATACAATACAGTGCAGTGAGTCCATGCAGCAAGTGTCCCAACCATGGGTTCAACTCAACTTGACAAAGTACTTTCACTCTAATTAGTAAGTACTTATCATCAACTAGATGAGTATGCTTGTTCAATGTGCCCTGCAGCATCATTTCAGATCTAAGAAAAACTGCTGCGACTTTTAAATTGTTTCTATTCATGTTAACTTAAAAATCTTAGACCTTCCTCCTGCTCTATCAATACAGGCAATTATAAAAAACTATCGCAAACTAGTTGCTATATGGTTTACATGAGGATTGTCGCAATTGATTTACCCATATTTATTCAAATTAAAAACATAATTATTTTCAGAATAAACCATTAGTAGTAGTAAATTTTATGTTCTTCCAAATATCACATTAGTCCTCCGCATTCAAGTCTTGATAACAATTGCACTAAATCGAGCACAATGGAAGAGTTCCATCCATGTAGTGGAGCACAACTAATTTGGGATTGAGGCTTTATTGTTGTTGTATTCAAATCTCGATGACCCTCAATTTATGAATACAAAGTTTCTCTGTTGCCAAATATAAGTTCCATAAAAAAAATAGTTGCCCATGCATACTTGTAAAACTTCCTTTCAACTTCAATAGGATGGTTGACGTGAAATTAAAATTGTTAGAAAACCAGATGTAAGCAGTACATCTATCCATAGAAGTTTTAACTGGCCAACACAAAAAAGTATAAGTTGGAATATAACGATTTGCAAGCAAACCAAGATCTGAAATAGACCACGACATCAAAGAAATATAACATACTAGTGTTTTCTTGTGTGTCACAGTTATTCTCTTAGATTTGCAGCCAAGAACACGAAAAGTGAGCTCCGCTCCAACCTGTGAAAATTTTGAAGCTTTCAGTGTCTGCATCTACATTGCTAAGAAAAATGATTCAATCTTAGCTGGCTGAAGCAATTTATGCAAACATACCCACCATAAACAGATCAGATCAACTAGAAAACTCCAAATTGCAACAAGAAAAGGCTAGTATGCTCAAATATGAACAACATAATAATGCACAACTCGATATAATTAAACAGTGAATTGACATAACCTTGAATTTTTTACGAGGTTTTGCAATATCAAGCTCTGACATGTGGCTAAGAGGGCAAAGAGCTTTAACGCCACTAGAGAATTGCACAATTGCACCAAAGCTTTCAACAGTAATAACCTTTGCTTTTACCACCATACCAGGCTTGACATCTGAATGAGTGAAGAAAGACCCTTCAAAGGCACTAGCCTGTCCAAATACAAAAGAATCAAGAGAATTAAACACGATCAGCACAGTAAAAAATCTTAAGTCACTACATAGAAGTAACAGAAACATATCTTTCAGTAAAAAAAAAAAGATACGTCTAATAAATGGAAGTGCGTGCGAGTTTTAAAAGAGATACCACAATAAGTATCCCCTCAAGTTTAAAGATAATATTAATCATAGATAAAGAAGAATCGCATGTTGGCAACATTACCCTTGAGAAAGCATCAACCTTGAAATTCTAGGACAGGCAAAAAATTACCCAAGGAAACATCAAATCACACCTTTTCTAGTTCATTTATTGTTAAGCTTATCCTTCAACAAATCCAACAGCCACATAGAAAGCTCAAAAATTGTCTTTGCATCACCATCGCTGATATTCAACAACCATACATGTTGGAAGACATTTTATACATAAATAGAATGACCTAATGTAGGATAACCAGAACATTTCAAATTATTTTCTGGTTGTCAAGTATTATGCATCATTAGAATTCATTGCAAACTTGATTTATGAATCAACATCACATGTCTATGAAGGTACACATTCTCTACTAATAATTAAATATAATTTTACAGTTCACCTCATGCTAGAACTAATAAAATGGAAAAGAAGCACAAAACCTTCAAAACTCCTGTTGCTAATCCTTCTAAATGTTTGAATCCAAACACTCGAACCCGGACATGGTTCCCTTCTTTAAACTTCTTATCCAGCTTACCAGTTTCACCATCTGCCACATCAGATATCTAAGAAAAAAGGATGAAGAAAAATTATCACGTATACCACAAAAAAAAAAATTCCAAACAACAGATGAAGCAAGTAGAAATCAATTTACATTAACATACAGTTACATATCCCGGAGTAGGCCCTGGAGCTGAAGGAATCTCAAGCAGTAGACCAAATCCCCGATCAACTCTGAGTATGCGTGAGTTTTCATAAATTTCTCCCATTTTTACATGCTAGAAATCACATTAAAGTTATATCAATTCAAAAGAAATAACGTTCATCACAAATCAGTTGATAAAAGTGAAATGTTTACATGAGAAAAACCAAGGATAAACAGATAATCATATAATAAGGTTACCACTACACAAGCCCAATTCCCAAATCAAACACCTCTAAAATGATGTTAACACTGAACACATTTTCTGATCACATGAAGTTACTTATCATACGCAACAAATTAAAGAATAAATGTCTTTGATTGAAACCATATTGGCAGAGAGATGAGGGGAAAAGATTACTTGCATGTAGCATGTGCCAAGCCTAAACATAAACTTAAAAAGAGAACCAAGAATCATGATGGAAACAACTTCCATCACCACGTGTATATATACTTTCTGAAATAAAACAGTTTCATTCCTATCAACAAAAAAAGAATATAAGCTTAAAAAGACTTACAGAAGGAGGAGCCTTGTTATGAACCAAGTGAGGATTCAAGGTCAAACCAACAGCCCTAGTTGATGGATCAATAAACAATATCCGCGCATGTACCTGAGAATGGAACAAAGTAAAACGAAACGGGAGTATTCACGTATAAATATTAGCAAATAGAGTCTCATGTTCAAACTTCAATAACAACTATTGAGAATAGATAGGGATCAAGAAATCCCTAAGCAATTTTCTGTTGGAAAAATTCAAAAAAAAAAAAAAAATAAGTACAATATTTGTTAGGACAAGTAAATACATTTCTTTTTTAGGATAGCATGAGCATGAGAATGTTAGAACTACACCTTCGATATTTTGGGCATTTGCACCATTAAAATTTAAGGATATTCACATAGAAGAGATTATAAAACATTTCCTACCAATTATCCATATAAAGCTTTGTTTGGCATGTAGCGTTTAAAGACAAACACAAGTTAGCGTTATGTATAGTGCAAAGTGCAGAAAACAGCTTGGTTTCCTTTTAGATTCAAAAACTCAAACCGTCCATGGTGATCATAAGAGCTATGATGTTTGATCAAGTTTCCTTTGAAAATTACATTTCAAACTAGCTATTGTACATTCTATAAAAACTTGTTACCCACATGCATGCACCAAATAGCTATCAACAGCTTCTAGTATAATTTAAGAAACACAATCACATTATTTTTCAAAAAAAAAAAAAAGAAAACACAATCACAAAATCCAAACAAATGTATATGCAGCAATGCTATAGTCATACTGATAGAGTTTTCAGTGAATGCAGTTGCAAAGGAACTGTGCCCTAGAATATCATAGGAACAGAGCCCTATAACAACTTTCTATCAGGTCATTTGGTCACTTCATCGTGTGTTCTCCCCCTTTGTTTTTAAGATCGCAGGTAAGAGAACCATGAGCCCAAGTCCAATCCCTAACCCTCACTAGAACATGATGGAGAATTCAATTCAGAACACCTCAGGCTAAAAAGTAATGGCAATAATACTCCTGCATTTTCAGAAAACCAAGACTTCATTGAGAACTTTAAAATGCACAAGTAAATCTACACTTCTCACATAATGGGTAGATCCACAAACACGGGCTGAGTCTCCCAACTTCCAAAGTTAGATAAATTGCCACTGCCAGATACAACTACAGTGAACCTGGTTTTTTAAAATTATTAATAATTGTTGTAAATTGGATGACTCTATCAAGCATTTGTAACATCAACACGTGTGACTTGTACATCCCCATGTTGCTTGCATCTCCCCTCACTTTGCACACCCATAACTAATTATGCATGTGTTGTCCAAGTAACTTGTACACTTTCATATTGTACATGGTACGTCAATGTATTGTCCACTTTGTGTACACTATATATGTTTGTAACTTACACACTTTGGATTACTTGTAAGTTATGTTCAAGTGCATGTATTCATGATTATTAAGGGCCTATATAAAGGGGTGCCTTCACTTGTAAAATACACACCAATGTTGGAATGGAAATCTCTACATTTCTCAACTCTAGCCCTCTTCTCTCTTGTCTCCACTTCTCTACTTGCTCTTCTAGTTCTTAGTTTTAAGACTTCCATGCTTAAGTTTTTAGCAAGTCCAACTTTAGTTTACAATATCAGCTATTTTAACTATTATACTATTAAAAAGTGAAACAGAAACAAACAACAAAAATTATACATCAATAAAAAAATGTCCAGCAGTCAACAAATAAAAACCAATTGAGCTGATAAAATGAAAATGGTAAATAATAATTCCAGGAAGGTATCCTGCTTAAGAACATGAAGTTGGTTATCAGAAACAATCTCCATGCATAACACAAATCCAAGTAGGAGTTTCATGACCTTGGGATTCAAGCTAGAAACAATTGCAAATTTGTAAATCCTAGCTAGTTGTGGTATAACCAATTGAACTAAGTAACCAAATGTCAAGCTTGTTTCCAATCGTAACTATAATATTGATGATATGTTCTCATCAATCATCAGCATGCATATCAGAAAAGAATCAGAATCAAACGATTCATTGAAAAAAGGAACTTTATATCAAATACCTTTTTATTTTGATTGTAATCATCCTTCCATGTTTTAGTGGGTAAAGAATTATGTAGGTGAAAAATGTCAACCTGCACAATAGGTGAAATTAGAGAACAAACAAGAACAAATCCAAAACAATAAGGAAGACCAAGGTAAAATTGAAACTCACAGTTCCAGGAAAGTAGGTTAAAAAATTTAACATAACCCCATTTTCAAGGGTTGCTTGAACACGAGCGTTAACCAACATTCCTGGCAGAAGAAGATCAAATGACACCCCCTTGAGATCCTTCATCTATAGAATCACACAACCAACAAGCAAATAGAATAAGAAAGGAAAAAAGAAAAACAAATGAAATATTGCTATTAACCAATAAAGAACAATAAAAGGAAAAAGGAAAGAAGAATGGTGCGTACCACACATTTTGATGCTACAGCAGGATCTGAAGAGAAATGAATAACTCGACGAATTTTATCAATGCTTTCAACAACTCCTTGTAGAAGTTGTCCAGCAACCATCTTATTCTCATCTCCATCTGAGTAAATAAAATAGAAACTGTTATGTGGAAATAGAGAAGATTAGAGCTACCACATATGAAGTTCCAAGAAGACGCATATTATCATTATTAAACAAATAATTTCTGAAATAATAAGAATGATTATCGCTAGGGATCTTAAATAACACACGGATGCCCACTTTCATCATGATAAATAATAAGGCCAATTGGCCACTATTGGTTTCGCTATCAGAAGCGAATTCAAAAACTACATGAAAACTTGGAAAATCTTAATGTTTGGCAAAAAACGATATGGTTAATTGCTTAGCTAAAAATACATAATTTTTACAGAGTGAAGATGAATATAGAAATGGAAAGACATGGTATTACTTTCTTCCTCATGAATATATGGAGGACTTCCACAACAGTAAACCAAGAGATTTTTCAAAATATAAGCAGTGATAGCAATGAAATGTTAATAAGAATAACAGTAATAACAATAAGTTATCGTCCCTATACTCATAATTTCATCATTCCAGGAATGTCAAAATCTAATTGAAATCTTTTTTGTCAAAATAAAATGACTCTTAAGAAAAGAAGTCATAATAAACAGTTGTCAGCCTTTACTTTTTTGGGCTTTCCTCTCTATAGCTACAAAGGATGCTAAAACAAAGTGATAATGATAGAAATGGAGACACCAAAACTAAGTGGAACTATGGAAGGAATAAAAACAACTTTACAACAATAGCAATAGACACTTTGGAATGTCAATATCATGGACTGCTTTAGAAATGAAGAGCACATAGCTACATCTCTCCACGGGTGAATCAAATCAAAGAGACTCTGAAGATTATGAAAATTTTATTTCTGTATTTCAAATGCCCAAGCTTGGGTTAAGTTCTTAAGGGAGATGGGTGTTAAATTGGTTACCAAATAAGTTTTCTGGAATACTGGATCTTCAGTGACTTAAAAAATGAAGCATTCGAATCAAATCTTCGCATGTAGCATCTCTCTTTATAGACCCGTTTATTTGGATAGTAACAAAAAATATAATATTTGGGGATGTGGATTAAAATAGGGAAAGGTTAGTCAAAAGGCATCATTTCTGCTTTCAAGATAAAAGGCTCTCAGTGAATAAAACTATCAGATATTTGTAGAAATCAGCATTAGAAGTAAACTGGATAAGGATGACTCTCTTCCTTGACCTATGTAATTATAATATTACTTTTATTCATGCAACTCTCATTTCCTAAAAAGAAAAAAGAAAACAAACAAAAAATAGTAGTTGTAATGACATGCAGAAGAAAGCAGTTAGAAAAAACTCTTCATACTTCATAATCAAATAGATTGCTCTAGCACACTAACGAAAAGGAAAAATGGCGCCAATGGAAGGGAAAACAATGAATACAATCAGTAATTATGATCAGATGGCACTTGAGTCACCTTTGCTTCGTCTAGGTAGAAAACCGGTAAAAGAAGGCAATCCAAAGTTAACAATGTAACCATGATCTTCAATGCTTTTCACGTAAGACGTCAAGACCTGTTAAACACAAAAGTAGAAATAGACGCCAAGTTATTGTTGCCAGAGGGAAAAGATAGATGAATGGTAAGAGAAAGCAAAATCAAACCCAATGAGCGCGGGCGGAGCAAACAAATATAAAATATACAGAATATTTTTCGCGACATGATATGATAGAAAAAGTAACTAAAATAGGAATTAACTAGACTGAACATTTTACTAAGCTAACAGTGAAGCATACCATTCCTTCTTGAACAGCATCTAGAGTCAAGTTCTCATGCAAAAGAGCAAGGCGAAGAGTAAGCCAAATCTTCCTTCTCCCTTTTCCTTCATTTTTAACATCATCAACTTCCAACACAATGCAAGAAACAAGCTGGCCAACGTAGAATGCTTTGGAGAGTAAGGTACTTTCTAAGTCCTGCAAAAAAATATATTGAAGGAAAAAATTACCAAAAAATATTACCGAACCGTCAAAGTATGATAATTTTTTGCTTATGAGCACCAGGACAAAAATCTACAGAAGCGAAAGCATAACACCTTAATTTCATTGTCCCGTAGTAGGTCAGATGCTTCATTGGCACGAACAAGTCCACGTAGCCCACCAGGAAGACTGACCACAAGATCTTTCTTGTTTACTTCGGTGACAACTCCCCAAAGTTTCATTCCACGAGAAACATTCTGACATTGAAAAAAGAACAATAATAAGCATCCGTTGATAATTAGTCCCTGATTTCACAAATGAACCTTTTTTTCATCATAATTACTTATTGAATTCGACTTTTTTAAACGTGAACAAGAAAGAACAAACAAGTTAGCAGTGAAAACAAGTTTATACCTTCAAAGTAATCCTATTTGCAAAACGAGGTAATTTCCCAGTGATGCCTTTACCAAAAAGGGAACCTAGATCCTCCTCTACTGTAAAATCACCTCCCTTCCTCTTCCTCTTGTTTTTCGTCGACATACTTTGCTCTGCCTCATATTCCGCATCAACTTCATCACGGACTTCCTCTTCCTCTTTACGACTAAGCAACTTTCCTCCCCCTAAAACAATTCAAAATCACATTAACTACAGCATTTCACACACTACCAAGATTTCTTTTTTCCACCAATGCATTGCCGAAATCGCAACAAACCCGCACCTCTGGGAAAATCAGGGACATCATCTTCAATTTGCAAACACGCAGAAGCGGCTTCCGATTGCACAACATCTTTAAATTTTCCTTTCTGTATCACAGTCTTCTTCGGCTTCAAAACGCCTCTCGGCTTTCTATTTCGCATCGATTTGTTAGGCCCCGCCATTTTTTCAACTGGAATTCAAACTAAACCTAAAAAAAAAACCCTAATTGAGCAGCTATTCCACTAAACCTTTCAAATGAATTGTGTGTGTGAGTCCGCGTGTGTGTGTCTCAACAGATAGAGAAGAACACGATTCAAGCTCTCTCGCTTTCGCTACTCTACAATGCCAAGAAGAAAACAAAGTAAATAACAACAGAGAAGAACTTAAGAAGCACCTATTTCCTTCACTAATGGCGAGAAACCTTGGTTGAAGATTGTGAGATTCGAAAGAAATCGATTTGCTCAACCGAAACCCTAATTTTCTCGCCCAAACTCTCTCTACGTTGAATCGTCGCGCGCGAGCGAGCGAGAGAGAGAGAGAGAGAGAGACGAAGAGACCTCCAAAAGCAATATAAACCCCTCTCGCCTTCTAAGTCCTGCAAAACCCTGGACAGAAAACTAGACGTCACACACTTACAAACTTAACTGTTTTGTAGCTGTTCGATATTCCTAAAAATATGTGGGCACAGATATTGTGATTTATCGCATGGAAATAAGTCAGAGTTAGTCTTGCGATCTATTTCCACCTTAGATCATCTTCGGAAAGCGTACAATTCATCAAAGATGTGGCACCAAAGACCGAAATGGACTCTACCAACTAAAAAAAAAAAAGGAAAAAAGTGCATGGTACTAAAACCCGAAAGGATTAATCCTTAAAGTAATTGATGGATCGGCCATTAAAACTCTTAAAGTAAAAAAAATAGAGTAAAGTACACCATTCTTGATGGAATCAATTTAAAACACTTCAACTTGTTGATTGGATCATGACGTAGTGCTTCCCGAAAAAAAAAAAAAAAAAAAAAACACAAAAAAACACTTGAACAGTCTCCTGCAAGACTCGTACTATGTTTATATAATATGTTCTTCATCTTCTTCATCAGGTCTTCATCTTATGATGGGGTATTTTGAATCGACAAAGTGACAATCTAACTCCACGTGCTTAATACGAGCATATGAAAATGGAACTTGATGCAAGTTGAGTGGCAATCAAAGAGACAGTTCAAGATTTGTATTTTATATTTTTATTTTAGTTTATTTTTTAATCATCTTGCCATTGATCTGATTTAATTAACATGTTTTAATTAAATTGATTCCATCATTAAGGGTGTATTTTGCTCAACTTTTTTCACTTAAAGTGTTTTAATAACCCATCAATTATGTAATGACCCAAATTAATTAAACCAGGATTAGCGTTAATATTAGGGATTAATAATCGTAATTCGGGCGTTACGTGGTAAGCTCGGTTGGATAGGACACGAGGATCGAGGGAATATACTATTTTGTGGATGATGGTTTGTGTATATGTGGTGTTTAAAATTATTATTATTATTATCAAGCGAGTTAGTGTGACAGGTGTTTGCCTCGAAAGACATGTCAATGCGGGTATTGGGTAGGCGAACTACGTGTACACTGGAAACTCGACTAATTCACGTTAGGATGACTAGTTAATTAATTAAAATGGGTAATGTAACCATAGGCTAAAGTCGATTAAATTAAAAACAATATGCTATAGTGTACCTTGAAATGCGTGCCGAAATGTTGGGCATTGAGTGTCGGGTAGTCAAGGGATTAGTGGAACTATTTATATGTCCATAGGAGGTTTTAAAAGCACTAATCACATGTATTATAATTGGCCTAAGTTAATGTAATTAAATCAAATCAATAAAGGCCTCTAGTTTAGTTATTTAAATTGGAAATTATAGGATTTTCCTAGAGATGTGCATCGGCACATCTAAGAACCATATGGAGTATCAATTGGTGTCACTTGAGTCTAGTTAGTGGGAGTTAGTGGGCTAAGTGGCTAGAGGTGAACCACAAGATAAACCTCGAGATAAGCAAACACATAAAGATCAAGGGCTAGGAATCAATCCCATTTTGATATGTGTGTGTGTGTGTGCGTGTGTGTGCGCGTGTCTTGATGTGTTGATCTACACATGCAAACTCGAAATTCATTTCATTAGAGGAAGTTGTGTGTGTGTGTGTGCGCGCGCGTGTGTGTGTGTCTTGATGTGTTGATCTACACATGCAAACTCAAAATTCATTTCATTAGAGGAAGCTGAGAAATCATAGAGGAAGAGATGGGGAATTGGAGCTGGAGATCATCAACTTGGAGATCAAAACTTAGGTAATTGTCATATCCATCTCCTACACTATCTAATGAACCCAATATTGTAGGTTTTTGATGATGAAATTTGAATTAACAGATCAGATCCCTAGTTTTTTATGGAAACTTGATGAATCGTATGTTTTATAATCATTTCTAATGAGGATTTATCAATGGTTTTATTAAATTGGAGCTTTAGTGAATTTGGGAGGAGTTAATGGATTTCATAGAATTGATTAATTTTCTCTAATTGATGTTCTAAGGTTGATGTAAATGATGTTTTGAAGTCATTTTGGTGTGGAGGGTATGGTTGTAGGGTCTAAGTAGCTAATTGAGAAGTTTGGGATAAAATTCTCGAGTTGAGAATTTTGTCGCATAGAGTAATTAGTGTGCTAACTAGACCGATTAGTGCGCTAATGATTCTGAGCACTTTATCTGGTTTTCAAAATGAAGAACAGTAGCACGCTAAACAGATCCCCTAACGCGTTAACTCCACCTGGCGCGCTAGGTAGACCCATTAGCGCGCTAATCCCAAATAAAAATTGAATTTAAGGGTACGTCTTGGGTTTTTTGACTTAAATGCATACCCAAACTCCTATAATCACACTAAAGGTTAAGAGAATGAAGGATAGATTGATTCTAGTTAAATTAATTATTAGAGACGAAAAAATTAACATACTTAGCACCTATGCACCATAAGTAGTATTAAGCGAGAGCATCAAATGCAAGTTTTGAGACGATATGGACGGATTTATGCAAAGAATACCATTAGATGAAAAAGTTTTTATTTGAGGAAATTTAAATGGGCATGTCGGGGCAAGTAACAATGGTTTTGAGAGAGTTCATGAAGGTTTTGGTTACGATATTAGAAATGAAGAAGCATAATCAATCTTAGAATTTGGTTCATCATACGATCTTGTCTTAACAAATACTAGTTTTAGGAAGAGGGAATCATATATAATTACTTTTAGTAGAGGTCATAACAAGAGTCAAATAGATTTTCTTTTAACAAGAAAAATAGATAGAAAAATATGTAGAGACCGTAAAGTAATACTTGGTGAAACGTTTACTACCTAACATAAGTTAGTAATACTTGATATTAAGCTAAAATGACGACATAATATGAATAAAAGAGTTAGCAACCCTAGAATAAAGTGGTGGAACCTAAAAAATAGTAAACAAGTAGAGTTTAGAGAAAAATTAGTAAAGGAAAATGTTTGGAATCTTGACTTAGATGCTAATACAATGTGGCTAGAAATGAGTAGTTGCATAAGGAGAGTGGGATCAAATGTATTAGGTATATCTAAAGGCTTAGAACCACCAAAAAAAGAAACGTGGTGGTGGAACAAGGATGTCCAAAGAGTAATTAAGACTAAAAGAGAGATGTATAGGAAAATACCTAAGTGTCAAGATGAATATGCGTACAATCAATATAGAGAAGCTAGAAAACAAGCTAAAAAGTAGTTAGTCAAGCTAAAACAAATTTCATGGAAGATCTATATACAAGGTTCGATAATAGAGATGGTGAAAAATATATATAGGCACCTAAGTCACATAAGATGTATTAAGGATAAAAATCAAAATATTTTAACGCGCGTGGATGATATTAAGGAGAGATGGAGAAATTACTTTGATAGTTCATTTAACGATGACCAAGTTAATACTAAAATAGGTGAAAACCCATACCAAGAAAGAAACGTAAACTATACACACAATATTAGAATTATAGAAGTTAAAGAGGCATTAAGAAATGAAAATAGGGAAAGCATGTGACCCAAATTAAATACCCATAGAGGTTTAGATATGTTTAGGAGAAATTAGATTGACTTGGTTAATAAGACTTTTCAACAAAATTCTAAAACCAAAATGGATGCCAATGGATTGGAGAAGAAGCACGCTTGTACTAATCTTCAAAAACAAAGAAGACATTCAAAGTTGCTCAAACTACCGGGAATTAAACTTATGAGTCACACTAGAAAACTTTGGGATATAATAATTGACAATAGGCTAAAGAGAGAAATAACAATATCATAGAACCAATTTGGCTTCATGCCTGGGAGGTCAATTATGGAGGCGATTTTCCTTGTAAGACGATTATTAGAAAAATATCGAGAAAAGAAAAAAGATCTTTATATGGTATTCGTAGGTTTAGCAAAAACATATGATAGGGTCCCTAGAGATGTACTTTGGTGGGTTCTAGAAAAAAAAGGAGTGCTTTCTAGATACATAAATACTATTAAGGATATGTATGATGGAGTAGTAACAAGTATAAAGACATTTGGAGGAGCTACAAAAGAATTCCCTATTACGATAGGACTACATCAAGGATCAACTTTAAGTCCATATCTATTTACTTTAGTTATGGATGAACTAACTAGACATATTCAAGAGGATATAGCATGATGTATGCTATTTACGCATGATATTGTCTTAGTGGATGAAACAAAAGATGAAGTGAATAGGAAACTAGAACTTTGGAGGAATACATTAGAATCTAAAGGCATTAAGTTGAGTATGACAAAAACTAAATACATGCATTGTGAGTTTAGAAATGTTATACACGAGATGATGGAGTTATAAAATTTGGGGAAGTAGAAGTTCCTAAGGTGAACCACTTTAGATATCTAGGATCAATCATATAAAATGATGGTAATATCGAGAATGATGTCACACATAGAATTCAAGCTGGATGGAAGAAATGATGGAGTGCAACATGGATAATTTGTGATCGAAATGTTCCTATTAAGGTAAAAGGAAAATCTTATAGGACCACAATTAGGACAGCTATGCTCTATAGTAGTGAATGTTTAACGGTAAATCAACAACAATGATATAAAATGAACGTAGCAGAAATGAGGATGCTTAGGTGGATTTGTGGTAAAACTCGTAAATATAGAATAAGAAATATAGAAAATCAAAGACAAGTAGGAGTAGCACCAATTGATACAAAGATTATGGAAGGGCGGTTGCGATTGTTTGGTCGCATTGCAAAGACGGCCTACAAATGCCCCTACTAGAAAACTTGACTTAATAGAAACTGTAGAAGTTAAACGAGGTAGGGGTAGAGTAAAGTTAACATGGGATGCATTAATTAGGAGAGATTTAAATGGTTTGGAAGCTCACCATCAATTGCACTTAATCAAACACAATGGAAAAGTTTAATCCATGTAGTCAACCCTAATTAATTTGGAAGTGAGGTTATGTTGTTGTTGTTGTTGTTGTTGTTGTTGTTGTTGTTGTTGTTGTTGTTGTTGTTGTTGTTGTTGTTGTTGTTGTTGTTGTAGGGTCTGTTATAATATTACATTAATGGGCTGTTATTTACTCCTTTATATATGATTTGTTGAAGTTATAAGGTTGGATTTGATGTTTAATCTCTTTCATATTAGTCACTTTGTTTGGCATTGATTGTTTGGGCAATTCTTGGTTTATATAGAATCAACACATGATATTGTAAAACAAGTCATGTATTAGAGTTTTTTTTTTTTTTTTCAAAAAAAAAAGTCTTGTATTAGAGAGAATAAGTCATGTATTAGAGGAGAATTTCATATATACATACCATCATGTTTTCTCATGGGTAAGGTCCATTACAATAAAAATCACATTTAGCAATGAAAGCTTTTGTTCCTAAAAGCAGACTTTTTGTTCCTAAAGCTGATTAGGAACGAAAACTTTTCGTTGCTAACTTTGTGGCTAATAGTTCATACCTAATAGTTCCCACCAACAAATGAGTATTTGTTGCTAAATAAATTTTACAGCAGCAAATCTCTTTCTATCTTTGAAATTGCCTACAACAACAAACATTTTTTTACTAAAATTGCTTACAACAATAACCATTTTTGTTGCTAAATTTAAACTTAAGCAACAAAAAAAAAATTCTTGCCTTCATAAAAAACAATTGTCGTTGAATTTGGAATTAAAACCCAAATGAAATTAAATTAATCATGAAAACTGAATTGTTCATATTACATATATACGATAACAACATCAACTTTGCAACCCAAGCCTCTCAAAGCTTGGAAAGGACATTTATCTCAGTCTTCTACATAGTCCTAATCATGCACATATTGAAATTTCATTGAATGCTCATCATATCTGAATTATATGCAATCTTCACACATATCAAAGAAAACTCACTCCACATAGCAAAAGCACTTATCTATTTTGATTCCCTGTAACCTTCACCGCTATCAATTGAAAGAAAATGTCGATGTACTCAACATGAGCAGGTCATCTGATTGTGCTTATGTCATTCCCGCCAATGATGCATAAAGTAACAAGTTTAAGGTTTTTCCACACTCCTTTAGCAAGATGAATTACAGGCCACAGACTCCAAAATCTGGTGCATGCCTTTCCCTTCATGGCTTCTCTAGAGACTAATAGAAGTTGGTTGTGGCATGTTGTTCTAATAGTTTTCTTAAAATCGATTGTAACATAATGGTACTGACCTAGCCAAGAAAGAAATCATTAAGGATCATAGGCAGCCCCTTCTCTTATCAAAACTTTATCAATTTCTTGACCAATTATTATGATCCGATATTAAAGATCGCTACATCAAACATATCAATAGGAACAAAGCTCTCATTCCTGCAGCATTGATATCCCAAATCAAAGTTAACCTGAATTCATAAAATAATTAATGACACAAATTATAAGACCAAATTACTAGATTTGATATCAAAGAAGCAAACATGCTGCTGTCACTACAAGAAAAAAAGCAAACAGCAACAAACTAATCTGTTGTTGAATTGGTACGAATTTGTTGCTAAGGGACTCCGCAACAGATCAAGAACAGATTAGAGGTGTTGCTAAACTCTTTGTTGCAGATTGAAGTTAGCAACAGATTTTGGTTATTCTTTATTTCAAAGAACAGATTTTGGTTATTCTTTGTCAAAAAGAATGTGACAATCTGTTCTTTGAACAAAGAATAAATAAATCTGTTCTTTGAAAACAACAACATAAATAAATCGATTGCAGATTGAAAAAGGAGTTTCTGTTCTTGATTTGCTTGATCAACAAAAAAGCTGTCTCATTCTTGATCTGTTGCAAATCAATGACGAGATCAAGCAACAAATCTCTTTTTTTTGTTGTGCAGAATCAACAACAATTACAATCTGATTGCTGATTTGCTGATGATCAACAAAATCTGTTGTTATCATTCTTGATCTGTTGCAAAACAATGACATATCGCAACAGACGACTTTTTTTTGATCGGGCAAATCAACAAATGAGATTTGGTCTCGTTTCGATTTGGAATGAAATTTTTTTTAAATAAATTACAGTTCATCGTAAATAGTAATTCCTGCAAAGCAGTAAATAGTAAATCCGCAGTAAAGTAAAATTTGAAGAAAAAAAAAAAATTCCTGCTGCAATTAAAACTAAAATCGAAAAATTATTTGTATATTATCAAAATTTGACAAAAAATATGTACAAAATGTGGAGATTAACATTTCATAATCAACTAGTAGTATACTATATACTACTAGATGAACAATATCCAACAAAATACAAAATAATACAAAATTAAGATAGCAACACAAATTAATTTACATATATATCTATGTAAATCTCACACCTTTACCCAATTGTGCACCGATACAAAATATGCACTATACAATGTATGGGGGTAGGAGTGCTTGTCCCATCAAAATCCTGAAAATGAAAAGAAATAATTTGAACAATATTCGAAATGAAATCAAAATATTCAAATACAAATGAAAAAAATTATATGTAATAAAACAAAGAATTAAGAACTAAACATCAATACACTTTAAATATAAAATCCATCCATAAGAACTAAACACGATGATGTTTGAACTGAAATACCAAATACCTATTTACCAAAAAAAAAAACTAAATACCTTGTCTAAATCCCCAAGAAAAGCATTTAAGATAATTTAATTATAAATGCATCTCAAATTTAGCTGCTAACCATACGATGTGATACAATCAAATAAGTATCACAAAAATATAATCTACGGAACGAGTCCATGACATATCTTTGTTAAGTTGATGGAGATGCAAATATTCAGTACGACCAGATGAAAGTCCCGTAAAAATCAAAAACCAAACCTTATGACAACCATACTAAAGAGAATTAGAGGATGAAGGCTATCAACACAACATTGTGAGTAATGGAAAATCACAAGAATCAACAAAAATATGAAGCCATCCACAAGGCCATCTATGCAAAACCTCAAACTCCCATCATTTAAATGAAATTATAAAAAGTAAAAACTATATAAGCTAAAGAAAACAGAAAAAAACAACCAAAGAATCAGTGGGGAAGGATAAAATTTCAGTTTCAATTCAGACTATGGACAAATAATAAGATCAACGCAATACCAAAATCATCATTAATTCTCCATTAATTTTAATATGGATGTGTTGTTATTACAGAAACAATCATAAGCTCAAACAATCAATAGAATTCCAAAAAAAAAAAAATATATAAAGATAAAAGAAGCGATGAATGGAGCACTTGATATCAACATAGACTTATGGATAGGAGCTCAACCATATTACCACATTACCACACATAGACAAAGTTGTCTCTCATTCTCAAGAAATCATGGTATCAACAGATCCGACTTAGATACAACGAAAATGAAAACCAGTGAAGTAGATTTTAGGGAATGGGTAATTTAAAAAATTGCAAGTTTAAATAAGTTTTATAAATAGGTTAGTTGAACTTATAATAGAGGTTGTTACAATACTAACCAAACTTTTCAACTATTGTAAAGCATATAATGTATCAGAAGCAAGTTACTAGCTCTCCAAAAAAATAAAAATAAAGTGCAAGTCACTTAACCATTTTCATGGTGGGGCAACAAGTACATGCAACTCTTTATTTTTTTATTTTTTTTTATTGTCAAATGCACCTTGAATTACTTATAAAAAAGTACAAGTGTTAATACAACTTTTCTTTTTCTTTTTTTGATAATATAGCTATAGAAGCCTTTTTATGGCTTTTCCATGCACTCAACTATTTCCACAAGTGTTTATCGGTGTTCTGATTTCATGATTTAAGAGAAAATGAAATATTTGAGTTTAATGACATGATTTGATTTTATGGCCTTTTGGTCCTCAAACACATCTCAATAGTCTTTACCACTGCAAAAGTTTTGTTAGGTCCACATTATTTTGATACTTTTTCTATGTAAAATTATAAGTAGTTTTGGATGGGGCACACTAATAAGGTAGCTTTAAAGTTAGATTTAATGATGAACTTAAATTACATATGTAATTTGTTAAATAAGGGGTAAAATTGGTTTAATAGGTGTAAATGCTTTTTTGAATTCATTAAACGATTTAAGTTTTTTGAAATGGAGCTTTAGCTAAAGCGACTTATATTTTTGAAAGGAAAGACTATATCACATTGAAGCAACTTTTTTTAAGAGAGTTAAAAGGGTATAAACTAGCGTTGCAACACTTTATACTCTAGAAAAGAGAAACAAGAGACATTCTAAACTTCTCGGTATTTGCTTATTATGGTAAACCTCATAAACCAACTTGTATTTTACCCTTTTTTAATATGAAAAACTAGCGTCGGAATCCTTTATCTGGACTTGGAATTAACTATGTTGCGTACATAGTACCTTACATAGATGGAGTTCATGCTTTATTCACTATTTAATAAAGATTTTAACATCATTTTAAAGGTGTTTGATTTGGGAATTGGGCTTGTGTAGTGGTAACCTTATTATATGATTATATGTTTATCCTAGGTTTTGCTCATGTAAACATTTCTCTTTTATCAACTGATTTGTGATGACCATTATTTCTTTTGGATTGATATAACTTAAATGTGATTTCTAGCATGTAAAAATGGGAGAAATTTATGAAAACTCACACATACTTAGAGTTGATAGGGGATTTGGTTTACTGCTTGAGATTCTTTCAGCTCCAGTGCCTACTCCGGGATATGTAATTGTAAATTGACTTCTACTTTTTTTGAAGAGAAATTTCATTAATCATTCATGGCTCTATACAAGATCAGACATAGAATCAAGTACATTGATTCTCTAATCCTATTTGTTCAAACAAATTGCCATTAATTTGGTCGTAAATGAGAAATTGAAACAGTTTGACAATCAGGGATTGTTCTCTACAAAGTTGAAATTCATGACAATACATAAAACTAATAGAACCACAAAACGAATAGCAAAACCTCCCAACAAGGAGAAGAAAAATTAAAGACTTCAAACTAGGGAAGAAAATTAACTATAAAATAAAACTAAAGACAAGATTAATCCAAGCGACAGATAAATTCTTGCAACACTATTGATGAATATGCATCGTAATAAGGATGGATCAATCTTCACAAATCTGATTAGATCTATTGGTTATTATATAAATAAAATATAAAGGGATTTGATTGGAACCACCACCGATCAAAGAGGAAGATCGGTAGTGATTTACGAATAAAAATCACAAAAGTGAATCAAGAAGAAGAGTTTTAGGGTTTTAAAGAAAAAATGGGGCCAAATGAACTTCTACTTGCTTCATTTGTTGATGGGAATAATTTTTTATGTTACACTTAAATTGCATGTGGTTTTCTCCTCAATAATATCGTGGTTTTTTAGAGTAAAACCCTGCACATATAAGTGCAAAAGTGGTTAAGTTAGAGACAATATCAGTACTAATGGCATCTACGGACCCGCGTATAATACGATTCATTAAGATTATGGGTTACCACAAAGGGCCATACTTTCTTTAAAAAAATTCTGCAAATCTAAGCATTTGGTAGATGTGGGTCATGTAACCATAATAAGAAATTGAAGATGATCAACAAGTGGGAGATATGGTGATTCTCTATTAATTTCAATCTTATTTTCCAATCTTAACCTAGCATTTTTTCTTTTAATAAAAAATAATACTCCAATAACGGCAAGAATTGAAACTGCAGCAAAACCCAGGGGACTCAAACACGTTTCACACAAGTGAAAGAGAAAAATGACAACATGTCACATTGCAAAACACATTGGCTCAGCCATTCACGTGTATAACACGCAAGTCTAAGTCGGGCTTTTGTGAGCCAATATATTTTGTAGTGTGACATTCCTAAAGTTAAATTAGTAGTAATGCATGGTAATTCGGGAACTAATTAATAAATGCACTACTATTACTGGGATTCTTAGAGTCTCATACCTTATAAATAAGATCGTTGGTCGTCAGGAGAAACAGTATGCATATATGGACTTGTTTCCATAACTTTCTTCGCATTCTATGTATGTTTGTGTTCTTTTAAACATGTATGTGATTGTAGATTCTTCTCAAGATCTAATCATAGATCAATCTCAACAAAATCCCGACGACATTATGGAGCTAATTGTAGATCATTCTCCAGATGACATTTTGCATCTAATTGTTGGTAGGCTATGCTCCTTGGTTTGTTTGGCGACATTCAGATCAGTGTGTCGGTCATGAGACCCTTCTCGCTTCAACATTACCTCCTCAAACTCTATGGCTAATGTTTCTCGATTCTCTAGATCCACCTTAAATCAAATATAACCTCCATAGTTTTGATGGTTCAAGACAATTTTTCCAATTCGAACTTCCCGAGAAATACTTCAATAGTTGGTCTTCAGGGACTTGGTTGATTTTGTCCGACGAAGAAGAAAGATTCAAGCATGGATTCTTTTGTCTTCTATTCATATTCTTCTACCGTATGAAATGGAAAGAAATAAATTGACAACATGTGTTTTGTACCATTCCAAAGTTATCGTCAGGGAGGGATGGAGTTGTTACTTTCAGAGCCTAGGGCGAGATTATAAATTATGAAGTTTAACTAACCCAATTATCTTTGATTTAAATCAACAAAATTAAAGCATAATTTATAACATAAAATTAAAGCATAATTTATAACATAAAAACAGTTTTTTATAACTAAGTTGTCAAAATATGTTAAATGCATAGTTAATACATAAAAAATATTAATAAGTAAATTTTAGCATATAAAGATATGTTGGTCGTTACATTATTAAGTTTAAACATAATTAATAAACCATTACATGTTATTTTCCAAAATTAACAGTATGTTAAGATATGTCACTTATATATTGATTAATTTTTAACGTAACATTATTTTTGTCTTAAGAAGTATTTTATTTTGTATATAGTGTATCTAATTGTGTTATTTTTAGATTTATAAATTGTACACGCTTTTATATACGAAGCAAATATATAAGTCTTGTTAACAAAATTATAAATAAATTATTATAATATTAATTTGATTGACTAATTCGCTTAAACAATAGATATTAATTCTATTATTTTTATAGTTTATAATGACTTTAAACAATACTTTTTTAAAGTAAAAACTTATCTAAGCTTTATCAACAAATACTTTTTTGAAGTAAGAATTTATTTAAGTTTCCTCGAAGAAAAAAAATACCTTCTATCACAATAGCATAAAATATACGCAATTCAAGGCTTCAAGCATTATCGAAATACACACTATACATCTATTGAAACATAAAAAAATATAAATGAGAGAGATAGTAAAGATCTAATATATTGATTATTAAGTTGCATACGTGAGTTGAGATAAATAATCAAATCTATGTTTTCCTCCGTATAGTTTTATGATAAAAAAAAATTAAAATATAAAAAATGCTTTTATAATTCAAAAATTAACCTCTATGTGTGTGTCGTGTGATGTGCTTAGAGATGGGTGCTCGCCAAAATAGACAGCACGCAAAAAAGTGGGTTAAATTTTTAGTAATTAAGTGAAAGTACACAAGTACCCTTAAAAAATACACGAATACCCATGTATATATTGTCAAATTGGGTCTTCTATTGAGTGGGGCTTGGGGTGGTAGCTCTTTGGGTCTTGTCCCAAAGTCGGCCTGGTTATCGTCTCTTGTACCGGTCCCTTGGTCAAGAACGCTAATAATATGGTTTTTGGTACTATCTACAATAATAAAAAGTTGGCACTTATTAGGTCAGGTGACAAAGATTGGACACTCATAGAGGTGACATCCGCGAACCCTTATGCAAAAGTTAGAGAATTTATTGATATTGTGTTCTATCGAGAAAAAACTTTATGTTGTAATCAATGTGGAATGCTTTTTGTTTGTGAAGAAGGCGTTCATGGTCCTCAATATAATGATTATCATTGGATAATTTGGTTCCATCCTTTATAATGTTGATTGATAACTCTAGAAAAAAAGGAAAAACTAGACAAAAAGGCCTGCAAAATCACGCACCACTTGGTACAAGTGGATGGAGATTTGATGCATGTTTTAGAGTTGTCAATGCGAGGTCATCCTTCTAGAATTGGTTTTCGGGTTTATAAGCTTGATTTGCTCAAAAGAAAATCCAAAGTTGCAAGAAAGTCGTATTTAAAAATATCATTCACTTTTCTTAAGTCCGAGAGAGTGCTCTTTCTCTGACATAGCCTTTGGAACTAATGGAATTTGCATTGGAGAGGAAGAATACAACAATGACACTGGTCATTGGGTTTATAGACTCATGATGTTCGATTACTTTGAAGAGAAAAAAAAAATTCTTAAATATGGAGAATCGTAGATATAGAACCAACCGATTAGGTGGCTCAATGGTTCGGTATAAAATTTGTAAGTAAAATGTCATGAGTTCAAACTTAGTCGGTGCAAAAGTTGTTTCTTTCCTAAAAAAAAAAAACGTAGAGTCATATTTTAGTCAAATTGAAATATTTCACAATATATGTAATTTAATAGTTTCAATATACATTAATTACTTAATTGACTTTTATACCTTTCATAAAAAAAATTTATTAATTACACAGTAATAATTAGTATATGTAGAAGTGGTAGAGTTAGGAGAGATAAAAGATAATTTAGTCATTTAACTGTCACTTTCTTCTCATTCAAGATAATTAATTGACTTTCTTAAAAACTGTGAACAACTTTAAAATGACATTCATATGAAAACAAAAGGAGTACATTACACGTGCGCCTCTATATGCCCACGAAAATCTATACGCATAATGCATTTAATGGATACACAAGTACATGTTAATTTTGTATGTTTTTTTTTTTTTTCAAACATTTTGCGTGCCCATTTCAAGCCGCTCTAGCATCTACATACTATCTACATAGGATGTCAAACAGTCGTAATGAGTCAATTAATTAACTCGAGGAACCCTCACTTTAATTTGGGCGTGATTTTCAATTCCAAGTTAAATAACCATCTTTGCATCTTAACACATTGCATTAGTTTCACACATATTATTTATTTATTTATTTATTTATTTTTGACTTAAATGAGAATCAAACTCATGACCTCGTAAATATCTTGCCTTTCACCAAGTGACGCATCTACTATCTCACTAGATATGCTTTGGCAGTTTCACAAAAAATATCGTGAAAAATAATTAAGCCATGCAACAACTTATATATGCATTACCATTTTAATAAAAATATGGACTATACTAGAAATGAGCTTGATATTTTTTTAGCTAATAATCTGAAGCCTCCAATCGAATTGTTGCGGTAGAAAGTTATTGAAATGCGCTTGCTAACTTTTTCAGAAAAAAAGAAGAAGCATTTGATGACCAATAGTCATAGAAAATTGAATTCTTCCATCCAACTTTAAATATATTGATTTTTCTTTAGTCATGAGCTCAAGGTGCCCACCTGGCTCTCTAATGAATAATCAAGTCTAACTAGGAAAAAAACTCAAACAACAAAATTATTGAAAAATAAAAAATAATACACTCAACCAGACAATAATTGTTTTTGTTGGTCATTTAAAATTAATTCCATATTGAAGCCAAAGCATGAGGAGTCAATTGCTTACAGTTAAGCGTGAAGATTATGAATTTTGTTTTGACAAGAACAACAACAACAACAACAACAACAACAACAACATAGCCTCGGTCCCAAATTAATTGGGATCGGCTACATGGATCAAACTTTTCCATTGTGCTCGATTAAGTGCAATTGATGGTGAGCTTTGCAAACCATTCAAATCTCTTTTAATTAATGCATCCCGTGTTAACTTTGGTCTGCCCTACCTAGTCGAATTTCTACAGTTTCTATTGAGTCAAGTTTTCTAGTTGGGGCATTTGTAGGCCATCTTTGCAGGTGACCAAACCATCGCAACCGCCCTTCCCTAATCTTTGTATCAATTGGTGTTACTCCTACTTGTCTTTGAATTTCTATATTTCTTATTCTATCTTTACGAGTTTTACCACACATCCACCTAAGCATCCTCATTTCTGCTACGTTCACTTTATGTAATTGTTGTTGCTTTACCGCCCAACATTCACTTCCATAGAGCATAGCTGGCCTAATTGCGGTCCTATAAAATTTTCCTTTTAACTTAGTAGTTGTTTTGACAAGAAAATAAAATAAAATAAGGCTTAAGTTAAAAGCCCGCAAAGACATGTAGGGTTAACTAAACTTTTTGGGAGATGATTATCTAACATTCTAAAAGATGTACATTTGCTACACAATTGGTGTCGGTTTAATTAGAATGTGTGCCTTACAAATTCTAATAGAATCTACACCATCCAATTAATAAGATTGAATGGATCGTGGGGTTTCACTAGGTGATACACTTAATTAATAAGTCTTTGATAAGGGTTTCGTGCATTGGGGCTATGGTTTGATTCAAGACTTAGTCAATTCACAAGCATGTTATTAATTTTGAACTTGGTTTTCGTTTTGAAAATCAAACAAAGTTTAAGCACTTACATTTTTTTTTTTGGAACTTGAAAGTTGCATAATTGCCTATTAGTGGAACACTAAATTGGTCGCTAAGGGATATATGTGGTTAATTAAATTAACCACTTAGAGAATGCTCCTAAATTTGAATTAAGTTCTAATTCGAATTTGATAGAACTAGTAACTATTTAGACAGTTGCAATTTTCTCTATATAAGGAGATTCCCTAGACTCCATACACATAGTAAGACTGTGAGGGCATGATCCTCTAATTAGCGCATCGCTCGGCCTAATCCCATCATTAAGCCCTAACTTCACCCACGTAGAACTTAACAACGTATTAGTTAACTTTTTCGTCCTCCTCTCCTCGTTAAATGTGTTCAGAATAAGCATTACACAATTCACATTATTGTTATAATTTCATATTTAATTAAGATTTTTTAATTATTTTAATATTATCAACAAAATACTTAATAAAACCTGCAGAATCATTATGAAACACTTACTGTGAAAATTAGGAAACAATGACCACGTATATATAACCAACATAACGGCGATAATCAATGTACTACATGTGTCTATTCGGGTACAATCACTCAACCCAAATATATACAACCCAAAAGTATGTAAAGACATAAATAAGTCATATAACTAAACATCAAAAACCTGCAAAAGCTGATATAGCTGCACTTTAATGGCTTGAAGGTAGTCGACGATCTTCTCCTTGCCTGGTCTGCTACTCGATGGACCACCGTCATAAAAATGACGATAAGTATAGTAATATAGAAAGTAACACTGAGAGATATTTATCCACATTTCCAAACACAACAAGAATACATGGAAAGGTATATGTACACCATACAACAATATAGAAAACATGACATGATACACAACATCACGACTAAACCAAGTGACATCAACACAAATATTATCAAAGAACTACATCCAGTCAACCGTATACCTAACACATTAGCTCAAATATTACCATTTTGGTGATGTAGACCTCAAGTAATAATTTATTTAGCAGTACATATAGGTGTTATCCTTAATAGTTGTGAAACACGACATATCAACCTCATGTAATAGGTTAACACACATAGCACTTCGGTATTACCCTAATTGGTCATCGTTTAATCATTTCATTAACCTCATATAGTAGGTCCGTGTCACATACTTGTCAGAATACCGACATCCCCAGGTCTTATACCACGTGTGCTTCGTACACCCTAAATCAAACCATGAAACCTAAACACATGTTCTAATTTAACCACAATCATATAATAAGATAATGCACACAAATCAAGGCACCAAGAATACAACAAGTGTAGTGGCACAAACAACTATAAACACGAAGCAATAACAAGAAATTAAATGAAAAGAAATATCTCAATTCGTTTACTTACCTGTCACGCAAAGTTCCTAGCTTAATCAGCCTCCAGACACCCTAAAACGCATTCCCGAACTTGTGAGAATATGGAATTTTTGCATGATTAATACATTTAGGGAGAATATTTATCAAGCTAACACACCTAAAAAATATTTCCCAATCTAACTCAGTCAATGCCACATCACCCGACTCGCCACATCACTCGCTTGTCAAAAAACATGGTTGGATACAAAACGTGACCCGCAGTTACAATTTACTATTTAATTTTTTTTTACTTTAATGATTTGTTAGAAAAAAAAAAAGAAAAAGAAAATCGTGACCGCGGGTCACGACTTCCTTAAAAACCTAGGTGAAAAATCACTAACTATTTTACTCATTTCCTTCACGATTCTCACCGCGAGCTCTTCACTGCAGGCAAGCCTCCGCTTCCGCCTCTGCGTCCGGCTCAACCAGCCTCCGCCGTCCGCCGTTTGTCGCAGGAACGCCTCTGTCGTCCGCCGCAGGAATGACGCCGTCGTCTGCAGCAGGCACGCCTTCGTCGTCCACAGCAGGCACGTCACTGCCGTCTGTCGTAGGAACGCCTCCCGCTAGTGGCTGGTTTCACTCACGCCTCGTTGTGTAGTCCCGTCGATCGCTGCTCGCCTCCCGCCGGCCGCTGGTTGCACTTCTGTCGTCGCTATTCGCCTTCCTACTAGTCTCTTTTGTATTGGTAAATATCTTCCCCCGATTGTGTTAATTGATGAATTAAGTCCGCAATGTTCTTTTTTTGGGTCGTATGCTTGATATCCAACATTAGAAAAGTATGCTTAATTGATGAATAAAAGTATGCATTGGTATTGTGTTAGTTTTTAATTTCCCTAAGTCTTTTTCTGTCTCAAAGTGAATAAAGTGTATAAATTAAGAAAATGTATCAATATATGACAAACGTCAATGACTTGAAATCATGCACTAATATATATGAGCATTATATCCTCCACCGTAGTCAACTTTACTGTCAATGCATGATGAATTAATGGGAACCTTTACAGTCTCGGGTTCCTTGGTGCAATATTTATATAATGTTTTGATGAATTAATTGGGACTTTTGCGGTCTCGGTTCGTTGGAGCAATATTTATATAGTGCCTTAATGAATTAATTGGGACTTTTACGGTCACGGGTTCGTTGGTGCAATATTTATATAATGGCTTTGAACCACTTGAACAAGCAGCTTATAAAGAATAATATATTGTATAATTAAAGTGGCAAGATGTAGAAGAAGAAAAAAGAAAAGAAAAGAAAATAAACTATGATCAATGCTCCGTAGTCTTTAAATTATAAAGAAAGGCATTGAATGATTATCATGGCTTTGGCTCGTTTTGAGAAACATTGTAGTTTGATTGACAAACATTGAATGGCTTTTTGTTCTATTGTTTGCATCAATTGTGTAATTTATTTATTTACTACAAATTGATTGACAGTTGATTCCTTATTTGAATAAAATAAAGAACTTAAATAAAATAAAGTGTTGGAGCTTGTTAAGTTAATTTGTGCTAAGTGAGTGTATTAATTATCATCACTTCTATTGATTAACAATTATATTCTACATATAAAGATTCCATAATGGTCGATCGAATAGTAACTTTGGCGTGCTATATGAATGGTGTCATGGTTGATGGACCATCTGGGATTTTGTACACGACACCGCCTATTCGACTACTCAGATCGAAGTTGAGTGTAGGGTACGAGGAACTTGTGAGTTTTATCTGTAATTCCTTGGAGATAGACAATTAAAAAATGATATTAAACATGATATATCGATATTCTGTGAACATTGGAACTGGAATGTACAACTATGTCCCTTTGCGAATAGTTGATGAATCAACTCTGAAAGATGTTTGGGAGATTGTGGCATAATTTCCACCACCAAATTTTATGGAGCTATTTTTAGATTTAGTTCTAAGGCAATCATATACTAGTTCCAATTGTAACATGGTGGTAAGTGCAGAATAGTCTAGTACTTAACCAATATTTGAACATAATCATTATGCATCGCCTTTGATGACTTCAAATCCCAATGTAGACGAGGATGCTCGTTCATGTGATGGTGTGAATAATGAGGAAGATGATGACTATTGTGGTAGTGATGGGAATACTAATGAAGAGAGTAGCGATGATGATATAAGGTTTGATGCTCATCATGTTAATGATAACATAATTTGAGATACATTAAATCGAGTCATAGCCGAGGATGACTCACTATCTTGTCCTCCAATCTCGAATGAAGTTGGAAACGATGATTTTTTTGATCAAGAGGTTGTTGGAATTGATGATGCGCATGTGGGTGTAGGTGAATTTTCCCTACCTTCATATGTATTTATGGAATTGAGTATCGAGGCAATGCAACCTATCCATGAGAATGCAATGATTCCTTCTAAGATTTTATGGAATGAGGCATCATAATTTCATGTAGGTATGCAGTTCCTTTCTAAAGTAGATATCCAACATTCTATCAAATTGTACAGCATTAAAAGACACAGGCAATTTGTGGTAACTTATTCAGATGGATGTGATTAGAGGTTGCGGTGTTCAAAAAGAAAAGCACATGAAATGTTTGAGATAAGTAAATATGCAAGACTGCATACATGTATCTATGCAAAACTGGCCGAAGATCATGCTCATTTAGACTCCACCATTATATGCCGTGAAATTGAAAATGCGGTGAGAAGAGATCCGTCTATCTCAGTTCCAGTTCTTCATCAAATTATCAAGGAAAAACTTAGTTATGATGTTCGTTACAAGAAAGTTTGGTTAGGGAAAAAAAGCAATTGCTAAAATCTTTGGAGATTGGGAAGAATTATATAAAATGTTGTCGCGATGGATGACCGCTCTTCAAGAAAGTAATCCAGGGACACGTGTCGATTGGAGGCATGGCGAGCCTAATGCCAATAATGAGGTTGTATTCAAATGGATTTTTTGGGCATTTGCACCTTCTATTACAGGTTTTAGACATTGCAAACCAATTATGCAAATTGATGGCACATTTTTAGCCATTGTTGTTGATAGTAATAGTCATATATTTCCCTTAGCATTTGCCATTGTCGATGAGGAAAACCAAGACAACTGGGGATGGTTTATAGCTTGTTTGCGACATTATGTGACTGATCGAGATGGTATATGTGCCATTTCTGATCGATACCCTACTATATTGTTGGCAATGAATAATCCTCGAAATGGATGGACCCATGAAAGAACTCATAACTGATTTTGCCTTCGTCACATATGCGGTAATTTCAACATGAGATTTGAGAGCAAAGAATTAAAGGATATGGTGTACTTAGATGGTGCACAACATCAACCTCGAAGATTTAAGACATACATGAAAGAACTTCAACAAATTTATGCGGAAAGTATTGCGCGGTTTAATGATCTTGATCGAACATAATGGACCAACGCATATAACAAAGGATTTCAATACGGATGGATGACTACAAATCTTGCGGGTATTAATTATGTCTATATGTTTATACTATTATTTATTTAATGTGTTTGATTTATATCACGTTTATAAGTAAATACTTACATGGTTTTTTCTCACAAATGTAGAATGCTTTAATGGTGTCCTTAAAGGGGCACGATTTTACCCTGTCACTGCATTAGTGCAAGTAACATTTTATCGTGTCATGTCTTACTTTAACAAAAGACACGACGAAATGGGTGCAACCCTATGAAGGGGTGAACGGTACACAAAGTACGCACTTGATAAGTTGTCACATCGGGGAAATGCGGCATGATGGCACAATGTTACATTAGTGAATCGTGAAAATGTCACATTTGAAGTCATCAATGCAACACGTGGGTATCATTAAGTAAGTGGTGAAATTGGAGGCTCATAGATGCACTTGTATGAAGTGGCAGTGTTTTGGCATTCCATGTTCCTATGTCTAAGCCATTTGCAGTAGTGTTGCCATATATCACTGTCAGTACATTGAGTCATATTACAGATTGTCTGTGTACAATCAATGTTATGCTACGTGTGGCAGCCCCAATTCTCGAGGTGCCACGTGGAGTGTCCGACATCACAGTCCTGTCAGATCATTGACCCACTGGGTCCCACGCGTCATTAAGGTCCTTTGCTACATCATGACTACTCGATATGCATGTTAACTCATTTTGTTAATCAGTTTATTTGAATAGTTGAGTCACTTTTAGCATTAAAAAGCGGAAGTCTTAAATTTAAAGCAAGTAAAACAATTAAATTCATCATCATATAAACGTCATTTATAAGAGCAACTCCTATTGTGGAAAACCCAGGAAAGTACTCTGTATATAGGCGACAATACTAAGTAGTAACATATACCAGTACAGTGTCTATCCAGTCTCCCAATACCTAAAAGTAAAGCAAAATATCAAAATAACACGTACTAGTGGGTCTTTGACTTCGGACAATCAGATGAAGTCGTCGAGAATCCCCTTGCCCCTACTAATATTGGGATCGCACTCGACCATCACAAAAAGCTAGATGGAAAGTATAGTTAGTAAGATTCCAAATGAAGTACGTCGTTTATAAGAAAATAAATAAATACAAATAATCAAGTTAAATAATCATGCGGAAACTAAACGAACAAATGTGCTACGATCATCACATGAATAAATAATACGAGAGAAACAAAGTGTGTACTCGTCCCGGTCAGACTAAACTGTACTTCGGATCCCCAGATCCTTTCGGTGAATGCCCCCACTTCTTTTCACCTGGTTCCTCGCGGTGCGTGTCTGACACGTGCACCCTTAATGCAACTCGGGTTGCAATTCACCGAGTGCCAGATCACACGTGCTACAATCTAGTGTGCCATAAGTACACTACGAACATCGAGTGAGAGTAACTCGACTACCAACCCAAATATATCACGGAATAGAGTACAATAACAAGGAATAGGAAATCAATGATGGAAAAATAAACCCTCAGTGACTTTCAGATGAATTCTTATGTACTTAAAAAACACACTCTGAAGTCTCATTCATGTCTCGAGGTACGCCCCCGACTCCCGACTATGGTCTCCTAAATTTCTGGTGTCCAATTAAACCATTTTAACTAGTTTAGAGTCAAATTAAGTGAATTTATAATGTATGCCCAAAAATATGAAAATTTTATTCCAAAAAGTTTGGTTTGGCACACTTTTCGAGTTATACCGGGGTGTCAAAAGCCCGAGAAATTCTCGAATACTATTTGTCTATCTTTTTCTCATTTTTATATTTTTCCTTATTTTTCGGATTTTTCCATAATTTTCTACTTATTTTTCTTATTTTTTTTCTATAATTTATTAAATTTAAAATTGTTTTAAATTAAATTTTAATATTATATTATTTAAATAAATGGGTGGGTCCCTGGACCGGGTTTGACTCGGTCTAACCGGGTCGGCTTGACCCGGTTCTAGTCCACCGGGTCAGGTCCGGTCCGACCCAACTGGGTCGGTCCCCGGCCCGGCCTGGCCCGGACCCCCTCCCCTTCTTCTTCTTCTTCAAAGAGACGTTGGTCTCTATTTTTTTTTCTTTCAACCAACAACAATAACAACTTCAACAACATCACCAACAACAACCAACACCATTAATATCAAGTTTTCTCCAATATTCAACAAACAATCAACTTCCACCATTAAAACACATTTAAGCTTCATTTTAATGGAGAATTTAAAAGAAAGTGGAGATGCTCACCTTGATCACTTGCTTCCTTGATCAAATCACTTCCCAAACTCCAAGGATCTCATACAAATCTCATACTCTCAATGGTTGTTATCAATTTCTTCTCAAGGAATTACACACTTTTTTTTCTTGCTTTGTGTTGAATAGAGGGAAATAGAGAAAACGCGGAGGAGATTGAAGAAATGAGTGGTAACCCTCATTTTGGGGTGTTAGGCGTATTGGTGTCATCTTTCCATTTGCTCCTCATTATACACCAATTTTTTTTAGCCTTGTTTCATTACCTTCGGTTACCTGGTGTCCCGCACCTCAGCACGTATAACGAGGCGTGTCATAGTCGCCAATTTCGATCAATTGGCCTAGACTGTGTTTATCATTAATATTTGTCACATTTAATTAAGTTGATTATCCAATTTGTTTTTTCGACCTAGTGTACCCACAGTTCACTTGCCCAGTACCCGTATTGACATATTTCTCGAGGCGAACACCCGTTACACTATCTCGCTCGATTCAATGATATAAATACACACATGCAATGCTAGGTAAATAATTTGATATATGGCATCGCAAATAGGTAAGAAATCATGCAAAATCACTATTTACCTAGCCAGGCGTGCCTTGACCTATCTGCGGCATCCATGCGGATCTGAGTTGGCGTCCAAGTCTGAAAATAATTAATAATTACGATGTAATTAAAATTTGGGCCTTTACACAATGAATTTCCAACCCATTCCTCACAAAGATTATTGGCCTAACTCTAGAGTTCCACACACCTTGCTACCTGATCCATCTCGAAAACGAGTCAAAAAGGTCGTCCTCAAATAAGACGTTTGTGAACTGAGATGGATTGGAGAGGCAATCAGAAACAACCATGTTATATGCAGCTAGAGAAGGAATGGAGAGAAGCACCAACAACGTTGCGATGTAGTAAGTGTAAGTATGATGGACACAATAGACGCACTTGCTCTCTTTGTCAGCAATAACAACCACCTAATGGTTCATAGCGAAAAGCGTGTCAAGTCTTATCATTCGCATTCATTCATTTTTTTCTTATATTAGTTCACTTTCTTATGACTATGTGGTGCATGTATTTTGTTTCAATTAAACCATGTTTTTATATTAATCACCCACTTTTGTTTTAATTTTATTGTTTCTTGAATGAACTTTATCGCTGATATTTTCATCATTGGTTTTTTGTATTAATGACAACATTGTTAATGATTTGGGGTTCGAGTGCGATACGGATCCTGGACCTATAGATGATTCAGTGTTGATTATGCAGGCTCTACATAGATCTACTTGTGTTTGAAATGGATTGGTAGTACTTTTTTTTTGCCTATTTTCATATTTTTAGAGCTTTGTAGCTAAGTTTGAAGTAATGTAACTTATATGTTATTTGCATAGGAGGATCTTGGTATATTGACTATCAGGCGTAATTCAACATCATTACATCGATTGGTCTCACTTGATGAACGCATAGTTGGGTATCTGGATGAAGCTGGGTTTTATGGAATGACGCGAATAGGTTTCATAGGAATTGATTGGCATCTCATTACTGCACTTGTTGAGAGGTGGAGGCTAGAAACTCATACGTTTCATTTTCCGGTTGGTGAGATGACTATTACCCTACAAGATGTACAAATAATTTTAGGGTTACCTGTCGATGGATTACCAATCACTGGTCGTGTAGAACAAGATTATGATGCCTTACGTTCAACACTACTAGGCTTCCCATTCCCTGAAAACAGCAAACCTGGAGGTCGGATCCAAATTCGACAACTTTCAAGATGGTTTCCAAACCTTCCAAATAATGCTGGTGACGTGGAAGTGCAACGCTATGCAAGAGTGTACATCTTACGACTTCTTGGAGGAACTTTATTTGCAGACAAGTCTAACAATCTTGTTCACATAACGTATTTACAATTTTTGGAGGATTTTGAGGCAGCTAGAAAATACAGTTGAGGTTGTGCAACTTTGGCCCACCTATATAGACAATTGTGTCTTACAGCTGACATTGATGGATCAGAGATTGCAGGTCCAGTAATATTATTGTAACTATGGGCATAGGGCAGGTTGCCTTTTCTTGCACCAATAATGGGAAACGTTATTTGAAACAACATCATACCAAATGAATATTTATTTCCACCTCCTCCATTTGGTCATAGGTAATTACAATTTTTTAACAAAGTCGAAAAAAACTTGAGTTTATTTATCTACATGTAAATTCATGCATGCATGTTGTTTTTCACATTTTTATAGGTGGAGACATGCCTTAGAGACCACGGGAACATCAATGCGCGCGCTAACAAAATACAGAGAAATGATTGACATGCAAACACTTGGTGAAGTAAGAAATACACTTAATCAATTTTTTCAAATACCTTTTTGTAAAATGGTGAAATGTGATTTTTATTCATTTCAAGTTGTTTTCCATGGCTTCAGGTAATTTAAGAACCGTATCTTGAGACAGTGATAAGGGACTTGCCTGTGTATCGTAGCAGTGGTCGTGCTATTTGGCGAACGAGGGCACCTTTACTTTTCTTTTGTGTTGTTGAAATGTATAATCCTAATAGAGTCATGCGACAATTCGGTTTGAAACAAAAGATACCACCTTTAAATAGCACAAGCATGGAGCTATAAAAAATTGACTTGAGAGGGAAAATAAATAAAGATTGGAGTGCAGAACATAGTGCTTTTGTCTGCATGTGGAACGAACGTGCTTCTAATATTGCGAATGATGAGTTATTGGAGGAGCCATTGGGATTTTACGACCCATATATGCAATGGTATCGTCGCATTACACGACGATTCGTGTCTCATTGTGGAGCTATTGTTGAGGCATTGATAAGTACAAATTTGTATTATTCAATCATAAAGTATTTTAAATAGTTGTTTTGATTTTGTTTTCACATACAACTTCATAAATACTTTATATTAGGCACATGGAATAACATCAATTCATCAGTTGACATTGGGTGATGAAGTGTCTATTCTACGTATTAGAGATGTAGCTACATCGACTTTGACTGCAATACATGTAGATTATCGCATCCATAATATGCCCACTTCTTTTGAAGCATCTCATCAATCTTCTCATGAAGATACATGTTTGAGGCGTGACACTCCACCGTATACTCCATCCACACCTCTCAACGAGTTCGAGACTCTATATACTCCATTAGTACCTCTCAACGAGTTAGAGACTCCACATGCAACATCAATACCTCCCAACATGGCATTCAAGACTACGAAAGCCTTTTAATTTGATAGGATACCTACATTTTCATGTCATTTTAATGCAAGTCCAATAATGATGAATTTATCTGGGACTACAAGTACTCATGATGGTGGAAGGTACGATATAGATGAAATTCAACCAGAAGATGCTCAAAATCCGTTGCGTCTTGATGTGGGCCATTCGAATGTGCCATTAGCTTTAAATCGTAATGTACGAGTTGTAACGGCCCGAAAATTTGACTTGTGCCACGTTTCAGGTCAGGGTCGTTTGTGAGATCCACTCGTTGAATACGTATGTCCGAATCTTGAGTGGAGACACCGAGAATGTTCAATTTGAGATTTAAGGCTAACTGTGGAGAAAAGTATATGCGCGGATAGTGGCTTTATGTGGTTTTAATGTGTACATTGGATACGCCTCGTGATGCGTGTAGCGCGAGTATCGAGATTGTGAAATGAGGCGGGTTGGTGCCTCGAGATGCGCGCTGCATAATTCTTTTAGGAAAACATTGAATAAATATGTTTTTGATGTGCCTCGAGTTTCGCTCCACGTGAATCTCGAGGACACATTTGATTTAAAAAAAGAAAGAAAGAATCGGATAAGAAGTGAGAGGAAGGAAGAGAGAGAGAAAAGAAAAAGGAAAGAGAGGGAAGAGGAGATGAGGAGATCGGCGGTGCGAGCGACTCTGGCGACGGCGAGCCAGAGGCGACGGTGACGACGTCTCAGCAGCAGCACGGTGGGCGGAGTTCTCAGCGACGGACAGCCAGTGAACCAGCAGTGCGGTGCGGACCAGTGGCATTGTGGCGGAGGCGAAGCCGCGTGAGGTGGTCGATCGACGACGCAGATGGTCCAGCGGCGGCAACCAGCAGCAGCCGTGGCATGCAGACGACAGCAAGCGCAGCTCCAGGGGCTGCTCGCTGGAGATGGCAGCGCGGCGGCGGTAATGGCGCCAGTGGCACGTCAGCGAGGCGGCGATGCACGACAGCGAGCCGAGGCGCGCACGGCGGCGGGATGGCGCAGCTCCGGCGACGCCGCCGGCAGCGGCGGTGGCGCCACGGTGGTGCGGCAGCGACGATGGTGTGGCTGCGACGCGATGAACGACGCGGTGGCACGTTGTCGACCGGTCGGATGCACGACGTGATGGAGGTGAGGTTTAGTTCACCTAATCGAGTAGTGATTTTAACGATTTAAGTAAAATAGGCCTAAAATGTCTAAATGAACACCATGGACTTAGGAGTCGAGTGTCGGGTGCGCAAATCGAGACGCGAGCGAGACGTTTGAGGTTCGCGATTTTCGAGGTAAGTAAACCAGCTAGGGCATTATACAATATTTCATGTTTCTCCATTGGCTGTTGTTAATATTGTTTTGTGATAGTTTTATTGTTGTTCACTGCTTTTTGATGATAGCTATCTTTAGAATTATTGTCGATTGAGTGGGTCCATTAGCGAGTGAGTCGTGGTTACTATTTATCTGCGATACGAGAGGGTTAGGGCTGGGAGGCAGGGGTCTCGTCCTAAACCCGAGGTTTTTCCTGGTCGTCCGTTGATGTCTCCCAATTGAGTGTACGTTGGGGGCTCTTATCCGGGACTCCTTGTTATTTGGCCTCACTCATCGATTGAGTTGTTTACAATGTTTTATATTCATGCGTTCACTGTTCCTTTCTTTCTATTTGCATGAATTCGCCTGCTTTGGTTATTTTGAAATGATGTATATGTCCTACTGGATTTACTTACCTGGGCTCGTCATTCTTATGTTTGACTGAGTGTAGAGCTGCAAGCGAGTAGTAGAGGAAAAGCTTCATGGCTAGGTGATTATTTTGTATACCTTTTATCTACTCTCCTCTGATGGTGATATATTTACTGGATGGTGATATATTTACTGGATGGTGATATATTTACTGGGTTCCACAATTAGGTTGCCTAACTCCTCGATATTATGGTTGAGTTATTTTATTTGTAGTAATTGCTTCCGCTAAATTGTAAAACTTGCGAATCATTAATAACTCAACTGTAAAATGGTGAATTTCCTGAAAATGATGGATTGGAAGGCTGACTAGGCTCTCGTTGACCTTGCGAGACTGGCTCAGGGGTCCACGTGAGTTTAGGCCAAGCGGTGCCCAGTTCGTGAAAAAATTGGGGCCGTCGCAGTTGGTATCAAAGTCGAAGTTTTAAATACTCGACTCTTGATTTAAATCACAAGCAATGGAGACGCAAACCAGCGGAAGTTAGGAACCCTGAATTTAGAGTGGAACCATGTGATCCCGACTTAAGTCTTCGTTGGGAAGTGAGGAGAATTGAGGATATATGAGCTATTTGATGTGTTGTATTATATTACTATCGATAGATATACGATATAACTACTTTTACAGCCGTATTTACTCTTGTGTATCACGTGAGGTTCTACCCATTTTAGATAAGTTTTGTTTTTGGCTGTCCTAGGTTTTAAACCAATTATAGATAATTAAGGATTTCTACTATCATGGTTGTAAATCTTTAAATTGAAATTATTGATGAATAAGTCTCACTTTCTTAAGACATTTTGAACATTTACGTGGATGATTCGATCTTGGAAGATAGTGTAGAAATTGGGGATTTCTACTTGATATATTTATTGGTGGATGGTGAATTGCCTAGACAAAATTTCTCCCTTGGTAAAAACGCCCTATATATTTAATTAAATGTTTGAAAGAAAGGTTGTTTTCGTATCCCTACTTTAGGAATAGAAATGATGCGGTCAAGGAAGTTTAGTGGTTCTAGTGGGTTTGAGTTATTTTAAAAGTACTCAATGGAGTATAATGTTTCAATGTTCAAATTTATAGTTCTTGATGTGGCAAGCATTGGTGAGGCTTAAACATGAGAATCTGGTTCAAGGATCAAAATATTGGGGTTGCACATTAAATATTCGATGAAATGCCCACAAGAAATTCTAACTTGTTTCATTGAAGTCTTCTAGTATAGATAAATGTCCATTCTTAGGGAGACATGCGTTATAAAAAGGTGAACACCGTTAAATTCGATTTAAGTGGACTGTTATGTGCATTATAAAGGCATTATGAGTAAGCTTGAGTTCAAGACTTGCTCATATTCTATTGAAACTTAAAATGGCATTTAGAACTCAAACAAACTTGTGAATTGATTTTCAAGCCAATTAGAGGAATTTTGATCTTATTTAGGACTCAATAAGAGTTCATTAAATTCATTTCAAGTTGTTTAGTTATTACTGAAATTGAAGATTTCCTATAGTAGTGAGACTTGAAATGGAAGTTTGAGTCTCTAAATGATATTGAATTGGAGCTCAAATGTTAAGAGTTGAATTGTATTGATTTAATAAGAAATCAGAAAGTAAATAAATAAATAAATAAAAGGAACGAAGATTTGTGAGACAAGCAGACTCTAAGGGAGCAGAGTGTTGAGATGACTCGAGAGCTAACGATTTCATCATGTACGGACTCCTTAGCTTTGACGAAAGTTTTGGAGTAGTAGTGTTGGATCAGAAGCCTAAGTAACTCTACTTTAGTGACACTAAGCATTTATAGTCTCAGGGTCGGTGAAGTCGACCACCACCTTTAGGGACTTGTAAATGAATTAAGTGTTATGAGTTGAGGTAGAGTCTGCAAATCGTTCTAAAAGTTAGATGCCACCTAAGTATAAATCCTACGAGATTATACATCTCAAGACTTCTCACATTCTACAATTTGTTCAAATACGTTAGTTAACTTACTGAAAGGAATTTTCATGCAAAGTAGTGCATGTTGTAAAAAAAAAAGTGCGTTTAATGTTGCTAAGAAAAGAGTAATACTTGATCCTATATGGTATATTTGTGGCGTTCTGATATACTATATACGATATCGGTAACTATGCCCTGCTTCGAGGATTCGTGGCTATGGAAAATGCGATTACATTTCAGACGGGTCTAGGAATGATCGTGGGGCTGCAGGTTTGCATTTTGCGAGTGCGGAGGAGCTGCATACATCGCATTGCATGCATCGCACTACCAACAACTGCATGACATTCTTCGATTGTTAAGGGCATAAGTTACATCGTTGACGTCTACGTTAGCAGCGCAAGTTATTCAGGCTGTGTGTGTTTTTACAGTTCATGACAGTTCACAACCCACCCGAAACACCTTCAGTACAGGCAGGACCTACAGTGTCCGAGGAGGCATAGGTTTAGGTTGAACTCGTACTTCCTACATCGGAGACACTACTTGAAGATATGTTGAACACGCCGATTGATACTGGTGTTAGGGCTATAGTTGAGGCGAGGCAGACTCGCACGTTTCAGAGGCATTTTTTCAGAGAAGTTGCATGGGAGTACGTTGAGGCAACATATAAATGGTCACGTGAAGATACATGATGTACTTGCCATACAAGCGCAAATGCAGCCGAGTATATCATCAATCCACTGGTCGGCGAGGTTGATGTCTGGTGTCGTACGACAGAGGTGTCGATGGGAAACAATCCGTAACCTGAAGATGACTGCGTTTCAGACCATTCAGTAGAGGACCGGAGAGTCAGTTGTAGTGGATGGATCGGTGTATACGCGTGATGAGGTATACCGGGAGTACGGTTGGCACTGACACTGACCAAATTACTACATTATACACGGTTTCCTGCACTTTGTTGGTTCCGTTGGGTGACGACGACTCCGAGCACAGTACATGAGGCATAAGCGAGGGCTATGGCTGGCGAGAGCTTTGGGAGCACACACACCGGAATTCCAGTCGCATTATCAACATCGTTAGTCAGTGCGAGGGTCTGTTGCGTTTTCGCCATATGCAGCGTATACTGCGCCAGTGTTAGTTGGTCCAGCGTAGAGTTACGCTAGTGCACTACAATAGCCAACACTGTTAGATCTTCGCGTAACTACCATCAGAGGGCTGATGGCAGAAGCAGTGGCCCGAGATAAGGTTAGAGATCCAATCAAGTGCACAGACAGGGACAACAATCTAGTCATGCACAGGGATAAGGACATGGACATGTTCCATTTGGATTAGGATTTCGCGTATTCGTAGGGGCGAATGGACAACCAGGAACATATTCATGCTATTGCCACGTCAGGTCCGACTACTATCCATCGTAACCTGTTAAAGGGTACGAGTTGGGTTGAGACTCACTCGATCGGAAAGATTAACGGACAGTCAAAGAGACTGATTTACATTCTCGCAGGCATACATCAGATATACGTATATTAGTGACGGTGGATCATGAAATTAAAATGTTCAGTTGTATTCCAATATATGTTGCGAGGATGTTGCCCTGGCATATATTGATGGGAGGAGACAGATGGTGTGTTCTTTGTTTGGAGGTTTCGGAGGAGCCCAACCCGTCACGGAGGAGCCCAGCCCTACAGAGTAAGATGGGGGTATGGCCTTGGGCGAGTATGGCCTTGGGCGGGTATGGCCTTGGGTCTTCATTCATAAAACACCATTGTCCTTCGAGAATTGCTTCGATTTCGATGACGAAATTCCAATTCGTTGGGAAGACTGTAACGACCCGAAAATTTGACTTGTGCCACGTGTCAGGTTAGGGTCGTTTATGAGATCCACTGGTCGAATATGTATGTCCGAATCTTGAGTGGAGACACCGAGAATGTTCAATTTGAGATTTAAGGCTAACCGTGGAGAAAAGTATATGCGCGGATAGTGGATTTATGTGGTTTTAATGCGTACATTGGATACGCCTCGTGATGCGTGTAGCGCGAGTATCGAGATTGTGAAATGAGGCGGGTTAGTGTCTTGAGATGCATGCTGCACAATTCTTTTAGGAAAACATTGAATAAATATGTTTTTGATGTGCCTCTAGTTTTGCTCCGCCCGAATCTCGATGACACATTTGATTTAAAAAAAAAAAAGAATCGGATAAGAAGTGAGAGGAAGGAAGAGAGAGAGAGAAGAAAAAGGAAAGAGAGGGAAGAGGAGAGGAGGAGATCGGCGGTGCGAGCGGCTCTGGCGAGGGTGAGCCGGAGGCGACGGTGACGACATCTCAGCAGCAGCACGGTGGGCGAAGTTCTCAGCGACGGACGACCAGCGAACCAGCAGTGCGGCGCGGACCAGTGGCGCGGTGGCAGAGGCGAAGCCGCGTGAGGTGGCCGATCGACGGTGCAAACGGTCTAGCGGCGGCAACCAAGAAGCAGCAGCAGCAGCACGCGGACGACAGCAATCACAGCTCCAGGGGCTGCTCGCGGGAGATGGCAGCGTGGCGGCGGTAACGTCGACAGCAGCACGACAACGAAGCGGCGGCGCATGGCAGCGGGACGGCGCAGCTCCGGCAGTGACGCCGGCAGCTACGGTGGCGCGACGGTGGTGCGGCAGCGACGATGGTGTGGCTGCGACGCGATGAACGGCGCGTTGTCAACCGGTCGGATGCGCGATTTCGACGAAATCGCGACGACGCGATGGAGGTGAGGTTTAGTTCACCTAATCGAGTTGTGATTTGAACGATTTAAGTAAAATAGGCCTAAAATGTCTAAATGAACACCATGGACTTAGGAGTCGAGTGTCGGGTGCGCAAATCGAGATGCGAGCGAGACGTTTTGAGGTTCGCGATTTCTCGAGGTAAGTAAACCAGCTAGGGCCTTATACAATATTTAATGGTTCTCCATTATCTGTTGTTGTTATTGTTTTGCGATAGTTTTATTGTTGTTCACTGCTTTGTGATGATAGCTATCTTTAGAATTATTGTCGATTGAGTGGGTCCATTAGCAAGTGAGTCGCGGTTACTATTTTTGGGTCAGGGCTGGGAGGCAGGGGTCTCGTCCTAAACCCGAGGTTTTTCCTGGTCGTCCGTTGATGTCTCCCAATTGAGTGTCCGTGGATGTTTCATAGTCGTACGGGCTAGGGCTGGGAGGCAGAGGTCTCGTCCTAAATCCGGGTTTGTGGATTTCTAATAGTCGCAAGGGTTAAGGCTGGGAGGCTGGGGTCTCGTCCTAAACCCGAGTCTGCTTGGCTTTTATCTCGACTCAACGACCTTTGGTCGGGACTCCTTGTTATTTGGTCTCGCTCATCGATTGAGTTGTTTACAGTGTTTTATATTCATGCGTTCGTTGTTCATTTCTTTCTATTTGCATGAATTCACCTGCTTTGGTTATTTCGAAATGTTGTATATGTCCTACAGGATTTACTTACTTGGGCTCGTCATTCTTATGTTTGACTGAGTGCAGAGCTGCAGACGAGTAGCAAAGGAAAAGCTCCATAGCTAGGTGATTATTTTGTATACATTTTATCTACTCTCCTCTGATGGTGATATATTTACTGGGTTCCACAATTAGGTTGCCTAACTCCTTGATATTATGGTTGAGTTATTTTATTTGTAGTAATTGCTTCCGCTAAATTGTAAAACTTGTGAATCATTAATAACTCAACTGTAAAATGGTGAATTTACTAAAAATGATGAATTGGAATGCTGACTAGGCTCTCGTTGACCTTGCGAGACTGGCTCGGGGGCCCACGTGAGTTTAGGCCGGGCGGTGCCCAGTTCGTGAAAAAATTGGGGCCGTCACACGAGTCGTAAAGAGAACACGTTGTGGGACTGGATGTCATTATTTGGGGTCAGACGATGACTTTTTTGACTATAAAAAGACATATTTTTGTTTATATAAATGTTTTGTAGTTGGTTATGGTATTACTAATGTGATAATGATCAATGTAAAAGAACAATATAGTATCTTTGTGAACTTACAACTTAATTAACAATGTATTTACAAGCTTATGAAGATACATGGTGAAACTCTTATTCATAAACTTACGGATTATTGTAGCATTTGATTGACTTTCAAGTTCTTCATTTATAGCAAATGAAATTTCCTACATGACTAATGTGAATTTTATGAATTTTGCAAATTACTCGAGTTTTAAAGCTTTTGTTGTACAAGATCAAGGTCATAAACCTATTGTAACTTCAAATTTTGGAGTAGTTTGTATTGAGAGAAAAATAAATAATATGAATATATTAGTGGACTAGTTTGAAAGCTTTTGTTTAAGCTAACGTAAGCACGCATCATAGATATATAAGATTTTCCTTTTTATCGCAAAATTATAATAACACATAGATGCTAGAGATTATGCTTGTTTGATAGATGAGGTATAATATGATAGATTAAACTTTGTCAAGATCATTTTCATTCTCTTCATAAAAATAAATCAGACTTAAGACATTAGAGTATAAACATCTTAGAAGTTATTTGTAAACTACCAAAAGCATAAAGAAAAAAAGATCACCGAATTAAAATTTTTTTTGGAACAAATGGAAGTCGTGACTGCAAGTCACGACTAACTTTTTTTTGGGTAACAAAAAAATTCAAAACAAAAGATTAACCAAAATGTGATCTTCAATCACGTTTTGTATTTGACAAAAAAAAATGAGGTGGCAGTGAGGTGGTAGTGAGGTGGCAGTAAATGAGTTAGATTTGTAAATACTTATGTGGGTGTGTTAAATTGATAAATATTTTCTTCAAATGTGTTAATCGAGCAAAAAATCTGTGAAAATATCTTCTAAGTTCCTGAGGTTAAATAGGTTGTTTTAGGACTTGTACAAGCTATAAGAATTGGTTTAAGTGATTGTAAATTTCAATTTTTAAAATCAACCCCATTAATAATTTGTTTATGTCCAAATCTACTTTATTTAAAATAGAGACAGTTTTGGAGCAATAACTTGTGAGTTGATTTTAACTACCAAAATGTCAAAATTATGTATTGTAATACAAAGAGAAGTTTTTAGAGCTACGTCTTATGTGACGGCCCCAACTACTAAACAAGGCACCGCCCGGCTTAATCCAGTAATCAAGCCTTAATCCAAATCACCTAAGACTTAAGTACATATTAGTCAACATTTCATCCCTATATTCCTCCAAAATCCATATATTGATATATTATCAAATTTAAAGGTAATTCAAACTCCATTATTATGAAGCGGAAGCATTCATTCTCCAAAAATCCTTAAGTGTGGAAAACCAAGAAAAGACAACATCACATGCACGTATATATAAGACATTATTCACACAACCCAATGCACAACCCAAAATGACATAAACAATAATAATACAACAAAATTCGAGGCATATAAAATGAGTGAGGAGAGTCGCCGAACTGCTCAGAGGAAGTCTCCGATATTCTCTTTCCCGGGCCTGCTGCTGCTCGACGGACCTACACCCATTGTCACAAACTAGATGATGAGTATAGTGATATTTAAGTACTAACTGGAGAATTTCATGCAACATTTCCAAAATATTAATGGTATTTAAAAGCATAAAGTAGCGAAACACATTGCTGAAACAAATAACGTAAGTAAATACCATAGTTAAAGAGGTAGAGATAGACACAGGCGAAGTCGAGATGATCTAGGTCCGATTGGTGGTGAGAACTATCACCTAACCTTTTCCACTACTATACGGAGCTGCGCTCTACGCTTTACAACATCAATCTCATGCTTGCCGACCTCCTCGAGTCTCATAACTCGTGTGCCGCGCAAGTGTAGTTATGAGTGTCGGAACCCCGGTAGACCCATGTCCCCGTGAACCGCACATCTCTCGTGCAACGGACACTAGATATCCCTACTTTAATTTGAAAGACATAATTCCAAAATATTAGGATACCAGTATAAGTAAGGCTACAAAGCCCAAAGGAAATCGAATACAATTCTACTTCAATCCAAATTATTCCATTAGCATATTTTCTTTTCAATTTTGTTCAAGAATGGCATCAAGTGTAGGAATCAGAGGCAATGAAGCAAATCACAAGGCATCATGTCACAAAATTCATCCATGAATAGATACAAGAACAACATGATGTGCGAGTTCAAGTAGTATTGTCTACCAATAGACAAATAAAGTAATAAAGATGAATGAAATGAAATATAAAATTCTCACAATTGTATTTACAATTCACACGTTTGTCCTTGTTTATCTGATCCCTCGACAATTCAAAATGCATGTCCAAACACCTGAGTACTCCCCTTAGTTCCCTAACATTTAATAATGTAGCACTTTAGGTTAAATCGAAGTCGAGACAAACTTCTCAAAAAAAAGTTTTTATTTTCAGCCACTTGACCCATTTCATGCTTTTCGAGATAAAACCTCTGTAAAATACTTGTCCGAAATTTCAAATATTTTATTTTTCATAGAAATTAATTATTTTCTATTTATTTTGTGAAATATAATTTTTCAGAATTTTTCTTAATTTTTCTAAATTTTTTCCATTTTTTCCTCCATTTTTTTTTTTTTTTTTTTTTTTTCTTTTTGTTTTGTGCTGGGCTTGGCTCGCCCCACGGGCTGAGCTTAGCCCAAGCCTTGGCTCGGCCCGTTTGGGCTTTTTCTTCCCCAACGAACTAAGGACTCCCTGCTTCGTTGGGGAAACAAAATTTTTTCTGGTTTGTTTGGTCAAGAGCTGGGGATGGTGATCTACCCGTGTAGGGAGGGGAGACGACTCTCCCAAGTCGTCTCCTTCCTCAGGAGCACGGGAGCTCCCAAGCTCCCACCAACACCACTTCACCACATCAATGGAAACAACAAACTCACCTTGATTCGGCTCGAGTTCTCTCCTTCTCCTCCTCCAGCGAGTTTTCTTCTTCCTCTCATCTCTCCCGATTTTCAGTTTGTTTGGTGAGGATAAGGAGTGTTGACTGAAGTATTTATGTAATGTAAGTTTGAACCTTAGCCTTAGATCTTGGTGTGCACACGTATCCTGAGGCTTATCACAAGGAGCATATTGTCCCACTTGCCCCCCAAGTCATTTGAGAGTGACTTAAAAATGTGACACCTTGCCTCATGATAGGTTAATGTGTGTCTCGATGCACATCCTGTGCCTCATATTTTATTTGCCTAACTATAGGCCGTTTACTCCTTTAATTTTCATGTGGCCACATTAAAGCCACACATTACCAAATACATTCACATTTTATTCAAATAAATTACATTTACCCTAATATGTCGCTACTTCGGTCCCAAGTCGACACGCGACTCGAGGTACGTCCCCACTCATCTCGATACCTACATACTAGTAGAAAATTAACGTAATAGTCTACACAAATACAATACACTAGGCATACATCATAACACAAATAAAATGTACCTTGGCACTTGCCTCGGTAAACTAACATATCACAGTGTGGGTCCCACAATACAAGTCGTCGAGCATGTGTAAAGACATAAACACAGTTAGAGATTCTTGGGCCGTTACAACTCTTCCCAACTAATGCAGATTTCGTCCTCAAAATTTAAAAGTCGAACCAACATGTATACATTACTCGAATAGGTACAAAATCTATCTCGCATGTAGTCTTCCCTTTCCCAAGTGAGTTATGTATCATCATGAAACTGCCACTTGACGAGTACTTTTAGGATAGACTTATTCCTCGACTATGTACCCTTCGATCTAGGATCTGAATAGGCTGCTCGTCATATGACATATCCTCAGTCAAGTCAATCTGGCTCAAATCTACAGTCGAACGGTCACCCGCGCTTGACTCAACTAATCGAAGCATGGGTATATGAAAAACTGGATGAACTCCTGACATCTTTGGAGGTAGCTCAAGCTCATACACAACCTTTGCGACCCGTTTCTTAATTCTTAAAGGTTCGATAAATTTCGCTGCAAGTTTACCTTTCACTCCCTTCCGATGGGAAACCTTTAAATAAACAAAGGATCTCTCGGTGTACGTGAGATCGTCGCGATATATGTCCGCATATTTCTTCTGTCGATCCTAGGCTCCCTTGAGTCTCTAACGAGTCAGTCGTACCCTCTTCGTGTGATCGACAACAATCTCAGGCCCTATGGTCTCCCGATCTTCTAGCTCAGCCCAACACGACGATGAGCGCCATGGTCTACCATACAAAGCCTCAAAAGGCGCCATCTCAATATTGGTCTGATAAATATTGTTATATGCAAACTCACATAACGGTAGGTACTCTTCCCATGATCCGCCAAACTCCAAGATGCACACCCGTAACATATCTTTGAGAACCTGTATCAATCTCTCGGTCTGCCCGTTTGTTTGAGGATGAAAAGCCGTACTAAACTATAGGCATGTACCATACTGCTCATGCATACTCTGCCACATCTTGGACATATACATAGCATCTCTGTCTGACGTAATAGTCACTGGTGCCCCATACAGTCTAATAATCTCTCGCTCAAACAGTATACTCAACTGATCAAATGTATAATGTGTGACCACTAGGAGAAAATGAGCATATTTTGTCAATCTATTAACAATAACCCAGATGGAATCATGTCTCCGGGCGGTTCTCAGCAATCCTATCACAAAATTCATGGCAATGTCTTCCCACTTCCACCTTGGAATGGAAAGAGGCTGTAGCAATCCTCCAGGTATGTAATGTTCAGCTTTCACTTGTCGATAGATCCCACGGTTCCGAGTAAACGCTGACACATCCGCTTTCATCCCAGACCACCTAAAATGCCTCTTTATGTTGTGCTACATCTTGGTCCTGCTTGGATGATTAGTGAATCGGGAACAGTGTGACTCATGAAGAATCTCTTCTCTCAGCTCTGGTATTGACAGGATCCACAGTCTGCCCCTGAAGCGCAAACATTGGTCAGACGTCTCCGTCCAATCAACACAACCTGCACTCTGCGATAACTTACTAAACCTAGAGTATAACATGTCGGTCCTCTAACCCTTTGACACTCTTTGTGTAGATACAGTCTGTACTATCATATGTGTGCAAATCTCAACTCGAGTTTCGGTAGGAACCTCTGCATCTTCAATAGGTATCTTACTCAGCGCACAGCAACTACATTCGCTTTTCCCAGATGACATTCCAAGGAAAAATAATAATCTTTTAGAAATTCTAACCATCTGCGCTACCGTATATTCAAATCCTTCCATGTGAAGAGATATTTCAAACTCTTGTTATCAGGAAAGACTGTTAACGACTCTCCATACAGATAGTGTCTTCATATCTTCAACGCAAACACTACTACTACCAGCTCTAAGTCATGTGTCGGATAATTATTCTCATGTACCTTCAATTGTCTTGATGCATATGCTATTGTACCAGTACCTTGCATCAACACACATGCTAGACCTCTGTGAGAAGCATCAGTATAGATGGAGAATCCCCGTCCAACCTTTGGTAACACTAATACTAATGCAGTAGTCAATAACCTCTTCACCTGAGTGAATGCCTCCTCACATTCCTCAGACCAATGAAATCACACGTCTTTTTGAGTCAATTTAGTAATCGGTGAAGCGATTTTAAAAAAATCTTTCACGAATTGGCGATAATACACCGCTAAACCTAGAAAACTTTGATCACAATCACTGAAATCGGTGTTGGCCAATCTATAATTGCCTGAATTTTGGCTTGATCCACTGATATCACAGCTGCTCCGATAACATGCCCTAGAAATTTGACATTTGGGACCCAGAATTCACATTTACTGAATTTGGTGTATAGTCTATGCTCCCTCAAAGTCTGCAACGTCTCTCTGGGGTGTTCTTCGTGATCTTCCATCGTCTTCGAGTATACCAGTAGATCATCGATGAAGACTATCATGAAACGGTCAAGAATGCATCAAATCTATAAACACTGTTAGTGCATTGGTCAACCCATACGACATGACTGTGAATTGAAATTGTCCATATCTGGTGCTGAAAGCTGTAACGGACCTATCATCGTCCCTGATCCTAAGCTGATGATACCCTGAGCGCAGATCTATTTTGGAGAAACATTGTGCTCATCTCAGCTGATCAAATAAATCATCTATCATCGAGAGTGGATATTTGTTCCTAATTGTTACTTTGTTCAACTGTCGATATAAAGTCTCGACGTACAATTCTTTTTCTTCACAAAAAGGACGGGTGTTCCCCATGGCGACATAGAAGGTGTGATGAATCCCTTTTGTAAAAAATCTTGGAGCTGAGTCTTCAACTCTTCTAGCTCCTGTAGTGCCATCTGGTATAGTGGCGTGGAATCAGTTTCGTGCCTGATATCAACTCGATAATGAAATCGATCTCTTGCAATGACGATAAACCAGGTAAATCCTCAGGAAAAACATTAGAAAACTCTCTAACAACTGATATATTTTCCAACTTAGGTCTCTAAATTTTTGGTACAGGGTATAGCGAAATTAACGCTTCCATCTCCTCACTAGTTGCGGGTCGACCTCTAGTTTCTACAGTCCTCGCCGCTCTACCTTTATAAGTGAATGGCGGACACCCAAGGATCTCAAATATCACTGTCTTGCTAAAATAGTCGATATGAGCGTGGTATGCAGCTAACCAGTCCATCCCTAAAATCGTGTTGAACTTCAAACATTCGAGGACTATAAAGTCAATAGGTAACTCTACTCCATTTATCGCAACGAGACATTTCTCAATAATACTATGATGGTAAACTCTATCCCCGGCTATAGTACTCAAGATCAAATGCACGCTATGCCTAACAATTTTCAACCCTAGGATGTCTATCATGCGACCAGCAATAAAAGATACGATAGAGCCATAATCAAATAAAACATATAAATCTCGATTGGAAATAGAAACCGTACCCTCAATAAGACCTCTTGTAGCGTCGACATCTGGTTAGGCTACCATGTGAACCTCCTCTCGGTCCCGTTATGCGGACACTGCTGCAAGATGCAGGCACTCTCTCATGATGTGTCCGACCTATCTACATTTGTAGCATGCTAACTGTCTGTGCTGACCCTGAGTCTGAGACTGGCCCTGTGCATGATACTGACCATGTCTCTGCACCTATTCCGATCTTTGTCTCGTATCTCGGCCTCTGCCTCGACCTCTGCCACCCTGCGATTGTTGTCGTGAAGCATGTGGGGCGGGAAGTGCAGGAACAACAGGAGCTGGTAAGGCTAGTCTGGTGGGAGGTGGCAAGGGAAGTATGCTCACGGTGCTCTATGCCGGAGCAATGAATGATACAAGAGGCACAACTAGTGGGTGCCTAGCTGTCTCTGAACCCTGAGATCCTAAGTTCCATCCCCTTACTCCCTTACCCCTTTATCTCCTCCTCTCATACTCTAAGGCTTGCTCTGCAGACAAAATCGGACTCGGTGCTCTACCATCAGCAACTCACCCCAGATAGTATGTCTCATGCTCTAGGGCTTGCTAATAGATCTCGGTAAGTATCCTCGCGCCTGAACTAACAACATAATACCCAATATCGAGTCTGAGTCCATCACCGAAGTTATATATATCCTCAGACTCATCACTAACCAAGTCTCTAGCAAACTGGCACAGATAATCGTATCAGTCTATATACTGCATCATAGGTTCCTTTGGCCCCCGTCTCAAGTCCATGAACTCTCGTCTCAATCGCTTCATTACTGAAGGCGGGAGATACTGCTGATAGAACTTCCGTTTGAAAGCATCTCATGCCTCGAACTCTCCGTGAGTGGCCACCGTCACACGCCACCACACGTCAACGTCTCTCTCGAGAGTATATGATGAAATCTCTGCCCAAAGACTATCCTCAATCCTTAGTACCCGATGAAGCTTCTCCTAAGACATGATTCATTTCTCAATTTTTTGAAAATCCCTGACTCTATCGAAATACGCTGGTTTGAGTCTGATGAAGTCCTTCACCAGCTGAACTTCCACTGAAGTGCTAGAAGATACGGGTGTGAGAGACGGAACTGCCTCCACCACTGGTACGGTCACAGCTATCGGCGCTGCTAAAGTTGCAGTAAAAAGTGTTGGCGCCTGGATAGTCGGTGTAGCAGTCGTAGGAGTTGATGTCGATGCCGGTGGAGCAAAACGAGAGGTCATCATAGTGATGAAATCAATCAATTGTTGGCCCTGAGCTGTCACTCGATCAGACTGGAGCTGTAAATCCTCCGCTTAGTAGGAGGCAGACGGCCACTAGGCTCTGCATCTCCTCCTCCATGTGTATCGGCCATCGGGGTTTGCAATGGATAGCGAACGCGAATCAGCTTCTACATGACATAACGCATAAGTATATCTATACATACAAAAATTAATAAGTACATATAAGAAATTTCCCATCTCATTGTCATTCACTTCCCAACTAATGGTGTCTAGGCAATGAACATCTGGTTTCCACAACTAAGGTTTGTATTTTATGCATTTTTCTCTGATACAAACTGTGTTGGTATTATATTTCCTTAAGCCATATAATTCTCTAAATCTGACTCTGATACCAATTGTGATTGCCCCAAATACTAAACAGGGTATCGCCTGGCCTAATCTCGTAATCAAGCCTTAATCCAAATCACCTAAGACTTAATTATGTATTAGTCAACCTTTCGTCCCTATATTCCTCCAAAATCCATGTATTGATATATTATCAAATTTAAAGGTAATTCAAATTTCATTATTATGAAGCGGAAGCATTTATTCTCCAAAAATTCCTAAGTGTGGAAAACCAAGAAAAGACAGCATCACATGCACGTATGTATAGGATACTATTTACTCAACCTAATGTACAACCCAAAATGACATAAACAATAATAATACAACGAAATTCGAGACATACAAAATGAGTGAGGATAATCATCGAACTATTCAGATGAAATCTCCGATCTTCTCCTTCCTCGGTTTGCTGCTGCTCAATGGACCTACACCCACTGTCACAAACTAGACTGTGAGTATAGTGATGTTTAAGTACTAACTAGAGAATTTCATGCAACGTTTCCAAAATATGAATAGTATTTAAAAGCATAAAGTAGCGAAACACGTTGTTGAAACAAATAATGTAAGCAAATACCACAGTTAAAGAGGTAGAGACAGATACAGGCTAAGTCGAGATGGTCTACGTCTGGTCAGCGGTGAGAACTATCACCTAACCTTTCCTATAACTATATGGAGTTGCGCTCAACATATCTCACACAAATAGCCGAGCCACGCTCTACGCTTTACAACATCAATCTCATGCTTGTCGACTACCCCAAGTCCCATAACTCGTGTGTCGTGCAAGTGTAGTGGTGAGTGTCGAAACCCCGGTAGACCCATGTCCCCGTGAACCACACATCTCTCGTGTAATAGATAATCCCTACTTTAAATTCAAAGACAAATAATTCTAAAATTCTAGGAAACCAAGATAAGTCAGGCTACAAAGCCTAAAGGAAATCGAATACAAGTCTACTTAAATCCAAATTATTCCATTAGCATGTTTTTTTATCAATTTTGTTCAAGAATGACATCACGTGTAGGAATCGGAGGCAATGAAACAAATCGCAAGGCATCATGTCGCAATATTCATCCATTAATAGATACTAGAACAACATGATGTGCGAGTTCAAGTAGCATTGTCTACAAATAGACTAATAATGCAATAAAGATGAATGAAATGAAATATAAAATCATCACAGTTGTACTTACACTTCACATGTTTGCCCTAGTTTATCCGATCCCTCGACACTTCGAAATGCGTGTCCAAACACCTGAGTACTCCTCTTAGTTCCGTAACACTTAACAATGTAGTACTTTAGGCTAAATCGAAGTCGAGACAAATTTCTCAAAAAAAAATTATTTTCAACCAATCGGCCCATTTCACGCTTTTTGAGGTAAAACCCCCGTAAAATGCTCGTTCGAAACTCCAAATATTTTATTTTTCATAGAAATTCATTATTTTTTATTTATTTTGTGAAATATAATTTTTTGAGATTTTTCCCAAATTTTCTGGATTTTTTTCTTTTTTTTTCTCTTCTTTTATCTTTCTTTATTTTACTTTTTGTTTTAGGTCGGGTCGACCCGAACCTGGCCAGGGGCGCTGGGCCTGGCTCGACCTGTTTGGGCTTCTTCTTCCCCAACGAACCAGGGACCCCATGGGTTCGTCGGGAAGACAATTTTTTTTTGTTTTCTGGTTTGTTTGGTCACGAGCTGGGGTTGGCGATCCACCCCAGCTCGTGTAGGGAGGGGAGACGACTCTCCCGAGTCATCTCCTTCATCGGGAGCACGGGAGCTCCCGAGCTCCCTCCAAACACCCCACCAACACCACTTCACCCCATCAATGGAAACAACAAACTCACCTTGATTCGGTTCGGGTTCTCTCCTTCTCCTTCTCCTCTTCCAATGAGTTTTCTTCTTTCTCTCTTCTCTCCCGATTTTCAGTTTGTTTGGTAAGGATAAGGAGTGTTGACTGAAGTATTTATGTAGTGTAAGTTTGAACCTTAGCCTTAGATTTTGGTGTGCACATGTATCTCGAGGCTTATCACAAGGAGCAAATTGTCTCACTTACCTCCCAAGTCACTTGTAAGTGACTAAGAAATGTGACGCCTTGCTTCATGATGGGTTAACGCGTGTCTCGATGCACATCCTATGCCTCATATTTTATTCGCTTAACTATAGGCCATTTACCCCTTTAATTTTCACGTGGCCATATTAAAGCCACACATTACCAAATACATTCACATTTTATTCAAATAAATTACACTTACCCCAATATGCCACTACTTCGGTCCCACGTCGACACGCGGCTCGAGGTACGTCCCCACTCGTCTCGATACCTACACACCCGTAGAAAATTAATGTAATAGTCTACGCAAATACAATATACTAGGCATACATCACAACATAAATAAAATGTACATCGACCCTTGCCTCGGTAAACGGACATATTACGGTGTGGGTATCACAATACGGGTCGTTGAGCCTGTGTAAAGACATAAACTCGGTTAGAAATTTTTGGGCCGTTACATCTTAGCTTTCCATAACTATAAGATTTGCGCAATTTTGATAAGAAACGAGGGAGATATAGAAATTTTACCATAATAACTTAAAATAGTTTTATACTCCGATCAGCAACTTTGTAAAATTCATTAATCCTAATTCATAGCTTCAAAACTCATGATTTTTTGACTGAAGCCTTCAAACATATCCTAGAATATCATACTAAAAGATTAGATCAATCTAATAAGAAATAAGTGAGTTATGATCAAAATAAAAAGACATTAGCAAAATTGTGAACCAAAAAGTTCTAGATTCATCATCGAAATTGAAGAAGATTTTTAGACATGAAAACATTCGAATTGCAAAATATTTCGGTAGGTAGAAGTTGTTCCCTTATGAGTTAGATTTCCAATGCCACTATAATGGGAGGAAGTTATGACCAAAGGCTGCGGCTATTCGAACCCCACAAATTAATCTTTATACTTTATTTTTTGAATTTTTTTGGACCTCCACGGGAAGTGTCCCTTATGTCCTCATATATAGGTATGTTTCACTCCTCTATAACCCACGATTCCCATGCATCCGATTTTAAAGGAAGAGTGCTCTGTGAGAAACCACGAACTCCATCCTAACACATGACCTCCGACTATGGGAAATCTGACGAAAATATACAAAGCAGTCTAGCTAAGTTCGTTACGATCTCGTTTATCTTCATTTTGGCATTTTTCTTTTGTTGTTTGGTTGTCGTTTGACTGTTTTTGGTTGTTCCATTTTCGGTTTTGTTAGGGCTTCCACATTGGTCGTGATTGTCGTGCCATATATGGTACAATGTCTAAAGAGGCTTTTGAACGAGATGATATCCAAGAAAAAGATGTAAGTTTTCTTATGTGAGTTCCCTTGTTTCATCATTTTTACAAGTTTATGTTTTTGTTTTGAATCTCGTGGAGTACGGTCACACAGAGCCGGTAGGTGCAACTAGCCGAAGGTTTATAAGGACTAATAGAGTTAGAGGCCAAACGTTCATATGCAGCTAACACTCTGCTGTAACTGTTGGTCTTTTATAACCAACAGAGCTTTCGGCTATCGGATCTGCTTCACCATCAATTATAATTTGAACTGAAAACATGATTTTCGACCTTAATCCTGCTGTTAATGGGTCTTCTTTTGGTTCTTATAGGTTATTATGGGTGAAAAAGTTTGTGCATCCGCAGCTGGTACATCTGGGGAGGGGGAGGCCTACTGGACTTTACTTATGCATTCAAACCGAATGTGCCACTGAATTCATGAGAGGAGGCCCTCACTTGGTCTCAAAATATAGCTATAGAATGTGGGTTTATTGTCATAATTTTGAAATTTAATGTCGGCTCAAGTTGGAGCGGTCTGCGAGCAAGAATGACGATGGTATGTTATCGTTGTGGCCAATACAGTACAAAACAGGTAAAGGGTAAGAAAAATGAGACTAAAGAAAAAGTCGAAGAGGAAAAGAAGAAAACTTACTGCCACAAAAGTGTTGGTGTCATTTTAAGTTCGTCCTAAAGCATGAGGTAGATGGTGAGTAGAGTGTTAGAATTCTGTGCGGAATGCACAACCATAAAATGACAAATAATTTGGTAGGCCTTGCATATTCAGGGAGGCTTACTGGACTTAAAAAAGTGATTTTTGAGGACTTTAGCAAGACCTATGCTCGACCTAAGGACATTTTTTCACAAATCCTTAATAAAAATTCTAAAAAGTCTACTTCGATGAAAATTATATACAATGCAAGAGAAATGTTGAAAATGATCGAAGGGGATGGGAAGACAAAAATGCAGCTCGTGAGGCAAAAGTTGGATGAGCACAAATATATAGAGCAACATGCATTTGGGTGGGAACGTGTCATCTTAGGGCCATTTTCTTTGCCCACCCTACCTCGATTGATATTCTCAATTGTTTCCCTCATGTTTTGATCATGAATTGCATCTACAAGTGTAATCGATTTAAATTTCCGTTGATAGACATTTTTTGGGTCACTCGTACGCACTTGACTTTTGTAACGGCTTAAGCTTTACTGTCCAAGGAAACACAGGTTGTCTACGCGTAGGCTTTGAGTCATTTGAATGATTTATTGGATGGATGGGAGCTCCTTCGGGTTATATTAACAGATAAGGAGTTAGGGTTGATTTCGATTATAGAGGAGGTGTTCCCAACCACCACCCATTTACTTTATAGGTGGCATGTCAACATGAATGTGGTATCCAAGATAAAAGGACTAGTTTCAAACGAAGAGGAGTACGATGCATGGCATCGAACGTGGAATGACTTGGTAGACGCAAAGACCGAGATATCATACATTGATCGGGTGAATAACCTACAAGAGGCATATGGTGGTGTGAGAGGGTTGGTTGACTATGTATTAGACACATGGTTGATACACAAGGAGAAGTTTGTGCGGGCTTGGACTAATAATGTCTAGCACTTTGGCACTGCCCCTACATCTCGCATTGAGAATATATATAGTACGTTGAAGAGAGACTTGGGGACCTCACAGGGTCATTTTGCAGACTTGTGGAAGAATATACACAATGTCTTAAAGAATCAACACCATTGTATTACAAGTTCTTTCAACAGATCTATGCATCTAGTGGCACATCATTTTGAAGAACCCGTTTATAGTAACATCATTGGTTTCGTTGGAAATAAGACTTGGATGAGACTGATAAGGAAGCGAAAAAATGTCACGGTGTTATAGGATTTGATAGGAGCCTATGTGGGTCTGTGTTGCGCGCCACTCGTAGGTTGCCATGTGCTTATGGGTTTTCATTACACATTATGAACAGTAGCCATATTAGTCTTGACGACATCTACCCACGACGGAAAAAATTGAACATGACCCCAATACATTCATCATCCAGTGATGATGAATTTGGATTTCTGTATCGTATGGAATTAGAGGCTATGGAGCAAAGATTCAAGAATGAGGGGCACAACTTGAGGGCAAAGATTGTGCAAAAGTTTAAAGAAATCAATTTGCATGTATCCACCATCATTGAGGTTGCAAAGGAGAAAGTGAAAACAAAGGGTCGGCCAAGGAAGAAAAAATAGCTCAAGATTAACACGAGTGAGAACTCAACTAAGAGAACTCCTTGTGGTTATAAGTTTGCGAAGGAGAAAGCACGTAAATAGGCTGAGGCCATGGAAAAAGCAAGTCAAGAATCTGTGGCAATGGCAAAAGCGATATAAGAGTCCCCGGGAAGTGAGATACCAATACAAGAGGACTCTTCGTCGACCCTGCGAAGTATATGTGGAAGTGTTTCTTCCAAACGTGGTAAAGGGTGCGGTAAGGGAGCAAAAATCACATATGCCGCACCTAGGCATTGCAGAACTTGTGGAGTAGTGAATGATGGTTATTTTAGTGACAAACCTGAACATTGGTGCACGCGCCACCACCGACGGACAATGAAAGTTACTGGGGATGGTCACTACGATTATCGGGATATAGCACATGCCTTTGGGTATGATTTGAATGATGGTTGGAAGAGGGTGAGGTTGGAATTGGTATAGGAGATGGACAATCATAGTGCAACCTATGCACCTTACTTTCAGATCGGAGACTACTACACCCATGTCTAAGATGCTCTAAATTATTTTGAGTGTCTCGGCGACTCAAAAGGTTGGCTTGCATTTCCTTATATGGGTATCATTGTGGCCAATCGACATGGGATAGGTCTTGTTGTGTTATGTACAGCGACCAATTTGTCCAATGTGTACTTTCCAACCAGAGAACCAGCACCTCCTTTACCAGACAAACACATCATATGGATGTTCCTTGTTGATGGCAACCATTTTGTTAGAGCGAGTTATTTACTTATTTTTTGTAGATACACATATTTTTTCATTGGTGTTTATGGGTGTATAGAATGCAAAAACTTGGACACATTTTTTTTTAACCAGTTATCTTGGTTAGGGTTGGCAAAAGTTGTCCAGACTCGTTTGTCCGATTTTGTCCGGACCCGCTATAAACGGATTTGGGCAATATTTTGTAAAAAACATACGGATCTGGACAATTTTTGTGTCCGTTTAAAAATATGGGACCGGGTCTAGACAACATTTTCAAAAAAATGGGTACCCGTTTAGCGATTAATTCGGACTATTTAGATGATCTCTTTTTAAAAAAAAACTTTCGTGATATAGGCATATAATTTTAAAACTTAGTCTATAGTGATGTGATGCTTGGCCTTGCATTCCTCAAAGATTTTTTATCTATGATGTTTATATTGGAAATTAAAAAATTGTGATGTTATGTATTTATTTTTTGGTAATTGAATGTTAGGTGACATGTAGTTGAGGTTTTTTTAAAAAATAATTGATAAATAAAATATTTAATCATATTTAAAAATAAAAATCGGACAAAACGGGAACCGTTTGTTTTACAAAAATACGGGTCTAGACCAAAAAAGTGTCCATTTTAAAAAAGGAACGGGTCCAGACACTAATTTTAATCATTATAAGGGGAGGTGTCCGATCTCGTTTATGTCTAGTCCCCTTTTTTTGCAGTCCTAATCTTGGTTAACATTGATGAAATATATGTAATACTTATTGGATATGATGTTCATTTTGCTTAGTTAATGAACTTTAGTGTTTTCGAACTCAAATATGTGTCTATCTGCTTCTTATGACATCCAAACATGATAAATGTAATGTAGTTCATTGACGTGCTTTTTATTGCGAGAAGGAAATGAATTCGCACATGTTTCCCAGTTACGCGACCAAGCAGAACCAACATATCTGTGTTGATGTCGGTGACACCGTATCGATGGTAATGTATACGTGGCGGCTTTTTATCGATGATATGTTGTAAACTCATCAGCTATTCAGAATCGATTAATATTATATGTCGGATTGTTTATGCCATTGGTGTTTACGCTTAACGAATCTTTGTGACATATATTGCTACTCTCGCCCAACGATTTTTACCATTTATACTATGTGGCGATGGAAAATCCATAGATATCGGCACACGTTGGTATTGTAGTACCGACAGGTTTAAACTACCCCACTATTTTACCGAACGTACCCCAACTATTAATTTATAACTAAAACTGACACCTTCTTATGGACGCTTTATGCAGCGGCCATTGAGTATCAACGTATCATGTATGATGTCGGTGCTGATTTTTTTATTGTTGTTTACTTTTGCCGGTTAGAGATGTCCGACGCTCCACACATGCCCTTAACTTTTGCTACTATCACCCCATTATTTAAACTATTTATACTCGACAGTGAAGCAAAATCGATAAACCATGTTGGTCGTCGGTATTGTTTTCTCGTTACTAGATACGTTTTGCTGTTTGAGGTGAACGTTATACTTCTACTACCCCACTTTTTGCTATAATACTACCATCGATTGTCGGCTACATCTCGTAGTATTACTTGTTTTACCCCTTTAAATGTTATATTGACCCCTGCCTTATACCCCCTTCATTTAAATGCGAAACGTAATTTACTCCCCAATATCTAAGTCCCGATCTCCATTTTTCGAACCAATCCAATTGAACGGGAACACGAATCCCTGACCCATGACCCCCACGACCTCTCCTCCCCTGATCCCCACGACCATGATTCAAACGAACTCCACCTTCTTCATGCCACACGTTTTATAGATCACCGCCGTGCATGACCTCGAAACCCACTCTCCCCACAACCTCCGGACAACCCTCATGTGCGAAACTATTGCACAACCGAGTCAGTGAGTTCGCATTTGAACCCTTTAATGTTGGTTTCATGGTATTTTGGCCTTTATTGGTGCTTGTTAGACTAGTTATTCATTTCGTATTGTAGGTTTCTTAGGGTTTCCCCTTTTGGTGGTCATCTTCTTCACCAAACCCTCAAATTACCAACAACTTGTTGAAGGAGTTGAAATCCAGCAAGAAGATGTCAGTTTATTATTCTTTCATGCATGTTTCCATACACTAATATGGTGTTTACTTCATTGTTTACAATCCCGTGTTATGCGGCAACACATGACCGATAGTTGAAATGGTTGACGGTACAAGCTGACCGCTATGCATCGATATCTATCACCCTGATTTCATGGATAGACATGTGTAGCTATCGGTCCTTACACGTCGCCCTCTATAATTTGTCTAGATAAATTGATTTCACTATTTTTTTGGATTTAACGAATTCTCTGTTGCTTTTTATAGGTTAATATGACTGACCAAACTGTTACATTCAGGGCTACTAAACCTGCGGAGGGGGAGGCTTTCTCGGACTTTACGAACTCATTCATATCAAACATTTAATTGAAGTCTAAAAAGGAAACGTTCACATGGGCACAAAGAACGGTTGCAAGATGTGGATTTGTGCTGATTATTCTAAAATCAGATGCGCTCGTAGGTCGGTGAGCAAGAATGACAATCGATTGAGATAGGCGTGGCCATTATAGTTGTAGAAGGCAGGGAACGTCCACTAAGAAATGCAGCGGTCAATTTAAGATTTTTATGAAGCACTAGAAGGACAATATATGGCACGTTAAAGTTGTGTGTGGGGTGCCCAATCATGGAGTTAATGACAGGCTTCATACACTGAAGGTGTCTATATCGAATGAAAGTACACCTCAGCTCCCTACAATGAATAAAGGCAATGAAAAGAAACCATGGATATTAGTGGGGAATTACAGGCTGTGGAGAACAAGTACATTAATGTTGGGCCCGAGTTGAGGGAAACCATCATGCAGAAGTTGAGGGAAATCATCGACATTGATGATGAGAATTTCAAGCCCCAGACTAGGGCAACGAAGAAGATGAGTGTTCACATTCCAAAGAAGGTTGAGCAGCGAATGGATGATGAGAAATTGAAGCCCAAAACTCGATCATCGAGGAAAAAGGTCTATCCCAACATACCGAATGAAGAACTAAATGAATTAAAATACAAGAAGCTCAAAGTTGATGGTCTAAAGGAGCCCACAAGTTTATCTCCGTCTAGATTTGAGTTAAAAAAGTGTATTGAACACCGAGACTCAAGCCGGAAAAAAAAAACTATTTGACAGCCCAATTGAGGAAGAGAAGCAAATTCAGGATGAATTGAATCATGTGAAGGTAGGAGAGGCAAGGGAGACAATAAGCGAAGCATCTGTCCCAAATGATAATCAATAAAATGGACCATTGAAGATGAACAAATTCAAAAGACCGTGTAAAGTAAAGTTGGAAAGGGTCGCGGTAAGGGAGTTGCAATCCTATCAGCACCGAGGTGCATCATGACCCGCAAAGTAGTGAAAAATGACTATCAGAGTGAAGTATCAAAAATGTGAGGCGCGTTCCGCTGTCAGACAGTAGACGTCATAGCTAATGGTCATTGCGATTTTTGGGTCATAGCACATGTTCTTGAATATGATTTGAATGATGGCTAGAAAAGGGTTAGGAGAGAGTTGGTTGAGGAGATGGACGAGCACAAATCAATCTACAATGCTTACTTTCAGGATAGCTCTCATTATGCGAGGGTCCAAAAGGCGATAAACCACTGCAATAGTGTTGAACCCCACCTAATTAGGGCATCTGACCGGCTTAAATTACCTTAATCCACTGATAATCTAGCAACCTTAATCCTGTCATTAATAAATAATTAAGATTCATCATCTCAACTAACAAATATAATTCTTAATCAACCACAAAAGATTCTAAAGTGAATCTTAAACCTCAAAGTTCAATTGGATTGATTACATTATCCTTATAATTTTGTAAAAAAAATTTGACAGCATCTCCTCCATTTTTAAGCCTCCACCGAAAAACCCCACCTTTAAAAATCTTCAACAAAACCTGCTCAGCTAGGTGGAAATGCCGAAAGATTCACAATCCGCCCAAAACAATATATTGCATTCACTAAAATTATTAATTCATTCTAACCTATCTCAGACTTTCAAAATCCTTAAGCTATCATTACCTTAACTCTGCACCATTCCAGTTCATCCTAAAACCATTATAACAATTCCAAAAGAGATTAATCGCATACGAACCCAAAAACCCTTTTATATCACATTTTATATTAAAAAATAATACATACATAAAGAGAAAGAAACTGAGCAAGTCACCAATAAGTAAATCTCACACTATCCAGTACACTTGTACTAATCAAATGCATAATAATCCAAGGAATTTAAACGAACAATATGATCCAAGGAATTTAAATACAACTGTGAATCCATCTCGTTTCTGTTATCCGACCACAATCAAATGGTCGGCCTCCAAAAGCGGTAAGTAAACGGTAATAAAGACTCATGCGCGGGGAGGATAACCAAACGAGTCTCTTTCCTCTCGAGTCTATCAAAGTACGATATGGTTCATCGTGACCTCATAATAATCACATGATGCAAAGTATCAGTGACTCCAACCCCTTAAACATAATATTGTTCTATCATGTACACAATGAGGTAGACACTACAAGTTCTACCCTGTAATACATAGTCAGGTAGCTTAATTTACTTTGTGTTCACAGTCAAGCAGACACTAAATAGTTCTACCTTGTAATACAGTCAAACAGACACTATAAGGAGACTTGTAACGCCTTATCCTCCCAAACCGTATATGCATGTACAACAAAAATGCAATTTCAAAAATCAATGCAATTTATACGAAATTATAATTATACAATGTAAAGGTTACTATGAGATTTACTTAACCTTACAAACGCGATACCCACATTCACTTACTCTCCGAATTGCTCAACTAGTCCACATGAGGTTCCACTTGCGGTCCTACAATTCATTTATAAATCTGATAAGATTCCATAACCTCTCCACAATTGTTTTGCAATTAGTTATAGTTAAATTAACCCAATCGTGTCCCAAAACCCTTAAAAAAATTTCAAAATAAATTATCTGATGCTTGAATTTCATTTTCGACTCAAAATTATTATTCAACATCGAAAATTATGTAGTCTAGGGTTAAATATAATTTTTCCCAATTTATTACATATTTATTGGTCCAACCTTGACTAGAAAACCCCGAAATCTCTCTGAATCATATCCTCCCATGTACGGATCCCAATTTTGACTTCAAATTGTGATTCGGAATTGAAAATTAACCTAGACTAGGGTATAAAATAATTTTCAAATTTTGGACATTTTTTGGTATCTCAACAAGCATTATGAGAAATATACCCGGCAAAAAATCATCGAAAAAATTCCAAAATACTCATTTTTCATGAAAATCTTTAGTTTTCATCAATTTGTCCAAAAATCCATTTTTTTCTAATTTCGGGGATTTTATTTAATTTTTTCTCATTTTTTTAAACCCTTTTTTTTAATGAAGAAAAGAAAGCCCTTTCCTCACAAATCATATTCCCCCCTCCTTTCATCTACCCCCGCCACACATTTTTTCTTCTTCTTCTTCTTCTTCTTCTCAAAATTACAGTTTCTCACCGTATTTTCATTTTTTTTTTGGATCAACTATTTTTCTCTTTTAATCATCTCCTCCTTGTTCTTCAATTCAAAGCCAATTTTTTCTATCAAATTTTCAAAATTCTCCATATACCCAATTTCTTCAAAATTTTCAATATCCTCCAAATGCTCATAATTTTTCATATCCTTTCATTCCACCAAAACATAGTTAATTTTTCAAATACCCCTACTTTCTCAAGCACCCCTAATTTCTCATTCCCTTTTTTTCTTACTAATATCCTAAATTTGTCCCAAAATATTGACAATACCTCCCAAAATGATCAAGATAGCGTAACGGAGACGACATCGTTACCTTACTTTCAAATTCCTTCATATTCCATGCAACCATTAGCTGAAGAGGGGAAAACTAAAGCAGTTCTGAGAAAGCAACGTGAGTTGTGTTTCATTGACGATGATAGGTTCATTACTAGTATGTGGCTGACAATTTCGACTGATAGCATTGTCGGTAATGCTCAACAACAACACATATTTTTTATGCGAGTCACTAACTACTACAATGAGCACAAAAAACCGGATCGTCCAGAGAGAACGCGAACTGTAATTAAAGGGCATTGGCATTGGATGATTAAGTTGGTTAATATATTTAACCAACGTTTCAACAAATTAGCAAGTGAAAATCATAGTGGTTGGAATGATGGGATGTTGAAGGATCGTGTTCACGACTTATTTTACCATAAGTAAAAGAAGCATTTCCAACATAAACATGTATGGCTAATGGCGAAAGACGACCTCAAATGGAAAAGAACTATTCACATTCCTCAATGTTCCAAAAGAACAAAGATCAATGAGTTTGGGAACTACACATCCTCATCCAATCATGACACATACGCAAATGAACTCGGAAGTTGCCCCACCTATCCAGAAAGCAGCAAAGGCGAAAGCGAAGGGAAAAGGGAAAGCAAAGTTGAAGGAGAATGAAATGGTTTCTAATCTGCTCGAAAAATGGGATGAATTCAAGAAAGAAGAAGAGGAAAAAACGACTTATATGAAACAGATGAATGAGCGTTTAGGTGTTGGTTTGGATTACAAAATATTTATTAAAGAAACTAGCGGCATGAGCGAGGAAGTACGCCAACGTCATGATGAGTTTTGCAAACTCATAAGGGAAAAGTATAAGAAGTAATATTTAATATCATTGTTGTTTTTCAACAAATGTAGTTGTTTTTGTAGGAGTTTGTTTTAGTTGTCCAAATGCTTTTGTTGTTTTCACAATGTAGTAGAAGTACTTGTCGTTTTCACAATGTTGTAGTAGTTGTTATTTCCATGATATTGTGTTCTGGTAGTACTTGTTATTTTAATGATATTGTGTTGAAGTGATCCGTATAATGAATCTTTTATGTCTCGAAATTTAAAAGTATCTATTAATCATGTAATGTACAAAGTAGCCGTTAAAAACTACCCTTTAAAAAATAGATGTTGGAAAGTGTTGGGGTATGTGCCCTAGGTCAATCCATTAACTGTCTTTATGGAATACTTTTAGTTAATAAAATAGAGGATTTCATTTGTTGTTTATTATAATTAATTTGCATGTTTGCATTATAATAAGATCCATGGGTATTTACATATATATCCTAAATGTCTCTAGTCGATCATTATACTGGGAACTATAATGAATTAAGACTAGTGTGAGTCTTGATTGATGATCATATGATGATTATACGTATAGGGATACGAATCAAGATCACGAGTACTTGTTAGGGAACAAAGTACTGGATCGACCCTCTATGAGAGCATCACATGGATTAAGTCATAGTTGTTTCTCATGATAAGTATATATTACAGTCCTATGACTTGAGATTACCAGAGACTTCAACATTAGGAACACAGTGATTTGACACAATCAAACGTTGTCTTTAACCGGACGATTATAAAGGTTGTGATTGGTTACTGTGTGAGCAATGTGATGAAGTTGTGTAATCGAGATAGAATTTGTCCCTCTCATATAAAAGAGATATCCAAGTGGATCCCTCGATGTGTTAGATCGTTGTTAAAAGGCCTAGTCTAAGTGAATTGATATTGATCAATGTCACTTGGATGTTTTCAGTCTACCTAGAGATCGAGACTAGTACGATTGAACATGTTGGATGACAATTCCATGCCTTATGTTTGATCAAACGGATGTCGTGTGACAAAAGGATGTTATATACATTATTGATTAGGTTGTATCGATTTGATATTCGTACGACTTGGGTAGTCATAATGTCTTGCTAGAGGCCGCTTATGACTTGTATACCAAAATGTGTTTTGGTACACTGCCAACGTTGTATGAGCCTATTGGGTCGCACACTAAGAATGGTTTTGCGAGATTTTAAGATGGTTCAGAAAAATGAATTTTATATGATAAAATTCATGACGGAAACGTCCTTGTGGTGTATTACACTTATACTTCTTTAAGTAGGGGTATATGTGTAATTTACTTAACCGTCTATATACAAGAGTTGTATAAATAGACGCTTTAAGTTAGAATACACTAACGAAAGATCAAAAGGCCAAAACTCCTTTTTCGTTTAAGAAACGACTTAGGGTTTTTGGTATGCTCTGGATCGTTTTGGAGAGATTCAAAAGGTTTGGCATTCTCTCGACGCTAGCACTTCGAATCTCGGTCGCCGTTCGTGCGTGGACTGCTGATAGATGGCGTTCGTCGTTGGCAGCGCCTTAGAGATCGATCAACCTTCTGAAAGGTATATTGCGATTGAGGTATGATTAAGTTTTTCATGGTTTAAACGTTTTTAATGGAATTAGATTCGGATCTGTTGGGGTTTTTGTCAAAATTGTTTTGTAATCTCATTGCGTATGAACCCCAAAACCCAACAGTGGTATCAGAGACATCGAGTTCGATTCCATTAAACTCATTGCATGTTTTCTTCTGATATATACATGATATATGATTGAAAGCATGTTAATAGTTGATGTATATGTGATATACATAAGTTTTCTGTGAGATTTATTATCATGTTTTGTGTCAATGATACATATATTCGTGATTTAATTGAAATTAGTTTCGTGTTCTATGATCCATGATTCCATTAGGTTCGATTGGGATAGTAGTTCATGATTCAATTACATGTTTGTGATTATTTGGATGAAGACCGAAATTGCAAATAATTAATTTTCGAAATTATTTATTTATAAATAATTAATTTTCGAAATTATTTATTTATAAATAATTAATTTTCGAAATTATTTATTTGAAAATAATTAATTTTCGAAATTATTTATTTATCTTGTTATATCTATTTTGTTATGAAGTTTCTATTTTATAAAGATAGATAACAAATTAGAATAGGAGATAAATATCAAGAATCTTGTTATTGGTGATATACTAGGATTCAAATATCTTAAATCAAAAATAAATAATTAATTTTCGAAATTATTTATTTATAATTAATTAATTTTCGAAATTAATTATTTATCTTGTTATATCTATTTTGTTATGAAGTTTCTATTTTATAATTAAGATAGATAACAAATTAGAATATGAGATAAATATCAAGAATCTTGTTATTGGTGATATAATAGGATTAAGATAAGATTAGTCCTAATTGGATTAGGATAAGATAAGTCCTAATTGGATTTGGATAAGATTAGTCCTAATTGGATTAGGATAAGATAAGTCAAATTGGATTAGGATAAGATAAGTCCTAATTGGATTAGGATATGATTAGTCCTAATTGGATTAGGATAAGATGATTAGTTAGATGTGGGCCCGGGTTAATTAAAAATGTTTTAATTGACTTAATTTGGATAAATTAAGGGGTAAATTTAGTATAGTAAAATCAGCGAAAAATATGATTTTCTATAGCGAATTTCAATTTTCGGAATTGAGATTCGTCTTCTAAAAAAAAAAAAAAAAAGGGGGGCGCTGCCCCCTGTACCCCGCTATTTGACGGGCAATGGGACCGCCGTCTAACTAATCCTAGCGCACGGAAATTCTTTTATTAGTGAATAGTATAAAAATTTCCAAATTGTTTAGTGATTGAACAAATCAATAAAATATATGATATTTCATTGTTTACATAAAAATCACTAAAACTGAGTAAAATCCCTCTATTAAATTTTAAGTCTCGTGCCATCCATTTTAAACACTTGTCAAGGCCTCGATCACACTAATATAGTTTCAGCCATAGTTGGGTGTATCGTGTTATCTTGGTGAGACAAGTTGGGTAAGAGTTACCTAAATGTTTAAAATGGTCCGACTTAATAAAGCCATCAAAATAGTTTTGAGCTTTAGGCAAATGATGAGATAAAACATGCTAAGACATAAGATGTCCCGTATCTCATAAAATGATCTAAAAATTACATAAGATGTAATTGGTAACATTACCTACCTAAATAATCTAGTTCTGTGTTTCATGCCATATTTGTCATAGAATTAGGTGAAATATGGATTTTAGTCCCCTAAATAAAACGATGCGTACGTTTTAGGAGGGTTGTTAATTTAGTGGGAGTCTATTCCTCTATACTAAAATAAACTTTGCATAATCTTTATTGTAGATCAATGGCCTCTTCAAGTAATAATAATCCCCTGTCATGCGATCCATCCTTGAGAAGGATAAACTATATGGGACTAACTTTCTCGATTGGTTCGAAACTTGAGAATTGTTCTTAAGCATGAACGCAAGTCGTATGTCTGGATGGTCCAATCCCACGAGGACCCACCACCCAATGCTACGAAAGTGTGAAGGATGCGTATAGTAAACATGTCAACGATTCTACTAATGTTGCATGTATTATCTTCGGCAACTATGGTTCCTGAACTTCGAGAAGGACATGGAACTAATGGAAGCCTACGACATGGCCGTAATTATTTGAAGGAAATGTTCCAACAAAGACAAGCTAGGCAAGAAAGGTTCGAGATAGTCAAGAACCTACATTCTTGCAAGATGACCGAGGTGTGTCGGTTAGTCCTCATGTTCGAAGATGAAGGGCTATGTTGACCACTTGATAGACTCGGATTTCCCATAAGCCAAGAGTTGGCTACGGATTTGATCCCTGAATTCATTACCGGAGAGTTACTTACAATTTGTGATGAACTACAATATGAATAATATGGATAAATCAATTTCGAGTTGCATTTGATGCTCAAGACTCGCTGAACGAAAATATCAAGAAAACCTCTAGCAATATGTTGATGGTCTAAAAGGGAAAGGGAATGAAGAAGAAAAGCAAAGACAAGGCTAGAGTTGCCAAGGTCGTTGTTCTTGCACATGCGCAAAGCCCATGAAACAAGTCAAGCCCACTGTTCCTCGCTTCAAAACACCCAAAAGAAAAAGGAAGAAAATTGTCATTTACGTAATCAAACCTATCTTTGGCATTGTCGTCTCGGGCGGATAAACGAGAAACGCATAACGAAGCTCCATAAAGATGGGCTTCTTGATTCATTTGATTTAGAAACATATGAAACGTGCGTATCTTGTTTACTAGGCAAGATGATGAAAGTCCCTTTACTTGGATAAAGTGAAAGGGCAAGTGATTTATTGGGTCTAATACATACTTGCGATGTATGCGGTCCTATAAACACAATGGCTAGATAAGGTTATCGATACTTCATTACATTTAATGATGATTTCGTGAGATATGGTTATGTATATCTTATGAAACATAAAGTGAATCATTTGAGATGTTTCGAACGTTTCAAAATGAAGTGCGTAATCAACTTGGTAAAACTATCAAAACACTTCGATCAGATCGAGGTGGTGAATATTTAAGCCAAGAATTTGATGATCATCTTAGAAATTGTGGGATTGTCTCCCAATTGACTCCACCAACAACTCCACAATGGAATGGAGTTTCGAAAGGAGAAATCGAACCTTATTAGATATGGTTCGATCTATGATGAGTCATGCGAGATCTTCCATTATCCTTTTGGGGTTATGCATTACAAGCTGCAACTTTCACTCTAAATCGAGTTCCTTCTAAAGCGGTTGATAAAACACCATATGAGATATGGTACGGGAAGAGACCTAGTTTGTCTTTTCTTAAGATTTGGGGTTGTGAGGCTTACGTAAAGCGACAAGTCTCGAGAAAAACTAGCACCTAAATCGACAAGTGTTTATTTGTGGGGTATCTTAAGGAAACAAAAGGGATATTACTTTTATAATCCCGTGAGAACAAAGTGTTTGTTGCTCGGTATGGTGCCTTTATGGAAAAACAGTTTATTTCAAAAGACACTAGTGGGAGAGAAATAAATCTTGAAGAAGTTCAAGAATCACAGGTAAACAATGAACCGCTACTGGAAGTTCAACAACGTTCCAAACCAGTTGAACCTCCACAAGTGACACAAGGCCCACGTAAATCTAGTAGGGTAAGACATGAGCGAGAGAGATTCGGATTTCATTTCGATAGTCGTGATGTGTTGCTTATAGACCAAAATGAGCCCACCACTTATCGGGAGGCTATGTCGGACCCGGACTCGGATAAATGGCTAAGTGCCATGAACTCGAGATGCAATCCATGTATGATAACCACGTTTGGAACTTGGTTGATTTACCTGAAGGTGGTAAGACCATTGGATGTAAATGGGTTTTCAAGAAGAAAACAAACATGGATGGCAAAGTGCATACTTTTAAAGCAAGACTAGTAGCAAAAGGAGTTTCAGCAGACTCAAGGTGTTGATTATGATGAAACTTTTTCGCCGATCGCCATGCTTAAATCCATAAGAATTTTAATTGCTATTCTTTGCATATTATGACTATGAAATATGGCAAATGGATGTAAAAAACAACATTTCTTAATGGAAAATTTGCTTGAGGACGTGTATATGACACAACTGAAGGTTTTATACATCCCGAGAATTCTAGGAAGGTATGCAAGCTTCAAAGATCCATTTATGGATTAAAGCAAGCTTCTCGAAGTTGGAATCTTCGTTTTGATGAAGCAATCAAGGATTTTGGTTTTATTAAGAATGAAGATGAGCCTTGTGTATACAAGAAGGTCGGTGGGAGTGTAGTTATTTTTTAAAGTGCTTGTATGTTGATGATATATTACTCATTGGAAATGACATCCCAACATTGCGAGAATGTCAAGTCTTGGTTAGGGAAGTGTTTCTCAATGAAAGACTTAGGAGATGCGCCTATATCCTAGGGATAAAGATCTATAGGGATAGATCTAAAAGGCTAATCGGTCTAAGTCGAGTGCTTACATAGACAAGGTCTTGAATAGGTTCGGTTTGCAAGACTCTAAAAGAGGATTGTTGCCAATGTCTCATGGGATAAGTCTCAAGAAGACTCAATGTCCTAAGACAAATGATGAGCGAGACCGTATGAATAAGATTCCATATGCATCGGCTATTGGATCTATCATGTATGCCATGTTATGCACTCGACACGATGTATCATATGCTTTGAGCACTACAAGCAGATATCGATCGGATCCAGGTGAGAGTCACTTTGGATAGCGATAAAGAACATCCTTAAGTACTTAAGAAGGACTAAGGAAGTGTTCTTGGTCTATGGAGGTTTTGAAAATGATCTAGTTGTAAATGGTTACACAGATGCGAGTTTTCAAAGCGATATAGATGATTTTAGATCGCGATCTGGATATGTGTTTACTTTGAATGGGGGTGCGATAAGTGGAAAAGTTCGAAGCAAGAGACCAGTGGCGATTCTACAACATGAAGTGAGTATATTGCGGCGTCCGATCAAAGAAAGGAGGCGATTTGGATCAAAAAGTTCATTTACGAACTAGGTGTGGTTCCGAGTATTGCTAACCCTGTTTGTTTGTATTGCGACAATAACGGGGCAATAGCACGAGCCAAGGAACCTAGATCACACTACTGAGATCCAAACATATACTCGGGCGTTTTCATCTCATTAGAGAAATTATTGAGAGGGAGACGTAAAAATTTGCAGAGTACCTATCGAAGACAACGTTGTGGATCCATTGACAAAAGCTCTTCCACAAGCAAAACATGATGGTCATGTTAGATCATTAGGCATTATATGCATGTATGATTGGCCCTAGTGCAAGTGGGAGATGTTGGGGTATGTGCCCTAGGTCGATCCATTAAGCTGTCTTTATGAAATACTTTTAGTTAATAAAATAGAGGATTTCATTTCTTTGTTTATTATAATTAATTTGCATGTTTGCATTATAATAAGATCCATGGGTATTTACATATATATCCTAAATGTCTCTAGTCGATCATTATATCTTGGGAACTATAATGAATTAAGACTAGTGTGAGTCTTGATTGATGATCATATGATGATTATACGTATAGGGATACGAATCAAGATCACGAGTACTTGTTAGGGAACAAAGTCTTGGACCGACCCGCTATGAGAGCATCACATGGATTAAGTCATAGTTGTTTCTCATGATAAGTATATATTACAGTCCTCGACTTGAGATTACAGAGACTTCAACATTAGGAACACGGTGATTTGACACAATCAAACGTTGTCTTTAACAGGACGATTATAAAGGTTGTGATTGGTTTTGTGTGAGCAATGTGATGAAGTTGTGTAATCGAGATAGAATTTGTCCCTCTCATATAAAGAGAGATATCCAAAGTGGATCCCTCGATGTGTTAGATCTGTTAAAAGGCCTAGTCTAAGTGAATTGATATTGATCAATGTCACTTGGATGTTTTCGATCTACCTAGAGATCGAGACTAGTACGATTGAACATGTTGGATGACAATTCCATGCCTTATGTTTGATCAAACGGATGTCGTGTGACAAAAGGATGTTATATACATTATTGATTAGGTTGTATCGATTTGATATTCGTACGACTTGGGTAGTCATAATGTCTTGCTAGAGGCGCTTATGACTTGTATACCAAAATGTGTTTTGGTACACAGCGCCAACGTTGTATGAGCCTATTGGGTCGCACACTAAGAATGGTTTTGCGAGATTTTAAGATGGTTGAGAAAAATGAATTTTATATGATAAAATTCATGAACTTTGAAACGTCCTTGTGGTGTATTACACTTATACTTCTTTAAGTAGGGGTATATGTGTAATTTACTTAACCGTCTATATACAAGAGTTGTATAAATAGACGCTTTAAGTTAGAATACACTAACGAAAGATCAAAAGGCCAAAACTCCTTTTTAGTTTAAGAAACGACTTAGGGTTTTTGGTATGCTCTGGATCGTTTTGGAGAGATTCAAAAGGTTTGGCATTCTCTCGACGCTAGCACTTCGAATCTCGGCCGCCGTTCGTGTGTGGACTGCTGATAGAGGGCGTTCGTCGTTGGCAGCGCCTTAGAGATCGATCAACCTTCTGAAAGGTATATTGCGATTGAGGTATGATTAAGTTTTTCATGGTTTAAACGTTTTTAATGGAATTAGATTCGGATCCTGTTGGGGTTTTTGTCAAAATTGTTTTGTAATCTCCGCTGCGTATGAACCCCAAAACCCAACAGAAAGCAACCATTAGAAACTAGCCGTTAAAAAGTAGTCGTTGGAAAGTAATCGTTAAAAACTAGCGGTTAAAAAGTAGCCGTTGGAAAGTAAACATTAAAAGTCTATATATTTCATAAGATTTTAGGCAAAGCTCACTCACTGAAACTCACTCTACTCAGCCTATCCATCATTCATATTATTGCAACCCACGCCATTTACAACCTACGAAGATAGACGACATCGACGAGATGCTAGAAAAAATGGAAGAATACTTAGCAAAAAAGTCGATGGACGACTCGGATGTACAAGGGTTCATGTTGTTGCAACAAACTACAATAGCTTTACTTGGTGAAATATGTGTATATCTGCTTCTTATGACATCCAAACATGATAAATGTAATGTAGTTCATTGATGTGCTTTTTATTAGGAGAAGGAAATGAATTCGCACATTTTTCCCAGTTACGCGACCAAGCAGAACCAACAAATCTGTGTTGATGTCGGTGGCACCGTATCGATGGTAATGTATACGTGGCGGCTTTTTATCGCTGATACGTTGTAAACTCATCAGCTATTCAGAATCGATTAATATTATATGTCGGATTGTTTATGCCATTGGTGTTTATGCTTAACGAATCTTTGTGACATATATTGCTACTCTCGCCCGACGATTTTTACCATTTATACTATGTGGAGATGGAAAATCGATAGATATCGGCACATGTTGGTATTGTAGTACCGATAGGTTTAAACTACCCCACTATTTTACCGAACGTACCCCAACTATTAATTTATAACTAAAACTGACGGCTTTTTATGGGCGCTATATGCAACAGCCATTGAGTATCGACGTATCATGTATGATGTCGGTGCTGATTTGTTGATTGTTGTTTACTTTTGCCGGTTAGAGATGTCCGACACTCCACACATACCCTTAACTTTTGCTACTATCACCCCATTATTTAAACTATTTATACTTGGCAGTGAAGCAAAATCGATAAACCATGTTGGTCGTCGGTATTGTTTTCTTGTTACTAGATACGTTTTGCAGTTTGAGGTGAACGTTATACTTCTACTACCCCGCTTTTTGCTATAAGTACCCTAACTATTTACCTCATACTACCATCGATTTTCGGCTACATCTCGTAGTATTACTTGTTTTACCCCTTTAAATGTTATATCGACCCCTGCCTTATACCCCCTTCATAGAAATGTGAAGCGTCATTTACTCTCCAATATCTCAGTCCCGATCTCCATTTTTCGAACCAATCCAATTGAACGGGAACACGAATCCCTGACCCATAACCCCCACGACCTCTCCTCCCCTGATCCCCACGACCATGATTCAAACGAACTCCACCTTCTTCATGCCACACGTTTTATAGATCACCGCCGTGCATGACCTCGAAACCCACTCTCCCCACAACCTCCAAACAACCCTCATGTGCGAAACTATTGCACAACCGAGTCGGTGAGTTCGCATTTGAACCCTTTAATGTTGGTTTCATGGTATTTTAGCCTTTGTTGGTGCTTGTTAGACTAGTTATTCATTTTGTATTGTAGGTTTCTTAGGGTTTCCCCCTTTGGTGGTCATCTTCTTCACCAAACCCTCAAATTACCAACAACTTGTTGAAGGAGTCGAAATCCAGCAAGAAGATGTCAGTTTATTATTCTTTCATGCATGTTTCCATACACTAATATGGTGTTCACTTCATTGTTTTCAATCCCGTGTTATGCGGCAACACATGACCGATAGTTGAAATGGTTGACGATACAAGCTGACCGCTATGCATCGATATCTATCACCCTGATTTCAAGGATAGACATGTGTAGCTATCGGTCCTTACACGTTGCCCTCTATAATTTGTCTAGATAAATTGATTTCACTATTTTTTTGGATTTAACGAATTCTCTGTTGCTTTTTATAGGTTAATATGACTGACCAAACTGTTACATTCAGGGCTAGTAAACCTGCGGAGGGGGAGGCATTCTCGGACTTTACGAACTCATTCATATCAAACATTTAATTGAAGTCTAAAAAGGAAACGTTCGCATGGGCACAAAGAATTGTTGCAAGATGTGGATTTGTGCTGATTATTTTAAAATCAGATGCGCTCGTAGGTCGGTGAGCAAGAATGACAATCGGTTGTGATAGGCGTGGCCATTATAGTTGTAGAAGGCAGGGAACGTCCACTAAGAAATGCAGCAGTCAATTTAAGATTTTTATGAAGCACTAGAAGGACAATCTATGGCACGTTAAAGTTGTGTGTGAGGTGCACAATCATGGAGTTAATGACAGGCTTCATACACTGAAGGTGTCTATATTGGATGAAAGTACACCTCAGCTCCCTACAATGAATAAAGGCAATGAAGAAGATACCATGGATATTAGTGGGGAATTACAGGCTGTGGAGAACAAGTACACTAATGTTGGGCCCGAGTTGAGGGCAACCATTATGCGAAAGTTGAGGGAAATCATCGACATTAATGATGAGAATTTCAACCCCCGGACTAGGGCAACGAAGAAGATGGGTGTTCACATTCCAAAGAAGCTTGAGCAGCGAATGGATGATGAGAAATTGAAGCCTAAAACTCGAGCATCGAGGAAAAAGGTCTATCCCAACATACCGAATGAAGAACTAAATGAATTAAAATACAAGAAGCTCAAAGTTGATGGTCTAAAGGAGCCCACAAGTTTATCTCCGTCTAGATTTGAGTTAAACAAAATGTATTGAACACCGAGACTCAAGCTGGAAAAAAAACTATTTGACTGCCCAATTGAGGAAGAGAAGCAAATTCAGGATGAATTGAATCATGTGAAGGTAGGAGGGGCAAGGGAGACAATAAGTGAAGCATCTGTCCCAAATGATAATCAATAAAATGGACCATTGAAGATGAACCAATTCAAAAGACCGTGTAAAGTAAAGTTGGAAGGGTCGCGGTAAGGGAGTTGCAATCCCATTAGCACCGAGGTGCATCATGACCCGCAAAGTAGTGAAAAATGACTATCAAAGTGAAGTATCAAAAATGTGAGGCGCGTTCCGCTGTCAGACAATAGACGTCACAGCTAATGGTCATTGCGATTTTTGGGTCATAGCACATGTTCTTGGCTATGATTTGAATGATGGCTAGAAAAGGGTTAGGAGAGAGTTGGTTAATGAGATGGACGAGCACAAATCAATCTACAATGCTTACTTTCAGGATAGCTCTCATTATGTGAGGGTCCAAAAGGCGATAAACCACTACAATAGTGTTGAACCCCACCTAATTAGGGCATCTGACCGGCTTAAATTACCTTAATCCACTGATAATCTAGCAGCCTTAATCCTGCCATTAATAAATAATTAAGATTCATCATCTCAACTAACAAATATAATTCTTAATCAACCACGAAAGATTCTAAAGTGAATCTTAAACCTCAAAGTTCAATTGGATTGATTACATTATCCTTATAATTTCGTAAAAAAATTTCTACAACATCTCCTCTATTTTTAAGCCTCCACCGAAAAACCTTACCTTTAAAAATCTTCAACAAAACCTGCTCAGCTTGGTGGAAATGCCGAAAGATTCACAATCCACCCAAAACAATATATTGCATTCACAAAAATTATTTATTCATTCTAACCTATCTCAGACTTTCAAAATCCTTTAGCTATCATTACCTTAACTCTGCACCATTCAGGTTCGTCCTAAAACCATTATAACAATTTCGAAAGAGATTAATCGCATACGAACCCAAAAACCCATTTATACCATATTTTATATTAAAAAATAATACATACATAAAGAGAAAGAAAATGAGCAAGTCACCAATAAGTAAATCTCACACTATCCAGTACACCCGTACTAATCAAATGCATAATAATCCAAGGAATTTAAACGAACAATATGATCCAAGGAATTTAAATACAACCGTGAATCCATCTCGTTTCTGTTATCTGACCACAATCAAATGATCGGCCTCCAAAAGTGGTAAGTAAACAGTAATAAAGATTCATGCGCGGGGAGAATAACCAAACGAGTCTTTTTCCTCTCGAGTCTATCAAAGTACAATCTGGTTCATCGTGACCTCGTAATAATCACATGATGCAAAGTATCAGTGACTCTCAGCCCTTAAACATAATATAGTTCTATCATGTACACAATGAGGTAGACACTACAAGTTCTACCCTGTAATACATAGTCAGGTAGCTTAATTTACTTTGTGTTCACAGTCAAGCAGACACTAAATAGTTCTACCTTGTAATACTGATAAAAGTGAGAACTATAAGGAGACTTGTAACGCCTTATCCTCCCAAACCGTATATGCATGTACAACAAAAATGCAATTTCAAAAATCAATGCGATTTATACGAAATTATAATTATACAATGTAAAGGTTCCTATGAGATTTACTTAACCTTACAAACGCGATACCCACATTCCCTTACTCTCCGAATTGGTCAACTAGTCCACATGAAGTTCCAATTGCGGTCCTACAATTCATTTATAAATCTGATAAGATTCCATAACTTCTCCACAATTATTTTGCAATTAGTTATAGTTAAATTAACCCAATCGTGTCCCAAAACCCTTAAAACAATTTCAAAATAAATTATCCGATGCTTGAATTTCATTTTCGACTCAAAATTATTATTCAACATCGAAAATTATGTAGTCTAGGGTTAAATATAATTTTTCCCAATTTATTACATATTTATCGGTCCAACCTTGACTAGAAAACCACGAAATCTCTCTGAATCATATCCTCCCATGTACGGATCCCAATTTTGACTTCAAATTGTGATTCGAAATTGAAAATTAACCTAGACTAGGGCATAAAACAATTTTCAAATTTTGGACATTTTTTGGTATCTCAACAAGCATTACGAGAAATATACCCGGCAAAAAATCATCAAAAAATTCCAAAATACTCGTTTTTCATTAAAATCTTCAGTTTTCATCAATTTGTCCAAAAATCCGAATTTTCCTAATTTCGGGGATTTTATTTATTTTTTTCTTATTTTTTAAACCCTTTTTTTAATGAAGAAAAGAAAGCCCCTTCCTCACAAATCATATTCCCCCCCTCTTTTCATCTACCCCCGCCACACATTTTTTCTTCTTCTTCTTCTTCTTCTTGAAATTACAGTTTCTCATTGTATTTTCATTTTTTTTTGGATCAACTGTTTTTCTCTTTTAATCATCTCCTCCTTGTTCTTCAATTCAAAGCCAATTTTTTCTATCAAATTTTCAAAATTCTCCATATACCCAATTTCCTCAAAATTTTCAATATCCTCCAAATGCTCATAATTTTTCATATCCTTTCATTCCACCAAACATAGTTAATTTTTCAAATACCCCTACTTTCTCAAGCACCCCTAATTTTTCATTCCTTTTTTTTTCTTACTAATATCCTAAATTTGTCCCAAAATATTGACAATACCTCCCAAAATGATCAAGATAGCGTAACGGAGACAACATCGTTACCTGACTTTCAAATTCCTTCATATTCCATGCAACCATTAGCTGAAGAGGGGAAAACTAAAGCAGTTCCAAGAAAGCAACGTGAGTTGTGTTTCATTGACGATGATAGGTTCATTACTAGTATGTGGCTGACAATTTCGACTGATAGCATTGTCGGTAATGCTCAACAACAACACATATTTTTTTACGCGAGTCACTAACTACTACAATGAGCACAGACAACCGGATCGTCCAGAGAGAACGCGAACTGTAATTAAAGGGCATTGGCATTGGATGATTAAGTTGGTTAATATATTTAACCAACGTTTCAACAAATTAGCAAGTGAAAATCGCAGTGGTTGGAATGATGGGATGTTGAAGGATCGTGCTCGCGACTTATTTTACCATAGTTAAAAGAAGCATTTCCAACATGAACATGTATGGCTAATGGTGAAAGACGACCTCAAATGGAAAAGAACTATTCACATTCCTCAATGTTCCAAAAGAACAAATATCAATGAGTTTGGGAACTACACATCCTCATCCAATCATGACACAGACGCAAATGAACTCGGAAGTTGACCTACTGGCCAGAAAGCAACAAAGGCGAAAGCGAATGGAAAAGGGAAAGCAAAGTTGAAGGAGAATGAAATGGTTTCTAATCTGCTCAAGAAATGGGATGAATTCAAGAAAGAACAAGAGGAAAAAACGACTTATATGGAACATATGAATGAGCGTTTAGGTGTTGGTTTGGATTACAAAATATTTATTAAAGAAACTAGCGACACGAGCGAGGAAGTACGCCAACGTCATGATGAGTTTTGCAAACTCATAAAGGAAAAGTATAAGAAGTAATATTTAGTATCATTGTTGTTTTTCAACAAATGTAGTTATTTTTGTAGGAGTTTGTTTTAGTTGTCCAAATGCTTTTGTTGTTTTCACAATGTAGTAGAAGTACTTGTCGTTTTCACAATGTTGTAGTAGTTGTTATTTTCGTGATATTGTGTTCTGGTAGTACTTGTTATTTTAATGATATTGTGTTGAAGCGATCCGTATAATGAATCTTTTATGTCTCAAAATTTAAAAGTATCTATTAATCATGTAATGTACAAAGTAGCCGTTAAAAACTACCCGTTAAAAAATAGATGTTGGAAAGTAACCATTAGAAACTAGCCGTTAAAAAGTAGTCGTCGGAAAGTAATCGTTAAAAACTAGCGGTTAAAAAGTAGCCGTTGGAAAGTAAACATTAAAAGTCTATATATTTCATTAGATTTTAGGCAAAGCTCACTCACTGAAACTCACTCTACTCAGCCTATCCATCATTCATATTATTGCAACCCACACCATTTACAACCTACGAAAATAGACGACATCGACGAGATGCTGGAAAAAATGGAAGAATACTTAGCAAAAAAGTTGATGGACGACTCAGATGTACAATCGTTCATGTTGTTGCAACAAACTACAATAGTTTCACTTGGTGAAACCTCTAATCCTCCTAGGAGGACTAGAAGATTCTTGAATTGAGATCGTGAACGTATGCATGAACAACTTGTCAAAGACTATTTTGCGGACAAGCCAGTTTATCCTACTAATATATTTCGACGGAAATTCCGGATGAGGAGGACGTTGTTCATGCGAATTGTCGAAGCCCTTAAAAATCATTTTGAGTATTTTCAATGGAGAGTTGATGCAACTGATAGACGATGACTATCTCCACATAAAAATGCACAGCTGCCATTCGTCAATCAACATATGAAGGATCAGCTGACCAATTCAATGAATATGTAAGGCTCGGTAAGTGTACTGCACTTGATTGCTTATTTAATTTTTGCAGATGTGTTATTGAAATATTTTCACATAAGTATTTAAGAAGATCAAGTGTTGAAGATATTCAACGTTTACTTCGTTGCATCATGGCTTCTCTGGCATGCTTGGAAGCATCAATTGTATGAATTGGCAATGGAAAAATTGTCCGATGGCGTGGAAAAGGGCAATTCATTCGAGGTGATCAAGGGGTTCCAACTATCCTGCTGGAAGTTGTTGCTTCTGTTGACTTATGGATTTGACATGCATTTTTCGGAGTTGCAGGTTCTAATGATGACATAAATGTGTTAAATCAATCTGCTTTATTTAATGACGTCTTGCAATGATATGCTCCTGAAATTACGTTCACCGTGAATGATACAACTTACACATAAGGATATTATCTTGTAGATGACATATATCCGGAGTGGGCAACATTTGTAAAAAGTTTTTCATATCTCAAAGATTCAAAGGGAATCAAATTCAAGAAAATGCAAGAAGCTACGAGGAAGGGCATTGAACAAGCATTTGGTGCGCTTCAATCTCGTTGGACAATTGTACGTGGGCCTGCCCGATTATAGTACAGAGAACATGTAAAAGATATAATGTATGCATGCATAATACTGCATAACATGATTGTTGAATACGAAGGCCCCATAATTGACAATTGGGATAACGATGAAGGGGAACTTTGGTTGTCGCAACTCAAGGGCCCACTCAAGATTTTAATCAATATATTCAAACAAATGCATCATTACGTAATCGAGAAACACATCAACATCTTCGAGCAGGCTTTGTCGAGCATATATGTAACCATGTTAGAAATGTTAATGATGACAATTAATATTATTTTTTATTTTAATATTTTTTGTATGTAGTAAAGCAAGTTTTTTAAGTTTTCTTATATTATTAATGTCTTTTTTACGTCAATTAATTAATCAACATTTTAATATATTTAGGACTGTCGATTCTTTTTTATGTTGTTGTACTTTTGATTGATTGATTTTATTTATTTTTATTTATTTTTATCTAAAAATTAATTAAGAAGTTATTTTTTATTATTTCAAAAAATTTATTTTTTAAAATAGAAAATATATATTTAGATACGTAAGAATAATAATTATTTTACTTATTAGTTAATTATAGAATATGTGATGTGAATTTTTTAAAATGTGTTAGAGTTTTTTTTTAAGAGAATAGTATGATGTAATTGTGGGTCTTAGAATGTGCATAATAAAGGATTTAATTATTTTAGAAGTAAGTGTAATAGATAATAATGTAATGAAATATCGATGTGTCACTCCACACCAATGCCAGAGTTTAACTATTTTGGATGCGGTTACATTGGTATCTCTAGGATTACTCATAAGGAGGACACGCGTAGACGAAAGTCGGTCAACACATTCTCTCTCTCTCTCTCTCTTTGTCTGCATTTAATTCTTCAAATTCATGTGAGCTTTTGTGGATTCAATCGGTCAATTTCGTTCTTCGCTTGCAAATTACGCTTGGCTTCACGTGGTTGACTGGTTTGATCATGGAGGAGAAGTTGAGAGGTTGAGAAAGCTAGGGTTTGCTTTGGATCGATTAGTTCGTGCGGAGAAGGTCAGGAGAGGCGCGATTTGAGGTGAGAAGGTCGAATTTAGGGTTTCATTTGGTGATTTTGTATGTATGATTGATGTTAGGGTTTTGATTTGTTGAGTTTGACTTGTGATTGACTGTTTTGTGTTTTGTGAGGAATTGATGAGCTTTTGTGGTGGGATGTGAGGTTTGATTGTTCAGTGATGGTTTGTGGTTTTTGAATTGTATGGATATTGTGAAATTAGGGTTTTTAGCTTCGAAGAATGTAAGGAGTGAATTTAGGGTTAGATATGAGTGAGCTTTGTGTCTATTAGTGCTCAAATGAGGAATTTTGAATTTAGAGATATACATATAGTTTACTTGTTTAACCCGGATGGATTGGCCCAACAGTAAGGGTGAGCTTGAGATTGTGTGGATTAGGCACACGGTCTCACGTTTGATTTCCCATTACGTCAAGATTGTCAGGATCACTAGGGTACGCTCATGCTGATTGCACCAAGGCCTTGTTGGAATTAGTCAGGCTTGTTTGAATACCCACAAATATATAAAAAAAAAAAAAGCTTTTCTTTATTCTTGGACTTTGGATTTCAATGTGAGTTTGTGAATCCATGGTAAATTTAGTTATGTTTCCTTTCTTCGTTCTGTAGACAGTTTTTTAGTATCATTGATGAATGAATTACTTGCTAAAAGGCTGTCATCATTCTTTGGACAGTTTTTGTCTTCTATCTTTAGACAGTTTTTTAGATAAAAAGACTGTCATGGATGAACGGAGTGCGGCGACCATTGAGTTTCTTCGAGCTCGGTTGTTTTCAGAGAGGTCGATCTCCAGAGCCGCGAAGGAAAGAGCTGATAGACTAGCGAAAAGGGTTAGTTTGACTAATTTTTGTTCTTGTCCTTAGATTGTTTGCTGATTGGTGTTGAATGGATATAGTTAAGCTTTGAATAATTCCAAGTGATTTTTGTTCCATTTTTTGGCTTGAATGCTAATTAGGTTGCGGAATTGGAGGAGCAGTTGAAACTTGTCACTCTTCAGAGGAAGAAAGCTGAGAGGGCAGCTGCCCAGGTGCTATCGATTTTGGATAGCAATGCAGCCCGTGACTTTTCCGAGGAAACTTATTGTGGTTCTGAAGAAGATGGTACTCCAATTGAGCCTAAATCTCAAGCCTCCTCAAATGGAATAAGCATATCTCAGAAAAGCGATGGTGGTTCAAATGCCCATGAAAAGAAAAAACACATTGATCAATCAGGGGAACTCAGCTTTCCAGCTTCCAATGCCATTTCTTCCACAATGGAACATTCAGAAAAATCATCACATAAAATGAACAAAAAGGAAAGAAGGTAAGAATTCAGAAAATTTAGCTTCTTAATCTAATATATGTAATGCCTTGTCGATGCTAAGGATGATTTTTACCTTATGAGTATGGCAAGTACCGTCTTACAATATTATTACTTAAAACAAGCTGCATCGCTATTGTTGATAGTGTTAGAATGACCTGATATGATTAACCTAACTATCTTTGCAATCACAATCTGACAAAACAATGGAAAATATATATATTGTTATAAACTTTATGAGAGGAGAGGCAAAATACCATCTGGAATGTACTGTGTTCTCTTAAGTTTTTCGAGATGTTCATGTTTTTCATGCATATCACTTTAAATAGGCATTCTTTCATGTTTGGAAGTGTCAGTTCCTATGATACGTTCTGCCTGTATTGCCTTTAGAGAAACTAGCACTTGCTGTATTAACATGCAAAAGTCGAAATCGGTCAATTTATATAGCTTGGCATTTATCAGATCCATTATGAGTAAGAACATGCTTTACACGATTTGGTAATCTAATATTTTAAAAATAAACAAAATTTATGTAGTCTCTATTTGCCTTATAACCGTAAGAGCTTCTTATATGTAAGGTATTTCTGTTGCCAGATCAGCAGATGATGAGAAAACAAAATATTCCCACATGCTCGAAGTTCATGAAAATGAGGCTGTTGGTAAGTCAGGTGATGCTGATATCTTTAAAGATGATCTAACTGAAATCTCACAAGTAAATGCGACAGAGAAGGACAAGAATATTTCTTTGGAAGTTCTAGCACCAGGTCCTTTAGAAGACCAAAGGCAAGAAAATGGTGGCAGTCTTTTTTCCAATGAAAATGGAAGAGATGGGGATATGGAAAGGGCACTTGAACTTCAGGCACGGCTCATTGGTCATAATGAAGCAGAGGAAACTGCTCAGAGGGAGTGGGAGGAGAAGTTCAGAGATAACAATAGATGTGCTCCAGTATGTTGCCTAATCACCATTCTATCAGTTCATCTACCTATTATTTAGAATTGACATAGATTCATGTTATTATTAAGGTTAATTACCTTTTTGCTCTTTGTTAAATTTTCTTGAATTTTGTGTGCAACACTACTTAGTACTTACCTTGTTGTGTTAAATTCGTTTATTAATGCATGGTTTAGCAACATGATCCCTTCAAACCTTTGGCTTGTGGGTTTTAGTGATCGTCAATGCTGCGTGCATAGATTATGGGCTATTTATGTTGTGATTGGAGTGATATTAGTTCGTTGAGGCTTACAATGGATTGCTTTTCGGGTCCTCTTTATCATATCAGCATCATATTTTTGTGTTTTTGGATCTAGCTAGTTCTATTTGTTTATAGTGGCTTCTCTATGTCTAGTTTCTTTGTACATGAAAACCTTCTAACATTGCTGTTACCAAGACGAGTGAAAACCTCTCTAACCCTTTCAACTCGAAACTAAGACTGCATTACTTGCATCATTGCCGATGGATTGTCTCCTTTCTCTATAGTTAGCCTTAGATTTTGCTAATTGCATTAGAAAATAGAAAAAGTATGTTTACTTTGTCAGGGTCATTAATTTTGATGATGAGTTAACTTCACTTTCATTTTCATTAAAAAAAAATGAACAGGATTACTGTGAACCGGGAAATCAATCTGATATAACAGAAGAAAGCGATGAGTTGAGGGAGGAACGGAAAAATGAGGTCAGGGAGGAGTCCACAGAGTCAGCAGGCGTAATTAGTGCTCATGGCCAAGTAGTAAAATCAGGAGTGGAACATATCTGGAATGGTGAAAAAATAGGCGGAACTGTACTCAATCGTGCCCTTCCTACGCATTTAGATAATGTGTACTCATTGGATCAACAAAGCAAGAGATCCAATGCCAATAATTTGAGACTTAATATGTCCGAATTTCCATTTCAGAACCAGGAGAAGCAAGAATCTGAGTTGAACCAAAAACAAAAGCTGGATCTGCCCAGGAACAGCCCGCGTGAGAACTCTTTGCATCTTGAGCATCAGTTGAGACCGTTGTTTTCTTCCTCAAAAGGGGATGCTACTAATTTAAGTAATGCAGAGTCATTAGGAATCCATAATGAACAACAAGCATTTGGGGATCATGAAGCATCCACTGGCTTGGGAGGTGTTTTGGAGGCACTTCAGCTGGCCAAAGTGTCGCTAAATCGCAGGCTTGGTACCTCTTCTTTAACAGCACAAAGCAGGCCTGCAGAGTTGGGAAGGGAAATTCCTGCATTGGCTATTGAGGGAGGTGATGCTTCAGAGATTCCCATAAAATCCGATGGGCTTTTCCGAGTTCCATCTAGTTCACAATTCAAAGTTGCAAGTGACCACACAAGGTTCCTAGCTAATTTTCCTGATTCCAGGTCAGTTCTAGCGGGACAATATCATATTCCTAGAGTTCGAGTCGCTAGTGAATATCATTCCGAATCAGAGATGCCAATTACCTCACAGATCGACGCTTCTACCCATCCAACCACCAGGAGAGGCTATTATCCTGATCCCCAAACAAGTTTGACAAGAAGCTATCTTAACAGAGATGTGGGTTTTTCTTCCGATCGTTTTGCAAATTTAGAGATACCAAGTAGTCCGCAATTGGAAGGTAATAGTTTCCAGAGAAACATGTTGAAGACTTATCCTGATTCCAGATCAATTACGGGAAGATACTATCCTTACTCGGAAGCAGTGTTTGATGCTGCTAACAGCCATGGTAACTCGGAAATGGGTTTGGAACTTTCCAACCGTAGGTCATTGACCGATCCTTATAATACCATTGGAATTGGTAGTTCTGTTTACAATAGATACTCAAATTCTTCGTATGAGGATCACATATCAAGAATGCCCGTAAGTGATGAATATTTAAGAAACTATGCAAGTATGGGTTCTGTTATGCCTGATGGAGACAGGCGACTACCTTATGATGGCCAGTTTGGGTGGAAAATGGATCGCAGGTAGTTGTTGAGCGTGGAGCTATTTGACTCCTACGGTAAGTGACTTAAATTTTTTTAGATTTTTATTTGTCGAATGATTTGGATATGTTATGCATTGGTTGGAGTATTTTTGGACCATAATTTTTAAGGAATGCTATTGAAATATTTTAAGAACTTAAGAGTTTAATTTTTTTTAAACGATTGACAAAAAAGAGAAGGAAAATTGAATAAGATAAGTTTTTGAGTATTATTAAAGATTAATGTCACGTTTCCTTCTTTTTTTGTTGAAATACAAGCTTTCACTACTAGAAATTAAAGCTTCTACATCTTTAACTTAATTGCCTTTTTTTGGAAATGCTATTAATGACTTAGTACCATTATAAAGTTAAGTGATGTTAATCTAGTTTAATTTAATTGCACTTTTATAACTTCAATTGTAGTGTTTTGTTAAACAAACCAATTTTAATAGCACTAACCAAAGCATCTCGATCTCGATCTCGATAGATCGAACAAAGCAAAGCAATCTCTCTGTGCCCTAATTCGATTTCACTCTCTCGCTAAAAAAACATCTCAAATCCCTCGCATTCGCTCAAATCGCTCGCACTTAATTAGAAGTTTTGTTGAAGCTGAATCGATCTCACTCTCTTGCTCGAAGACCTCTCAAAGCATTCTCATTCACTCAAATCGCTCGCACTGAATTAGATGTTTTGTTGAAGCTGAATTGATCTCACTCTCTTGCACGAAGACCTCTCAAATCATTCTCATTCGCTCAGATCATCGCATTGAATCAGATTCATTCCCTCTCTCTCTCTTGAAGTCTCGAGCTCGAGAACTCAAACTCGAACCTCTCAAATTGCTCACATTTGCTCAAATCGGCAGAGAGTTTTTTTAGCAAAGCTTCAACACAATATTGTACTCTCTGATTTGGTTAAAGTTCTCATGTAATCTCTATTTCAGTTTATGATTTTGTTACTGATTCAGTTTTTGTTCTTGGTTTGGATTTGGCTTGATTTTTGAAGTTTCAGAGCTGGTGAATGTTGTTGATCGAGTGGATGTTCAGCTCGGAATTCTTGTTGATTTAGAGATCTGGTGAAATTTGTTTTGTAGTGAATGAGATCTCAAGCCTAACAAGGTAAATTTTGTTTGATTTTAGCAACTGTGCACTGTCAAACACATTTCATATCAATTTTGTTTTATTAATTTTCTTCTCTGATTTTGTTAATTGGATCTGAATTTCTTTTTACTCAATTTGGTGAGATTTGATGAATAATTTGTCTTTAAGTTTGCTGGTTTTCTAACACATTTTGAAATCTCGAGCCAAACAATGTAAATTTTGCTTCATTTTAGCAATGTGCTCTGTTAAGCGCATTTCAAATTAATGTTGTTTATTTTGTTTCTCTGATTTTGTGAATTGGATATGAGGTTTTAATTTTTGCTTGAACTTTGATGTATTGAAGATTGAGGTGAACATTGATGATAAAGTTGCCGAAGCGAGACTTGATTGTGATGGTGCAATAGTGTAACATGTTAAAATGTTATCATTGAGGTTTTATTTTTTTCTCGAGCATGTTTTAGTTTTCTATAAATGCTCCACTTTTTCTTTTACAAGTGCTTACTTTATCATAGACATGATTATGTGATAATTGTGATTCAATCATATTTGCAACTCTTTGAATCTTAACTCTTTTGTTTTCTTCAACATAGGTGAACCTTTGGACTCCATCCTTGCCTGAACTGTCTATCTGATGATGATGCATTGATGATCTCTTCTTGCCCTTTTAGCAATTTGATGATTGTGTTTGTCATTATATAGATAGAGATATTCTAATAACATGAAGTCGGTGAGATGGGTTACAAAATCTGATTCAATTTCCGTGATTACTTTTACTGATGTTTGAAGAAAGAAAAAAAAAAAGATGAAAAGCAGAAAAGTGGGGGAGAGGTGTGGACTGATGTTAAAGCTTTTGCAATGAAGCAGGACTAGATTCTTTGGCACAGCCAAGAGTACACTTTGGCATATTGTTCGCAGCTTCCATTTCATTGTCTCCTTTATCACCCATCTGATTGTGTTCATCACTAGATGCAACTCTACCTCTAATCCCCTTTTTAAAATCAGAGAAATTTGTCTTTTATGTAATTGTTTGTTCAATCTTCTGTGTAGCTGTTGGAATAGTTGTTTACTGTAGTTATATTCGTGGGAAATAGAGATCATCTTATAGTTGTTTGTACTTTATCAGAAGTTTTTACTTATTCAGTGAACTGATCATCTTCTAGTTGTTCTTAATATTTGCATTCATTTTTTGTTGTATTTTTTTTCATTGAACTCATTTTTGTTATTTCCTACTTCCCTTCGTAGATCTAAATATTGGGGCGACTTACATGTTCTCAAGGCTCTAAATTCATTACTGGTATACCTTACAACTTTATAGCTATCAAGGAACTAAATTCCCCTGTATTCCCATGTATGCCTTAGAATGAAATTTTATGTTATTTAATCATTTCAGTAATGTGATAAATTACGACTTTTGTTGTGCACGCAAAGAACTAAACAAAAAGTTTGAGGCTTTAGAGATGAGTTTTACTTGACATAAATTCTTTCGCATAACCTGTCAAGCAATTAACCTTGCCTCCTGTTTATGATAACAATAAATTGATGGGTTGCCTCTAAGAACTTTCTGTAGTTCATCTTATTTGAAGCACAAGCACCTAAATGATGCAACTTTAGATTCAAACTTATGCATATTGTTGAATTGTTTGGTTGGACGCCCATTATCTAATTGGTGAAACATTTGCATTTCAATGCATATTGTTGTGTTATATGAAATTTACGTTGACTATAATCCACTGTCTTTTTCTATTCAGTATGACTTTTTCTATAGGTTTTTTTGCCATCTAGTGGTAACTGTCTCAGACTCAATTGCTGTTTTTTTTTTTTTTTTTTTTTTTTTTTTTTTGAGTGGATCTCAATTGTTGTTTTCAAACTTGTATTGGTGTTGATTGGTTGTTTGATCTCAAATTTGTACAGAATCGACATATATCACTTGTTGAATTCAGACTGTCAAAAGGAAATTGACTGTTGTTAAGAAGCTGTTAATGGAGGAAATTCTTGCAGGTTGCAATCTTCCTTTCGCTTTCTGATCTTTAATTTCAGTGTTTGAATATTTGTTATTTGAAACTCAAATAAACAAGCAGATTGTTTCCTTTTCTTTTATACTGCATGTGCGTATTTTATTTTATCAAATTTCTATCTTGATGCTCTCTATGAGGATTTCGGTTGTGAGATATCCGATGATCTCTCTGAATGCAGTCTTATTTTGGGAATTAAGCAGTCAAAACTGTGAGTGTTCAATGCAGTACAACTAAAAAAAAAAAAATCCTATTTCTTCCTTAGTGATTAAGTACGATGTTAACCACATTTTATGAATTTTTAGATAAATTGATTTCATGAACCTCTCAATAATTTTTATGACTTTCCATTTTATTTCTTTTTCTGTTATCTCGTGCTGATTTTTTTTTTTAATTTCCAAATACCAAGAATTGCTGAAAGTGCTAGGATTTCCACATCTTGGAGCAAGTAGGATTTATAAGGAAACCTGTTATGTGCTTACTTATTTTCATTTTCTGTTCTTGCAATGCCATTCCATTAATCAATTTATCTCTATCGAAAATTCAGTTTGTTAACCATCTCTTAAACCCATCAAAATCCTAAAGATCATAAATTGTGAAATTATTGGTGGTCTATGTATATTCTATTTTCTGATTGGAAGAGTTTGTTCCATGTAGCCCTATGTTACACGGACCCTTCACTCTAACCCAAAGTACCCGTGTCGGACACTTGAAACGAGTCCGACACTTAAAAAGTTATGGATACTCCATCTTTGTATAAAAAGATTCAAAATGTAAGTGAAGAAAGAAAAAGTTAACTAGAACTTTCTAGTGTAGAATAAGAAATGAAAAATGATAAAAAAAAAGGTATATAAGTTATTATATATATGTTATTATGTGTATATAAGCATATGTGCCTCACAATTTTGACATTTTTGCCGACTCCCCATGTCCTTAAACTAGAGAATAAGTGGGTCCGACCTTTAGACTCATACCCACACCCGACACTTGCACCCGCTCCTGAGTCCAGGTAACATAGATGTAGCCGACCTCAACTAATTTGAGATTGAGGCTATGTTGTTCTTGTTGTATGTATATTCTATTTTCTTTTACCTATTTCTACTTTGTTATCGGATGGTTTAGATTTCTTTTCCATTTGGAGTTTATTTTTTGCATTTGAGTAATTTCTTGGTCTGTCAGGTGTGGGATCTGGAGCATAGACAAATTAGATGCATCTTTGCAGTGGGAATTCAATATCACAGCTTTCTCATTGGTATGTGGAACATTTTTTTATGTGTCCTCATGCAAATTCTCTCCCCTTTTAGGCTTGGTCTAATGACATTGATGGGTGCAGCTTCCTCATTCAGCTTCTAATTGTGACTTTGGAAGCTGGAACTAGTGAATGTTTTACGAAAACCTCTATTAAAATTTTCTTCTTACAGGTATGTCGGGAATGAATATGAATCATTCTCTGTATTGAGGTACCTCCCTTCAAAAGCAAAGCTTTTGAATCGCCATATCATAATTGATATTCCTGTGAATTATATCATTGGTAGGCCAGTAAATTTCTATTGTTTTTGGACCAATTTTATCTTGGTACAGCTGTTATATTGACATGAATGAAAATCACGTGCAACTAATGTTTCTGTTTATAGTTGCCAATCCATTGTTGTTCTTCCCTAACCTGGCTCTTACGGTAATGGGCAGGATAAAATTAATGTTCTTATTGTTTCTAGGTTTATAGTTCTTCCTTTCATGATGTTTTTAAGCTTGATTTTCAGTTATATAATGTAGAACTTATTAGTATTTTTATGAGAATCGAGGGAGCATATTTTAGGTTATATGAGAATTTGGAGTCTAGTTGATGTGCAAAGAAAAGAAATATCAAAGTATCTCGTCTCATGTACAATGCATGGGGTGTGTTTTCTGTGAAATCGGTGGCAGTGTTCTTGGTAACTATCTATTTTCGTTTTTCACCAGAACAAAAGGTTATTGATTGTGATATGTACAGTATTTCCTTTGCCTTTGGATTTCCAGCATCTCTTTCAGTCACCTCCACTTTTCTTGTATTGTATCTATGTAGTGCATATTTGCAGATATGACAAACCAACACTTGAAGTATCGTATCTAGTATATTCCACGTGGTGATGATTTAGCTCCTACTGTTCAACATACAACCAAAATTATTTTTAAAATTATTTTTGCAGATATGGCAAAAACTGTACATGAATCTCAATGAAAGAGTTTGATCCATGTAGCCGATCCCAACTAATTTGGGATTGAGTCTTTCTGGAGCAAATTTGATTATACATTTCACATGAATCTCAATATGCATCTAACATACAACCGAAATTATTTTCTATTTCCTCTACTTGCTTTCCGCAGCTAATTTGATTATACATTGCACATGAATCTCAATATGCGTCAAACGTACAACCAAAATTTCAGCAGAGATTTAGAAGAGAGTGCATTAGTGTGTTGGACTACGAACGCATATACTTTTATTCATTTATCTTCTACGTATACTTTGGAGGTGTTTTAATTGACTGCTGGAGCTGCATTTTTATGTGGCCGCAGCAATCATGACCATTCTGTGAATGAGGCCATTTTAATTAGATTTTTCCTGATTATCTTTGTTCGAAATCGATTGGGTGACGTTTGAGTACTTTTGAATCTGTATCAAAAGTATATATGTTGCCTTACATTTTTTTTTTTTTTTTTTTGTTAATAATAATTTTATTCAGATTTTTTACTGCAGATTTGATGACTCAAACACGGTGAGATTGCAAGTTGCTGCTAGTGAAGCCAGTGCAGAAACAGATCCGTTTAATTTTGATCCGAAGTGCATTGATTGGTATAATACTTCATGAACACACACATGCCTCGTCTCATCAGATTCGCTTTCTAATGCCGCCATGTTAATCACGAAATCTTGGAATGACTGCTTTTTCATACAAGTACTATGGAACATTTCTGCCATTTATAGTAGCATGGCTTGAGGTTTATGCCTGTTGAGCACGGCCGAGTGTTTAAGGTTAGAAATGGCTCTTTATATCTGTGTTACCGAAAGCTTCTACCTAAACTAGGATTAGAATCATCTGATCTTCCTTCATCCAAACTGCTTTCTGTTGAAGTAACGTTGGTTCACCTTCAAGGAACAAACAAAGCACTTCATTGATCGTACCTCGCTGTTAAGTTCATCCACAACTTGACAAGTTGATGAAATTAGAACTACTACACGACTAGAAATTAATCTATGGCTTCATTGAGTTTATGGAAATGTTTTTGTGGTGGTTTTGTATCTAGTGTTTCTGTGTATTAATTTATATTTAGATGGGTGTTCTTGTTCAATTTACATTACCTAGAAAGTTTTGGATATGCTATATCAATTCTGCTCTGCTTGCAATGAAAATGTTGTGGTCAAGGCCTGGTATGTTCAATCTTACGACTTTGAGGATGCGCGCATCTGTAGATCATTATCATCTGCAGTAATTATATTGGAATATACCATCATTCCGTCGATTTCTCGTTTGTTGTAAATTCCATTTTCCGTTGGATTTGATGTTTAATTTCCTTCTTTGGTTTCCCAAATTTATGGATTTGTGTTCATGAGTAATTTTCTTGGGCCATCTGTTCTTTTCTCACTTCGTGTTACAAAGGTTTGTCTTGGAACTTTTCAGCTACAAGGTTTAGGTTGTTTTCTTCATGTGTTGTGATGGGCATTGTTCTAGTCTGTTATGTTCTTTTCAATCTGGATTTCGCAGAAGAACTAATTGAAGGAAGTGGAGATACTTGAGAAGTGGACTCCACTGGCACAAAGGCAAGCTGAAGAAAGCATGCGAAAACCCATACGCACACGCATAGCAACGACGCCAGCTTACAAAGTTGTCTTGCAGCACATCCCTTTATGTCATTAGTATTTTTCTTCTTTTTCTTTGTAGAATTGTTAGAATTCATGTATTTTTTTCTTGATTGCGAACTCTTTAACGTTTTAACGTTTTAATTGATTCACGGAGATTCTAGTATGAACTGTGCTAGATACATCAATTTGTAATTTAGAGTACTTTAAAAACTATTTTCAGTAATTTATAGTTGCTTTGATTGACAATCCTACTGTAACTGATGCACTATTTGTTGCGTTTCTTCATTGTATTCTTATTTGGAAGACTGGTTTCGTAGCGTTTACAAAAGTTATTATTAGCTACTTTAATTTATTGCGTTTCTTTATTGTAATTAATTTGGTAGTGCTATTTGGAATTGTAAGTTTTGATTTAAAAATATTTTTTATTTTAAAGTCATCTTTAAGCAATAAATGAAGCAAACACAATCATTTGTAGAAAAATTTTGATATCTTTTAAATACACGTAAAAATTTTAAAAATCCTGTTTAGGGTTTGAACTCATAATTTTAAATAGATTTATTATTTTTTGTAACATAGGATAGATGAACGTTTGAAGAAACCAATCAAATAAATATTATAGCGTTTGTCAAATGCTATTTATGTATTGCACTAAACGTGCGTACCCACTACTTTATTTGTTATCATATAGCTTTAGTAATTAATACAGCACAATTAGAGGACTCAAGAGTTGAAGTAGGTAGCTAGTGTCTTGGCTACTTCTTAAAAATTGATGGTTGGCAATGGCATATCAATATATATTTTTTTATAAAAAAAATCAACTTATTTCCCCCTCAACTTGCATTAGGGAGGCTCAAATTTTTAAACTCTTGCATAAGTGACATGAAACAAATCAATCGGCTAACTAATTGATTGGTAGCACAAGCCATATATTCCCTCTATTTCACAATATGCGCATCATTTTAGTTTGCGTACAAGAATTAAAATGACGATTGATTCACCTTTAAGATTTCATACAACAACAACATAGCTTTAGTCCCAAATTAACTGGGGTCGGCTATATGGATCAAACTTTTTCATTGTGCTCGATTAAGTGCAATTGATGGTGAGCTTTGCAAACCATTCAAATCCCTCTTAATTAATGCATCCCATGTTAACTTTGGTCTGCCCCTATCTCGTCGAATTTCTACAGTTTTTATTGAGTCAAGTTTTCTAGTTGGGGCATTTGTAGGCCGTCTTTGCAGGTGACCAAACCATCGCAACCGCCCTTCCCTAATTTTTGTATCAATTGGTGTTACTCCTACTTGTCTTTAAATTTTTATATTTATTATTCTATCTTTACGAGACCTTTAAGATTTCATAACAAGACTAAATTACCCTCCAATAGTAAATTAATAAATTCATTTATTATGGGTATTGTGTGAATAAAAAGTGATTAATGATGTCATTAACTAAATTAAATAGGGTTATAATTAAAAATGGAGCATTTCAATTTTCTAATGTGACACATTGTGGAGCGAAGGGTTGTTATATTATTGCAGTGTTGTTTTATTTTTCTTAAGAGATCGAATATTGCTCAAGCGACTATTCACTAAAGAAATATCTACCGACCTAGCTAGCTAGCTAATTGAAAATTATAGAGTAGTCTCAATTTTTATCAATATATATATATATATATATATTATAATCTACTTATCTACTTCATTGAAAAAAAAAATTGCTTCATATAATCAATTTTTATCATTTATATATATATATATATTATAATCTACTTATCTACTTCATCTAAAAAAAAATTGCTTCAGATAATCGATGTGAAACTAATCCAGATATCTTGTTAAATGAAAAGGTGGTCATGCAATTACGAGTCATGAGACGGTTCTTGGCCTTCACTTTTCAGACCAGCTGTATGTGGTGGTGCATGTGGTGGTGCTTACTATACACATATATAGTTATGTCTTCAGTCGGAAATCACGTCCAAATTAATGGGTCCCTTGAGACAATAATCCGACAAGCAAGTATCAGGGTTTCCTCTGCTTGACGACCTGCTAGCTAGCTGCTACACCTCTCAAAAAGGGTTTCATGACTTGGCATGTCAACTACAAAACACCTATATATAATTATATATATACATCTTGAATCATATTAATTCTACAGTACCATATATACACGCTCAAATTGATTATATGAGAGTCTTGTGAAAATAATTAGACTCACCTCAATAACTTCTTCGGATATTTTTTTTTCGTTATAAAATGGTATTCCAATTTTATTTTATTTTATTTTTGAAATAAAATGTTAGTCCAATCTTAATTATCACTTTGTTTGGACAATTAATTGGTCTACTCTTGGGTGCATATGATTAATTACTTGAATGTATAAATAGACTATACACATTGGGCGGTCTGGGTCATAAGGAGTTGAATGTGGTGGCAATTATTATTAAGACCACTTTCAACCTATATGGTAGGTAGTCGGGCATACGTAATTACTCTCATGCAACTCTTCCAATGTTCCATTAACATGCAATTTAAGTGGGCTGATAAAACAGACCACGTACTGTTCATCCCACTCTCTAACAAGTGGCTCGACAACTTGAACCAATGACCCCAACAAAAACCAATTCAACTCTTAATTCTCTACTCCTTGAATGTACAATTATTAATCCACCACCTTTGTTAGTGCGCGAATTATTATTATTATTATTATTATTATTATTATTTTTCAAATAAGTTGTTTGTTTTAGTTAAGTACGACTTAACTATGCCATGACAATGTTCGTCAAAAAAATTAAAAATAAAAAAATGCCATTGGCAACTAATTAATGACATCAACAACATTCTCACTTGATATTTGATAAAGCCTCGGCCATAGGCTTTAGCACATGATGAAGAGTGACAAGGAGTCACCTCAACAATTGTACTCAAAAGGGCCCTTTTATTGACTCATCGACCCAAGTACTTGTCTCAAACTGACACAATATGTGGTGCTTGCTCTTATCAATTGAGGCATAGCACCTCAAACACTTTTATTGAGTCCACTTCAAGAAAGTCCATGCTCAATGCGTACAATGCAAGCAGGGCCCTCTCAATTCACTCAAGGCATCAACTTGGCAGTACAGACATGAGACAACTCACACACAGACCAAACACCTATTTGTGCATATATATATATATATATATAAGTTCTCTTTGTCATCAATCTATAGCTATAGTTAGCTCTCACATGAAGAGATAGGGATCAATAAATAACACGTATAGCTATCTTTATGTGCTCTTTCACATCATGCTGGGACTTAACTGATATATATGGATGAAGCAGTGCCAAAAAGATTTCCAAATAAAAAACAACACTACTACGTACGACCTAGACTTACGTAGAGACATATAAGAGCACATCACCAAGTGGCTTGGGTATATAGCTAGGTCGGATATATAGTACGTATGATTTTTTTAATGTATAGTTGGATTGGGTTCAGATAAGATAGTAGGTTAGTAGTATTGTTGATTTTTTCATACGTGTGGCCTATTATCTGCAAGCGGCTTGCTCGTGATACTTCTCCGCGAGTCTATGATTTATGTCAGTATCGATACTGTTCTCAACTTGATCACCTTTCAATTTTTAAGTGACTATTATTTCGGTCCACACATCTCAACACTCCACTTTGGATAGGTGCACATTTTTCGCAAGCGGCCGCGGCACTTCTCCGCGAGTCTATGATCTCCGCCAGTACCGATACTGTCCCCAACTTGATCACCTTTCAATTTTTAGGTGTGAAGTTTTATCTTAAAAAATCTCGATACTAATAGAAGAGAGATCATCACTTGTATGCTTTATTATGAAGTCTCAATTATCCAATGTAAGACTATTATTTCGATCTACAAATCTCAACATTTTGAACTACTATACAAGGTTCAATATTGTCAAAATTATGCAATTGAAGATGGCTACTAAAGTTATTGTTCGGAATTGTTTAGAATTTGTTGTTACCTCATCATCATACATGTGTTGCACAAATGCAACCAAATATATCAAACATTATATTTATTCTAACAAACAACTATATATAAGAGCTCATTCATCCAAAAAAATAAATATAAGAGTTCCTGTACATGCATATGATCTAATCCGCTTGTTACGTTACATGTGCAACTGATCAAGGCATGTGAGGTTGCATGAAATGACTCAAAAAACAAAAGGAGAGCAGGAACACATGTTCACATCAACTTTTGATCCTGACAAAAACTTTTTCAATGGATAGTACTATGCTAATGGCCAATATCATTGCATGCATGTATATTTGTCTGAAAAAACGTAGATTGATCTAATATTGGATTTGAAGGCTATATTATCTAATTTTTGAGTCTTTAGTTGATTTGAATTAGCTAGAAGTGGCAAATTAAGCGTATGGCTTGACATGTCGTGTTCGTGCTATCGATACTTTTATGATCCATAATTTTCTGATACTAACCTGCAAAATTAAGTTCAACTATAACACTAGCCGTTTACTTTTCGTGTAACTGTGTCAACTCATATAACTCAATTACTTAATATATTATTTTCTAAGTTGATATATCATATATCATATATATAATATATAATATAAATTTTTTTTACAAATAATACTTTATTTTTAAAATTTAATTCAAATGACTATTTAAACTATAAAATTAATTATTGTTTTCTATTAAATATTAACACTTTATTATATTATTTAAACTCTTAAAATTGTGATTCAATCATTAATTATGTAGCAAAATAATAAGACATACATTATACTATTATTTTAAACAAGTTATAAATAGGTTATTTTATTTAGTAGTGGCAACCTGTTTACGATATTAAACTGCATAAACTCAATATGAATTGTGTTGTGTGCTATCGTGTCATGACCTATTTTATCATCCTAATTTTAATGCTATTGATTACCATGAGTACGATCAATATTTTTTTTTTAAAAAGAAATAACGATTTGCACACTATAAGACAAACTCTCGACCTCTTGAAGTATCATCAATAATTTAAAGTGCGTATCATTAGAATTTTTTTATCAATTAGGAAATGTTAAGATTGATATTTTTGCTAGCTTCAAGTTGCTTGTGTGCTTTTGATGCTTGCATTGGGATGTGTAAGTGCAAATGATCAGGACCATCCAAAGGGCTTCTGCAGATGCGTAGCAAATGTCTATTGCAAATTAAAGTTTGCCCGATCACTATCCTTAGCATCCTATTTACTTTATATGGAAAAAAAAGTTAATCCAATGTATAGTCAAACCAAAGTAGTCGGACCTTTGTTTAAAAAATAAAAAAAAAGTAGTCGGACACTTGTTCAATAAATAGATCGGGCTGAATAGAGTAGGCCCAATAACCAATATTTTCAAAACTTAACGTTTCCCCGTGGCATAAGGACCAACTATTCCACGCTCGAGGCACTGTCATACCTGCCCATATATAACCTACCCTAATATATGGGCATCCCTCGTAAACACTAAAACATTTTTTACCTTTAATAGAAGTTTTAAAATCCTTATTAAATAGAGTGTTATTAAATGTGACGTGAAAATGTGTTATGTTTTATGAAAATGTGTTATGTTTTAATTTTTAATACATGTATTACATAGAGGTTTTTTAAAACTCTTATTAATTAGATGTTATTTAATAACACCCCCTATAATATGGGTTTAAAAACCTTATTAAATACCGAAATTGTTCAAGTGAAACTCAATTTTTTCCATCCACACAACACAATAAGCCAGTCTAGTGCTAGCTAGTTAGCCTCTGTTGGGTTAAGCAGCCCATTAAGCATGGGTAGAACTGGGCATTAGTGTTTTGGGACATTATTTTTTGTCTATTTAATATCCCCCTAAAAAGAAGACTCGAATTTGTTCCCACCATACACATACCATAGGTCCTGACGCAACTTAATGTCCTAGTAGAGGAGAGATTTTACATTTTTATATACAAGTCTCACCTAAAGAAGCGTTGTTAGGATAAGGTTTCGAACCATTAATAACTAATTGAAAGAATCAATTATATTATCCCCCAATAGCTTCATTTGGTTAAATGATAATTAACTATACATTAATGCTTGATTTTGCCATTTATTTATATCTCGATAAGATCACAAAAGATATGATCCGTGAATATATTTTATCCTATACATATATGTACCATGTGATCATAGTTTTAATTACTTGGTTATATATATATATATATATATGATGGTAAGATTAATTAAGGACATACTTAAGCTAATACAGATCACCAGTACATTAAACAAGCTTTCTTTTGACGCACACGGGTTGGATATGTAGCGGGGACTATTAGTTTAATAACAAATTCTAAGGGTTTTTATGTCATGAATTTTATCATAGAAAATTCATTACTCTGGACTAATTGAAATTGCCGCAAAACTATTCTTCATGTGTGACCTAATAGGTTCATGCGACGTTGGTAGTAAACCAAAACCATTTTGGTACACAAGTCATAAGTGGTCTCTAGCAAGACATTATGACTATCCAAGTAACATGAATATCAAAATTGATACAACCTAATGAATATCATATATCATATCCTTTTGTCGTGCGATATCTTTTGATTAAACATAAGTCATGAAAGTCACCCTTAATGTTCAATCGTACTAGTCTCGATATTCAAGTTGACTGAAAACATCCAAATGTCATTGATCATATCAATTCACTTAGACTTGGTCATTCGGTCTAACATATTGAGGGATTCACTGATATATCACTCTATATAAAAGGGAAAATTATATCTTGATTACACACCTTCACATATTATTCACATGGTAACCAATTACAATCTTTATAATCGTCCGGTTAAAGACAACGTTTGATTATGTCAAATTACCATGCTCATAATATTTAAGTCTATGGTAATCTAAAGTCAAAAGACTAATGATATACCTATCATGAGCAACACCTATGACTTAATCCATGTGGTGTTTTCATAGCGGGTCAGTCCAATACCTTATTCCCATAATAAGTACTCATGATCTCGATTCGTATCTCTATACGCATGATCATCACATGACCATTAATAAAGATTCACACTAGCTTTAATTCATTATAGTTCCTAATATAATGATCGACTAGGGACATTTATGATATTTCAACAAATACCCATGGGTCTTGCTATAAGGTAAACATGAAATTACTTATAATAAAACAATAAATGAAAACCTCAATTTTATTAACTAAAATTATAAGATAAATAGTGTTTGTAGATTGACCTAGGCACATGCCCCAACAAGGTATTGAAATCGGTTTTGTCTCAGGGACTAAGTCGATAATAAAGTTGATCTCTCGTGCTGGTGATAATCCGAGTAAACGCTCAGTGAATACATCTGAAAACTCGCACACCACGGGCACTTCCTCAATAGGCACCATTAATTTCTCTGTTGTATTCTTAATTCTAGCGAATGTCTCCATTTCCTTGCTCGTAGCCACTCTATCTCTGGTACTCTAGAGCTATGTCGAATCGCCGCAAAATCTGAAATTTGACTGCTCAGGAATCCGAAATGTGACTGTCTTACTGAAACAATCCAATTGAGCGTGATATGCTACCAGCCAGTCCATCCCCAATAACGTGTCAAACTCTAAAAACTCTAGTACTTTGAGGTCTGTAGGCATCTCGTGTCGCTCTATCTCGACGGTACAACCTCGCATACCATATTAAGGTAAATCTTGTCCCACAATCTAGCTTTAGGATTCATTAGTTCTCAAGCGATGGGTCTCAACCCTAATCATCTTATTCCGTCCAAAAATAAAAGATACGATCGAACTAGAATCAATCAAAATATGCATCGTTCGATGAAAAATATAAATCGTACTCTCTATAAGTTGTCGCGTTGCTTGTAGCTCTGCTTGAGCTACTTCATATGCGCTTTCAGGGTTGATGCTGTTGTTGCAAGCTCGGCTGCACGCCAACAAGTTGCGAAAACTTGCACTCAAAATATAACCTTGGTCCCCGTTGCCCAGACTGTCTGCTCTGCCACTAGCTGGCCCTGCTGGCCACCACCTATGCCCTAAATCTTATTATCATTACCCATGAACTGCTAGCCCTAACTGATAAGGCTACGGTGCTTATGGTGGTCTGCCTGTGAAACTCTGTGTCGAAGTAGGTGTGGCTTCATAAATTGGATGTGGTGCAACAGACCCTATACTCTATTCCCTGTCGAACCTCTAATTATTCCTCTTCCTCTTCCTATCTCTGCCATGACCATGTTTAAATATGCGCTCTAAACTCTGACCAATCGGTGCCTCCACTGGTTGTAGGCGCCATCCTCAGGGTGCGTGATGAGATAAACATCTCTAGTTAAGCTCGAGCTCGTAAGCCCTATACAGGTTACTCGACTCTATCATAACAACTGTGCCCCCGATGATAGGAAAAAACCCTTCACAGAAGAAGTGGACTTGGTCTCTATCAGTGTTGGCAACTCCAGCAACAAATGACAACAATTGTTGGAATCTTCCTATATACTAAATCATAGAATCTCCCAGCCTCTATCGGATATGCATGAGTTTGACCTCTTGGCGATTATCGCTAAGGGAGGAAAGAACTTTTAGTTAAACAATCTCTTGAAATCCTTCCATGTCTATGGCTTTCCTTAGGTGGCTATCAAGTTCGTCGACCAAGTGTCCATGTCTCGTGAGAAGGAAAAAGTTGCCAACCTTGACCTCTTACTATCATTTAGCCTCAAAAGTCTTTAGATCTTCTCATGGCTCCTGATGAATTTATCTGCCTCCGACACATTAAAACCTCCACTAAACATCCTTGGTCTGTTCCTCTCGTACTCCCTAGTCAATCAGGCCTTAAGAGTTAAATCAAATCCAATATATATATCGGTCAGTGTCGTAATTGCTGGTGCTATTGTCTCGGGCAGCATGGGGACTATAACGGTAATTCGGGCTGCATGTACTGTAGATCGTGACGGAGTCGCCTGAGGTATGGGCGCACTCATGTCCTATGTGGAAGCCACTATAGGTGTCAATGGTGATGGCATTTATCCCCTGAGAATTGTTAAAATCTCATCTAAACGTCTATTGTGTGGAGCAACCCTCTGTGTTAAGGCCTGAAAGTCTGGTGGAGCAATAGGGCTTGGACCTGGAGCTCCATTCTGGTCACTGGTATCCCGTTGGTCGGCCATCGCAGTCTACAAAGGTGAATTGCGAGCTTCGATCAATTTTCATAACTACCATTAATAATATATAATACATATCAATTAATTAACATGTATAATCATAAATTAATTTCCCCCAACTCTCCTCACTTCCCAACTAAAAGTCTAAGTCAAGCTCATAGGATTTTCATTCTAAGTTTAGTTGTGTCCAATCTTTAAATTTGTATTATAGCCAAGTTGTGGGTTCATAGAGTTAAGGTATAAACCTCTGCTCTAATACCAAATTGTGGGTTCATAGAGTTAAGGTATAAACCTCCGCTCTAATACCAATTGTGACGGCCCTAGACTTCACAAATTGGGCCCGCTCGGCCTAAACCTACGTGGACATCCGGTCGACTCCTGCAAAGTCAATGCAGGCCTAGTTAGTCTCTTATCCAAGTTATTTCATCAATAGTTGGTTATTAGGTTTGCTATTTGATTTAACAAGTATTAATGTTTATGCTGTGTAATTTAAAAATATTTATAGCAACTTAGATAAATAAACACTAGTCCGGACATGCCTAGATGTAGAAATCTTGTAAAAATAGGTCTCATGTATATATCTAGTGACATATAGTGTGAATGAGTGTTATATACATGTATCAAACATCTCACAACCCAAAATGCCCTAACGTAACAAAAAACATAAGTATATATCGTATGTATAGTTCAAAATATCAAAATAAACCTACTGTAGTAACAAAAGGAGCTGACTCTGAGGGAAGCTCAAATGAAGTCACCGATCATAGGCTCGATACCCCTACTACTAGAGGGACCTACAATTGCCACTAAAATGGAGATAATCCCAGTGAGTAAATCTAGAAGAAATTCAATAGTAATTTGGATTAAATAATAAGTAAGTCCATGAATCATGCTGGAAAGAAATAAAGTGTTGAGAAAGAATAATACCCATGATATACATACTACAATTATCAACGATAGGGACCAAGTGACCCGGAAGCAAATGATAAGGAGTAAGTGGTCCTGATACTCTACACGTGGAATCAAAGCAACTTAAAACATATAAGTGTCTCACGCCGGTGTGGGTGGTTAAGTCGTTTTGACCGTACCTAATCCATTCGGCACCATCGACTCACTTGAGCCGCAGTCCGAGAAAATCCCAAAGGGAGCCATAGACTTAATCGGATGCTCAACCATAATGGAGCTCGAATACCTGAGAGGAGCCACGACACCTGTGGATGCTCACTCCGAGGATTAAGAATCGTCAGGAAGCCACGAGAGCTAGTCGCTGCTCAACCCACAAGTGGACACAACTAGACCTGACCACTTAAACCCTAGGCCACTTGGTAAGGGATGAAGAGTCCAATATTAGCCATTATTTCATCAGTTAAAGCAAAGAAATGAAGAACATTAATATCGGATTTCTTATTAGTTTACTTACCTCAATAACATAAAATCAAGTAAATCACATGTAAAATCAAGTAAATCGCGGTTCCCACATGCCTCCAAACTAGTTTTCGATACCCGAATTTAATCAATTAGGTCCCTATTATCCATTTAGTTCATTTAGGTGTGTTAGAGACCATAATTCACAATCAAACTTAAATCTTATTTCAACCTTAGGGATTGTATTTGTGAGTAGATGATCTAAAGTTAGATAGGTCAATAATGATTGAATTATGTTTAGTTGTTGATATGACTTGCGGTTGCCTATATCTTTCTTAGGCAAACCATTTAAGAAATGATGAACTATGAAATGTAATGACCCAATTTGGTTAAGCCATAATTCCATTAAACATGTTTTGCAATGACAATATTCGGTCGTGCTAAAGAATGATTGAGCTACGACTAAGTGAACTATGATCGACTAAGCAAGCCGACAGTTGAAGAATGGCCGAGATACATCTTACTGAACTATGGTTGATTGAGCCATGACTGACTGATTTCAAGCATTGCAACCAGCTTTAAATCTCACAACAAATCTTGGCCAATCATATTTGGGTCTTTCATCCATACATAACACAATGATAACAATAATAAATAATCCATTAAGCCTAATGCACCATAATTCACCCTTTGAACAAGACAACCATAATGGACATCAACAATAATATGGGTTCCAAATATGAAAACTTCAACAAATAAATGTTGTTTAAATCCTCTATCAAGTCCCAAAATCTAATTGCACAGAGAACTAACAAAGTGAGATGAGAATGACAAGATCATGGTAGAGAAGAAACTTACTAAGGCTTTATTTTTGTGTTCCCAGCCAACTCAAACAACCATCAATTTTCACTTCTTTCCTTTCTCTCTCAATTTTGGGAAGATGATGAATAGGTTAGAGAGGGTTTGAAGAGTAGGTGGTGTTTTGTCTTAGTTTTGTGGCTTAGAATGTGCCAACAGTACCCCCCATCATGTGGCCAAAATTTAGACAACACATATGCTTTTAACATCATGGATTTTCCTAGTTTGACTTCTACACCCTCATCCCAAGGCTAATATTAAGGCCAATAAACATCAAATTGAACTTAGGCCAATCAAACACATAATTAATTTAATTTTAACTTAGGTACTAGAATCAACTTAAATAAACAATTCATGAACCAAGTTAATTCTTATCAAAATGGCTTGAGTTATATCTAACATTTCGACCTACCTAAATGGCATGCGTGCACAAGCATCTCGAGGTAATTCTTTACTCGCAAATTCTCGAAATTAATTAATTTAAATTGTCCAATTTTTGTATAATAAATAATACAAGCATAAACCAAAAATAGAATACCATGGTGTAAACTTCCGAGGGTTGACCGAGCTCGCCACATCACTCTAAGTCCATCTCGGGTCTCGACATGACAAGTGGCATATGCTAGAAATTTAGGGTCATTACACCAAATCCAACGAAATCTAAGCAAAACCACATCGATCGACGCTGTGGATGCATTCCTTATCTATTTTCGTGTCGATTTCGAGGTTTTTTTGGTTTTTTGCTTCTTTTTTAAGTCGGTATTATTTGTGATTTTGTTGTTGGGTTTATGGTGTGGTGGCGCTGCTTATGACAACCCCTACTTCTAAACAGGGCACCGCCCGGCCTAATCCCATACTCAAGCCTTAATCCACATGATCTAAGACTTAAGTACGTATTAGTCAGCCTATCGTCCCTATATTTCTCCACATCCATGTATTGATATATTATCTAATTTAAAGGTCATTCAAACTCAATGATCATGCAATGCGAAAGCATTAATTCTCCAAAAAATAAATTCCTAAGTATGGAAACCAAGAAAAACTACAGCATCACATGCATGTATATATATGAAAATATTCACTCAACCCACTGTACAACCCAAAATGACATAAAGAATAATAATACAACAAAACTCGAGACATACAAATGAGTGAGGAGAGTCGTCGAGCTGCTTAGAGAAAGTCAACGATCTTCTCTTTCCCCGGTCTGCTACCGCTCGACAGACCTACACCTACCGTCGCAAACTAGATGGTGAATATATTGATATTTAAGTTCTAATTGAAAAATTTCATGCTACATTTCTAAAATAAACAAATGATATTTAAAAACATAAATGAGTGAAATAAATTGTTGAAACAAGAAATGCAATTAAATACCACAGTTAATGATGTAGAGATAGACACATGCTAAGTCGAGATGATCTACGTCCGGTCGGCGGTGATACCTATCACCTACCTTTTCCCACTACGATATGGAGCTGCGCTCAACATATCTCACATTAATAGCGGAGCTGCGCTCTACGCTTTAGAACATTAATCTCATGCTTGTCGACCACCCCGAGCCCTATAACTCGTGTGCCGCGCAAGTGTAGTGGTGAGTGCTGGAACCCCGATAGACCCGTGGCCCGTGAACCACGCATCTCTCGTGCAATGGACACTAGATAATCTCAACTATAATTTCAAAAACTAATAAATGGCAAAATTCTAGGTTACCAAGACAAGTTAGGCTACAAATCTCAAAGAAATCGAGCACAAGTCTATTTAAATCCAAAGTAGTCATTAGCATGCTTTACATCAATTGTATTCAAGAATGACATCAAGTGTAAGAATTAGAGACAATGAAAGCATCATGTCACAATATTCATTCATGAATGGATACAAGAACAACATGATGTGAGATGACAAGTAGCAATGTCTACCAATAGACCAATAAATCAATAAGGGTGAATGAAATGAAATATAAAATTCTCACAGTTGTACTTACAAGTCACACGCTTGTCCTAGTCTATCCGACCCCTCGACAAATTTGAAATGCGTGCCCAAATCTGGAGGTATCCCTTTAGTAATATAACATTTTAGACTAAATCGAAGTTGAGATTAAATCGACCATTTTTTTTATTTTCACCCAATCGACCCATTTCGCGTTCCCCGTATAAAGTCTCATCCGACTTTCGAATTCTTCACTTTTTATGGAAATATATAATTTCTATTGATTTGGGTCAAAAATATATTTTTGCCTATTTTTCCGAAATTTTCCTACATATTTTCCATATTTTTATCTATTTTCTGGAACTTATTTTTATTAAAAATTAGTTTAATTTAATTACATATTTAAATAAATATAATTTTTTTTGGGCGGGTTCGAGTTAACCCGACCGTGTCCAAGTGGATCCGGGTCGGTATGACCCACTCCCGTCGAGTCAGGGTCGGCCGGCCCCCTCGGGTCCGGGTCGGCCCTTCTCACACCCATCTTCTTCCTCTTGCACGAAATAGAGCTTCGACTCTGTTTCACTTTTTTTTTTTCCATTTGAGGCGTTGGGGTTGGCTCCCAACCCCAACCCCAACCCCAACCCAACTGGAGTTGATGGCAGTGGAGACACCCCGCCATCTTACTCCTCACACCTCTCGCGGCCATGGAGGCCGAACCTCCATGGCCACCACACCGCCACCAACTGCAACAACAACAACGACAATCAATAAGCAACAACGCCAAAGCAACTCAACTCACTTGCATTCTTGTCGTCGAGTTGTCGGTCTCTCATTCTCTCTCGGTCTCTTTCTTCTTCCCGCTCTCTCTTTCTTCTTCCTTCTTCACTACGTTTTTTTCTCTTCTCTGTTTTTGTTTTTTTTGTTTTTTTTTGTTTGAAGTGTGGATAAAGCCCCACATTATCCTTATATATATAAAATTAACTCTAGCCACTCTTTTTTTTTTTCAATTCAACTCAAATACATTAAGCGTACCCCATATGCCGCTATCTCAGTCCCACGTCGACACGCGACTTGAGGCACGTCCCGCTTATCTCGATATCTTCATACCCGTAAATGACTTAGTAGTCTACACATGTATAATACACTAGTCAAACAACACAACAAATATAAGATTTACCTCGGCCATCGTGCTTCGGTAGTGACACGTATCTTGCTGTGGGTCCCACGTCACGGGTCATTTTGTCTTAGTTAACGAAGTAAACGTGTATTAATTATTTGGGCCGTGACACTGCTCGCCGGAGTAACGGGTCTCCGTCTACTCCTTGCCTAGTGGGCTCGACTACAGGTGTCTGGTACCTGCCTGTTCACCGCTTGTCTCAGATTTCGTGTCCACGTGTCTTTTATCAAATTAGTTAGTGAATTATCAATATTTTCTTAACTTATTCTCTTCAACTATTTAAAAGTTTATTCTAATGCCTAACCATACTAGTAGGTTGTATCTTACAAGTTAACATATATCAACAAAAGCCTTAATTGATACAATAAGAATAAGTAACTAGCATGGTAAACATTATTTATAAGAGCCAATCCTGCTATGGAAAACTTGGAAGAGTACTTTGTATATAAGCGACAGTACCATAAATAAGATATATATACATGTACCGTGTCATCTCAAGCTCCCAACACCCAAAATAATATAAAATATCAAAATAAGCACCTACTAGTAGGTCCTCGATGGCAGACAATCAGATGTAGTCGCCAAGGATTCCTTTGCCCCTACTGGTACTAGGATCTGCACTTAATCATCACAAAAAATAGATGACGAGTACAATAAGTAAAATCCCAAGGAACCCCTCTGAGCATTCGCATAATAAAGTATGGAAATGCAAGAAATAATGTTAAGTGAACATGCGGAAAGTAAATAGGCAAATGTAAATGGCTCATCGCATGAATATATAACATATAAGCTAAAAAATATGAGTGCTCACTCCAGATGGACTAGACCGTACTACGGGTCACCAAGTTCCCACCGGTGGTCGCGCCTAACTTACTCGACACTTGGTCCCTCGCGGTGCTGGCCAAATCCGCCGAGTCACCGACAAGTGCACCAATGGCAAGCTCAGGTTGATGTTTATTGAGGGTCGGGTCACACATGCTACAATCCAATGCATCATGAACACACAATTAGGAAATTTGGGGGAGTAACCTCAAACCACGTCCAAATAACATAATATAATAATAAAATTAGCAAGGAAATGATCGGAATGAAACTAAAAAAAGAATCAAATACTCAAAGTTTTTCAGTTGGGTTTTATAAACCTCAAACCGCTCTCCGACCTCCCCGGACTCCCGTATCGACTCAACACCGAGTTACGGTCCACTAAGTCCCTGAAGTCCAATTTTACAAGTTTAAGTTGTTTACAAATGTTTAGATATGTATTAAGTTGAAAACCCCCAAAACAACCTTTAAATTCATATTTTATTTGTCAATAGCACGCTAATAGGTCTAGCGCGCTACTATTCATTTTAAAAAATAGTTGGAAACCCATAACGATAAGCGTGCTAACCAGCCCAGTTAGCGCGCTAATGCACTTTGTGACAGAATTCTCAAATCAAGAATTCTATCATTCCCCTCTCAATTAGCTACTATAACCTAGTTTATACCCTCTCCATATCAATTTAACCCAAAACAACAATTAGAACAACCTCAGAACCACAATTTGACCCAAATTCACTAAATCTCATGAATTCACCACATTTTTCTATTTCATCTAAAAACACCAATTCTAGCAAACCATTGGAAAACTCTCTATGACAATGATCCATAAACATGTAATTCATTACGTTTTTACTAAAAACCAGAGGTCTAATCATCAAACTCGAATTTTACCAAAAACACACAAAAATGGGTTTATTGAAGAGTGTATAAGATGAGGAAGATGATTACCTAGGTAAGATCGCTTGAATTGATCTCCGAGTAATCATTTTCAACTGGAATTTCATCTACATCTCTAGTTTTCTCTCTGAATTTGTATGAGTTTGGAGTTAGTGGAGATGAAACTTCCACTAACTTACTATATATATGTTTGATTAAAGATCAATTGTGCGTACATATCTCGAAGATTATTTTGTGGCTCATATGCATGCTGTCCCTCACCACCTGATGACTCCATTAATATACTCCTTTCCTTGAATTACTCATAATGATCATCTTAATGTCCATCTTATTGTCCTCATTATTTTGTCAAACTATAGGCTTATCATTTATTTGATTTATGTACCTTACATTAAGCCTAATTAAAACTTAAGGTTAATGTTTATTTATCATAATTAACCAACTTTTGATCCCACTAACCTTTGGCTACTCGATACTTGGTGCTAACGTCTCAACGTATTTCGAGGCGCGCCAGTCTATTGTTTAAATTTTAATTAAGTTAGCCTATGTTCACATTACCCATTTCAATTGAGTTAGTCGTATAACCATGAATTAGTCGAGTTCCCTAGTGTACTCATATTTCACCTCCTGATACCCGCGTTAACACGCATTTCAAGGTGATTACCCGTCACACCACCTCGCATGATATAACCATTCAACATACACCCATGTGATGTATTAACAAATAATTTCATAAAATGCATCAAATTAAATAATACAACACACAATTTACTAGTGTACCTAGGTTGACGTGTGTCCTAGCCTATCTGTGGTGTCCACATGGATATGAGTTGGTGTCCATGTTTGAAATTACAAAATAAATAACGACGTTACTAAAACAAGCCGTTACAGTTCTTCCCAACTAAATAAAACTCCGTCTCGAAATTTAACATAACTGAATGTCTTACCGTGAAATAACTGAGGTATCGTTCTTCGCATCTCGACTCGAGCTCCTAAGTAAGTCCCTCCGTATCATGATGCCGTCAACGAACTAGGACCTTAGCGAGCTCCCTGTTCTTGAGAATTTGAACTCTACGGTTAACAATCTCTATCGGCCTCTCCTTATAAGTCACGTCAGGCTAAACCTCAATCTGCCCCAAATCAAAAGTCGGTCTCGACCTTGACCTAGCTAGTCTCAACATCAAAATATGAAATGTCGGATGAAACCCAGCTAACTCAGTAGGTAACTTTAGGGTAATATATGACACTGCCCATTCTCTCTGCGATCCAGAATGGTCCAATAAATCTTGGTGCCAATTTTCCCTTAATACCAAATCTCTGATGACCCTTCCCATGGGAAACCTTCAAATATACCATGTGTCCCTCCTTATAGCTCAAACCTCATGATATCGATCCACGTATTTCTTTTGTTTTTCCCGTGCTGCTCGTAACCTTTGACAAATATGTTAGATATTCTCTGTATGATCAACAACTATTTCGGGCCCAATGGTAGCTGTATCTTTTGGCTCTGCCCAACATGTAGCTGCTCTACAGGGCCTCCCATATAGCGCCTCAAACGGTGGCATATCAATACTCGCTCGATAGCTGTTATTATATGCAAACTCACACAAAGGCAAATAATCCTCTCACGAACCCCTAAACTGCAATATACAAGCCCTAAACATATCCTCCAAAATCTATATCAATCGCTCTGACTTTTCATCGGTCTAAGGATGATAAGCTGCACCAAACTACAAAGTGGTGCCAAAGTGCTCTTTCATAGCCTCTCATAGCCTCAAAGTGAACTTGGGGTCTCTATCTAATATAATAAAAATTAACACCCCATACAATCTAATAATCTCCCACTCAAACAATATGCTTACCTATGAGAACATGTATCTCATAGACATCGAATGAAGTGAGCCAATTTCTTCAGCTTGTCAATCACAACCCAAACCGCATCATGACCCCTCGATGTCTGCGGTAATCCATTAAGAAACTTCATGGTGATGTGCTCCCATTTACACTGTGGAATGGGTATTGGCTATAATAGTCCATCAGGTATCCCATGCTCAGCCTTCACCTGCTAACAAATGTGACAACTCTTGACATACGCCCCTACGTCAGCCTTCATCCCTAGCTACCAGAATAGTCGCCTCAAGTTATAGTACATCTTGGTACCACCAGGATGAACTGTGTAGCGAGATCGGTGTGCATCCTCCAGAATCTCGTCCCGTATCTCTTGATCTGTAGGTATCCAAAATCTTCATCGGTGTCTCAAACACCAATACGTGGTCTCTGCCCAATCAGAGCAACTAGACCATTGAACTGCTCATAAAGCCCATCAGCCCTCTGACACTCGACGACCTTCTCAATCGATAAAATCGAAACTCTCATCCGACAACAAATGTGTTGTTCGGCCGTAGTCGACACCTATGTCATGCACATAACTGCTACCGCTTGTAACAAGCCATGCTCGCGTGTCATATGTCACAAAATAGTCAAACTATTTATCCCACTCATGCTCAATGCGTCCATTACGATGTTTGCTTTTCAGGGTGATACTCAACAGTGAAGTCATAGTCCTTGAGCAGCTCAAGCCATCTCCTCTAGCGCATATTCGGATCCCTCTAAGTAAAGATATATCGTAAACTCTAGTGATCCGTATACAATATGAACCTCTCTTTGTAGATATAGTGCTTCTAGGCCTTCAGTGTAAAGACAACTTCTACAACCTCCAAGTCGTGCATTAGATAATTCCCTCATGGGGTGTCAACTGTCTGGAAAGATAAGCAATTGTTCTACCCTCCTGTATTAATACACATCCAATACCAATGCTTGATGCATTCATATAAACTGTAAAAATCTTGCTTGGCTTCGGCAATGTCAATACTAATGCGAAAGTCAACCTCCTATTCAGCTCACAAAAAGCCTGCTCACACTCATCTGACCAATCAAATCTAACATCCTTCTTGGTCAGCTCGTCGTCATCGGCGCTGCAATAGAAGAAAAATCCCGCAAACCGCTGGTAGTATCCTGTTAGTCCAATAAGACTCTGAATATCGACAACGGACTCGGGTGTCCTCTAGTCAATGATAGCCCAAATTTCATTAATCAACTCGATTATGAGATATAAAGATATCATCTAAAGTACCCATAAATTGCGTGACTTCCTGAATTTCATTATCCAAGCATCTACGTCGTATATCAAAGTTTCGTGACCTACCAACCCCTTCCATCCCATCCTTTAATAAATCATTATCAACCGAGATATTTTGGTGACTTTGTTAATGCGAATATTTGTGGGAGTCTATTCATGAAACGTTCATCCCCAACCCATTTATCTAACTCGAATATCACATGTTCCCTATTGCCCAACTCTATATTTGTGCCACTGATAAACTCCTCATAACAAGATACGATAAAAGTCCATAGATTTCTCGAGGACACCATACTCGACAAATTTAAGTCCCTTATGTTAGACGCAAATCCATGTCTACCGGAAATAATCTTAGGCCAGATAACATGTTGTACGTCTTGATATGTCCATAACTACTTCATTGCGAAGGCAACTAGTAACTTCAAGGTCATCGATGCCAGAGACTGATCCGCCCATCTTTGATCTGGTTACTTCATTGCGAAAGCCCGTTTAGTAACTTCAAGGTCATACGATAAAAATTATCGCATCATAGAAGATATGTGCCTAACTACACCCTTAGGCATCCTAAAAAGGGATAGGTAATACGTTGGTAGAGCATGAAACATAGCTTGTAGTAATGTAAGGCGACCGTCTTTCGACATCCATCAATCCTTTTAATGATTTTATTTATAATAGGGTTCCAAAATGCTTTGTGCCATAGGGAGGAGCTAAGAGGCAAGCTGAGATACTTTAGTGGCCATTCCTCCAATTGACACCCCAACGAAGAAGCTGAACATGATAATACATTAGGCCAGAGATCATGAAAAAAAATGCACCGTGTTCATCATAGTCGCACACAACCATTCTCCCTATTAGCAAAGAGAAGGAAGTCATCGGCAAATTAAAGGTGCATTAAACTCAATCTATCTCGCTCCACCTTAATGCCCTTGATTGCCCCTGGCCTTAACGACGCCAAGTATTCTCCCGAGAACATCTGCAACAATAATAAAAGAAAGGGGAGAGTGGATCACCTTACCGTAATCCTCTTTGGGCTATTATATTACCAGTGGGACACCCATTTATAAGGACATAATGTCGAACTAAACTAATGCAACCTTTCATCTAATTCTTCCATTTTTCCCCGAATCCTTTCTTATCGAGAACGTAATCAAGGAATCCCAAATTGATAGGTCGTTAATTGCGTACTATTATATATGTTATTTATATATTTTTATGTTTGAGTCTCCAAAATATTAGCCTAATTATCTTTATTTGTTATTTTCAGGATTAATAGAGTGCACAATTAAATCCAGAGCGAAATAACACGCAAAGTGGTGTGTTTACATGCAGTGACTAGCTACAGTTTAATATGCCTCGAGGCACGCATTGCATAGTTTATTTGGTGATGACGAGCAACCGAGTAACGCAATACAGTGACACACATAAGACACTGCGCACCAGAGCCATGAAGACTAGACTCGAGATTCATGCCATGTTGTCTCCCATGATTTCGTCGTCTCTCTACGTGCCTTCCTTCTCCATAGCAAATGTTAGATTCTCCTCAGGATATGTGCTGCCACAGTTTCCCAATTATTCGCAGAATTCATGAGCGTTTCTCTCCGCATGTAGCCACTTGCCACGTTTCGTCATCACAACAGCTATTGTGGATGATTCTCGAGATGCACACCTATGTTTTTTCCTACAATTTCCGTCGAACACTCAAGCCTCTTGTCTTCACTCCAGCTGCTATCTTCTCCAACCAGCGCACGCTACATGTCATTACAGCAACAAGCTCACCAATCATCACATGACACATGTCTCTAGACCTACAGAAAATGCACATCAGCCACTGGATTTGCCTCGGCGCACGAGTTACTCCACCAATCCCCGATTCTGATTTATCTCTTACAAAGAGTAAATTAGAAGGTGTTTTTCATATTAAGACTTAGGTATTCTTTGCAGAAGTCACACATGACAGCTACGTATAATTCTATTTTTTCTCTCTTCTTCGTAAAAAACAATTTGTCTCTCATTTTCTCTTTTGATTTTAATGGAGTTTTTAAGCAAAATGTCCAGCTAACTTCGTCGATTTAGACTGGAGGAGTAAACTACTATTTTGGCATAAACATATGTGAGATCTACTTTAATTTATTTAAATTTCTTTTCATTAGTATTTATTCCCTTTGTTATAGATTGAATAATTGAGGTTAAATTTATATTTAAATCTTGATTCTTTTACCAGAGTGAGTAGTAAACATCTGACCTTATGCAATAAAATCATACTAGCGGCAATTGACCTTACCAATTGATTCGCTTCTTTTAGGATTGATTGAATACCTTAGGAATATAGACTAAATTGGACTCACTTGTGATCCGTTTATCTAGGTGGAGTGCCTTCAGAAAGCCCATTACAATCACGCAGTAAACATGATTCACTTTAGACCAAGGTTGTGAGTTTAACTAGAGAAGTGGCCATTGTTGTACCTTGGCCACCAAGATTGGGAAGTGCAAGAACCTGCGTATGTTACCGAGTTTATAGCTACTCTGAATTACCTTTGATTTGCATGCTTTATCTAGATTTATGACCGTATGTTTGATTATGTCGACATGAGGAAGTTTGTGACAACGATAGTTTAGGTTGCCTTTTTTGATTGATTTCTTCACATAGTATTTTTATTCCTTATTTTTAGTGGATTTTTAGAACATTCTTACAAATCCCCTGATTTACTTTTTTGTTCATTAGCCCGATTTAGAAACTTAATTTTCGTGGATCGACCTCGTGCTTGCCACTACTGCAGTTCTTGTGGTCATTAGTAATCTCAGTGGGACTATATATTTTGACACATTCGATATGCGTCAAATTTTGGCACCGATGTCGAGGACCAAGTTCCTCTTTACTTAGGTTTTTCTTTTTCTTTTTTAATATGCCCACCTTAATGTCCTACAATAATCGTCGATCACAGGCCTTTGGATCTCTACTCCCTTTTGATCCGAAGATCGAAAAAACTTACCGTTGGAACTCGAAAGAAACAAGGCAGAGGAACTAGTCCTTAAGAGTTCAATTGAGCGATGAGCAACCCCTTATAATGGCTGACCACGAAAGGAATCCACCACTTGAGGGGTGGGAGAAACACCTTATTGTTCCTCCCCAACATTTTGTAGCACCTGTTATGCCACACACACTAGCGTTGTCGTAAAGGCCTGTTGTACCTCAGTATCAACCACTCGATCAAAGAATGGTTGATCCCGCTCTACAAAAGCCACAAGCTAACCCATGGGCACAACCTCAGGTTGGATATCGCATTGCTATTGGGATGGTGAATGATGAGATACATGATCTCCTAGCTTATCAACCACACTGCATCGCATTCCCAGCTCATAGGAGCAATTTTGAGCCCATATCTGGTTTTATAAACCTTCTCTCTATCTTCCATAGACTGGATCACGAGGATCCAATGACCTTCATCAAGGACCTCAATTCTATGTGTATGACCATGATTCCCCCATATGTAAATGAAGACGAAGTCAAACTCTCTGCTTTTCCTTTCTACTTTAAGGACAAAACCCAAGACTTACTCTTCTATCTCCCCTTTGGTTCCATCACAAATCAAAACGTCACGATTTCTACTTTCCTCAAAGAGTTTTTCCCTAGATCTAGGTCTTCCCAACCTATTAGAGATATATATAGTAACAAAATGAAATGGAGCGAATCATTTGGCTACAATTGGAGTCGTTATAAGTGCTTGCTTGCACAATGCCCCCAACATGGCTAAAGCAACCTCTCTATTGTTCATTTCTTCCATATGAGACTTACACCCCTTAAGAAATGCATGATTGACAATGCTTGTGGAGGCGACTATAAATGCAAGACAACTCAAGAAATGTTTGATTTGTATGACTCTATAGCAAGTCAATCAAGTCATTACATTAATGACGAGGAAGAAGGACCCTTACAAAATCTTTATGATGGAGTAAGGTCAAATCCCACCAATAGCAAGCTTGATAAACTCACTGATCTTATGGAGCGATTCCTCACCTCTGGGAAAACTCAAGTTAAAGCCTGCGGTTTATGCTTAGCCACCGACCATCCTACTGATTCTTGTCCCACCTTGTTCAAGAATGAACAAGAAAATGCTATAGGCGGCAGGTTCTAAGGACCACTGAGGAATCAATATAATAACAATTTAAGTAACACTTATAATCATGCCATCAAAAACCCTATCATAGTTATGAACCTCAAAACCAGAATTATCTTCAATATGATTGAAAGGGACATCTTCCTCCTCAACGGTCCCAACCCGCTCAAAATTCGTGGTCTTTAGAAGAAATGATGAGGAGACTCATTACTATTCAAGACAAATTCTCTAAAGACTTAACCCAACTTAAAAATGAAACAAGCACAAGTCATGCTGCAAGCATTAAAGATCTCGAGGTTCAAGTAGGGCGACTGGCCCTACGGGTAGGGTGTGTGGATGAGAACGACAAGTTGTCTTCTCAACCATATCTGACTCCTAATGCGAATGTCAATGTCGTTACACTTCATAGCAGCAAATAGTTGGAGGGACATCTTAAGGAACCAAGCCTAAAGAGGCCGCTCTTAAATCCTAAGAAGTCGAGCAAGAGCTCAAAGTGCAACCGTCTCACACTGAAATGGTAATCTTAGATAAGGAAGCACAACCTTCTCTCAAAATCCTACCCCTATTCCCTTAACGCCTCGTTAAGAATAAAAAGGTAGGAGAAAAGAAGGAAATTATGGAAATCCTAAGGAAAGTGGCGATAAACATCACACTCCTTGATGCCTTAGTATATATGCCTCGCTATGTTAAATTACTCAAAAACTTATGTACTAACAAAGTTCAACTCTAAGGCAACGAGAAAATCATTGTAGGTGAAAATGTTTCAGCCATCTTATGCCAGAAGTTGGCCACCAAGTGTTAGGACCCGGGCATGTTCACTATCCCTTACACAATTGGTGAAGTTGAGATCTAGAAAGCTATGTGCCACCTCGGCGCCTCTATCAATGTCAAGCCATTATTCGTATATGAGACATTGAAGGCCGACCTTTTGAAGGATATTAGAGTCGTCATACATTAGGCATACCGATCCATCGTCCGTCCCATAGGTGTCTAGGAAGACGTTCTTGTGAAATTTAGTGAGCTAGTTTTCCCTGCTAACTTTTATATCATTGATATGAAAAATCAGTTATGCCCCCATTTCTCTTTAGTCTTGGTTGGTAGGCCTTTCCTTAAGACTGCCAAGACTGAGATTGGTATTCATAGTGGTTCTCTTACCATGGAGTTTGATGGTGAACTTATCAAGTTCAACATCTATGATGCTATGTGTCATCCTTGTGATTCCTCTTTTGTGGTGCTTGCTTTGGATAATGTACACTCACTTGTCTAAGATAGCTTTCTTATGAAGGCAATGATATGAAAGTGGCGTAGAGAATTATCTTGACATTGATTTTTTGTGAAAGCAATCCTTCGTCCTTGATACCGAGATCGAGGAGCTGATCTCTGAGTTGGACTCTTCTCTAATCTATTTTCCCACACTAACATATCTTGACTTACCTACATCGAACTCTACACTTCTCCTTTTATGGAGCGAGCCCCCACACTGGAGCTCAAACCACTGCCTAGTCATATCAAATATGTGTTTTTAGGTGAAAATAAGACTTTACTTGTGATCATCTCAACTAAACTCACATTACCAAAGGAAGAGAAGCTTATAAATGTGCTTCGAGAGTTCAAATAAGCTTAAAGGTGGACGATTGTTGACATCAAAGGTATTAGCCCTTCTATATGCATCAAATATATATGAAAGAAGGGTCTAAATCTTCACAAGAAACATAGCGGCCACTGAACCCTATAATGATTAAAGTAGTTAAAAATGAGATTTTAAAACTCTTTGATGCTGGGATGATCTAACCGATCTCCGACATTAAGTGGGTCATTCCTTTTCAGATAGCTCTTAAGAAAATGGGGATCACGGTGGTTACAAACTCACTAGGTGAGTTAGTCCCAATTTGCATTCAAAATGGTTGGTGAGTTTGTATCGATTAAGGAAGCTTAATGCTTATACTCGGAAAGACCAGTTCCCATTGCCTTTCATCGATCAGGTGTTAGAGCATTTAACATGCAGGTCACATTACTGTTGCTTGGATGGGTACTCTGGCTCTCATCATATTCCTATAGCACCTGAGGATTAGGAGAAAACCACATTCACCTATCGTTTCGATACCTTTTGTTTACCAGCGTATGCCCTTTGGTTTGCGCAGTGCACCTGCTGTTGGGTTTTGGGGTTCATACGCGGGGAAAATTACAAAACAATTTTGACAAAAACCCCGACAGGATCCGAATCTAATTCCATTAAAACGTTTAAACCATGAAAAACTTAATCATACCTCAGTCGCAATATACCCTTCTGAAGGTTGATCGATCTCTAAGGCGTTGCAAACGACGAACGCCCTCAACCAGTAGTCAACACACAAACGGCGGCCGAGATTCAAAGTGCTAGCTTCGAGAGAATACCAAATCTTTTTGTTTCTCTCCGAAACGATCCGGAGCATACCAAAAACCCTAAGTCGTTTCTTAAACGAAAATAGAGTTTCGGCCTTTTAATCTTTTTTTGTACGTGTATTCTAACTTAAAGCGTCTATTTATACAACCCTTGTATATAGACGGTTAAGTAAATTACACATATACCCCTACTTAAAGAAGTTTAAGTGTAATACACCACAAGGATGTTTCTGTCATGAATCTTATCATATAAAATTCATTTTTCTGAACCATCTTAAAATCTCGCAAAACCATTCTTACTGTGCGACCCAATAGGCTCATACAACGTTGGTAGTGTACCAAAACACATTTTGGTATACAAGTCATAAGCGGCCTCTAGCAAGACATTATGACTACCCAAGTTGTACGAATATCAAATCGATACAACCTAATCAATAGTGTATATAACATCCTTTTGTCCCACGATATCTTTTTGATCAAACATAAGGCATGGAATTGTCATCCAACATGTTCAATCGTACTAGTCTCGATCTCTAGGTAGACTAAAAACATCCAAGTGACATTGATCAATATCAATTCACTTAGACTAGGCCTTTTAAGAGTCTAACACATCGAGGGATCCACTAGATATCTCTCTTTATACGAGAGGGACAAATCCTATCTCGATTACACAACTTCATCACATTGCTCATACAGTAACCAATCACAACCTTTATAATCGTCCGGTTAAAGACAACGTTTGATAGTGTCAAATCACTATGTTCCTAATGTTGAAGTCTGGTAATCTTAAGTCAGAGGACTGAAAAATATACCTATCATGAGAAACAACTATGACTTAATCCATGTGATGTTCTCATAGCGGGTCGGTCCGATACTTTGTTCCCTAACAAGTACTCGTGATCTTGATTCATATCTCTATACGTATAATCATCATATGATCATCAATCAAGACTCACACTAGTCTTAATTCATTATAGTTCCCAGTATAATGATCGACTAGGGACATTTAGGATATTTCTGTAAATACCCATGGATCTTATTATAATGTAAACATGCAAATTAATTATAATAAACAGCAAATAAAATCCTCTATTTTATTAACTAAAAGTATTCATAAAGACAGTTAATGGATTGACCTAGGGCACATACCCCAACACCTGCTACCTTTCAGAGGTATATGATTAGCATCTTCTCTGACTTTGTTGAGCACTTCATCGAAGTATTTATGGTTGATTTCACTATTTGCGACAATTCATTAGATCTTTGTCATAGTCACCTTACTAAGGTACTTCATAGATATATCAAGAAAAACTTGATTCTTAATTATGAGAGATGTTACTTCATGGTGGATCGAGGTCTTAACTTGGGTCACATTGTTTCAACTATAAGTGTGGAGGTAAACCCAACAAAAATTAAAGTAATTTAAAAATTGCCTTACCCTACATCTGTGTGAGAAATCTTATAATTCCCTAGCCATGTCTGTTTCTATCGATGATTCATTAAGGATTTATCCGAAATTGCACAAACCCTATGTCTCCTTTTTTAGAAGGATGTGCCTTTCGATCTCGACAAGGCATGTAAGAGTGCATTCAATGCACCCAAAGACTCTTTCATTTCTACTTTGGTGATTTAAGCTCCCAACTGGGAGCTACCTTTTGAGATTATGTGTGATACTAGTAACCACGCTATAGGTGTTGCGCTTTGGCAACGAGTCGGGCGTGCTTCACATGTCATATACTACACCTCCCGAACTCTTGATCCTGCCCAACTGAATTACACCACTACCAAGAATGAGCTTCTAGCTGTCATCTTCGATTTGGAGAAATTTCAGCCTTATCTCTTTGGTATTAAGTTGGTCTATTCCAACCATGTGGCCTTAAAGTACCTAATGGCCAAAAAGGAAGCTAAACCTCATCTCATTCGATGGATACTCTTGTTACAAGAGTTTGATATCAAAATTAAAGATAAAAGTAGTGCTGAAAATCTTGTTACCAACCATCTCAGCCGCATTGAGAATGGTGAAGCACCTGTCCCACTTTGAGATGATTTCCCTAATGAACATCTCTTAGCCGTTTGTGAAAAACTCCTTTGGTTTGCGGATTTGGTTAATTACCTCATTACACGAGAGTATTCGCCTCACATTACGCAAGCTTAAAAGGATAAAATCCATAGCGACTCTAAACACAATGTTTGGGATGACCCATACTTATGGAAGTTTTGTTCATACTAGGTAATTCGTCGATGTGTCTCCTAGATTAAGACATAATCTATCTTGGCATTCTGTCACTCATACGCCTGCGGGGGCTATTTTGGTCCATGTATGACAACTATGAAGGTTTTGGAGGGTAGATTTTACTGGCCCACCATTTTTTACTACTCCTATCTATATGTCAGGACATGCGCCAGATGTCAATTAAACAGTACTTTAGGTCACTGGGATCAAATGCCATTGACCTTGCTCCAATTTTGTGAAATTTTTTATGTTCGGGGGACCGACTTCATGGGGCCATTTCCACCATCCCATGGCTTTCTCTATATCTTATTGGTGGTGGATTATGTCTTCGAATGGGTGGAAGTTAAAGCCACTCGTACAAATAATTCATCAGTGGTATGCGATTTCTTGAAATCACAGAATTTTTCTACTTTTGGAGCTCAACATGCTTTGATTAGTGATCGATGTACCTATTTCTGTAACCATATGGTTGAAAATCTCTTGCGAATGTACAATGTTACACACCGTACATCTATGGCCTAGCTACCATCCTCGGACGAGTGGCCAAGCGGAGGTGTCAAACAGATAGATCAAACCCGTTTTGAAGAAGACCGCAAACTCATCGCGGAAGGACCGGAGCATGCGTGTGATGGCCCACCTAATTTAAAGATTATTTAATTATCTAATTTCAGACTATGTCCCAGCTCAGACCCACGTGGATGTCGCATATATGTTTTAGGCATGCCTACTGAGGTACAATTGATAATGTTATATTCGTGTGATGTTTGTTTATTATGATTATTTTATTAAGAATTATAACATTATGCCACGTGTACCATTGGTTATTGCATTTTACATAAGTTACGATTGTAGTGGCTAGCTTCTCGAGATACATGCAATGCAAATATGAGGATTTAAATAGCTTGGGATGGTGAAATATTAGCTTAGATGAATAAGTTCATCAATATCCAATAAAACCCAAAGCTAAGTATTAATTGACTTGAACTAAGATGAATAAATCATAATAGGTTGAGAATGAACTCGGCGCGCCTCGAGTTGCGCAATAGCGCTGGGTACCCGAGTAAATAAGACTTAGTCAGATTTTGGTGTATAAATTATTAATTAACCATAAGACTAAGCTAGCTAATTTGATTAATGTGCCTATGGTGGGAAGTATTGCTTAAGACCGTACCCCAAACGGACACGGGTGAACAAGTAGAGTATACTAGGGCGCTTGAGAGAACCACGTCGAAGGAACTCGGCAAAATGACCCCGTAACTTCGGGAGAAGGGGTGCTCTCCTATCTTTTGATTAGGAAAGTGGCACATACCAGGGGGTAGCGACTATTTATTAAAAGCACAGGACTCTGCTAAGTGGTAACATGATGTATAAAGTCTGAAACCTGCCCCGTGCTGTAGGGTCGGAAGGAAAAGTGTTATTAAGAAAGCTAAGTCTAAGATAATGTAACTTAAACTGTTACCTATAGGACGAAAAAGTTTGGATGAATTTAATAAGAGTCCTTTTGATGAACCTAAAAAAACGTGTGTTGGGACTTGATTATGTGAATTAGTATAAAGAGATGACTTAGCCTCATTTGTTCTTTCCAGTATGCAAACCAAATAAACAAACAAAAGAAAAAAAAAAGGGAGATATTCATAACATATATAGAAGAAAGGGTTGGAGTGCTAAATTTTATGGATTCAGAGGAGATTTGTGACACTTAAAAGCCAATGATTTGAGCTCCTCAACTAGGTAAGATCCTACCTTAGTCATCTTTTCCATTCTCGCTCAAATTTGGGTCTTAAAATCCAAGTAGGACTTAGGGCTTCAGTATTAGTACAAGAAATTGTTGTTTCTATTAAGGTTCTCTACTATTTTCAAACACAAAATAATGAACTACCACTCTGATTTCTAATTAAATTAGTCTTGATTAGGTTTTAGTTGAATGTGGGTCGATGGAATGCATGCATGTTTAAAATGGTGTTGTTTTTACAATGTGTGGATAAATTTGTGCAATTTAAATGTTGTTGTTAGGTTGTTGTTGAAGAAAAAGAAGACAGAAAGAAGAGAAAAATAAGAAACAAAATAAAATCAGTTTAGGGAAGTAGAGACGAACGGCTGAACTTCACAACAGTTCGTCTCTGCCCCTACCCCCAAATCGACTTGGGGAGGGAAGCGTGCGTACAAGCTTGGGCCAGGCCGGCCCAGGCTTCTCCCAGTTGGGCTGAACCCGACCCAGCCAAACTGAGCCCGATTCAATTGGGCCCAACTCCATAAAAAGAATTAAAATTTTATTTAAATTAAAATAAAACACAAAATAAATACAATAAATTATAGAAAAATATGTAAAAATAAATAAAAACTTCAGAAAAATCATAGAAAATATGACGCATTGGGAAAATATATAAAATTGGGTTTTGAGAAATCTTTGGGCATTTGGCAACCCGTGTAACCCAAAAATATGTCACAACTAAAAGAAAAATTAGAATAAAAATTCTAATTTTTGTTCCCACAATATAAAATCAATTAATGTGACCATATATTATTAAAATTGGTAAGTAAACCCCATCAAAACGAATGCTTAAGGGACCGATGCATGGGTATTTTGGAGATGAGCGACCAGCTAAGATCGAGTTTTTATCGCATTTTGGTAAGTAAACCCCACCAAAAAAATACGTAGCATTTATTTACTGTTTTATTTCATTATACCGCTGAATTATGCCTATTTGGACTTGTTAGACCACTCCGCTCCCGCATGTGTTTGTATATGGTCGACGAGATAATATGACCCTTCACCACCTCCCACGTGATTAGTGATCAGATTGTTGCTACGGTTCCGGTCATGCCCTAGGATACGCGTGAGATTTTCGCGAGTCGATAACTCGAGATGTAAAATGTCGTTAATTATCTCGAGATTGCAGACATGGACACCAGCTCAGATCCACGTGGACGTTGCGGGTAGGCTAGGACACACATCGTCTAAGGTACACTGGTTTAATTGTGTGTTGGATGGCTTAATTGCAGTGCAATTTATTCAATTATTGGTTAAATTCATCGCATATGTATATGTTGAATCACGAGGATGTGCGAGGTTGTGTAGCGGGTAGATGTCTCGAAGTGCTTGCTAATGCGGGTATTAAGAGGCGTGATACGAGTACACTAGAGAAAACTTAATGAATTTACATAGAAAATGTCAACGTTATCAATTTGGCATAATGAATATAACCATTGGTTATCAAATTGAGATGATTAATATAACCATAGGCTTATTAAATTAACTTAAGCAATAGGCCATGGCGCGCCTCGAAATATGTATCGAGACGCGGGACACCGGGTTTGGGTAGTTGAGGGTTAGTGTGACCATGAGTTGGGTAAATTTGATAAATAAAACACTAACCATATGGTTGGATAAGGCTTAATGCAATGTGGCACTAATAGAATAAATGAAAGCCTATAGTTTACATTAAGTAAAATAGGCCATGAAATGGACATCTAGATTAACATAGTGAGCGACACTAGATGATAAGTGTGATATTAGAGTCACCAGGAGGTATAAGACAACCTGCTTGTGAACCAAAAGATATTCCTTGAGATAATGCGCAACTGATTCCCACAAAACATATAAATATAGGGCTTAGTGGAGTGATCGATCATAACACTCAGAAATTCATGCAAAAACCAAAGAAATTCAGAGAAAGAAGAAGGATTTCTAGCTAGAATTCAACACTATAGAGACCAAACCAAGTTATCTAATCTAGGTAAATATCTTCTCCACCTTCTAAGCTTGCAAATGAACCTAATTTTGATATGCTTGGCGGAATTTCGAAATTTACGATGCATGCTCTAAATTTTTATGAAATTTTGATCAATTGCATGCTTCTAGATCGTATATAGGGGAAATTTATCACTAGTTCAGATAGATTTAATGAATTTGATTGTTAATGGGGTTATAGTGAATGCATGAATTTGAAAATTTGGGTTAATCGAATGATCTGGAGTGTTCTAATTGATGTATTGAAGTCATTTTGATGAGGAGAGGGTAATAGACCAGTTAGAATAGCTAATTGAGAGGGCTAGTACAGAATTCTCGAATCGAGAATCCTGTCCCAGAAGGCAATTAACGCGCTAATTGGAACTATTAGCACGCTAACTATCTTTAGTGTGCCACTGTTCTTCGCAACGAAGAACAATAGTGCGCTAATTAAAATCTCTAGCGCGTAAATTCCATTTAGCGCTCTAGGTACACCCCTTAGCGCGTTAACTCAAAACAAGCGCGCTAGGTAGACAATTAGCGCACTAATGACATATGAAAATGTGAATTTGGGAATGTTTTAGAGATTCTCCACCTAATACATATCTATAATTTGTAAACAAACTAAACATGTAAAAGGTGTATCGGAGAGCAGTGTGAGGTTTGTAAAACCCAACTGAAAAACTTTGAGTATTTATTTCGTTTATATGTTGTTTCTATTATTCTTTGTTGTTCATATTTTTATTCGGATATTTGGACGTGGGTTGAGGTTACTCCCCTAAATTTCCTCATTGTATGTTCATGAGACACCGGACTGTAGCGCGTGTGACCCGGGCCTCAGTTAATGGCGACTTGGGCTTGCCTTGGTGCACGTGTTGGTGACTCAGCGAATTTGGTCAGTGCCGCAAGGGACTATGTGTTGGGCCAGTTGGACGCGACCACTGGTGGGAACTTGGTGACCCAAAGTACAGTCTAGTCCCTCTGGAGCGAGCACATACATTTGTTAGCTTGTATATTTTTTATTCGCGCGATGAGCCATTTACAGTTAGATTTTCATGTTTAAATGGTATTAAGTAAGACTACCGCTGAATAGGTTAACCTTAAAATACAACCCATTAGTATGGTTAGGATCTCAATAAATTGTCAACTAGGTAACATTTGAAACAGTTAGATAGCCATAGTTGGTATGTGACAAAGAATATAAAGACGATTTACTAGTTTATCTAATATTACATTTGTGGACACAAGATTACGAGACATAAAGAGGACGGACAGGTGTCGAACACGTGTAGTTGGGCTAGTCAGTAAGGAGTACACGGAGGCACGTCACCCCGAGGCGACTGGGGCCGCCACAGTTGGTATCAGAGCTGAGGTTTCGCGGAAGCCTCAGGTTAAGTTTAACGGAACTGAATAAAATTTAAATAAATAAACCTTAGTTGTGGAAATCTTACGTTATTGCCTTAGAACTTTAGTTGGGAAATGATGCGAGGCGGGTAGAGTTAGAGTTTATATACGTGTTATATTTCCATTATATATGATATACATATATATATATATATATATATATATACCAAGATTGATCTAGAGCATGCTTCTCGATGCAGATCATGGACGGATAGTCAATGACGCCTTAGGATATTGGTGAGCCTAATGGTATAGCTAGAGATTCCCTTATTGCACCTAGTATGGAGGACCGACTCTCGGCTCAAGAGAGGCAGATGGACGAGGTGTTTCATTTATTGTAGGATCAGACTGTTGCATTAATAGCATTGGCTACAACAGTTGCTAGATCTAGAGAGCCAGTAGCAATTATGGAACCTACGGGGACAATTGTCATCCCGGTTACACCGCATACACCAGTTGAGAGAGTAATAAGGGGTGCACAGATGGAGAGAGCCACAGCCGTTGTAGTACCTTTGGAGACGTCGACTCCTACGCCTCCACCTACGGCTACCGGTTAGACGACTACTACTACTACTACTACTACTACTACTACTCTGCTCCTACATCGGGATTCATTTTAGCTCGATAGGCAAAGCTGTTTATGGAATTTTCGAAGTTTCAACCAGGCCTCTTTTGCGGAGGTGGTGACCCCTAGGCTGTTGGGAAATGTATTGTATCTCATCAGCGACTCCATAAGATGATCAGAATAACGAGAGTGTCCAGACGCGACTGTCGGGTGCATGTTTAAGAGGTCACGCTACAGTATGGTGGACCACATATCAGGATACGCATCCAGAGCCAACGACATGGGTTAAGTTTAGAGAGATATTCTACAACTAGTACATACCTATGGAGGTTAGACTGAGACTAAGGGAGGAGTTCTTGACCTTGAGACAAGGTAACCGATACTTGATGCAGTACATAGAGAAGTTCTGACATTTACTTAAGTTCTCGATGGATTTCACCGAGACGGAGTGCTTGCAGATCTATTATTTCACTAAAAGAGTTGATGACAGGATCGCTTCAGCGGTTGTATAATCTGGGGCATCTACTTTGCAAGACATTTTCGACAAAGCATTATAAGACATATCTGATGCAAAGAGATGGCAAGTTTGTGACTGGTACCGAGGTACATACCGGGTAGATTTCTCAGTCGGATCAGATGTCGAAGAGATAGAGGGATCGTCAGGATAGAGGCCAAAGGGATGATAGACAGGACAGGAGCCGTAGGGATGATCATCATGGTAGTCAGTTCTAATATGAGGAGAGACTGCTAGTTCATGCCATCACATCAAGACCAGTAGATCAGCATAGGCCACAGCCGCAGATGCATCGTCAAGGTCGAGATCAGGGGGGACATGACAGTGGTCAGAGAGACCGGGGTTAGGGTTCGAGATGTGGTGACGGACGGACTGGGAGGCAGGATGACCTCAGATTCCACAAGCTTGGTTAGATTGGACACTTGAGGGCCAACTACAGTACACCACCGTCACCACGTCGAGAGCTAGAGTAAGCCAAAGAGAGGGGTCATGCGGTAGCACAACCTGATGGTGGAGTGACCAGATAGCTCGTCGAGGGTATGTTGCATGTTTTTGGACTACCTATGCATGCTATGATTGATTTTGTTAGTAGTTTATCATTTATTGTTGCACGTGTTGTTGGAGTGTTAGGGTTAGATGCACAGACACTAAACACACACCTTGTCCTTAGTACGACCATTGGGGACAAGATATACCTTAACCGGATATGTAGAGATGTGACAATAGAGGTTGTAGGACATCAGTTACTTGTCGGTTTTCTAGTATAATAATACCTAGAGTTTGATGCGCTTCTCGAGATGGATTGGCTGTCATCATATCATGCACAAATAGATTGTTGTGGTAAGAGGATAGAGTTTCGTATTCCTGGGATACCAGAGTTTGCACTGGTTGGATCTGCAACTGACTTAACTATCACTAGAGTCGACTAGCTACAACACAGGAGATGGAGGTGTTAGTGACGATAGTTGAGCTGGAGATTAGAACGGAGGCCAGGTTTGAGGATGTACTGGTAGTGAGAGATTTTGTCGATGTATTTGAAGATAACCTACCAGGATTGCCATCACCACGAGCTGTCGAGTTTATCATCAAATTGATACTAAGCACGCAGCTTATTGCTAGTAGACCATATAGGATGTCACCAGCGGAGCAGGAGGATGTTAGACGATAGCTGGATGAATTGCTGGAGAAATGTTTTATTCACCCTAATATGTTACCTTGGGGAGCTCCAGTATTATTTGTGAAGAAGAAGGATTGGTCGATGAGGATGTGCATAGACTATAGAAAGTTGAATCATGTGACAATTAGGAACCGTTACCCACTTCCTAGGATAGATGATTTGTTCGATTAGTTGGTGGGTGCCAGATTCTTCTCGAAGATTGACCTTCGCTCGGGTTATCATCGGTTGAGGATTTGAGAATAGGATATCCAGAAGAGTGCTTTTAGAACAAGACCATATCTAAACAGATTCATCATAGTGTTCATCGACGACATATTGATCTACAACATGGCTTGTAAGGATCACGAGAGACATCTTAGGCTAGTTTTAACGACACTGAGATAACACATATTGTACGCCAAGTTCAGTAATTATGATTTTTGTCTGAGTGCGGTGAGATTTGTGGGACATATCATCAGTGGCCAAGGTATCTCGGTGGACTTAGAGAAGATTTGGGCTATCATTGACTGGAGGACGTCTGAGTCTGTTGTCGATATACAGAGTTTTCTTGGAATGGTAGGATATTACCGATGATTTATATAGAATTCTTCTTCGATCGCAATGCCGATGATGAGACTGACCAAGAAAAATGTTAGGTTTGATTGGTTAGAGGAGTGCGAGTAGGCCTTTTGTGAGCTGAAGAAAAGGTTGACCTCCACACCAGTATTGACATTGCTTGAACCGGGCAAGACTTTGACAATTTATACAGATGCATCGGGCATTGGTCTTGGATGCGTGTTGATGCAGGATGGTAGACCAGTTGCCTATCTCTCCAGATGGTTGAGACCTAATGAGGGAAACTACCCCGTGCATGACCTGAAGCTTGAAGAGGTCGTCTTTGCACTGAAGGCTTGAATGCACTATCTCTATGGGGATGAGTTCATCTCGTATATAGATCATCTGAGTTTGCATTATATTTTTACTTAAAGGGATATGAACATGCGCCAGAGGAGATGGTTGGATTTGTTGAAGGATTACGACTTTGATATTGGGTATCACCCTGGAAAAGCGAACGTCGTAGCGGATGCATTGAGTCGGAGTGGGATTGACGCTCGAACTGGTTTGGGAGCTATGACATACGAGCATAGTTTGTTACAGGCAGCATCAGTTATGTGCATGACAAATGTATCCACTACGACTGAGTAACACATTTGTGGCCAGATGAGGGTTCCGACCGTATCGATTGAGAGGGTGTCGAGTGTAAGAGGGCTGATGGGCTATATGAACAATTCAGTGGTCTGGCTTGGGGTCTGGAGTTCACTGATTAGGCAAAGACCACAAATCGGTGTTTGAGACACCGAGGAAGATTATTGATACCTACGGATTAGAATACTTGGAATGGGATTTATATCGATCTCGCTACACAGCTCATCCTGGTCGGAACAAAATGTACCATGATTGAGACAGGTGGCTAGGGATAAAGGCTGACATAGGCGTATACATAAGGAGTTGTCACATTTGCCAGCAAGTGAAGGTTGAGCACTGGAGACCCGGTGGATTGTTACAGCCATTGCCCATTCCACAGTGGAAATGGGAGCACATCACCATGTGTTTCGTTAGTGGACTACCATAGACATCAAGGCGTCACGATGCAGTATGGGTTGTGATTGATAGACTGATGAAATCGACTCATTTCATTTCGACTTCTATGAGATACATGTTTCCTTGGCTGAGCATATTGTTTGAGTGGGAGATTATTAGATTGCATGGAGTGTCTGTTTCCATCTTATAAGATAGAGATCCCAAGTTGACATCAAAGCTTTGGGAAGCTACATAGGAGCGGTTTGGCACCAGGTTGCAGTTTAATACGGCTTATCATCCTCAGACCAACGAACGGTTAGAGCAACTGATACAAATATTGGAGGATATTCTTAGGGCTTGTATATTGCAGTTTGGGGGTTCATGGAAGGATTATCTGCCTTTGTGTGAGTATTGGCATGCCACAGTTTGATGCACTTTATGGGAGGTATTGTAGATCACCTGCCTGTTGGGCAGAGCCGGAAGATATAGCGACAGTTGGGCCTGAGATAGTCGTTGATCACATAGAGAAGATCAAATAGATTCGATAAAGGTTACAAGCCGTGCAAGATAGACATAAGACATATGTAGATCGTTATCATGAGGGATTGAGCTGTGAGGATGGCAGTATGGTGTATTTGGAGGTTTCCCATTGGAAAGGTCAATAGAGGTTTGGTATTAAGGGGGAAACTGGCGTCGAGGTTCATTTGGGCCATAGTGGGTTGCATAGCCAGTAGGTAGTGTTGCGTATCGATTAGAGCTACCTACCGAGTTAGCTGGGGTTCATCCTACATTTCACATTTCGATGCTGAGACTAGCTAGGGCAGGACCGAGATCTACTATTGAGTTGGGACAGATTGAGGTTCAGCCTGACGTAACTTACGAGGAAATGCCAATAGTGATCGTTGATCGCATAGTACAAATTCTTAGGAACAAGGAACTCTCTAAAGTCTTAGTTCATTGGCAGCATTATATGACAAAGGGACTCGTCTGAAAGCTAAAGTCAACGATAAGAGAACGATACCCTCAGCTATTTTCTGGTATGAGATTTAAGTTACGGTTAAATTTTGGGACGAAAGTTTTATTTAGTGGGAAGAACTGTAACGACCCATTTTAATAATGTCGTTAATTATCTCAAAATTGCAGTCATAGACGCTAGCTCAAATCCACGTGGACGTCGCGGGTAGGCTAGGACACACGTCGACCTAGGTACACTGGTTTAATCGTGTGTTGGATGGCTTAATTGCAGTGCAATTTTTTCAATTATTGGTTAAATACATCGCATATGTATATGTTGAATCATGAGTGCGTGCAAGGTTGTGTAATGGGTAGATGCTTCAAAATGTGTGTTAATGCGGGTATCGAGAGGCGAGATACGAGTACACTAGAGAAAACTCAATGAATTTACATAGAAAATGTCAAGGTTATCAATTTGGCATAATGAATATAACCATTGGTTATCAAATCGAGATGATTAAGATAACCATAGGCTTATTAAATTAACTCGAGCAATAGGCCATGGCGCGCTTCGAAATGTATGTCGAGACGCGGGACACCATGTTCAGGTAGCCGAGGGTTAATGTGCCACGAGTTGGGTAAATTTGATAAATAAAACACTAACAATATGGTTGGATAAGGCTTAATGTAATGTGACATTAATAGAATAAATGAAAGCCTATAGTTTACGTTAAGTAAAATAGGCCATGAAATGGACATCTAGATTAACATAGTGACTGGCACTAGATGATAAGTGTGATATTAGAGTCACCAGCAGGTATAAGACAACCTGCTTGCGAACCGCAATATAGTTCTCGGGATACGTTTGCACAACTGATTCCCACAAAACATATAAATATAGGGCTTATTGGAGTGATCGATCACAACACTCAGAAACTCAGGCAAAATCAAGGAAATTTAGATAAAAAAAGAAGGATTTCTAGCTGGAACTCAACACTATAGAGACCAAACCAAGCGATCTAATATAGGTAAACACTTTCTCCACCTTCTAAGCTTGCAAATGAATCTAATTTCGAAATGCATGGTGGAATTTCAAAATTTATGATGCATGCTCTAAATTTTTATGAAAAATTGATCAATTGCATGCTGTTGGATTGTATATAGGGGGAGATTTATCACTGGTTTAGATAGATTTGATGAATTTGATTATTAATGGGGTTAATTGAATGATATGGAGTGTTCTAATTAATGTATTAAAGTCATTTTGATGAGGAGATGAAGAGAGGGTAATAGACCAGTTAGAATAGCTAATTGAGAGGGCTTGGACAGAATTCTCGAATTGAGAATTTTATCCTAGAAGGCAATTAGCGAGCTAATTGGAACTATTAGAGCGCTAACTGTCTTGAGTGTGTCACCGTTCTTTGCAACGAAGAAAAAGAGCACGCTAATTAAAATTTCTAGCGCGCTAACTCAAAGTTGGCGCACTAGGTAGACAAATTAGTGCGCTAATGACAGATGAAAATAGGAATTTAGGACTGTTTTAGAGATTTTCCACCTAATACGTATCTACACTTTGTAAACAAATTAAACTGATAAAAAATGGACTTCAAGGACTTAGTGGATAGAAGCTCAATGTCAGGGAGCTTGACGGGCGGGTACGGGAGTCTGAGGAGGTTGGAGAGCAGTGTGAGGTTTGTAAAACCCGAATGAAAAACTTTGGGTATTTATTTCGTCTACATGTTTTTTTATTATTCTTTGATGTTCGTTTTTTTTATTCGGATTTGGACATGGGTTGAGGTTACTCCCCCAGATTTCCTTATTGTATGTTAATGAGGCCTGGAGTGAAGCACGTGTGACTCGACCCTCAGTGAATGGAGACCTGGGCTTACCTTGGTGCACGTGTCGGTGACTCTGCGAATTTGGCCACTGCCACGAGGGACCAAGTGTTGGGCCAGTTGGACGCGACCACTGGTTGGAACTTGGTGACCCGAAGTACAGTCTAGTCCCTATAGAGTGAGAACATACATTTTTTAGCTTGTCTGTTGTTTATTCATGCAATTAGCCATTTACAATTGTCTGTTTTATATTCCACATGTTTACTTGACAGCATTCCTTGTATTTCTATTACTTTATTATATGAATGCTCAGAGGAGTTCCTTGGGATTTTACTAACTCTACTCGTCATTTGTCTTTTGTGATGATTGAGTACCGGTAGGGGCAAAAGGATCCTAGGCGACTACATCTGATTGCTAACTGTCGAGGACCTACTTGTACTTGTTTATTTTTGATATTTTGTATATTTTGTTTATTGTGAGACTTGAGATATCAAAGTACATGTATATGTACCTGTTGTGGTGATGTCGCTTATATACAAAGTACTTTCTAAGGTTTTCCACAGTAGGTTTTGCATTTGAACAATGTTTATCATGTTAGATTGTCTTATTTAAATGGTATTAAGTAAGACTTCCATTGAATAGGTTAACTTTAAAATACAACTCATTAGTATGGTTAGGATCTGGATAAATTGTCAACTAGGTAATAGTTGAAACAGTTAGATGACCACAATTGGTATGAGACAAAGAATATTAGGTAGATTTTCTAGTTTATCTAATATTACACTTGTGGACACGAGATTGCGAGACATAAAGAGGACATGCAAGTGGCGAACACTTATAGTTAGGCCAGCCGGCAAGGAGTACACGAAGATACGTCACCCCGAAGGGGCTGGGGCCGCTACACGAGAGATGGTGTCGTGAGGAGTGAACTCCGACACAGATTCCTCTCCTTTAGGTAGTTGGCCGAGAGTTTTAAACTCACAACCAACAGAGTTCCTCATTAACCTTGAAGTGGTGGCAGATGGTCACTTCGTCACTGGAGTCTCCTCGGTCTTGTATTGTCAGTCCCAGAGTTTGGCCGATATATATATCACACTCGCATCCTACTTTTACTATTTCCTGAACGACTTATCTTCATGTTATTATCCCTTTTCAGTGTATTTCTATTGACAAGCATGATTTGTAGATGTTTTATTATATTCTTATTAAATGCAATTTGTGTTTCTTCTGGGCATTTACTCACTGGACTCTCCATCAACTTTCTGCATGGATGACTGAGTGCAAATCTTATGACTAGCCAGGGGAAGGCCATACTTGGCAACTTCATCTGATCATAGAGACCCTCCGCTAGCCCATCTAGTATGTATTTGTATATATTATGTTACTCATTTGGGTAAATTCTGGGAGACTGGAAACACCAATACATGTGTATTGATTTTATTGTACATTTTATCGCTTTGTACACATGGTATCCTTTTGATGGGTTTTCCATGTCTTAGGTTTTGTCAATGAAGTAAATTTTATGATAATTATCATTTTCTTTATCTAAAATGAAAGACTTTCGCAATTATTGATAACTCACACATTTAGTTGAAAAGACGAATGAACAACTAAATAACTTACCATATAAGTTAAGTGAGATAAATGAATAGTCTAACTAAATTAAATTAAGGGCATGTTTTCATAAAATGCATGATAATCGAAATAGTTAAGCTGAATGAAAAGGTTGAGTACTTGTCACGATCCCTCATGGATAGGCGGGAAAATGACGTGGCATAACCTGATGACGTGTTCGGTGGCATGGCAGGGCCCAAATTGCCTTGGAATTTGGGTCCGCCATAGTTGGTATCAAAGCCTAGGTTCAGATGAGCCTAAGGAAAAGTATAATGAAAGCGAATAAGACTTAACAAACAAACTTCGAATGTGGAAAACTTGTTAAACTGACTTAGAAACCTAGTTGGGAAGAATAGTGAGACGAATAGTTTAGGGTTTTATACGTGTATGTTTTGACTAGTAAAATGTATATACACGATTATATGACACTGACTGGAACAAATTCATACTTGCATATTCGAGATGGACGGACAGTCGATTCCACCACTACGGCAGATGGAGGCCAAACGAACAACCCTGCGAGAGTCGACTCGAATAATAGTTTACGCGACACTGTCATATTTCATAGTGCATAACTCGAGAGATTTTAAGAGTGCTTTAATCACAGGCAGTGGCCACACAGGCGACTGCAACACTTGCCACCACCACTACTACCATTGAGACAACCATCACCACGGCTAGTCAGGATATGCCGCTCGCGACAACCAGAGTTGAGATTCTCGCGGAGTTGATTACCCCCGAACCTACACCAGCAATTACCCCAGTGGCTACTCTTGCACTTACAATAGTGCAGCAGACAGCGTTTGAGACGGCCTTGACAATAAAGGCTAAGCTAGTCAAGGAGTTTTCTAGATTCCAGCCAGGACATTTTTATGGAGGCGGAGACCCAGAGGTACATGGGAGAAGGGTTCTCGCACAAGATAGGCTTCATGAACTATTAAGGATTCATGATAGCATACGAGCCAGAGTCTTCGGCTACATGTTGAAGGGAGACGCCGCTTTATGGTGGACCGCACATGCCGCCGCCCATGGAGAGTCGACCACTTGGGTCGAGTTCTGTCGAGTCTTCTATGATCAGTACTTTCCGATTGAGGTTCAGCGACGACTAAGAGATGAGTTTTGACATTGAGGCAAGGCTCTTGCACCGTGACTCAGTACATGGAGAGGTTTAAGTACCTACTATTATTTGTCACAAATGTAGTTGGGATTACCTTACAAGAGGTCTATGAGCGGTCATTGGCTTATGAGACATATGCCGTGAGGAGTGACATCGCCCCTACTCCCGTATATCAGGAGGGTCAAAGCAACTATATAAGATCAGAAGGGAAAGGCGAGAGGAACCGCCAGCCGAGAGATCAGCAGGGACAGAGGTGCATGCATGATGATAGGTAGACGATTGGCACTTATGCTACAATACCTTCTCATCAACATCAGGTCATGGTCGTCTAGCCTCCACGCGGGGAGGCTCAAGGTCAGGGTCAGAGGGGCGAAGACAGGGGTGGCATTGGCAAGGATAGAAACGGTGACAAGGTTAGAAGTGGCAAGGCCAAGGTCAGAGGCAGGGTGCACATGGTCAGGGCTAGAGGGCCATAAGTCAGCAGGGTCAGGGATTTGGGAGTAATTAACACATAATTTGTCTTCGATGTAGACAAAGGGGTCACTACCAGAATCAGTGCACCAGAGAGTTAGTGCCACCAGTTACAGCTCCACCAGTACGGGCCATAGAGCAGGTTCATGTAGTGGCAAAGCCCAACCGTGACATTTCACCACATCTAGTAAAGGGGATGTTGATTATTTATGATCGTTGCATGCATTCATTGATTAATTATGGCTCGACATTATCATTTATTCCGAGATGGATAGTAGGAGAGTTAGGATCAACACCAAAGGTTTTAGGCGCACACCTTGTCCTTAGCACGACTACCGGGAACAAGATTTATCCTAACCAAATCTGTAGAGATTGTCCAGTTAAGGTTAGCAGTCGCCAATTACTCATAGATCTCTGAGTACTTGAGTACCTAGAGTTTGATACGCTCTTAGGCATGGATTGGTTGGTGGCTTACTACGCTCGATTGGGTTATTTTAGTAAGACAGTCACCTTCTAGATACCAGGGACTGCCGAATTCTCATTCACCGGAGTCGCGAACGTACTTTCGACCACCATGAGTAGATTAGCCACCACTCAGGAGATAGACATTCTTTAAGGGACTATAGACCCTCTTAAGAGGCTAGTAATCAGACTTGAGGACATCCTAGTCATGTGCGAGTTTCCAGACTTCTTTCCTGAGGATTCACCTGAATTACCTCCACATAAGTAGATAGAGTTTATGATTGAGCTAGCGTCAGGCACCCAGCCTATAGCAAGCCGACCATAAGGTATGTCGCGAGTGGAGCAGGACGAGTTGAGAGCTCAGTTGGAGGACGTATCAGAGAAAGGGTTCATGCACCCGAGTATGTCTCCCTGGGGTGCACCAGTGTTTTTTTAAGAAAAATGACAGTACTATGAGGATGTGCATTGATTACAGGAAACTCAATTTAGTGACAGTCAGAAATCGACACCCACTGTCCAAGATCGATGATTTCTTTGGCCAGTTGGCCGGAGTGCATTTCTTCTCCAAATAACTAAAGTCACGCTATTACCAGTCGTGGATTAGGGAGGAGGCTATACCCAAAACGACATTCACCACACGTTACGGATTATTTGAGTTTACGGTTATGCCATTCGAACTGACGAATGTGTCGACAATGTTCATGGATTTGATGCACTAAATCTTGAGGCCAATTTTGGATCAGTTCGTGGTAGTCTTCTTTGGAGGTATCTTGATCTATTCCAAGACTCGTGGGGACCAAGAGAGGCATCTCAAATATACACTGAAAACTTTGAGAGAGCACCGGTTATACGCCGAATTTAGTAAGTGTGAGTTTTGGCTTTCTGAAGTAAAGTTCTTAGGGCACTTGATCATTGACAAAGGCATATCGGTGGACTCAAGTAAGTTTCATGTTATCATTAATTGGCGTACACCAAAGTGTGTGATAGACATCAGGAGCTTTTGGGACTAGCAGGCTAGTAATGATGCTTTCTATATAGCTTTTCCAGGATCTCGACGCCTATGACCCGATTGACCAAAAAAGAAGTCGAGTTTATATGGTCTGGTGCTTGCAAAGCAACCTTTGTAGAACTGAAGAAGAGGTTGACCTCCGCACTGCAATTAGTATTACCAGAGACAGGCAATGAGTTGACAGTTCGCACCAATGTGTGTGGCATCGAACTAGGATATGTACTGATGCAAGATGACAAATTAAATGCCTAATCGCGTTAGCTGAAGTATCATGATAGAAACTATTCAGTGCATGATCCGGAGTTTGAGCTTGCAGCAATCGTGTTTGTAATGAAAACGTGGAGACATTACCTTTTTGGTGAGAGGTTCACCTTATACACATATCATCAGAATTTGAAGTATATCTTCACTCAAAAGGATCTAAATATGATACAGTAATGGTGGTTAGAGTTGCTGAAAGACTACGACTTTTCTATTGAGTACCAACCTAAGAAAGGGAATGTCATTGAAGATGCTTTTAATATGAGAGGACCGGACAAAGAGGTGATGACTTACCTATGACAGCCCCTCTCCTAATTTGGGGCACAGCCTGACCTAATCCTGTAATTAAGCCATAATCTTATCCACACAGGACTTAACTATGTATTAGTCAGCCTTTACAACCTAAACGCTTCATTTATTGTATTCAGGATAAGTAATACACTAGTCCTACCAGTTTATAAGATTTTGAGTTAATTAAAGCTTTTTATTAAGTTAATCATTTAACGGAAGTGTTATTGATTATGTAGAAGCAATTAGTAACTTATACAAAAGCCATTTAAAAAATCTTAAGTATGGAAAACCAAGAAATGATATCGCATATATAAAGTCCTCAAAACGCAGTGAAACAATAAAATAGTCTAAGTCAAGTCAGGGAACTAACGCTCAACCTAATATACAACCCCAAATAGTATCTAAAAGACGTATATAACATATACAACCAAAATACAAAAAGAAGACATACAATCGATGTAGTGACGCGCTGCGGGCTCAGGGATAGTCGCTGATCTTCTCCTTGCTCGACCTGCTGGTAGACGGCTCTGCACCCACCATCATAAAAAAGATGGTGAGTACAAGAACAAAATAGTAATCCCCATTGACAAGTTTAATTTGCATTTTCAAATATTCAAATGATATTTAAAAGCTTATAAATGGGGAAACTAGAAAATAAACCATATGCGAGTAAATACTAGAGTTAAACAAGTAATACTTACACTAGGCTATGTAGTGGTGATTTAGGTCTAGTCGGCAATGAAACATGTCACCCCGACTCAATATTCATATCCCATAAGGGACTCTAACCCAAGGGTTACCAGGGACTCTAACCACGGTGTCTAGACCACCTCGGGGACTCTAACCCCGAGTGTCATATAGTGTCAGGTAACATGTGCCGACATCCCCAGGGACTAACTCCGAGAGTCACGCATACCTCAATCGAGTACGGGACCTAAATGAAATAATTACTTTTTAAAGTTTCAAGAAATACCAAGTACGGATTGTCAAGGCATAGGCACATCTATACACCTAAACAAATAAAGAATACAAGTCCTCTTAAACATTTATAAGATATTCACTAGCCTAATAGCATGCTATTTATCATCGATTCACATTTAAAATAACAAGAATAGACATAGCATGAGATATAATCAATGAATCAAATCAAATGAATGGATATCATGCAAACTAAACTCATCAAGTGAGCATAGACACAAAGAACACATGATATAAGAATACAAAGGAAAAATAGTTAAATGGACTATGCAAGGACAACGATTAATAAAAATGAAATGCCAAGTAAAGTTGCCAATAGTTATCTCCAGACCAATCCTATGCTTTCCATTTAATTTACTCAATTATAGGCCTTTAATTTGATTTACATTGACAAACAAAACCATAGGCTTATAAGTAATTCCTTATTTCATATTAGTATTAAATAAGACTTATCGAAAAGCTTATTACCCGGTTCCCCAGGTCGCATGCTACTCGAGGCGCGTCCCCGCTCTCGTCTCAACGCCTACAATTGTACAAACTGACTTAGTAAGTCTACGCAATACATACCACTAGGTATACATCAATACAAAAATACAATATAACTCAGCCACGTGCCTCAGTCGGTGCACGTATCACAGTGTAGGTCTTACGTCATGGGTCGGTGATCCTGATTAAGGAATTAAAACGGGGTTTAGAGATTTGGGTCGTGACCAATATGGTATACTTGAGGCAGCAGTTACCATGAGTTTTTCAGCGGCCCCAAAGACAATAGGGGCACACATTTGTAAACAGATATGAGTTCCAATAGTTTCCATTCCGCGACTCTTAGAGAGTCAGCGAGCCGATACGATGTATCAGAGGTTCGGAGACATGGCACAGAGTTCTGACTTCCCAGATTGGAAAAAGGCTGTAGATGGGTGTTTACGACACATAAGTAAATGATGGATTCCGGCAGTAGCAAAGTTGCAAGATGACATTCTTCATGTGACTCACATATCCAAATACACAGTTCATCTTGGCTGGAATAAGATGTATCAAGACATGAAGCGCTTGTTCTAGTGGCTCGAGATGAAGGCAGATGTTAGCCAGTATGTGAGGAGATGTGAGGTATGCCAGTAGGTGAATGCTAGGCACCGGAGGCCTGGAGGACTTCTACAGCCAGTATCGATCCCTTAGTGGAAGCGGGAACACATTACTATGGACTTTGTCAGTACGTTATCACGAACAGCATGCAACCATAATGCTGCATAGGTTGTCGTGGATAAATTGATGAAATCAGTCCATTTCATTCTACCACAGTTGTGCACGCTCTTCGAGTGAAAAATCATTAGATTACATGGTGTACCAATATCGGTAGTATCAAACAGAGACAGTCAGCTAATGTCACAATTATGGCAAGCTATGCATGAGTAGTAAAGTACTAGACCTTAGTACAACATGACTTACTGCCCATAAGCCGACGGGTAGTCAGAGAGAATTATACATATACTGGAGGACATGCTCAGAGCTTGTGTGTTATAGTTTGGAGGGTCATAGGAGAAGTATTTGCCACTTTGTGAGTTTTCCTACAAAAAATAGCTTTCAAGCCAGTATTGGGATGCCACCATTTGAGGCATCGTACAGGAGACCTTGCAGATTAGCAGCTTGTTGGGCAGAGCCCGAGGACGCAATTACCATTGGGCCTGAGTTTGTTGTAGACCACATAGTGAAAGTTAGGTTGATTCGTTAGATATTACAGGCTGCTCAAGATAGATATATGAAATACGCGAATAAGTACCGCGACGGGCTGAGGTATGAAGTAGAAGACTAGTTGTACTAAAACGTTTCTCATTTGAAGGATCACCAGAGACTTGGGACTAAACAGAAACTTGCATAACTATATATTAAGCCATATAAGATTATCAAACGAGTTGGGGAGGTCGCTTATTAGATAAGGCTACCAAGATAATTAGCGGGGGTTTATGACGTCTTCCACATTTTAATGCTAAGACTAGCAAGAGCAGGGCCAAAATCTATGGTGGATGTGACCCATACAGAGGTTAGGCTAGATTTTAGGTTCTCAGGACTAAGCAGATTCCCAAAGTTCTCGTCAGGTGGCAGTATCATGGAGACAATTGCCTCACTTGGGAAAGAGAGTCTGTTATATGTGAGAAATACCCCTACCTTTTCCATGGTTAGTATTTTACTTTGAGTTTGGATTTTGGGACAAAATTCCTTTTAGTTCAAAAGATTGTGACAGCCCGCCTAATTTAAAGATTATTTAATTATATAATTTCAGAGCAGGACCCGGCTCAGACCCACATGAACGTCGCGAATTTATCTGGGCGCGCCTATCAAGGTACAATTGATAATATTATATTTGCGTGTTGTTTGTTTATTATGGTTATTTTGTTATGAATTATATCATTACGCCATGTGTACCATTGGTTATTGCATTTTACGTGAGTTACGAGTGCAGTTGATAGCATCTCGAAATACGTGTGATACGGGTATGAGGATTTAAATAGCTTGGGACAAGGAAATATTAGCTTAGATGAATAGTTTATCAATACCCAATAAAATCCTTAGCTAAGTATTAATTGACTTGAACTATAATGAATAAATCATAACAGGTCGAGAATGGACCCGGTGAGCCTCGAGTTGCGCAATAGCACCGGGTGACTTATGGGACTAAGCTAGCTAATTTGACTAATGTGCCTATGGTGGGAAGTATTAGTTAAGTCATTAAGAAAGCTAAATCTAAGATAATGTAACTTAAAGTGACACCTAGTGGACACAAAAGGTTTAGCTAGATTTAATAAGGGTCATTTTAATGAACCTCGAGATACATGTGTTGGGACTTGATTATGTGAATTAGTATAAAAAGATGACTTAGCCTCATTTGTTCATTCTAGCATGCAAACCAAATAAACAAACAAAAGAAAAAGAGATAGATTCATAGCATATAGAGAAGAAAAGGCTGGAGTGCTAAATTTTATAGATTCATAGGAGATTTGTTACAGTTAGAAGCCAAGGATTTAAGTTCCTAAGCTAGGTAAGATCCTACCCTAGTCATCTTTTCCATTCTTCCTCAAGTTTGGGTCTTGAAATGCATGTAGGGTTTAGGGCTTTAATGTTAGTACAAGAAATTATTGCTTTTATTGAGGTTCTCTACTATTTAAAAACTCAAAATAATGAACTACCACTCTGATTTCTAAGTAAATTGGTTTTAATTGGGTTTTAGTTGAATGTGGGTTGATGGAATGCATGTTGAAAATGATGGTGTTTTTTACAATATGTGGCTAAATGTGTACAATTTAGATGTTGTTGTTGGGTTGTTGTTGTTGAAGAAAAAGAAGAGAGAAAGAAAAGAAAAAAAATCAGTTTTGAGAGGCAAATACGAACTGCTATTCGTATCTACCCCTCCCCCAAATTGATTTAGGGAGAAGGGAGAGAGCTCTTACGCACGCTTCGTGCATGCATACGAGCATGGGCCAGGCCAGCTCAGGCTTGGCCCAATTAGGTTGAATCGGGCCCAGCCAAACCGAACCCGGTTCAGGTGGCCCCAACTCTATAAAAAGAATTAAAATTTTATTTAAATTAAAGTAAAATACAAAATAAATACAATAAAATATAGAAAATATTTTAAAAAATAAAAGTTTCAAAAAAATTCAAAAAACACCATAGAAAATATGAGGAATTAGGAAAATATATAAAATTAGGTTTTGAGAAATTTTAGGGCATTTGACAACCTGTGTAACTAGAAAAATGTGTCACAACTAAAATTTTAGGGCATTTAACTGTTATTTAAATTAATGTGATCATATATTATTAAAATTGGTATGTAGGACACTCGAGGCCTAAGGAAGCTTAGGGGACCGATAGATAAGTATCCGATAGATAAGTATTTCAAAGACAAGTGAGCAGCTAGGACCGAGTTTTTATCGCATTTTGGTAAGTAAACCCACTAGAAAAACACATAGCATTTATTTACTGCTTTATTTCATTATACCACTGAATTAGTCTGTTTGGATTTGTTTGACCACTCCACTCCCACGTGTGTCTGTATATGGTCGATGGGACGGTATGACCCCTCACCGGCTCCCTCGTAATTAGCAATACGATTGTTGCTACAGTTTTGATAATGCCCTAAGCTTCGTGTGAGATTTATTCCGCGAGTCGATGACTTGAGAGATAGTGTCGTGAGGAGTTAACTATGACACAGATTCCTCTTCTTTGAGGCGATTGGTTGCGATTGATAAACTCTCGACCAACAGAGTTCCCCATTAACCTTGGAGCGGTGGCGAATAGTCATTTCGTCATTAGAGTCTCCTCGGTCCAGTATTATCTGCACCAGAGTTCGACGGAAATATACCACATTCGCGTCCGATGTTTATTATTTCCTGAGCGACTTATCTTCATGCTATTATCCATTTTCGGTGTATTTCTTATTGACTAGCATGATTTATAGTTGTCTTATTACATTCTTATTAAATGCAACTTGCGTTTTTTTCTAGGGATTTACTCACTAGACTCGTCATTAACTTTTTGCATGGATGACCGAGGTCATATCCTACGATGAGTGGGGGGAAGGCCGTACTTGGCGACTTCATCTAATCATCGAGAGCCTCCGCTAACCCATTTCGTAGGTATTTGTATATATTATGTTATTGCTTTTGGGGATATTTTGGGAGACTTGATACACCGATACATGTATATTGATTTTATTGTACCTTTTGTCGCCTTATATATACATGGTATCCTTTTGATGGGTTTTCCACTGCTTAGGGTTTGTCAATAAAGTAAATTTTATGATAATTTTCATTTTTTAGCTAAAATGAAAGACTTCTGCTACTATTGATAACTCACACATTTAGTTGAAAAGACGAGGGAACAACTAAATAACTTACCATATAAGTTAAATGAAATAAATGGATAGAATAACTAACTTCAATTAAGGACATGTTTTCGTAAAATGCATGATAATTGAAATAGTTAGGCTAAATGAAAAGGTTGAGCACTTTTCGCGGGCCGTCATATACTGGCAGGCAGATGACGTAGCATAACCTGGTGACATGTCTAGCAGCATGGTGGGGCCTAAATTGCCTTGGGATTTGGGGCCACCACATGCGCCTTGATGACACAATATGGGCTTATCGAACGATGTATAAAATGCCAATCAGAGTGTCACCGTATCACTTTATCTTCGGTAAATCTTTTCATTTGTCAATCGAGTTAGAGCAAAAATCATTATAGGCTATCAAACAGCTCAACGTGAAACTTGACGCAGTCGGTGAACAAAGGAAATTAGAACTCCAAAAATTAGTGGAGATACCAAACGATGCCTACGAGTTCGCTTGAATCTATAAAGATAAAACTAAAGCGTTCCACGATCGCAACTTATCTAGCAAAATTTTTGTAGTCGGTCAAAAGGAATTGCTTTATAATTCCATATTAACTCTCCATCCAGGGAAGTCGAGGTCACAATGGCTCATACTTTTTGTTATTACTAATGTTTTCAGACATGGTGCAATTAAGATCAAGAGTATGGATACAGGGAAAGTTTTGAAAGTGAATGGGCACCAACTGAAGTCGTTCTACGAGAACTGACCGCAGCTTAAGATCGAGAGTAAGAATCTAGCAGTTGTAGAGTATACTGACTGTGAGAGAGTTTGACCGAGTCGTGCCAACGCGGTTAAAAAAAGATGCTCTTGGGAGACATCCCAAGCTTCTATCCCTTTTCTATTTGATTTCTTATAGTATTTTTGTGGTATTTTTATCATGTTCTCTTTGGTGACTTCTTACAGTTGTTGCAACCTCTGCATTGCGCACCGGATTTTGAAAGCATGATATTGCTTCTGTGGCTCATGACATTGTTCTATACCCACGGTTAGTCATACTGGGATTCGGTGGGGTTAGCCATCTTTATTTTGTTTACTTTTTGTTCATAGATCTAAGGATTAGTGTTAGTCTTATACATGATCTTGTATCATTTCCTTACTTCTATATCTATCATGTTCTTTCACCATCTTGTGTGTTTCCATGCGCACCTCTTGACTTGTTTTGTACCTTGAAGACAAGGTTCGAAATAAGTATGGGGGTAATTTACGATTTGTGGATTGAGCTGGATGGATTTCTTTGCGAAAGACCGCAGGTGAATCATTTAAATTTTTTAAATTATATGTGGTTGACATATGGTAATTATGGTGTTTAATGTCTTTTTATACTTTCGCATATTATCCTTTCATCCCTTTCTTTCTCATTTCATTAGGAGTTGATACACTTTCATATATGTATTTAATATAGTTTTCATTTTTATTATTGTTTAGAGTCACCCAAAATTTTGTTTCATGCTTTTGGTTGTGGTTGAGTACACTATGGTAGGCCTTTTGACTTGAGACTTAGAAAAAACTAGGAGAAACATCCACGCAAGCCTGTAGCCCAGCATTTTTATGATTTCATGATTAGGGACTTAGTATGATGGTTAAGCCTTGTGCTAGGTGCCAAATGAGGCAAACCGTCAGAACTATGCAAGTCAGATTTCTAGGGTGCTAGAACATGGATGTAACCCACTCCAGGCTGAATTCCTATGATTAAAACACTTTAGGAAAAGAATTTAGATCATTTTTACGTTTTTGAATGGAAACCCTTAGCCTTATGCCTACCTAAAATAATTTCCCAATTTAACCTATTTTGAGCCAACCCAACCTTTATTTTTTTGATACCTAATGATGAGCCCGTAGACATAACCTGATATACCTGCGACGACCCATACTTCTAAATAGGGCACCGCACGGCCTAATCCCGTAATCAAGTCATAATCCTAACCACATAAGACTTAATTACATATTAATCAGTCTTTCATCCCTATATTCATCATCATTACACATGTCAATATATAATTAGATTTCAAAGTTAAAACTTTTTTTATCATTTTTATATTATATGTATTTTAAAGAATATGCGAAATCTTTTATTATTCAAAATCCTAAGTGTAAAAAAAACAAAAAAAATACAGCATCACATGCCTTTGTATATATGAGTCTAAAAAACAAGGAACTATGCACTCAACCTAATGTACAACTCAAAATGTACAGTAAAAACATAAGTAGTAATAATACAAACAAAGTTGAGTCATACAAAATGAGATATAAGAGTCGTCGAAATGCTCAAAGGAAGTCGCGATGTTCTCCTTCCCCGGTCTATTGCGGCTCGACGGAGCTACACCCACCATCACAAACTAGACGGCAAGTATAGTAATATTTATGTAATAACTAGAGAATTATATGCCACATTTCCAAAATAGAAGAATGGTAGTTAAAAGCATAAAGTAGCAAAAGAATTTCTGAATCGCGCATATCTCGTGCAATGGACACTAGATAATCCCTACTTTAGTTTTCAAAGATCAATAGCTCCAAATCTCTAAGATTCCAAAACTAGATAGACTACAAAGCACAAAGAAATAGAATACAAGTCTAATCAAATCCAAATTATCCCAATAGCATGCTTTTAATCAATTATCTATCAAGAACAACATTAAAAGTAGGAATTGGAACCAATGAAACATTTTGCAAGGCAATTTGTCAACAATATTCAAATACGAATAGTCACAAGAACAACATGATGAGAGATTACAAGTAGCAATGTCTACAAATAGACCATAAAATAATAAGAGCGAATGAAATGAAATATAGAATTCTCACAGCTTTACTTACAATTCACGATGCTTGTCTTAGCCTATCCGATCTCTCGACACTTTGAAATGCATTCCCAACTTTCGAGATCTCCCCTTAGTTCCCTAAAGTTGTTTGATAGTTTTAAAGTGAGTTTATACCGTTACTTAGAGTTTTAATCCATTTATAGTGTTTAAACCATTTTTGGAAATTATTGATTTTTGTTCTGTTAGGGGCAATTAGCGCTCTACTTTTAACCTCTAGCGCGCTACTTCATATATCTAGCGCGCTAATTAATTTTAGCACGCTAGATTATCTACCTAGCGCGTTATGTGGAGCAGAACCTAGAATTCTACTCTTTGAATTCTGGGTTTCTGCTACACATAGGCTTTGTTATCACCTTAGGAACCCTCATACACTCCACAAGAGGTCCCTAACACCCACCCCAACATAAAGTAGCAACAACAACATCAAATTCATGAATTCACAAAGTTAATGGAGTGGAGAAGTTACCTAGCTTGAAGAGCTCCTTTTTCACCAAAGCTTTACGTATTTGCACATTTCTCCTCCTCCAAATTCACACCGCAAACGCTCTTTTCTCTCTTCGTTCCTTGCAAATCGATTTTGATGATGATGAAATGAGAATTGTTGACTATTATGCTGCATTCGACTATATATAGATATGTTTAAACTATAGCCTTTGATTGATTTGTGCACAAGTATCTCGAGGCTCAACCAATGGACCACCTTAACACACTTGTCCCTCAAGTAATGATTGAATGACTCTAATAGTTAACTCACTTAGCCTCTTGATTTGGCAATACGTGTCTCGATGCACATCATGTGATTATTGTTTTATTTCACTAACTTTAGGCACTTAATGTTACATTTAAATGCGACCATATTAAGCCACTTACAAAACCAATATTTAACTCAAATTAAATAAGGTTACCCCATTAGCCGCTACCTCAGTCCTACATTGACACACAACTCGAGGTACGTCTCCGCTCATCTCGATACATATAAACATGTATAAATTGACTTAATAGTCTACACATAAATAATACACTAGGCATACATCACAACAAATATAAAATATACCTCAGCCTTCGCCTCGGTCAATGAACATATCACTATGTGGGTCCCACAGTACAAGTCGTTGATCTTATTTAAGGAATTAAACACAGTTGGAGATTTTGGGCCATTACATTTCTTCCCAACTAATTCCTTGAAATTTAAAATTCGAACTAGGAGTTATACCTGACTCAAATAAGTACGAAAATATATCTCGCATATAGTCATCTCATTCCCAAGTGAGTTTCGTATCATCATGAAACTGCCACTTGACAAGCACTTTTGGGATAGACTTATATCTCAAGTTCTATACCGATCGATCCAAAATCTGCACAAGCTGCACTATATATCACTACAAAAAAATCGCAAATCAGAAACGGAATTTTCCGTTTCTGATTTGCGAAATTTCCGTCTCTGAATTAAATCAGAAACGGAACAGAGACGGAACACGTTCCGTCTCTGAAAACGTCGTCGCTGATACGATCAGAAACGGAAAATGGATTCCGTTTCTGATTAGAGACGGAATAGAGACGGAAAATATCCGTTTCTGATTAGAAACGGAATTTGAGACGTAAATTAGAAACGGAACAGAGACGGAACAGAAATGGATTTTATTTCGAAATGGTATATTTGTATTTGCATTCCGTCTCTGATTCCGTTGCTGATTAGCAACGGAATCAGAGACGGAATTAATAAATTTATGAATTCCGTCTCTGATTCCGTTTGTAATCAGCAACGGAATCAGAGACGGAATCAGAGACGGAATGCAAATATTCCGTCTCTAATCCGTCTCTAATTAGAAACGGAATCAGAGACGGATTATTCCGTTTCTGATTCCGTCTCTGATTCCGTTTCTAATTAGAGACGGAATCAGAGACGGAATTAATATTTCCGTCTCTGATCCGTTTGTGATTGTTAAAAATATTTCTGGAAAAATTAGAGACGGAATAGCAACGGAAAATTTGAATTCCGTGGCTAATCCGTCTCTAATTTTCTGTTTTGTTTAAATATGGCACTGATACATAAGCCAATCGATTCTCCAACCTAAAAAATCAAAATACAACCCGATATGACATACATACTCCATCGCCTGCACCCCCTCCAACAACTCCTTGAGGGTGCTAACATCCCCCAAAGAAGTCAAATTGCACATCCATACATCAAAAATATATATCAACAAAAATTCAAAAGAGAAGGAAAAAATGTGAAACTCAAAATTAGCCCAAATATTTATATATCCACTGAAAGTTGTAATGTATTACAAAAGGATTGTTAAATTTGGAAGTATACACAAAAACCAACCACACCTATCGTTCAACAAGCAAAAAAAAAAAAGAACACTCACAAAAGGTCCAAAATTTGGAAGTATACACAAAAAGGACTTCATTTAATAAGTAAAACGCAGCTTTGAAGCATTTCTGAATCTCCATCTGAGGGCAACAACCAGTGAGTATGCACCTGAAAGAAGTAGGCAAAGGAGAGATTAATTAGTTTGAGGTCCCTGCAGTTAGCGCGCTAATTCCAGTATTAGCGCGCTAATTAGCCACTGCCAGATATTTTTCCATTTTGGAAATCAAGCTTTAAATTTGTAATTTTTGATTTCCTGGCTTCCTAACACGGCTATAAACGGTCATATGGGAATTTTCTATCATGATAAAACCACCACAAACTTGGTTTTAACATAAGGAAGACAAAACACATTCAAAACTGCAAGATCTACAAAGAGAAGAATGGCATAAGTGCAAGAATGCTAAAAGGGAAAAGAGGAAAGTTAAGCACAAACCTATCATGTTAGTATGATTCTAGAACTCATCCTCTCACCCAATCTAAACTCTTGTGTGCTCCAAAGGCGACAAGCCATGTGTTCCTACTCAAAAAATAAAAAAAAAAAACAACCAGCTGGGGTTCAAGAAAAGCATTGAAGAACATAAAAAAACCATACAATGTTGAATAAGAATGCTTCCAAAAAAAAACATGATCATCAAGCAAATGCATCACGCTGGATCGAAGTTGGTGTCAATGTTGCTATTTTCCTACGCATAGGAGATGGCGAACAATGTTTCTATAAGTTGGACCTATCATGTAAGTTGAGTTGTAAAACATGTATAACATGTTTTATAAGTGATGGTTACGTCCTGGCCTAGTTTAAGGGTCGCTAACACAAAGGGATAAATTAATTAGTTTGAGGTCCCTGCAGTTAGCGCGCTAATTCCAGTATTAGCGCGCTAATTAGCCACTGCCAGGGATTTTTGACTTTTGGAAATCAAGCTTTCAATTTGAATTTTTGATTTCCTAGATTCCTACAACGGCTATAACCGGTCATATTGGAATTCCTATCACATAAAACCACCAATAACTTGGTTTTAACATAAGGAAGAAGAAACACATTCCAAAATTCAAGATCTACAAAAAGAAGAAATTTGATTTTTTTGAAGGAGCAATAGGAGATCACTATAAAACCACCAAAAACTTGGTTTTAACTATAATATACAACTGTGTTTGAAACAAAGTAAACCACCAACAATAAACTCATTCAAGTAACTTAAAAAGTCTACACGACAAACTATTGAAAGGAAGTGATTCAGTCGCTAATTACAATAGAATTGGCAAGAGAAGATTCACCTCGATAAGCACCTAAGCCACTGCCCCCAAAGCCTCCATAACCCCCACCAAGCTCATCGCCTCCACTATACCCACCACGCCTACCTCCGACACCTGGAGTCCTATAAGGACCAAAATCACCACCACCAAAAAAAAAATGAGTTTAACATGCAAATGAAACAAATCGTCTACAACATGCTCATCGTCAAAAGCAATGAACCCATTCCCTCGAGAACGATAGGAAAAACTAAAACCCGCCTTTCCGAAAACAGGAAAAATAAAAGTAAAGGAACTTCATCATCAGAACCTTCTACTACATCAGGCTTCAACAAACCCGCCTTTCGACGCCCAGTTGATGCATAAGTTATCATGGATTTTATTTTTCATACATTATCCTCCCCAAAATAAATTTTTTTACCTCAGTTTAAGTAAAATATACTATAAGTAGCGAATGTTAGCAGAATTAATCCATGGGAGAAGAAAACATCTTTGGTACATTTGTGTGCAAATCTTATGCCGTTGCAGGTTCTCTCGAGTGCTATGATGAAGAAAGTGGTAGAATCGACAGGGAGCAACATCTTCATGCCATAGCAAATGAATTTGGGAAATCGATAAAGGGTCCTTTTCCGGTCATCTGTGTTGAGAACACGTAGGCTATTCTTCTTATACGGACATGCCATAATAGAAGAAGAAGAGCCTACATGTGCCGAACACTGATGACCGAAAAACGACCCTTTATCGACTTCCCAAATTCATTTGCTATTGCATGAAGATGTCGCTCCCCTCGTCGATTCTACCACTTTCTTCATCATAGCACTCGAGAGAACCCGCAACGCATAAGATTTGCACACAATGTACAGCATGATGTTTTCTTCTCCCATGGATTAATTCGCTAACATTCGCTACTTATAGTATATTTTACTTAAGTGCACATAAAAAAAGAATTGGGGGAGCAAAAGCGAAAAAAAATAAAATCCACGATAAAATATGGAACATCGACCTAAAAATGCACAAAAAGAAGTGTGAATCATAAAGTAATTCGATGAATTTCTAAAGTTGTCTACACTATAAAACTTTTAATCTAAGCATTTGAAACAAACAACAAGTGAAGTACCTATGTATCACCAACCGCTCATCTCTCGAGAGCCACGCTTACGTCTCACGCCCAACATTGTCCCCTTGTTGGGGTGGATCGACCGGATCTATTTTGCATTGTTGCTGGTCATGAGGTGGCGGTGGTGGTGGCGGTGGTGGTGGTTGGTGCTCGCCTAGGTCTATTTCGTCCAAGTCCATCCCAAGACGCCGTTGCATGAAGTGCATAACCTTTCGTAGTTGCTCCGCAACGACATCGAACTCGCCCGCGGCACCACATCCGCGGCGTCTGCGACGTGCTAGCACCAGGAGTTCCGTATCTCCTCTTCTTTCTCCCTACGGACCCGAGTCCGTAGACACGTCCTTTGGAAGACTCACCCGCCACATTGAGGTACACCGCCTCATCATCCACCGATTGCTCGGTGTAGCCTCACAGGCTCCCTCGACGTCCGCTCTCGGAACCTTTCCCGCATATATGCACAACAAACAAAGTACATGAAATGGGGTAAGTGATAGACTTAATAATATTTTACATTTCATTTCTATACTTACATAGAACCGCTCCGATCTAGTATCGATGAATGTCGTCTGTCGTGATTAACGGTGTGGAGATGCAAGTACAAATCATTCACCGACGGTGGCGTCTCGGATGAATCACTGCGTGCGGAGACCAAGCATAGTGAACAAGAGTATAAATGTACAAAATATCCAAAATGTTAATAAATACTAACCAATCTTTCTTGGGTAGTCGCAAATGACACGGAACCACCACCGTGCTTCGAGGGTCCAGTCCCGGGGCCTTCGACCTCGGTGTTCCTATTCTCCGTCGCTTGCCTAGACCTAGCCCGGAAGTCCTCGCTCTCCCGAAGATCGCAAGTATCTCCTCCATGCCTCATCTCGTAACATAAACCGGGTCGCACCCGATTCTTCTTCAACTTGTGCATCAACGCGGTGTACCTTGTGCTCGCAAGCTCTGTCGTACGCCGCCGCACGAGATCCTCGGGAAGCGCATCATCCCATCTAAAAAATATCTACAAATTGGCGATTGCTATTGTTAGCACTTATTTGAGAAATTAGTATATATCATAAGGCACATGGTAGTTTTGTTTACCTTCCATTGTCGCCGTATTGGTCTTTATGATGAGGCGGCATCGACTTCCAACAATACCCTTCAGAATCATCCATCGTTTAAAAACTTTTGTCATCCTCCGTGCACAAAAGTGCGAAGGATGCAACTCCCTGTGTTTCATGAACATGCATATTCGACAAAACTACTTATTCAATATTTGACATCCATATTGAAATTGACATATAAAAGTTAAACGCAAACTTACGTATCATTGGCAATCAGAGTGATAGGGATCCCCTGCACGCGAGGGGCCTCCATCCCTGGCCTCTGAGGTGGCCGCGGAGGGCCTGTCACCTCCAACCCTGCTCTTACGTCTTCCTGTCGGGATGCTGCCGGTGATGCTGTGGCTGGGGGTGCAGGCCTCGTGGGTAGAGGAGTCATTGATGTCGGAGAAGGTGTGGGGAAGTGTGTAGTAGGCATAGTCCTTGATGACGAAGAAGATGGTACAGACGACCCCGACGGTATGGAAGGGGAAGGCGACGCAGCGGCTGTATCGTGCTCGAGAGACCGAGAAGTCGGAATCGATGATGGAGGTATCGAACCACGACCTCCACCGCCACGATGGCCTCCTAATGGCAAACCTCGACATCCCCTACGACCACGTCCGCCATGATACCTAATTAACAATATTCACGAGTAAAAGATCGGGAAAAAGGGCATAAGAAAAAATTAGAAGAAATTCAGTCTATATTATTGGACTTAATAAGAACAAAATCCATGCAAATAAAAGTAACTACATTATTGGTCGTTGACATATCATATACAAACTTTATTCGCTATCATCCGTTTCAAATTCACTCTCATGAGTAGAAGGTGATGATTCTTCTTCTGATTCGTCTCCACTATAAACTTCATCGCTTGGTCCCGCTTCAACAATAAATCGAGTCCCGTCGGAACATCCAGATTGTTGATATCGGCGTCGCATCATCGACTACGCACGTGGTGGGCATCCCATCTTGGAAAGCAATATCCGCCGAGCCCTGGTCATTATCGTCTTTGCTAGTTTCCTCGTCGGCGAATTTTGGGCCGACAGCAACAAAAACGCTAGCCATTCTTGTCGATCGTTCCGCATAGAAGGGTACGAAAGGTAGTAGACTTGAGTGGCTTGCATTGCCAAGTACAAATGGCTCGTAGTTGTTATATCGTCGACTTCGTTGAACCTCTACCAATTGAAGTGTTGGGTGAGTCCTCACACCATGATTTGGTGTAGGGTCATACCATTCGCACTTAAACAAGACCACACGTTTGAGCGGTATACTCAATCTCCACAACCTCTTGCAAAGTACTCCATAATAGTTATGGGAAACATCAGCGTAGTTTGAACCCTTCACCAAAACACCGCCGCTGCTCTGCGTCGATCTATTAACGTCATATGTTGCGGAGTGGAACTTATACCCATTAACAAGGTAACCAGGGTAGACAGTACATGATCGACTAGGACCAACAGAAAGATCAACGAGCGTCTCGTCAACTATAGAATTCCGAGCCTATTCGACAAAATTTGAGATGCAATATGACACATTAGTTATGGGAGAAACATTTGAATCTATAACGTACAAAAGTAATGCCCTTACATATGTTTGAAACCAAATGGGGAAGTTGTGCTCTAGACTACTATCAACTTGCGACTCCCCCATTGCTTGAGTGATTTCATCGACGAATATCCTAGAAGAAACGAACGTGTAAGTCGGATGTATTAATAATGTATGAACAATGAATGTACTGCATTAATGAAAGAAATTGATGGACACATCGAACGTAAGGAGCGATCTCGGACAATTGAGCAAAGTATGTACGAATGAGCGGCATTATACTCCCGCTCGTTAAGTACCGCTCCTTCGACTTGCCCATGGGTCGACCGGGATAAGTGAAAATTGAGAAATTGCCAACGAAGTTCGGTGTGGGCCCGATATCGCCATCGTCGTTACGTGGCACTTTGTCATGCAACGTAAAGACGTGATCTTCGAAGTAGTAAGAACAAAAGGATGTGACCTCTTCGACCAAATAAGCATTACACATGGAGCCCTCAACCTTCGCTTTGTTTCGCACATTGTTCTTCAAATGTTTAAGGTACCTATATGAATGTTATAGGAAATGTTGATATAAAACCTATTGAATGGGAAAATAATATCAAGGGCTCAAGATAGTACCTCTCAAATGGATACATCCATCGAAATTGAACGGGACGGCCAGACGGGCCTCGTAGGCCAAGTGGATTGGTAGGTGTTCCATAGAGTCAAATAAGCTTGGAGGGAAAATTTTTTCCAACTTGCAAATGATTTTTGGAATTTCAGACTCTAAGACCTCCATATCTTGGATACTTACACATTTCGCGATAAGGGACCGGAAAAATAGGCTTAATTCGCTAATTGCAACCCAAACCGGGTTTGGGAGAAGTTCTCGAATGCAATTGGTATCAACCGTTGCATGAATATATGACAATCATGGCTCTTCATGCCGAACATTCGCAGCTTTGGATCTACACATCGACCAAGATTCGATGCGTAACCATCAGAAAACGCAACTTTTCAACCCACTCGCACAATTTTTGTCTTCTTGATGTATCAAGAGCATAGCACCCAAGGACGTAAGTATTTGTCGCCGAATCAATGTGTTGAGAAGGTCGGTGACAATATTCACGAATATCTTGCCTCGATTTTGCATTGTCCTTACTCTTGCCCGGTACACACATAATAGTGTTGAAAATGTTGTCAAAAACATTTTTCTCGATGTGCATGACATCTAAGTTGTGGCGGATCAAGTTTGTCTTCCAATACGGCAAGTCCCAGAATATGCTCTTCTTCCTCCATCCCGAATTCTTAGCTATCCGCCCATTCACAGATTCAGCGCCGATTTGTCACCTTCATCAAGCCAAACGATTCAATTTCGCCAAAATTTCTTCACCAGACCGCAAAGCGGGCGGATCATCAGTTATGACCATTTTGCCTCTAAGGAAATTTTTTTTGTCTTTCCTTAATGGTGATGACTTCTCCAAGAAACGACGATGACAGTCAAACCACGATGTCTTACCTCCATTTCGCAATTGAAATGCATTTGTATCCTCCATACAATATGGACAAGCGTACTTACTGTGTGTGCTCCAACCGGACAACATGCTATATGCGGGGAAATCACTAACGAGTCCATAAAAGGGCAACTCGCATGACAAAATTTGTCTTGGTGGAAACGTCGTATGTAACCACCCCAATGTTCCATAAATCTTGCAACTCTTTCACAAGCGATTTGAAGGAACACGTCGATTTTCTCGCTTTGGGCTGGTCGGTCCAGGAACGATAACCGTTAAGAACATAAACTCGATTTCATGCACATCGACGGTGGAAGGTTGTAAGGAGTCAAAATCACGGGCCACGAAGAGTACGATTTCCGGAAATCCCAAATACTTGAAAACCATCGTGCACAATCCTAAACGAACATTCCGAACCTCGGCGGCAAAGTCTTTATTGACGTCATTAAAATGTCTCCAAGCAATCGAATCGAACAGTGTTGCATAACATCTTCAGCGATGAATGATCTCGCATGCCATCGCATATGTTTTGCGGTTGACTCAGACGCATACAATCGTTGCAACCGAGGGCCCAAAGGGAAGTAGTACATTCTTTTGCAAGGGCGGTTTTTTGTGTTCCGACCACGACCTCGTCGATGTGCAACGTATCGTGATTTCCCGCAAAATTTACATGACGTCAACTCAGAGTCCACTCCCCAATAAATCATACATTGGTCCTCACAACAATCTATTTTCTCAACAGGTAGACCTAGACCTCGCATTAGTCTTTTAGTGGCATAAAAATTCTCAACCATTGAGTTGTCATTTGGCAAACAATCCTTCATGAGTTTAATGATTTCATTATACCCTCGTTCGAGATATATGATGTTCGAGACTTGATCGCAAGTAATCTTGCCATTGCGGACAACGTTGTCATGGTTTCGCAACCAGGCCACAATTGTTCCCTACTTGCATCAATCATGTCATATAGTTGGCGTGCTTGGGGGTTTGGTGATTCTTCCACGACATTCCAATTGAAACTTGGACTGCCACGTTGTGTAGCATCTCGCGGTAAGGTGTCGGATCGTAGCCTCGAACATCAGCATCATCAATATGGCAATCCATTGCGTGAAAATTTTGCGGCCCTTCATCTCCGTTCTCACCATGTTCGTACCAACTGTGATATCCCCGGACAAATCCATACCTACATAGGTGGTGCTCAACCGTTTCGACGTCAGTGTACGGAACAAGTCGACATTTCTTAAAATTGCACGGACATCTAATCTTCCGTTCACTTTGGTATGTAGGACAATGTTGTTTTGCAAATGATATAAATTCTTTAACCTTCGCCGCGAATTCAATTCGAACATAACCGTTGTCGAGCCGGTTGTACATCCAGTCTCTGTTTGTAGACGACATTCCTAGTCGAACGTAACCCTTGTCGACCGGTTGTCTATTCAAGAAATGAAATAATAATGATTAAGATGATAAGAAGCCTCCAAAATGGAGAATATTGTAAATCGGAAATGCGATCTACACCATCTAAAGAGAACAAATTGATAGCTAAGTGAAAGAACGAGGTTCCCACATTAATGAGTCATCAGAATCTAAAGAGAAGGAATTGATTGAGTTATGTTCTTTATGTAAGAAGTTGGGCATTATCAAAAGGATTGTTGTAAATGACTCATAATAAACATGTATAACATGTTTAATAAGGGTTAGTTAGGCCCTGGACGAGTTTAAGGGTCGCAAACACAAAGGAGAAAAAACCATTTTTTTGAGATCCCTGCAGTTAGCGCGCTAATTTGGCGTATTAGCGCGCTAATTAGCCCTCGCCAGATATTTTTGACTTTTGGAAATCAAGCTTCACATTTGAATTTTTGATTTCTGGATTCCTAACACGGCTATAAAAGGTCATATTGGAAATCCTATAATGATAAAACCACCACAAACTTGGTTGTAACATAAAGGAGAATGAACACATTTCAAAATTCAAGATCTACAAAGAGAAGAAATTTGATTTGTTAGAATTTGTTAGAAGGAGCAATAGGAGATCTTTGTGGTCATGTTGTTAAGTCCTCAAATCCAAAGCACCTTTGAGGCTTTGAAAGGAATATAAGAGTCTACACCATCTAAAGAGAACAAATTGATAGCTAAGTGAAAGAACGAGGTTCCCACATTAAACTCATGAATAGAGAATAAATTGACAAAGTTAGGAAGTCATTAATGAGTCATCGAATCTAAAGAGAAGGAATTGATTGAGTTATGTTCTTTATGTAAGAAGTTGGGCATTATCAAAAGGATTGTTGTAAATGACTCATAATAAACATGTATAACATGTTTAATAAGGGTTGGTTAGGCCCTGGACGAGTTTAAGGGTCGCTAACACAAAGGGAGAAAAAACCATTTTTTGAGGTCCCTGCAGTTAGCGCGCAAATTTGGCGTATTAGCGCGCTAATTAGCCTCTCGCGAGATATTTTTGACTTTTGGAAATCAAGCTTCACATTTGAATTTTTGATTTCTGGATTCCTAACACGGCTATAAAAGGTCATATTGGAAATCCTATAATGATAAAACCACCACAAACTTGGTTGTAACATAAAGGAGAATGAACACATTTCAAAATTCAAGATCTACAAAGAGAAGAAATTTGATTTGTTAGAATTTGTTAGAAGGAGCAATAGGAGATCTTTGTGGTGTTGTTAAGTCCTCAAATCCAAAGCACCTTTGAGGCTTTGAAAGGAATATAAGAGTCTACACCATCTAAAGAGAACAAATTGATAGCTAAGTGAAAGAACGAGGTTCCCACATTAAACTCATGAATAGAGAATAAATTGACAAAGTTAGGAAGTCATTAATGAGTCATCACAATCTAAAGAGAAGGAATTGATTGAGTTATGTTCTTTATGTAAGAAGTTGGGCATTATCATAAGGATTGTTGTAAATGACTCATAATAAACATGTATAACATGTTTAATAAGGGTTGGTTAGGCCCTGGACGAGTTTAAGGGTCGCTAACACAAAGGGAGAAAAAACTTTTTTTGATTTCCCTGCAGTTAGCGCGCTAATTCCAGTATTAGCGCGCTAATTACCCTCTGCCAGATATTTTTTACTTTTGCAAATCAAGCTTCACATTTGAATTTTTGATTTCGGGATTCCTAACACGGCTATAAACGGTCATATTGCAAATCCTATCATGATAAAACCACCACAAACTTGGTTGTAACATAAGGGACAAGAAACACATTTCAAAATTCAAGATCTACAAAGAGAAGAAATTTGATTTTTTAGAAGGAGCAATAGGAAATCCTATCATGATAAATCCTATCATTATAATGAACATTAAAAAAACAAATAAGAAATGAAGATTGTAGTAAGACTCCAAAACAAAAAATTCCTTGCTAACCCGATCCGAATCAGAGACCAGAGAGAGCGAGAGATCTCGCGATGACGGAGACCGGCGCGACGAGACGGAGAGACAGAGAGACGGCAAGACCGAGAGAGACCGAGAGACAGGAGAGCACCGAGAGACCAGACGGCGAAACCAAGACCACCGGGAACGAGACGTCCAGAGCGAGCACCGGAGCGACCAGCTCGCACGGCCGGACGGAGAGACGAGACGATCGAACGGGATGGACGTCAGGGGACGAGACGATCGACCGGCGCGACGAGACGGAGAGACGGAATTAGGTTTTTGGGGTTTTTTCGTGGGAATGCTTTGGGGATTTCGTGTTTTGTTGCGCGGGGGGGGGGGTGGGGTGCGGGAAGGAAGGAGAAGACGCCTGCCGGGATCGGAAAAAATACAAATCTCGAGGAATGATGAACGGCCATAAGAAATGAAGAATTTGGCGGGAATGGTGGCGCCAATTTTCAGAGACGGAATTTATTTCCGTCTCTAATTCCGTCTCTAATTCCGTCTCTGATCCGTCTCAAATCCGTCTCTGAATATTTCCCTGTCGGGCCCGTCGCTAACTGTTACATTTAGAAACGGAACTTATTCCGTTTCTAATTCCGTTTCTGATTTAGAAACGGAAATAAGTTCCGTTTCTAATTCCGTTGCTGATTTGCTGTTTTTTTGTAGTGATAGGAAATATCCTTACTCAGGTCTATCTGACTCAAATCTACAGTTAGACGAGCACCTGCTCTCGACTTAGCTAATCGAAGTATGGAGATATGAAAGACTAGATGAACTCCTACAATCTGTGGAGGTAAATCATGCTTACACGCAACCTTCCAAGCCCATTTGTTAATTCCTAAAGGCTCGATAAATCTCGACGCAAGTTTACCTTTCACTCTCAACCTCTAACGACCATTTCGAAGGGAAACCTTAAATATACAAATCCTCCCTCGGTATACCTGAGAACACCACAATATCTATCAACATACTTCTGTTGTCTATCCTGGGCTCCCTCAAGTTTTTGACGAATTCGTCATACTTTCTCCGTGTGATCAACAACAATCTCAAGCCCTACGGTCTCCCGGTCCTCTAGCTTAGCTCAACACGATGGGGAACAACACGGTCTACCATATAAAGCCGCAAAAGGTGTCATCTTAATACTGACCTGATAACTGTTGTTATATGCAAACTCATACAACAGTAGGCATTCTTCCCATGATCCTCCAAACTCTAAAAAATAAGCCCGCAATATATCCTCAAGGACCTGAATCAATCTCTTAGTCTGCCTGTCAGGCTGAGGATGAAAAGTCATACTAAACTGTAGGTGCATACCATACTACTGCATACTCCGCCATATCTTGAACGTATACATAGCATCTTTGTTTGACGTAATAGTTACCTGTACCCTATGCAGTCTAATAATCTCTCGTTCGAACAGTATACTCAGCTGATCAAACATGTAATGTGCGGTCACTGGTAGAAAATGAGCAGACTTCGTCAATCTATCAATAATAACCCAGATGGAATTATATCTCAGGGCGGTTCTTGGCAATCCTCTCACAAAATCCATAGCAATGTCCTCCTACTTCCATCGTAGTATAGGAAGAGGCCGTAGCAATAATCTATGTCTAGGATATTCATCCTTCACTTGCTGACAAATTTTACAGTTCCTGATAAACTTAGACGCATCCGCCTTCATCCCAGCCGCCAAAAATGCCTCTTCATGTCGTGGTACATTTTGGTCCTGCCTGCATGAATAGTGAATTAGGAATGGTGTGACTCCTGAAGAATCTCCTCTCTTAGCTCTGGTAATGACGGTATCCACAGTCTGCCCCTGAGTCTGTAACATTGGTCAAACGTCTCCGTCCAATCAATACAATCGACAATCTACGCTAACTCACTAAACTTGGGGTACAACCTGTCGATCATCTAACCCTTTAACACGCGTTATGTGGACACAATATGTACTCTTATCTGACCGCAAATCTCAACCCGAGTTTCGGTAGGAATCTCTGTATCTCCAACATGTATCATACTCAGCGCATGTGTGACTACGTTCGCTTTTCCCAGATGATACTCCAATGAAAAGTCGTAATCCTTCAGAAACTCTAACCATCTGCGTTGTCTCATATTCAGATCCTTCTGTGTGAAGAGATATTTCAGACTCTTATGATTTGTAAAAAGTGTAAATTTCTTTCCATATAAGTAATGTCTCCATATCTTCGGTGCAAACACTACTGCTGCCAACTCCAAATCGTGCGTCGGATAATTCTTCTCATGTACCTTCAACCGTCCGGAAGTATAAGTTACTATACAACACCCTGCATCAAAACACATCCCAAACCTCTATGAGAAACATCAGTATACACTGAAAATCCCTGTCCAACCTTTAGTAACACTGACACTGGTGCAGTAGTCAATAGTCTCTTCAAGTGAGTGAATGCCTCCCCACATTCTTCAGTCCACTTAAATCTAATATCTTTCAGGGTCAATCTCGAAAGTGGTGAAGAGATTTTTGAGAATCCCTTCACAAATTGGTGATAATATCCTACCAAACCCAGAAAACTCCTTATCTTAGTCACTAAAGTCGGTGTCGTTCACTCAATAATTGCCTGAGTCTTGGCTAGATCAAATGATATCCATGCTGCTCAGACAACATGCCCTAGAGATTTGACACCAATAACAAAAATTCACAATTACTGAATTTGGCGTACAGGTTATGCTCTCTCATGGACTACAACGTATCTCGAAGATGATGCTTGTGATCCTCCCTTGTCTTCGAATATATCAAGATATCATCAATGAAGACCATCACAAAATGGTCAAGAAACGGTTTGAAAACCCGATGCATCAGATCCATAAACACTATTAGAGCATTGGTCAACCCAAAAGGCATGACAGTGAAGTGAAAGTGTCCATATCTCGTGCTAAAAGCTATAATGGACCTATACTCATCCTTGATGATATCCTGATCGAAGGTCTATCTTGGAGAAAAATTGTGCTCCTCTCAGCTGATCAAATAAATCATCAATCCTTGGGAGTGGATATTTGTTCCTAATGGTGACTTTGTTCAACTGTCTATAGTCGATACAAAGTCTCAAAGTATCATTCTTCTTCTTCACAAAAAGGACGAGTACTCCTCATAGCGTCATAGAAGGTGTAATGAATCCCTTTTGTTCTAAATCCCGAAGTTGAGTATTCAACTCCTCCAACTCTCGTGGTGCTATCCGGTATGGTGGTATGGAAGTACCCGGTACCAAATCAATAATGAAATCAATCTCTCGTGACGGCGGTAAACCAGGAAAACCCCCCGAAACGACATCAGGAAACTCTCTTATAATCGGTATGTCTTCCAGCCTAGATCCCTACTCTTCGATACAGGGTATAGCGAGACCAACACTTCCATCTATTCATTAGTCGCAGGTCGACCTCTCGTACCTACTATCCTCACTGAACTACCTCTACAGGTGAACGTCGGGCGCTCTGGATCTCAAATATCACTGTCTTACTGAAATAGTCGATATGATTGTAGTATGTTGCTAACCAAACCATCCCTAAAATCGTGTTGAACTTTAAAAACTCGAGAACTCTAAAATTGGCAGGTAACTCTACCCCATCTATCTCAACCAGACATCCCTCAACAAAACTATTAGGGTAAACTCTATCCCAGCTATAGTACTCAAAATCAAATATACGCTAAGCCTAACAGGTTTCAACCTAGGATGTCTATCATGCAACCAGCGATGAAAGATACGGTAGATCTAGAATTAAATAATACATATGCATCTCTACCACAAATGGAAATCATACCCTCAATGAGACCTCACGTAACGTCGGTGTCTGGCTGGGCTACCATGTGAACCTCCTCTCGGGCTTGCTGAGCGTAAACTGCTGTTGGATGCGGGCACTCTTTCACACAATATACTCGACTTGTGTCCATCTATAACATGTAAAATGTCTGTGCTGACCTTGAGTCCGAGACTGGCCCTATGCCTGATACCGACCCTGTCTTTGTGACTGTCCCTGTCCTCGTTTGGTATATCTACCTCAACCTCTACCTCGGCCTCTACCACCCTGCGGCTGCTACCGTGAAGTCTGTGGGGCAAAAAGTGCAGGAACGGTGGGAACGTTGGTTTAACAGGAGGTGGCAACGCTGGCCTTATAAGAGGTGGCAAGGGAAATCTGCCTACATCGCTCTGCGCTATAGCAATGGAAGATATATGAAGCATAGCCAGTGGGTGAGTGGTTATCCCTGACCCCTGAGAACCTCTGCTTCGTCCTCTTGTGCCCTTACCCCTCTCTTTCCTCTTCTCATACTCCATGGCATACTCTACTGACAAAACTGGACTTGGTGCCCTGCCACCAGCGACTCTGCATAAATAATACGTCTCATGTACCATAGCTCGCTCGTAGATCTTAGTGACTGTCCTCGCGCCTGAACTAACGATGTAATACCCAATATCTGACCAGAGTCCATCACTGAAATGGTACACATCCTCTGACTCATCTCTCACCGAGTCCCTAGAATATTGACATAGATAATCATATATGTCCATGTACTGCATCACGGGCTCCTCTAGTCCCTATCTCAAGTTCATGAACTCTCTCATCAATCTCTTCGTTACTGAAGGCAAAAAATAATGCTGATAGAACTTCTGCTTGAAAGCGTCCCATGCCTGGAACTTTTTGTAAGTAGCTACTATCATATGCCACCACACGTCAGCATCTCTCTCGATAGTATATGATGAGATCTTTGCCAGAAGTCTATCATTGATCTTCAGTAGCCTATGGAGTTTCTCTTGAGAAAGAATCCATTTCTCAATCTTCTAGAAATCTCATACGCCATCGAAGTAAGCTGGTTTGAGTTTGATGAAGCCCTTCACCAGCTGAACTTCCACTGATGTGCTAGAGAATGCAGGTATGAGAGACGATACTACCTTAGCTATCTCCATTACTGGTATGGTCACGACTAGAATAGTAGGCACCATCGGGGCTACTAAATTTGTAGTAGGAAGTTCTGACACTTATACAATCGGTATGATAGTCGTAGGAGTCGATCGACGCACGCCGAACGCGTCAATAAAATTAAAATACCTAAACCAACTATTTTGTAGAATAGTGGCAAAGGGTCGAACCCACAAGGATTGGTAATCTTTCTAAGGTCAAAAATAACGAAAAGGGAAATCGATGGTTTTAAAGAATGAATAAATTAACTAATGTTTAAAATAAATAAACAAAACAATGAAAATAATTTGAAAACAATCGATAAAAATACCTAGGTCAAAACATACAAGTTCAGTTCGATAAAAGATTGAATTTGGTCGTCGATTTATGTAAAATATGCAAATAACAATATCTTAGTGTAGCTATAGAACCGGAAACGTACGCGGTTCCTTGCACTTCCTAATCTCGATAGCTAAGGTACGACGGTGACTATTTCTTTAGTCAAACGTATAACCATATACTCAAGCATATTAGGTTTAACACGATGACTACAATAAGTTTCGTGAAGGCACTACACCTAGACAACCGAATCACTCGTGTGTTCGATTTATCCTAAATTTCTAAGGTATTCAACCGGTCCCAAAAGAGACTAATCAATTGGTAAGGTCAATTGTCACTAGTGTGGTTTTATTGCACAAGTACGACTCTGCATACTTCTATTTTTCTCTCTTCTTCTTAAAAATAATTTGATCTCTCTTTTTCTCTTTTGATTTGAATAGAGTTTTCAAGCAACATGTCTGGCTAACTTCGTCAATTTAGACCAAAGTGGAGCAAACTACCATTTTGGCATAAACATATGTGAGACCTATTTTAATTTATTTAAATTGCTTTTCATTGGTATTTATTACTTTTGTTATAGATCGAATAATTAGGTTAAATTTATATTTAAACCTTGATTTTTTTGCCAGTGAGTCGTAAACATCCGACCTTATGCAATAAGACCACACTAGTGGCAATTGACCTTACTAATTAATCCGCCTCTTTTAGGACCGATTGAATTCCTTAGGGATCTAGACTAAATTAGACACACTAGCGATCTTATTGTTTAGGTGTAGTGCCTCCACAAAGCCCATTGCGGTCAACGCATTAAATTCAATTCGCTTGAGTTTAAGGTTATGTGTTTGACTAAAGAAGTGATCATTGTAGTACCTTGACCATCGAAATTAGGAATTACGAGGACTCGTGTACGTTTCTGGGTCTATAACTACTCTTAATTACCTTTGATTTGCATGCTTTATTTAGATTAATGACTGTATGTTTAATTATGCCAAAATAAGAAAGTTTGTGATACCGATGGTTTAGGTTACTTTTTTTTATTGATTTCTTTGCATAGTATTTTTATTCTTTGTTTTTAGTGATTTTTTTAGAACGCTCTTGCAAATCCCCCGATTTACTTTTTTGTTCATTAGCCTAGGTTAGAAACTATGTCTTTGTAGATCGACCTCGTGCTTGCCACTACTGCGGTTCTCGTGGTCATCGGTAATCTCAACGGGGATTATATATTTTGACGCATTCGCACAGGTCACCAGTCAACCCAATCATAGGCTTTCGCAAAATCAAATATAATGGCCTGAATATAATTTGTCATTATTTTTGACATGTTTGCAGACGTGACGGACAGCTCAGACGCTCATGGGACCCGGAGTTAGGCTTGTGCGCGCCTAGAGCTAAGTAAATAGTACTTTTATGTACTGAATTGCTCAATTTGCGATGTTTATCTTAAAATAGCATATATGGCATCACAATGTGTGTTAGTATATTGCATTTGACGTGCGAGACCATGTGTTAAGTAGTCACCTCGATATGCATGTCGACGCGGGTATCGAGTAGTCTAACTGACTGAACACTAGGCCGGGGGAAATAATACACATAAAATGAATAAAATTGGTGAAACAATTAATATGGAATGTTTATTTGGTGGATAGGGACAAGGTAGTTCGCTTATGTCGCAATTCAGAACGCAAAATCGGGCGTTGGAACACCCAAAAATGGACTTTTTGAGGTGAAAACAATAATGAGTGTCCTAGCTGAGTCACAATTGGAGTCATAAGGGGTGAGAATAGGAGCAAATGAGGACCATTTGATGGCCTAGTGATGTACAAGTGAGTGGAGATGACATTCAACATATATAAGTCAAGTTTTGACTTATTTCCACCACTATTTCTCTCTTTTCAACTTCTTATCAAAAACTTAGAGGGAAATCAGGGTTTTGGAGGCTCAAATGTGGTGAATCAAGGAGTTTGGAGGAAGGAAACATCAAATCCAATATGAGAATCACAAACATCACAATTTTTTCTCTCTTTTGATCGTAATTTTGTAGATGTTGGTGAATGATTTGGAGGTTGTTAGATTGTTGATTAGATGTGTTTTTATTGTTTTGAAGTGTTGTTGTTGGTGTTGTGGTTGTTGTTAGGTTGTTGGGAAAGAAGAAAACCCAGAAATTTTAGCAGTTTTACTGTCCAAAACGCGATTAGAGAGCTAATTGCCGGATCTAGCGCGATAATATGTTTTTGGGTAACGAACGTATAACGAGCTGGGTATCTAACACGCTAATGTCCAGATTAGCGCGCTAATAGACCCATGTTTTGACATTATTTGTGTGAAATGACTTAACATACATACAAATGACTAAATTTAACTGATACATGTACATAGATTATTACGGGATGCAATTTGGGATATTGGGACTAGGCGGAGTCGGACGGGGCTTAGTGACGGTACACAGAGTGCGGTGTGAGGTGTGTAGTATCCCAACTGAAATTACTTGAGCAATATTTACTTTGTTTTTGAATTCATTTCCTGTCTTTCAATATTCTATTCTTAATATGTGTATAATGGATGGAAATTGAGCCTCTCCCTCCATGTCATTTATGTGTGTACGTCCACTAGGCCATAACACGTGTGCCATCTTGGTGTATAAGGCCACCTGAGAGAGTGATGGGCATGTGTGGGTGCATCGTAGGTTCCACGCCAACCACCTAGCGAATCCAGATACCGACCTTGCTTGAGTGCTACTCGCCGGCAGTAGTCTGTTGGGAGTCTGAAGTATGACGCTAGTCTGACCCTATGGGCTAGGAACACATTCATGTGATGAGTATAGTTTTCTGGACTCATCATCTATCTTTTGTGATGGCTTGAGTACAAATCCTAGTACGAGCCGGGGCAAAAGCAAGCTAACGGAATACCGAGACGTTTAGTCAGGCTAGTACATTTGTATATACATATTTTGTTTTATCACTACAAAAAATGGATATTTAGAAATGAAATTAACAACGGAATTTAGTTACGTTGCTAAGAATAAATGGTTTGAGTTGGAATTGAGACGAAATAATTCAAAGACATAATAGAGAGAGAGCTCAGAGATCGAAATAGAGACGAAATAGAAACGAAATTAAATTCTGTCACAAAAAAATGGCGCCAACATTCATACCAAAACTTTAATTTTTTAGGACCGTTCATTACATCTCGAGATTCGTACGTGCTTCGATGTGGACGATTGAAAAAAAGGGACGGATGTCTATAGACCGTATTTCTCTATCTCTCTCTCAACCGATTCTCACCAAAAAACCACTCTATATTCCTCATCGATTCACTCACTATAAACTCTCTCTCTCAACCGATTTCACTCACTGTCAACTCTCTCTCTCACGTCTAAATCTCTCTCCCAAACCCTGAAATCTCTGCACCGTCTACCGGAGGTTGGGGCCTCTGTCGTCGCTTCAATTGAGACTACAGATGTCGTGTCGTCTGCCGTCGCTGCCTCCCAAGCCCTCGCCGTCTGCCGTCGCTACCTCTGAATCCTTCACCCTCTACCGTCGTTGCCTTCAAAGCCCTCTGCCGTCGCTGCCTCTGAAGCCCTCGCCGTCTGCCATCATTGCTTCCGAAGCCCTCGCCGTCGCTACCTCTAAAGCCTTCGCCCTCTGCGTCGCTGCCTCAGAAGCCCTCGCGGTTGTTCGCCGTTGTTCGTCGTTGTCCCTTACCGGCGTACATTGGACGCCTAGGCGAGATAATCCCCCATTGATATACCCTTTTCAGATTTCCCCTTGTTTCTCTCTAGTTTGTAAGAATTCAATCAGTTTTTGTGATATTGGGTCTCAATTTTTCCGTTTTTATATTTTTATTTATTCTTATATTTGGTATGTTGAAGTTGAAACAAAACTTTAGGTTTTGTGCTGATTTGTACTACGCTGTGTGTTCATTGGGGGGCGGCCACGGTGGAAGATGGTCATCACAGATTTGCAAATTGGGCAGTTTATGTTCAACTTTTTAGTGTCAGTGGTGATGCTTTGGATGCATTTTGGTGGGGGTGGTGGTGGGTGTTCTGGGTTTTGGGGTGGGTTTTCAATGCGGTGTTTAATGGGTCGTTGCTTGTGTTTTTTAATGATTTTCATAAGAGGAGTTATTGTCAGTCTAAGAGGAGATGATTGAATGGGAAAGAGGAGTAGAGATTTTGATTTGCGAAGCTATATAATTAAGTTTGTTTATCTCACAGTTATATTTCACTTTTTTAAACAAATTTTCTTTTTGCTTTTATGGGTATGTTGAATTTTTGTTGAAAAATGTTTGGTAATGCAACTCGAAATGCTTGCTCGTGTTTTTCGAGTTAAGTTTTTGAGTTACAGTAAGATGCTCATTTTATTTTATTTTTCCATTTACATATTTTTTATTTGTTCTTATAAAGGGTTTTTTTTTGTAATTGTTATAGCGTTTGTTCTTATCTCTTTTTTTTAGACCATGGAAACTTGTATGGTTTTTTTAAGTCAACTTGTATGGTGTTTTAGCCTTTTAGGCATAAAGACTTTGTAGTTCTGATCTCTTCTTCTTCTTGATCTTTTTTTGGTTTTTAATTTTTGATCTCTTATTGATTTAATTAATTCATGTTTTTATGATCATGTATGGATTCTTTCTCTCTAGTTCGTTAGATTTTGGTGAGTTTTGTGGTTCAGATGGTGAAAGTTTGTCAAAGTTTTTAATCGGTATTATGGTTTTCTTATTTTTGGAGATTTCATTGGATGCCGAAATAAGATAATCCCTCCATTTGAATACCTATTTTTGACTTATTTTTTACTATCACTTGTTTTTGAGATTTCGATGAGATTGTGTGGTTAAGTTGGTTATAATTTGTTGTTGCTTTGATGGGTACTTAACAGGTTGTAGTGAACATGTTTTATCAGTTTAATTTACATCAAGGCTTATGTTAACGAGCTTGTTGGATCCCCGCAATTATAAGAATGTCGTATGAGGATTTATTTTCGAGGTAGTTTGATGTGTAGTGTAAGATTTCCAGGTGGTTTATGCATGTAGTCACGCAATGAGTTCGTTAGGAACAATTGTTTAAGATTGGTTTTTTTAGGTTTCATGGCTCGCAGTGATCACCCCCCACTTCGAGGTCGCACAATACCTCAGGGCAGACGAGGGATACCTTTAGGGGGACGTCGTCCAGTCGTAAGAGGTGCATCACAGACCTCTGGAATCGATATACCGAATGGGCCTCATGGTCCAGCCACTCGAGGGGGTCAAAGAGCTCGTGGCGGTCGAGGTCGTGGGTAGATTCCTGTCTTATCGATTCCTACTTCTCGTTCGTTCGATCATGAGTTACAGTCAACATCACCTTCGCCTTCCATACCGTCTGAGTCACCTGTACCATCGACATCGTCATCTAGAACCATACCAAATTGCCCATTGCAGTCACCATCAGCGACATCGAGACATGACACTCCTGTACCGACGAGGCATGTGCCTCCAGCCACCGCATCACTAGCAGCATCCCCATCTTATGACGGTAGAGCAGTCTTGCAGGTTACAGACCCTCCCCAGGCAGCTCAGAGGACAGGGACCAAGCCCCCTCACGTGCATAGGATCTCGATCACACTGATTGCCAATAATACGTAAGTTTGTATTTGATTCATATATGTATATCTAATTATCGTCGGGAATTATTAAATAAGTTTTTAAGATGTTATGCATTTTAATGAAACACAGGGAATTGCATCCTTCTAATTCTTGTGCATGGAGGATGACAAAAGTTTTCAAGAGATAGATGCTTCCAAAGGGTATTGTTGGAAGTTGGTACCGGATCATCATAAAGACCACTACTGGCGCCAATGGAAGGTACGCAAGACTAATAAATGTCTTAGGATTTATAATATTTTTCAATGTCTCGTAACAATTGCACTCGCCATTTTATAGGTATATTTTAGATGGGATGACGCGATTCACGGGGATCTCATTCGTGCGGCGTATGACACACATGCAGGCACAATGTACACCGCATTAATGCACAAGTTAAAGAAGAATCGTGTGCAACCAAACTTTATTACAGATGAGGCGTGGAGGAGATACTTGGAGTACTAAGAGAGCGAGGACTTTCTCGCCATGTCTAGGCAAGCGTCTACGAATAGGAACACTGAGGTCGAAGGACCTAGGACTGGACCCTCGAAGCACGGTGGTGGCTCGGTGTCTTTTGTGACTACCAATGAAAGATTGGTAAGTGTTTTTTACACCCCGTCCTGTTTATTTTTTTTTTCATTTCTACACTTATTCAAGATTTCATTGTTTGCTTTTAATCTTGTTTTTTTCTAAATTGCTTACACATTAAAACTAGTTTAACTCATTTACATTGTACAGATTTCATTCACTTCAGTTCATTTCACTTCTATGCAATTGATTTGTGTTTGGCGAATATAAGTGTGCCGACCTACTACTAATTGACATATTTAACATTTTTATAACTTTTGTATGCAGACTAATACATCTGAGACGCCACCTACCGTGAATGAAATGTATTTGCATCTCCATATCGAAAATCATTACGGTGTGACATTCATCGATACTAGATCAGAGCGGTTCTATGTAAGTATAGAAATACGAGTGAAATAGTACTAAGTTTACTTTAAAGCATATCATTTAAGTTGTTTATTGTTGATCCACGCAGTCTAAGCTCTAAAGGAGACGTCTGGAGCTGACCCAGGCTACACAGAACCAGCCGATGGATGATGAGGCGGTGTACTTTAATGTGGCGGGTGAGTGTCTGAAAGGACGTGTCTACGGTCTCGGGTCTTTAGGGAGAAAGAAGAGAAGATATGCAGATCTTGGTGCTGGCACATCCTAAATGCCGGAGATGGTGCCACGTTCAGAGTTCGATAGTGTTGTCGAGCAATTACGACAGGCGTTTATGCAGAGGCAATTCGGGATAACCATGGACGGAGCAGGCTTATCTCAGCCACAACCACCACCACCACCTCATGAGCAGCAGCAGCCGCCGCAAATAGATCCTGCTGATCCACCACAGCAACAGGACAATGTCGAGCGAGAAATGCAAGATTGGCTTACGAGAGATGAGCAGCTTGGTGATACTTAGGTATTTTTCTTGTTGTTTATTTAACTTTTGAGAGTATAATTTTGCTTTTGTAGATAACTTTTATAGTTGTTTATAGAAATTTTAGATTGATAGTTCTTTTTGTGCATATTTAGAGGATTGGAAGTTTTTTGTTGGTGGTTGTTGAACAATAGGATTGGTGGTTTTTGTAAATACTTAGAAATTTGGAACATTTATTATACTTGACAAGCTTTCGTGGATATATAAATCTTTTCAATGTGGAATTGTACATTTTTTCTCTCATTTGAATCTTCGTTGTTGATATATATTGTTGATGTATGTATATCAAATTCTGCTTTTTGGGGGATGTTAGCACCCCCAAAGAGTTATTGGAGGGGGTGCAGAAGATGGAACAGGTCCTATAGTTGTATTTTCAAGTTTAGAGGTTACAGAGAACCAATTGGATTGATCTTACATGTGAAAAGTAAACAAAGTATACAAACAGAATTGAGACGGATTAGCAACGAAATTCAGAGATTTCGTTGCTATTCCGTCTCTAATTGCTGAGGCAATAGCAGCGCCAAACTGGGTAAGACTAAACTTAGACATGAAATAAAGACGGATTAGAAACGGAATGTTTGAATTTCGTTTTTGATCCGTTGCTAATCAGAAACGGATCAGAGATGGAATTCAAACTTTCCATTTCTGATTAGCAACGGATCAGAGACGGAAACCAAGCTTTCTGTCTCTGATCCATTTCTGATCAGAAATAGAATGTAATTAAAATTGTCCCCTTACGAAAAAAATTCCATTTATGTTCCGTTTTTGTTCCATTTCTAATTTCGTCTCAAATCCGTCTCTATTCAATCTCTAATCAGCAACGGAACACATTTCTGTTGCTGAATAAATTAGCGTCGACAGATTTAGAGATGGAATTAATTCCATCACTGTTCTATTGCAGAATACAGTTAGAAACAGAATTTACGATAATCGGCAATGGAAATTTCCGTTTCTGATCAGCTGTTTTTTTATAGTGTATTTTGGGATTTGGGATTATGTGAGACACTAGGACTCAGTACTGTTGATATTGTGTTTCATCGAGGTATACTTTGATCTATGATGATATATGGGTTTTCTACACTAGGGATCAGAGTTACTTGCATGGTTATACTGTTATACATATTTTGTCGTGCTAAAGACTTTCGTTGTGATTTATTTAGATTTATAATGATCTTAACAGATGACTTGAGTTCAGTAACACTTTAAATAGTAAATTGTTGTCATTTGAGGTTTATTATGATTAAATGGTGGATGAGTTGGCATGTGGGACACAGCTGGCGCTGGTAGGCCAAGTTGTGGGCCTGCATCGGCCCCGTGGCGGTCCATTTGGCAAGTGGGCCGTTACATCAAGTTTAAGAACAAAAGCACCTTGGTTTTCTGTCTTCCCTCTTCTACCACTTTGTTTGTTGTAAGAGCCAAATCAAGCATTTGCCTGCCAAGAACAAAAGCGGACTATTCAGGGGCTATTGTATATTCTAGTACTTCCCTCATTCTAGCTGCCAAGAACATTGCTATGACTTTGTATAAGGAGGATATGAGACTGATTGGCCTATACTCAAAAATCCTACAAGCTTGGCGATTTTTAGGGATATTAAGCATATAAATGTTTCGTTTCGTTTCGTTGCGTTGCTTGTGGCGCTTACCACTCCAATGTCGTAAAATTCATGTATAACTTTCAACTCTTATATAGAAGTTTTACTTTTTTTAAGGCTATTATATACATGTTTAGGTCTATAGATTTTTTTCTTGCTAAGAAAGAAACCACAACTTGTCTACTATGAGACTTGAATTTAAGTCCATGCATGAAATAACGATACCCTTTCGTATAATAAATACACAATGGTTAGATGCAGTAGAAGATTATTCTCATAAATCTCATTTTGTATAAGAAAAAAAAAAAACAACTTGCCTCGCTGATATTCAAACCCATGACCTCTTACTCTCAAACCTTATACCAAACTATTGGGCCACTCAATTGATTGGTGTCTCATAAATATCAATTCAGGTCATGTTGTCCATGATTTGATTATAGGTGATATATGAAGTTATCAAGTATGGTTGAATATGATTTCACGAAAGCAATTGGGCAGCTAAATAGTTTGATTCGGGGTTTGAGAGTAAGATGTTGTGTGTTCAAACCTCAATAGGGGCAAGTTGTTTCTTTTTATAAAAAAAAAAGTATGGTTTCATGTGCCTTCAATAGCTATATCAATATTGCAACGATATATAGACCAGGAACAATATAATTCCTAGAGTCGAACATCAACTATAAAAAAACGATAATTTTTCTTTTGATATAAAACGGGACTTTATTTATTATACGTACCTAATACATAAAAGTACTAGTAACTATTTACAAAGGCAAGAAACGATATATAAACAAAAAAAAAAAAAAAAAACGATAAAGATCATGGTAGTGCTTCTCATTATCCAACCTAAAGTAATACTAAAACATCACAACATATCTCAAAAATCCCACACGTTTTGTGGATCCAACCTACTACTACTAGCTTTAAACATGTTTCTATCACTAACTATATTAATACAATTAAGTACATGCATACATTTCAATTAAGTATTATCTATAAGATATCTGTACACAACGGAAAAGTAAGAAAATGACAACAAACAAGACAAATATCAAAACCAATTAAATGGACCAAACCGAATCACTAACTTCTCTTCGCGTCATTCACTTGTCAAACTCACAAAAGATGATTAATCGATCACACTCATCGCCATACAAAAAACACTACACAACCAACAAAGTGAAAGAAACGCGTACGTGGTTCAATGGCTGCACTACACAAAACGCAACGCCGACTTTCGTTATCATAACGGTCCATCGAAGACAAGACCAACAACGGTTCTCTGTTCCACCCGTCCTGACCTGACGCGTGTCCCTCCACAATAACCTTTTATTATAAGTGATGGCAACGCGGTCTCCTAGTGCCGACAAAACATTTTTTCCTTCAACGCGTTGCGCACATAAAAAGTCTGAGAAATCTCCAACTTTGTGGAATGTAAAGCACGCGTGTCAAGTTAGTAAGAGGGACACGTGTTTCAGCTAGATGATGAGTTTTGACTGGGATTGGCTTGTTGTTGACTTGGTACACATTTGGTCAGGTGGTTTTGGCGTTTACGCAACATCAAGTATACTAATTGATGACTATTATTTGTATATATTAATACAAAATATATGTGCTTTTGTTAATTATTAGGACCATGTTGACGTGCTTTTGTTTGGAAGTTTCCATGCGTTAGGTGGCGGGCAGTGGCAGGGCAGTGGCAGGGTTTTATAGGGTTTGGATTTGTTTGACCTATAAAATCTATACGTGTGGCACCACACGTGATAGTAATGGTGTTTAAATTAAAATGTATCTATATATTTCTACCTTTGTTTTAGAGAAACATATATATTATTTCTCGCCGACGCCCTGTATGTACATAATTGATTTTGTGGTTTTAATAAAACAAAGTCACTTTCTTATCGAAAATAAAAATAAAAATTAAGACGTCTAAATTAATATATGTAATAATATATATAATTTTGTGTGAAAAAAATTAGCATGGGTTAATTCTTGAGTTACAAATGAAAGCATACTCTATTTGGGACTGCCTAGCTAAGTTGAAAGTTAAAATATATGAGTCCGATATTTTTGTTTCATCTAGTATCTAATTTAAAATGCATATAAACAAATTAAAAAATAAAAAGAAATCATATATATACTCGTTTAATCTCTTCCATCCATTTCAATAAGAAATTAATAAAAGTGGTGAGATGTAGTTCGATTTTTATTTTATTTTTTTGAGGGAAGGAGGTGATGCTCTCGACGTTTGATTTATTGATTGTCAAAATTAAGGAGTTGCAGTTTAAAAGAATTGTGCACCCTCCATTCAGGTCTTACAGCTTTGATTTACAAAAGCTTATCAAAATCCACATCCGACTGAGCCAAAAATTAAAGAAACAACTATACAATAGCACCCAAGAGACAATTTCTTGTGATTGAATGCCCACGCTCTTTTGATAAAATCAATATGGGCATTAATTTTTTGTGAAAATTCGTAATAATTTTTTTTTTTTTTTGTGAAAACTCTATATATATGTATGCATTGCGAATAAACAGTTTCTGTAAAAGTAGTTTAATTTACATCATTTGATGTTGGACCCAAGAGAATATATATTATATTAGAAAATCAAGTTGACGATAATGATCGTCCAAATCCAAAGAATCTTTTTTCTTTTTTCATTTTCTTTTCAAACGAATATTTTTTCTTTACAAAGAGAAGAAGTACAATTAGAAAACATATAGTACTATTATATATCGAATTGTCTATTTTTCATATGTAGCTTGCTAATTAACAGTTAATTTTACTTTTCTAAACTCTTTTTCTTTTTCAAATGAATAAAAAACTCATGAGTTCGCAGTCGATAATGTGGAATATATAGTATGTGTGTCTCAATTTGTGGAATGAAAATGGTGAGATCGACCTAATAATTATGTGATGGTATCATGTTGGCACGTATACACATGAACATATTGAATGATGTTACTGTATGCATGTCTAGATTCTTTAGATTTTTGTTTAAGCAAACAGATTTTTTTTTTATATAATTAAGAAACCAGTTTTTATTATTTTTTCTCAACTGAATACATTGTGTCTCAAATTTCTAAAAGATGTTGAAAAAGCTTCAAAAAGAAAAGAGGATGAAAAAGAATTTGATAATTAGTAATGAATATATATATTCAAAACTAATCGAATTAACTTTATAATGAACCTCCTATTCATTATACTATTTCTAGATTACACATTTCATTTTCACAAGATTTCTTTGCACAGACTTAAGTTAAAATCTTCAACGTTTCTAATTATATGCATGCATGAATTGTATAACCGATCCATTTTATTTATTTTATTTTACTTTTTTTTTTTTGGTCAGAAGCCAACTCACATGGGAAGATTTAATCATCAACCTCATGCTCGGTGACTTATGTAGCAAAAGTCTTCAAATTGATTAATCGAAATTTACGAAAAATCAATTCGGGGCCTCGAGTATTAAAACTCTAATTCTCTAAAAAGAAACAACGCTCGTTATTAATAAAAATTAGTCGATTTTCTGCACTCTGAGCAAGAATTATTAAAACTTTAAGATAAAGTTAATAAATTAATTTATATAAACTTATTATAATATTTGCTACAATTAAAATTACCATTCATGATAATCAACCCATATTTTTTACAAAAAAATATACAATAGAGGGTTTAAAAAATATTTACTTATATATCATTGAAGTAACCATTCATTAACAAAAAAAAAATTCGAATGAACTTAATTGTTGTTTCAGTGTCCTAAACGGTATATATAAATAATTTTTGTTTCAAATATATAAATATCTTAAAATAAAAAATTGAGAAAATCTTATAAATAAAATGGTGGAAAGTGAGAGCATGTAAAACTTTCTGCCTCCTTCAACTTTTATATATATAATAGTCGTTTCCCCGCGCTTTGCGCAAGTGTAATAATAATAATAATAATAATAATAATAATAATAATAATAATAATAATAATAATAATAATAATAATAATAATAATAAATAAAACACTATATTCATAGTTATTCTCATCGAGTCAAACGAAAGGTTCATAAAAGAACAATAATAATAAGAAAGAGCAAAACACTATATTGCCTTCTTTAGCTTTTGTAGCATTCTATAGAGTGAACAACATCTTTAAGCAATGGTAATCCCATGCAGTAGTGTATATTGATCCACTATAACCGTTAAATATAAATTCCTCCATATCGCCTGTTCACTCCAATTGAAGAATCTAAACCAACAGACAACATATAACAAAGGCAACATAAAGGTCACGTGATTATTGATTTGTGCTATAGATAGAATGATTCACTTCAGTCTTGAACTTATGAAAAACGTACCAAACGATTAGATCCAATATAGAGCAAACATACATAAAGGATGACAATCAAAAGTGGTTTAGCTTATAAGCGTTGTGAATGGTTTTTATATCATTGGATGCATGAAGCTATGGGTAAGTATAACAACTTTTGAATGTACAGGCGATGTTGAAATCCATCGATCCTATCTTGAATTTTTGGTGATAATTGGTTGCGAACTGAAGGAATCTAAGGTTATGTATAATAAAATTGATTTTTTTTTTTGTGATTTTTTGAAAGGTGAAGGGAAAAAAAACCAAGTCGATTGCAAGAAGAATGGATGAGAGTTGAAATTTATAGGGGGAATGTAACTTGCACTACACTCAATTCCTTGTATTTACCCATGATTTCAAGTTCAACGTACTTAATCTATTAATGATAAGATAACCACTATTAATTATTAATAAATGTACACATAATGTATAATTATATCTCTTGAAATAATAAATAAATAAATAACAAAAAATAACTCAATTCCTTATATTTACCCATGATTTTAAGTTCAACGTACTCAATCTATTAATGATAAGATAACCACTATTAATTATTAATAAATGTAGACATAATGTATAATTATATCTCTTGAAATAATAAATAAATAAATAACAAAAAATGAAAAAAAATTGAGAAAAATAGAAAAATACAATGGTGAGGTGAGGTAACTTTTAAACTCTCTCTCTCTCCTCCGACTTATATATATATATATATATAATCAACTCCTATTATACGTTGCCTTTATATATAGGCCTAAAACAAAAATCAAAATAAATAAAAGAAATAAAAAAATAGTAAGATACACAACCTATATTGAAGAAAACATATATCGTTCTACCTATTGTCAAATCAAAATATACTAAATTAAACTAGAATTCCTAATATAGATTAATGCTAATTTCTTAATTAAACAACTAGATTACTCTAATTAGGTTTTCCATATGTAAATATTCCGTACTTTCTAATATCTTATAATTAAGAATTTCCTAATTAACTAAGTTTCCTAATTAAATTGAACTTCTATTATTTAACTTAACTAATAGATCTAATATATAGAATATTACTAAATATAGTAATTAAATATAATAAGAAATTAAACTTTACACAACTTGCAATACAAGGACTCTGTCACCCCCTCAATAGCGAGACCCGAATTGGCTGGGCTGGGCAGCCGGTAACCTAGCAAATGGCCCGGTTTTGGAGGACTCGGGTGGTTCCATGGAGGTTAGATGCTGGACTTCGGAGGGTTGCAGCATGACCTATGGTGATGAGTGCGTACGGTTGGGAAATTGTATGCGGAAGCGTGAGGAGCATGCGCCTGGAGCGCGTATGGACGCGCGCACACGGACGCGCGCGCGCTTGGGCGAGCGCGCGTGGACGCATGGATGAGCGCGCGTGGGCGCGCGCGCACGGACGGGCGCAAGGCGTGATTTTCCTTGGCACAGCGCCTTGGCACGCCTTGGCACGCCTTGGCACATCTTGGCGCAAGGCACGGGCGGACTTAGGTACGCGCCTTGGCACGAGGCACGGGCGGACTTAGGTACGCGCCTTGGCGCGAGGCAGGAAATACGGGCGGACTTAGGTACACGCCTTGGCACACCTTGGCACGGCGCTTGGCACGCCTTGGCACGAAGCGGGAATACCTTGGCACGTCTTGGCACGAGCGCGGGCACGGGCAAGACTTGGCGGAGTAAGTATGCACGTGCTTGGCACATGGAAAGTGTTGACAAACCTTGACTTGGGCGTTGACCCAAGTCAAAGTACGCTTGGTCGAAAAATTGATGTTTCCTATTGGAGTTGAGCAAACGGCTTAACATCTACTATAAGGAGAGGTGTGCTCTCTCCTTGGGGTGGCATGGGCGGACTAGCAGGGACCCTCGAGCATGCTTTGGGCGCAATGTCAAGGCACGACCCATGGACGGACCATGGCGTCGACCACCCTTCGAGCCGGTGGGACTCAACGGAGCCCCGGCTAGCACGGCGGCGTGGCCTGGGCACGGACAGGCACGTCTAAGCAAGCCCCTGTCCCGTAGAGAACATGGCCACGGCCCTTGTGGAATGGCTAGACCAAGTCAAGACGGTTCCAAGGCGGTTGTGTAACTACCTTGGTCATGGGCTGGAGCCATGACCAAGCCACGACCGAGTAGTCCCGAGTACCAGGAGCCTAGGCGAGAAACTAGGCACCACGTTCAGTCCCTGTCCCGATTTCAAGGTAAACCGAAGGCTTGGCGGACAGTGTCTTGGGCGGTTGCGAGGTGGTTGAGATAACTACCCGGATCATGGGCGAAAGCATGATCGCCACGTTCCAAAGTAGCTTCAGCACGAAGAGAAGGTGCCCTTGATTAGGGGGTCGGCGATTATGGCGCGAGGTGGGCAAGAAGGAGAGCAAGGCGATTCAAGAATCGCCTTGACCACTAGGAGTGGTGTTTTACCCGATCTCGACGGTTTTGTAACTGCCATCTGGTTGAGCTATAAAATCAGAGGCAGGGATGCTTGGAGGGGCATCCAGGGATCAAACCAGTGATCCGGGAGAGAGGCAATTGAAGGCGAAAATGCATAGAAGTGCATGAGTAGATGTATGCCTTGAGTTCCATAATTGTATTCCCTAATTGAGAGCTAATAAAACATTCCCTTGTTGTCCATTGCATTGGTTGTTGGTGCTTGCTGTGTTATTCTTCCGCATTGTGTATTGGTTGTGCTGAACTAGGGACCATAGGGTTGGGTTGGGAGCGAAAAATTCCTAGTGAAAAACCCCTCTTTCCTCGGCCCCGTGACAGACTCCACCACAAGACTTTGCCCATTTTTATCTTCATTATCCTCCTCACTTCAAAAAATTCGACCTCGGATTTTTGTTTTCTCACGAGACTTCTGATTAGGAACCACTTTATCTTCACAACAAATTTGGACTAACTTAAAACTGCTCAATGAAACAAAAACTTAGGGAACAATATCTTGAACTTCAACCATCAAATTGAAATTGTCAACAAATATACCACCGTGAAAATCTTGAAGAGCGTCCACCACTAATTCTTCATCCATATTATCGGTTAATGAACAAAAGCATTTGCTTACCACGAACTTCATTTTTGTCTCCACACTTGTTTTAAGAAAGTAGTTATCGACAACACCGTCATCAACCACTGTCTCAAGTACTCGGGGAGTTTTTAGATTGCTAAATAACTTCGATAACAAAGCCTTCATCTCTAAAGACCACCTTGTCTCCAATGAAGTCTTCGTCACCAACATCGAACTTTGGCGCCTCATCAAAGTTGACTTGTTTTCCCTTGTATTCAAAATCACCCTTCCAACAACAAAAAAAAAAATTCTTATGTTTCTTTCCTAACAGTAGGTTCACTTTGATGGATTCAAGTAGACCATGAAATACGTTGTTGTCCATCGAACAACAAATCGAACCTCTGTTCGTTTATATAAAACATCGATGCGGCGTTGTTGGTGAGATTTTTTGGATGACATGATTTCTCAATCACTCGAATCGGATTGAAGCTCTGATACCAAACTAATGCAGTGAAAGTCATCTTCGAAATTGATTAATCGAAATTCACGAAAAAAACAATTTAGGGCCATAAGAATTAAACCCTAATTCTCTAAAAATAAACAACGTTCTTTATTCATAAAAAATAATCAACCCATTCTATTATACAAGCCTTTATATATATACCTTAAACAAAACCCAAAAGAAATAAAAGAAATAATAAAAAATTAGTAAAATACACAACCTATATTGACCGACTTATATTGTGCTACCTATTGTCAAATCCAAACATATATACTAAATTAAACTAGTATTCCTAATATAGATTAATGCTAATTTCTTAATTAAACAACTAGACTACTTTAATTAGGTTTTCCATATGTAAATACGTCCCTACTTTCTAATATCTTATGCTGAAAACTTTCCTTATTTAGTAAGTTTCCTAATTAAATTAAGGGAAAATATTCGCAATAATCTCAAACTAATCATTGTGTCTAAATAATCTCAATCTTTATTTTTTGTGTCAATTTTGATCCAATCACTTTTTCTTTTTTAAAATTGAGGTATGACATATGAAATTGATAAATTAAGTTACTAGCTAAATGAGGTGATTTAAATTTTGACATCAAAATAATCTCAAACTTTAAGTTTGATCCGCATTAAACTAATTATTTGTCTTTACGTGGGTTGTAACATTTTAAATTTACAATCAACCCTTTTTATTTCTTAAAACTTAAACCACCACATTAAAACAAAACAACTTTACTAATTTCATATGCCACATCAACATCAATTTGCCTAAAACAAGTGATTGGGCCAAAATTGACGCAAGAACAAAGATTGAAATTATTTAGACCCAAAAGTGAAAGTTTGGGATTGTTGTGACTATTTGCTCTTAAATTAAACTTCTATTATTTAACTTAACTAATAGATCTAATATATAGAATTAATATTACTAAATACAATAATTGAATATAATAAGAAATTAAACTTTACTTGCGATACAAGGACTTCACCACAAGACTTTGCTCCTTTCCATCTTCATTAGTGACCATACGCCGAATTATTAGAGCTACCACTTCGTTCGTCATTATTATTTTTTATTTTTCCTTGTATGGGTAGATAATTTGTAAGAGTTTTTTTGCCAATATATATTTCATGAATTTAGGTATGTTTCCATTCTAGATAAGATGACAAACATTAGATGTATGTCAATTATTTACAAGTATACATTGAAGGAACTAATCAATGATTCTCTATCTCTCTCTCTCTATAAAAAGAATTTTTGCATGGCAAAATGTCTATATGCACCAATGATTGTCCAAAAAAAAGTTATATTCATGCATATTCTCACAAAAAAAAAAACTCTCCTATATAGCAATGGAAAATAGAAATTGACAAGTTGATATGACACCTACTATTCTCTAAGTAGGCAGCAATGCACATGCCACAAATGCGGTTCGGCCACATGTCTTGCTGTGCTTAACTAATATATAGAATATTCATGAATTGTCCATTTTCTTTGGTGTAGTAGACTAGTGTAGTAGTAAATTAATTAAGGCGCTAGTTTGAAAGAAGGAAGAGCTTTGTTAATTGGCAAAAAGCAAATTAAAAGTAAATCTAAAAAAAAAAAAAGCAACAGTAAAAATCTTGGAAGGCAAAACATTTCCCATTATTAGTGAGCTAGCATAATTCTGGCTTAAAGGCTGAACATATATATATAATTAATTATCCTTATTCAAGGTACTCATAAGAAGAATTTAAAATTAATGACATTCGGTGGACAAGTCTATATGATCATAGTAGATTCATATAGCTTAGGGGTTATAGTGAACCCATAAAGTTTAGATGGGTCTAGTAGATCCGATATGCTACATTACGACTAGCTAGAATCCATAGTGGGTCTTGATTATCATATCAAGATTAGAGATGCAGGTGGGGCGGGTTTGGAGCGAAGAAAATGCAATCTCCATCCCATCCCCACTTATGGCGGGGTGGAGATTCCCCGCTCGAAATTTCCCGATAGGATAATTTTGACCCTCATTCCCTACCCAGCGAAGATCCTCACCTCACGGGGATTTCCCACCCCCGTCATTTTTTAATATAATATCTAAAAAAAATATCAAATACATTATAGACTCGAAATTAAAATCATTAAAAGCTTTTTCTTCGCAATTGTAAGTCGGTTTTCAAATTTTATGTGAAGTATTCACCATATTTAAAAGGGAAATATAAGATTTAATGATTTTGATTCAATTCCCACATGGAATATTCAAGATCCCCAAAGGAAAAAGTAATACCGCCCCCGCTTCGTTGTCAATAGTGGGGACGAAATTCCCCCCGGCCTCATGGAGCTTAGTTGGTGGGGATTCTCCGCTCCATTAAGGCGGATCCCCGTGGCGAATAAGGATTCCCCGCACCACATGCATCCCTAATCAATATCTATAATTGATTTAGACTTAGTATGAACTAAATGTCTTGCATTTATTATGCATTCCACAAGATTTGAACCTTGTCTATACATCCATACGGAAAATACTAGACTTGGTCATTGTTGTAATGTGTGTGTGTGTGTTTTGTTTATATACTTATCTGATGATACATATGCTATATGAAATGATTCCTGTTTAATTATATACCAAAAAACCAATAATTAAATTAAGGACTTAAAAAACCAGTTAAAAACCTTTACATCACCAAAATAATCACTAATTCCAATTAATATATTATAGTATACTAATTACAAGCCTATACATTGACTCCATTTATAGACTTTCTTATTTGTTTCTTTTTTTTTTCTTTTTTTCTTTTTGACTTCTGTCAACGAAAGAGTTGCAAAATTATTGGAGAGGGATACTTGGAAATTAAGAAGTTCTCATTCAGGCAACTTTCACTACAGATATGCATATTGGCGTGGTCAAAATAATAAGGGTAGGAGAGAATCAGTATTTAAGTGAGATAGTGATCTCAATAACGTTGTAAGGTAGAATAGTGCAATTGATCAGTGGCGTACCAAACTTTCTTCTATTTTCTTTAGTTTCTTTTGAATGCGTGATTGTCTCAAACGCATGCACGCCTTACAAATCATAACTAATACCCATATATTTAATTTGGAGAGAGGGCCCAAGGCAACAAGCCTTGCTCATCTTTGCTCACATATCTGAACAACTGATCGCATTAATTCTTTGCCTACATAATCAATGCGGTCCATGTGATACCCAACACATACAAACTTTCAAAGTAGGCCATGCATGAACATTCTTAATTCATAATTCTTGCCAATATCTAAGGGGCTCCATAAGTATATATAAAAAAAAAAAATGAGGAGCCTACCTCTTGTTGTCCGTAACTCATCAATTCAGATATTATCATTCATCTTTTTGACTAAGGTTTATATCATGTCTTTGTTATATATATATATATATAGCTTTTTTTTTGGCAAGGATATATGTAGCTTTAATTTACTTCTTTACAAGTCAAGCATAAACCCTTCTTTTTCTTCACTATTATTGATGCATGAACATAGGCAAAAATTGAGAACAAATCAAGTACTCTACTATGGCCCCCCAAGAGTGAGTTAAGTATTGGTAACCTCCTTGAAGTGTGCAAACCTTCCATTCCCACTATGGCTACAATTACATGTACCAATAATAATACTATATATATATATATATATATTTTTTTTGATTCCAACATGCCATCTCATGCTCTAGAAGTATGTAGGTCATTGTTGCTTTTTAAATAAAATAATAGATGAATCAGATGTGGATTATAATAAGGTCAATTATTAATTTATATAGTAAGATCTAATTGGGTTTTGTTTTAGTGGGTGGGTCTAATTGGCAGTTGGTAGTTTTTTCTGGTGAGGTAGGTTGAATTAGGAGGGTGCATACATATCCCTTTGTTTATTATTTATATATTGATGCGGACACCTCTCCCAATAATGTATAGATTATTATCCATGGAGACAGAATGAGCTCAGAGGGGAAAGGACCACATGATTTGCATCCCTACTTTTATACATCTTTGTGGTTCAAACTAGAATAATTTTAATTTTTAATAGAGATTTTAAAACTCATGTTGAATAGACTGTTATTAAATGTCATATGAGAATATGTTATGTTTTAATTTTTAAGACATCATTATATAGAAGTTTTTTAAAATTCTAATAGGGGTTTTAAAACCTTTATTAAAGATAAAAAAAATGTTCTAGTAGTGGCCGGGAGAGCTAGCTAGTTTAAACACATTATTGTATTTTTTCTAACTCTTTTTTCTTCTTTCTTATAAATTTTTTTTTGAAAAATCTTTTTCTTATAAGAAATCAAGTGAAGTACAACACCCTTTATTTAAACATGAGCCCAACACTCAACTTTACCTTTGACAAGTATGCATTATCCATTTCATGTATAAATGCTTTAACTTGGCCCTTTTACGAATCAATTGGGTGGACTCAATGGTTTAATACGATCTTTGAAAGCAAGAGGTCAAGGGTTCAAACCTCAGTGGGGGCAATTTTGTTTCTTTCTTATAACCAATTGGGTGGCCCGACCAATGATTTGGTATGGTATTTGAGAGTAAAAGGTCATAGGTTCAAACCTTGGTTGAAACAATTGTTTCTTTCTTATCAACAAAAAAAGTGTGTTTCTTTCTTATAAAAAAAAAAGACCCTCTTTCACTTTTTTAATTTCTTTTTTTTTTAAAGAGAATTTATATATTTGTTCATTCAATTCTTTTCTTGAAATACAATTCAATTAGCTAAATTGGTTTTACATCAACACGAACATAGAGCACGACAACATTGTTATAATTAACACGCATCTTTGCAAGACAACAAACACATGTAACATTCCTCTTATAAATAGTTTAGAAAGTATATCAAACTAATCTTATAAATTTTTTCCTTGTACCTGTACGTACCAATCCTGGAACAACTAGATCGTTTATTTATGTCTCTTTTAAGATTCCTTTTTTTTTTCTATAATTTTTTGAAACAAATATATTCTGCAAACCTAATTGCACCATCAAATAGTTTTACTCAAGTGGACACATTTGAATATTGACTTAGCATGGCAAAATAATTACGTTCAGCAAATCATAGATTAATTGGATTATCCCAAGCCCCGTATCTGACCAAACAATATTCCAAATCAATTTCAGATTGCGCAATAGATGTGTGTGCATATGCTTCCATGTGCACACGTGGATGAACGAACAAGATCCAACACCTGCACAGTCTTAAAATCTCTCCTCACACGTATAATTAATATGCGCGCATGCGTGGGATGGCCAATAATAGCTTCTATATTTTTTGATAAGAAATAAATAAACCAACTTATCTCGTTTTTTTTGGCGAAAGCATCTTTAGTGAGATGATAGATCCATTATTTGTTAAAAACTAAAGTTTGGAGAGGTCATGAGTGACGCGTGCCGAACGCGTCAATAAAATAGAGTTCCTAAATCAACTATTTTGTAGAATAGTGACAAATGGTCGATCCCACAGAGATTAGTAGTTTTTCTATGGTTAAAAAAACAAAAGAAAATTGGAAGTTTTAAAATAAATTAATTTAATTAACTAAACTAAAATAAACTAAATAAATAAAATAAATAAAATAATGAAAATAACTTTCAAAACAATTAATGGGTACCTAGGTCTACGGTTCCACAAATCAAAATCAAGATTCAATGACACATTATGGTCTTTAGTCTTTCCCAAATAACTTTCTCATAGATTAGCTATTGAAAATCGACATTCGCCATAAATTCCTTATTCCCCTAATCTCGATAGTTAGGACGTTCGCCACTAACTACTTTACTAATTAATGCATAACCCTATACATCCGTCAATCGGGTTTAACACACTAACTGCAATAATAAGGATCCGTGGAAATACTAATCTTAAATAATCGAATCGCGTCCGCTTCCGATTTAACCTACATTCAATTGTTGCACACTCAAGAACCGAAAGTGTTTTACGGCAAACGGGTGAGTGTTTGTCACTTTATTGGTCCAAAAGTACAATTACATGGATACTATCGGTTCAAATAACTATAAATTGTCCACTTAAAAATATACACTGTCCATATACACACTCTAGATCTAAACCATAATCTTTAAAATCAACAACAATGAAATATGAGGAAATAAATTAAATTAAGTAAAAATCATAGATCTCACAAGTTATGCATGAATCAAGAATCCCGACTTGTTTCCCCTCCAACCCAGGCAATGATTTATTTAGCCGGACATGGTGTTAGAACCTTCGGCATACCAAAAATAATAAAAATCGATGATAAAATATAAAATTCAATGTTAAAATAATAAAATCTAAGTTCCTAATATAATAAACTACTCAAAATCGGTCTCCGGTAGTGAGAGAAAACTAAATTGGTGGTATCTTTATTGACACGTATACCGAGGAGCATTTATGGCTGATTTTTGGCTAAAAAATGGGTTCTTGACACTCGTCAGCACGCTATTGGACCGTTTGACTGGAACATTGATGCGACAGCAGCGGATTGGCTGGTTGAGCTGAAATGACGTGGTGTTGAGTGTGGAGGACTCGACATGTGGCGATTAGAAGCGGGTGAAGAAACTCGCACAATACCATGCGAAGACGTGGGAGAGTGCACCAATGTGGATCCCGAGGATCATCCGAGAGTTGGTGCTACGAGGAACTTGAAATTATTCTTTGTGAGGACGAGCTAGACCAATGGAGAAGCGACGCGTGGCTCTGGTGGCGTACTGACACTACAAGAAAAATGTGGAATAACATCAAAATATTGAAACAGACTGAATTTGTTGCTAAACAACAAGAAATCAGCAACAGTTCTGCGTTAGATAGAGCGTTTGACTCGGTTGACCAAAGAGCAACAAATCAGTGACAGATTTGTGACAAAAATTGTGACAAATTGTATTTTGTCACTAATCTGTAGCTGATTTCTCCCGCCATTAATTTCCGCCCATTTTGTGACAGATATGCGACGGATCAGCGACAAGCGACAGATCAGCAACAGAACCTAGTTTGTCGCTGATCCGTAGCTAAATCTGTGACAGATATGCTACAGATCGGCGACAAATCAGCGACAGATTGTCAGCAACAAACTAATCTGTTGCTGATCTGTCGCTGATCAGCGAAAAATCGGCAACATACTAGTCTGTTGCTTATATGTCACTAATTTCTAAATGGTTTTTTTCAAACCAGAGGCTCTCATCCTCGTCCCTGCAAACTCCATTTGCCACCGCGTTGTCGCCGAAAATCCGCCGCCACCACCGTCGTCGTCGTATTCGCCGCCACCACCGTCGTCACGATCTACCGCAAGGCGCCGCCGCCGCTGCGCGGTATTTGCCTCTTATTCAAAGTAAAATATTGTCATGAATTTTCAACTTCTAAAAAAAATTTGAAAATAAAAAAAAATTGACATAACATAATAAAAGATTTTTTCCTTAAAATTTGCACGTACTCTAAATGTAATCATCGTTTTATCCGACTTGTTTACTTGCAAATGTGAGAGAACAAAAATGAGCTTGTCACTTAGCGGGGTGGTAAAATGAAGCAACAAGTTTAATTAAGAGATTCATTAAAGAAGTCTCAGTTATTTTAACGCTTACAACCATATATATATATATATATATATATATATATATATATATATATATATATATATATATATATTGTACGTAGTGACCAAGAAATAATTAACTCGCAAGAAATAATTAACTCGCAAGAAATACATTTCTATATGTGCTATCTAGTTTATTATTTTTATTGTTGTTTTTTTTTTTATAAATTATACAATGTATAACGACATATTTTCAAAGTAAAATCTTTTGAAATCTGGGATAGGTATGAGGCTTAGAGGGTCTTGTCTATATGTGCTATCTAGTTTATCATTTTTAATTAGATAGCGTTAATTTTATATAGCCAGCAAAAGTAATATGTACAAAGCGAGAAACAATGTGTTTCCCTTAAATAAAGTTGAAAAATCATGATTTTGATTAAATCATGAATTTTCAAGGGTTTTTTTAACGCATATATAATTATTTCTTCTCCAATCGATTAATTTTCAAATGAAGCTAATTTCCATCTAATTAAGTTTGTCTTGATATTTTTTTTTTTGTCGAAGTTATCTTAATTAATTAACCTTACCAAATCTCCAAGTTTGTCTTAATTTTTTTTTGTCGAGGTCTCACAGCTAAGATTACCTTAAAAGAATTTTAAAAATAGACCCTATATGAGCCTACTCAATGGACCGAGCGGCGACGGTGGTGGCGGCGACTCGCGGTCGTGGATGACGAACTGAGCGGCGACGGTGGTGGCGGCGACGACGACGGCGACGGTAGTGGCGGCGTGTGGGAGTGAAGAAATATAATGCAAATGCAAGTCAAATGCATTATATACATATAGTTTGTTCTTGATCTCGTCATTAAAAGCGACAAATTAGCAAAGCAGATCGCGATGTACACGTAGTCGATCACGACAGATTTTGATCTGTTGCTGATCAGCAACAAAATAGCAACAAATGACACGTAGGCTTATCAGCAACAAATTTTGATCTGTTGAGGCCCCGCACCGTCGACATCGGGGCGCGCGCCAGACAACTCCAGAACCGGCGGCTTTGGACGTACGCACTAACCTTCAGCTGCGTGGGCGGATTCATCGTGGTGGTCCTGAGCTCCTTCGAGGACCAGCTGGTCTTCTACATCACCCCCACAGAAGCCCTAGATAAGTTCACCCAAAACCCTAACAAGTCCCGATTCCGCCTTGGCGGGCTCGTCCTCGAGGGCAGTGTCGTCCAGCCCGCCTCATCCCCCTTCATGGAGTTCGTCGCCACCGACCTCATCACCGACATCCTCGGCCGCTACTAGGGCCCCTTCCCGGACTTGTTCCGTGAAGGCCATTCGGTCGTCGTCGAGGGTTTCGTTAGGCCCCTAGAGGATCCCAATAAGGCGGCGGCGGCGGCGGCAGTGACGAAGATGGCTTGGGGGATCGGCTGCTTCTTCTTCGCCACCGAGGTCCTGGCTAAGCATGACGAGAAGTATATACCGGCGGAGGTCGCCAAGGCCATCGACACCAATAAGAAGAACATCGCCGCCACCGCCTATGCCGCAGAGGCCCAGGACGAAGATAGGGAGAGGAATCAGAGGAGTTGATTGCATTGCATTGGAGTTTTGGTATGGATTTTCTTTTGTGTTTTTTGAATCTTAATTGTTACTAATTTTTACAAATGTTGAGAAGTTTTGTTCTCGTTCATATGAAAAATCGAGTATTGATTAGGCCAACAATGAAGAAATGGAGGTGAGGGAATTTTATTCTTTGTTGTAAGAATTAACGGGGCGATTCGCGGATTAGCCGATTATGTATTTGTTTAAACCTAGCTCAAAATTTTTGCCCCTATATTGAATAAGAGAATGAACATTGTTTAGGCAATGAAGTAGTTTTGGGATGTAACTATCTGAGAGATCATTTCTTCCATGTTGGTTTTTTGAATGCCTTTTATTTGTACTTTGTATGCTTTGTCAAGAAATGCTTGGAAGTTTGGAATGCCCTTCATTTGCTTTTTGCGCAAGCGTATTTAGAAATTAGTGTACAACAGATGTAACTATAGAAATCTTTGTTTAATTGTATATTAAGTATGTTTTCTATGTAATATATTATTTCTAAAAGGCTGACTAGGCCTCGGAAGGTTGTAAATTATTATTAAAATAAAATAACTTTTTCAAATATACCTTGACTTTGAATCATCGTGATGATTATAGTTTCATAATTTTCAGAGTTACAATCACATACATGAGCTATATGGATTATTGAGTGACTTTTATACGATATGTATACATGCATGTATTTTCAATTTTTTGTCAAATTCCCTTACATGCATAAATTAAGAGATTTGTCATCCCTATATTTTACCCACTAATCTCTACTTAGCAACCCTTTTATTAACAAATTGAGTGTCTCCATGCAACCCAACACATAACCTAGTGACATATTTTGGGATTTGTTCTCATGCTTCTATATACATAATATAAATTAATTTGGCTTGATTTTTCTATTGTTGTTGTCTATGTTTAAACATTGATCTAATCTCTTCCTACTCATTTGCTTTAATAGGAGGTAAAATGTTTGTATATAACCATTAGGTGTCTAAATGCATGTTAGTTGGTGGATGAAAATATTGAAGTCTAAATTGGAACCATTTATAATATATTTAATAGGAGGTAAAATGTTTGTATAATAAGATTAACTTTGTCTTGCAAGGTATAACGATCTCATTCTAGTATATTTGCAGCACTACAAGAACAAAAGAAATTGAAACCATATATAATATATTGTTGTCCTCTTAATTAATTTCTTTCAGAGTATATATCAATTGCAATAGAGTGGTGAATTAGAAAATATGAATTCGATTTGTATTATAGAAGAAGAATATGATTTTTTTCATGTCATTGACTTTTTTTCAATTAATAGTTACATATTTTGAGATTTGCTCAATTATTTTAGATTTGTTCTCATGTCATTGATTTTTTTCATTTTTTACTGTTTTGAGTTTTTAGAATGGTTCATTTGTGGGCTGCATGGTGTCTTCTTTTATGTTTTTAACTTCTTATATATATGAATGAATGTACACGAGGAAAGAAATTGAAAAAATGCATGGAATGTCATGTATGGAAGTTCTTTCATTCCCTTTTGAGTTGGAAATTTTTGTGTGTGTCATTGTGGACGATCTTTTATGTATGAGGTTGATGGGCAATGCTTAATTTTAAGATTTTTTCATTTGTGTTTGAATATTTTGATTGCATTTCAAATATTGTTCAAGTTATTCCTTCTCATTTTCAGGATTTGGATGGGACGCGCACTCCTAGCCCCATAAATTGTATAGTGTATATCTTGTATCGGTGACACAATTGGGTAAGGGTGTGGGATTGACATTGTAGATATATATGTAAATTAATTTGTGTTGTCATCTTAATTTGTGTAGTATTTTGTATTTTGTTGGATAATGTTCATCTAGTAGTATATAATATACTACTAGTTAATTATGAAATGTTAATCTCCACATTTTGTAGATATTTTTTGTCAAATTTTGATAATATACAAACAATTTTTCAATTTTAGTTTTAATTGCAGCAGGAAAAATTATTTTTTTTTTCGATTTTATCACATAGAATTCCATTTACTAATTACAGTGAACTGTAATTTTTTTTAAAAAAATTACCATTCCAAATCAACAATCAGACCAAGTCTGTTGCTGATTTGCACAGTCAGCAAAAAGGTATTTGTTGCTGATATGTTGTTGTTTTGCAACAGATCAACGACAAAAGGTGGTTTTGCTGACTGTGCAAATCAGCAACAGTCGCCGCTTGTGCTGACTGTGCAAATCAGTAATAGACTATGTCTATTGCTGATTTGCAACAGATTTGCAACAAAACCTACTTTTTCAATCTGCAATGATTTTATCTCGATGTTGTTCAAAGAATCGATTTATGTCACAAATTGTCATTAACAAAGAATAGAACCAAAATCTGTTGCTAACTTCAATCTACGACAAAGAGTTTAGCAACACCTCCGATTTGTTGCTGATATGTTGCTGAGTCCCTTAGCAACAAATCCGTACCAATTCAACAACAGATTAGTTTGTTGTTGTTTACTTTTTTTCTTGTAGTGTGGATGAATCGGGCTCTACTACGTGGCGTTAGAAGAGAGAAGAAAACGCACGGTTTTATGCGTTTATGTGGGTGAACATGATGCATGCATCTCGAGGAAATCCCCTGGTAGCTGGTTCCAAGTGAGTTAAATGTGTCACTACCCTGCGTTATTTGGTCTACTGGTCACTACACCAATTGTGTCGTACGTAACTCGAGGCAAATCTTTCGGCATCTGATCACTGCGTGTGAATACTCCATTTTGAGTATTTTTTCGCCTTGGATTCAACCGCACACTCCGCTTCACCTGAAAATGATCCATAAATATAATTAAATATATATTTTAGAGACTTTTCACATTAAACACATTAAAATAGACTATTAAATACCTATAAATACCAACTTATCAAATACCCCAAACTTAAGACTTTGCACGTCCTGAGCAAATGTGTAGACGACAACACAAACTAAACTAGACTCCTAATATAAATATGCAATGACCTAATTAATCGTATACCCAACTCAAAATTCATGGAGTCCCTTTGATTTACATAGCCACCAAATTAACAAGCAACTCAGAAAAGTTCGAAGTTATGACATGTCGAGACTCGCAACCTAAACACAATAAAGGTCACACTTTAAAGACATAGATTCGGTCAAGACAAAAGCCATCAACTACTCATGAGTTTTCTTGATCTATACATTCAAACACACAAGTTTAAAATCTCACTTAATCTAGTGAAAACACTCAAACTAAATCTTTTTTTAGGCGTTTTCACAACTTCCGCCTTTATTTTTTTATATTCTCTATTTTTTCCTTCTTCTTTTTTCAACAAATATGGTCCCTGATGCATTTCCTACAAACCGATTTTCTCATTTTGTTTTATCCACCACAAGTTTCCCTGCTCCATTTCCTGTAGAAACCTATGAGACTCTCTATATTAAGAAAACTCTTATTAGCTATTCTCACTTCTACTATAATCAAGCAAATTCCCCAATATAGGTTAAAATAATACCACTTGCACAATTTTGACCCTCTAAGCCCTTCATACAATTTTTCAATTTTTCATATATCTCTAACCTCAGGCACTGCCCTGCACACAATGTGCCCTCCTAAGCCCTTCATATAAATGTATCTTTAGGAGTTTCCCTACACACAATGTGCCATCCTAGGCCTTTAATACAGCTATTCAACTCTTCATATAACTATATCCTCTATCTGGTCCTCCTGTACTAATCACTAGTGGTACGCTCGACCGACATCATCTCTGGTTGGGTTGCAGGTACCGCTGCATGAGCTTCAAGCATCGTAGAATCTATCTCAGCTGCCACGCGTGTCCAAAGTTGGGCTTGACAAGCCACTAAATCCCTATGATATCTAATAATCTCTGTCGTTTGCACATCATGCTCATCAAATTGATCATCCATCTCTGGTGACGTAAAAATGTTGTCTATATGTCATGATCTATATCGAGAAATGCGCATCGAATCAGCCTCGACTTATATACTCGTATAGTACATATATCGTAGAAAACATAACATGTATATAACTCCCAACTCTATCCATCTCACAATCACTTTCCAACTAGAGTTCTAAGGTAGGTACATTGGGTTTCCATATCTAAGATTTGTTTGTTGAGTTTTATTCTCTTTCCTTAACCCCTAGGTTCCTCGAACCATATCTCTGATACCAACTGTGGCGACCCTAAATCTCAAGACAACCTTGGGCACCGCCATGTCACATCACACATCACTGAGCCTTGCTATATTGTGGCCCACTTATATATGATGCCCAGCGACTTAACTAGGTGTTTACACATTTCCAACTAATACTAGCTTAACAATTTATTCTTTATATAATTACTAATGAGTTTGTTTAGTTAGTTAGTTAACATATTAGGTTTAATTATCAATTTATAGCAGAATACTTTAAAATGTATGAGTATTTTATGCATATTATCAAAATTCCTAAGTAGTGAAAAACCCGAAAATAAAGTACACTTTATATAAGGCAACAAGATAAACAAAAGTAAGTATATAAATGTACAATGTCTCTCATAGTCCCCTGATACCCATAACAAAGAAAAATATGTCAAAATATAAACACTTACGAGTATGTCCAAAACTGCAAGTAGGAAGAGATAGTTGCCTAAGATTCCCATTTGCCATTACTTGTAGAAAGATCTACACTCAGTCACCCAACAAATATAATGACAAGTCCAGTGGTAAAATCCTTAAAGAAATCCACACAATATTCATCAAGAAATCAAATAAAACTACAAGACATGTAAGTATCATATCTGGCAATAGAAATACATACTTCCATGAATGTAGGGCGATAAAAAATAAAGTAGCAGATAAATAATCGTAAGACAGAACAATAGTTATATAAGTAAGCAGAGATGTAAACACAGATAACCTCGGCGAACCACTCAACTGGTAAATCATTCTATCCAACACAGCAATGCCACATAACCCCAGTGAACTAACTCAACCGGTCTTCCTAGCAAAACCTCTGTGAACCAACTCAATCGGTCTTCATAGCAAAACCAAAATCCACGCATAAAGCACGGTTATTCAACATGAACAAAACAATAATGAGTCATAATAACACAGTATAGTTTGCAGTTGAATAAAATAGCGAAGTAAAACATTCGACACTCGTAAAATACAAAAGACAAACAAACTGAATTCTGTGAAGCATTCAAGTGGGTTTACGCACCTCAACACTCGTTTCGACTTCCTCGAGCTCCTAAATACAACCCCCTTATGCTCCCAACTATTGTACCATAGCCCCAAGTCAATTGGGATCCATTTTCAGTGTTTTAGATTGATTTAATGTGTTTAAATTGAGTTTAGAGTTCTATTTCCCAAAATAATCCAAATTAAAATCAAATTCGATCAATAATATTCTAAAACTCATTTCTCTAGATCTATAGCTCCAAAACTCATGGTTTTTTGGTCACAAGGCAGCTAACATACCTAACAACAACATACTAAAAGACAAGCACATTTCGATAAGAACTGATAGAGTTATGCCTTGTCAAGTCTCATTTTAAAAATCCCGTATTAGCACTTCAACAGCCTACTTGCGGAGCATTTTTGAGCTAGAATGAGTTTGAATTTTGAATTTTCTCCTGTAATAAAAGTTCTAGATCTCTGGGTAAGATTTCCAACAGCATATGATCCGCCGCATTTGGAGTTTGTATGAGAAAGTTATGCTTAATTTACAGAGGTTGGGTCAAGAAATTTGCTAAGAACTAATCATGTACGCATCAAGAACTCATGAAACTCCAATTTCTTGCCAAAACTAGTTCGAGACATTATTGATCATCAAGATCAGTTTAAAACTCTCATTTAGATAAGAAAAATAGTGGCTTAATCATTGAAATTCATTTTTGCACAAAACCCCCAAAACTTGAGTTTCCTTGTATACATTTTGTTGAATTTCAGCACATAGAGAGTGGGTTTTTATACCTAGATGATGAAATCTTGGATTTGATCTTCCTAGCTTGATTCCAATAGAAGTTAGCATCCTTTTTTCTTTGTTCTTGCTGAATTTTCTAGCACTCCATCGCAAGAACAAAATTTTGTTATTGTTGCATGAAGAGATTTCCCACTAACTTGGCTATATATATGTTATGTTAAAATCAATTATGTTCACGTATCTCGAGATTAATCTAATACCCTTGTTAGCTCCTACTCCACTAACTTTCATCATTTTGACACTAATTTCTAACTTAAATCTCTTAGGATTCCATTTTAGTGTGAATATCAAGGCAAATCTATGACATTAATTTTTCCATCCAACTATAGGCATTTGTAATCAATTGATTCAATTAATTTAACTTATAGGTAATTCTATACATGTGTACGCTAGTTAGGGTCTTAAATCGGTGTATTACTACTTCCCCTAGTACCAAATTACTCAGTATCTAGTACCATGCGTCCCAGCATGTATCCCGAGGCGCATCAATCTTTGATGTACCCAATTTAATTGACTTAACCTAAAGTTTGACTATCTATTTTATGCAATATTCACCTTTGTTCTAATTATTTTATTTAAGTTAGCATTATAAGACTTAGTGTACCAGTACTACGTCTACCCGATACCCGTGTCAATACGCTTTACGAGGCATTTACCCATTACACAGTCTCACACGGAATGACGATATAAATACACACATGCGATAAGTTAAGAAATACATAATAATTAACATCGCAATTATGCAACCAAAAGATGAAAATAATGATTTATGCTTAGTCAGGCGTGTTCTAGCCTATCCAAGACGTCCACATGGCCTGAGCTAACATCCGAGTCTGAAAATAATTTGAATAACATCGCCAATAAAATTAAGTTGTTACACTAGGATATCTTATCAACTCCCTGTATGTTTTGGATTAAACATTTTCCGATTTCAAACTCTTAATTTCACTTTCATTACCCCGACAATTTGCTTGTCATTCCAATTTGGATTCAAACCATATATGAGATTTTTACTTCATAAGAACACTTATTAAGTATAAATACATTACAGGTTTTTTAATTTCAAACAGGATTTTATTAATAACCACTAATTTATTTACTGAATAACTTCCATTATTTCTTTACTAGTTTTAATACTAGTATTAAATTATATCTCAAAGTGGCTTATCATCTTTGAGTTCCACCCAAAGTTATTCAGTATTCCATCATTTCATAAATTCCATTCTCCAATACATGTCTCAAGGTCTAGATCCAACAAATACTTCTTCACTGACTATTATTTGTCTAATAATATAAGTGAGAACAAAGACCACAACAGCCAGTTACTCGAAGAATGAATTTAATTTTTTTTTATCTTTGTAAGTTTTCCTTACGTTTTTTTTTTCAAACTCCTCAAGGTTAAGGTTCTCCTGAACTCTTACCTTCAATGTGTTCTCATATCATGAGAAATCGATGGACTTCAACCATCTTATCATTATTCGGGAAAACATAACTCTTATACCTACCACGTAGTTATAATAAAGCACAACAAATAACATATTTCGATTTTTTATTTTTTTGTTACCCCCAAAGTCACGATAAAATCATTTATTATATTCTAAGCTTCTTTATAACTCGAGACAACTCTCAGAGTTAATAAACTTAGGGTATGGTACCAAGGTATATTAGAGTCAATAACTTTAAACATCGATACCTAACTGTATTCGTGTCATCACTTGTTTCCAAGTAATAAGGTTATTATCTAAAGTAAACTATAATACCACTCTATATTAAAGTTAATCACCTTAAGATTTTGAGTAGGCTCTGACCAATCTCCGATACTAAACTATATCAGAGCTATTAAATGTAACAAAACATTTAAACTCGGTCTCTAATACTCAACTATATTAGAGTTACCACTTAATTCGAAAGTGATAAACCTTAGGCTCTGACACCTAGCTATAGCATCCCCTAACCTGATTAGGGCAATACTCATTCTGAAACCCTAATTAAGCTCCGTTAATCTCACTAGACTTAACTAGATCTAGCAACCTCTCCTTTTAACTCATGATAAACACAATTGTATATTGAATATCAATGTAAAACAAATATCAAACGCAACAAGAATTTAAAACTTTTCTCGATAATAAAAAATAATATACAATATCAAGTCAAACCGAAAATAAGCCTCAGTTATATATAACCTCCCATCTCTTGCGATGTTACGAAACTGTAATTCAATACCAATATATATAAGACAAGGGGAGATTCATTACATCAAAGAAAAGATCAAGACTTCTAAATCTTCTTTATCCGGTAGTTGTAGTGCTCATCGGTATTCCTTAAAAGTTAATTGGGCTGAGTGCTCCAACTTGCTCAGTAAGTAAGGATTCATAAAGCCATCAACATTCCATACAATAATCAAAGGCATTATGCAATAACAATATGCACTAATGTTGACCAATGGATTATGAAAAACATTTAATTCAATAAATAACATAAACAAGTCTGTCTGTCAATGACTATTACACTGTGATTCCCATTTTATTTGTAAAACTAGGATCGATTACCACTGGCCCCCATTAATGCGATTGTTAGACCAACACATTGGCCAATGTGCTATCTAGCCAATCTATTAATGTCCAATGGTTCTATCTGAAACCCGCTAGTGAGTATATAATCCACGCAACCTATCTAACTGAGTAGGAAGTTACATATAGGCCGAGAGATCAACCCCGCATCCTATATAATTTGGTTTCAATTCCAGGAACTACTCTCATGAATCATATTAAACACCATTTCCTGTTTTATTTAAAAAATCGCAGTGTACATTATCATTGACAAACGGACTTGCATATGTTATTTATTGAATTATATATTTTTAATAATCTCATTAGTTAACATTGGTGCATATTGTTATTGCATAATATTTTTTATTATTATATGGAATGTTGATGGTTTTGTGAATCCTTACTTACTGAACAAGTTGGAGTGCTCACCCCAATTAACATTTTAGGAATATCGATGAGCGCTACAACTACCGGATAGAGAAGATTTAGAAGTCTTGATCTTCTCTTTGATGTAATGAGTCTCCCATTATTATATATATATATATATATATATATATATATATATTGATATTGAATTACAGTTTTGTAATATCACAAAGGATGAGAGGTTTTATAGAACCGAGGTTTATTCTAGTTTAATTTGGTACTGTCTATCGCGTGTTATTATAAAAAAAGTCTTAAATTTATGCTGCATTTGATATTTGTTTTATATCGATATTCGATATACAATTGTGTTTATCAAGAGTTAAAAGGAGAGGCTGTTGGCTCTAGTTAAGTCTAGCGGGATTAATTGGGCTTAATTAAGGTTTCAGGCCTAGTATTGCCCTAATCGGGTTAGATGATATTACAGTCCCTGAGCAGTAACCGCGTCAGTTCAATGTCGCATGTCATCAGTAGTACCCGCTCTCGGGTCACGTCACGGGTCGATAACCCTGATAAGAACTAATTTACTATTATTAAGTTTTGGGCCATTACAACACCTCAACAAAATGGGGTGGTAGAGAGAAAAAAACAGACACGCGTAAGAAATGGCAAGAATTATGCTCACATCCAAATAGCTCCCTACCAAATTGTGGGTAGAAGCTGTGAACACTGCATGCTACATTATCAGCAGAACATATCTTCATCCATTCACTCATAGAACACCTTATGAAGTGTGAAAAGGTAAAAAACTTAATCTTGCCTATTTTCAAATCTTTAGAAGCAAATGTTTTATGTCAAAGGATAGGGAGGTGCTAGGGCAGTTTGATACAAGGAGCGATGAAGCAATCTTTCTAGGATACTCTTTAAATAGCAAGGCGTGCAGAGTATTCAATAGATGCACCCAGAAAGTGATGGAATCCATTAATGTTGAGCTTGATGACACAACCTCTACTAAGAATACATCTCAAAGTGAAGAAGTCTTGCGCTATCCGCAAAAAGGAAGAATGATGATGATGATATTCATGTTAAATTTGTTGCATCTAATCCAGTTGCAACTGACTCTGTTGAAACTGCACCTACTACATTTAATCTTATAGAAGACGGTGATCAGAATGTGCCACTTACTTATACAATGTTGCCTTCACTTAGCCGAGAACCATCAACCAGAGTTTAGAAGGATTATCCTTTCTCAAACATTATTGGACTAGTAGAACAAGGAGTTGTCACTTGAGAAACACCAAAAGTGGACTTCAAGAAGTTGGCCAAGTATGTTTGTTGTGTTTCAAGCATTTAAGCTAATAATGTTTCAGATGTCATATATGATAAATATTGGATAGTTGCAATGCATGAAGAACTTCATCAATTTGAGAATTTGCATGTCTGGACCTTATCACTTACACCACCGTAAGCTGGCTGGTATGGTTATCCTTGCTTTGTTTTTTCCTTAAGTTCTCACAAAGAAGGATCAAGAATCTGTAATTGAGGAGGAGTTGAGAGGGAGTAGTTGTTCATTTTCGAAGATAATGTTTATTTTTACTTTCTTAAGTATGTTGATCTGAATATACTGTTCATGAAGTATGTTCGTGTGCTAGTATTATTTCTTCATCTTGGGCTACATTGAAGAATGTTAAAGATGTTGAAGGAATGTGCAACAAGATAACTAAAGTTGTTGCAACTTACATGGAAGCTACTGATATTGATGTTCATCAGCAATACTTGATATTTTTTGCTTTCGTAATTATGTTCATGTAACTGGTCGAGCATTGACTTTATTATGAAGATATTTTATGATGAATCTATCTTTAACCAACTATTTGATGGAGTGGGAGGATAATTTCCTAGTTATTAACTAGTCATTTATTTAATTGAACTATATGCTACGTAACTCATTTACCATTGTGACAACATAGTGAAAAAAGGGAGATTGTTAGTGTCGTGATCGACCATATCGACAGTTTAGATTGTCATCAAGTTTTTAAGATTGATTGTTTGGTACGTAAGGTCCATAGAGAGAAGTGTAAGAATGTACTAGGAAGAGGTCAGTGAGGGAGTCACAAGAAAAGTCATGTAGTTCGTTGTCATAATACTTAGTAGAATTTATGTCTGGGCGTGGCCCTGTTGATGGAGGTCGTAGACCGAACTGTGTTAACAAGTTTTATGGTGTTCTGGTTTGATTTACTCTTCTCATACTTCGTTTTAAGTATTTGCATTAATTACTTCCATGTTTCAATCATTTGTACATTCGGTAGTAACCACATTTGATTATTTCACTTAGAAGTTGAACTTAGTGTAAGTTCTTGAAAGTTTTAACCGTAAAGACTTAATTAGTTCGATTTAACTTGCATAATGGCAGTTTTGTGAATAATCGAAAACATAATAGATGAATTGCATGTCCTTATTCGCGATGCAAACCGAGTACGGCCACTTTCTCGGACTTCTCACTAAGCCCGCCAGACACTGCACGCACGCTTATCGAGGAAAATCCAGATCGGTCCTTACACGCCACAAACCCATACCGACTCCTGACTCGATTCCCTATTTCTGGTGTACAAACAATTCATTTTAGTGTGTTTTAGATCGCTGAAGTGGGTTTTAAGTCAAATTCGCAAAATCAGCCAAAACTTAATTTGGTCAAAAAAATTTTAAACTATCATCTTGCTATCGATTCTCGAAGGCCTAATCGTTTCATTTTGCCAAACTTTTCAACATGAAAGTTGTCGATCTAAAACACACTCAAAATGAGGCATCAAAAACGGAATTCAAACGAGGGATATGAGATCATTTTACAATGGACACTCCATGCAGGCAGGGGTGGAGCAATGGCTAGTTGTCACATTGTTGTGTGACCATTCCCACAGCGCCGGATGATATTGTAGCACTGTCCAACTGTTTTCAGGCACTGTGGTGCACCCACAATGCCAAACAGCTCTTGGCACGGGGAGATCTACTGAACTGCGTTTTTTTTTTTTTAAATAAATAGATAAGCAAGCCCTTAATTTGACTTTATGTGTATATACATACACACGTAGGACTGACAAAAGTTGTTCAGATCCGTTTGTCCGGTTTTATCCGAACCCGCTATAAATGAGTTTTGACAATATTTTTTGTAAAAAACATGTGGGTCTAGACAATTTTTTGCGTCCATTTAAAAATACGAGACCGGGTCCGAGCAACAATTTCAAAAAAAGGGTACCCGTTTAGCGATTAATTTGGACTATTGAGATGATATCTCTTTTTTTAAAACTTTTGTGATGTGGGCATGTAATGTTAAAACTTAGACAATAGTGATGTGATGCTTTGACTTGCATTCTTTGAAGATTTTTTTTTTATCTATGATGTTTATATTGGAAATAAAAAAATTGTAATGCTATGTATTTATTTTTTGGTAATTGAATGTTAGGTGACATGTAGTTGAGGTTTTTTTAAAAAATAATTGATAAATAAAATATTTAACCATATTTAAAAATAAAAATCGGACAAAACGGGAGCCGTATGTTTTACAAAAATACGGGTCTAGACAAAAAAGTGCACGTTTTAAAAAGGGGAACGGATCCGGACGCTAATTTTAATCATTATAAGGAGGAATGTCCGGTCCCAATTTTTTGTCAGCCCTAACATACGCGTATATTACTAATAATAATAATTATTATTATAAAAACCCAATTAAAAATCAATGAAGGAATAAAAAAAGATAAACCGATTAACTCAAAAACAGAAGGGTAATGTTGACGATAAATCAATGAATTTGAAATCCCTTACGTAATATGTAATTAAAGGGGTAAAAGCGAAAAACTCAAGTTCAACCATTTTGGAAAGACTGGTGAGGAAAACAAACAAATATAAAGTAGAAATTGGAAAGTTTGAGAGGCAAATTGCTAGGGCTACTGAGAAAATGAAATAGACAGAGAGGTTGGTTGTTATTCAAGGGTAAAATTATAATTTAAAATGACGGTCGAAAGATCGATTATTGGTGCTTATTAAATACTAGTCGTTTCCCTGCGCTTCGCGCAAGTGTAATAATAATAATAAATAACTAAATAAAACACTATATTCATAGTTATTCTCATCGAGTCAAACGAAAGGTTCATAAAAGAACAATAATAATAAGAAAGAGCAAAACACTATATTGTCTTCTTTAGCTTTTGTAGCATTCTATGGACTGAACAACATCTTTAAGCAATGATAATCCCATGCAGTAGTGTATATTGATCCACTATAACCGTTAAATATAAATTCCTCCATATCGTATGTTCACTCCAATTGAAGAATCTAAACCAATAGACAACACAACAAAGATAACATAAAGGTCACGTGATTATTGATTTGTGTTATAGATATAATGATTTACTTTAGTCTTGAACTTATGGAAAACGTACCAAACGATTAGATCCAATATAGAGCAAACATACCTAAAGGAAGACGATCAAAAGTGGTTTAGCTTATAAGCGTTGTGAATGGTTGTTATATCATTGGATGCATGAAGCTATGGGTAAGTAGAACAGCTTTTGAATGTACAGACGATGTTGAAATCCATCGATCCTATCTTGAATTTATTAGGCGATAATTGGTTGAGAACTGGAGGAATCTAAGGTTAGGTATAATAAAATTGGTTTTTTTTTTGTGATTTTTGAATGGTGAAGGAAAAAAAAAACCAAGTTGATTGCAAGAAGAATGGATAAGAGTTGAAATTTATAGGGGGAATGTAACTTTCACTACACTCAATTCCTTGTATTTACCCATGATTTCAAGTTCAACGTACTCAATCTATTAATGATAAGATAACCACTATTAATTATTAATCAATTTACACATAATGTATAATTATATCTTTTGAAATAATAAATAAATAAATAACAAAAAATAATTCAATTCCTCGTATTTACTCATGATTTCAAGTTCAACGTACTCAATATATTAATGATAAAATAACCGCTATTAATTATTAATAAATGTACACATAATGTATAATTATATCTCTTGAAATAATAAATAAATAAATAACAAAAAATAAGAAAAATAGAAAAATAGAATGGTGAGATGAGGTAATTTTTAATCTTTCTCTCTCCTCCGACTTTTATATATATATATACTAGTTTCAGATACGTGCTACGCACGTTCAAGCCTGCTCCCTACGCTCACGGGAATTTAAATAATCTAAAAATCTATTTTTATATTTCAAGTATACTACATTTTTATTCAGACTTTTTTGACAACTAATTATAACTATTTAGATTTAATAGCGGAAAGACCCTTAATTAAAAATATAATAGTAAATTTAAATGAAGATTGAAAGACTTAATCAAGGGTGAAATACTAAATTCTTGAGGCAATTGAAAGACTTAATTAAGGATAGAATAATAAATTCAAGTGACGATTGAAAGATTAATTATTCGTGCTTATTAAGTATATTATAGTATATATATATATGTATATATATCTACTTCAATAGTTTAATTTCTTTTTATTTATTAGTTACCAAAATTTGTATTTTGACATGTTTTGATTTCAGATGCTCGTTCTATATCCAGATTTTCACTAAATCGAGTCAAACTCTCGACAAAACAGTCAAACTTCATAAAACGTCTATAACACCCACTATAAAAATGTATCAATTTAGAGATAGACAAGTTTGGCGCTATAGTGTTTTGTGAGAAAATACCGCCAAACAATGCTGGTCACTAATCATAAATAGCGAAAGACAGAGCAGTTTGTCGCTATTTAGCGACAAATAGGTTCTCGCCAGTGACGACCCTTTCCCTAATCTAGGTCATCGCCTGGTCTAATTTTGTAATTAAGCCTAACTCCCACTCAGGACTTAACTACGTATTTGTCAACCTTTCTAACCAGATTTCCTCGATATTTGTGTTTAGGATAAATAAAGCACATGTCGCTTTACAATTGAATTTCAGAGTAAATTAAAAACTTATTAAAAGTTATAAAGTTTATCAGAAGACTTAATCAATTATGCGGAAGCAATTATCAAAAATCATAAGTGTTTGGAAACCAGAAAGACAACGATCACATGCATATTTAACAATGTGGCGAATATAAACGGTGCGATCCAATCATATGTCAAGGAAACTAAACGATCAACACAATATGAAACCTAAAAGTGTATCAAAATTATAATTGTATAATAGACAAAAAATGAAAACCTATAAAATGTCGATGCAGAAATACCTTGTTGGCTCAAAGGTAGTGGCCAATCTTCTCCTTACACGACTCTACACCTACCGTCATAAAAAGGATCGTGAGTACAAAAATTAACAGTAATCCCTATTGACAAATTCATTCACACTTACAAAATAAACTAAATGGTATATAAAAACATATATTCAACAAAGAAAGACTAGGACCAATAATATGCCAAGAAATACCACAGTTATACAAGTGAAACTGACACAAGGCTAAATAGTTATGATCTAGATCCGGTTGGATGTGACCTACGTCAGTGAAGCCTTAACCACTAAAGCACGTGTGTGGTGCCGCACAATCTAATATCACTAGGGACTCTAACACTAGTTTCATCAGGGACTCCCTGGTATCATTAGGGACTCTAACCCCGTGTGCCTCATCACAGTGGCGAAGTCCAACATCCCTAGGGACTCTAACCCCGTGTGTCGATTAACATATAGCGCTATGGACTCTAAATTATATAACTATTTTATAATTCCAAGAAATTTACTCATTGAGGATTCCAAGAATTGGCTATGCTACAAAGTATAAATTCTCCAAAGAATACAAGTCCATAAACTCATTCACAACTCACAAGTCCCTAATAGCATGTTATTTATACATCATTTAATGTAAAACTTCAAGAAATGACATAGGTCATTGATTTTTTTATTATAATAGCACATGGATGGATTCAAAAGAATTCAATTTATCAAAAGATCATGGAAACCTAGCTCAACAAGTGATGAATAACAAACAAGTCCAAGATATAAGAGTACAATGCTAAACATAGTCAATATAGACTATAACAAACAAGTTAAAACTGTAAATGAAATGTAAATAAACAATCAATGGGTATACTCACTTCAAGCAATGTAAAGCCCTAGCTTTACTAGCTTCTAGGCACCCAAGATCTCGTATTCGAATCCCCCTAACCCTTTCCTAGGTTCCTGATATCACATAACATGTTTTTAGATGTGTTTAGACCTTTACTTAAGGTGTTAGGCTTAGTTATAGTGTTCTTATGATATTAGGGCAATTAGTGCGCCAAGTGATTTGATTAGCGCACTAGTGCTATCCTTAGAGCGCTAACCACTGTCTCTAGAGCACTACCCGAAGTTAGCGCGCTAACTTTCCTACCTAGCACGCTATGTGCAGGAAAACTCATAATTCTACATTCAAGATTCTGAGTTTACATCATACATAGGCTTCACCAATACCTTGGGGACCTTCATAAACACCTCCAAAACCACAAGACATCATCAACAACATAAAAAAACCACACATACTAACAAATTTATGAATTCACCTATTTAACTAAATAAACTAGTGTAGGTAAGTTACCAAATTGTTGTATACTAGCTTAATCAACCATAACACCTTCAATTCCGCAAAATCAACTGATCTTCTTCCTCCTCTAGTTTTCCAGCATGTTTCCTTAGCTTTTAAGTTGTTTAAAATGAAAAACTTGACTTGCATTAATTGATCTCTAACTCTCTATATGAAATGGATATGGTTGAATGATTACCATTGATCTAATTACACAAATGTATCTCGATACCTATCGAATGGTACACCTCTTAACACTATCTCACATCCTCCACTAACTTAATTGGTTTTATAGATGTGCTAATACATGTCTCGATGCAAGTCACGTGGTTATTATTTTAAATGCTAACTTAGGTTACATTTAATTAAAGATCAACTATAGCCACATTAAAGCCATTATATAATCTACATAATCTTAAAATAGACTTACCACATCACTCTCTACCCCGGTCCCACGTCGACATGTAACTCGAGGCAAGTCCCCACTCACGTCTCGATACCTATACATGAGTCGGGGTAACTTAATAGTCTATACATATATAATAAACTAGGCATACACCATAACAAATCTAATATATACCTCGGCCATCTCGCCTCGGTCAATGCATATATCGCGGTTTAGGTCCAATGTTACAGGTCGGTAATCCAGATTACGGATAATAAACGAAACTAAAAATTTGGGTTGTGACAAATCTTCCTAACTAATGGAAATTTCATCCACGAGATTAAGATTTAGGTTAAGATTAATACATGACTCGAAAAGGTACAAAAACTTTTCCATCATATAGTCTTCCCACTCTCAAGTGAGTTTCGTATCATCATGGAACTGCCACTTGAAGAGAACCTTCAGGATAGACTTGTTCATGAACTGTTGTACCTTTCGATATAGGATTTGAATAGGCTACTCATAAGTAACATCATCACTCATGTATATCTGACTCAAATCTATAGTCGGTCAAACACTTGCTCACGACTTAGCTAATTAAAGTATCAAAATATGAAAGACTGGATGAATATCTGACATCTGTGGAGGTAGCTCAAGCTCATAAACAACTTTCTCGACCGGTTTCTTAATCATAAAAGGCCTGATGAACCTCGGTGCAAGCTTACCTTTCACTTCAAATATTTGAAGACCCTTAAGAGGGGAGACTTTTAAATATACAATGGCTCCCTCGGTGTACATGAGATCCCCGCGATATTTGTCTATATACTTCTTTTGTCTATCTTGGGCTCCTTTGAGTCTCTAATGGATCAGTTTGACCTTCTCCGTGTGGTCAATAATATTCTCAAGCCCCACAGCCTCCCGGTCCTCTGGCTCAGCCTAACAAGATGGCGAACAACACGGTCTGCTTTATAAAGCCTAGAATGGTGCCATTTCAACACTAGCCTGATAACTGTTGTTGTAAGCAAACTCACACAATGGCATGTACTCATCCCAATATTCGCCAAACTCCAACATACAAGTCCGTAACATATCCTCGAGAACCTGAGTCAATCTCTCAGTCTGCTTATCAGTCTGAGGATGAAAAATCGTGTTGAACTGTAGGCGTATACCATACTATACCTGCATACCCCGCCACATCCTAAACATATACATAGCATCTTGATATGACATGATAGTCAATGGTACTCTGTGCACCCTGATAATCTCTCGTTCAAATAATATATTAAGCTGATCGAACGTGTAATGCGCGAGTAAAAAATGTGCAGACTTCGTCAATCTTTCTACGTTCGCCCAAATGGAATCATGTCTTATGGCGGTCTTTGGAAACCCCATCATAAAATCCATAGAGATGACATTCCACTTCCATCATGGAATGGGAAGATGATGCAGCAACCCTCTAAGTCTGTTATGTTCAGCCTTCACTCGTTGACAGGTCCTACAGTTCCTAATGAACTCAAACACATCCGCCTTCATCCCTGGCCACCAGAGATGTCTTTTCATGTCATGGTACGTTTTGGTCCTAACTAGATGAATGGTGAATCGAGAACAGTGTGACTCCTGAAGAATCTCATATCTAAGCTTTGGTACAGACGGTATCCATAGTCTGTCTCTGAACCTCAAACACCGATTAGATGTTTTCATCAACACAATTCGCACTTTGCGCCAATTCCCTAAACCTCGGGTACAACATGTCGGTCCTTTGACCTTTTAATACTCTTTGTGTAGACATAGTCTGTATTCTCATATGTGCGCAAATCTCAATCTGAGTACCTAAAGGTACCTCTGATGAACCATACTCATGCGTCGTGTGGCATATGACAACCTCAGCGCTCTAATTGGTATCCTACGCAAGGCATATGCTACTACATTGGCTTTTCCTACGTGATACTCCATAGAATATTCATAATCCTTCAGAAACTATAACCACCTGCGATGTCTCATGTTCAAGTTCTTATGACGGGCCCTACTTCTAAACAGGGCACCGCCCGGCCTAATCCCGTACTCAAGACTTAATCCACATGATCTAAGACTTAAGTACGTATTAGTCAGCCTATCGTCCCTATAATTCTCCAAATCTCCATGTATTATATTATCACATTGACAGGTCATTCAAATGTTAAGCAGAAACATTGTATTAAGCAGAAGCATTAATTCTCCAAAACAATTCCTAAGTGTGAAAACCAAGAAAAAACTACAGCATTACATTCATGTATAGAGATGGAATTATTCACTCAACCCATTATACAACCCAAAATGACATAATTAATCATAATACAACAAAATTCACGATGTACAAAATGAGTGATGAGAGTCGTCAAACGACTCATAGGAAGTCGTCGATCTTCTCCTTCCCCGGTCTGCTACTGCTCGACGGACCTACACCCACCGTCACAAACTAGACGGTGAGTATAGTGATATTTAAGTACTAACTGGAGAATTTCATGTCACATTTCCAAAAGAAACGAATGGTATTTAAAAGCATAAATGAGCGAAATAAATTGCTGAAACAAGTAATGGAAGTAAATACCATAGTTAAATATGTAGAGACAAACACAGGCTAAGTCAAGATGTTCTACGTCCGTTCGGCGGTGAGACCTATCACCTACCTTTTCCCACTATGATATGGAGTTGCGCTCAACATATCTCGCATAAATATCAGAGCTACGCTCTACGCTTTACAACATCAATCTCATACTTGCCGACCACCCCGAGTCTCATACCTCGTGTGCCGCGCAAGTGTAGTGGTGAGTGCCGGAACCCCGGTAGACCCATGTCCCCGTGAACCGCGCATCTCTCGTGCAATGGACACTAGATAATCTCTACTTTTGTTTCAAAAACAAATAATTCCAAAATTCTAGAATTCCAAGACAAGTTAGGCCGCAAAGCCCAAAGGAAATCAAATACAAGGCTATTTAAATTCAAAGTAGTCCATTAGCATGTTTTTCATCAATTGTATTCAAGAACGACATCAAGTGTAGGAATTAGAGGCAATGAAATAATTCACAAGGCATCATGTCACAATATTCATCCATGAATAGATACAAGAACAACATGATGTGAGATGACAAGTAGTAATGTCTACCAATAGACCAATAAAGCAATAAGAGAATGAAATGAAATATAAAATTCTCACAGTTGTACTTACAAGTCACACGCTTGTCCTAGTCTAGTCGATTTCTCGCCGAATCGAAGTGTGCACCCAAACGCCTGAGTTCCCCCGTAATTCCCTAACATTCAATAATATCTCACTTAGGCCAAATCGAAGTCGAGACAAATTTCGAAACACTTTTCTTTTTATTTTCGGCCATTCGGCTCATTTCACGTTTTTCGAGGTAAACCCCGCGACCGACTTCCGAATTCTTCACTTTTTATGGAAATCGTGAATTTCTATTGATTTGGGTCACAAATATATTTTTCCCTATTTTTCAAGAATTTTCCTGAATTTTTTTCATATTTTTCTCTATTTTTTTGGATTTATTTATTAAAAATCAGTTTAATTAATTTAACTAATTAAATATATAAATATATATTTGTTTTATTTTATTTATTTATTTTAGTGGGTCCGAGTCAACCAGACCCGGTCCAGCCGAATCCGGGTCGGTATGACCCAACCCTGCAGGGTCAGGGTCCTGCTCGGCCCAGCCCACCCGGGCCCGGGTCGGCCCGACCCGATTTCTTCATCTTCCTCACGAAGAAACAGAGCGTATGCTCTGTTTTTTTTTTTTTTTCTCTTTTGCTCGGGTTGGGCTTCCATCCCCAACCCCAAGTGGAGTTCCCATGTAGGGGAGACTACTCCCATGCCTTCCTCGAGCTCGGACGAACTGTCATGCAGGGGAGACTACTCCCCTGCCTTCCTCCAGCTCGGACGAACTGCCATGGCAGTTTGTCCGAGTTCGTCGTCCGAAATCCACAGCAACCGGGACAACAACAACAAGCCACACATCAAAAATGAAAACTCACCTTCGTTTCTCTCTCTCTCTTTCCCTGCCGGTCTCTTCTTCTTCCTCTCACTGCATGTCTCTCCTTCTCTGCCACTGTTTTCTTCCTCCCTGTTTCGTCTATTTTTTTCTTTTTTTTTCCACCTACCCACCTTATCCATATATATATATATATATATATTCTATAGTACGTGGCTTAATACTAGCCACTCATTTCATTTGTTTTTCATTTTTTTTAAATTTGATTTAACTAATTACACTAGCCCACGAGCTGCTGCCTCAGGCCCACGTCGGCACGCAACACGAGGCGCATCCCCGCTTGTCTCGGTTTCTGCATACCCGTAAATGACTTAGTAGTTTACACATGTACAGTACACTAGGCATACATCAAACAACTATAAAATGTACCTCAGCCCTTGCCTCTATAAACGGACCTATCACGATATGGGTCCCACAGTACGGGTCGTTGAGCCTGGGTAAAGCCAATAACACAGTTAAAAAATTTGGGTCGTGACAGTTCTTCTGTTTGAATAGATAATCGAGACACTTGCCATCAGTAAAGAGTGTGAATTTCTCTCCATACAGATAATGTCTCTACAACTTCAGTGCAAACATTACTACCGCCAACTCTAAATCATATATGGGGTAATTCTTCTCATGTATTTTTAATTATCTGGAGGTGTAAGCCATCTCCACTGCCCCACATCAATACGTAACCCAAACCTATATGTGAAGAATCCGTGTACAACAAGAATCTTTTTCCAGCTTCTGGCAATATTAACAATGGCGCATTAGTCAACAATCACTTCAGTCGAGCAAATGCCTCCTAGCATTCCTCAAACCACTCAAATCCGACATCGTTCTATGTCAATTTAGTTATTGGTGAAGTGATTTTCAAAAAATACTTCACAAACTGGTGATAGTACCCTGCAAAACTAAAAAAACTCATGATCTTTGTTGCTGATGTTGGCGTTGGCCAATCCATAATTGCCCGAATCTTGGTCGAATCCATTGTTATCGCTGCTGCTCCAACAACATGCCCAGAAACTTGACCTTTGAAAACCAAAATTCACATTTACTGAACTTGGCATAGAGTTTGTGCTCCCTTAAGGTCTGCAACATCTCCCTAAGGTGTTGCTCGTGACCCCCTTTAGTCTTTTAATATATCAATATATCATCAATGAAGACTATCACAAAACGGTCAAGAAATGGTCTAAACACCTGATGCATCAAACCCATAAACACTGTAGAAGCATTGCTCAACCCACATTTCATGACCGTGAACTAAAAATGTCCATATCTTGAGCTAAAAGTTGTCTTGGAGCTATTCTCATCCTTAATCCTAAGCTGCTGATAACCTGATCGCAAATCTATATTGGAGAAAAATAGTGCTTCTCTCAACTGATCAAAGAAATCGTATATCCTTGGCAATGGATACTTAATCCTGATTGTAACTTTTTTCAACTGCCTGTAGTTGATACAAAGTCTCAAAGTACAACCATTTTTCATCACAAAAACACGGGTGCTCCTCATGGCGACATAGAAGGTATGATGAATCCCTTATGTTAAAAGAGTCAAATTGGCTTATATTATGATGATACTAGGTAGTATAGATATCATTATGGGAGAAATTGATCAGGAACGAGGACATAGCTAACCCATAACCGAGAGGAGCAAAACTAGTGTAGGAAAATCCTTCGACCCACATAATTCAACCCCTTCCAAATTCTCGAACCTCGCTTCTGAATATTGTGACTCTTCCATGCTGTGTCTTTAGGACTTGACCGAAACCAGTCGATCCATTTTGATATTCTGGAGATGCACGGGCTTCTAGAGATGAGCAATCAGGAGAGGCAACCAACGGAGCGAACGACCGTGTTCTTGCAATTCCATAGAATCCAGCAACAGAAAAACCAGGAATGTCCAAATCCTGAAGTTGAGTCTTCATCTCTTTTAACTCTTGTGGTGCCATACGATACATCGGTATGAAAATCAATCCGGTGTCCGATACCAACTCAATAATAAAATCAACCTCATGCGGTGGCGGTAGACTAGGTAAATCCTCCAAAAACACATCTAGGAACTCCCTAACAACTGGTATATCCTCAAGCATAGGTCTTCGACTCTTTGGTATTGTGTATAGTGCAACCAATGCATCCATGTCCTCTCTAGTTGTAGGTCGACCTCTCGTGCCTACTGTCCTTGTTGGACTTCCTCTATAGGTGAATATCAAACACCCTGGGATCTTAAATATCATTGTCTTACTAAAATAATCGATATGTGCGTGGTATGCCGATAACCAATCTGTCCCTAAAATCACGTCAGACTCTAAGAACTCGAGGACTCTAAAGTTAGCAGGTAACTTTACCCTACCTATATCGACCGGACCCAAACCTGCTAGTAATAAAGCGAAAATAAATGAACAACCGTAAAATCACAAGAAAACCTTGACCTAAACTAGCAAGTAATCGATACGATCGAGTAAGAACCACGAACATATTTACAAGGTTACAATGACTAAATCCGAACTTCAGTTACTGGATGAACCCCTTAAGACGTTATTTCAAGTAAATGGAACACCCTAAATCCATCCCAACAGTGGTAAGTATATCCTACTGCCATTGATACGAGCATTAAACACAAGTAACTCGTGCAAGCAATTTAGCCACAACCAATGTATTGGCAAATCGAAACAAGAATGAAATCCCATGTTTGCCCACCAGCAGTCATACAAGTAATCCAATATCGATAAAACAAAACCATGAATTTTGTAAGTCATTAATGGGTTTGCACACCTCAATTCGCACTCCGACTTCCCCGGATCCCCGTATCTGATCCGATAAGCTCCCTGACACCGAGCTATAATCCCTTAAGTCCCTGAGTTCAGTGTCTTGTCAATTCAATTTCATGCCTATTAACTCCTAAAACCAATATAAATGATAAAACCTAAAAATTATTAGATACCCTTTGTTAGGTTAATTTTTCAAAATAAGCCAAAAACGCGCAAATCTAATAATCGGTGTGTCGAAAGTGTGATTTAACTAGCTATGTTATTAAAACACGTTTTTATCGAATTTTTTGGTGCTCGGTTAACATGCTAATCACTCGACTAAATCTGAGTTTCTACCCAGAATCATTAGCTCGCTAATCAATCTAGTTAGCACACTAACTACCCTCCGTGACAGAATTCTAAACTCGAGAATTCTGTCACAAACTCCCCAATTAGTTACCTAGACCTTACAATTGCATTCTCCACTTAAAATAGGCTCCAAAACATCATTTAAACCTTTAAAACAATTTCAATTAGATCAAATTCATCCATTCATGAAATCCACTAATTTTTCCAAATTCATCAAAAACTTCAATTTGAGCAAAGCCAAAGATAAAACCCTATTAGAAATTGTTACAAAGCATATAGTTCATCCAAAAACCAAGAGTTTAGCCCTCCAACTCAATATATGAAAGTAATATGGTTGAATGATAACCATTGTTCTAATTACACATAAGTATCTCGAGACCTATATAATGGTACACCTCTTCACATATGTCCTACTTACCTCCACTAACTTAATTGGTTTTCTAGAATTGTTAATACGCGTATTGATGCAAATCACATGGTTATTGTTTTAAAATGCTAACTTAGGTTACATTTAATTAAAAATCAACTATAGCCACATTAAAGCCACTATATGATCTACATAAATCTCAAAATAGACTTATCACATCACTCTCTACTCCGGTCCCACCTTGACATGCAACTCGAGGCACGTCCCCACTTACGTCTCGACACCTATACACGAGTAGGAGTGACTTAATAGTCTACATGTATACAATACACTAGGCATACACCACAACAATTCTAACTTATACCTCGGCCATCTCACTTTGGTCAATGCATATATCACAGTGTAGGTCCCACGTCATGGGTTAGTAATCCTGATTACAGATAATAAACATGATTAGAAATTCAAGTCGTGACATCGCCAGTTTGTCGTTGTTTAATTTGATAACTAAATCATCATCCAACAACTAGCAACATATTAGCTTCTATCTAATTTGTCGCTATTTGTGGTTTTTTTTTAAAAAGGTTAATAAGTAATAAAACAGATAAAAAGAGAAATAGTAGACATTACAAAGCAATAATAATACAATCGATTTTCATCAACAACTCAATAAATTCTAAAAATTGCCAAACAGTTAAGAGAAACAAATAACACAAAAATCAACAAATCATAATAATTTGCTGAATAGTTTCATCGAACAATACAAAAGAATAATAAAAACCAATTATAACTATCAATAATTTAACAAATTATCAATTAAAACCTGATCCAATAATTGAGCACACACAAATTAAACTAAATAAAAAGTAAGTAAAACTTATAAAAAAAATTAGAAACCCTAACTTACCTTACTACAACCAAAGAAGAAAAATGTGGTTTCCCAAGCGACGGAGAGAGGAGGAACGATAGGAGGGATGACGAAGAGATTGATGGAGAGAGATGTGGTGGTCGAAGAAGGAACAAGATGAAGAGAGTTGTGGTGGTCGGAGGAAGGACAGGATAGGACGACCAGAGGTGGTGGTCAGAGGAGGGGCGAGACGAAGAGGGGTTGAGAAGATAACAGCTCGCGTTAAAATGGGGAATAAGAAGTTAAGGTTTTTTTTGTTTAGCAGGGTGTATTAAATTGATATTTTAGTGGACTTTTGGTTACTTTTAATTACTATAAAAGTTTAAGTGTATTCAATTAAAACTTTAGAGAGTTTATAAAAATAAGGTGTATTCAATATGAACTTTTATAGACTTTTTAAAAGTTTATAAAAATTTTGAGGTATTCAATTTGAATTTTTAGAGAGTTTATAAAAGTAAGGTGTATTTAATTTTTTGTGACTTTCGTGGTTTGGTTACAAATCTCTACTTTTATAGACTTTTTGTATAAAAAAACACATAAATAAATCTTCAATTTCTCCTTACTTCAACCCAAAAACTTTTGGAGACTTTGAATTTTTGTTGGTCCTTTATTCAATAAGAATATTATTGTTTACAAGGTATTTTCTTACCAATTGTCTTTATCAACTTCTCCAACCACTCCACAACTCATGCATTTCATTGTTCATTCATTATACTCTAAGGCTCGGCTATGTGCACCCCACATTTTACTTCGTGCAAACCAAAGGATTTGTGCAAATCACGTTTAGATTCGAGCACCCCAAAAAAATTACTTTCCTAAAATGCCCCTGCTAAGTGCAGCATAAAACATTCGAATTCTCTGAAGAACGGTTGGTTTTCCCTATGAAGAACAAGAAGAGAACCCTAAGTCATTGATCGAATCGACTCAGTGAAGCATCCACTCGGTCTATATTCACTCTTCACTCTCCCCTCTTCCCCTCGGTTTTCGTTCCAAACGATGGTGGAGTTGGTTTTGTTTCACGCGGTGGTAGAAGTGTTTTTGTTCTTGTTGGTTTGTGTCACAGTGAAGCTAGATCAAATACGGTTCGCTTAAGGTATAATTTTATTTGATTTTCGTTGATATTTGTATTCTTATGTGTTTGTTGGGGTGTATGGTCGAATTTCAATTAGGTTATTGATTTAATTTGCGAAACTAGGTCGAATGCAATTGTTTTTTTGTGCGTTTATTATGGAATTCAATTTTTGTCTTCGATTTTCCTTGTCATGTATGTGTGTGTAAATATTTTTAATAGAACTTGTTGGACAATTTGCTGATATTTGATGATTTTAAGTAGTTTGATAACACATGACCGAATTAATTTGCACTGTTCAGTTTCCTGTGACCGAGTAATGTTAGGTTAGTTAATTTTAGGTTACCGAACTATACATGTGGTATAGGGTTTGTTTTGCTCAGTTTGGAATGATCGAATTATGGTTTTTGCACTCAGTCTATTACAACCGAACAACACAGTATATTATATAAATTGGTTGTTCGGTTGTAGTTGACCGATCAACGATGGTTATTTTGTAAAATTGATTGTCCTAGGTTATTCATTCGGTCTTATATTACCGAGTGAAAGTTGTTTGTTCGGTTACATTTAAACGAGCTGTAAATTATGGCTCGGTCATATCAAGCTGAACAGTCGTATTTAGCTCAATCGGTATCGACCGAACAATGTGTTTTTCTGAGGAATGGCATACAATGATTGAGTATTAAAACTTGGGAAATATATGTGTTGCTTTCATAGGTATTGCACGTATAAAGACGACAGATGTGCCCAAGGAAAGTGAACAAGAGAAAGAGAACACTGGTAAGATGGGTGAGCAAGTGGGGAGGAGAGCTCAAACGACTTCTTACAAGAAAGAAAATGAGCTACGAAGGGGTGCGGGGGCAAGTCAAACCGGCTGTTCTTTAAAAGGAGCAGGCAAAGATGACTCAATGGATTTGCCCGACCAACAATTGGCAATTCATATGAGCCAAGCAAATGCAGTGGAACCATCTTCTTATGATGCAATTGAATCAGATAGGGGAGAAGAAGGAGAAGGTGATGAGAACAGAGATTATGAAGGAGAAGATAGAGAAGGTGGAGAAGGAGATGAAAAATGAAGTGGAAGTGAAGGAACAAGTGGAAGTGGAAGTGGAAGTGGAAGTGGCAGTGCTAGTGGTAGTGGGAGTGGAAGTGAAAGTGAAGATGGTTCCACTGAAGAAGATGAGGAAAGAAATGCAAGTGAGGGAAATAAAGAAGGAGGTGAAGGTGAAGAGGGACAAGATTTCGAAGAAGTGGTGGAAGTGCGGCCTAGTGCTAAGGCACGCGGTAAAGCTAAGTCGGGACCATCCGACAAAGTGGCGACTGATAACATGTCTAAACCCCTTCCAATTAATCAGGAGTTATTGACGAGCTTCAACAATCACGTCGTTGCTGCCATATGGAATAAAAATGTATCTATACGAGACTTTATCACAAAGTATCGTTATTTTATACATTGCTTTCAACTATATTTTTGATTGTATGTTCTCAATTGGGTGTAAATCAACTATTCGGTCACCAATAACCGAACAAGTTGAGAACACTCGTCAACAAGGCCTGAATTTTGATCGAATTTTTTTGTCGTTTCAGGAGCGCCCATTGCTTAGATGTCTAAATCACGACCTCCAATTGTCACAGTGGGATGTAGAAAAATGTCACCATAACCTCAGCAGACTAAAGAGTATTGTTGAAGCGTCTGGGTTGAGTGCACTATCCAATTGCTCTTTCAAGCAGGCACACAAGACGCTTATATCCGCATTTGTGGAGAGGTGGCAGCCGAAGACCAACACATTTCACCTCCCGTTCGGTGAAATGTCGATCACACTCGAGGACATACGAATGTTGTTGAATATTCCCATGATGGGGAAAATTGTTGAGTGTCACACCATCTCCCGGTCTGAAGCGGTGGAGTTGGTGAGTTCGGCTCTCGACGTACCAGAGAAGGAAGCCGACCAACAACTGAACAAGGACTTAAAAATTAACAAAGCCTGACTGAAAGGCGATAGGGATGCAAACCAATGTCATTTTTAAAAGGGAAATATAAGAAGATGGTAACGCCCAAAGTTCAGTGCAAGGCCAGAGAGTACCTATGGTACTTGTTAGGATGCACGCTTTTTGTTGACAAGACCTTGACGTTGGTCCCCGTTAACCTTCTCATGCTCGTGGAGAACTTGAATGAGATACTTGGATGAGATTCATACATATGCTTGGGGACCGTAGCTTTGGCTTACTTGTATCAGCAACTTGGATCGGCGACTCGAGTCAAAGTATGTCAGATCATAGGGGTATATGACGTTGCTCGAGGTTTGTTTGGTATATTTTGTGTAAATCCTTTGAGATTTGGCAACTTCAGTTTAACTGACTTTGTTTTTGAAAATGCTTTCGAGGGTTGGGTGTACGAGCATTTCGATATGCACTTTCATGAAGCACGGCGGAACCACGGGTATGTGGACACCCTACCGCGTATATCTAGGTGGGTTGTGAAGGTGGAGCAAGGCCTTACTGCTGAACATGGTCAAAGGACACGTTGAGCCCTGGATAAATGTCGTTTGAACATGGTTTGTGTTGTATACCTCGCGTGTGATTTACTTTCGTATAATATCGCAATTCTCTTTTTTTGGGTTGCATGGTGATTTGTTATGTTCGGTTGGTGGGCACCGAGTAAACACCACTAGCTCGGTTAGCTCAGATCGAGCGAAATGGTTTAGTTCGACAACTACTGACCAAACAGGTATAGTTTTCTAGTGTTTTCTTATATTGATGGCTAATGTGTTTTATAAGTTACGTGGGACCCGTACTCGACTATAAGTTCAGATGAGGATGTTGTTAAGTCAGCCTTCTACAAGGGAACAATCAAATATTTCGAGATAGTTGAGTCATACAACCCGGATAGATTCTTGCGACAAATGCGTCACGTGCAAGGAATCCCTAAGAAACCTTACACTCCAATTCGAGCCCAGAGAGGTAAGGTGGCCCAAAGTTTTGTCATCAAGTACAGTTTCCAACCCAAGAATTGCGAGTCTTGGCAAGATCACTTATTGGCGGTCAGATTGAGGGACCACGAGCAACAGTTCCATGGGATACAACTAATGATTACATGGTCTAGTTCAATGACATCTCCCACCCATTCATTGAAAATCCAGGTAGAAGCACAGTCGGCGTCGAAGATGTCGACATCTATGATGTGAGTTGTTCATTTATTGTTAGAAGTTAAGTACGATCGAGCTTATAAATCTCATAATGCACAATTTTTACTTGAAATGAATCTTGTTCCATTGTTTTTGTAGCGCGTTCGACAGGTTGTCAATGTCATAAAGGCAGAGAAGCCTTGCCGCCTTGTGAATCCGAGAAAACAGTTGCGGTGAAGATGGCAGATGAGGCGTTGAAGCTCCTGACGATGTTTGGTTCTCCTATTCCCTCCCAACCCAATAGCACACTAGCCGAAGGTGCTTTTTCTTCAAAACGGAAGCCAATGGCATCGGCTCCCTCACCTTCGCAACAAAAGGGAAAGAAGGCTAGGAAATGAGAGTTGTTGAACATTTTTAAACAATTTCACTGTACATGACTAGTTTTTTATTTTGATCGGACTGCAGTGACCGATTAAACATTTTAAAAAAAAAACTACACTTTATATGACTAATTCTTGACTTTATTCAGACTGTAGTGACCGATTAAACATTTTTAAATAATTTCACTGTATATGACTAATCTTTGATTTTGTTCGTCCTGTAGTGACATAGTAAAAGTTTTGTCATCGGTTATCGTGTACCGAGGCAATAAATGGAACACGAATGGTAGGTACCGACTGGAAATGTTGCTTAAATACACGATTTGCTCGGCCTCTATTATCCGAGCTTTGGTTGTTTACCCATATTGGGTCGACCGAACAGAAAGGAAAAAAGTCTAGGATATGAGACCGGGTAAACATTTTTAAACAATTTCACTGTATATACTGCTCTTTGATTTTGTTCGGAATGTAGTGACCGAGTGAAAATTTTCCCATCGGTTATCATGTACCGAGCTAATAAGTGGAACACGGTTGGTAGGTACCCACTGAAAATGTTGCTTAAATATACATTGTTTGCTCGGCCTCTAGTATCTGAGCTTTGGTTGTTTACCCATTTTGGGTCGACTGAACAGAAGAAAATGTAAATGGAATAAATAAATGGAACGTAATAACAAATATGTATTTCATTACTTCAACTACGATACACCAACTAGTGAAATTTACAAATATACGTCATGCATCATAAGTGCAAAAAATGAGCGTGTCCGATACGATGGATTACATATTCTTTACATTATTATAAAGACTCTTCCATACATGATTATACGGCCTATAATATGATATACAAAAAACCAATGCAATTTGGGAAAAAGGTAATCTCAAGGTGTGCCCAAGTCGACGGTAAAAGGAGGCCCGTTTAGGGAATGTACCCGTGAAGGTTGGTCTTCCCAATTCATATTCTCGACCCATGGTAATGCCGCTTGTAGTATATTTTTAGCCCACCCCAGGTACAATTGAGGAAAACGAGCATGTGGCTTGAACAATACCTGTACGAATTAACAAAAAATTAGTAAACAACAAATAAACTCGGATACTAGTATGGAAGGGAACAAAGTTAATCACGTTACCCTCATAAAATGATTTCCATTCACATGTGTAATCCCAAAGACAACCTGATCAGCCATATTTCGTGGTGGGGCGTCCCTAAATGGAAGCAATGTCATACTGCCCGATGGTGATAGAGACACTACTATGACATTGTATGCTGTAGTAATCACGATACCCATTGTAGGCATACACATCCACTTGTCTAAAGGAGTATCCTTGGTCTCGTCATACCATTACACAGACAGAAGGATTTTTATCAAAGTGATCACTCCCGAAGATTGAGCATCAAAGATCTTTGTGAAGCTCCCAGTATAGATCATTCCAGATTTGTATCCATGCACCGTCCTCATTACGTCCCAAACCCGCTACGACAATGCGGTAACTACAATTGTCATCTCCCCTAACATCATCAACCCTCTCAATATAATCAAGATATCATTCAGGGGCGACATCGCGATAAGTCTCCTTAGTAGCATTTTGCATACGGTTACGAGTTCTATGTACCTTTGCAGACACTTGCAACGTAAGCTTAAGCGGTATCAAATCAGGCTAGAAGACATACTCGTGGTGGGATGGATTTCTCTTAGTGGATGCATCATTCTCATCAGCCGTAATCACCTTTTTCTTCTTGGATGGTTGTGATGCATTGCGTGCTTGTTTTGATGCATTTTTTCCGTGTGTCTTAATTTTCACATTTGGCACCATCAATGGCATCTGATATCTATTGGTCTTGTACGTGCAATCGAATAGCAACACCCACGGGAAACATCTTAGTAGCTTGATGGAGTACGGATGAGCCTAAAACAAGTCTGTCACCACATCCGTTTCCTCCAGTTTCCTATACCACGAGATATAATCTTTTGTGTCAAACAAATGCATGAGTTGTTGCATTTGTGATCTCCCGCCATCCTCATCAAACCTAATTCTTTGCCTTGCATTGTATATCGTACGCATAGTTGATGAATTTGATACTTTCATGTTCTCTGTCCTCTTCTTTATTGTGTCCAAAATCTCTCGAGACTTCACATTTCCATTCATCATTTGTACCACCACCTTACGTTCTTCCGGTTGTAATCGACCTGCGTATGAGTGACCCTCCATACAAGAGCCTATGTTGCGGTTATGACGCCCACACACCACTGTCACACGCCATAACCGATCTTCATGTTCCTTGATATTTATTGCAAATGGATAACCACATTTTTTGGTCCCATATTTGGGCCTTGTTGTCCCCTTTAAAACCTCCCCTTATTCATCAGACACAATTATTTCCTTCACAATGTTCGCATCTTTACTAGCTTTTAATTTTCCAACTCTTTGGACATCACCTCTATAACTACCCAACCTCTCACACCCCATCTTCACCTTTCCACGACGACGACCATCACCCCCTGAATCAGACCCTTTCGTGATAATAACGAATCCTTTATTATATCCATGATTTTGAACCCATATAACCAACTCAACCATACTTCCAAATTTCATGTCTGTTATGAAGTCGTCAGTGTAGTCAAAATAGGTAGTATAATCCAAATTTCCCTGTCAAATAGAAAATCATTGTATTAAATTATATGCTCAAACAAGGAAAACAACAAAATTCCAAAAATTCCATAATTTACGTCGATCGGTCACATCCGACGGAATAAAGTCCTTATGTTTGGTTGTACATGAGAAAAAAACTAATTAGCTCGGTTGGTATAGACCGAGTATTATCTTTTTGATCTGTTGACACTTACCGAACCAACCTTTCCAAACTCTTCTATTGTCGTTCGACAAGTACCTGACCGAACATATGGCCTTTGCTCGGCCCTGCGTGATCAAACAAACGGCAAAAATTAGGTTTCGAAATCTCAAAAAATCGGTTAATCACTCAACAATTACCTCTCCTCCATGTTTGAAATCCACTTCTCCTTCACGACCACTCTCCATTACTTATAGTAAATCGTCAGCCCCAACGCAAACAAACAAATCCCTATCAAATTGCAAATATTTGTTCAAACACTATCAGCTCCATTACAAAAACAAACAAATCGGTTTATCAAAGTCTGTAAAAGTCTATGGAAATCTACAAACTTCATAAAAGTCATCCACTTATAAAAGTAACCAAAAATATATTGAAATATCAATTGAATACGCCCCTGTAAGTTACAATCGATCGATATCTTGTCTCTAATCAAAATAGGAGACCGGATTGTTGGACACGCCACGTGTAACGACCTGATTACGTGTCGTGCGTGCCAAATATAACCCACAATCAAGTTAACAACCACAATAGTGTAGTAGTGGTAAATACGAGGTCGAATCCACAGGACTTGAGTTTTACTCCAAGTTAACTAAAATGGGAGGGTTTAGAAAGTTCAGTGAAATAATTAATTAATTAAGAGAATGCAGTCTTCATATCTAACTACTCAAGCTCGATATCCGAGCTAGCCGCCAGATCGGAATCACTCGAATGAAATTCATCTTCACAACAAAGGAGAAAATCTCATCAAGTTCAATTCATTTCTTCAGGTTAAACCTCTTCACTACAAAAACGAGCTTTATGTTTCACTGGCTTATCTCCATCAATCTTCAGCTCGTACACCCATTTATTCTTCAATGGTTTTCTACCTTTTGGAAGTTCCACAAGCTCATACGTATTGTTCTCTCATCTATTCCTGCATTGCTTTCATTCACTGGAATTATTCTTCGTGAATCTGAACCTCATAGAAGTTCTCCGGCTCCTTCTCTTCAATAACCGTAACAGACGTAGTACCGGGGTTTTTTTTTAAGGAATTTGTGCTCTCTCTTACCTTCTCAACGGAGGTTCTGGTGTAGCTACAACCTGTTCAGAATCATCATCGAATTCTCATGCATTATCATCAGTAGACGTTTGCATGTCATCAACATCCTCATGTGCATACACATCATCAACCCTATGTTGACTTATTCATGATTGGGCTCGGGCCTAAAAACCTTAGCCTAAGCCCAGTCCACCACATATATGCAAGCTTATACATAAGTTCAAACTCGGACCATGTAAAAAATATAAGCCCAAGTTGGGCCCATCAAACCCATATATAATTTTTATATTAAAATATAAAAAATAAGTTATTTATTCATTTCATAAACTTTTAACTGACTTTTTTGACACCGTTTGGATTTTTACGTATATGTATTATATATACATTTTAATGCAAAACAGTGATGTAGCTCAAAACGGTAAACATTTTAGAATGTGTGCATTAGATCCTAGAACCAAATCTTACATAGAACCTTATTTATTTTAAAATATATTAGTTCTCAACTTAAATTCGAGTTGGTTCGGGTCGGGTTTAGGCTTTTTAAGTTGGCCCAAGCCTGACCCAGTTTAAAAGCGGGCCTAATCAGGCTCGAGCCTGGGTCGGATTTTCTTGAAAATGGCTACCTAAACCCGATTGTTTGTGCACAGGCGTGGGCAGGCCAGATGTAGCCTCAACCCATGATCAGGACTAACCTCATGTTCTTAAACTAAGTCTCCCACTTGTGTGGCATCACTGATCGAAGGAGAAACTAGTTTAGGAGAAGTAACATCGTCATCAACAATGATTCTATCTGATGTCTTCAAATTTGAAATAGTCTTATTTTCATGAAAGACCACATATCTGGATTAAACAACTTTTTTTCTTTTCTAGATCCTATAACTTGTAGTCAAACTCTGCATCTTCAAAATCGAACACGATAAATGGAACAGTCTTATCATCAAGTTTTTGCTAATAATAATAATAATAATAATAATAATAATAATAATAATAATAATAATAATAATAATAATAATAATAATAATAATAATAATAATAATAATAATAATAATAATAATAATAATAATAATAATAATAATAATGCACATCTATTTAGATGGACGAGACATCATTTGCCAAGAAATAAAATTTAAGGAGGTTGTGGATTCGAGTACTATGCCAAAGTAATAAAAATAATAATAATAATAATAATAATAATAATAATAATAATAATAATAATAATAATAATGCACCTCCGTTTAGATTGATGAGGCATAATTTGCCAACAAATAAGATTTAGGTAGGTTGTGGGTTCGAGTACTCTGCTAAAGTCAAAAAAGGATAATAATAATAATAATAATAATAATAATAATAATAATAATAATAATAATAATAATAATAATAATAATAATAATAATAATAATAATAATAATAATAATAATAATCATTTATTTTTTTTTCCTTTCTTAATTATATTTCTCCATGTTTTTTTTGAGGTGTTTCATTCATTGTACATGCTTTATGGCCTCTGGGCCATGGGCGCCTACAAACTTTGGGCCTATATGTCCCATGCATGGACAAACAAGCAATAGCTACCTAAAACCAAATATATGTCTATTCATCATTATGCATAACATGCACACATTATATATTAACTCGTTTTTTAAGGAATATATAAACTCCCATTACATAATGTAAACCTTCTTAGTTATAATAAACATTAAGCACTAATTTCCAGTTAAGTTTTGATGTATAGAACTTTATTCTTCATGGCCTCACAATCGATTCTACATTTTTAATTTTACGCAATATAGTAGGCCCAAAGCACATACTTTTTGACCCCAAAACTGCTAGTTTTGGTATATGTACACACATTTGTTTGGTAATGCAAGAGGGTGGGAGAAAATTATGTTGGTTTTTTTTTCTTATAAAAAAAGAGCTATATATATATATATATATATATTGGTTAATTTGATTGGAATGAATTGGTTCCTCCAGCAGTTGGGGCTCTTTACCTCAGTTGCGGGCTGATCCGGAGCGAGCCTAGAGTAGTTGATTTAGTCTAGATACCGAGTGTTCTTGACTGAACGAAAAAAAAAATCGATTTCTTATCAAAATATATATGTACACATCTCAAAAATATTGCACAACTTTCAAACATATATAACATATGCAGTTTTTTTTTAATGAAACGAAGGCGAAACTCCTATACGTATATACCATTTGCATTAGTTGTGATGGTGAGCTAAGAACGCAAGTAGGTGAGGATATTGCTCCTGAGATCATTGATTTACTTCTTGCTTCAAACTCAAAAGTTGGTCAAGGAGAGCACTTTTTCTAGAAATTTTAGTTCTTGGACGGTGACTTTACTTTCTTTTTTAGGCAAAACTTATCAATTCATCTTAAACTTTATGTTTTTTATGCTTTTGATCCTGAACTTTTATTAATACACATTTGATCCTTGAACTTTCACAAAGATCTACATTTCGTCCTTCCACCATTTAAAGTGTTAAATTCCGACGATGTGAGTGATAAAAGTGTCGCGTAACTGGTCAAGAAGAGTAAAGTAGTTTATAATTGCTTTCAATTAATATAAACTATTTTAAATTAAATAAATCCTTATAAATAATATAAACTTATTAATTAAAATGTAAAAACGATCATTCAAGTGACGAAAGAATCTTTAGTTACTAGTGCTTATTATATATATATATAGTTTCTATAATTCTTTTTATATGTAAGTTTTCTATACGTAGAAGACACTACAAGTACTCAATGGTGTCCGACAATAAGAAGGTTCATAGAATGATCAAACTATGGAACTGAAGGAATTAAAATGAGTTTTAAGTGTACACGAATTTATGTATGACCTAACTTTTAGATGAAGACTTGGTTTAAATGAATGTGGGAATTTAGGCTGAACTCAACTAATTAACTTAGTCAAGCAGCTCACTGTATTCCAACAAAAATTTGATTTGTAGTAGTGGTAAACTGAAAAATGTGTACATCAATCTTGAAGACAATTAAAAGTCCATAGACATAATGACGATAAATATATATGATATATATATATATATATATATATACTATTATAATAGTAATCCCAAAACGGTTAATCGTGAAGCCTTTTTGGCTAAAACTTCCAACAATGCCCCTAAGTATTTTGATACAAATATTTAAATTCGGGATAAAATAATAATTTAATTGATAACTACAAATTAATAGGCGGTTTTGATTTTAAATGTGCGAATGAAAACTCAATTAGTTTTCAATTTTTTTTAAATTAGTAGTCAGTTTTCTAACAAAGTGGGATTTGGATGTTTTTTTTTCTCTCCTCCACCTTTTTACTCTCTCTTTCCCCTCCACGTTTCTCTCTCTCCCCTCCACAATTCTCTCTCTCCACTCTATTCACGTTTTCTTCCTTTTTATTGAAAACCACTTTCTTCTTTAAAATCACGCGCATAGCGCGTGCCCATTGACTAGTATATATATATATAATCGCAATAGCTCTAGAATCTCTTTGAAGTCAAAATAGCCTTATTGAGAAAATGACACATCAATGTTAACATTTGATTGGATGAGATTTTTTTTGAAAAAATAAAAGTAGGGATGTTTAGGTAAATTCAACCTAACTAAAATAAAATTGGGAACTTAAAAGTGGAGAGAGAGAGTGTGTACGTGGGGATTTGAAAGTGATAAACGTGAAGAGAGAGAGAGAGAGATAATTATATGGTAGTTATCTTTTTTTTTGGATATGGGTAGTTATCCTTTTTTTTTTTGGATATGGGTTGTTATCTTAATTGAATCTTTTGGTTTAATTTGCCAAGTAGCTAGAAACATTAATGTGCACAGGTGCCCTCCCACTAGTGTATATACATATACTAGTTTTCATAACGTGCTCTGGGTGCACGTGCTAAGCACATTACGTAAATTAAATTAAAATAAAAATATTTATTAACATTTTTCTTACTAACTATTTTTTAAAACTTTAGGAGTTGAACCAATGGTCTCCCTAAATTACCTTTTGGCAAGTGATACATTATCTATTTCACCAGAGATAGCTTGGCAACCATAAATTTCTTTTTTATTGATTAGTATTTGCATAATCTCTAATTTAAAATATTAATTTCATAGTTTTATTAATATTAATTTTATAATTGTCAATCCGCATAACTTGATCCAGTTCGATCCGCATTTAGTAAATTGGATCAAATCGGATTAGCAAAATAAACGGACTGCATTAGGTTATGAATTTTCATTCCATAATAATTGAATTTAATTATGGATTGACCCTAATTGAATTGAATCCAATCCATGTGCATCCGACTCATTACTCATTAAATAATTAAACTAATAAATGTGGTTTTCACTTTAGACTAATGAAGATTTTATGTAATATAAACCAATTAAATAATAAAAATGCATTGTTTTGATTTGAGTCACCGATGATTAGTTAACAATGAATTTAAATCAATTAAAAGATATGAGTAGAAAATTAAAAAGATGGAATTGATCTGTATTAGTACTAATATATATTCATATACAAAAATTAGCTAAATAAACATATACTCATCGAAGTTGAATGTCTATCAATAATATTGTTGAATTTATTGTTAAATAAGGCAAAAGGGTGGGCAGCGATTTTAAACATCTGGATTATGGTATTGATTGCTTAATAATTGTAGTAGTAGACACCATATTTATTTTTCTCTGAATAGATTCATTACAAAAAAAAAATCATAAAAATTGGTAAAAATTCATCTAATGACCAACTAAAAAAGTGAGATTTTGAAGAGGATGACCAGAACTTAAAGAATCAATCCACAATTAGTCGCAGTTCAATTCCAAGTGGCCTCCAACTACAACACTATCACCTTCTTCGATTTTGCTCTCAAATCATTGAATAGATTTCACTCTCAAATTAATGGAGAGATGAGATTTGAATCATACATGAAAAAAAAAGACAACCTGTTGTCCAAATCCGATTGATGGATTCACTAAAAAGGGCAAATTAGGTATTTCATCACGGTTCACATTCACTCTTTTATTATAGTAGTAGATATATATATATATACGACAAATGAGTGTAGTTTTGCTATTATTTTCCTTTCAATGGGTAATCGATGCATTGATGTTAAACCATGAAAACTAAAGGGAAAAACTTAATTAATTTATTTACTTTCTCTCTGACTAGACCTTGGACAAGAATTAATATAACTCCAATCTCTTACCCAATTATCTCAAGAAATGTTTTTTGATAAGAAAGAAGTCACATCTTGCCCTCTGTAGGGTTTGAACATTCAATCTCTTACATAATTATGTCATACCGTAACAGACTCACTTGTTTGGTCTTGAGAAATGTTTCCTTACCTAATTATAACTAGAAAAAAGGAACTAGGAAAATTAAGTTATAATCGGAATGATGTGAAAGCCAACTAATTAAATGCAGTCAAATACAATAACAGTAGCGAAAGAAACAGAATAATCATAAAGAATAATCGATCGAACGCATTTGAAAGTTGAGTTAATTAGAAAACATATGAAAAAGAATCCACCCACATATGCATAACTGCTCAATTACTAATTAATTAATTTAATAGATATTATATTAATTTACATCTAACAAAACTTCATGTTTAATGGTCACTTACAAAATAATTCCAATAATTCCCTCCAGAAAACTCATGTAGAGTTGACAACACGATCCTAGTAGTAGTTCATAGAGAATAACAATAATATTAATTAACTATGATCCATTGAATTCCTTAATGTAATATAGAGTCATCCATGACATTAAGAGGCACAGTACAGTCCTTCATGCAATTAAAAAAGAAGGGGATGAGATGATCCATTAGTTGTTAGTATATGATTGGGTGTTTCAATCCAAATTATAATAATTTAAATCTCCCTAGCTCCTTTGGCAGGAATGGTGTATAAATTTTTTTTTGAGGCTGTGTATAAACAATTCACAACCCTTAAAGTATACAATTTTGTCAAGAAAAAACCCTTAAAGTAAACAAATTTGTTATTTAGGGCACAGAATCTTTCTACAACAGATTTGCTAGAAGAGATGACAATCATGACAGTATGAACATGCCAATTACTAGGTCATATATTTATGCACCTAACTATGACTTATGTATTAATTAAGTTCCCCTCCAATAATTAGAAGAAAAAAAAATGAGAGAGCATTCACATTGGCTATGTATAACCATTAATCCTTATATTATAAGACATGTTTAGATTTTACATTGAAACATTGCTAGGGCAAAATCTAATTGTGTCTTATATTTATGTATGTCTACATACATGCACTACCCTCAAAGGATTTGCTAGAGCTGGCAACCATGTTATAATGTTGTTTGTTCTTATAATTCATCAAAATAATAATAATAATAATAATAATAATAATAATAATAATAATAATAATAATAATAATAATAATAATAATAATAATAATAATAATAATAATAATAATAATAATAATAATAATAATAATAATAATAATAAAATGTTGTTTGTTAGGTCCTTTTTAGTCCTAAGATCAGTACTATATGCTAGCTTTTATCTTTGTGGACTTTGTGTGGCGTTACGTGGGAGATTATCACAATGAAAGAAAGCAAGCTCACCACAAGAATGTGTCGACTACACTAAAGAGTACTAATTAAAGCACTAAAGCTTAAATCCTAATTTTTAAATCAATAAAAGATTTTACATATACAACCTGTATATAATAATTGAATTGAAGTTAGAGGTTTATTAATATATGTATATCTATACATCGTTGGTCAAGTTATTTATTAATAACAATAATTATGAAATTGATTTTAATAATATTTAATTATCATAATTAATTTTAAATTATCGTTATTAATAAATAACTTGACCATTATGTAATTTTCTTTTTCACAATGTCATTTCAATTATATATATATATATATTAGTAACTAGTTAGGAAACTCTGTATATATATATATATATATATAAAGAAAAGACCACGGCAGAAAATTGTCTCTGTTAACACAGACAATTTTCTTTTCCTTTTTGTTCTTTATGTGTTTGTTTCTCCTTTCCAAGCGTTGTCTGGACATTCGATATGAAGAAGAAAACAAATACGAATAGACATAAAAGTTACATGTTCGTATATGAAATGCGATTGTCTTAATTTAGTTGCCCTACTAGTAGAGATTAAATCTTAAATTCTCCTTGGAATTCACTTGAGATTTTTTTTTTTATTTTACAACTTAAGAGGGGTGGACACATAAATATATATATATATATATAGCTAGTTTCTCTACTCTTTATTTTATTTTTTTTTACTTTTTTTATAAAAAAGTAATTTATATACTTTTTCTATTTTGATTAATGTCAGGTATTGATCTGAGGCAAAGCCTCCACAAATATCGAACTTAGTCGATGTTCGAACCTGGCCTCGATTCGTATGGGGTAAATTGTTTCTTTCTTGTCAAAAAAGAAAATCAAACTCAATCGCTGAACTCTAGACAAGAGTTTAAATTTATATAAGTCGTTCTACCAAAAAGTTTTCGTTCAAAATTGTAAGTTGTTTTCAGAATTCAAGTGTGTATTTATTGTATTTTTACTCATTTTACTCATATACAATTCAAACATTAAGGATTATTCAATTTTTTAATTCATTTAATGTCAAAAAGACGTATATGTAAATTGCACTCATAATTAAAGCCACATTAATTTTTGTGTTCTTGCCTTAAATATTTTATATAAATAATCGAATGGAGTAGTATATGATATAAATTGTAAATGGCGCCATTTTTTTCAAGAATCATGTATGCACACACCTAGAAATCTGGCCAGATAAGAAATAAGATCATCACTAACCAACTATACACACACTGGTCGATCGATCGAGTAGCAAATCAAAGCAAACATCTCTACTTTATTTATTTATTTTTTCACTTTTTTTTAATAAAAAACAAGAGCTAGACATCCATGCTGCATGTTAGCAAGTGATCCTCATTTATCCAAGGCAGCAAAGACAGGGAAATTTAAGAAGGTGCACTGCATGTTGGAGAAAGAGCTGATGGACCCAGAATTGGCATAACTCTTCTCAATATCCATGTCCGTCTCTGATAAAATTAATGGAGATAAAAAGAGAATTTATGACACGTGTGTGAGGGGAGCCCAAGCGTGTGGGGCATCGACGTGACCTAGATTTCAGGGTGTACATGTTTTTGTGTGTGTGTGAGAGAGAGAATTAATGTTGTTGTGACAAACAGACACGTGCCCCCAATGAGGAAAGAACGCGGGATGGTCATCACAAATGAGACCCGAAAACCAAAAAGAATCTATATATAGGGTAGTGTTAGATGCACTCAAAAAATTCGGACTCAAACAACTAAAAAGATATAAATACCCTTAATTCAAATTCATTATTAGTGTTTGGGGGTAGAGGGTAATTAGGTCTTTTACTTAGATAGATATCTTAAATTATTAATAAAAAAATATTTGGGTCCGGACTCAAAGAGTCTGAACAGATTTTTTGATATATATATATATATATATATAGGTTGAAGGAGAGAGAAAGTTTCACAAGCTCTCTCCTTCTACCATTTCATTTTTAAGATTTTCTTAATTTTTAAATTTTAATTTTAAGATATTAATATATATGTGTTATTTATTGTTTTAAGATACATTCATCCCCCCATATTTTTAAAAAACGAAAAATAGATATTTATCTATTTGCGTTTTTTTGTTTTAAAATATATTCATTCTCTGATATTTTTGAAAAATATTTTTGAAAAACGAAAAATTCAACTTTGAACAACTAAATGACCGTTTAATTAATGATGTATTCATATTCTTTGTTTCAAATCTTACGCTATTGATTTGGTTACCGCAACATTATTTATATATATTGTTTAGGGCACTGAAACAACAATTAAGTTCATTTGAATTCTTTTTTTTTGTTAATGAATGGTCACTTCGATGATTTATAAGTAAATATTTTTTAAACCATCTTGTATATTTTTTTTCTAAAAATCTATATTTTATATATATATATATAAGTCATAGGAAAGAGAAAGTTCAGAAGCTACCTCCTCTCACCATTCTAATTTTCTAATTTTTTAATTTTTAATTATTTATTTATTTCTATTATCGATTGTCCCAAGATATATAATTATCTATTATATGTGCATCTATTAATAATTAATAATGGTTTTATTATCAACGAATGGATTAATAGAATTAGTACATTTTGTTCAGAAGCTACCTCCTCTCACCATTCTAATTTTTAAATTTTTATTATTTATTTATTTTTATTATCGATTGTCCCAAGATATATAATTATCTATTATGTGTGCATTTATTATATAATAATTAATAATGGTTATATTATCAACAAATGGATTAATAGAATTAGTACATTCTCCTCGAAATCATGAGCAAATGCATGGAATGGAGTGTGGTAAAAAGTTTTTAAAAATTATGGGCAGATACATGGAATTGAGTGTAGTGCAAGCTTTATTCCCCCTATAAATTTCACTTCCCATCCAGTCTTCTACGCTGTAATTCTTCTGCATCCAGTTTGAAAAATTTTTGGGGAGTGCTTGGCCATTATCTAAATTTTTGTTTGGGTCTTCAAGCGCACATGTTTGTAGGGATTTTTTGTGTTTGAATGGATGCACAAGTACCATGGGTTGGCTTATGTAAAGGGTCAAACACGTCAATTTTTATTTTTTATTTTTTATATATAGTTTTTGCTTGACATAGTGATCAATTACGCACCCATCATTTTGTAACTTTCCTATTTTTTTTGCCCATTTTCATACATATAAATCATGAAGGTCTTCACTGACACCTGCGCGAAGCGCAAGGAAACACCTAGTTATATTATAAAGTAATAATCATTTTAATAGATAAAAAAAATATGATAAAAGTTCATAAATATATAGTAGTTAAAATAATTACATAGACGAAAATATAACTAATCATCAAATCCCTCTAATCCATCCACAAATATGGTATTCTCAAATATAATTATTATTAAAAAATAATCTAATTAATTACAGTTTAAAGGTATTGTAATACGTACATATGGTTGATCGATGCATATTATTACTAGGGTTATATTCTTTTAATTGTAAATTACAGTTGAGATATGTAGATTGAAATAATAATCCCACAATCGATTAAGTGAAACTTTTTAATGAAGTAAATAAGTAATAAATTATCTTCCCTCAATTAGTGTCGATGTCTTTTGAGTTAAAACCCTACACTTAAGAGTTGAAGGTTGTTAAGTTGAGTGCAATATCTGGTATCGGTACTATTAAGTTGAAGGTATATTGATAAAATTATTTCAATCCACAGATCTCGACATTCCACCTTGGACCAAAATTCATTCACTACAAAAATAACGTTTTTCTCAGCTACGATATTATATTAATTTTTATATTGATCCCGATATAAAAAGGTTGTTACTTAATTTGGTATGCAAACCTAGTGTTTTGATGTCTCTATACGTAGGCAAATTTGATGAGAATGCGTACATAATTAGAGGGGGCAAGGGTGTAGTTATCAAGCGTTCCCTTCTAAGTAGGGCATATTATACATATCTATAATACATGATTTCATTAATTAATAATTAATTAATAAATAATAGAGTGCGAGAGACAAAGATAGAGAGATGGTAGAAGGGTAGGGTGGTTGGTGGGGACTCGTAGGACTCCACCTATGTAGTTAAGTTATTATTTTTGATGATTTGTGAAGTGATATTAACAAACAAACTCTTAACTACTATAGCGAGCTAGGTAGCTAGCTTCTTAGTCATGTATTGTTGTAGTAGTGTTAGAGGGAGAGAGGGATATGAAACGGTGGAGTGGGGGAGTGGTGTGGTCGTGTCGTGTCACACTCCTAAGCATCCATGTCCCGCACCCATCTTTTTAATCCCTATGTCAACTCCCTCCAGTGCCCTTTCCACAAATGCACCACGTGGTCTTCTCTTACATGTCTCACCACACCACCACCCTCTCTCTATATAAACACCCCTCCAATCTCTCTCTTTCTTACAACCAAACCCCAACAAACACTCACAATTTCTCTTCCATTCTATACACATACATACATACATACATACACACATCCATAACAACACTCACTCATCACAATTTCTTCTTCTTATTCTCCTTGTTGTTCTTCATCAATCAATCAACATGGCAGCTGCTGCTTCTACTTCTACTTGTTCTATTACTACTAGATGTAGCAGCAGTAGTAGTAGTAGTAGTATACGGTGCTCTAATAAATCATTTAGATCGTCCTTGCAAACCCCATCAATCCTCCATTTCCCTTCCAAGGAAGACTCATCATCTTGCTCATCTCTAGTCTTGACAAAGCCCAACAAGACTCATCATTTCCCTTCTAAGAAGAAGCAGCAGCAGCAGCAGCAACAAAGTAATCAAAAAACCAAGCCACAACAAGAATCAATGAATTGGAATTTTGTGCAAAGAGCAGCTGCCGCTGCTCTCGACGCCTTCGAGGCAGCCTTAGTGAAAAGCGAACGGCAGCACCCGCTACCGAAGACGGCGGACCCGGCAATCCAAATAGCCGGCAACTTCGCTCCGGTGCCGGAACAGCCACCCCGGCAAAACCTCCCGGTGACCGGATCAATCCCGGATTGCATTCAGGGGGTTTACGTCCGGAACGGGGCCAACCCGCTCCACGACCCGGTCTCCGGGCACCACTTCTTCGACGGAGACGGCATGATCCACGCTGTGAAAATGGAGAACGGCGGCGCATCCTACGCTTGCCGGTTCACCCAAACCCACAGGTTCGTGCAAGAGAAAAAACTTGGAAAGGCCGTCTTTCCTAAAGCCATAGGCGAGCTCCATGGGCACTCCGGGATAGCCCGGTTGCTGCTGTTCTACGCCCGCGGCGCCTTCGGCCTCGTCGACCACTCTCACGGCACCGGAGTGGCCAACGCTGGTCTAATCTATTTCAACAACCACTTGTTAGCTATGTCTGAAGACGACCTCCCGTACAGTGTCAGAGTAACAAACTCTGGCGACCTAGAGACTGTTGGGAGGTACGATTTTGACGATCAATTGAAATCAGCAATGATTGCTCATCCGAAACTAGACCCAAATACAGGGGAGCTTTTCGCTCTAAGCTACGATGTGGTTTCTAAACCATACCTCAAATACTTCAAATTTTCCTCGCAAGGTACCAAGTCCCCTGACGTGGAGATCCCCGTCAAGGAGCCTACCATGATGCATGATTTTGCCATCACTGAGAACTTCGTAGTGATCCCTGATCAGCAAGTCGTGTTCAAGCTTCAGGAGATGATCCGCGGCGGCTCCCCTGTAGTATACGACAAGAGCAAGATCGCGAGGTTCGGGATTTTAAAAAAAGATGCAGAATCTGCATCTGAAGTCAAATGGGTTGAAACTTCGGATGACTGCTTCTGCTTCCACCTCTGGAACGCGTGGGAGGAGCCGGAGACCGACGAGGTTGTTGTTATTGGTTCATGCATGACTCCCCCGGACTCCATTTTCAACGAATGCGACGAAGGCCTGCAGAGTGTGTTGTCTGAAATAAGGCTTAATTTGAAAACAGGGAAATCGACTAGGAAGGCCTTGCTTTCGGAGCAGTTGAACTTGGAGGCTGGAATGGTGAACAGGAATTTGCTCGGCCGGAAGACCAGGTACGCCTATTTGGCCATCGCGGAGCCGTGGCCGAAGGTGTCGGGGATTGCGAAAGTTGATCTGAGAACAGGGGAGGTGGAGAAGTTCATGTACGGGGAGTGTAAGTTTGGTGGTGAACCATTTTTTGTGCCCCGGAACAAGTGTACTGAAATTGAGGATGATGGGTACATATTGGCTTTCATGCACAACGAGAACACACAAAAATCGGAGTTGCTCATCATTGATGCCATGAATTTGGAATTACAAGCTTCAGTGAAGTTGCCATCGAGAGTCCCATATGGGTTTCATGGGACTTTCATCAATTCCAAAGATTTGAACCACCAAAATTAAGGACTACTACTAGTCGATCACAGAGATGGCTGTTGATGACATGTTGTAAGTGATTTTTGTTGTTGGTCTTGTTTTGTAGTTATGCCTTGTTGTTGTTGGTGGTGGTCTGTATTTAGCAGTTCAGTGGGGAGGAGATACTGCCAGAGAGATGTTTGATATCATCCCCGGAGTCTCCTGTACCCCAAATAAGTGTTTTTTTTTTTTTTTTTGGGAGATGGAGAGAGAGAGAGTGTGAGAGAGAGAGATGGGAGGGGCAGAGGTTGAAGCTTTGGAGGGTGTAGTTAGTATGGAGGAGAAGCTCAGCTGCCTCTCATGGAGGGGTTTTAATTCTTTGTTTTGCTTTGTTGGGGTTACTTACTACTGCAGCTATTACTACTATATAATATATCACTTTGTATCTAGCTCACTATAGCTAGCTAGCTCTCACTCTCTTGTGTAAATGTTTTTATGTTGTGATGTAACAGTTGGGATGGAGTTGATCTCTGCTTTGGATCCTCTTCATCATGACCAGCTTTGTAAATATTACAATTAATATAATTGCTGGATGTTACACTTTAATTTCTTTTCATTTATTTATTCGTAATTACCTTGTCCAGATTCAGTCATTGATTATTCCTATCAAGTTTTTATTACAATGCTGAATACTTGGATAGATAAAGTGGAAGGACTGAGTTTTTTATTTTTCAAATCTTTTGACAAACGATCATCTCACTAGAAATTTTTACTCTCAATGTTATTCGAAGTGTTTAATTTAAAAAATTTATAATCTATATTTGGATGAATAGAAATAGAATTAGTATATGTTTAATAAATACATATGAAAAAATAGAGTTATATAGTTTATTTTTTATTAAAAAGAATTATTTATTTTATTTTGTCTTAATTTAGTAAGACTGACAGTAAATAAATGTTATTTCATCAGCACAGATAACGAAATACCCACCAACGGTGGACTGATCCAAGTATGCAGAGGGTAAACTTCAAACTAAATTAATTATTTCTCATTAGATTCACATCGTACTTGCCAACTTTTATTTTCGTACTGGATCCAATGACTACTAACAAGTCAGTATCAAATGTGTGTACATTTATACGTCAGATGATCTTCTCACCTTTAATTGTTACAAAGGCAGTCAAAGCCGCAATCCTCGCTGTACCGTTATTATATTAGCAAGTGAAAAGTACAACCAATGCTTCGCTTTTTGGACACGTGTACTGCATCTCCTGAAATACGTGTACAGTTATATATTTATGTTATCCGGATCAAAAAATAGGTACCGCAATGTCACTTAAATAATTCTTGTTAAGCTAATCTTTTTCCTTTTATTAATCAGATAAGCTAATCTTTTTCTTTGCTTAATGTAAAGTTGAAAAACACTAGTTATATTTGTGATTAGTTTCAACAAGGGAGGGCCTTGAGGCAACACCATATATGTAGATAGGGACCCATGTACATGGGACGGATGGGCTAGCTATAGCTTGTGATAGATCCTTGACCACTAGGGAGAGGGTGCCTTTGGCCTACAAAACAAAGGTTAAATTGAGTGTCATTATCATCATCTCCCTTAAAAGGGAGTTTTGTAGAAGAAAAAAATATATAAACCTACATCCATATTTATCCTAGTACCCTACAAGTGAAAGGGACCATATTAATTTGTACCAATTAATCAAAGTGGTTGATGGGTTTTCCTAAAAAAAAAAGTGGTTACTACTTTCATATTATATATATATACTACACACACTGCAAGATAATAGTTTTGTTTCATCAAGATGCGTAAATCTGTATTTTGTTTATGGTAAAAATTATGGACTTTCTACAACCAACTAAACTGCGATAATATTTTGGATATCTTGAAAGCATTCTACAGTACGTACTGTTAAAGTAATAAAAAAAATTAGTAAAACCTGTAAAAAAAATTAAGCAAATAGTATCATTTGATCCATGAACTTTTACGTTTTAATTGATTTGATCCTTAAACTTTCATCAGTTCGCTTTTGATTCCTGAACTTTCATCTCCATCTACTTTTGATCATTTTATTAAGTTTGAAGTGTAATGGTTATTAACAACGGTTCACAATCGATTTTTTAGGCTAATGAATCAGTTGTGAACTGCCTGTGAATTGTTCATGAAGCGCTTTGTTAGCAGCCGTTGTTCTTCAAATTTAATGAAAGTACTAAAAGTAGAGGGAAATGAAAGTTCAGGGACCAAAAGAGAATAAATTAAAGTTACCAACTCAACAAAAACTTGAAAGTTCAGGGATCAAATGATTTTTTATACCAAAAAATTACGATGAGGCAATCTTTCAATTAATTTTCTTAAAGCTTGTATTTTAATTCAAGTGACTTATATAATAAAAAAGGTATGCTTGAAAAAGTCTATTATCAACAAAATATCTTGTCATATTCCAATTTCGTAGTAGTTTAAATTCTTGGGTTATAAATCTTTTATCTTGGTTTGGTATAAATCTTTTATCAATAATTAATTACTACCTTCCCTCAAAAGTTGATGTTGGACATATATATTCCAAGGGGAAATGGCTCAAGTACATTATCATAAGCTACTTGCATGTCCTTAAAGTTCATTAGCATGACCTCTGTACTACCTACCATTGCAAACTTAGGCATTCATTAATTTACAACAATATGCTCCATTGGATTATTGCTCTAGGGTTGCACATGCATGTTCGCCTACATCCGCACGATGAAAGAGATTGAGACTTTTTTTTTCTTCTTTTTTTTTCAAAAGAGAGATTGAGACTTTTAATTTTTTCTTATACGAAATGAGCATGCTAGATTTAGTATTGTACTCAATCAAATAATTTGAACTTGTTTAGTATTGAATCAAGATCAAGACAAACGCGTACTTGTCAATATTATGTCATCCAATCATCCTTCGTCGAATTTTTCATGCACACATTTATTTATCAAGCAATAGAACCGAATATTATAATATTTGAACAAATTACTTTATACATGCGCATAGCTAAATTTATGATTAAATAGGTTAAGGTGTGAAATGGAAGGTAAAAAGAAGGAAAGCAAGCAAAGGACCAAGAGAAGGAAAAACACTATAAAGGAAGAGAAGTTAGCACGAGCAGGCCTGTTTGTCGGTTGGTTACCAACGACAGGGATTGCAAACTTTTTCTTTGCTTTGGCTTGTAGCCCACACCGTCCACGGTTTGTCTTGAAAAAATCAAAAAAGGAAAAAAACTAAAGTTGAATTGAATATAAAATATTAAAATGACAATAATAATTTCGCATCACAACATATATTAATTAGCTCACAAGAATCTTTTATGTGACTTTGATATTCGTATTATACATTAAGGCCTTGTTTGATTAGAGGTGAAGTTATTTACCGAGAGATAACTTACAGTGAATTGAAAATTAATCTTGTTTGGTTGCTCAACTTGTCTACAAGTTATCTTTCAATTGATATCTCCGACCATCCTCTAGCTAGGGAGTTACTCCTCATTATGTGTTTTGTGGCCGATATTGAGTCAAAGACGCAAAGGTTGATCAGATCCAAAAGTTGCACCTAGTTTTGTCCACTCCATTGGTACATTATTTTTTATTTTTCTTTAATTTTTTTGTTTCACATTTTTCACATGAGGTTTTTTTTAACTTTTTTGTTTTTTTTTTTTTTTTTTTTTCTGTGTTTGGGTTTCTTGTAACTTTTTAAAAGAAAATAAGAAAGTTCAAATAAGTTTTCCACCTTATTGTTATGATCCTTTAGATGCTCTTTTGAACATAAGCACACATCTCGATACAAAATTTTAAGTACGGCTACAATTATTATTTATTAAGCGTCGTCAGATATATATATATATATATATATATATAATTAAAAGTGGATCAATCAATCATTTTTGCTTGAAAAACTTAAGTGGATCAATCAATCATTTTTATCAATCAATCATGTTTGCTTGAAAAACTTAGTCATACGATTTTCCCACGTGAAAATTGGAATGAAGACAACTTTGAGAAAGGATGAGCATATGTCAATTTCTTTTCGTAAGAAGTATAAAAAATTTAAACCAATGATGCTACCACTTCTTTTTTATAAAAATACTGGTTTGCTTACTCAAAAATACACCATATGATCATAGTCTTTTTTAAAATATACTGTTCATAAATAAATAATCATAAGACAACGTGGCATGCAATGGAATATATAATTTCATATATTTTTTTGTTTCACATATGCTTTATGAGATAATTATTGTTTACGCCTCACGCGCAACAAATTGATATATATATATATATATATATATATATATATATATATATATATATATATATATTCCTCAGTCTCTTGCATGCACCCATGCATAGCTTCATACCAAATTATTGACCTTCAATTGATCGGTGTTTCATTATTTGATCAATTATTCTTTTATTATTTTTTTTTTTTTCTAAAAACATGTATGAACCCTCACTTTTCACGAGTTGAAATAAATACTATGGAAAGTTCTGTTTGCTTGCAAATATATCAATCCTATATAGAGGGATGCTCAAAATTACACAAAAGAAAATACTAGAACGACAACAATGATATCATATCACAAGACATGGCTCACCAAAACCCTTCGTGTTACCTCGATTCGCATCATGCATTTCGAGGTGCGCGTGAGTGACTCTTATAAGCTAACTAGTCGTTTTTCTGCGCTTCGCGCATGTGTAATAATAATAATAATAATAATAATAATAAATAAATAAATAAATAAATAAAACACTATATTCATAGTTATTCTCATCGAGTAAAACGAAAGGTTAATAAAAAAACAATAATAATAAGAAAGAGCAAAACACTATATTGTCTTCTTTAGCTTTTGTAGCATTCTATGCACTGAACAACATCTTTAAGTAATGGTAATCCGATGCAGTAGTGTATATTGATCCACTATAACCGTTAAATATAAATTCCTCCATATCGTCTATTTACTCCAATTGAAGAATCTAAACCAACAGACAACATAACAAATGCAGCATAATGGTCACGTGATTATTGATTTGTGTTATAGATATAATGACTCGCTTCAGTCTTGAACTTACAGAAAACGTACCAAACGATTAGATCCAATATATATCAAACATACCTAAAGGATGTCGATCAAAAGTGGTTTAGCTTATAAGCATTGTGAATGGTTGTTATATCACTGGATGCATGAAGTTATAGGTAAGTAGAACAACTTTTGAACGTACATGCGATGTTGAAATCCATCGATCCTATCTTGAATTTATTGGGTGATAATTGGTTGAGAACTGGAGGAATCTAAGGTTAGGTATAATAAAATTGGTTTTTTTTTGTGATTTTTTGAATGGCGAAGAAAAAAAAAACAAAGTCGATTGCAAGAAGAATGGATGAGAGTTGAAATTTATAGGGGGAATGTAACTTGCACTACACTCAATTCTTTGTATTTAGCTATAATTTCAAGTTCAACGTACTCAATCTATTAATGATAAGATAACCACTATTAATTATTAATAAATGTACCCATAATGTATAATTATATCTCTTCAAATAACAAATAAATAAATAACAAAAAATAACTCAATTTCTTGTATTTATCCATGATTTCAAGTTCAACGTACTCAATCTATTAATGATAAGATAACCACTATTAATTATTAATAAATGTGCACATAATGTATAATTATATCTCTTGAATAATAAATAAATAAATAAATAAAAATAAGAAAATTAAAAAAAATAGAAAAATAGAATGGTGAGATGAGGTAACTTTTAAACTTTCACTCTCCTCGACTTTTATATATAGATATAGATATGTATTGTAGTGTAATATGTTATTCATCTTTTAGCACTTCTCTAATACAAATTATATAAATGCCACATATTACTTCATTTTTTCTCAAATCTCATCATTAATTCCTTTGTAGCACGGTAGCACCTCATGTGCCACTTTTCACATAAGTCTACCGACCACTTGCATGTACCACGCGATCACATCATCAATGGCACATCGACAATACCATTTTTTTGTCTGTCCCAATTTGTGAAAGTTTTTCGTTATAACCAAAGAGACGGTGCTCATCAATTGAGGGAGGAGAAAAAAACTTTATTTGTTACCTTAAATGCCAAGTTATTGACTTTAATCCAAGAGAGAAAAAGGCATAAATTCTTTGACAAAAAAGAAGAAGGAAAAGGCACAAAATTAGTGAATTACGAAAAGTCTGCCAATACTAATTAATAGCAATGCATCATTGTACAAAAGAGTAAAAAGTGGAAGGACAAAAAGTGTAGAAGCAAATCTATATTTTACATGTTGGTTACAAAAATCTTGAGATAAAAGAGCAAGATGAGAATGAAGGAATCAAATAAAGACTTGAGGCATATAATTAATCACCTTCTTTTAGACAAAATTTTTCTCTACCGGTCGAGACCGCGTATACACAATGAGAAAATAAAAACTTGCCTTCAGGATAGAATCAAGTCTCTAATAGTTGTTGGATGATGTGTGTGTAACACAACTCCAACCAAGAACACTCTTTGAAGCACTTTTGAAAGAATGGTGTTATGAACAAAAGCACACTTTGACTCAAAAACCTTTTGCGTTTCAATGTGTTTCTCATTATGTCTCATTGTGTTTAGTACGTACTAGATGTCTTTGATTTATAGAAAATTAAGAGGCTTGATGTCTATCCATAAAAAGATGAGTTTTGATGCGAATATGTACAAAAAAGATAAAAGGGACCATATAACACTAAAAACTCGCACATATTCGTTCTGGACGCTGAGGTACTGACTCGACGCTTCATCACCTGAAAAGTGGCGCTTCTGCTGTTGGTGTTGTGGCTGGCGCTTCAGCACCAAACAAAGAGCCATATTCTTCTTCTTTTTTTAAATTATACAATTTTCCCCCATTTTCAAATTATTTGGATAAATAAATTGAAAATTACACTTAGGAAATAACACTACAAAAAAAACATGTAGCATTATCCCGAAATTGATACATAAATGAGAAGTGTCATTTGGACTTGAACTTTTCACTTAATGCAAACACTTCGAAGTTTCATTATGTACTATGGTGAATGGATCTTGAACAAAGAACCCTTACGACAAAATCGAAAATATCACACATGTCGATTTCATGTAAGTAAGAGTGTTTTGTTGATTGCACATTATGTACAAGCGCAAATCCTGTCTTTCTTGAGTGTTCTAGAGTTTGATTAGACTCATAAGAAGCGGCCACACTTTTACACCCATATAAGTAAGTCTACTTAAGTGAATCTTCGAGTTTGTCAACCTCCATCATGCAGAAACTAACACTAGAACCAGGAAAAGACTTTTTATAATATAAACTTTCTAGTGTTTCGTAATCTTCACTTGACTTGTTAGTACCACATTGAACTTATTCTGTATTCTCAAGAATTAAGTTAAGTTCCCATCAAGTGATAATCGAATTAGGCAAATCTAAGTCCCAATCTTTTTGATGTATGAGATACCATATCTCTAACAAAACCTTTTGTTAATGGATCCGCTAAATTCTTGTTAGATTCCACGTAATTAACTGCGACAACCCCATTTTTGAGTAATTATCTCAAAAGAGTATGTCTTAGACTTATATGTATAGACTTTCCATTATAAGTCTTGCTTGTGACCTTATAGAGAGTTGTCTTATCATCACAATTGATTAATATAGTTGGACATGGTTTGTTTCATAATGGTATCTCCATTAACAAGTTCCTAAGCCATCAACTACTTGATTTGGAATTTGACTCCACATTATTTTAACTAGCCTCACTGTAACCTTCCAAGACTAGGGATATCTATTAAATGGACACCATAATTCAAAGTCCCCTTCAGGTATCTACAGATCATGGTAATCGCATCCCAGTGTTGTTTGCTTGGATTACTAGTGAACCGACATTGCATACGAACCACGTAAGCTATATCCGGTCTTGTGCAATGCATAACATACATGAGACTTTCAATCACACTAGAATACTATAGTTACGATAAACACATATCGGTGTTCTTTACCAATTTTATATGAGGCTCAATAAGAGTAGAAACCGACTTTTGATCAAAATGACCAAATTTCTTCAAAAACTTTTCAATATAATGAGATTGAGATAAATAAGACCATTATCTTGTCGTAATATTTTGATTTTCAAAATTAGGTCAGCATCTCCTAAGTCTTTCAGGTCAAAACTAATAGACAAGAATCACTTAGTTTCTTCAAGTGAGGCTAGTGAATTCTTAAATATATGCATGTCATTCACATATAAATATATGACACCAACATCATTGTCAAACTTGCTGTAAATACATTTATCAGCATCATTGACTTTGAACCCAAATGATTGCACAACCGTATCAAACTTCTCATGCCATTGCATAGGAGTTTGCTTCAAGCCATAAAGAGATTTCACCAATTTGCAAACTTTATTTTCTTGACCCGACATTACAAAACTTTTCGTTTGTTCCATATATGTTTCTTCCTTTATATCACCATTTATAAAAGCCGTTTTCATATCCATTTGATGGATAGCTAAATGATCAATAGAAGCGAGAAATAACAACACTCGAATGGATGATATTCTTGCAACCGTTGCGTATGTATCAAAATAATCAATGCTTTGATTAAACTGCTTGTTGAAACAAAATATGATTATCATCATCAACAACAACAACAACAACAACAACAACAACAACAACAACAACAACAACAACAACAACAACAACAACAACATCAACAACATAGCCTCAGTCCCAAATTAAGGACAAATTTTGTTTGTTCCTTAATTTCACATCTATTTCCTTCAACCAAGTAAGTTATAAAATCTGGGTCAAAAGATTTATCAATTTTTTATTTTTTACTCCTCCTTATTTCAACAATTACATCATAGTTAATATGAGGATTTTATTGTTTATTAGAAGAAGGCAAATCTTCTAGATTTTCTTGAGTTTGTTCATTAGAAGAGCTTTGAGGCAACTCCTCTAGATTTCCAAAATTTGAATGCAAAAGCATATCATGTGTTTTCTTTAAATGTTCAAAGAATTGTATATCTATAGATTCAATTATATCATTAGTTTCCAAATTTATGAATCTATATGTCACACTATATCTTGAATAACCAATAAAAACACATTTATAAGTTCTATCTCCCAATTAAGGCCTCTTTGGATCTGATTTCTTTAAATAAACTAAACAATCCCAAACTTTAAGGCTCTCAAAATTGGGTTGTCCCTTGAACTATAACTTATATGGAGTGATATAACTCTATTCAAAATAAAACAAGCCGAAAGAATTGCTTCCCCCATAAGCTCAAAGGCAAGTTAGAACTTAGTAGCGTGAAATTAACCATCTATACTAAAGTTCGATTCTTCCCTCCTACTACACCATTTTGTTGTGCTGTATAAGGTGTGTGACGGCCCAAATTCCAAGTCGCCTTGCTACTCGCTACGTCGCATCCCACGTCAACTAGCCTTGCCACGTCTTGGCCCGCTTCTCCATGACGCCTCGCGGCCTAACGAGTTGCTTACACTTTTTCCAGCTAACCTTAGTTATGCTAGCTATTCTTTACTTAAGTATTAATAATAATTTAGTTAGCCAGTTATTCAATTTATCAAGTTATATTATAATTTTACAATGGAAGTATTTTAATGAGTAACTTATGCAATATTTAACAATCCTAAGTAGTGAAAAATTCGGCAAAAGATACCATGTATATAACAAGGCGAGATAAGTATAACAAAATTCCCATATACATGTAATCAATGTTCTATGGTCCCAAAAACTCGACAAAAGTAAAATAAATGCATACTGATATCATACGCGAGCTGACTCTGCAATCTCAGATGTAGTCACCTAGTACCTCCTTGCCCTTGCTCGTCGAAGGATCTGCACTCAGTCACCCAAAAAATACTGTAACGAGTCTAGTGAGTGAATCCCAAGAGAAGTCCACACAATATTCATGAAATAAAACTGATAAACTATGAGACATGCGAATATAACTCCTGATAACAATACGTTATATTCCCATGAACGTATGCAACATATGACAAGCAAAAATAGTAGTGTGAAATAAATAAACATCATATACCACTAAACCAGCTAAAAAATAAAATATTAATCAGTAAACATCCGTATAATCACGAGAAAACCCTAACTTGCACTAGCCAGGAATCGATAAATCAAATAGGAACCACATATATACTTACAAGCTTACAGTAACTAAACCATGACTTCAGTTACCGGATGAACCCCTTCAGACGATATTTCAAGTTAAGAGAACACCCTAAATATCTCCCGACAGTCGTAGATACATTCTACTGCTATCAACACGAGCACTAAACACAAGTAACTCGTGCAAGCGATTTAGCCACAACCAATATATACGCGAATTGAATAGAAGTGAAAACCTATGTGTGCCCACCAGCAGTCACATATGTAATCCGATATCGATAAAACCTAAACCATGAATTCTATGACGCATTCTCAATGGGTTTAAACACCTCAACATGGGCTCCGACGTCTCTAGACTCCCGTATCCGACTCGACTAGCTCCCCAATACCCGAGCTATGGTCCCTTAAGTCCTTGAAGTCCAATTTTACATATTTATTATGTTTATAGGTGTTTGAGATATGTATTAAGTCAAAAATCCCAAAACAACCCTTTATGTTCAGTTTACTCTGTTGTTAGCACGCTAACGGAATAGCGTACTAGGTGAATGATGTAGCACGTCACTGTTCTTCATCCTAAAGAACATTAGGAAACCCAGAATGATTAGCGCGCTAACCGTTCTAGGTGGTGGGCTACCTAGCCTCTGGAACAAAATTCTCAAGTCGAGAGTTTTGTATTTCCCTTTCAATTTCCCTACTTAAACTATCTAACACACTCTCCATATGCAATAAACACTAAAACAACAGCTAAACAACCTCAGAACATCAATTTCGATCAAAATCCACAAAATCCCACGAATCCTCAAATTTTTCCAAATTCTTCAAAGCACCAATTCTAGCTAAATCAGTTGTAAAATCTACATGATAATGGTCTATAAACATGTAATTCATCTAGTTTCCACCAAAAATTAGGGATCCAACCCTTAAATTCGATTTTTATCAATAATACATAAAAATGAGTTCATTAGATATAGTAGATGATGAAGATGATTATTACCTAGGTTTTATCTACCAATTTGAGCTCCTAAATGGTTGAATTCTAGCTCAAAATTCTCCTCTTTCACTCCAGAACTCTTGAAATTAAATTGGTTTCCTTTTGCATGCTTTGATCAACACCTCAATATATGTCAATGTGAGATTGATTCTTGGCCCTTCATCCTCACGTATTTACATATCCTGAGGTTTATCTAGTGGTTCATTTTCAACCACCTAGCCTACTTACTCCCACTAACCAAACTCAAGTGACACCAAATTAATACTCTCATGGTTCTTAGATGTGCCAATGTGTATCTCAAGGACTATCATATGGTTTTCATTTAATTTACTCAAACTATAGGCATTGATTTATTTGATTTAATTACCTTAGCTTAGGCCCATCATAATACCTATGGTTAGTGTTTCTAGTCACAAAAAATTATCAACTTGTGGTCCCACTAACCCTCGACTACCCGACACTCGGTGCTCCGTATCTCTGCACGTATATCGAGGTTCGTCATAACATATTATTTTAATTGAATCCACTTAGTCTATAGTCACATTACCCATTTTAATTGATTAACTAGTCACCTTGACATGGATTAGTTTAGTTTCCCAATGTACCCGTAGTTCGCCTACTCACTACCCACATTAGCATGTCTTTCGAGGCAAACACCCGTCACACTAACTCGCCTCGATAGCAACGTACACACATGCGATGCAATATAATAATAATAAATTAAACTCCACATTTACACAACCACTATCCATAAATAACACTTTTCCTCGGTTCTCGTGTCCGATCCAATTGAGTTGTCCACGTAACGTCCAAATTACGACCGTTAATCCCCGAGATTAACGCTAATCCTAGTTTAATTAATTTAGGCCATTAAGATTCTTCCCAACTAGGAGAACTTTGTCATCAAAACTTGAATCTCGAGTAAACTTTGATGTAACTATCCTATCCTCGTGTGAACACTCCTCACACCTTGATAGGCCCTTCTACAGTCCCTTGAACACCCCACCGCTCCCATAGTAGGGAACGCAGTGTTACCTTAAGACATAGGTGCATGTTGCCGAGGTAGTCAAGATCAGCCACTATCTTTTAACATTTCCGCAACCTACTCTCAGTTAGATTTCCGTGTTCAAGTGTCTCTAACCCAGTTACGTAACATCAATAACTATGAACCTTTCCTATCATGTATCCCAACATGATAGGTTTAACTAACCATCGCATACCATGACAATCCCATGTCATGTCATAACCTATTCTTACTCACCATGACAATCTCATGCCATGTTATGACTTATGACAATCTTATGTCATAACACAATAAGCTACCATTGTATCACTATCATCTACCATAAACCATTATGCATGCATAAATCTTAAAATATAATTATTAAGAAGTTAAAATCATGTACCCTGGAACCCGCTGATGGGACGTCTCCCAGCCTTGCTTAATCACCACATGTACCGGCTCTCGAGTCTGCACCGGTGTAACCATTGCTAAAGTCGGTGATCTCTGTGAACAGTCCCTCCTGACGTGACCCTCATGTCCACGTCGCCAACATATGATCCTCCATCCTGGTTCTGCTCGCTGACTCCCTGACTATTGGCCCTGAGCTTGTGATCTCCAGTCTCTGCCTCCATGGTTTTGAGTTTGACTCTGTAGGCGCTGGTAATGTAGGTACAACATACGCTCTGGCTGCCTGATCATCATCCCTATGGCCTCGACTATATCATTTGTCCTCTATGTCATCTCGATCTCTCTATCTTTTATGTCCAGAACTCTATCCAGTCTGTCTCTCCTACTCAGTAAATGAATGTATGTAGCTTATATGTATCAGATGTGTCTCATAAGTAAACGCTTTATCATACATCACGTGCAGTGTCTACCCTCCAAAGGAAACTGTGGCGCTGGCTATTTCCTTAATCAACCCTCAGACGAATTAATAAATCTACAGTCTCTCGGTGCCTTCGATGTCCATTGCAAATTGTATCAAGTACCAATATCTATCCATATATTGTAACACTGATCGACTGCCCTGTCTTAAAGCCAGAAACTCATCTCTCAGCCTCAACTTCACCTCCATGGGTATAAACTGATCATAAAATAACTCTCGAAACTATGCCTATATCATCGGCTCTAGGTGAGTATTTGTATGCGCTATCCACCACACAACAACATCCCCTCTTAGCATATGCCCTGATATCTTGGCCTGTATGCTCATCGAGATCTGTAGTAGCTTGTGTAACCTCTGATGTGCAATCAACCACTTCCCAATTGCCTCTGAGTTTTTACTTCCATGAAAGTATCCAGGATCGAATTTGATAAACTCCATCATCAACTTGACCTATGCCGTCATCGAAGTCTCAAACATATATGTCCGTACTGGCGTAGCAGTTTGCGTCTCGATCTGTGCCACTATCGATGTAGCAACCACTATTGGATGTTCCTGTACCACTACATGTGTTGGTACAATCTTGATAGTTGATGAAACTGTTGGAGCAGCTTTTGTCTCAGTCGTGCTTTGTACTCGGGTGGCAGTGAGTGATGCAATCACTGCTTTTTGTAAGCGTATCATATCCATCAATAGCTTCAACTACCTATCATGAGCTGTGAATCATGCGGCTACTGCTGAATCCAAACCCTTATCTCTAGTCTGGTCACTCGTTTGAGCAACTTCTGTAGTAGGTGGAATCGGTTGGCCATCCATCGTGATCTGCATCAAAAAACGTGCATCAGATCACCTTCCATATACGTGTATATAACATATACAATAAAAAACATTACACGTATATAAATCCTATCACTATCCATCTCAAGTTGCTTCCCAACTAAGATTCTAAGTCAAGATATTTGGGTTTCCACATCTAAGATTTGTTTGTTAACTTTTATTCTCTTTTCTTTAAATTTTTATCCTAAGCCCTATCGACCTCGTTTTAACACAACTGTGGCGTTAGTATCAAGTTAAATTATGTTTCATCCCCATAGGCACCATCGACCTTGCTCTGATACCAAACTGTGATGGCTATAAATTCTAAGCCACCTTGCTACTCGCCACATCGAATCCCATGACAACTAGCCTTGCCACGTCTTGGCCCGCTTCTCCTTAACGCCTCACGACCTAACGAGTTGCTTACACTTTTTCAGCTAACTCTAGTTATGCAAACAATTCTTTACATAAATATTAATAATTCAATTAGCTAATTACTCAATTTATCAAGTTATATTATAATTTTACAGCGGAAGTCTTTTAATGAGTAACTTATGCAATATTTAACAATCCTAAGTAGTAGAAAACCCGACAAAAGACACCATGTATATAACGAGGCGAGATAAGTATAACAAAAGTTCAATATACATGTAATCAGTGTTCTATGGTCCCCAAAACCCAACAAAAGTAAAATAAATAGATACTGACATCACACATGAGTTAGCTCCACAATCTCAGAGGTAGTCTCCCAGTACCTCCTTGCCCTTGCCCTTGATCATCGAAGGATCTGCACTCAGTCACCCAACAAATACAGTGACTAGTCCAGTGATTAAAACCACAAGAGAAGTCCACACAATATTCATGAAATAAAACTGATAAACTATGAGACATGCGAATATAACTCATGGCAACAGTACGTCATATTCTTATGAATGTAGGCAACATATGATAACCAAAAGCGGTAGAGTGAAATAAATAAATATCATATACCACTAAAACAGCTCATAAATAAAACATTAATTAGTAAACATTTGTATAATCACGAGAAAACCCTGACCTACACCAGCCAGTAATAAATAAATCAAATAGGAACCACGTATATACTTATAGGCTTACAGTGACTAAACCCCAACTTCAGTTACTGAATGAATCCCTCCAGATGCTATTTTGAGTCAAGGGAACACCCTAAACCCCTTTTAGACATTCGTAGGTATATTCTACTACCTTTGACACGAACACTAAACACAAGTAACTCGTGCAAGCGATTTAACCGTAACTAATATACACGCAAATAGAATAGGAGTGAAAATCCACGTGTGCCCACCATTAGTCACACATGTAATCCGATATCGGTAAAACCAAAATCATAAATTCTGTGAAGCATTTTCGATGGGTTTACGCACCTCAATCCGCGCTCAAACATCCCCAGACTCCTGTATCCGACCCGACTGGCTCCCCGATACCCGAGCTATGGTCCCCTAAGTCCCTAAAGTCAAAATTTACATATTTAGTATGTTTATAGGTGTTTGAGATATGTATTAAGTCAAAAATCCCGAAACAACCCTTTTTGTTCAGTTTATGTCTGTTGGTGGTGCGCTAATGGAATAGTGTAACGCGCTAGGTGAATGATGTAGCGCGTTACTGTTCTTCATCCTGAAGAACATTAGGAAACCCAGAATGATTAGCGCGCTAACCGTTCTAGGTGGTGCGCTACCTAGCCTCTGGGACAGAATTCTCAAGTCGAGAATTTTTTATTTCCCTTCCAATTTACCTACTTAAACTATCTAATACACTCTCCATATGCAATTAACACTAAAACATCAGCCAAACAACCTCAGAACATCAATTTTGACCAAAATTCACAAAATCCAATGAATCCTCAAGTTTTTCCAAATTCTTCAAAGCACCAATTCTAGCTAAATCAGTTGTAAAATCTACATGAGAATTGTCTTTAAACATGTAATTCATCTAGTTTCTACCAAAAACCAGGGATCCAACCTTTAAATTCAATTTTTTATCAATAATACATAAAAATGGGTTCATTAGATAATGTAGATGATGATTACCTAGGTTTTGTTTTTTACCAATTTGACTTGCAAAATAGATGAATTCTAGCTCCAGATTCTCCTCTTTCACTCCAGAACTCTTGAAATTAAATTGGTTTCCTTTTGCATGCTTTGATCAACACCTCAATATATGTCAATGTGAGATTGATTCCTCGCCCTTCTGTAATGACCCTCAAATTTATACATGCCATGTGTCATGTTTTAGGACCGTAGATGACCGTCGTGACTTGACGTACTTGCGAAGCCTTTGAAATTGACACCGAGGTAAATATTATTTTTTCGTGGTGTATGTATTATTTATTTATACCCAAAATCTGAATTTCTAACGTCTAAGTGTATGTTTATTTTGTTATGTTGACATTGCGAGTAAGGTATACGCGGGGCATTCGTTGAGCCGAGACATTGGGCGGGGACGTACCTCGAGTTGCGTGTCAACATAAGATCGAGGTGGTGGGTTATTGGGTAAGTGTAAGTTAACATATTTATAATGGTTTGCAGGGCTTTATTGTGGTCACATGGAATAAACAAATAGAGACCTAAAGTTAGTGAAGTAAAAGAATGCTCTAGGATTTTCATCGAGACACGTATTAAGCCATCTAGAGACCAAGTGAGTCAAAGTTTGGAGTCAATCAAACATGACTTGTGGGACAATTGTGAGAGGATGGTCCATAAGATAAACATCGAGAAGTGTAAGTGTGAATTGATGTATGGCTAAGGTTTAATCACATTCACACATATATACCACTTTGGTTAATCAAACTTATCACTTTATTTTTCATTCTCATCGTTGGCAAGCAAGAAGCGAAGAAGTGAGGGTGTTGGAGTGCTCAAGAGGTGGAATAAAGCTCATGAAAAATGCAAATTGCATGAAAATGTAATTATTCGAGGCTGACTAAGCTTATGTTGACTTTGCGAGGATTGACTCGGGGGTCCACATGGGTTTAGGCCGGGCGGGGCCCAATTTTCTGGGGAACTGGGGTCGTCGCACCTTCATCCTCATGTATTTACGTATCCCGAGATTTATTAAGTGGTTCACTTTCAACCACCTAGCCCACTTACTCCCACTAAACAAACTCAAATGACACCAAATTAATACTCTCCTGGTTCCTCGTGCCAATGTGTCTCTCAATGACTATCATATGGTTTTCATTTAATTTACTCAAACTATAGGCCTTGATTTATTTGATTTAATCACCTTAGCTTAGGCCCATCATAATACCTATAGTTAGTGTTTTTAGTCACAAAATATTATCAACTTGTGGTCCCAATAACCCTCGACTACACGACACTCGGTGCTCCGCGTCTCTGCACGCATATCGAGGTTCGCCATAGCCTACTGTTTTAATTGAATCCACTTAGTCTATAGTCACATTACCCATTTTAATTGATTAACTAGTCACCTTGACATGGATTAGTTTAGTTTTTTAGTGTACCCGTAGTTCGCCCACTCACTACCCATGTTGGCACACCTTTCGAGGCGAACACCCGTTACACTAACTCGCCCGATAGCAACATACACACATGCTGTGTAATATAATAATAATAAATTTGAACACCACATTTACACAACTACCATCCATAAATAACATATTTCCTCGATTCTCGTGTCCGAGCCAACCGAGTTGTCTATGTAACGCCCTAATTACGGCCGTTAATCTTCGAGATTAATGCTAATCCTAATTTGATTAACTTGGGCCGTTACAAGGTGTCGTGAATTGACGTATAATTTCATTAGTCTCACAAAATCTCGTGAACTCCTTGTAACAATACTCACCACCTCTATCGAATCTTAGAGCCTTAATTTTCTTGTTATTTTGATTTTCAATTTCTGATTTGAAAACAAGAAAACTTTCATAAAACTCTTCTTTGCTTTTCGAAAGATAAACATATGAATATTTTGAAAAATCATCGATAAAAGTGAGAAAATATTTGTTTCCTCCTAAAGTAACATGACTTTTCAAATCACATACGTCACTATGTATTAAATCAAGAATTTCAAAAGATATTTGAACCGATTTATGTGATTGTCTTGTGATCTTTGTTTGTGCACATATCTCACACTTATTATCATGATCAATCTTAAAATCAGTAATTAGGCTAAAGTTATGCATATTTCTAATGCAACGAAAATTAATATGACTTAATTTACCATGTCATAATGAACATGAATCAATAATAGAAGAACATGAGTCAACGATATAAGAAAAATAATTCACCGTTATTGCATTCAACTTAATCATACCATGACATGAGCACCCCTTGCCAATAGGAACACCTCCCTTGGAGAAGATAAACCTATCCGACTCATAGACAAGGCGAAAACCTCTCTTATTAAGGAAGTCACTGGATACAAGATTCTTACACGATTTGGATACATAATAAACATTAATTAAATGTACAACTATTCTTAAATAAGCTCGATATCCACCGTTTTTTTACCAACCACCTAAGTGCGATTGTTGTTCGTCATGCGCATTTCTTCACTAGTGGCAAGATCTTTGTATGTCTTGAAAAGACTATGGTCCTTGCAAATATGTATGGTTGCGCCGATATCCAACCACCACCTAACTTCATTTGCAACCGAATTGGCTTGAAAAACCGTTGCAATAAGTTCCATGTCCATATGCTCAACTTTGTGACTTTCCTTGACCACTTTTTTATTCTTCAAGAATTTCTTCTTGAAACAACAATCTCGTGTATAGTATCCCATTTTGTCACAATAGTAACACTTCCCTTTCTTGCTTGATGTGTTTTCATAGATAAATCCATTGAATTTTGAATCATTCTTGGCTTTAAGTCTCTTGGAATGGTGAGATTCCACTTGCCCTAAAATCATATTCAAAATTCAAGTCATCCCCAATCATGTATCTCTTTCGAAAGTCTTCCTCAATTTGAAAGTGGACGTTGAAGGGATTCAAGAGTATAACTTTTCTCCTTATGAATGAGTTTCTTCTTGTAATTATTTAATTAATAGGAAATTTGAAAATAATTACACCCACTTAGAATTCTTTTTCAAGAGAAGTCTCATCCATTTTAAGACCACCAACGATCTTTTGCAAGTCATGAACTTGAGTAAGTAGAGATTTGTTGTTGGTCATCTTAAAATCCAAATAATTCAAAATTAAAAACTTACGATTGCTAGACTTCGGAATTCAGTATTTAGTGTCCAGCGCAATCCACAACTCTTTCGTCGACTCAATTTGACACCCCCTTCCCTAATCTAGGGCATCGCCGGGCCTAATCCAGTAACTAAGCCCAGTTCTAGCTGCGTAGGAATTCGCTACATATTAGTCAACCTTTCTATCTTATACTTCTCCAAATACGTATTCGGATAAGTAATAGACATGTCAACATTTTACTAGATTTTAGAGTAGTTATAAATTTTTAAGAATTATAAAGTTTAGCGAAAGTCTTAACTGATTATGTGGAAGCAATATAGTAAATCCCAAGTGTGGAAACCCTGAAACAACGATCACATGCATATATATAATACAGTGGCGAAAATAAATAGTATGATGGTCATCATAAGTCGGGGAACTAAATGCTCGACCCAATATACAACCCAAAAATCTATCAAAAGGCATAACTGTGTAAGACACAAAATAAAAAAAACATACAAAATGTAGATGCAGAAGTACGCTGATGGCTCAGAGGTAGTAGTCGATCTTCTCTTTGCCAGGTTTGCTAGTCGACGCCTCTACACCCACCGTCACGAAAAGGACGGTGAGTACAAAAAGTAACAATAAACCCCGTTGACGTATTCTTTCACACTTCCAAAAGACTAAATAATATTTAAAAGCATAAGTTCAATAAGGAAAGACTAGTAACGAAATTATGCTAAGAAATACCATGGTTAAAAAAGTGAAACTGACACGAGAATAAATAGTTATAATCTAGATCCGATCGACCGTTACATCCATCATTGAAGCCTTTAAGGCTACTAAAGGACATGCGGCATATTGCATAGTCTAATATCACTAGGGACTCTAACCCTAATGTCACGATGGACTATATTCATTGCAAAACAACAAGAAATGACATAAAGCACATGGATGGATTCAAAGGATTTCAATTCATCATAATATCATGAAAATCAAACTCAACAAGTGAGGAATATCAAATAAAGTCACGATATGAGAGTACAACATTGAACATAATCAATATAAAATACAACAAACGAGGCATAAAGTGAATATGAAATGCAAATGAAATAATCATTGGGTATACTCACATCACGAAATGTAAAGTCCTAATTTTACTGGTCTCCTGACACCTCAAAAAGCAAACCCAGACTCTCTGACTCTTTTCTAGGCTCCCAGTATAATTTAGTATGTATTAGAGTGTTTTTAGACCCTTATTTTGAATTTTAGGCTAAACTAGATAGGTTTAGTATGTTTAGAAAAAATGTAGATTTTTGGTATTGTTAGAGTACCCAACGCGTTAAATAATTTATTTAGCACGCTAATGACCCTATTAGCATGCTATGAATTTTATCTAGCACACTAAAGCTACTTAGCATGCTAGAGAATTTCTCTAGCGCGCTAGGTGCGCTAAAACCAAAAATTCTTGAACCAGAATTTTGAGTTTTCTCTCGGGAATGACCTTCTCAAAATCCCTGGATCCCCGTTCTCTACCACCAGGGATCTGTAACACCATCCTCCATAAAACATATACTAGACACTTCGTATAATCCATCAATTACATTAAAATTTAGAGATTTAAACATGCATTTTTTTGAAAATACTCAAGAACACTTAAAACTTCAAAAATTCATAACTTTTTCGAATCCAAATTGGGAACTTCTTAATAGCTAGACTATCAACTCAAAACGAGGAATTCAAATATGTAAATAACAACAACAAAAACAACAACATAACCTCAGTTGCAAATTAATTGGGGTCGACTACATGGATTAAAATTCTCCATTGTGCTCGATTAAGTGTAATTGATGGTGAGATTTCCAGACCATTCAAATCCCTTATAATTAATGCGTCTCATGTTAACTTTAGTCTACTTTTACCTCGGCGAATCTTTACAGTTTCTATTAAGTCAAGTTTTCTAGTGGAGGCATTTGTAGGTCGTCTTTGCAAGTTACCAAACAACAGAACCGCATATCCCTAATCTTTGTATCAATTGGTGTTACCCTTACTTGTCTTTGAATTTCTATATTTCTTATTCTACTTTAAGAGTTTTACTACACATCCACCTAAGCATCCTCATTTCTGCTACGTTCATTTTATGTAATTGTTGTTGCTTTACTGTCCAACATTCACTTTCATATAGCATAGGTAGCCTAATTGCGGTCCTATAAAATCTCTCTTTTTAACTTAGTAGGAACATTTCAATCGCAAATCACCCATGTTGCACTCCGCCATTTCTTCCATCTAGCTTGAATTCAAATATGTAAACCAATTTTGGAAATGATATCATTTACCCTTTGAAATTACACAAAAATCATAATTGAAACTAACACCTATAATTTTACCGAAAACCTTTAGTTTAAAAAATCAAGGTTTAAGGACTCACTTGATGCTTCATTTAGCTCATAAAATCAGTGAAAAAGGTTTCCAAGTTCATTTTGATCACAATTTCCTAATTCAAAACCTCATGCTCATAAAATTAAAGCATATAAAGATGATGAACTTCATTACCTAAGTTGTTACCTAATTTCTAGCTAGATCTCTTCAATAGGATGATAAATTTGATTTCTTGAAACCTCGATTCTAGCAACAAATCACTTAATAATTTTTTCTCTAAATGAATCTATGGTTTGCATGTTCATCTCAATCACTTATATATAGTTAGGTAGGATTGATTTTAAGCCATTGATTTAAATGTTCACACTCATCTAGAGACTAATCTAATGGCTTTCATTTTGTTTCAATTCCTCTAACTCTCCGCTAACTCACATTTGCCAACTCTAAACCATATTTCATTGGTCTCTTGATGTGTCTACATGTATCGCGAGAAACATCAAATGGCTATAGTTTTATTTTACTAACTTGGGCAACATTTATTACAAATCAACTATAGCCACATCAAAATTTAACTAATTAAGACACACTAATACATCTAATTAAATAAATGACTAACCATGTTACTCTTTACTCGGTCTCATGACTGCACACATCTTGAGGTAGTCCTAACTCACTTATCGACGCTATAAATAATAAGTAGAGATGACTTAGTAGTCTAGACATGTAAGACACACTAAGAAATAATCATACAAATGTAATATATATACAAAGGCCACGTGCCTCTGTTAATGTGTGTATCATGATGTGGGTTCCATATTACGGGTCAGTGATCCTGTTTAAGGATTAAAACGCGATTAGAAATTTTAGGTCTTGATACTCAATGGTTCAATGAGCCGCATAGACATTGTCGGAGGGTGCATTAAGGATGTAGCCTCGACAAAAATAGTCATCTGCGTTTTTTACGACACGTTAATCCACCACTTCGTTCGAGTCATCTAGAGTTAGTTTAGGGAGAGTCTCAAGCGCATCATCAAGGATGTACGCCAACTTAAGAGATGTGGGGAAAAATCACTTTCTCTTGCCATCGAGTGAAATTGTTGCCGCCGAACATTTTGAGGTGGGTCAAATGACAGTTCATTATTTGAATGGAGTGAGGAACGAACCCACCATTAGAATTAAGTTTAGAGGACAATGAAGAACCACCATTGCCATTTGTTTGCGCAATTCACGTGCTCCGAACGTCAATAAAATATAATTCCTAAACCAACTATTTTGAAGTGGTAAATAGTCGATCCCATTAAGATTGGTAATCTTCCTAAAGTTCTAAAAGAAAAAAAAGGGAAAACGAGAGGTTTGAGAACGAATGTTGATAGAATTCAAAAAGACATGGAATTGAAAATACTTTGTAAGGAAATCAATCAAGAGGAGTAACCTAAACCCTCAGTATCACAAACTTCTTCAATTGGCACATTTAGCCTAATGATTGTCGATCTATATAAAGAATGCAATTAAAAGGTTTTCAGTTATATACCCAATAACGTACATGATTCTTCACACTTCCCAATCTCGATAGTTAAGGCAAATGACTACTTCCCTAACCAAACACATAACATTGGACTCACGCGAATTGAGTTTAATGCGTTGATTGTGTTGGGCTTTGTGAAGGCTATATACCTAGACAATCGGATCACTAGTGCATCCGATTTAACCTATATCCATAAGGTACTTGATAAGTACTAAAAGGCTCGAATTAATAGGTATGGTCAATTGCCACTTTTGTAGTCTTCTTGTATAAGTACGGATGCGTACAACTCATTGGTAATTAATCAAGGTTTAAATCAAAGTTTAACCCTAATTAATCAAACAATACCAAAGAGAATAAAATACCAAAGAAAAGTAATTAAATTTAATTGAATTAGATCTCACATAGGTTTGATGCCGAAAGAGTTGTTTGATCTACCTTCGGTTTAGATTGATGGAGATTAGTCGGATATGTTAATGGAAAACCTCAAATTCTTGATGTTTTTTTCGTAAACAATGGTTAGGAACATTGACTTCTCCAGTTACTATTCATAAACAAACCTAAAAAATATATTCCAAAATGAAGTTTCTAAAAATTCGGACTAAAAAGTGGGTTTTCAATTTCGAGCAGTGAGTCAAGCTGTGACCTGAATTCGTGAAACCTAAGCCATGACCTAGATATACGACTTGAATGGCATCTTAGATTACTTTCTTCTAGTGACAAATATGAAAACAAGGCCGTGAAGCTTGGATTCCATGCCATGGCCTAGATATATGGCTTGAGCCGCGGCCTAGAATTCTGTTTTCTTATATCCTTTAATCACCTAAACCAATTCTTCTAATATTCGCACTAATTCTTCATTTTGAGTCATAACACCTGTAAATCACACGAATGAGAGATTGTTACTAGTACATAAAGATTTATGGCTCACAATCACACTAAACACTATATACTATAATATTAATCATACACTTATCAAACACCCTGAACTTAGACTTTGCAAGTCTCGAGCAAAAGAATGCATGACAACACACCCTACTATTAAACAAACTAGACTCCTTATAACTTAATTAGCTAAATAACAACTAACCCACCCTATAACCGATTTCGAGTTTAGTGGAGTTTCCTTTAGTTCCAATGCTACTGAATCAATCATCCCCTTAAAGAGGTTCGAAGTTAAGATTTGTCTAGAAATGGAGTCCAAACATCAATAGAAATCACACTTCAAATAGCTAGACTCAGTCAAGACAAAGACCGTCTACTACTCAAGAGTTTTCTGGGCTTATACACTCAAACATGCAAGTTTATAATTTCTGAAAAAATTAGTGCTTCAAAACTCAAGAGGGTACCATAGGAGATAAATGCAACCACACTCTCCACTAATGTAGATTTACCTCAGTCAAGGTCAATAGATCCGTAAAGTAGGTTGTAATGGGGATAGGTTAGTGTGCCAGAGAATGGATATTAGGAAAATGCAAATGTTGGAATAGATCAAATCAACCTCACTATAAGCATTGAGAGCTAACATACACAAGGAGTTTACAACGATAAACATAATACTCTTAAATTGTGTTCTTCCCTTTTTTCAACCACCCATTCTTCAATTTGACTCTTTCTTTTTGAATTTTTTTATCTCAAAATGATGAAATTTTCATTGAATTCAAAGCTTAATTCATATTTCTTTTCTTTGAATTCGGTGAGAGTTTATTTCATTAAAAAACACCCCAAAGATAAGGTTTTACATATTTCACTCCAAAAGTTGCTCTTTCTCACTTTCGCTACGGTTAACTAAACTTTTCAACAAGGTAAGAAGGTGTAAGGCTAACGGCTAAGGGTTTAATGATAGGTAATCAAGAAAATCAAATTTAAATTGGCACAAATGAGCTAAGTAGCAGTAAAATAATGGGCAGGGTTAAGGCTAAGGGTTAAATCTAAAAATGACCTACATTGTCCCCTAAAAGTGTTTCAATTATGAGATTTTGCCTCAAGCGAGTTAAACCCTCATTATAGCACCTTAGAAATCTAACTTTTTCCACTTGCATAGTTATGACCACCGGTTCTCTTTAGTATCTAGCACAAAGTCTCAACTTCATACTAGCTCCCTAAATATCTAATCTCAACAATGCCGAAGAACGCTCTAGATTGAGTGTTTCTCCTAATATTTAACAAAGTTCAAATCTCATAAGTGGCTTAAGTAACTTATCCACAACCAAAGATACTCAATAAGGTTTTGGGTGACTCTAAACTCAACTAGATAGTCCTAATTGTAAACTAAAGTATGCGCGAACATACATGTAGTCACAAAAGTATCGTGGACATAAATAAACTACTATATATCGTGCTATAAGAAGATGGTGCATGAAAACAAAATAATGGAAATAGATGGAAAGGTGATATAAAAAAGGAAAGGATAAGTGAAGATATACAACCATACCATACCAGTCAATCACATGGAATATGCAAAAAAAAAATGTAACTGTTATACTTGCCGTCTTGCGCAATTCCTAACATACTAACCAAAAATTATCCTCAATACCCGAAAGCACCCCCAAACTTATTCCAAAACCTTGTCACCAAGGTTTTGAACAAGCGAGAAGTGAGTAAGGACAAAGAATAGAAAACGGGTGAAAGAGAAAACTTAATATTAATAAAGTGAAAATAAGAGTGAGTAGGTGAGAAATAACTTGACCAAGTATTGCAAAGTACGAAGTTGAAGATTACATAATAAGATAAGAAAAAGTCTCTCATGTCTAAGTGACTAAGGGAACAATAAAAAATTATAATAAAAGCAAGAACTAATAAGCAAATGAGTTAATTTAAATAATTCCTACCAAATCTTGCGAGCCCGAAGTCTTTCAACTAAACCCTAATAATATGTTAACTCCCTAAAAATGCTCAAATTATTCAAAGTAATGTAATCCAAAGTCAAACTTAGCGGGACTTGGGGTGCTCTAGTGCCTCTGGTACTCATCAAACATTCGTAGTACTTCCAAAAATCCAAGAAATCAAGTTACGATTTTATTAAACATATATAAAAAATAAAAAATAAACCAAAATTGAAATAAAAGAAACAAAGCTGGGTTGCCTATCAACAAGCGTCTTTCTTTTTAGTCTCTGACTAGACTTGACATGATTTATCACTTGATACCCTATCGTTTCGAGATATAAACAATAAATAGTGCATCTATAGCTTTGAGCAATGAAACATAAGGTTGTAAGTGGGGCAGAGAATCCCTGTTCCCCGCGATGCCCCGCCCCTGTAGGGTAAGGAATCCCTACATTTTGCTTCACACGGGGCATGGCACGAGGCACGGTGGGGACAGTAATTGTTCTTGCTCCGAAGGGAATCTCCACCCCACATCTCTTGCATAGAATTCTCCATTTTTTATGTTCTTACGGAAAAAATTATATAACTTTTTTACTTAAAACATATGTAATATATGGAATAAAACTCAAAATCTCCAACAATAAAATTTATTTTTACCATTAAATTAATTCTATAATATATATGTTATATCATAAAGATATATAAATTTATATTTAGAGCATCATTGAAATATATTTGTCATACTAGATTTGGAAATCTTATATATTTAATTCAGTATGATAACTTGTAACTCAATCAACAAAACAAATCCACATTAATACTTCAATTTGAGAAAAATATTTTCTTAGAAAAATTGAGAAAGTAGTACTTAAGTGCCAAAATGACCAATGAATGAATGTCAAAATAGATATTTTTACAAAATTGATGGGGCACCGCGGGGATTCCCAACCCCCGCGATGATCCTCGCGGGGTGGGGTATGGGGCGGCAAAGTTTGCTCCATAAGAAACTTGCGGGAATAAATCCTCGTCCCTTATCCTACGAGGACGGGGAAGGTAATTACAATCACCGCCCCGCCCTGCCCCACTTGTACCCTAATGAAACATACACAATCTCTTTTAGACTTGGGAGCTCATTCGAGACCTTTAATATATAAACTTTTGTTGCATCATGATCATCCAACAAAAAGGTGTTGGCAGTGTAGAAAATATGCAAATGCTACTTTACTTCTACATCCTTGTACGATTCAACAAATATGCATGTGAGGGTGGGTGGTTTCACCAACACTAGATATTAGTCTTCTTTGCTTTATTTTTGCGACTTTTCCGACCTTTTCGAAATGACTTCAATTTTCATCTCATTTTCTTCCTCTTCATCTTATGCAATGATAATATTTGGCTCTGTTGGATAGACTTCACATTTGTCCATTGTTTTGTTCCAATAATCCTCAACCTGTGTAACCTCATTCACTTCAACACTTTTAAATGTAACAACACTCACATTCTCATTTGGAAAAAAAATTGGTTTTGTATTGCAAAACTCTTTCTCATCAATCAAATTCTCAAGCGTAGTATTCATTTGACTAAGTTGAGTTTCCAAATTTTGAACCTAGGACTCACATGCTATAATTGGTGAAACTCTTCATGTAGCGTTGTATATTAGTCATTACTTGTTTCATCATATCTTCCAAGGAGGTGCTTTGTTGAAATTGTTGGTTCTTTTCATGACACTATTGATCAACATGTTGAAAAGGTAGTTCTTAGCTGAAGATCAAGTCATTCATCATGCTTGTATAAACTTCTCTTTATGTTGAGGAATCTATGGACTTGACATGAGCTCAAAGAAGTTGGGTTGTGTCGATGCATAGCTAGAATAGTGATGTTTCTCATACTTTGGATAGTAAGGACAAGTATATGTGGAATGAGAATAATCCTCACAAATTTCACAAACCTCAGCTTATTGCATAAAAGAATGTCTGTTAAAAAATTGATGTCCATTATATGACATACTTACTCCATTCACATTGTGATAGTATGAGTATTCGAATCGACTATAGTTGTAGGGGTGGGAGGATATTGCGGAGTTACATGCAAACATGTTAGGAATAAGGGACTAGATAGACAAAAAAATAAACAAATAAATATGATAAAACCAAAGAAAGAAAAAACCAATCCTTGGCAACGACACCAAAATTTGACGCACGCTCAACGCGTCAATCAAATATAATTCATAAACTAACTATTTTGTACATAATGATAAATAATTGATCCCACGGAGATTGGTAATCTTCCTAAGGTTCTAAGAGAAAAGGGAAAATAGGGGTTTAAGAGTGAATGTTGAGAGAATTCAAAAAGACATGGAATTGAAAATACTTTTTAAAGAAATCAATCAATCAAGAAGAGTAACCCAAACCCTCGGTATCACAAACTTCCTCAAGTGGCACATTTAACTTTATGATCGTCGATCTATATAAAACATGCAATTCAAAGGTATTGTATAGTAGCTATAGACCTGGTAATATATGCGATTCCTCACATTTCTTATTCTCAATAATCAAGGTACGATAATGACTACTTCCTTTATCAAATACACAAACTGGACTCACGCGAATTGAGTTTAATACGTTGATTGCATTAGGATTTGTGAAGACACTACATCTAGAAAACCGGATCACTAGTGTGTTCGATTTAACCTAGATCCCTAAGGTACACTACATCTAGACAACCGGATCACTAGTGTGTTCGATTTAACCTAGATCCCTAAGGTACTTGACCGGTCCCAAAAAGGTCAAATCAATCGGTATAGTCAATTTTCACTTGTGTGGTCTTCTTGCATAAATACAAATCGTAGGACTCACTAGAATTAATTAATCAAGCAATACCAAAGATAATAAAATATCAAAGAAAATTAATTAAATTAAATTGAATTAGATCTAACATAGGTTTGATGCCAAAAGAGTTGTTCGATCCACCTTCGATATAGATTGATGGAGATTAGCCATACATGTTGATGGAAAACCTCAAATTTTTGATGTTCTTTCTTAAAAAAAGGTTAGGAACAATGATTTCCGTAGTTACTATTTATATAAAACCTAAAAAATCATTTCTAAAACGAAGTTCCTAAAAATTTGGAGTAAAAAGTAGGTTTTCAATTCCAGGTCGCAAGTCAGGTTGTGAGTTAGCCGTGTCATGAATTCATGAAACCTAAGCCACGACCTAGATATACGGCCTGAGCGGCAGTCTGGATTACCATTTTCTAGTGACAAATATGAAAAAGAAGTCGTAAAGCTTGGATTATATGCCACGACTTATATATATGACTTAAGCCACGACCTAAAATTATGTTTTCTGATTTCCTTTGATCACTTTGACCAATTCTTCTAATATTCACACCAATTCTTCATTTTGAGTCCTAACACCTATAAATCACACAAATGAGAGATTGTTACCATAAATAGAGATTTTTGGTTCAAAACCACATTAAACATTATACATTTATAATGTCTAATTATATACTTATTATCAATTCTGTCCAAAGTCAAAGAAGCTATTGATGAAGAGAGTTTTGTCTAAAGATTGTTGATTCAAAATTCTTCGAAAATAAAATGCAAGATGAGAAGGGAGGAACCAAACAAAGACTTGAGGCGCGTAATCGCTCTCTTTTAGACAATATTTCTCCCTGCCGGTAGAATCTGTGTATACATAAAGGGAAAATCAAAACTTTCTTTTAGGATGCAATCAAGTCTATAATGGTTGTTGGATGATGTGTATGTAACACAACTCCAACCAAGAACAATCTTTGAAATACTTTTGAGAGAATGATGCTATGAACAAGAACACACTTTGATTAAAAAATCTTTAATGTTTCAATGTGTTTGGTACGTACTAGATCTTTTTAATTTATAGAAAATCAAGAGACTTGGTGTCTATCCACAAAGAGGTGAGTTTTGCCATGCGAATAGGTACCAAAAAATGAAAAAAAAAATACCAAATAACACCCAAAACTCGCACCTATTTGTTTTGGGCGCTGAGGCACCGACCCGACGCTTCGGCGCTAGAAATAGTGGTGCTTCTGGTGTTGGCGCTTTGGCTTGCGCTTCAGTACCAAACATATAGCCCTTTTTTTTAAAAAAAAATCCTACAGTACACATATACTCGTTGCTATTGGTAGACTATATCAACTGCATATTAGCATAAAGTGCATGTCTGGTATTGTTTTCAAAAAAATTAAAACATTTCTTATTTTTATCCACCGAAAACAAAATGACAACAAAACCTTATATAAATGTTCAGCAAAGTAATACCCCCTCCCTTAATTGCCACTTATTTGTCATTTTTTTAGTCTTTTTTTCAACTTTTTTTTAACAAATGTATCACATGCATTACAAATTTAATAAAGTATTTATTACTTTATTTCCACTTTTAATTAATTCCACTCAATTCAATCATTTTTTCTTGAATATTTAAAATAAATAAATGAAATCATTTATTTGGGGGCATGCAATTCAGCCCGCTCATTACAATTTTTTTTAATAAAATGAATCATTTTCTCAATTCTTGCACTTGATTAAATTATGGCTCAATAAATCTATTTAGACTCATGAGTTTGGACTAATAAAGAAGTTTTTTTAAAATTTTTTATAAATATTTAAAAAGCATTAAATTTTTTTTACAAGTCGGTGTGTTGCTCTGTACTACTTGAGAAGGTAGGGATATGGGATGCATATGGGTAGGGTAGAGGATGAGGACCTCATTTCTATACTCATGCCCACTAAAAACAATTATCACCCATACTCATACCCATACCATACCCATCTGGGGATGAGTTCTCATACTCATCCCCATACCCATCAAATCCCCGTGGGTATAGAGAATTCCCTTGAGTAAAATGTTTTACCAATTTCATTCCCCATTGGAGATCTCTGTAGTGATTTTCATTGGAATTTTCGCGGGGATGGAGAATCTTAACAGAGAAAATTGTTTCTCCAATTTATTCCCCATTGGCAATCCCCTCGGGGATTCTCGAAAAAATGATTATATCAAATAAGGTGTCAAATAGACATAGATAACAACACAGTTGTTGAGATTTCAACATAAACAAAAAAAATCAACATATCATGCAATAAAAATTCTAACTACTAAGTGCTAACAACTATAATTAAATTTCTACAAAACCATTGGCATATGCAAAACGAAAAGTTCAAATTCAAAATATTCCTTAAAGTCACTATCTCTTTAAGTATAGTTGCAAGCCATTCAAAACAAAACATTAGTTATTAATTAACCAAATAAATTAAAATTATAAATCTCATTAACAGGTTTTTTCGTTATATATATAAGTGTTTCTGAGTGGAAACTATATAATATTACGTAATATTTATATATCAATATCATATGGCATATATATAAATAATAAATATCATATGGTGTATAAATTGATTTATGGGGATCCGTATGGGTAGATGGGTATATCTGTAGAAATTATTTGTGGGGATTGCACCTTGGGATCTCCGTATATATATTTTACTACCCATATATACTCGTACTCACTCCCGTGTAAGTATGAGATTTTATACTCATCTCCATCTCCATCTTCATTTAAAATCTTCATACCAGTACCCATTAAGATAAATCCTCATCATCTATAAGTATGTTCCTATCTATTTGCATCCCAAGTAGAGATCACTATTTATATGGTCAAAATTGTTATGAAATGGATAGACACTTGTGCATGTATGTGACCACATTGTGAACATGGTTCTCACATTGAATTGTCACATCAAATATGACTCTCACACTTCATGTAACTTGTAATCCTCTCTAATGTACACCAACTCTTCCATGAATTGTCTATGTTGCTTGTGATATGTAGTATGACTTATGGTGTATGTATAACTTGTGCATATTGTATAAGTACAATTATCATCATCACCAAATGGCCTATATAGGGTGTCAACCCCATTGTAATTTAGACACCAATGATGGAACAAAAATCTCTACATTTCTCAACTCTAGCTCTCTTATCTCTTGTCTCATCTTCTCTACTTATTTTAGTAGTTCTTAGTTTATGTCTTCCTTGCTTAAGTCTCTATCAAGTTCAACTTAGTTTACTATACGTTATCAACACGAAGTTGCTCTATAAGAGGATATCTTGAATATCAATAAGTTTTTAAAAGATATAAAGCTAAGAAGGTATACTTTTTATTAATTTAAATAAGTTCAATTTATTTTCATGTTGTCATAATTAAATTTTCTTGTTACGTGAATATTTAATTATGTAAATGTACTTTATTCATACATTATGCATTGCAACGTCACCGACTACGAAAGTAAGCTTTGTAGCTGCGTCTTGTCCGATCTTCTACATCAGAAATCAAAAGTCAATGTGTGACATATAGTTTTTCTCTTAAAACTACAAATGATTAGTTATTGTTATATTCTTGATTTTATAATACAAATAATGCTATAAGTTTAAGTTGATAGTGGGTGGGCTTTGTCCACAGTAAAGCTAAACATTGAAAGGGAGACGAGTTATCCCATTCGAGGAGGCATGATATTAAGTAGACTATGTCTCGCCACCCAAACTTGGAGGTTGTCCCGCCAACTCATACGAATAGTGCATTTCGTTTTTTTTTAATGAATCAAGTTGTGAACATATATGTAATCATATGTTATGTTTTTACATAAAAAGGTGAAAACTATTTTATATTAAATTTATTTTCAAAATATTATTCAACTATAGTTGAACTTGTTGCCTTATTATATTACCGACAAAAATTACTTATCATAATAATTAGATACTATAATTTGTGAATAAAACATCTTTCCAAGATTATGTTGTGTTATACAAAATTTAAATAATTTGTCAATATCTCTTTAGAGATTTGAAAGTGAATATTTCACTTTATATATCTTATCACCATATGGAGTTATAAATATATATAAATATCAAAAAATGTAATGCTCCAAAAGCTCAAAATGAGCGGTTGAGTCTCAAGCTACAAAATTTAATCAGTCAAATATTAATTATAATTTCGCAATTTTAATTACCTCCATGTTTAGGCTATGTGGAAATATGACTGATGAGGCAATAAAAATAAGGTCACGTGGCCCGCCTCGATTTATTGCTGCAACAAATATCGAGTGCGTATGTCAATCCAATAAATATTAAGGATTAACTTATTGTCTCATAGTAGCTAAGTAAAATAGTGAGATATTATAAATATAATGTCGATCATGTCCAATTAGTTCAACTTCAAATTAAGAAGCATATGTTGCATATAATGATTGTGTTCGCAATAAGAAATTTATGGACGTAGAAAATGTGAAAATATAAGGTAAAGGTCGTATTGACAATTCCACCAAAAACTGGAACAAAAGTGGTGCACCACTACGAAAGGCGAATAATTATTAACAATGAGCGCTCATAATTGTGACATTTTTTGGTCATATATGAAAGGCTATTTTGCCTAAATATTGTCATATATATACTCGAATATTTTTGTGACATTTATCATGCCTTCAACATCAAAGGAAAAATATTATGAATTTATCATTGAAAATGACTAGATAAAACAGGCACATCGAGATGTGTTTAAATCGCGACCTAAATATAAGCGATGAGTTTATGTCTTGTGTATCGTGCTACATACATGTACATTATAATATAAAAATGAATATTTCTCGAATTCGAACTTAGCGGAGGCTAATGTTCAGGCAATATCTGGTACAACAATTTTATTGTTAATGTCTTGTTAAGAAGTCTACTCAGAATAATAGAAAATTTATCTATATGAATATGATTTAATATAAGTATAATATTATCAGCTTTAAATTCTGGAATATATAAGGCACATTAAAATGAATGTCGTCATAAATCAAATGATATTCATAATGTAGAAAGATCTATTTGATTATCCATAATCATCAATAATATGAAAATATCGTAAATTCGCCTGGACATCCTTTATCGAGCTGAATTTTTTTATCAGCTAGAGATTATCTCAATACAAATCACTATGAGACTTATATTGACTTAACTATCCATTAATCATATTATAAGATTCTTGGATCCATAATAGGGAATTCATTTATAACAAGTTTTGCTAATTGTCACTTCGATGAAACATTTTTCCCACCATTAGGGGGAGATATAAGCCAATTCAAAAGAAATGACGTGAAATCGCCTCAAACACATCAAATTGCATTAAATTTGTTGTATTATGATCCATGTATAAATTAATATGAACTCGAAGTTCAAATGATCATTTAGTAGCAACAAGTAATGAATCAATTAATTGATGCAAATACTATATACAAAAGAGTGACAATCATATGCTTCAACATCAAATGGTTCATATAGAAAACGATGTCCATGTGCAACAAAATGCACAAGATGTCTCACCCATGTGAACATGAGGGATAATCTAAATGAGTTATTGGTTAATGTATTGCACTTCTTTACCTTTGCTATGGTTTTATCCCACTGGGTTTTCTTTGCAAAGGTTTTTAATGAGGCAATTCTAACAATTTTAAAACTCTGTGTCTAGATTGATTAGTGTATTGCACTCTTTTCCTTTCGCTATGGTTTTATGCCACTGGGTTTTTCTAGCAAGGTTTTTAATGAAGCAATCCTAACATTATTATACTTCATATAAAAAATAAAAAATAAATTATGAAAGCAATTAATGTACTCTTTTTCCTATATTAGATTTTTCCTACAGGGTTTTTCTAGTAGTGGTTTTAATGAGACATTTATATTATCTCTAAGTGTATCAACGTGTTGCACTATTTTCCTTAGCTATGGTTTTGTCCTACTGGGCATTCATTGCAAGGTTTTTAATGAGGCAATCAACAAATATTATACTACAAAAGAATATTGTGACGACCACAATTCCCCACGACATTGGGCCTCGCCCGGCCTAAACCCACGTGGACCACATGACACGTGACACGTATACTTTACAGGTCGTTACAAATATTATATTCTTTTTCTTGTACTAGGTTTTTTTCCCATTGGGTTTTTTCTAGTAGAAGTTTAACGAGACACATTCTTTCAACAAGTGTCATCCATGGGGGAGTGTTATGAAATGGATGGACACTTGTGCATGTATGTGACCACATTGTGAAGCATGGTTCTCACATTGAATTGTAACATCAAGCATGACTCATACTTCATGTAACTTGTAATCATCTCCAACTCTTCCATGTATTGTCTATTTTGCTTGTGATGTGTTGTATGACTTGTGGTGTATGTATAACTTGTACACATTATATAAATACAATTATCATCATCACCAAATGACCTATATAAAGGGTCCAACTCCATTGTAATTTACACACCAATGTTGAAACGAAAATCTCTACATTTCTCAACTCTAGCTCTCTTCTCTCTTGTCTCCTATTCTCTACTTATTTTAGTAGTTTTTAGTTTATGTTTTTCATGCTTAAATTTCTAGCAAGTTCAACTTAGTTTACAACAAAACGACAAAGTTATCTAAAGTTAGACTATTAATTTAAGTGTCTGTCTGTGTCTATGTATATATATATATATATATTTTATATATAGCTCCGGTAAACTAAACATCAGAGTCATTGAACACATTAACGCGCAAGGACAAAAGCATCTGTCAACCCTCTCCGCCAAAACATTAATATCACACGCCCTTTCGCCAAATTAACATCTCTTGTGCATGAAAATCACATGAGACCCACGTGAAATAATATGAAATGTGCACTGAAAAACAAGCTCTACGAGTCTAAGATTGATGGACGTACGCGCGTGACTCGAAAAAAAAAAAGTATAAGATGGTCCAAGTGATAATTTATAGTATAAAATAATAAACAAATTTATATGTATTAATTTTATATATATAATTGTAAAATTACAGACGAGTGTGTAGCAAGAAGACAAGACTAAAATCAAAATAATATTTAACTCTTAGTAGCTAATTTATGAAGAGCTAAACCCATACAAGAGTGTGATTTAATGGTAAAAATGAATACGAAATTGTGTAGATTAATTTTTTTTCACAATTTTAAAATTTGTAAGGCTAATCAAATAAAGTATCTGCATACTTATGATTATTTAAAAAAAAAACTTATAAATAGTAAAAAAATATTACTTGTCAAAGAAAGTTTTCTATCTTTATGAAAGAATTTAATAGTACCATTTTTATGGCCTACATACATTTATATCAAAAGTCAATACTCGCTACAATCAAGCTAACTTAACAATAAGAAACAACATATATTCATGTGTAGGTGGATTAATTAATGGACCATATATTGAGCGTATGCTTTTATTTAATGATCACCATATAAAAGAGCCATGGAAACTGAGAAACAAAAAGAATAAGTGACTAATTAATTAAAAAAGTGATTCTAGTAAAAAATCAACTGATTAAAAAGTAATTTATTGATTAAAAATTAATATTAGATATAATGTTTAGCTAAGTAGGTAGCTTTTGAAGTTTCATCGTCATCTTTCCTTCCTATAACTTTTTATGGAGAATGACTGAGTGGATGATGTATGTTTCCTCTATTTATTATTATAAATATACATTACGCTCCACTTCTATTTACAACTACTTTAATCACACTCCATGTAGCAAAAAAACAAGTCGTCATCAAGTATATATGTTTTCATCAATATAATAACTTGCTTTAGCTATATATTTCAATATATAATTATTTACTAGAGCACCCTTTCTTTTTCAAGCCGCACTATTACAATTCCAACCTAGTTGGTTAAGTGGGAGTGCAACACCGTAAGGGAACAAGTCCTCATCAATGGCTTGCCCCATTGCGGGGAAGGAAGGTATCATCAGGGATGACGTGTTTTTTTTTTATTACATTGATGGAGTTTTTTTTTAAAAATTTATTATTATTTCTCTTCATATACAAATTTATATTATTTGGCTATATAAAATAATAAAAAGTTTCGTTCCCATAAAAAAAAAAAAAAAACATATTTGACTGATCTCATCAATTTGTTCTGCGACTCTAAGCTATTATCTACTTATAAGGTGATAGAGATATGCAAGAAAAGGACTGAGATTTAATGAAATTAGAGATGCATATCAAGCATTTATGGTGGTCGGTATATAATTTTTCTTTGTCAATAAAGAATAAGAATATTAATGATTTTTATTGACAGAGAAATCAGTTCATCGTCACAAATGAAATGGATGTTGATTGGTTCCCTACATTAATTATATCTAGCTATATATACTGTTTGGAAAAAATAAGCGTGATTGGTTTAGTTGAAAAACTCGAATTACACCAACCACATGATTGCACTACAAAAGGATACGGATTAGCGACGAGAAAACTCGTCGCTAACCTGGTCGTCGCTATTTAATTAGTGACGGCGTGTCAGATTTAGCAACGAGACCCCGTTGCTATTTCGGTCGCCATTTGTCCACGTGGCTCATTGTCAGCCACGTGGACTGGGATTAGCGACGGAGCCCGTCGCTAATCTCATCACTAAATACTGAAAAAATATATTTTAAAAATAGGTTTATATTATATGTAATATATATTAAAATATATAATTTAATTTAATAAATTTAATTCAATATATAAAATATTTTTTTAATTTAATTTAAAATGAATATTTATTAAATGAAATATATTTTTGATTTAATTTAAAATATTAATTTAATTTAAAACTAATATTAATTTAATTTAATTCAAAATTAATTTAATATAAAAATATAATTTATTACGATATTTAATAAAATTTATAAAATATTTTTTAAATTTAATTTAAAATTAATACTTAAATGAAATGTTTTAAAATAATATTTTTTTAAATAATATTTAAATTTAAAAATTATTTTTAAAACTTTAAGGACAGGTAAATACAAGGAAATGCATGTAGAAATAATTGAAGCAATCAACCAAAATAAATTAAATACAACAAAAAAGTTAATTACAAGTATGAAAATATACAAAACAAGATATGAACAACCTAAGGCTAAATATACAAGGAAAAGATGCTCAATCATCGAGACCGTCCTCGATCTCCGAGTCATATGCGCCAAAGAGTGATAAATATGATTACTTTGGTTCATAATCTGAACAGATCGACTAATCAAACAAAGTTCAAATTTGTGTTAACCACTAAATTTAGGTAACAAAATGATTCATGGGAAGAAGGCCGTCTCAGGAAGCAGTTTTTTTAAGTTTAAGATTCCTGGATTAAAAAAAATTATAATCTTTTGTCTCACTCTTTATGTATACAATATATTTTTGTGTTTGTGTTGTGAGATTTCTCATGTTTAGTGGCAGACAATATCAAAGACTTTAATAAGTAAGAGCTAGACTCAACCGAGGGACTAACTATAAATGTCATGCTTCACAAAGGAGGCAAAACTTGGCATGTTGAAGTAAGGAGTTGACGACAATATGTGATTGAAGGAAGGATAGACAAAATTTGCTAACAATAATGAGATAAGACTTGGAGATTTGATAGTTTTTTAGCACAATGACAACATGGCTTTCACAAACATGCATTTCATTTCATTTCAATTTTTTCGCAATAAACAAACCTTAAAAAACTACAATCATACATACATAAATTTTCTTTTTCCCTAAATAAGAATAATTCAAAATTAAACAAAACAATTATTCTAAAATTTCATTTCTATCCTCATGCATTTTATTTTAAAATGTGCAAATTTAAAAAATTCATATATATCATGCAAATTTGCATTTTTTTTGGCTCAAAATTTTTAAATCTGATATCAATTTTTTACTAAATCACATAATATTCCAAATTTATAATTTATAATTTAAAATTTAATTTTACCTAGCTAGGGCACCGCTGAATGCGACATAAAAATAATCAAAAAAATAATTAAATTCAAATCAGAAGCATGCATTTTATTTGTCACAAAAATAAAAAATAATAAATATCAACATACAAAACTTATTCCAACATTTTAATCAATTTAACAAATTTTATTCACCTAAAAATGCATGAAATACAAATTTAATTTCCAAAAATTTTATTCCGACATAAAATACAAAATTACAAGTTTTTAATCAAACCATTACATTTTTTTAATTTAACATGCATATATATACAAAATTTATTCCAAATTTTCATCCTAACATAAAATACAAAAAACCTAATTTTCACAGAAAATACAAATTTTCACAACAAAATAATATAAATCAACTTAAATAACAAAAATAGAATTTATAAGATCAATAAAAAATATACCTAAATCCCAAATCAAGAAGGAAATGAGAGTGGCCAAGGTGGTGGCGGTAGCGGGGCGGAGGCGGATCACGGTGACCACAGTGAGGGAGAGGGTTGAGTAGAGAGAGGGAAGGTCACAGTGAGGGAGAGGGTCATGGTGAGGGAGAGGAGGGGAAGATCGAGTGAGCGAGAGAGGGCGAGGAGAGGAAAGGGCGAGAGAGAGGGAGTGAAAACCAGAGAGGAGAGGAAGAGAGAGAGTTTTCATCTAGATCTAATTTCCCAGATTAGCGACGAGAATAGTGTCGCTATTCCTACACCCTTTTGTTTCAGGCCATGTGATGTTCTCTTTCACCATGTGGCCAATCAAAATTAGACTTGGCGTGGGAGTTTTCCTTCCTAGAAAATAGTGACGGGGGCCGTCGTTAACCTCGTAGCTATTTTCGTCAACGGGTCAATGTCGGTCTCCGTCGCCGATCCATCGCTATCGGCATCCATTTTTTGTAGTGTTGACTCACTTTTTTTGATAAAAAAAGAAATTTATTCCCTGGTGAGAATCGAATCCCCAACCTCTTACATCCATAACCCCACACCTAACCATTGGGCCACTTACATTGTTAGACTCACAGGTTTGATATTAGGTTAGTTAGATCGAGTTGTGGTTGCCTCTATCGTCTTCAGATTTGGCTATGGTAAGACAGGTAAGAAGATGGGATCTTTGTCGAAGTGCATGCAGTTTAAGAGCCCTCCCCAAAGCAGGGGGCCTCGATAATCCGTATGGGAAATTTGTGATTTTTTTTTTCTTATCAAAAAAATCAAAAAAGTTAGAATCAACACCTACCAATTGGGTGGCCCAATGATTTGACACGGAACTTGGGAGCAAAAGATCATGAGTTAGAAACTTAGTGGAGGGAAGTTGTTTTTGTTTTTTTTTGTATAAAAAAGAGTTAGAATCAACTCGAATTATTAAATTAAAGTATATATAGTAATAAAAACTAAAATAAATTCAACAATATATGAGTAAACTTACGATAACTTTAGATATATGAAATCAAGCCGAGGGAAGCGCACTAGGTGTTGAGTACCTTATAATTAAGATGGCATATCACATGTTTTGTGTAAATATATATATATATATATGTATGTATACTAGTTTCTTAAGGTACTATGCACCAATGAACTTGCTCGCTGCGCTCGCGGGAGTATCATTCTAACATGTTAGTATCCAATCTAAACTAAATATACTACTCTAATTGTATAATGATCTAAAAGATTTTAATTTCTTAAGGTACTATGCACCAATGAAGCCGCTCGCTCTGCGCTAGCGGGAATATCATTCTAACATGTTAGTATCCAATCGAAACTAAATATACTACTCTAATTGTATAATGATCTAAAAGATTTTAATCGCTTCTAAATATGAAGATCATTGCAACCAAAGTTACAAGGTCAATCTAATAATGTATTACTCCAATATCAGTTACATATAAATCAATACTATTTTATACTATTTGATAAGGTCTCAATCAAGACTGATCAAACATTGTCAAACATTCTCTAAAATTAGTAACAAGAGAATAAAATTAGTAAAAACAAAATAAAAAATTGATATAGGGAAATAACTATCAAAATCATCATCATCATTGCAACATGTGGTTCATATGGATTATGATAACTATGATATGGGCACAAACATGAAGTGAGAATTGTGGAGAACATGCCGTGGCATCAGTGGTTCGATGAGATTTTGAAAGAAATATAAGGCTTAATTGATGTACCCACTCGTTAGATGAAAAATGAAAGCAATAAAATCGGAAGGTAATACGATTGTAGAATAGTGATTTTAAGTGTTCATCAAAAAGTTATGCAATGGTAGAATACTAACTCTAAGTGAGGAAGGAAAAATTGACGATTGGCGCTTATTATATTACTTTTATGAAGCCTTAAATATTAAACAGACTCCTAAATCCTAATCTATTATGTCTGTGTATAGTTTGATATATATTATCAAATAAACTGATGAAGTCCAAGAATTAGCTTGTAAATTCTTGGAAAAATATGATGGAAAGATATGAGAGGATGACATTTTAGTAATTTCCGCAAATGGCGAAGTTTGGGCGTTTGAGTTTTGGCGTTCCGGGGGCATGGGTTTATTGAATACGGCGTGGAGATCACAACTCACAGCTGTGACTACGACGTTTTTCGGCGAAATTCCATCGTTTCGCCCTCCGAAACGGCAATTTTGCTATTTTAGGAAACTTTAGTTTCACTTATAACTTTCATTAGGAATTTCCGTTTTTATTGCCGTTTGCAGCGTTTGTTTCTATTTCTCGTCTAGTTTTCAGTTTAGGGCTTTTTAGACTTTTTACTATTTTTGGCAAATTTTAGGGTTTCGCTATTTAAGCGATCTATTGGGTGTAATTCGTAGTTTTGGTTGAAATAAAAGAATTTTTGAACTTTGGCTTAAGTTCTGACCTAGATCGAGTTGTTCGTGGATTCGTTCAACTGGTTTAGAAGATCTCCATTGCGTCGGTGGTATCGAGCACTCGCTTGGCGTGATTGGAGAAATCATGCCGCCGAAGAGGAACCAGCAGCGTATCGAGGAGGTGTATGACCGTGACAATCTGAATCGACAAATTGGCCAATTGATTGACCAACGCATGGACGCGGTGATAGAACGATTAACTGCCAGAATCGATCAGTTGTTGGGTCAAAATATTGATCGTGTCCGTAACCATTGAAGGGAACCTGTTAGTGATGAACCAGTAGGAGATTCTTCCACCGAAGGGGAGGATGAGTATGTTGAGGCACCGAGGAGGCGCTACAGGCCGCGTGCAGTTGATGATGATCGTAGGCGGTGGGAGTCTGGGTTGAAGACGGATGTCCCAGAATTTCATGGCACCCTTCAACCGGAAGAATTCTTGGACTGGCTGGCGTCAGTTGAAGAAGTCCTAGAATTCAAAGGTGTGCCCGAAAACAAGCGTGTGCAACTTATTGCGACCAGATTCCGCAACAGGGCCACGGCTTGGTGGCAACAACAGAAGTTGATGTGGAATAGGAATGGAAAGACGAAGATCACCTCGTGGGGGAACATGAAAAAGCACTTACGGGCTGAGTTCTTGCCTTACAATTTTCAACGCCTTATGTATCAGAGGTTCCAGAATCTGAGACAAGGGGCAAAGTCAGTAGATGATTACACTACTGAGTTTTATCAGTTAGTCGCTAGAAACGAACTGCAGGAGACTAACGACCAATTAGTGGCGCGATATATTGGTGGACTGAGGGTGCAGATCTAAGATGTCGTCAACATGTTTGATCCGGCTTCCTTATCTGCAGCGCACCAGCGAGCATTGTTGGTGGAGAAACAACAGCATCGGGGTGTGAGTAATGCTTCCAGTAATGTTAGTATTGGGACAGCCAATACTGGAGGTAATATCGCTGCAATTAACCCTGCTAGTAGCACAAACAAACCTAGCACTAGTGGGATTAAATGCTTCGATCGTGACGAAGTTGGTCACAGGAAGTCAGAATGTAAAGGGAAGAAGCCTCTCTTTATTGAGAACGAAGAGGAAGACGAAGGGGAAGAGGCCAACATCACTGCAGAATTAGCGTTTGATACTTCTGACAACACAGAAGAGGAGGTCGTGACTGGAGATGTGGGTACTGCCTTAGTTGTAAGGCGTTCTTGTATGACTCCTAGAGATGTCGCTGATGATGAGTGGCTGCGGAATAACATCTTTCAGTCCAAGTGTACCATCTTAGGCACGGTGTGCAGGTTCATGATTGATGCAGGCAGTTGCGAGAATATCGTCTCAGTTGAAGCGGTTCAGAAGTTGGGCCTTGCAACTGAACAACACCCCAGGTCCTACAAGCTAGCTTGGCTGAAGAAGGGTGGTGAGGTGAAGGTGTTGAAGCGCGCCTTGGTGACTTTTTCTATTGGTGCTAACTACAAGGATTCAGTCTGGTGTGATGTTGTGGCTATGAATGCTTGCCACTTGTTACTGGGACGTCCTTGGCAGTTTGATAGGGGAGTTGTGCATGATGGCAGAACCAATAAATACACCCTTATGTTCAAGGGAGTGAAGATTGTGCTAGTACCCGCCAAGGACCCGGAGGAAGTTAAGCCTACTAAAGAATCTAGCAGTTTGCTATCTTTGGCAAGATTTGAAGATGAATTACAGGATTCTGAGGTCGTTTATATCTTGATGGGAAAGGAGGTAGATAGAGATGTTGATGTTCCTGAAGCTGCAATACCTATTGTGAATGAGTTTTGTAATGTTTTCCCTGATGAGATGCCAGAAGGACTGCCACCATTGCGTGATATTAAACATCAGATTGACCTTGAACCTGGTGCGTCACTACCTAATAGACCACACTACCGAATGAGTCCCAGTGAGCATGAGGAGTTGCGCAGACAGGTTGAAGAGTTATTGGCGAAGGGATTCATCCGTGAAAGTCTGAGTCCATGTACTGTACCAGCCCTCCTTACACTAAAGAAAGATGGCTCATGGCGGATGTGTGTGAACAGTAGAGCAATCAACAAGATTACTATCAGGTATCGCTTTCCTATCCCTCGCTTGGATGATTTACTTGACCAATTGAGTGGAGCAAAATTTTTTACAAAACTGGATTTGAAGAGTGGGTACCACCAGATTCGCATTAGAGTTGGGGATGAGTGGAAGACTGCTTTTAAAACCAGGGAGGGGCTGTATGAGTGGTTAGTCATGTCGTTTGGGTTGTCAAACGCACCTAGCACCTTCATGAGAGTCATGAACCAGAGCTTGAGACCTTTGATAGGCAAGTGTGTTGTGGTATATTTTGATGATATATTGATATACAGTACTAACGAGGAGGAACACCTCCAAAGACGTGCGAGATGTTCGACTATCTTGCGCGAGGAGAAGTTCTATCTTTGCGATGAAGAAGTGCTCATTTTTGACAGAAGGTCCTTTTCTTAGGCTATGTCATTTCTGGAGAAGGGTTGCAGGTTGATGAGTCTAAAGTAGAAGCCATCCGCACTTGGCCTAGACCTACCACCGTCACGGAGGTTCGCAGCTTTCATGGGTTGGCTTCCTTCTACAGGCGGTTCATTCCACACTTCAGCAGTATCATGGCTCCAATTACAGACTGTATGAAGGACGTGAAGTTTGGGTGGAGCAACGAGGCAGATGAAGCATTCCAACTGATCAAGGTGCGGTTAACCCCTGCACCCATTCTGGTGTTGCCGGATTTTCACCTACCTTTTGAGTTGCATAGTGATGCATCCAAGGTAGGCATCAGAGCTGTCTTGAGTCAGAATAATAGGCATGTTGCCTATTTCAGTGAGAAGCTGTCTGGGGCGAATTTGAGGTATAGCACATACGATGTGGAGTTCTATGTAGTGGTACAAGCCGTGAAGCATTGGCGACATTATCTTTTCCACAGAGAGTTCGTCTTTGTTCTGAGACCACGAGGCATTGCGACACTTACATGGGCAGAACAAGGTCTCGTCTAGACATGCTTCTTGGGTGGCCTATTTGGAGCGCTTTACTTTTGTGGTGAAACACAAGTCTGGTGTGACCAACGGAGTTGTTGATGCCCTGAGTAGACAAAAAAGTTTGTTGAGACGCATGACCATTGAGGTACCTGGGTTTTCCTCATTCTCTGATTTGTTTACTACTGATCCTTTCTTTGCTACTATTGTGGAGAAGGAGCGGAGTGGGGAGCGTACCGATTACACACTCCATGAGGGTTATTTATTTCGAGGCAACCAGCTTTGCATTCCTAATTGCAGCCTGAGATTGTTGATTATTAGAGAGTTGCATGGAGAGGGACATGTTGGGCGTGATCGCACGTTGCAGCTGGTGCAGGCCTCTTACTTTTGGCCTACCATTCACAAGGAAATGGACAGATATGTGCAGCGGTGCAGGACTTGTCAGCTTTCGAAGGGTACCGCAACTAATGCCGGTCTATATATGCCTTTGCCCATTCCAGAACAGCTATGAGTTGATATTAGCATGGATTTCGTATTGGGGTTGCTTAGAACACAGCGGGGAAATGACTCTATTTTTGTGGTGGTTGACCGTTTTTCCAAGATTGTTCACTTCATCCCATGCAAGAAGACCACAGATGTTGTAAAGGTGGCTCAGCTGTTCTTTCGGGAGGTGTATAGATTGCATGGCCTTCCTACCTCGATTGTTTCAGATCGGGACACCAGATTCCTCAGCCATTTTGGCACAGTTTGTGGGCTATGGTGAACACGCGGCTGAAATTTAGCAGTGCTTATCATCCGCAAACAGATGGGCAGACTGAAGTTGTCAACCGTTCGTTAGGTAACCTTTTGAGGAGCTTGGTGGGTGAGAATGTCAGGAGTTGGGACTTCAAGTTGAGCCAGGCAGAATTTGTACACAACCATGCTGTTAATCGAAGTACCGGGTTTAGTCCTTTTCAGGTCATTTATTCAGTACTACCTCGGGGTCCTCTTGATCTGTTACCAGTGCCAAGTAAGACTAGATGGCATGGAAAGGCAGAAGTTTGTTAGTGGGCTGTAAGAGATTCATCAATCTATCAAAGATAACTTGCAGAAGGCTGCTGACAAGTACAAACAATATGCAGATCGGAAGAAGCGTCACGTGGAGTTTGAAGTGGGTGACTTTGCGTGGGCAGTTCTCACTAAAGACCGGTTCTCTGTGGGTGATTACAACAAATTGTCAGTTCGGAAGATTGGTCCTGTGGAGGTTCTTGAGAAAATTAATCCTAATGCTTACAGATTGAAGTTGCCAAGTCACATTCGCACGGCTGATGTATTTAATGTCAAGCATCTTGTTCCCTATTATGGGGATACGTCTGATGATGACAATTCGAGGGCTAATTCTGTTCACCATGGGGAGAATGATGAAGTCCAAGAATTAGCTTGTAAATTCTTGAAAAAATATGATGGAAAGATATGAGAGGATGCCATTTTAGTAATTTCCGCAAATGGCGAAGTTTGGGCGTTTGAGTTTTGGCGTTTCGGGGGCATGGGTTTATTGGAAACGGCGTGGAGATCACAACTCACAATTGCGACTACGACATTTTTCGGTGAAATTCCATCGTTTCGCCCTCCGAAACGGCAATTTTGCTATTTTAGGAAACTTTTGTTTCGCTTATAACTTTAATTAGGAATTTCCGTTTTTATTGCTGTTTTCGGCGTTTGTTTCTATTTCTCGTCTAGTTTTCAGTTTAGGGCTTTTTAGACTTTTTACTATTTTTGGCAAATTTTAGCGTTTCGCTATTTAAGCGATCTATTGGGTGTAATTCGTCGTAGTTTTGGTTGAAATAAAAGAATTTTTGAACTTTGGCTTAAGTTCTGACCTAGATCGAGTTGTCGTGGATTCGTTCAACTGGTTTAGAAGATCTCCGCTGCGTCATAAACCTACAATACTAATCCTCATAATATGCCAAGTACATACATAGTTATGCATATATATATATATATATATATATATATATATATATCGATCATATCCAAAGTAATAGGAGATCTCCTACAAATAATCAATCAATCACAATCGCTGAAATAAACAATTTACTAATTCTTATTAATATAAATTTAATTATGCATTCACCTATTATGATCGATTCTAATTTTGCTATAAAATGGAATCGTTGTTATACTTATATATAGTTATGTATATATATATATATCGATCCTATTCTAATTAAAAGGAGATCTCCTATAGATAATTCATCAATCACAATCGGTGAGATAAACAATTTACTAATTCTAATTATTATAATTTTAATTATGCCTTTATCTATTATGATTGATTCTAATTATGACTTTTGGGAAAAAGATATAATTTCTTATTTGTTGTGCATTATCTAATTAATTTGGAGATAGTTTCACCTGAACTTTTTTCGTATTATATTGTATCTCTAGCTCTAGGATTAATATTACTATAAATATATAAATTGATAATGGATGAACATATAGGTGTATATATTACTTACATAATAATGAAACGGGCACATATTGCTAAAGCATCTCTGAAGAGATGGACTAGACATCATTAGTCAAAATCAAGGTTTAGGGAGATCGTAGATTTGACTCCCCTTAAGAACACGACTCCTAGAATATTTTATGTTGCCTATTTTATTAATTTATAGCTAGACCAATTCAATCGATTCTAATGGAATATATTTATATCTAATATATATATATATATATATATATATATACATATATTAAAAGCATGAATCTTAAAATTTTCCTTCGTTACTTGAATGTACAAGTTTGCCTTTATCTAATAATAATTATTAATAGATTCGATTCCTTTTTTCTAGCAAAATTACACTAGAACATTTTTTGCCTTTAATAGAGGTTATAAAACCCTTATTAAATAGAGTGTTATTAAATGTCATGTGAAAATGTGTTATGTTTTAATTTTTAATACATGTATTACATAGAGGTTTTTTAAAACTCATATCAATTAGGTGTTATTTAATAACACCCCCCTTTAATAGGGGTTTAAACACCTTTATTTAATACCGAAATTGTTCTAGTGAAACAAAGTTGAAATTTTTTTTATCAGTGTAGTAGGAGAAAAACACGTCGTTCCCTAGATACGAAAGAGAATATGATAATTTAACATTCTATGAGACATACATTTGCTACATAATGATGTAGATTTGATTGAGATATGTATAGACCCCACAAATTTTAAGGGAATCTTCACCATTTTGTAGCAAATGTATGTAACAAAAGAATGTTAAAAAAATATTTTCCGTACGAAAAGGAATAATTTGCTCACTTCGAAGATGGGTCATTGAGGAAACGACATCTTTTCATGGTGCTACCATATCACTGAATCAACTAAGTTGAATCGTGATCCTATAGCCTTTACACATGCAAGTCTATATATTACATATGGGATATACGTCTCAAATCATACAAAACATGTAACTAATATTATTCCAATATTGTTTCAAAAAAAAAAAAGAGTCAATTGATGTCAATGTAACACAAGTCTTAATTTCACGAGTTGAGCACATATATGCATACGTATAGCTAGCTTGTTTTCATGGCTGAGAGGCTTGGAAATTAAAACCGGCCCCCCACATTGGGATGGAATATATTTGAATAAGGTGGAGTGGCGGCCACCCTTGCTGTGCCCACTTGTATTGGTTACCAATACTTGACATATATGATTCTCACCTTGTTGTCTCAAAAGGATAAGCAAAAACTGCACAAAACAACAATAGAGAATATTGATTAAAAACCTTAGCTCTCTCCAAGCACTCTTAATTTGTCTTAGTGGTTGGGCATTGGAAAATCACCATGTAATTATAAAATCTTATAACTAAGGAAACTCGATCAAAAGTGTGTGTTTCGTGTGGTCGGTCAAATACTAATATATTTGCTCCTCATCCACCGAACTTCAGTTGATCATCATCTCATCACAATAACCATACGTTTTTCGTTACTTTATCAATTAATTAGTCAATTACATATATAAAGAAAGTCTTAATTTGATTCTGTTTTATATTGCATTTATGAGGATGGAAAACGAGGACTTGTACTGCATGGTATGAACGCATAAAAGAGATTTTATTGCATATTTTTGAGTCAAGAGTCAACATTTGACATTTTCTTCCGTTCTGGAATAAAACAGTGCGCGTGAGGATCAATAACCTCTACTTTGTGGAGGTAAACAATGTCTTTTGGAAAAAAAAAAAAAAAAAAAAAAAGTTGTGCTATGTTGTCATCAATGGCGACATATATATATATATAGAACTAACATGAGTCAGCTTCTTTTTTCTTTTCTTTTTTTTTTTGTTCAAGGAATAATGAGATTCGTTGCATTAAATGTGAGAACCATTACAATTTGGATACATCGATGTAAATCAGTCTCTCTTGAGAAAGTTGTGCTAGATCTGGTTTTCTTGGTGAGGAAGAAAGGATGAGAGTATGCACTAGCTTTGTTTCAATGAATTTAAAACTTTAGTCCTATTCAACTAGAGTTTAACATGAGTCAACTTACATACTTGTGGTAGCTAGTATGATAATATTTTGGAGTTGATGGGGCTTGGTAAGGTAAGATTCAAGATTGTCATTTATTTGCACACCCTTGATATGGTAAGTAAGTGGATACGATGTGATCAATTATAACTTGTGGGTTTTATATGCAGAAATGTATTTATGTGTTGTGGCCACAAAGCGACTGTCTGTAGGCACAACCGTAATCTTTGACATATATGCTGGATTTTTGACAGATGTGAGAATATTCTCCAACGGACATATTTAATATATAGCTAGGATATCTTTGAATATATTTCCACTATAACCAGTGTTGAATTTTGCTATCAACCCAAAAGATTCAACAATTTTTCCTTGCACGAAATGAAGAATGAAGGAATGGGGAAGATAAGCCAACTCTATAACTGAAGACATACAAGGAAATAATTTCAAAATACATTGTATGTTTTCTTTATATATTCATGTGATCAAATTTGGTTCTTTGTCCAATTAATACAAATCCTAAGCGTGGAAAACCAGGAAAGCAAATAACTCCAAATTAATAGCCATCAGATTGTCCTCGGAGCAGGTGTAATGAGACCAACCCCAAAATTGATTTCTCTTTTTTCCAGAGAGCAAATTAGAAGGTCTTTTTGTATCAAGATTTAGGTATTCTTTGGAGAACTTACTATTAGACAGTCACATAGCTATTTTCTCTCTTCTTCTCCACAAACTATTTTTTTCTTGTGTTCTCTTTGGATTTTAATGGAGATCTCAAGCATTATATTCGGCTAACTTCGTTAATCTAGATCGGGGGTGGAGCAAACTACCCTTTTGGCATAAAAACATGTGTGAGATCTATTTATTTATTTATTTAAATTGCTTTTCATATTATTTCATTCCTTTTGTTATATTTTGAATAATCGAGGTTAAATTAATGTTTAAACCATGATTTATTTGCTAGTGAGTTGTAAGCACCCGTACTTGTGCAATAAGACCACACTAATATTAACTAACCCTACCAATTGATTGGCTTCTTTTGAGATCGGTTGAATACTATATGGATCTAGGCTAAATTGGACACACTAGTGATTCGATTGTCTAGTTGTAGTGCCTTTACAAAGCCCATTGCGGTCAACACATTAAACCCAATTCGGTTGAGTATATGATTATGTGTTTGACTAGAGAAGTGGTAATTGTCATACCTTGACCATCGAGATAGGGAAATGCAAGGACTCGCATACGTTACCGGGTTTATAGTTGCTCTAAATTACTGTGAATTGCATGCTTTGCTTAGATTGATGACCATATGTACAATCATGCTAAAATGTGGAAGTTTGTGATACCGATGGTTTAGGTTGTTTTTCCTAATTGATTTGTCCACTTGTTATTTTTATTCCTTGTTTTTAGTTAATTCTAGAGAATATTTTTGCGATCACCCAGATTTACTTTTTAGTTCCTTAGCCTAGGTTAGAAACTTGGTGTTCATGGATCGACCCTGTGCTTGCCACTACTGTAGTTCTTGTGGTTATTGGTAATCTCATCAGGATTATATACTTTGACGCATTCGACACGCGAGTCGATCCACAAAGTTCTCATCACGAAAGTTGATGAGTGTTTTTAGACATTAAAACACTTGAATTTTAAAATTTCTAGTAAGCAAAAGTTGTTTCCCTTTTGAGTTAGGTTATTAATGCCACCAAAATGGGTCTATTTCGATTTAAAATGAGGAAGTTATGACCAAATTACAAAGGCTGGTTTATAATGACAACATGCAAAATTTTCAATTTTTTTACAATTTCACGAACTGAAGAAATTCACAACTTAATGAAAACAAATCCAAATTCAGATCTTCATTATAGTAGAATGAGTGGAATTTCATAAGGAATCTAAATATGAAATTAGATTTTGAGAACAAAGTCATTTGCCCATTGAAATTGGTGAAAAATTAGAAATGAACTAAAACTTGCAATTCTTTGTTGAATTTAACAAAGTGTAGTTGAAGATTAGCTTACCTAGTTGTGAAACTTCTTTAATTTGATCAAACTCCTCCCAATTCACAAACTTGCTTCGACAAGTTGTTGATTTTTCTCTCTAGATCTCTCCCTCTTCCTCTCTTTGAAGGAAAATGAATTGGTTTTGCATGAAATCTCCACTAACTCTATTATATAGTGATGAGTCTTATTTGTCCATTGATCTTGTTTACACAAGCATCCCTAGGACAATCTAATGGTTTATAACCTGGTCGTACAACCCACAAAATCATCCATGATAACTCACATATTGACTTAATTATCTTATAATGGTGACTTAAGCATCCCTAGGACAATCTAATTTATTTTCTAACTTAGGTCACATTTATGTAAACTCAACTATAGGCATATTGAGTTAGCTATTTTAAATCAAATTACTAAATTAGGACTTATCACAACACTCTCAACCCCGATCACATGCTGGCACGCATTTCGAGGTGTATCACCGCTCACATTTCAACGTCTACAATTGACAAGTAGAGATCACTTAATAGTCTACACATATACACTACACTACACTAGTGAATACATAAAAAAACTAAAAAAAACCTCGGGCACTGATAAGTGATTATTTAGACTTATATATAGGACTAGTTTAGTAGTATATTTAGTATAAATATCTCAAAATGAACTCTAATTGATGAAATTTATGTATTTTCAGGTATACAAGTTATAAAGGAGACAATGAAGTGATTTGTGAAGAAACGAGGATAAAATGCATAAAAGTATGGTTGACGCCGTGGCAAACATGCTTGACGTCGTGGGAGAAGGCTAGATAGCGTGGGCAAGGCGTGGAGGGCCAATAAGAGAAGAAAAAGTGGACAATAGTGATGGTGCAGTAGTGGCACTGTGGGTCATAAGGGACGATGTCGGGGTGGTCTACACAGGGCACCAAGTCTACAAAGAAGGAAAAATGCACACAAAGTCTCTAAAGCTATAGCGACACCGTGGCTTTAAACACACAGTGCCGGATCACTTATGAACAGTGGAGACGTAGAAAATAGAAATTTAGATTTAATTGAAGCTATTCATTTCATGTGGAATTGTCTATTAGGGTTTCTGATTTTTTTCTAAAGTGTCTTAAGAGTATAAATAGGTATTAGAACAAGGTAAACATATACACCACCATAGATTGCAACTAATTATTGTAGTTTTACATATTTTTAGTTTTTCTTGAGTATTAAGAAGAATTATGTAAGATTAGACATTAAAGACTCACGTGTGGTTGTTTGGTATTATCTTTTTTATTTAATTGAAACTATTCATTTAATCTTTGATTGTAATGAATAATATTATGTACATGTTTATTTCAATGATACGTGAGTAGTTCATTAATCTTAAGGATCGATGGATCCTATGGTATGAATCGTATATTAAAGTAGTTATTGATTCTAGATGTAATGCTACAAACATCTTGATCACATATTTGTTGAGTATAGATTTTAAGAGTTACCAAATGCTATTAAAGCTTTTAAGCTGGATATGAACGATATGACCGTAAAATATATAAGATCGATAGATAGTTTTTGATTAGGGAGGCACGATTAGTAAACTTAATTGATTGTGAATTTAAATATTTGGATCTTAAAGCAATGCAAAATTTACGTTATTCACACTGATAGGTGGAGTTCTAGTTTGCACATTATAATCTTTTCCGTCACGACAGTGAGTTGAAGTAGGTTTAAAGGAAATCTATCTATTCTAATTAGGCATTGCATACACATAATGAAGATGAAGGAAGCGAATTGAAGAACATAGTTATTCACTATCTAGTTGAAGTTGTGAACTAATATATTCTTAATATAAAAGTACTAGTATTTACATTGTTTTGTTAGAATAAAATAGTGTAGTTTAAAAACCAATTAAAAATGAATTTTCTTAGCAATAGAGTAGACCCGAAAAAGTATACCGAGTGCAACACACCTTTCCCTAAGGAAAATATCCGTAATAAATGTAAGTTGGTCACACTATTACTATAATTGAGCCGTTATACTTGCAGCCATGATCAATTTCAAGTTTGACAATCTGCACTTCATCTTTTGTGTTTTCTTTTGAGAGAGAATTAGTGCATGCATAGTAAATGAGAGAAAGACTTAGTGCTCTACGACCTTGAGATTGACATAACCAACAAAGGAAATAAAAAATAAAGGAATCAAGATGGTGGAAGATCAAGCAAGAAACCAACAATAGGGATGAGGGAATAACCAACCCGAAGGTGATCTGGTAGTGCAGGTAAATTGTAGGGACAGAGATGTCTTCGTGACTACTTTAAGCTAGAAGTTCAAGAAACATAAAATGGAATGATAAGGCTTCAAGCCAACACTACCGAGTTCAAACTGAGACAATCTATAATCAACATGGTGCAAAATATCCCATTCAATGGGCTAGCGAATGATGATCCGGTTGCACATGTAGAGAATTTCTTGGAGAAGTGCGACACCGTACATATTATCGGAGTAACAAAGGAGGTGATCAGGGTGAGAGTCTTCCCATTCTCATTGGGTGGAAAAGCTCAATCCTAGTTCCAAGGAGTGAGTGCAGGGAGTATGATTTCATAGGCGAAAATCAATGAAAGATTTCTAGACAAGTTCTTTCCCCAGTGAAAGGAAAGATTCAATGAGATACTGAGGAGATGTACAGGACATGGATACGTGAAATGAGCATAACTATAGATTTCCTACTATATGATGAATCACAGCATCGGAACATTAGTATATGCCACAACAGGTAGTTCTCTACTAATTAAGGATGAGGATGGAGCATTAGATCTTCTAAATCTTATGTCAAATTGGTGTTTATGAGATTGATTCACAAGCAATGATAATGACACAACTACCCAACCTGAGCAGTCAAATGGAAAAACTTCAAATGGGACAACAAAGTCCACAACTGCAAGTGATATAGCAACTCGTAAATCATCAAGCCATGGTGATTAATCAAATGGACATGCAATAAGCAATGGAACTTGAAAAGATCAAATTCGTGAACAACCAGAGCTATGGAAACGTCTTCAAGCTGAGAGGAATGGCTCCTCGAAAGTTTTATCAAAGATATAACAACAACCTCAACTTCTTATATGGAAATCCTGATAGCGCACTGAAGTTATCTCTAGGCTTCGATCGACAAGTTCAACAAGGGAAGTTAAGGCATAGCAAAGAGATGACTTCATTAAAGTCAATTGAGAAGTTCTTGCACGCCATGGACATGAGCAATAGAGAATGCCATGAGAAGCATAAGAAAGAGATAAAAAAATGTGAAACAAGCTATGAAGATGATGAATAGAGGGAGATCACAATTCATCAAGAACTTGAAGATACAGATTAGTCAGTAGCCATTGCTTTGAATTCATGGAATGATGGGCAATTTTTGAGTAACACAAGTATTACTCCTATGGTAACGCACATGCATTCCAATTAAGAAGTGGAAGAACGACTAATAATCTAAGGCAACCAAAAGATACATAAAATGACACAAAAAAGCAAATTGATGAGCAACACGAAAGGGATGCAAAAAAACTTGTTAAGTGACATAGGTAACGAAAAAGGAAGTTGCACCATCAGAAGAATAAGAACCGGCTCAAAGGAAAGTAGGGGAGATAGGCAGAAAAAAGATGCGATAAGGAAAGTGACATTTCCTGATAATGCACCATTAATAAATCCACCACTACCATATCTTTTAACGATCGAAGAAATAGAAAGATCAAGAACAGTTCAAGAATGTATTGAGATGTTTAAGAAGTTACATATAAACATCTCGTTCGCAGATGCATTGGAACAAATGCTGAATTACACAAAGTTTTTGAAAGAGATAATGACAAGAAAGGTGCGAGTGGAAGATTATGAAATAGCAAACTTGACAAAAAATGTAGTGTTATTTTACAAAGAAAATTTACCACAAAAGTTGACGGACCCAGGAAGTTTTTCCATTCCATGCACTATAGGAGTGCACTTGTTTGATAAGGTCTTATGTGATTTGAGAGCAAGCATAAATTTGATGCCCTTATTAATATTTAAGAAGTTAGATTTGGTAGAAGTAAAATCTAGCAATATGGCTTTACAATTAGAAAATCGATTAGTGGCCTATCTTAAATAGGCAAATGAAGATGTATTGGTAAAAGTGGATGAGTTTATGGGTGCCCTTTCTAGCAACTGCACGAGCATTGATTGATGTTTAAGGGGGAAAACTGAAGTTACGAGTAAATGATGAGGAAGTTATGTTCAATATCTACAAGACTTTGAAATTTCTAAGTGAGGAGAGCATTAAAAAAGCATCAAAGTTAGAAATATATTTTTCGATTGTGTTTCTGATATAGCAAAGGAATATACGCTAGAGGACTCACTGGAGCATTGTCTAGTTTAAAGCATAATAACAAGTTCTTAAACTAAATGTGAACTTTAGGAGGCGATAAATGCTTTATCACCAATAGGACCACCTAAGTTTCATAAATGTATTGAGAAACTAGAAATGAAAGTGGAAAGTGTGGTTATTGAACCAACAATGGAATTAAAGCCTTTGCTAGAGCATTTGAGATACACGTATTTAAGAGAAGATTCAACATATCATGTTATTATTTCGGTAGTTTTGACAAAATCAGAAGAATAAAATTTGATTCGAGTGTTGAGAGAGTATACGTCAGCATTACGATGGACAATAAAAAATTTAAAAAGGATCAGTCCAACTATCTCCATGCATAAGATTTTAATGGAAGAAAACCATAAACAATCAATTAAAGCTCATATGAGGTTAAACCTAGTAATGAAAGAAATGGTAAAGAAAGAGATTTTAAAATGGATGAACAGCGGAATCATATATGCTATTTCTGACAATTTATAGGTCTTACCAAAATATGTGGTACCAAAGAAAGGAGAAATGACCATTATTCAAATTGCAAAAGGGAGAGACCTTATCCACTATAACAATAACTAGTTGGAGAGTTCGCAGTGATTACCAAAACTTAAATAGGGCTATAAGAAAGGATTATTTCCCTTTACCATTCATTGATCAAATGTTGGATAAGTTAGCAGGATATGAATACTATTGTTTTTTAGATGGGTATTCGGGATATAATCAAATTGCTATAGCAACGGAAGATAAGGAGAAAACAACGTCTACTTGTTCATATCGAATGTTTGCATTTAGACAGATGTCATTTGGATTATGCAACGCACTAACTACATTTTAGAGATGTTTGATGGCTATTTTTCTGATATGGTGGAAGATATCATGGAGGTACTAATGGATGAATTTTATATATTTGAAGCATCTTTCGACATGTGTTTACTAAATTTTACCTTGGTACTGAAAGGATATTAAGACACAAATCTAATACTTAATTGGGAAAAATGTCACTTCATGGTTCAAGAAGGAATTGTTTTGGGACATACATTGTCTTCTCAAGGATTAAAGGTTGATAGAGCAAAAATAGGGCCAATTAAGAAACTTTATATACCGAGAAACATTAAAGAGATAAGGAGCTTTTTAGGACTTGCGGGTTTCTATAGAAGGTTTATCAAAGATTTTTCTGTCAAATATCAAAATTCTTAATTCAATAATTATGGCTAATTGGAGATCAACGGATCTTAATTGTGGTTCAGGCCACGAGTCGAGAGTAAAGGATCGGTGAATTGAGACTTATGGGTAGTTTTATTATTGTGTGATGTGTGCATAGTGTTGTGTACTATATATTAAGTTATTTTGCAAAACACAAGTTAACTAAGTAAATTCAAAGTTCGCGGGGTTTTATCTCGAGATACGTATTGAAATGGGTCCTGATATCATTAAAATGGTGACTCAAACATCCGTTTTGAATTTTGTGAAAAATAAATATGTTTAAGTTTAAGAATTTGAGTTTTGAAAGTTAATTGAAATAACGAGCCGACGTAAGTCCCACACTTCAAATTTCGTGCGAGACGGGTTGTCCGGGAGTATTGAAGCACATTGTTAAATTCTCCAATTTATGGTGGAATTGGGGTGTTTTTAGGGGTTTAATTTAGACAAAAATGGAATAGATAAATATGAAATAAATTGAAAAATGTCAAATCAAAATTGATACAGGGGTTTGTATCCACTATCCAACGTCTCCCCTATTCATCCCTTCGCGAATTTTCTCTCTCTTCTTTTATTTGTTCTCATAGTCTATTTTTCTCTCTTGTATATAGTGGCGGACCCAAGTATCAGTTGCACTGGGCTGTAGCCTAGTGCAAGTTTTCTTGAGCCCTATATATACATGGGCTTATCACATTAAAAATTAAATAATGGTTGTATTAACCCAAGGGCTTGTTTTGTTAAAGAGCCCAGTATTACTTTGTATACTTTACCCCGATAAAAAATAAGCCCACCCAAATAAAGTCAACAAAATGACAACTATATATCCTAAATGAAAAGTAGATGAGATTGGGTGGCATTTATTAGGTACATATATTTGCTACAAAGTTGTTATAAAAATGAAGTTGAGCTAAGATTGAAACAAACTTTGAAGTTTTTTGAGATTTTTCCGAGACAATTTAAAGTTGAAGATTCAAATTTTGAGATTATTACTATCTACCTTTTTATGTACTTTAATGACTTTTCATTTTAAATTGTGTAGCATTTAAGAAGATGTGAATTAAATGTTGGTAGCATGTTTTTAATTATTTATGGAAAATGCACTCACTTACGACACTTAGCTCCGACATGCAATCATCGTGCTTCGTCGATGAGCCTCGAGATAAGTGTGCAAAGCATATCGCACATACGCATGCCGAGTGCGTATCGAACTTGGGTGTCGAATCTGTGGCACCATAGTAACCTCCATTATCTAGACATAGACCACCACATGGTGATTGAAGCATTGTACTTTAGTTAAAAAGGAGAAAAAATATATCATGCACTAGTTTAGCCATAGCCCAGGGCAAGACATAATCCTGGATACGCGCCTGCTTGTATCTCTATCTGGTGAAGATTCCCTCTCCCGCCACTGTGTTGATCAAGGTTGAGGGGTATTCGCATGAGTTGGGTGGTTGTTGGTATTGTTGAATGACGTTTGGAAGTGAGGATTAATGGAAAATCAAATTTAAGTTTTGATTTATGGACTGTGATATATGAGAACGGTTTAAAAGGACTGGTTTTTTATGGTTTCGAATTGAAGAGAAGGTATTATTGTAATTGATTTATGGTGAGATGAAGAAAAGAGGAGAAGAACCAATTTTTTTTTTTTAAGAAGAGACTGCTACATAGAGGAACAGTGGGGGAATGAGGAAGAAGGTGGGGGTTGGAAAAGAAAACGATGGGTTTGAGGAAGACGAAGGAGGTGGGGGTTAGTGACAACAAGGAGTGAACTAAATAAAAAAACTTGTTGTTGTTAAGAACAAAACAAGGAACTGTTTCGTTGTCAACTGGTGAATATAAGAGGGATGACCATTAAACCGGGTTCGGCTCAGTTGAGGCGAACCGAACCCAGTTCAGGGATCAAACCCTCATTTCCCATTAATTTTTTTTGAAATATTTTAAAAATTGGAAAAAAATAAAAATCATTGAAAATTAGGGAAATTATGAAAAATGAGATTTTTAGACAAATTAATCGAAATTGGGGATTTTTATGAGAAATTAGGTTGTTGGGATTTTTAAATATTTATACTGGGGTTTCCTCGTAATGCGTGTTATGATACTGAAAATGCTAATAATTGTGAAAATCGTGTTAAAGCCTTGTTTAGGTTCATTTTTTTTACTTGAACCACAAGTTGGAGTCGAAATTGGGATTCAGACAACCGGGGAGTTGGTTTTGAGTGATTTCGAGGTTTTGAATCGAGGCGGGACTAATTGAAATATAATTAATTGGAAACAAATTGTAGAATGATTGTGGAATCTTTTCGAACTTATAAATGAATTATAGGATCGCAATTGGAGCCCCATGTGGACTATTTTACTAAAATGGAGTGCAAGAAATGACAGTATCACGTTGGTAAGTTTAAGTAAATCCCATAGTGAGCTTTACATTGTATGATTATAATTTTGTATATATTGCATTGCTCCTTGATATTGCATTATTCGTTGTACATGCATACACGGGAGGGGAGGATAAGGTCGATTCGAGTATCCTTACAGTGTTTACCAAACTATGAGTACATGTTATAACATTATATTATGCTCGAGGGGCTAGAGGCATTGATACTTTGCATAACAGGTTATGATGAGATCACGTTGAACTATGTCATACTCAGATAGACACGATGAGCAAGACTCATTTAGTTATCCTCTCTGGGCATGTGTCTTTATTATTGTTTGCTTACCACTTTTAGAGAATGTCAACTGGTTGTGGTCGGATAACAGAAATGAGATGGATTCTCGGTTGTATTTAAATTCCTTGGGTTATATTATTTGTTTAATCTCTTGGATTATTATGTATTTGATTATTATAGGTGTATTGGATAGTATGGGATTTAGTTATATGATATTTGTTGAATTTTTATACTTGGGTAATGATAGGTTCTAGCGGCGACAATCGAAAAAGAAAGCTTTTTGACTGTTTGTAACTTGCTCAGTTCCTTTCTCTATATGTATGTATTACTTATGAATATAATATATTGTATAAATAGATTTGTGGGTTCGTGTGTTGTTAGGATATCTTTTGGAATTGTTGAAATGGTTTTAGGACGGATTAGAATTCTTTGGAGCTAAGGTAATGATTATTTAATGATTTTGAAAACCTAAATTAGGTTAGAATGAATAAATAATTTTTGGTAATGATTGTGTGTCCTTCAATGTTTCCACAGAGCTGAGAAAGTTATGTTGAAGATTTTCGAATGTCGAGTTTCTCGGTGTAGGCTTAGAAATAGAGGATGTGTTATCGAAAAACTTTCACGAGATTTTGACATTATTTAATCAATCTAAACGAACTTTGAGGTTTAAGATTTACTTTTAGAACCCTTAGTGTTTTTTAAAGAATTATAGTTGATGATTACTTTGAATTGATTTTAATTATTTATTGATGGTGAGATTAAGGTTGCTAGATAATCATATGATTAAGGTAATCTAGGCCGGCCAGATACCCTAATAAAGCGAGGTTTGACATTTTCAAAGATCACTAAACTATTATGCACGTTGTTGGAAAATGATGTTCCATTTGAAATGGGTCTGATATGTTTAAAAGCATTTGAGACCTTGAAAGTAGTTTTGGTTTTGACACCAAGAGTTGTGGTACCTGATTGGTGTTGAGTTTTGGGGTTCATGCGCTGCGGAGATTACAAAATAATTTTGACAAAACCCCAACAGATTCGAATCTAATTCCATTAAAAACGTTTAAACCACGAAAAACTTGATCATACCTCAGTCGCAATATACCTTTCTGAAAGTTGATCGATCTCTAAGGCGCTGCCAACGACGAACGCCCTCTACCAATAGTCCACACATGAACGGCGGCCGAGATTCAAAGTGTTAGCTTCGAGAGAATACCAAACCTTTTGTTTCTCTCCAAAACGATCCAGAGCATACCAAAAAACCCTAAGTCGTTTCTAAAACGAAAATAGAGTTTCAGCCTTTTAATCTTTCGTACATGTATTCTAACTTAAAGCGTCTATTTATACAACCCTTGTATAAAGACGGTTAAGTAAATTACACATATACCCCTACTTAAAGAAGTATAAGTGTAATACACCACAATGACGTTTCTGTCATGAATTTTATCATATAAAATTCATTTTTCTGAACCATCTTAAAATCTCGCAAAACCATTCTTAGTGTGCGACCCAATAGGCTCATACAACGTTGGTAGTGTACCAAAACACATTTTGGTATACAAGTCATAAGTGGCCTCTAGCAAGACATTATGACTACCCAAGTTGTACGAATATCAAATCGATACAACCTAATCAATAGTGTATATAACATCCTTTTGTCACACGATATCCTTTTGATCAAACATAAGGAATGGAATTGTCATCCAACATGTTCAATCGTACTAGTCTCGATCTCTAGGTAGACTGAAAACATCCAAGTGACATTGATCAATATCAATTCACTTAGACTAGGCATGTTAACAGTCTTACACATCGAGGGATCCACTAGATATCTCTCTTTATATGAGAGGGACAAATTCTATCTCGATTACATAACTTCATCACATTGCTCACACGGTAACCAATCACAACCTTTATAATCGTCAGGTTAAAGACAACGTTTGATAGTGTCAAATCACTATGTTCCTAATGTTGAAGTCTCTGGTAATCTCAAGTCAGAGGACTGAAAAATATACCTATCATGAGAAACAACTATGACTTAATCCATGTGATGTTCTCATATGGTCGGTCCAAGTACTTTGTTCCCTAACAAGTACTCGTGATCTTGATTCGTATCCCTATACGTATAATCATCATATGATCATCAATCAAGACTCACACTAGTCTTAATTCATTATAGTTCCCAGTATAATGATCGATTAGGGACATTTAGGATATTTCTGTAAATACCCATGGATCTTATTATAATGTAAACATGCAAATTAATTATAATAAATAGCAAATGAAATCCTCTATTTTATTAACTAAAAGTATTCATAAAGACAATTAATGGATTGACCTATGGCACATGCCCCAACAATTGGGAATCTAAATTTGCAATAATGTGCAATGGAAGGGACTATGCGGTCGAAGCAGTGTTAGGCCAACGAAGAGATGAAATATTTAGAGCTATATATTATGCAAGTAAAACATTGGATCCATCACAACAAAATTATATTACCATAGAAGATGAGTTATTGGTAATGGAGTTTATGTGTGACAAGTTTAGAGCTTATATAGTGGGATCAAAAGTCACTGGATATACTAACCATGGAACGATTCGTTATTTTTTGCAAAGAAGGATGCAAATCCAAGGTTGATTAGATGGGTATTATTATTGGAAGAGTTTGACTTGGAAGTCAAAGATAAAAAGGAAGCGAAAATTTTTTTGTGGAACATCTATCTAGGCTACCTCATAAAGAAGGTGACAAATGGAAGCCGGTAACTGAAGTATTTGTGTATGAGCAATTATTTCAAACATCCAAAGCAATAAAGTATCTCGATTTAGACTCGGACTAAACGAGCGAAAAGACGTCGGGCTAATGACTTGAAACTAAGCATTACTCTGAGGCAGTCAAGGGTTCTTACTTCAAGTTCTTGAATTTCAGTCAATTTGTTTGTTTGTTAGTAATTTAGTTAGAACAATCCAAACGTTTTAGTAAATTTCTAACTTTTGAAAGTTTGGTGCTAAAAAGGACCATTTGCACCGGTTGAATTTTTATCGAAATGGATAAATCTTAACATATGTGGCATATTCATAAAGCATCAATGAGTTAGAGGGATATTTTGTCACGTTATTTAAATTTTATGCATTATTATATCTAGTATTATTATATGTTTGCGTTTAGTGTTTTTTATGTTTTAGGCTTATTTTTAAACCTTGAGGACAAAGTTTGGTTTAAATTTGGGGGCATTAACACTACACAATGGGAAGTGGTAAGAAATAATAAAACAATGATAAATATTGCAGGTAAAATCATAAAATTTTATTATTGAAGTAGTTAAAGAGGAAAGCTTGGTAGTGTATTCAATTTCATTAACCTATTTGAATGTATTTATATAGCATAGATTATGTTATATACAGTTAAATGTAATAAATAAGCAATTCATTTACAAATTTCATGTCTTTAATCGAGGATGAGTAAGAATACAAGTGTCTTGGTGATATGAAACTCAAGATAGCGTTATCATATTTTTGAAGAAAATGAGAAATATAGCAAACAACGGTATGATTTCATGATTGGAAACTTAGAGTTGGAGAAGATCATGAACTGGAAACAAAATCAAGAAGAATACTAGAACACTTTTTGTGGAAAAAAATAGATCTCGAAATAATTCTATGATAAGTTTGAATCTTACTAGAGTATAAAAGTAAATAAAGACTTAGTACTAAGAAGGGGAAAAATATGCACTATGTTTAATGAAAAATTTGGAATTAAAACTTGCATGAAAAAGTGAAAGTGAGAAGTGCCTAATAAGAATTTTATATAAAGATAATAGAGAGTCCCACAAGTTTTATAGGAAAATGAGTATAGAAATTGATGGTTGGAAAAAAAGAGAAAATCGAATCCATAACAAGAGGAGCGAGGACCGTGCAACTAAAAAATATGAGGAGAAAAAGTTATAGATAAAAATAAAGAAAAGGAAGGTGGAAGTTAAATTAAAACTCTTCAAATAAAAGACTTAGCTCGAGTACAAGTAGCTTAATTAAGTTATGTTTTATTTCCAATTATATTAAATCTTGCGAACTTTTGAAGTGCTAAAGTCTATAAAACTATTATGATCTATGTTTATTTGTGAATTCCTAGCTTAATGAGAAATTATGAGATTGTACACTTGCTACTTGAGTGTTGAGGTGAAATAACCTTGTGAGTAGTGATGGTTTTGGTTGTGAACTACTTTCTTGTTTAGAAAGTGAAGTGTATGTGTTGTTAATGCTACATTTTTTAAAATTTAAGTTTTTTGCACAGAAAATCTCTTGAGTGGATTATTAACTTGAACTTATTTGAATTAAATGATACTCCATGAATGATGTGAAATGAATATGTGTTAAGTAGTAGTAGAGAAAACACTTAGTAAAATACACTTTTGCTCGGGACGTGCAACATCCTAAGTTTGGGGGTATTTGATAAGTGATTATTTAGATTTATACATAAGACTAGTTTAGTAGTAAATTTAGAATACTCTCAAGTGTTCCCGGTGACCACACTTATGACATTTACGTCTGTCTTACCTGTCAGCCTGGCCGTCACCATATCTTGGACCCTGATCTCTACCCTAACAGTGCATTTATGGCTGTTGACTGCGCCGATCGACCGGTGCTGGTACTATGCTGTAAACCGGCTGTCTCTCCTCATAATGGAACTGACTTTCTCAATGATCATCCCTGCGGTCTCTATCCAGTCTGTCATCTCTTCGACTTTCAATATGGCCGAGAACTCTGCTCAATATTTACTTAGTCCTAGTCATACATCTGCCATCTCTCTGCATCAAGTAGGTCTCTTGTGCTAAAGCTCGGTTAAATATATTTTGCAGAGTAGGTGCCCCAGATGATACCACTGTCGCATCAATCCTATTATCAACTCGTTGGGTCAAGTAGTATGTAATCACTTTATCCCCGTTACATCCATAGAAAACTGAAGTAGGTATCATAATCGCTCTATATACTTGCATCAGTGTCCTGTTATCCTATCTCAGGGTAGAAATTCCTTCCATAATCTCAACCTCACCTCTATGGGTATGTACTGATCATAGAATAACTCTTTAAACTCAGCCCATATAGTTGTCTCTGTGTGGGTATCCTGATCCATGGTCCACTAAACTGTTGCGTGGCCTCTAAAGCATGCTCTCGATGTCTTCAGTGGAATAACAATAGTTGTATCTCTCTTTGACTGTGTCTCCGCAACTACCTTTTCAACTGATGTTTGGGGAACAATTCGGGCGACGTCTATCCCCATAGGTGTTGTAACTACTACTAGGTCTCGAGGTGTTGTGATTGTTGTAGCAAGTGTTGTCAGTGCAATGGTCTGATCCCGTAGTAACCGTAGTACCACGACCATCTGAATCTATTGGGCCGAGAGTCGATCCTCCATACTCGCTGTACTAGGGGAATTCTTAGCTACATCGCTAGTCTGTCCAGTCTCATGAAGTGTAATAGACTGTCCGTCCATGATCTGCATCGAGAAACATGCTTCGGATCACCCTTGGTATACATGTATATAACCTCTAACTCTACTCGCCTCACATCAATTCCTAACTAAAGTTCTAAGGCAATATCACCGGGTTTCCACATCTACGGTTTATTTATTTAAATTTTATCCCTTTTTTATTTAAATTCCCAAGTTCCTAGAACTCTCGCTTTGATACCAACTGTGGCATTGGTATCAGGTTAAAGAACAAACTATGATCCATCCCATAAACCTCGTCAACCTCGATCTGATACTATCTGTGGCGGCCTCTGGCCCCAAGGCCGCCCGGGGTGTCATCATGTCATCCGCTCCTCGCATGGTGGACCCGACTACATTTGACCGGCACCTGCCCGTCTACATCATGTCTTGATTATCGTGTCCACGTTTGTGTTATTAATATAGTTAGTGGATTATTCATGTTTTCTTGAGTTATTTCCTTAGGTAATTAAAGTTCCTTAAGTTCAACTATTTGTAGTATATTTGAGTCCTAGCCATGCTAGTAGTTTGTATTTTACAAGTTAACATTTAGTCAATGGAATTCTTAATAGATGCAAATAAATTATTAAATTAGCATGATAAGCATTATTCATAAAAGCATATCGTAGTGTGGAAAACCCGAAAAGTTCTATGTATAGGCGACAATACCATAACAGTGTATATATACATGTATAGTGTCACTCTAGTCTCCCAATCCCCAACATAATACAAAATATCAAAATAGGCACGTACTAGTAGGTCTTCGATGGCGGGCAATCAGATGTAGTCGCCTAGGATCCCCTTGCCCCTCCTGGTACTAGGATCTGCATTCAGTCATCATAAAAAGATAGATGATGATTCCAGTAAGTAAAACCCCTAGAAACCCCTATGAGCATTTGCATAATAAAGTAAGGAATTGCAAGAACTAATGTTAAGTAAAGATGTGGAATGTAAAAATAGGCAACTGTAATTGGTTTTTTGCATGAATAATTAACATATAAGCTAAAAAATGTGTGTTCTCTCCAAATGAACTAGACTATACTTCGGGTCACCAGGATCCTACCAGTGGATGCACCTAACTGGCCTAATGGTAGTCCCTCATGGTGCTGGCCAAACCTGCCGAGTCACTGACATGTGCACCAAGGGCAAGCTCGGGTTGCCATTCACAGAAGGGCGCGTTACACGCGCTGCAATATAGCTCATCATGAACACAGAACAGAAAATTCGGGAGTGTAAACTCAACCAAAGTCCAAGTAACGGAGCATAATAGTAGAAACAATAGGAAATGATAAAAAAAGAGAATAAAAACATAATCAAGTACTCTCTAACCTCCCAGACTCTCGTATCCGACCTGACAAGCTCCCTGACATCGAGCTCCGGTTTACTAAGTCCCTATAGTCCAATTTTATAAGTTTACAAGTGTTAATATGTATTAAGTCAGAAATAATTAAAATGACCCTTAATGTTCAAGTATTTACTGTCATTAGCTCGCTAATGGGTCTACCTAGCGCGTTAGGTGGAGTTAGCGCGCTAGGGAACCAGTTTAGCGCGCTACTATTCTTCATTTTGAAAAATAGTTGAGAGTCCAGCCTAGTCAGCACCCTAACTGCGCTCTGTGATAGAATTCTCAAGTCAAAAATTCTATACTCCACATCTTAATTGGCTAACCCAACCTGGTTTACTCACTCTCTATTACATGGTGACTCCAAAACATTATTTAAATCGATAAAACAACAACAATTTGATCAAAATCACTAAACTTCATGCATTCACTAGTTATTCCCAAATTCATCAAAACACCAATTAATGCAAAACCAGTTGTAAATTCGCATTGGGAAATAGTTATTATACATATAACTCATCAAGTATTTAAATCGATAAAATAACAACAATTTGATCAAAATAACTAAACTTCATGCATTCACTATTTATTCCAAAATTCATCAAAACACCAATTAATGCAAAACCAGTTGTAAATTCTCATTGGGAAATGGTTATTATATATATAACTCATCAAGTTTTCATCCAAAACCAAGGATCTAACCCTCAAATTCGAATTGCACAAAAAGCACTCAAAATTGGGTTCATTAGAAAGTGTAGAAGATGAAGATAAAGATTACCTCATTTTAATCCTCGGATTTGATCTCTAAAGTTTTGAATTCCAACTTTGAATATCCTCTTACACTTATATTTCTTAAGTTTGAATGAGATTGTGCTTAGTGGTTTCACCAAAATTCCACTAACATGCTATATATATGTTTGGTCTTGATCAAGTGTGTTTTGTGTATCACTAGGATCATCTTGTGGTATTTATTCATGCTGTCACACATAACTTAATAACTTCAATATCCCACTCAATATCCTAGATTCACTCATTAGGATCATCTAGATGCCCATCAACCACATTATTTAGTTCAAACTATAGGCTTATCAATATTTGATTAATTGACATTATATTAAGCCTCATTAATATATGGTTAGTGTTTCTATTGACCAAAATTAACCAACTTATGATTCACTAATCTTCGGCTACCTGGTACTTGGTGCCTCATGTCTCAACACGTATTTTGAGGCATGCCATAACTCATTATTCTAATTTAATTGACTTTGTCTATAGTTACATTACTCATTTTATTTAATTACTTAGTCATATTGACACGAATTTGTCTAGTTTTCTGGTGTACTTGTAATTTGCCTCTCCAATACTTGCATTGACATGCATTTCGAGGTGACTACTCGTTACACAACCTCGCACAATACAACCATACAACATACACACATGCAATGTATTAACAAATAAATTCATAAAATGCATCACAAAAAAGTAATACAACACATAATTAACTAGTGTACCTAGGTGGACGTGTATCCTAGCCTACCCGCGGCGTCCAAATGGATCTGAGTTGGCGTCTATGTTTGAAATTATGAAATAAATAATGTAATTAATAAAACGGGCTATTATAGCCCCACCAATTTAGGGAGTGCGCTCCCACCCCAAAAAATAACAAATAAGCGAGTTTAGATTATAATTTCTGGAAAACTTAGGGACTGGACTAGGGGGGTCTAAATATAGGGTTTTAGACCTATATTGATTACAAAAGATTTGTGATAGGTGTTGGATCCCCCGGAAAGCATGAGTGACCCGAAAACTTAGGGAATTTGGAATGAAAACCTAAAGCGAGGTAAGTATAAATTTGCCTATTTATCAATGTTGCATAGCTATCTCGGTTTATGTAGATCGTGTAGCTTATGGACTGAAAGAGGGGACTATGTACACTGTAATGGTTTTAATTAATGGAAAACGATGTTTAATGTGATTCCCGAGAGTAAGTTCCTGAGATTGAGACTAGGTTATATAAGATGCGGGGTTGATCTTTCGGACTATATGTAACTTCCTACTAGGTTAGATAGGTTGCGTGGACTACATACTCTAGAGGGTTTCGGATAGAACCATTGGGCATTAATGGATTGGCTAGACAGCACATTGGCCAATGTGTTGGTTTAGCAATTGCATTAATGGCGTTAGTGGGTAATCGACCCTAGTTTTATAAATAAAATGGGAATCACAGTGTAATATTTAGTGACTGTTTGATTTGCATATGTTATTTATTCAATTATATGCTTTTCGTATTCTTGTTAGTTAATATTGGTAGATATTGTTAGTGCATAATGTTCTTGATTATCATATGAAAAATCGATGGCTATATGAATCCTTACTTACCAAGCAAGTTGGAGCGCTTAACCCAAATAATATTTCAAGAATACTAATGAGAGCTGCGACTATGGGATAGAGAAGATTTATTAGTCTTAATTTTCTCTTCGACATAATGAATCTTCCATTGTCTTATATATTTGTATGGAATTACAGTTTTGTAATATTACAAGGGATGGTAGGTTTTGTATAACTGAGGTTTATTTCAATTTGATTTGGTACTATATATCGTATTAATTATCGAAAATGTTTATAATCTTTGCTACGTTTATTATTTGTCTTACATCAAAATTCGATGTATAATAGTGTTTATCAGGTGTAAGATGAGAGGTTGTTGGCTCTGGTTAAATCCAGTGGGATTAAAGGGACTTAATTACTATTTCAGTCGGGTTTTGCCTTAATCGGTTTAGGGGATGCTATAGCTTGGTATTATAGCCTAAGGTTTATCATTTTCGCATTGAGTGGTATATCTGATACAATTTGGCATCATTGACAAGGCTCTGACCTCATTTTCACTTTTGAACTATTTTTGAAGTAAGTGATATGAGATTCCTTCGTACCGGAACCTAAGTTTATTAACTCTAAGAGTTGTCTTGAGTTACGAATAAGCTTAGGGTATGATAAACAATTTTTATCGTGATTTTAGGGAGTAACCAAAAGATAAAAGAATGAGGTATGTTATTTGTTGTGTTTTTTTATATATATATGTGGTTGATATAAGAGTTATGTCTTTCCTAAATGATGATAATATGGTTGAAGTCCATCGATTTCTCATGATATGAGAAAGCATTGAGGTGAGAGTTCAAGAGAATCTTAACCTCGAGGAGTTTGAAAAAGGAAAGACAAAAGGAAAATTTACAGAGATAAAATTAAATTCATTCTTCGAGTAACTGTCTTCAGTGGACTTTATTCTCACTGATATTATTAAAAAAAAAAAAAATAGTTAGTGAAGAAATATCTATTTGATCAAGACCTTGAGACGTGTGTTAGGAGAATGTAAATTATGAAGTAATAGAATACTGAATAATTTTGAGTGTAACTCAAACATGGTAAGCCACTTTGAGATATGATTTAATACTAGTATTGAGACTAGTTGAGAAATAATGAAAGTTATTCAGTAAATAAATTAGTGGCTAAAGAGAAAAGCTTATTTGAGGTTAGAAACCACTAATGTATTTATACTTCATAAGTTGTTATGAAATACAAACTTCATTGATAGTGTGAAACCATATTGGAAGTTTTCAGGTAATGAAAGGTGAAATTTAAAATATTAAACTAGTAAATTTTGAAGAAAGTTTAATCCAAAACATAGTAGTGAGTTTGTAAGATATCATAGTCTGACATTATAGACTGGTATACTGTAAATTTGGGAGAATGAGCCGTCAATGAATCTGATAATTTGAGGAATCCAAAGAATAATATGTGATAGTTGGAATGAATTCATTGCCCAGGAATTAACAACTCAGTCTAACAATAAGGTGAAACCAGTTGTTCTCAAGAGTTAGTTGAGATTTGGTTGTCACAGTGGTATGCTCAGAGTTAAGGATATATTTAAAGACAATTTTCAGGTGATTGTTGGATTACTTTAAATGGATGGTGGAAACCATTAGAACTTACTAGAACTCATGTTATGTTCATAAATAAAGGGTGTCGAGTTTTGAAACCCTATTTTAATTTAGTTGTTATTGTGTTATAAATAACAAGAATGAAATATTTGAAGACTTAGAAAATGCTTGAACATTACCGTAAAGAGTTACAAACGTGACCGTAAATTGGTTCATACCAGATTTTGCAAGTGTCAGTACTAAGTTTCATATTACTTGTATAAGTGTTGAATATTAATAGAAAATTGAGGGATTTGACTAGGACTGAGACAATATGAGATTTTTATATATTCAACACAAAAGTAAAAGAGAAAAAATAATCTTGAAATAATTGAATATTACAAATGATTGATCTAGGGATCTCTAGAATCGTTGTGTAATTTATTTAGTTAACTCAAGTATGAAATTGATGTAAATTGAAATTAGATACAAGGATGCCTTGGAGTAAAGTTGAAGTATAGTTGACTATAATGTGTGTTTGATTGTACCTTAACTATAAAAGAAGCTAGAGGTTCATCCTAAGACTTTTTATTCAGGTAAGAATGTGTGTTGACAAAATAAATCAAAGTTGTAGCTTATACTTCTAAATATATAATTTGTAAGAAGAATTATTGGAGATTGATAATATCGAGATAACAAATTTGGTAACTGTACCATATATAGAAGGCATCATTTGTAAATTAGAGGAAATGTTTGTTGAGGATTTTTTAATCATTCTTAAATATTATTGAGAATCTTAGAAGAATCATTAAAAGACAATCTAGAGGTATAAAGACTAGTAGATTGGTATAATCAATGAATTTCAAATTATAGAAGTTTGAAAAGTAAAATTTTCTGAGTGATAGAAATAGAAGGTAAGATAGATACCTTGAACTTTCCTAAATGTTAAGAAATCACTCAGAAACATTACCCATTAAGGTGATTATGTTGACAATGCCTTGAATAGGAAAAAGATAGAGGGTGTAGTTGTAATAAAAACTTCTTAGTAATATTTCTTTAGAGAGATATATACTGGTGACCAATTGAAGTCCCGTGCAGGCACATCATCAGCTGAGTTGTCTAGGTTGGTAACTACAAGTCTGTTCTTTGGAGCTTTGATGGGAGCTAAGCTAATGATAATTAGTTGAGTGATGAATTGGAAAAATTGATTGAGATTATCTTGTAAGTCAAGGGTCGACTACTATATAATGATATTGGTAGGGATAATCTCCAATCAAGAAATTGAGCATGTAAAGAAAACTCTTGGAACTCGAATAAAAACTGTGGCAAGAATGTTATGAGAATCTCATGAGTTTCTTTTAAAAAGATTCATTCAGGCGAAATTGAAAATCATTACGAAAAGAATGAGTTGTTGGTGTCCTAAAATAAAAATTCATAGTGTCAATTTTATAAAGAAATATGAGATATATCAGCAAGTGGAAACTGAGTGATATTAACCTGGAGGGTTATATTATTCTTACCCTATATGAATGCGATTTCATGCTTAGAGACTTATGATTGATTCACCTAAGTTGTGATAGCAACTGAAGGTTGTTGATGTTGTAAATGCAAAATTGATAGATTATATAATTTTTTTTGCCAGTATTGTGGTTAAATTTTTATGGAAGAGTAAGCGAGATATATGTGTAGAAAGAGTTGAGAGTTGTGGAGAACTAAGATTACTATTTTGGTGAGGAACTAAAAGTTTGTTTCCCATTGGGGAAGAGATTTATAATAGTTGTAAGGGAACTTTCTCAATCTTAACACAATATATCTACGGTTGATCTTACTTCCAGAGAATATAATTTCCAAGCTTGTGACTTAAAAGGTAATAGATACTGGAAGAAATATTTACTATGTGAGTTCTCTGATATCGATATTATCATGCTATATATATGATGTTAAGGTGTTTTCCATAAAAATTTGTATATTTTCTCTTTGTTGTCAATTGATATGGGACAAGAAGTAATGATACAAGTTCATTGGAGCCTGAGTAATTCAGAACTACATGGAAATGTGTTAACAGACTATCAGTATACAATTACAACTCAAATAAATTAAAAGATATATGAGGAAGTGTAGATGGCTTGAGTTTCTCAAGAACTACTACTTCACTCTAGAATATCACCCAAGTGAGGCAAATGAGGTTATGGATGGCTTGAGTAGGAGAAGAACAAGCATAGAAATTTGGCTACTGCAAGAGCTTCTCAGTCTAAACTTCTTGGGGAAGCATCTATGATGATGATTCATGTAAGTTTAGTTGGCATATCATCAATTGAGAAAACTAGTTTTAGAGCTACTAATGTGTTCTTTTGAGCCCAAACTCGAACTAAATCAAAGATGATTCAATGGGTGATTGGTTGTCAGAAAGTTGATCAGGATTATATCATGTGTTAGAGGTTAGCGGCTAGTGTGGATAATCCTTATTGGTTAGTTTCTAATGATGGTGCCTTACGGTTCAGGGATAGATTATGGATTCCAACTCATGATTAATTGAGGCGGGAGTTGCTACATGAATATCATAGATCTATTTACTCTATTCATCCAAATGACACTAAAATGAATCGCGATATGAGGTGTATCTATTAGTTGCCTAAGATGAAGACTAATGTTGTTGAGTTCGTAAAAATACGTGAGATATGTCAGTAAGTTAAGGTTGAGAATAGAAAACTAGGAAGGGTTATCACATTTTATGCCTATTCCTGAGTGGAAATGAGAATATACATAGATGGATTTTGTTTCAAATCTACCTTTAAGTTAATGTAAGCATGATGTTATATGGGTTGTAGTTAACAGGTTGACAAAGTATGCGCATTTCTTTCCAGTTTCTATGCGAGATCCTCTCGACTAATTATGTAAGATGTATGTACGTAAGGTGTTAAGATTTCGTGGAGTTCCAGTGTCGATTATTTCAGATAGAAATATGAGATTCACGTCCAAACTATGGAGTGAATTACAAAGATAGGTTGGAAATGTTCTTTACCTTAGTATGGTATACCATTCGTAGACTAATGAGCAGCCTGAGTGGTTGATTTTGGTACTGATGCATAAGCTTTGAGCTTGTGTCTTAAAGTTTATGGTAACTGGAAGAAATACATTCCTCTTTGTGAGTTTGGTTGTAATGAAAGTTTTCGGACTAGTATTGGAATGTTCATTTTAAACATCTGTGTGGTCAGCCTTGTCGTTTACTGGAGTGTTTGGGCAGAGGTTGAGATACAATTTTCTCTAAGCTAGAGTTGATTCAAAACTACACAGAGAGAATTTAGCAGATTTGCCAGCATTTAACTACTGCACAACTAAGAGAAGAGATACACCAATAAACATCATAGGTTGTTAGAGTTTTCAAAGAACGGTTACTTTCTGTTAAAAGTCTCGCCTACGACAGGATTGTATAGGTTTGGATTGCGAGGTAAACTAGCTCCAATGTACATTAGTCGTTCAAAATGCTGGAAAGACTTGGTCTTATTGCTTACAGGTTAGAGTTTCCTTCTCAATTAACTAGAATTCATAATTTCTTTTATATATCTATGCATCACAAAATGGAGACTCAGTTTAATCCAAAAATTAATTGGAATTAATTTGATCTTCAGGAAAACTTATTTTAAGATGAACAACCAATTTAGATACTTGATCATAAGATTCGAGAGGTTAGAATTAAAAAGAGTACTTTGGTTAATGTGAAATGACAATTTCACGATAATGAGGAACTAATCTGGGAGCGAGAGTCATATATAATGGAGCAGTTTTTATTTCTCGTTGAAACTACGGGTAATTATATGTTTACTTTAATTTCAAGGATGAAATTTCTTTAAATTGGGGAGACTGTAACGACCTATTACCTTAAGTTGATGATTAGTATTAACTCAAATCTTAATCAACCCGAGTTAGGCTCATGGTTAAGTCTAGCATACCTTGAATAGCGTGTGTGTAGCTTTATGTGATGGTTTGTGTTTATTTGGTATGTTTATAAATTTTATAGATTGTAGTATAAAGTGAAATTTATATACAAGCCTATAAATGAGAAAAAGTAAATAAACAATAAATAGTCGGTACACTGAGTGCGATGAGGGGTCGTAAAATGAATGTTCACACCCAAGAACACTCGTAGACATGTCCGATGAATTTATTGGCGAGAAAATACACGAATTATATATATTAATATATATTTCAAATACATCTATTAAAACTATAAGTTTGGTTTATATTATATAGATCGTTTGATCAGCCTCGAGATGATCGTAAGTGTTGATGGTGTTAAAATTTATGTCACTTTAAGGAGTGTCATTTTGACACATTAATCACTAGATCAACCTTGAGATGACGCGATGCGTGTCTCGAGAAAAATCTATATATAAATCCAAAATCATCAATTTTATCATCACTATCTTATTTCGATCATTCGAGAAGGTGAGAAAGAGGGAGAGAGAGTGAGGGTATGATCACAAAGAGTGGATTAGGAGAGGAGTTTCTCACTGAATTGGGGAACTTAAACAATTGGAAAGCTAGAGATCATCGCTTTTTTAAGTTTAGTTTTCATATTTTTGAAGTTCAATTCAATGGTAGTGATGATATCTCTGTGAATTGTGTCGTTTGATGACCGAAAATGGTTTGTTACCTCATTAGAAGTCAGCCCTGATGAATTTTGAGAGTGTTTGCTATTATTATATGGATTTGATAGTGGAACAATGGTTGTTGCCCTGTTCACTGTTGAGGCAATGCAAGGTAGAGTGCGTTCCACCTAGCAAAGGAGCGCAATCCCTTCATTAGTTGGGATGAGCGCGCCCTATTCACTGTTGATGGTAGTGATGATGTCTCTTAAAATAAAAGATTTAGCTCGAGTGCTTATAGCTAAGTTGAGTGAAATATTTTTTTCCAACATTCCAACAATTAAACATGATAATGATATTTATTGGTGTCTTAAAATTCATATCCACTTTGATTGTGGTAGTTTTTTTAAATATCATTTGAAATTGACATCAATTTAGGCATTTTTGTATTTTGAGATTTTATATAGTCATCGTAAACATGATGCTTGTCACTGGAGATTGAGAAAGCCTATATAGTGACCTGACCTTGGTGTTGATTGTCACTTTCATTTAAGAGGTTGTAATTTAAATCTTTTTATTCCATCATAATTTTTATTTAAATAAGGGTAATATGTTTCTATTTAATGATCACTTCTATTTAAGAATAAGAGTAAGTAATTATGAAATCATAATAAGGAATCAAAAGAGAATATAATTGAGAATATTCCTTTGCTCGGGACAACAAAGTGCTGAGTTTGGGGGTATTTGATAAGTTAATAATTTGAGGGTACTTTATAGTATATTTTATGGTGATTTTAAATGTAAAATGTTATATTACATTAGGTTTTCTCTTATTTTTGTGATTTCAGGTTATATTATGTTTACGTGACGAAATGGAAAAAAAAGATGAAAAGTAAAGAATTCGGACAATTGGAGAAAAGACAGAGCGAATCAAGAGCGAATCAGGATATGAACTAGGATTCACTATTAGTGAATCAACAACGAATCAGGAATATACTAGGAATCGCTACCCAAAATCGGTGAACCACAGTGACATATTTCCAAGAATTTTCACAACGGATCAGCAAAGATAGAGAATTCGGTTAGAAATCACTAAAGTCGGCTATGAGAATGTTTGAGTAAAATGAGAAATTTGAGTTCGATTGGGATATGTTTGTGACAGCTCGTTTCTCCAAACATGATATTGCCCGGCCTTATCCCATCATTAAGCCTTAATCTTCACCACATACGACTTAACAATATATTAGTCAGTTTTTCTCTCATTCACCTCATTATACATGTTTAGAATAATTATTATTTATTTCATTCTTATTCATGATTTCATAGTTGATTAAAAAGTCGTTATCATTATTTTAATTATAAGCGGAAGACTTAATAAAATTAGAGAAATCATTATAAAAACACCTTATACAAATAGAGTAATACATGCATAAGTTGGGAATTTAGTCTGTCAACCCCTTATACAACCCGAAATCATATAAAAAGACGTAGATATTAAATAGACTAAATGACCACCTAGAAAAGTAGCATAAACCAATCGCCAAGGTCTCAGAGGTAGTCATTGATCTTCTCCTTCCTTAGTCTGCTACTCGATAGATCTAAATCCATCGTCCTAAAAAATACGGTGAGTATAGTAAAATAGAAAGTAAAACCTGAAGGCCATTCATCCACATTTCCAAAAACTACAAAGAACGGTAACTAAAAACATATAATAGCTATGAATAATGAAAAGGTGAACAAGAAGTATGCAAACAGTTGCCAAACTTCTACAAGGAATGATAGATATAATGATTATGCAAACCTAGGTTTGGTCTGCCAATATCACCAGGGACTCTAACCACGTGTGTTTAGCTGTATGGAGTGTCGACATCCCCAAAGACTCTAATCTCGTAAGTTGCACATCTTGTATAATGGAAAGATATCAGTGTGTGGAGCGCTGACATCTCCGAAGACTCTAACCTTAGGTATCATACAACTCAAAAAGTAATGGCACAAACAAAGGTGGGCTCCTCAAGTCATGCCTATCAAAGAATTCATGTTGTAGATTGTACAAACAAGTGTCACGCAATAAATATATTGACATAAGTGTGTACATACACCAATAAAAGAGTAAAACAAATCATAACATGCTATTAAAAATACATTTCAATAGTTTCAAGATCAATAACAATAAAAGAATACAATCATAGAACGAAACCAAAACAAAGAATGTCATGTGACAAGTCATTACACGACTATTATAGCCAAAGATATCATAAGTACAAAAGTATATACAAGGCATGACATTAGGAATATCAGATCGACATTAAAACATTCCAAATGATTTTATATTAACTCAATAATGGAATGAAATGGAGAGAATTGCTTCAATAAGTTTACTTACCTCAAATGCACGCAATTCCTAGTTTATACTGGCTCTCGACCTCTCAAACTAGAGTTCCATACCCGTAAGTCCTCTCTAAGCTCCTGAGGTGTCCTAACAAATATACTTTAATTTGTTTTAGGTTGTTTAAGTGGTTTTAAATTCTAATGTTTCACAATCAACCTTGTTAATACTTTGTTTATGTAGAAATCTACTTTAATAAATAAAGACAGTTTTGGTTGTAACGTCCTAAAATTCTAATAGCAAATTTGTTAGTTATTTAAGGTGATCGACCTAGGATGGGCCCAACGACGGGTACATTGTCCTACACTCGACTCGAATACTGATATGCATGATATTTTTGTGTGATGGATGCCTAGTGGATGCATGTGTGCACTGTATACCGGATATTTACTTAGTCTATTTATTTATCATTCGATGCTCAAATGGGGACACACCTCGAGATGCTTGCGAATGTGGGATCGAGGTATGGAATGATACGGTAACTAATTTATTGTGTCTATAGTTGAATATACATATGTACATTTAGTTGTAGCTTAAAGTTTGGTTAAGAATCAACCACCATTAGACATGCCTTGAGATACGTGCTAAGGTCCATGTGTGTAATCTTTGTTAAAGTGGGTTGGTGGTGTTAGATTTAATTAGGACCTTTGGATGGAAAGGTAGGAGTGGATTATGGCCATGCGATCATCATACTGATTAGGGTGTATGTAAGTGATGAAGTTAGAAGTATAAAAGCAACATTAGTTGGTCTTCTCTTCATTTTGCATGTTTTTCAAACAAAAATCAGAGCTGTGCTTAGTTTTGGGGCTGGATTTTTCAATGGTGGTATGAGAAGAATTTTTTAACAAATTGAAGGATCAAAATCAACAAGTCTAGCTACAACTCTAGGTATACTTCTACTACTTCTATGCATACAATCTTTGATGAATTTGGTTGTAGATCATAGGGCTTTTACCTTTAATCAATTTCAATATTTTTTTAAGGTTGTCTATAAGCAAATAGAATCATTGGTTTAAATTACAAGTCCCGATTTTTGAGTTTTCAAGTTTTGGCAAAGTTTGGGCTTTTTCATATGAAACTAGTTTTTTCAAAATCAGAGTTAGAAAATGATTTCTTTTATGAAATCCAAGTTCATATTCGGATTCTTCACGAGATTCTAATAATCTAGCTACTAAGAAGTTTTAAATTTGTTTTCCAAATTATCAAGTTATGATTTTTCAAGGTGTTACCTGGTGAAGTGCTTACTAACCAACATAAGTTAGTAGTACTTGATATTAGGTTAAAATGACAACATAATATGAATAAAAGAGTTAGCGACCTTAGAATAAAGTGGTGGAACCTAAAAAATAGTAAACAAGTAGAGTTTAGAGAAAAACTACTAAACTAAAATATTTGAAATCTTAACTTAGATGCTAATACAATGTGGCTAGAAATAAGTAGTTGCATAAGGAGGGTGGCATCAAACATATTAGGTATATCTAAAGGCTTGGGACCACCAAAGAAGGAAACATGGTGGTGGAATGAGGATGTCCAACGAGGAATTAAAACTAAAAGAGAGATGTATAGGAATTAAAAAATAATCTTAAAAAGTGGTTAGTCAAGCTAAAACAAATTTCATGGAAGATCTATACACAAGGTTAGGTAATAGAGATGACGAAAAAAAATATATAGGCTAGCCAAATTAAGGACGAAAAATAAAATGTTTTAATGCGTGAGGTCGATATTAAGTAGGGATGGATAAGTTAATTTGATAGTTTATTTAATAATGGCCAAGTTGATACATTAATAGATGAGAACCCACACTAAGAAAGAAATGTAAACTATACACGCAATATTAGAATTCTAAAAGTTAAAAAGGCATTGAAAAGAACAAAAATAGGAAAAGCATGTAGCCCAGATAAAATACCCATAGAGGTTTGGAAATGCTCAAGAGAAATTGGATTGACTTAATTAACAAAACTTTTCAATAAAATTCAAAAATTAAAACGGATGTCAATGGATTAGAGAAGAAGCACGCTTGTGCCAATCTTCAAAAAGAAATGATACATTCAAAGTTGCTCAAACTACTAAGGAATTAAACTTATGAGTCGCACTATGAAACATTAGGAAATGATAATTGACAATAGGCTAGGAGAGAAATAACAATATCAAAAAATCAATTTGGCTTTATGCCTGGTAGGTCTACTATGGAGGCGATTTTCCATTGTAAGACGATTGTTAGAAAAATATAGAGAAAAGAAAAAAGATCTTCTTATGGTATTCATATATTTAGAAAAAGCATATAATAAGGTACCTATAGATGTTCTTTGGTGGGTTCTAGAAAGAGAAAAAGTGCATGCTAGATACATAGACACTATTATGGATATGTATAATGGAGTAGTAACGAGTATAAAGACATTTGGAGGAGCTACAAAAGAATTTTCCATTATGATAGGACTACATTAAGGATCGACTTTAAGCCAATATCTATTTACTTTAGTTATGGATGAACTAACTAGGTATATTCAAGAGGAAATACTATAGTGTATGCTATTTGCAGATGATATTGTCTTAGTGGATGAAACAAAAGATTGAGTGAATAGAAAATTAGAACTCTGGAGGAATACATTTGAATCTAAAAGCTGCAAGATGAGTAGGACGAAAACCGAATACATGCACTGTGAGTTTAAAAACATTTGACATCGAGATAATGGAGTGGTAAAATTAGGAGAAGTAGAAGTTCCTAAGGTGAACCACTTTAAATACCTAAGATCAATCATACAAAATGATGGTAATATTGAGAATGATGTCACACATATAATTCAAGCTGGATGAAAAAAGTTGCAGAATGCAACGGGGTGATTTGTGATCGAAATATTCATGCTAAATTAAAAGGAAAATTTTACGGGACCATAATTAAGCCAGCTATGCTCTATGGAAGTGAATATCGGGCGGCAAAGCAACAACAATTACATAAAATGAACTTAGCAGAAATGAAGATGCTTAGGTGGATGTGTAGTAAAACTCGTAAAGATAGAATAATAAATATAGAAACTCAAAGACAAGTAGGAGTAGCACCAATTGATACAAAGATTAAGGAAGGGTGGTTGCGGTGGTTTGGTCACCTGCAAATAAGGCCTACAAAAGCCCACACTAGAAAACTTGACTCAATAAAAACTGTAGAAATTCGACAAGGTAGGGGTAGACCAAAGTTAACATGGGGTGTATTAATTAGGAGGGACTTGAATTGTTTGAAAAACTCACCATCAATTGCACTTAATCGAACACAATGGAAAAGTTTAATCCATGTAGCCGACCGCAATTAATTTGGGACTGAGGCTATGTTGTTGTTGTTGTTGTTGTTGTTGTTGTTGTTGTTGTTGTTGTTGTATTTGTTGATTTTTCAAGGTGTAAGTGTATTCTTGAGCATTTCTCTTGCATGCATGTTTAAATCTAAATCTTGATCAATATATTGAAGTTCTGGTGTTTTCGTTCTTATTTTGAGGTTGTTGTACCCCATTAAGGGAGTTTATGGCAATGAAGATTACCTGAGTGGGATTTGGGGTCAATAACTCCAAATTCTAACTACAGAAATGCAATGCAGTTCACATAGCGCGCTAGACATAATAGATAGCACGCTATGTATTCTGCAGACGGGACGGTTTTTCAGGTTTTCGTAAAACGACCATAACTTTCTCGTTTCAACTCGGATTTCGACGCTCTGCATACCGTTAGAAAGCTAGGAGAGAGAGAGAGAAACAACATAGAACCAATAGTTTTTGAAAATATGGTCATATTCTTTGGCAAAATGAAGTTGAAAATGAGAACTTATGCATAGGGGTAGTTATTGATAAGTGTTTGAGTCTTTTTAGTTTCGATTGGTCCAAACACTTAACTAAGAACTAAAATACGCCTAAATCAGTTTAATAATATCCATGAATGTTTGGAGTCAATGTTGGGTATGGTACACTCGAACTCCAAGGCGGGTAGCGATTAATATTTCTAGGATTGCAGTTGTATGTGTAAGTAAAGCTGTGAGAATTATCTATTTCATTTCATTGCCTCTTATCGATTTATAGTCTATTTGTCGACATTACTACTTGCAATCTCATATCATGTTATCTTTTTTTGTATTCATTATTTAATATTGTCAACATGATGCCTTGTGAATTATTTCATTGATTCTTTTTCCAAAGCTTGATAATATTCTTGATATATTGTTGATCTGAAGCATGCTATTAGGATATGTTGTTATGGATTAGACTTGTATTATATTTCTTTGGGCTTTGTAGCTTAACTAGTCTTGAAATCTTAGAGACTTAAAATTATAAATCCTTGAAATGAAAGTATGGATTATCTAGTGTCCATTGCACAAAAGATGCGTGGCTCATAGGGACTTAGATCTACCAGGGTTTCGACACTCACCACAACACTTGCGTGGTACACGCGGTATGAAACTCGGGATTGTCAGCAAGAACAAGATAGATGATTTATACGCATACAACGCAGCTCCACCATTTGAGGATTGATAGAATTTATTAAATATGTAGAGCACAACTCCATATAGAAGTGTAAAAGGCTAGGTTATAGTTCTCACCGTCGAGCGGACATAGATCGTCTCGACTTAGCCTGTGTCAATCTATATATTTTTAACTATGGTATTTACTTGCATTACTTGATTCAGCAACTTTTTCACTACTTTATGCTTTTAAATACATTTCTTGCATTTTGGAAATGTAGTATATAATTCTCCAGTTATTACTTAAATATCATTATACTCACCGTCTAGTTTGTGACGGTCAGCGTAGGTCCGTCGAGCAACAGGCAGGGGAAGGAGAAGATCGACACTTTCCTTGAGCATTTCGGCAACTCTCCTATCTCATTTTGTGTATGACTCAACTTTTGTTGTATTACTGATGCTTATGCATTTTCAGTACATTTTGGGTTGTATATTGGGTTGAGCATATAGTTCCCCGACTTGAGACTCGTATATGGTTTATCACACTGTGTTATTATGCTTATGATATTTATATGCATGTAATGTAGTTTCTTGGTTTCCACACTTAAGTTTTTTAAATAATAATTGCTTCCGCATAACCTTTAAAATTTCCATGATAATATTAAAATGATAAAAAGTTTTAATTAACTATGAAATCTAATGATAACATGACATATTTATTACTCATTCTGAACGCATATATCGAAGAATATAGGAAAGAAAGAATGACTAATGCATAGTTAAGTCTTACGTGGTTGGGATTAGGGCTTAATTATGGGATTAGACAGGGCGGTGCCCTATTTAGAAGAAGGGTTCGACACATTGGTGCAACAGCTTATGAGTTGACTTCAATTACCAAAACGTTAAAATTATATATTATAGTATAAAGAGAAGTTTTAGAGCTATTTCTTAGCTTTCTAGAACTATAATGTTTGCACAATTTCAATAAGAATCGAAGGAGATATGAAAATTTTACTATAATGACTCAAACCAGTTTTAGATTCAGATCAACAACTTTGTAAATTTCATTTCTCCAAAATCATAGCTTCAAAACTCATGATTTTTTTACTAAAGTCTAAAAACATATTCTAGAACATCATACTAAAAATAAGATCAATCCAATAAGAAATAAGTGAGTTACGCTCCAAATAGCATGACATTATCAAAACTATGAACCTAGAAATTATATATTCATTATCAAAGTTGCAGAGGGTTTTTAGACATGAAAACATTCAAACTTCAAAATCTTTCAGAGGCAAAACTTATTCCCCTTTGAGTTAGCTTTCAAATGCCACTAGAATGAGTCCATTTCGATTTAAAATGATGAAGTTATAAGCAAAATACAAAGACCGGTTCATAATAATGGCATGTCGAATTTCCAATTTTGTCTTACAATTTTAAAAATTCATAACTTTTTTTTATTTTAAAACTAAATTAAGAACTTCTTAATAGCTGGATTATCAAACAAAAATGAGGAATCCAAAGATATAATCTAATTTCAAAGACTCAAACATCTAACCTCTAAAAATGACCAAAAATCAAAAATTGATTTCAAACTTGAGAGCGAAAGATGTATATACCTAGGTTATAGTTTGATCCCTAGCTATTAATGCTTTGAACCTCTAATTTCCTCGAACTCTTAAAAAACCAACAAATTTACCTCAGATTTTCTTCTTCTCCGAAACTTCACCCTCTCCTTTTGCATGTAAATGAAATGGTTTGATGAAATCCCCACTAACTTACCTTTGTATAATGGTGAGGTTAATTGATAGCCCATAATCTAGTGTAAATATCATCACTAAAACAATCTAATGACTCATATTTGGTCCTACAATCTAATAACTTAGTCATGTTAACACCCATTCATACACTAAGTTAACATAGTGATGGTGACAACACGCATCCTGAGGCATATAATTGCTTAGTGTTTTATTTTCTTAACTTAGGCCTCATTTACATAAATTTAAATATAGGCACATTAGATTAGTTATATTAATCATATTAAACTAAATTAGGACTTATTGCATCACTTTCTACCTAGGTCCCACGCCGACATGCATCTCGAGGTATGTCTTTGCTCGTGCGCCAAACTTACAAAATACAACACAAAATAAATATTTCCAGTTATAGTGTACACACATACATCATACTAGGCATTCATCATTTAAAAGTAATATATTTCTCGGTCCTCATGCCGAGTATTGGGACCGTGTACGGGTCACGTCATGGGTCGGTAACTCTGATTAGAGACTAATTTACTAATAATAAATTTTAGATCGTTACAATGTACTACTTTGAATACTATATATATATATATATATGAGCATATGGCTTCGAAACTTAAAGCCTATGAAGTCAATGAATTAGTTTTAGCCTTTTTTAATTAGTTTTATGTCATTTTTTGTTCTTGTTTTTGAAGATGCTTTGGAGATTCGAGTATTAAATAAAAGGTATTTTTCATTAATGTCTTTTATTTATTTTATTTCAATGTTTATTTTGAATATGTCTGAGTAGTTTATTAATCTAAACGAAGTCTGAACATGAACTTAAAACTGTTTTGTAATGTAGTAATAGAAGAATTTGTGCTTAATGCATTAAACTTAATCGTATATGTCAATTCACGATTTTAATAGATTTTTTTTTTGTGTATTACAATCAAGAAACTTTGTGTTGAATGCATATATAGCCAATGTGTATTTCAATATTTAAGTTCAAAATCTAGTATAAAGTAGTAACTAGGCTTAATTTAAAAGGCGAATTGTGTTCTAAGTTTGATATTGATATGGCTAATTATGATAATATTGGCTTAGAAGTAAGAAGTGTTCATAGTGTGTAATGATGTTTTATTTCTATTAATTAGTTATCTTTGAGCTTTCGAAGGATTAATGGTCAAAAATTAGATCAGAATACAATATTTCCATTGATATAAGGAAAACTAATGGCTAGATAAAGACTATTGATCTTACTTATGATTTAGGTTTAATGATTCAAGAATACTTTATAAGATGATGATAATATGATTATGACTATACTTTAATTGTTATGTTCAGATTCAAAACGGGTTTATGTTTTATTGTTTTGGATATTTGTTTAGACGTTTGTTTTATATTGATTTGAATTGAATTGAATTTAAAATATTCAATATTAGTGAGTTTAAATTGTGTTAGTTAAGTTAGTTTAATTATTTAATTAATTACCATTGTTTGATTAAATAATTTTAATTCTCATTTTAATTAAATTAAAGTAAAATAATAAAAACCCTTGAAAAACCATTTTCCTAAGAAATTTGCAAAATCCCTGTGGAGACTATCCCACTTATCACTACTACAAATAATAAGGATATACAGAAAAACTTATTGTACATGCTCAACAAGTGTTACCAATTCTAACAAATTATGTTCTTCAGGTAAAATTTGTTACCACATGACATGATTTGTGTTGTGTTGTAATAGATACGATTTGTGTTTTGTTACCACAACAATCCCAACAGAATCAGCAAACATAAGTTTAGATAAGGATCAATGATTTACCTTATTATATACCGAATCCAATTATCCAACTGATCAAATCATCTTCGACTTCTCATCTAACCACGTGATCATTATTCAAAATACTCCGTCAATTGTTATTGAGATATATGTAAATAATGGCAATTATATACATGTGAAATGTGACACTTACAACAAGCAAGGAAGCGTTTATGAAAATTAAGACTCATTTGATAGTAGATTTTTACAACCAATTGCAAAAAAATGCCTAATAATTTAATATTGTAGGAAACATACATTTGCTATAAAGTAGAGTAGATTTGATTGGGATATGTGCCGCATGAGTTTCAAAGAAATCTACACAATAGTGTAGTAAAAGAATGTCAAAGAATTATTTTTCAACAATTAATACGTACAAACATCACGAAATGAAGATACTCACAGTGATATGCGCAACTAAAAGCCATACCAAAACAAATCCTTTATTTATGTAATTCGGAAAATATAATAGCAGATGCATGGCAATGTAAGGAGAGTGACTTGTGCCTACGTACCAAAACAAAGGAGTGACTTGTCTGTGTTCAATGCTCTAGTATACAAATGGTGTGCCGACATAGCTTTTTTTGTTACGATAAATTATTATAGTGCTTTACCTTATAAAAAATAACTTTTCTGATCTGGTGTGTATATATGTTTTCTTTTGTTCTATTTATTTTTAAAGGTGACTATTCAAAAAAGATTTTTTGCTTGAGCCATTTTAATTTGTATGAACAAACATATTAGTAATTAATATTAACTCCCGCTTTTATAGTTCAAGTAAAAATATATTACACAAGACTAACAAGAGAATGGTAAAATAATTTTCATCTACTTTTCGTCTTTAACCTGCATAACTAGGTTGATGATGAAGTTACTTACTCTCTACTTTTGGTCTTTGATTGGCATGGTAACTTTAAGGAACAAATAATGAGTTCAGACTTAAGACCATGATATAGTCAAATAAATATTCCTTCCAGTCAAAAATATAAGTTTTTTTAGCAAAAACTTCTTGATCAAAATTATAATTCATTTTTGAAATTCAAGAGTGTATTTATTATTTTTCTACCAATTATATCCTTATACAATTCAAATATTTATAATTTCTCAATTCTTCAATTCATTTAAAGTCAAATGGCGTATATGAAAATCAATAAATCTACTTGGACTCATGAATCCTGACTCATAGGGAGGTTTTTCAAATTTTTATAAATATTTAAGGGGTATCAAAGGAATTTTACTAGTGATTGTGTTTGCTTCATTAATTATTTGAAGATGACTTTGAAATAAATTTTCTTTTTGAGTCCGGACTCGTGAATCCAAATAGCACTACCCTATGAAAATTACATTTGTAATTAAGGTTGTCTTAATTATTGTGTCCTTACCTTAAACGACTTATATTATTTTCTATGTATGTGTGTGTGTTTTTTTGGTGTTGTAAACTAAGTTATAAGTCAACTAGAACTTAAGTTGGACTTGCTAGAGAGTTAAGTATAGAAGGCATAGACTAAGAACTACTAGAACAAGTAGAGAAGATGAGACAAGAGAGAAGAGAGCTAGAGATGAGAATGTAGAGATTTCATTCATACATTGGTATGTGAATTACAATGGGGTTGGCACCCTTTATATAGGTCATTTGGTGATGATGATAATTGTACTTATACAATGTGTACAAGTTATATATACACCACAAGTCATACAACACATCACAAGCAACATAGACAATACATGGAAGAGTTGGTGTATATTAGAGAGGATTACAAGTTACATGAAGTGTGAGAGCCATGCTTGATGTTACAATTCAATGTGAGAACCATGCTTCACAATGTGGTCACATACATGCACAAGTGTCCATCCATTTCATAACACTCCCCCTTGGATGACACTTGTTGAAAGAATGTGTCTCGTTAAACTTCTACTAGAAAAAACCCTGTGGGGAAAAATCTAGTACAGGAAAAAGAGTATAATATTTGTAACGACCCGTAAAGTATATGTATCACGTGTCATGTGGTCCACGTGGGTTTAGGCCGGGCGGGGCCCAGTGTCGTGGGGAATTGGGGTCGTCATAATATTGCTTTGTAGAATAATATTTGTTGATTGCCTCATTAAAAACCTTGCTAGGAAAACTCAGTAGGACAAAACCATAGCTAAGGAAAAGAGTGCAACACATTGATACACTTAGCGATAATATAAATGTCTCATTAAAACCTCTACTAGAAAAACCCTGTGGAAAAAATCTAGTATAGGAAAAAGAGTACATTAATTGCTCTCATAATTTATTATTTTTTATATGAAGTATAATAATGTTAGGATTGCTTCATTAAAAACCTTGCTAGGAAAACCCAGTGGGATAAAACCATTGCGAAAGGAAAAGAGTGCAATACACGAATAAATCTAAATACAGAGTTTTAATATTGTTAGAATTGCCTCATTAAAAATCTTTGCAAAGAAAATACAGTGGGATAAAACCATAGCAAAGGGAAAAAGAGTGCAATACATTAACCAATAAACTCATTTTGATTCCCCCCCTCATGTTCATATGGGTGAGACATTTTGTGCATTTTGTTGCAAATGGATAATCAGATAGATCTTTCCACATTATAAATGTCATTTGATTTATGACGAGATTCGTTTTAATGTGTCTTATATATTCTAGAAGTTAAAGATATGAATATTATACTCAGATTAAATCATATTCATATAGATAAATTTTTTATTATTCTGAGTAGACTTCGTCTAAACAAGACATTAATAATAAAATTGTTGTACCAGATATTGCCTGAACATTAGCCTCCGCTAAACTCGAATTCGAGAAATATTCACTTTTATATTATAATGTACATGCATGTAGCACGATACACAAGACATAAACTCATCTCTCATATTTAGGCCACGATTTAAACACATCTTGATGTGCCTGTTTTATCGAGCTATTTTCAATAATAAAATTCATAATATTTTGCCTTTGATTTTAAAGGCATGGTAAAGGTCACAAAAATATTCGAGTATATATATGAAAATATTTAGGCAAAATAGCCTTTCATATATGACCAAAAAAATGTCCCAATTATGAGCGTTCATTGTCCATAATTATTTGCCCTTTGTAGTGGTGCACCACTTTTGTTCCAATTTTTGGTGGAATTGTCAATACTACCTTTACCTTATATTTTCACATTTTCCACGTCCATAAATTTATTATTGCGATCATGATCGTTATATGCAACATATGTTTCTTAATTTGAAGCTGAACTAATTGGACGAGAGCGATATTATATTTATAATATCTCATTATTTTACTCAGCTACCATAAGACAAGAAATCAATCCTTAATATTTACTGGATTGACGTGCGCATTAATATTTGTTGCAGCAATAAATCGAGGCAGACCACGTGACCTTATTTTTATTGTCTCATCAGTCATATTTTCACATGGCCTCAACATAGAGGTAATTAAAATTATGGAATTATAATTAATATTTGAGTGATTAAATTTTGTAGCTTGAGACTCAATCGCTAATTTTGAGCTTTTGGAGCATTGCCTTTTTTGGTATTTATTTATTTATTTATTTATAGCTCCATATGGTGAAAAGATATATAAAGTGAAATATTCACTTTTCAAATATCTAAAGAGATATTGGCAAATGATTGAAATTTTGTATAACATAACTAATCTTGCATAGATGTTTTAGTCACAAATTATAGTATCTAATTGTCATGACAAGTAATTTTTGTCGTTAATATAATAAGGCAACAAGTTCAACTATAGTTGAATAATATTTTGAAAATAAATTTAATATAAAATAGTTTTCCCCTTTTTATGTAAAAACATAACATATAATTAAATATATGTTCACAACTTGATTCATTAATAAACAAAATTAATGTACTATTCGTATGATGAGTTGGTGGGACAACCTCAAGGTTGGGTGGCGAGATATAGTATACTTAATATCATGCCTCCTCGAACGGGATAACCCGTCTCTCATTCAATGTTTGGCTTCACTGGGGACAAAGCTTACCCACTATCAACTCAAACTTATAGCATTATTTGTATTATAAAATCAAGAATAGAGCAATAACTAATCGTTTGTAGTTTTAAGAAAAAAAACTATATGTCACACATTGACTTTTGATTTCTGATGTAGAAGATCGTACAAGACGCAGCTACAGAGCATACTTTCGTAGTCGGTGACGTTACAATGCATAATGTATGAATAAAGTACATTTACATAATTAAATATGCATGTATATAACAAAAAAGAAATTAACCATGACAACATGGAAATAAATTGAACTTATTTAAATTAATAAAATTTATACCTTCTTAGCTTTATATCTTTGAAAAGCTTCTTGATCTCCAAGACCTCCTCTTGTAGAGCAACTTCGTGCTGATAACATGTTGTAAACTAAGTTGTAAGCCAACTAGAACTTAAGTTGGACTTGCTAGAGACTTAAGTATATAAGGCATAAACTAATAACTACTAGAACAAGTAGAGAAAATGAGACAAGAGAGAAGAAAGCTAGAGATGAGAATGTAGAGATTTTATTCATACATTGGTGTGTGAATTACAATGGGGTTGACACCCTTCATATTGGCCATTTGGTGATGATGATAATTTTACTTATACAATGTGTGCAAGTTATACATACAACACAAGTCATACAACACATCACAAGCAACATAAACAATACATGAAAGAGTTGGGGTACATTGGAGAGGATTACAAGTTACATGAAGTGTGAGAGTCATGCTTGATGTTACAATTCAATGTGAGAATCATGCTTTACAATGTGATCAAATACATGCACAAGTATGCATTCATTTCAAAACATTTGAAACAATTTTCTATGTGTGTTTTTAATAGTAGAGAGATGGGTGGAGAGGATTCTATGCATGTGGCCCCTTTCTCCCATAATACCACCCCTTCATCCCCCTCAAAGAATCTCTTCCCTAAATGTAGGTGATTTGAAACAACAAAAACTAAAACATTATGTTATTCATGCAAACGTGGTCACATATCTCACCACCACGTAGTCAACCTTCTGATTCTATTACTACTTACGATCTTCCCCATGACCCAAGAAGCTGTAACGTATACATTATGTCACACCACATACGTGGATATATAATGTTGCACCCACCACCATTATTATCATCATCGTCGTCATCATCATCAGCAGCTTGGTCGCTTGACAATAATCTCGATTTGTCTTTCTCCCACTCTAGCTAGTATCAAGAGTATGCTAGTATACGGCCTTCATGAATTTTTGAAACTTGAAATAGTTTCCTAGCTAGTCGGAAAGCGAAGCACGTACATATATGAACAAAATATAAGGCTTCACCAATTATTAATTATCTATATATGTGGCATTGTATATCATGTGGTATTGCTTGAGAGAGTAATGCAATTCTGCTTATAATTCATTTTCTTGAGATCCTTTGGCCTCTTGTCCCCTACTTTGCGGCTGTTACAGAGTGGAGTGAGGAAGGAAAAAGTTTGACTCTCAAACTCTCAAGTCTTAAACAATATTTCAATACTATTTTTTTAATAAATTTAAATTAATAATATTTTTTGATAATAAATTAATAATGGTTTTTGATAAAATAAAATGGTAATATTTTTTTTTATAAAATCGAGTACTATTATAATTAATTACTAGAAAATTTATAGAGAAATATATTGTATTATTTTAATCACAATACAATACAATTCTCTAATTAAAGATTAATATCATTTTAAGAAGTTTTATAGCATTTTAAAGAGCTCAATTTGTGATATAAATCAGAATATATATACTTTTTATGATGTAAGATGTTAGCTAATTAATAATAATGAGCATTCTAGCTAAAGTAATCCCTTTATTTCTAAATATTTGCATTTTGGAATATATTTTTTTTGTAGGACAATATTTTTAATCAATAAAAGAATTGTATTTATAATACTCTAGGAAGTGTTGGACCCAATCATCAAATCAATAATAAAGTTCTCAATCGGAATCACGTATCTTTGCTAGAATGCCTAACAGCCATCAAACTCGTCAATTATAGGCTGGAACATTTTTTGGCGATAAAATTAATCTCTTATTTTCCATAATTCTGTTATAAATGAAGTCCTTAATTTATATTTTATTTTAAATTCTTTTAGTCCACGTACCAATGATTTTTCTTTTTGGCGAAGAATAATTTTTTTAAAATTCTCGGGCAATGGTTAAGTACTTGTGATAGATATTTAGGAACCAATAGAATAAAGTGCTACGTACGGATATGTCGATATAATTAGACAATAACTTAAAATAATGCACATGCAAATGGACCTCTATCTAATATTGATTTAACTATCATAAGCAAATGTTAATTAATATATACTTTAATTAAGAAGCTAAGTGGTTAGTTATTTTTTACAAAAGGGAAGTACATTATTCAAGGGTTGTGTTCATTTATGTATATAATTTCCTACTAAAACTATTTTTTTTAAATATATTATCATCAATTGATGATTTACTATTGTTAGTTTGTTACTATTGAATAAAATGTGCCTACAACTAGCCAAAAGTGCATTAATTATATACATAATAATTGGTGATTATATGAATATCCTTCCCATCTGTCGTGTTAAATTCGATCTTAATTATGAACAGAAGAGGAATCATGAAAGAGAAAGACACAAGAAAAAACAAACAATATTCCTTCTCATCAGTCATGTCAATTACTGAAAACAATAACAAGCAATAACAAGCATATGCATTGATATATATAATCAAACGGAAAATCTATTTGGACTTTTTGAGTCCGGACCAAAAAAAAAATTTGTTTAACAATTTAAGATATCTATTTAAGTAAAAGACATAATTACCCTCTACTCCCAAACACTAATAATGAATTTAAATTAATTTATTCATTTTGAATGACTTTTTTTTAATAGAAAAACTTAGGACCCAAAATTTTTTTACTACTAATTTAAGATATATAAAAAAGACATAATTACCCTCTACCTTAAAACACCAATACTGAACTTAAATTAAAGATTTATGTCTTTTTTGTTATTTAGTCGGACTTTTTCATCATCTAACACTAAAAATATATAATATAGTACTTAATCCTACCACATTTAAGATTGTGATGCTCGCCCTTCTCTCACCCACAAATGCAGATTTTATCTAACTAGGACCACAACACCCATTCACCTTGCTCTTTCACTACACTAAATATATGCATACATGAATGTATCAACCCCACACAAGACATTTTATTGAATTAATGTTAGATGCACTTCGAGTCATCCAAAAAAACACAATTCGAGGAACATCAAACGACGCAGAAGTGTTTATGTGTAATAATTGTGTCGCAGTTGTTGTCAATTAATTAATGTAACGCTAGCTAGCTACACTATATATATATCCTATCACCATTATCTTTACATAGAACCTGATATCAAAGCAATAAGCCAAAAGAAGAGCATATTATATATCTGTCGGGGTCGCCGGAGAAGACCATCGGACGGCTACCGCTGCTCCAACGTTGTCGAGCCGCCATGTGGCGCGCCGTCATGCATGGCAAAAGTAGGGAATAATTACATGGACAGGGACAATACGTGGCGAGAGGAAGGGAATTGGTCCCCTTATTCAGACAGGTTGACGTCGTTGCTCACATAAACATTGAGACCCATTTCTTAGTTTATATATGTGTCGGCTCGCCATTCGTCGGCGCCACGCCACGTCAGCACCCACGATCCTGAGCCCTCCATTGGTTTAATTAGTACTTGGTGACATCACCCACATGAGTCCCAACATTAATTCACACATACATCAATAGAAAAACAAACGAATTTCTCTTCCTCTGCATCACCCACCATCATATGCACATATACCTGAAATTTTAAAACTGTAATGTCAGTGTCTCTATGTGTGCAATATATATATATATAATGTACATGCACTTTTGTTTTGTGTATATTTAATACAAACCCTCAATTGTGCATGTCTAGGCCCCACTGATATCAATATGTGTTTGTGGAGAAGCTCAAATGTACAAGCAGCCAAAGAAGACCAATTAATGAAACAGTGAAATATATGGAGCAGCTAGGCCTTGATTAATTTGCGAATTGTGCTTAAAGTTTGAGAACATAACATATATATAATATATGTATATATGGTAGTTGAAAAATCTATGAATTAAAGACTATAGTACAATAGAATCTCAAAAGATATGTGTAAAATGATATAAATGTGATTAGATTCTAAGGGTTTGCGCGCCGAATGGTGTGAAATTATAAATCAAAAGAAAAATATTATAATAATAGGCCCCTATATATATATATATATATATATATATATATATATATATATATATATATATATATGTCTCAACGAAACTTATAATGCTTTGATCTATGATAACCAATCAATATATACCATATTATGTATCTTGAGACGTGTATTCATACAACTCAAATTATATACTCACAAGTGAAATATTTATCGGCAAAACTAACGTACGTAACGCATGACTCGTACGTAACGCATGACATGTCATTAATTACTATTGGGAGTGTGTGAACTGAAATATTTATGTTTAGTACTAACTAAATCAGTTAAGGCTGACTTTAGAATGAAAAATAAATATAGTATAATTAAAGATCTATTATTAGTACTTTTTTAAAAGAAAAAAAAAATAACTTTTACAACCACCAAAATTTGAACTCATGACATCTTACTTTCAAATCTTATTTCAAATTATTAATCCACCTAATTAATTGATCTATTAGTAATACTAAATTAAGCTATACTTTTGAGAAAAACCTTATATCTTTATTTATTAATTGAAAAATATATATCATTACTAGCGAAAATCCACGTGCAATTGCACGAGCGGACAGTGGTCCGCCAAGTGTAGTGAAGAAAAGGTGGAAGAGGGAAATCAATCAACCTATCATTCTCCAATCTTGTCTGAAAGTATTTTACACCTATGCATAGTCAGGGACAAGAAAGAGCACACATGGGACACGCACAAAATGCTGTCTATCTAGATTATGTAGATGCCTGCACTTTACACGTAGGAACATGGGCTTGCATATATATAGTTAAGAGGTCACGTCAAAAGACATATTAGCCTACAGAAATTGTCTATGCGCGCCTTCAAGGTGCATGTTACATAGATTTCGATACAAATTCGTGAGTAGTTGAAGCTGCATTGACGACTCATGTAGATTAATTTATCATCCGATGTGACATAGGTGTGATCATTCTAGTGTTCTTCTATAGTTAATTAAAATGCCATATTAATTCGCTATGCAGTACACCATAATAAACACCAGTCTTTCATGCCTGCATGTAACCCAGCAGTATTAATCCCATGTTCATGTATGAAACGGCTCACATGCAAATAAATAGTCCCACTTGACATATAATGTTCACTTTGAAAGCGAAATGAGAAGCTCTCCTGCATTGCTATAAAGAAATGCAACAGTAGTATACTAGTGGATCCATGTTTATTAATTGATGAGAGGAAGACATGCAACACACTATACTGTACCATACCCTTTTTTTCACATGTTCATGCGGTAGGTCAGCCGCGCGCTCATTCAGTATATATATATATATATATATGTATGTATAGTAGACAAGGAAGCAAACACACATTCATAAATTAATGGAATTAATGTTAATGGCGCCTCTTATATCTATATATGTCACAACTAATTTGAGTAACAGCGCGACATTAAAATCTATCATGATATGCATGCACACAAATATTCTCTACCTGCATATAGATATATATGTGTAACACAATATATGGTAAGTGGGGCATAGATGCGTAGTAAGTTTTATTGGGATATGTACAGTGTTGTCATTTTTCTTTTGATAAGAAAGAAATAATTTTGCTCAGCCTCACCGGTTTGGGGTTCGAACCTATGACCTTTTACTTCCAAATTCAATATCAAACCATCTTTGGTTGGTTATAGTGTTATCATTTAAGCACAAAGTGCACATAAAATGTACATAATTAGTTGTGATCAGCTTTTTAATCTTAATTAGAAAGAGAAGGATAATATTTTTCAAGTCAATCTATTTATTGGCTTGGCTATTAATTATTGTGTAAGCTTTTTACCTAATCTTTAACATTTAAATAAAGCTTCCATATATCTTAATTAAGATCTGTTTCTGCTGATTGCATGATCAACATTATTATTTTGAACAGTCACCACCACCTTATATATGTAGCACAACTTCACCAGACATACAAAACTGCACCATCACTAGTATCCATTACTTTTTGGAGATTTCAATTATATTCCAATTTCTAATGAGAGAAGACATTAAAAAGCAAAGAACATTTCTTACAAAGATTCCTTTCATCTTTTGTAAGAAAGCAACATGAACGTTTGTAAATTAAAGAGACTTTTGGGACTTTTGGTACTCATCATTAGTTCCCCATTAATTGGGCGCAATGCTTGTTGTAAGAATTACTTAATTATAATTATGTGGTACCACTTGACCTAAATTTGTTGTAATTCATCCCAAACTATTTGAAAATAATTAATTAATTTAGTGATTGAAAAGACCACTACAAGAGCACAAAATATTTAAGCATATATTTGGACATGTTGTCTCCTAACGGGGGCTTTATTTCTTGTACTAGTGTTCAACATGTTATGGTTTTCAAGATTTCAATGATGTTGGTGGTTTGGAAGGTTTTTTCAAACAGGTTTTCACTTCACTTGGACCACATACCATATGTAATTTCAGACATCGAGAAAAACATTGATAGAACACTGCATACACCAGCCAAGACAAGCAACATAAATGTCATGCTAACTTATTTTCCATTGAATCAACATGATGTCCCATTGAGGCCTCCCTTGTTTCATTTTTGTTGTCGGGTTGTTTCGATGTAACATTAAACTTTCATGGCTATTCAGGTTTCTTGGCTCACTTGTGAGAAGAAACTAAAACTGGGATGAAAGGTATGTAGCCTGCAAAACCTTCCACATCGATCGACATCATTGATTAATTTGTAATGCAACTGCTGCTATATATAACGTGTCAAAGCAAAGCAGACTCTCACGTTCTAGGAAGATCAAGGCACGTCAATTAGATTTCGAGAAAATCGAAATAATCGTACAATTAAACGTTTAGACAATTTAGTTTCTAGTTGGACAAAATATACAAGTATCGTTTTGCATGCCCATCATAACAAATTAATTAATTACTAAAGCAAGCAAGCTAGAACAAAAACATTAGCAAAGAAATAAGAGTTTAGTTAATACAAATCCTATTTATGTTGTAACAACTCCTATTGATAAGTTCACCCTACTTATTTTTTTTTAAAAAAAATTGGTATACTATATTAAAAATAATGCAATATTCCTACATTATTAGCAGTACTAGGGGGCTTGAGGGGCAAGTTATATAGAGACGAGTGATTAAGAAAGATTGCAAATTCGGTTTTTTTTTTTTAAAAAAAAAAGGTAGGTGGGGTGAACTTATAATAGGGGTTGTTATAACATAGATAGAGTTTAATTTAACCGAACTAATAAAAATGTTGACATGCACAATCAACAAGTGTTAAGGCAGCCTTATTAGACATATGGGTGTTTATTTTCACATGACCAACAAATAAACAGCTTTGGTGAGACACTTCTGCATATATAATTTTGGGGGCCCAACCTTAGAATGGACCAATTAATTAGACTAGACCCAATTAATAAGAGACATGCACAATCCGGCTCATATATAGCCCAAGGAATTTGGACCTAGCTAGCTACAACCTGAGGTACCATAGGAAGCATGCAGCACCCTCCTAGCTAGAGGAATATATTAATGCATTTAATCAAATAATGAATGCATCTGAGTAATATGTAGTAAAATAATTAGCAATTTATAATCTGTTTTGATATATGGAGTGCAAAACTCTACTTGCATTGTAAGTGGTTAAAATATTGCTTGCTTGATGGTCTTCTGGTTTCTGTTGAAAGAATGGATATGTCCTAGTTAATTGATCATTGTTTAACTATATATGTGTATCGGAAATAACAGGGCCGGTCCGAAGTAGTTGGGGGCTTGGGCCAAAGTTATAAAACGGGGCCCCTTAATTTTTATTTTTGATTAACTGTGTGTATCCAGAAACTTTCTCTCATTAGTTCCACGGGCCCTAAGGTTGTGGAAAGAGACCACTAGTGGCTTAACGTTTGGCTTTCGTGCGGAAACACTACAAAAAATGGTCTGCAATAGCGACGGTTCAGCGACTGCCCTAGTTGCTGACCCTTCGACAATCGCTGACCCTTTGACCAAAATTGCGACGAGGTTAGCGACGAGCCCCCCTTCGCTATTTTTGGGTGGGAAAACTCTTGCCCAAGCCTAGTTATGCTCACGTGGCGAGAGTGCCGCCATGTGGCCGCTTTTAATAGGGCCACGTAGGGAATAGCGACGGGAACCCCCGTCGCTATTCCCCATCATCGATTTCCAAAACTAAAATCGATTTCTCTCCCTCTTTGGTTCATCTCCCTCACTTCGCTTCGATCATCTCCCTCACTCGACTGGTCGACCTCCTTCATTGCTAGTTCATCTCACTCTCCCTCTCCATGCTCGACCAACTCCCTATCCATGCTTCTCCCTCTCACTCAAATCCTAAACCCCCGAACCCATCCGACGCCTCGCCCTACTTGCCCGCCTCGCCTCGCCTCGCCTGGCCGCGCCAGCCTCGTCGCCTCGTCACAGCCACCACACTCCCATCTCGTTCTTGATTTAGGATTTAGTTATAAATTTTTATTTATTTTATTTATTTATGTTTTTTGTTATTTAAGTTGATTTCTAATATTTTTTGTGAAAATTTGTATTTTTTCGTGAAAAAATTGGGTTTTATGTATTTGATGTTAGAATGAAAATTTGGAATAAATTTTGTAGATATATGCATGTTAAATTAAAAAAAATGTAATAGTTTGATAAAAAAAAGTTGTAATTTTGTATTTTATGTTGGAATAAAATTTTTGGAATTAAATTTGTATTTCATGTATTTTTAGGTGAATAAAATTTGCTAAATTGATTAAAATGTAGGTTGGAATAAATTTTGTATGTTGATATTTATTATTTATTTATTTTATGATAAATAAAATGAATGCTTGTGATTTGAATATAATAGTTTTTTTTATTATTTGTGATGTTTATTGCATGATTTTTTTTTTGTAATGTGTTAGTATTAAATTAGTTGAATTTCAAAGATGTCTATTAAACTATTATTTAATTTTTTTTACAGTAATTAAAAAATCAAATTAAAATCTATTTAACTATAATAAAGAAATTATGTTAAGTTGAAAAAACATTTATGTATAAAGTTAATTAAATGATACAAATTCATTGGAGAAATTAAATTTCTATTAGGCCAAAAATAAAAGAGTACGTATAATATATTATGTTATAAATAAATATAGAGTAATTAAAAGCAATTTAACTATAATAAAGAAATTTGTAATTGGTTGAACAAAATAATATTTATATAACATCGCTTAGCTACGAGATATATATATATATATATATATATATATATATATATATATATATATATATATATATATATATATATATTATGTTAAGTTGAAATTAAAATAAGTATGAAGTTACAAGTTAAATGAAACGGCCGACTATGTGCACCCTACATTTTACTTCGTGCAAACCAAATAATTTGTGCAAACCACATTTAGATTTGGGCACCCAAAAAAAATTCTTTCCCAAAATGCCCCTGCTGTGTGCACCCCACAACATTCGAATTCTTTGAAGAAGAGTTGGTTTTCCCGGTGAAGAAGAAAAAGAGAACCCTAAGTCATTGATCGAATCGACATGGTGAAGCATCCACTCGTCTATATTCGCTCTTCGCTCTCCCCTTTTCCTTTGGTATTAGTTCCAGGCGGTGGTGGAGTTGGTTTTGTTCCAAGCGATGGTGGTGGTGTTTTTGTTCTTGTTGGTTTGCGTCACAGTGAAGCTAAGTCGAATACGGTTCACTTAAGGTATAATTTTGTTTGATTTTCTTTGAAATTTGTATTCTTATGTGTTTGTTATGGTGTATGGTCGAATTTCAATTAGGTTATTGATTTGATTTGCGAAACTAGGTTGAATGTGATTGTTTTTTGTGCGTTTATTATGGAATTTTGTTTTTATCTTCGATTTTCCTTGTCGTGTATGTGTGTGTAACTATTTTTTATAGAACTTGTTGGACGATTTGTTGATATTTGATGATTTTAAGTAGCTCGGTAACACATGACCGAATTAATTTGCACTTTTCGGTTTCCCGTGACCGAGCAATATTGGTTTAGTTGATTTTGGGTTACCGAACTATACATGTGGTATAGGATTTGTTTTGCTCGATTTGGAATGACCGAATTGTATTTTTTGCACTCAGTCTATTATAACCGAACAACACGAATATTATATAAATTGGTTGTTTGGTTATAGTTGACCGAAGTGAATTAGTTTTTTTTAAATAGATTGTCCTAGGTTCTTCATTCGGTCTTATATTACCGAGTGAAAGTTGTTTGTTCAGTTACCTTCAACTGAGATGTAAATTATGACTCGGTCATATCAAGCCGAACAATCGTATTTAGCTCGATCAGTATCGACTGACTGAACAGTGTATTTTTCTAAGGAATGTCATACAATGATTGAGTATTAATATTTGGGTAATATATGTGTTACTTTAATAGGTATGACACGTACAAAGACGACAGAGGCGCCCAAGGAAAGTGAACAAGAGAAAGAGAACACTGGTAAGATGGGTGAGCAAGTGAGGAGGAGAGCTCAAACGACTTCTTACAGGAAAGAAAATGACTTGCGAAGGGGTGCGAGGGCAAGTCAAACCGGTTGTTCATTAAAAGAAGGAGCAAGCAAAGATGACTCAATGGAGTTGTTGAACATTTTTAAACAACTTTACTATACATGACTAATTTTTTATTTTGTTCAGACTGTAGTGACCAATTAAACATTTTTAAACAATTTCATTGTATGTGACTAATTCTTGATTTTATTCAGACTGTAGTAACCGATTAAACATTTTTAAAAAATTTCACTGTATATGACTAATCTTTGATTTTGTTCGGCCTGCAGTGACCGAGTAAAAACTTTCTCATCGGTTATCATGTATCGAGGCAATAAATGGAACACGGTTAGTAGGTGTCGATTGAAAATGTTGCTTAAATAATGCTTGGCCTTTGGCATCCGAGCTTTGGTTGTTTACCCATATTGGGTCGACCGAACATAAGGGAAAGAAGTCTAAGATAAGTGACCGATTAAACATTTTTAAACAATGTCACTGTATATGACTAATCTTTGATTTTTTTTTGGACCGTAGTGACCGAGTAAGAATTTTTCCATCGGTTATCAAGTACCGAGCCAATAAATGGAACATGGTTGGTAGGTACCGACTGAAAGTGTTGCTTAAATATACACGATTTGCTCGGCCTCTGGTATCCAAGCTTTCGTTGTTTACCCATATTGGGTCGACCGAACATAAGAAAATGTAAATGGAATAAATAAATGGAACACAATAACAAATATTTATTTTATTCCTTCAACTGCTATACACCAACTAGTGACATTTACAAATATACGTCATGCATCGGAAGTGCGAAAAATGAGCGTGTCCGATATAATGGATTACATCTTCTTTACATGATTATAAAGATTCTTCCATACATGATTATACAACCTATAATATGATATACAAAAAACCAATGCCATTTGGGAAAAAGGTAATCTTAAGGTGTACCCAAGTCGACGGTAATAGGAGGTCCATCTAGGGAATGTACACGTGAAGGTTGGTCTTCCCAATTCATATTCTCAACCCATGGTAATGCCGCTTGTAGTATATTGTTAGCCCACCCCGAGTACAATTGAGGAAAACGAGCATGTAGCTTAAACAATACATGTACGAATTAACAAAAAATCAGTTAACAACAAATAAACTTGGATACTAGTATGGAAGGGAATAAAGTTAATCACTTTACCCTCATAAAATGATTTCCATTGACATGTGTAATCCCAATGACAACCCGGTCAGCCATATTCGTGGTGGTGCGTCCCTAAGTGGAAGAAATGTCATGTTGCCTGATGATGATAGAGAAACTACCATGACATTGTATGCTGTAGCAATCACGATACCCATTTCAGGCATACACATCCATTTGTCCAAAGGAGCATCCTTGGTCTCGTCATACCATTGGACGGACAGAAATTTTATCAAAGTGATCGCTCTCGAAGATTGAGCGCTAAAGATCTTTGTGGTCATGAAGCTCCCAGTATAGATCATTCTGGATTTGTATCCATGCACCGTCTTCATTACGTCCCCAAACCCGCTGCGACAACGCGGTAACCACAATTGTCATCTCCCCTAACATCATCGACCATCTCAATATAATTAAGATATCATTCAGGGGTGACACTGCAATAAGTCTCCTTAGTAACATTTTGCATACAATTACAAGTTTTATGTACCTTTGCAAGCACTTGCAGCGTAGGCTTAAGCGAAATCAAATCAGGTTAGAGGACATACTCGTGGTGGGATGGATTTCTCTTAGTGGATGTATCATTCTCATCAGCCGTAATCACCTTTTTCTTCTTGGATAGTTGTGATGCATTTCATGCTTGTTTTGATGCCTTTCTTCCCCGTGTCTTAATTTTCTCCTTTGGCACCATCAATGACGAAGATAAGGGACAACTAATCTCACGGAGTTGTTGCACAATCCTCATTCGCGAGTCTTCATTATCCACGCTTGCAAACCTCTCGATGACCCTTTAAATTTCCTCCTTAAAATTGTACTCTGTTCGATTCACGACTTGCTCGGGATTCATGCTCAGCTTTTGCCAATGTAGGTGAACATCTTTAAGTAGTATTGGCGAACCCTCTAATTGATGACTTGAAATTTCATGGGCAAATAGAAGACCATAGGTCATGCGCAAAACACAACCACATCTTATCGGATTGGTACCAATATTTTCGACGCGTTCGACCTCAGTGCAAGTTTTGTCTAACGCATATTGCGAAACAAAGCCTCGCAACATACGATAAAATGGATGACCAAACCCGTGTTGCACGACATTTAGACTTGTCTCAAAAAACGCCTTGATAACATTATGTTGCCTTCAACCAAACTATTAGTATCTCGCCACAAGTCCTCGAAATTCCCTAGAGAGTTTTCAAGACATTTTTTAAGGGCATTATGTGCACTTTCAACTCTCCCGATCGTAAAATGTCTAAGGTGTATTGTACGGTTTGTCCATGCTTTAATAAACTTTTCTTTGTATTCCCTAACCCATGTGTCCATCAAGTAATCAAGCAATCCTTGTAGACAAGCATACTCGGCGCCCAAATTAGACATCCTCATGTTAAACAAATCTTCGGAAGTGGCGTTCATCAAAGCATTTCATCGAGTCAGGAAAAGGTTGAAGTCTTCATTTCGTTTAAAATATTTTTTCCTTCGCTACCACGCCCTTATTAATGTGCCAAGTATATAGAAGATGAGTCGACATGGGAAATACCATCTCAATTGCCGCCATTAATCCCAACTCTCTATCAGTAAGTATCACATGTGGTTTCAACCATCCATCCATAAGGTCATTAACATTCTTCAACGCTAGAATGCAGTTGTCTTTCTTCTCTGATTACATAAATGCAAAACCAACGGCAAACGATAACCCAGTCGATGTCACACCAACGATCTCTAGTAAAGGCATCGATATCTATTGGTCTTGTACATGCAATCGAATAGCAACACCCACGGGAAACATCTTAGTAACTTGAAGGAATCGGATGAGACCAAAACAAGTCTGTCACCACATCTGTTCCCTCCAATTTTCTATACCACGAGATATAATCTTTTGTGTCAAGCAAATGCATGAGTTGTTGCATTTGTGATCTCCCGCTAGCCTCATTAAACCTAATTTTTTGCCTTGCATTGTATATCGTACGCATAGTTAATGAATTTGGTACTTTCATGTTCTCTGCCCTCTTCTTTATTGTGTCCAAAATCTCTCGAGACTTCACATTTCCATCCATCATTTGTACTACCACTTCACGTTCTTCCGGTTGTAATCGACCTGCGTATGAGTGACCCTCCATATGAGAGCCTACGTCGTGGTTATGACGCCCACACACCACTGTCACACGCTATAACCAATCTTCTTGTTCCTTGATATTTATTGCAAATGGACAACCACATTTTTTGGCCCGACATTTGGGCCTTGTTGTCCCCTTTAAAACCTCCCCTTGTTCATCACACACAATTATTTCCTTCACAATGTTTGCATCTCTACTAGCTTTCAACTTTCCAACTCTTTTGACATCACCTTTATAACCACCCGACCTCTCGCACCCCATCTTCACCCTTCCACGAAGACGACCATCACAACCTGAATCAAACCCTTTCGTGATAATAACGAATCCTTTACCATATCCCTAATTTTAAACCCATCTAACCGACTCAACCATACTTCCAAATTTCATGTCTGTTGTGAAGTCGTCGATGTAGTCAAAATAGGTAGTATAATCCTGATTTCCCTATCAAATAGTAAATCATTGTATTAAATTATATGCTCAAACAAGAAAACAACAAAATTCCAAATATTCAACAATTTACGTAGATCGGTCACATTCGACCAAATAAAGTCCTTCTATTCGGTTGTACATGAAAAAAAGCTAATTAGCTCGGTTGGTATAGACCGAGTATTATCTTTTTGATCGGTTGAAACTTATCGAACTAACATTTCCAAACTCTTCTATTATCGTTCGGCAAGTACTTGACCGAACAGATGGCCTTTGCTCGGCCCTGCGTGGCCGAACAAAAGGTAAAAACTAGGTTTCAAAATCTCAAAAAATCGGTTAATAGCTCAACAATTACCTTTCCTCCATGTTTGAAATCCATTTCTCCTTCACGTCCACCCTCCATTACTTATGGTAAATCATCGGCACCAATGCAAACAAACAAATCCCTATTAAATTACAAAAACTTGTTCAAACACTATCAACTCCATTACACAAACGACCTAAAACACCATATAACATCAACTATGACGAGGAAGACTTACAATGCTCGATATCTCAATGTTTGCTTCGTCGATCATCCTCGCCAGTTATCGAAGGGGATCGTCGAAGTCAATGTTCGATCAATATGGGGTGCACAACGATGGCGGGAAAATGGCAAGAAAGGTATTGTAAGAATGGTATTGGATAAGGAAGTCATTTCATTTAGGATATATTGCAAATACAATCAAAAAAATTTCAATGGTTTGCACATAGTAAAATGTGGGGTGCACATAGCCGGGCCGTAAATGAAATATTAATACCTACGGATAAAAATTTAATAAAACGATGTAAATTTATTGGACAAATTAAATTTCGACTAGGACAAAAATAGAAGAGTATAATATATTATACTATAAATGTATATAAAGTAGTGAAAATTAATTTATAAATGTATATAAAGTAGTGAAAACTATAGTAAGGAAATTTGAATTGGTTGAACCAAACAATATTTATATAACAATGCAGATATACGAGATATATATATATATATATCTATATAAATGAGACAAAATAAAATTATAAACTGCAAATATTGAAGTAAAATTTAAAATTTCAAAGGAAAAATTAAAAATTACGCAAAATTATGCAAAAGTATGTGCATATAGTGCAACCATTGCGGGCCTTCGGGCAGGCGGGCCGTTACACAATGCGACTAATTACGGTAAACAATTGACTAAAATGTATAAAATATATCACACAAAGTATATGCAAATGCAATCGATTCAACTAATTATGATTAACACTCGACTAAAATTTATATAGTGATTGATAGGTGCGTGTATTCAATTGGGGTTGTTTAGGTCTTTCGAGATGTCTGTGTCTCGAGATTGGATATACAACCGTATTGAAAGGCTGTTACATTAGATTAGAGTTTGAGGATGGCGTGAAGGAATTTATAAAAATTTTCATGCAACACTGCATCACTTGAACAAAGCGAAAATTCGATGTCTTTGTCGAAAATGTCGCAATGACAAATACTACGATATAGACACCGTGGAGCTTCATCTAGTGAGGGGTGGATTCATTCTCGATTACTATTGTTGGACCGTGAATGGGGAGGAAGAAATAGAAAGCGATGAGGACAATGAAGGCGACGACAAAGGACGAACATATGGACTAGGGTGGACACCATTGAGGGTCGCAGCGCAGACATTCTACAGTTGGAGGAGTTAGGCGTAAAGATGGAGCTGGATCTTCTCGACCTATTTCTTCTCCTAATGAGTCTGTCGAGCTTTTGCGGAGACACTTCCAGACGATGCAGACACATATTCTTCGGGTTATGCAGGATCACACTCTAACCCAAGATTAGTAGTGATAAGTCTAATGCTAGTTGCGTCGCATGGAGCAGGTTCTAATGGATGGACATGGAATTTTATTCGCGCTAGCGCCTCCGAGAGATGTTCCACCTGATAACTCAGAGACCGACGACGATCTCGACGATTAAGTGGAGTTCTTTGTATATTTAGTATTAGGTTGTTCATATCTTGTTTTGTACATTTTCATACTTGTAATTAACTTTTTTTGTTGTATTTAATTCATTTTGATTGATGGACTGCATTTATTAACTTTAATTTCCTTTAATTTTCCTGTCCGTATAGTTATTCCGAATAAATTATATAGTATAGATTAAAAGGACTTTTTCTAAAATTAAGGTGGGTATGGTTTTATATTCCAAAAATAAGGTTGGCTACTTTTAATTTACAAAACTAAGGTATGTCTCCTTTTGAAAAAGAGTCATTGGTGATGATGTGGCTCCATGTGGCATGTGTGTTGATGAGGTGGAGTGAATGGCTCCTTTTGAAAAGGAGTCATCTATACAAAATGAATGACACCTTTTGAAAAAGAGTCATCTATACAAAATGCACAACCTCTATTTTACTCCTCAAAATGAGTACTTTGTTCAACTCGAAGCGGTGTGTGATGACCCCTTCTCCAAAGGGTCGGTCGGCCCGACCCAGCCCACCCGGGCCCGAGTCGGCCGACCCGACACATATGAGGTAGCCCGACCCGGGCTACCCATCTTCTTCCTCTCGAAAACTTTTATTTTTTTATTTTTTTTTCATTTGTACTGGTGTTGGGCGTCCATCCCCAACCCCAAGTTGGGTTGGTGTAGAGGAGACGACTCCCCCACCGTCCCTTGAGCTCATGGCGTTCATTCGAGTCTCCTACCTCGGACCAACAACCACAACCGACTACAAAAACAACTACAAATCACACGACACCCACAAATATAACATTTACTTCGGCCACCGTGCCTCGGTAGTGACACGTATCTCGCTGCGGGTCCCACGTCACGGGTCATTTTGTCATGGTTAACGAATTAAACGTGTATTAATTATTGGGTCGTGACACATGATGAACCCATGCAAACGTCATTTACGTATCGAGATGGACAAGCCGCATCACGTACGTATATCGAGAAGGACAACCTGCATCACCCACGTATCTCGAGGTAGACAACTGATGTGAAGGACACGCATGTATATGGACGTGGACAACTCATGCAGACGCCACCCATGTATCTCGCGAGCAGAGGCGTCATGCAAACGACGACGCATATCGAGGTGGCAGACCCATGCAACCTCGTGCAATTCATGCAAACGTTATGCACGTATCTAGAGGGGCCAACTCATGCAAACGACACTCACGTATCTACGGCTATGGACAACCATTGCCAACAAAATGCACGTATGTCGAGATTGACAATCCATGCAACCATTACACACGTATCTCGAGGGGACAACCCATGCAAATGACACGCACATATCTGGTGGTGGGCAACCACGCAAATAACACAAATGTATGTCAAGGCTGACAATCCATGCAAACGTTATGCACGTATCTCAATGGGGCAACCCATGCATATCTACTATAAACCATGCAACACAATCGTGATCATACAGATAAATTTGTAGACGAAAATTGTAAAGGCCAAAACCACGTTATATATTTGTGTAGAATTTAAAATTAAAGCAATAAAGAAGTTTTGAAAGTATGATATCATTCCATAAAAAACTTATCATACAGGTTTATCGATGGTTACGTTGACGTTGTTGCTCCGTAATGCAAACCGGACGTACTCTATGTCGAGTTGGACGTTGTGTTTGTACTTCAGGTTGAGTTTTTCGAGGTTGTTGATCTTGCATTGAATGTCATCGAGTCGATTGATGTTCATCCTCTAGTGCTTCACTCGACTCACCTCTGGTACTAATGCTCCCAAAAATAGGAGGTTGAACCGTCCCAAAAAACTGGCTTCCTGTATGGGGTTGGCTGAGAGGAACATGAGGCGTCGGGGGCATGCTTAACATGTTCATGAATGAGCCATCTCCACTATATGACATATTATAATTATAACATGGTGGAGTAAATGGGCTCGGCATTTGTTGAGGCAACGACGGATACATTGGATGTCTAGGCATGCCATGGTCCATATATGAAGACGACGACCCAAGTGCATAAGGATTAAAATGGTAATGAGGAAGATTCATGATCGGCGCGCTAGGTACAAACATTTGGGGCTCTGGTTGCATTAGGGACAATGTAGGAATGTACCCATGAGAAGAATGACGTGGTGGGGATGAACGTTGGCTACTGTCACCAACAGTCTCTGTTGTTCTCCCTCTCGGACGAGATGAACGTGGCGTAGGGGGCGTCTGCTGCTCTCAGTAGTAGTCTTTGTCCGATGAGAATGACGTGGTGGAAGAGGACGTCTAACGCTCCCACCCACAGTTTGTGTTTGTGTTCTTCTTCTTCTCACATCTCGATTCGATTCGCCCTGATCATAATCTTCATCTTCATCTTCGTTCTCCTCATCTATGCCCTCTCCGACATCAATTCCACTATTCCATAGAGTTGACCTTTGCCTATGATCTTCATTTAAAATTTTGATGCCTTCATCAAGCGCAACAAGACCTTGCTTGTACCTATCGTCAATGAAAACTCGTTGCGGTCGACGCACCAAGTTACAATGATAAAAAATAGGAGGTTAGTACACACAATTTATGATGTAAAACGTGAGGAAAGAAGAATAATAGTTTAAAGCTTACCGAATAGTCACGTAAAGCCCCGTCATGTCTAATGAATCTTCTAGTGACTGATCGATACCACGTCATGTAGTCTTGTTGATTATGGCATTCTTTTTGTTCCACTGCGACTATGTTGTCACCACGATTTTCCCACATCTATATATAGTTTGCGTGAAAAGGCACTCAATTTTCTTAAACGTGTCATCGCATCTCGATGCGGTGCAGTCGGGTGTCGTAATCACAGTTTGGTGGCACGACCTGTATCATTCCGAATTGTCTCAAAACTCTTTCGGGTCGTTGCCACTCGACTATGTGGAAACAAATATGGGGACATGTCAATAGCCAACTACCATGATTGTCGGTACAATATTCAGGAAGAGACCATATGACTTTAGAATAAGGTTTGCCACACCACGTCATCCTCATTCTGTGAATCGAGTGCATCACGGTAAGCTGATAAAAGCGTGTATTGCACTTTGAGTAACCGAGAATGCATCGATCCATCTGTATAGAAAACTCGTAATTAGTAAAAATGAAAATGTAGTTAATATTATAAAAATTACGATATAACATTTCTATTACATGTGTCCTAAAGGGACATCGTTAAGCATCTCTTCTCCATCCATTGTTCGAGGTTGAACTCTAGGAACACCTAGTCGCCTCGGTGCTATGAATGGAAATCTATCATATGCCACAGTTGTACAAGAATTGACGCCCCTGCAACCTCATGTGCACCAGCGCGAGATCCGCGGCACAACTCCCTGTACAAAAAAGCCAAACAGGCACTCCCCCAACTCTACCGGCTAGTTATGTCAAAATCCTCGAGCAAAGGTAGAAACATCAAATGTACATATCGATTTGACTTATCGGCGAATAGACATCCACCAATTAGTTGGAGAATGTACGATCAAACATATCGCCGCACTGACTCCTCATCGCTGTCGTCATATATAGCTAGTACGTTGCGCTCAAGCCATTCGACTTTTAATTTATTTCCATGAAGGTCATCTCCAACAAGAATTCGACCAAGTAGCCTCTCACACACCTCAACGTAGCTTGTATCGGTGGTTCATGTCACAGGCATGCCTTCGATAGGTAAGCCGAGCTGTACATGTACGTCTTGCAGTGTAATAGTGCACTCGCCACATCGCATGTGAAATTTATGTGTCTCTAGGTGCCATCTCTCAACGAATGCAGTAATCAAAGCCTAATAAAGACTGAAAAATGATACGCGCGAAATCCCATAAAAGCCACCGGAACATAGATATGGGATCATTCAAGAATGATACTCCACCGTTCGATCAACGGCAGCCCGTCGTCGACGCACACGCAATGTCTCGTACACCTTAGAATTGAAAATAAGCTGTCACATATATGTATATTATACATTCATTCACGAACATCGTATGTATCCATTTTAAAAGGTTTTCCTGACCCGTCCACGAATATTAGAGATGTAATAGTGAAGTATCTGATGAACCTGGATCCATTTGTGTACAAACTACAATTTAGGGAATTTCAAAAGTTAGTCATGTTGTTCGAGAAGTCGCCATTAATCGATTGTTAAATGTTCAAACAATAACGAATACATAAACATTTCATGACGTAAACTATTTGGATACTTAAAAAGGTTCAATATAATCTCATTACATACATCCTTAAGCCATTAGTAAACAATATAGAAACTGGACTATTGGTTTTGATTGGAAGATTCAACTCTGGCTGGACAATTTTTTTTTGTTATGTCCCTCTGCACGACAAATGCCGCATCGGTTCTTCCTAGTAGGGACTCGATCACGATCTTTATTGGGACATGTTCTTTTATGTCGTTCTTGATGACATATGCCACATCGCAAGGCTCTTGTAACGTTAGGAATATCCATATCATTTGGCCTTCAAGTTCCCTTTGGTTTCCCTCGGCCACGTCTACACCTTGGGTCTGGTATGATCTTCCTCGCAAAAGTCGGCCAATATTTCTCATCTGGAATGGCTTTGAATTTAAAGGAGTAACATTGTGCATATACATCTATCCGGTAGTATGGTTCGATAAATTGTGAGTACCTCACCCGAATAAAGGAACATGCAGCTAACACGTGCGAGCAAAGGAAATCAAACGATTGCCATTTATTGCAAGTGCACATGCGGTCCTTAGGATAACGACTTGTGTATTGTTGCCTTTATGCATGCGATCTCCATGTCGTCCGGTAAGACTTCAAACTCACCTATGTCACGATTTATCAAATTGACTTGATGCCTCCTTGCAGCTTGTTCGTAATGTGTGAGTTGATCCGTGACATATTTCGTGTACGATTGCCCGTTTGAGATTGCTTCATTGATTTCCTGGTTGCATTGATCGTGGTATGTCACTAATCTATAGTAGATCATTTAAGTCATTACTGTTATTGGCAAGAATTGAGCCCCCTTCAATAAACCGTTAAAACACTCTACAAGTGACGATAAAACTCATGTAAGTAATATTACTTCAGCGATAACTATATAGTTAAGTGCAAAAATAACTTGCATTTCATACATACCAACACCATTAGAATTCATCCATCCGTATTGCATGCCTCCGTCGTGCGATTGAGTTTATAGTTCATTGGGGATGACATTAATATATTGCAAACATTGAGGGGTTCGCGATGATAGATATGCAAAACGCTCCATGCACGGATTAAATTTTTGAACTTGATGTTGACTAGCAACTCGAGAAAGTAGGTTTTTCAATGGCTCATTTTTTAATTGAGTGTTGAAATTACTAGCCAAGTGTCACAGACAATAACGGTGGTATCCTTTTGGAGGACAAAAACCATTGGTCGGTGTGTTAATCGCCTCCAGAATGCTAGGGTGACGATCAGAAATAATGCAAATACCATCTCTATCCGTCACATGTTTGCACAACATCCTCAAAAACCATCCCCGCGAATCCGTAGACTCGATTTCTGCAATAGCAAATGCTACCGGTAGTATGTGTCCATTACCATTATGGCAATCAGTAGCTTACCATTATATTTGTCATATAAGAAAGTTGCGTCAATTTGAAACGGAGGCCTACAAAACTTGAAAGCTTATATTGATGCTTCGAATGCGAAAAACACGCGACGAAATTGAGGACACTCAGTCCTTATCTCATCAGAAGCCCATTGTTTATGTGACCACTTAATTGCGGTCCTCGGACTCTTAATCTTCACGGTCGCCAACCAGCTTGGCAATCTAGAGTATGACTCATCCCAATCTCCAAATGCATTTGCAATTGCCTTTCTTTTGGCATCCCACTTCACTTGTAGTTTACTTCGTGTCCGTATTTTTCTTAATTATTGTATTAATGCCTTGATAGTTATTACTTGATCTATCGGACAATGCTTTGGATATCTCTCGCAAGCATGTTGGCATCGAGTTGTGAATGACCACGTTCCATGTCGGGATTTATACAGATGTGTGGCGCGTCTAATTGTGTGATCTCCTATAATTGTGTTCTCTTTCGCAAACAAGCATGAAGACGCCGCATGCACCCGTTTTGTGCACTTCTGCACTTGATCGCCTAAAAAGTTGTAGTGGATTCCATTACATGATATTGACAATGTCTGTTAACATGCCACACTTTGACGGCATGTTGTAAGTCTTCTTTGTTGTCAAAGCACATCCTTAACTCCAAATCAAAATTAGAGAGGTCCCCCAGTCCGTTGATGAGAATGTTGGGTCGCAGTGGAGTTAGTCACCTCCCAATCGATGTCGTTGTACACCGGCAATGGTTGGTGAACTTCAACATCACTTGCTTCCTCCATGAAACTCTCTTCATTGATAGCAAACTGCTCATCATCTTGTATGTTTTCTGCCCCTGGAGGTTCGTACATTGGGTCATCCGCCATAACATTTAAGTTTTCCCAATCGACAGGTGGTGCAGCCTCTTCGGGGGGACGCACATCCTCGTCGCGTCATTAATGTCATCATCGCCTTTGGGTTCATCATCACCATGTGGTGATTGCATCTGCAATCTTTCCATCATCGATCTAGTGTCTGACGTGCTGACATCTTCATCTACGAGTTGTGAATGAATTGTACGACTTTGACAATAGTCGATTAGCTCAAATGTTAAGTAAATATCTACCCTTGAATTTAATGGTAGATTGGCCACATTCGCCCACATCAATTCAAAGTGCATCGCGTCTTCCAGCAATACGGGGACAAAATATTGTGAACCCTCGAGGGTTATAGCGTGACAATAAGTCATCCTTACCCTAGTTTCAGAGATGAGACATTGAATGCGTTACACACGTGATCCATCAATTGTTGTCTACTCGTCCCAAGCCTAAACGTCAACACCGCCGATGGGGTGCGTTATACCTAATGACATTTCTACCATTTACAATTTCACCGTTCGCATAAAAGAGAAATGGATGTCCCTATTTTCCATGACCTACATAATTTATTGAACAATGATGATGTAAAAAAATTGCATATATATTAAACGTCATTCGTTCATCAAATTATTAGGGTTTTATAATTAGGGTTTGTTTTTTATCTACATGTGTTATATATTAATCAAGCAGACTAATAAATAAGTGAAAAAAACAATAGTAGTAGTACAAGTATTGAAATCCCATAAAGACCACGAATTGGTACACAAATTAAAATTGCCAACTTTCACATATTAAACCTCATGTGCTTACAGTACTAGCTAGTTATTGATTTGATGAAATATATTCATATATTTTTAAGTTATTATACCCTTTAAGTAATCAATGTTGATTTTATTATTGCATCGAAATGAAAACTTAGGTGATCGAATCACGTGCTCCAGCAACTAGTGTCACCTTTTGAAAGGTGAAAAAAAAGTTTTTTATCATCTCTAGTGCTTAACTTGAAAAACTACGTGTATCAAACGTCATTCATTCATCAAATTGAAGATTTATATCGCAAGCAAACTTTTTGATGTAGAGGATCGCCATCATAGCGCAACTACAGAGCATACTCTTTCGTTTACATCACATCAATTAAAAACTCATATTACTTTTTGTAAACAAACAAACCATATATAAATTTATTTAATTTAACTAAATTACCAACTCAAACTTATTCAAAAATAAATAAATTTCTTAACTTACTAATTTTCCTCTTTATTCCTTTACGTCTTCAATTGGATTATCCATGAAAAAACAAATAAAAATTTAGCTTTTACATATATTAATATTACGAACTTCAATGAAATGACGTAAAAAATAAATAAAAAATTTCGAACCTTTTCACAACCTTCAACCTAGATCAAACCCACTGGTGTGTATCTTATATTCCCTGCAAAAACACAAAAAATAGCCACCCCCAACTCTCTCTCTCTCTCGGTCTCTCGATGTCAAGGTCCCCCCACTCGATGTCAAAGTCCCCCCACTCTCTCTCTCGAGCTATCACCAACTCTCTCTCTCCCCAACCTCTCCTCTCTCTCTCTCTCTCTCTCTCTCTCTCTCTCTCTCTCTCTCGATCCCCTAACTATATACCTCCCTCCGTCACCGAACTCTCTTTTTCTCTCTCACTCACTCACTCTCTATCTTGCGCTCTCGCTCGCTGCGGGTCCCCTCCTCTCTGTCTCCTCTCTTCCTGCTCTCTCATCCCTCTGTTCTGTCCAAATCTGTCACGGGTGCTACTCTCTCCTCTCCCCCTCCGCTGGTCTCTCCGCATCGGCTCCTCTCTCGTTGCCGGCTCTCTGACTCTTCTCTCGTTGCTGGCTCTCTCCCACAGCAGACTCTCTCTCGCGACTCTCTCGGTTGCTCCACCCCACCAACACCCACCTTATAAAACCCCCTAGGAACCTTAACCCCTACCCCATAGCCGTATATCCTAGCCCGAGAACGCAGGGAATATATTCCCTGCATTCTCGGGGAAGACGATATCACATGCGCCATTCGTGTTCTATGGGAAACCGACGTGGCGTCCAAGTGGACGCCTCGTCGTTAAAACGTTACACTAGTGGTGCATTCTCCGAATGCGCCATTAATGTACATGGCCGGTCCACATGGCATATACGCAGACGCCACATGGATGACACGTCAACACCAACATCAAACTAATGGCGCATTCTTCGAATGCACCATTAGTTTAACGGGACCAATCCACGTGGACGCCATGTGGGTCGGTCCCTAACACGAATGGTGCATTCAGAGAATGCTCCATTCGTGTATTTTTGCCCCGCCACGTTGGACACTAATGGCGCATTCAGAGAATGCGCCATTAGTGATAAATATTTGCCCCCACTAAAAATGCATTTCCATAACCCGATTTACCTTACTTTTGTAATAAAAAGTAAACCTAACTTATTTTACTAATTTATTTTATTATTAACAGTACTTTTGTAATTTATATTATTTTAATAATATTTTTTAATAAAGTTTATAAAGAATTTTAAAATTTAAATATAATTTATAAATAATATTATTTTCAAACATTTCATTTAAAATTTTAGCGTAATTTAAAAAACTTTATAAAATTATTAAATATTGTATATAATAGTTTTTGCATTTATATAAAAAAATATATAATAGTTAAATATTTTAAATATTTACATTTAATTTCATTTGAAATTTAATAATTTTTAATAAAGTTTTTAATATTTAGTTTTTTTAATTAATTATTTTTCAGATATTTAATTTTAAATTGTTAAATATTATAATATATTAAATATAATATTTGCATTTTATAAATATTAAATATTTTTAAATATTATATATATTTTATATATATCATATATAATATCAAACTTTTTTAAAACAAACTTTCTCATTAATTTAGCGACGGGGTTAGCGACGGGCCCCCGTCGACCCGTCGCTAACCCCCAAACCACATGGCAGGCCAACGCGCCACGTGAACAGTTGGTGACGGATTTTTAACGACGGACCCCATCTCCAAATGTCCACGTGGCATGGTCAAAAGAGATTCGACCACAACCACGTGGCAAATTTGCGACGAGGATGTGACGACGAGAATGGCGATGGATTCTCGTTGCCAAACCTGACACACCGTCGCTAAAAAATTTAGCGACGGGGTTTCCTGTGGCTAACATGGTATAGCGATAGCAAATATCGAATTATCGACGAGTTTCCCCGTCGCTAATTCAATATCTTTTTGTAGTGAAAGTGACCACCAGTGTAGCCCTTTAATTTTCATATACTTTACAGTAGTGATTTTTTTGAGATAGTAAACTACTATTTTTTCTTGGTCGTTTAGTATAATTCTTTTGAATACATTGTAGCTCTTTCCCGTAAAATACATAATATCAATAATTTAAAATAATTTTGAAATGAAAGCAACATACACCATTAAATCGTGGTCACTAAATCATTAATTAATCAACCGTTGTATAAAAAAATTGATTAGCTAATTAAATTAGTGCTCTAGTGCACATGCGTGAAGTGAATGAAAATTGAGAAAAACAAAAATAAGTTTTTTTATAAGTCTAACAGAAGCAAGTAGTATCGAGTTTTCGTAAATTATATTTATTTTTGTAGTTTATTCTTTTGTAAGGTTTTTTCCAGTTTATAAGTTCTTAATTAATTTAAAATTTCATCTAATTTATTTTACTCATAAATATTTGAACGTATAAAGAACATTTCTAAAAATTATATTATAGTACTTTGATGCATGTGTGATATTTTCTAACTTCATGCATTTCTAAAATAGCTAATATGATACTATATATTTAAAGAAAATACTAAGTTGACCCAAATTAGGGATGCGAAATAGAAACGCATTTGTAGGTGTTCATTAATTTATACATCGATATGTGTGCATACAAAAATCGATGTGTAGATAAAGAACACCCACAAATGTATGCATATTTTGAGTCACCTGCGTTTGGTCAACTTTATTTTTGCAAATAAATAGAAATTTATTTCATGCGTTTGTATATATAAGAGTTACATATAAAAAGATTTTAAAAAGTGGAGCCCTAAAAAATGAGGTCACGGGGTTTTCGCCAATGGCAAGCTCTAAGAATTAATTACGCACCAAGTGGTGGCCCAATGGTTAGTTTGGTAAGTGGTATTATTGCAGGAGGAAGTGGGAGTTCGAGTTCCATAAGGGGCACACAAGAAATGTTGGTTTCTTTCTTATCAACAAAAAACTGTGAGTATTAGAATTTGTATGATAGAATACCCAAGTCCATGCGAGTTTTATATAGGAGGGATAGTGTGTATGAGTGAGGGCTTGAGGTTAGGAGTAGAGGCTTCACCAAAATGTCATGGAAAGATGGTATCTCAAATCCAAAATTATAAATAATATCATTTCTTTATGTCTTAATACCCGATGTACATGGGACTATTCTTAACACTCCCTCTCAAGTCTGAAAAGTAATATTTTAGCTAGTACTTAGTTTTGGCTGGTTAGGGGTGGAGTTGGGGGGTGAGATAACTTGCGAGGGAGTTGGGATTAATCTTGTTTGGTTGGTTTTATAAGCACAACTCCTCTGCAAGTTATCTCCTAACTCACACCCTTGGTTGTGAGAGAACTCCCTCACCCCCTATGAAAGTTATCCTGTAGAGGCTTGTGGACATAATTACCTCTTTGTTACCCACATCCCTATCTCTTATTTGAAAGGTATTTATGTCAATTTATATGTTTTATTATTTTTAAATTGCAACTTCGTGTAAGTTCAAAGTCGAACCAGACATGAAAATATGAACTTCATTATTAGTTAACTCCTCCGAGTAAGAAAACTACTTTGTATATAAGTTGGCAAAAACGAACCAAACGAAACCTTGAATTAGGCATCTATAGCTAGCCATTTAGGACAACACAATCCTATGTGTTTAAGTTAGATTGAGGCTTGGTTGTTGTTGTTGTTGTTGTTGTTGTTGTTGTTGTTGTTGTTGTTGTTGTTGTTGTTGTTGTTGTTGTTGTTGTTGTTGTTGTCGTTGTCGTTGTCGTTGTTGTGTAATGGTCTTCCTAATTTTAGATAGTAGTTATTTCTCTTCTCATACTATATATGTACTAAGTTTTAGTGGGAGTAAAATATCTTTTATGTTTTATACTATGAAATCCGAGAATTTCATTAACTTGATTTGCAGTCTAACTAAGGATTTTTGAATTTTAATTAGAATTTGGATTAACGTGAGACTCGCGCATTAGGAACCAAAAAGATCATAAGTTTTAAATATTATCTTTGTATGTCATATGACTAATTGGTGTAATATACTATATTCGACACGAAATATGGTCAAGTTGAGGATTAGACATGGTGATCTCATGTTTCAGAGCGCGTTAGAGATTTTTCAAATTTTTGACGAAATTGGGGTATTCTCCGGTGTTTAATTTAGGCTTAAAATATATGAGATAAACGTGAAAATAAAGAATAATGGCTAATGACTAACAAGAGTATTGAAGATGTAAAGGGAAGGATAAAATAGGAACGGTATTCGAGTCATTTTCCAAACCAAAACCAATTCCATTGTGTGAAATCAAAAATAGTTTTGAAAGGAACCCCTCATCCTTTCTATTTCACCTTCTCTCCAATTCCTTTTTCTTCTCAATTGCCTCATCTTTGCCTCAAGTTTGATTTGTTGTGATCATCTCTCCCCACGTTCGACTCACAGTTCTTTCTCGATTCTCTTATTCTCTCTCTGCCATCGTATATATATATATATTCCGACCTCGAATCCACTCGAATTTAGTTGGAGGGTATTTTTTGGCACTAGTGGTATGTATTGTGCTATTGGTTAAATAAATTGTGATATATATATATAGATTCATTATTTTGAGCAAGAAATGAAATCCTTAAGTAGCAAAAGCTTTGGTGAAACAATCAACAATTTGATCATGACCAAGGACATGTTGTACCAATAATTGTCCAGCTAACACTTTATCACGTACATAGTGAATATTCAGTTCGATATGCTTGGTCCGAGCATGATAGACCGGATTCTGAGCTAAAACCCGTGCACTGATGTTGTCACATTATATCACTAAAGAAGCAGGAACCGAGACATGTAACTCTCGAAGTAACGACTGCACCCAAGAGATCTCAGCAGCAACTTGTGGTAACGCATGATACTCCAACTTTGTACTAGATCGAGCCACCACCTATTGCTTTTTGGACTGTCAAGTAATAAGATTGGAACCAAGAAACATTGTAAAACCAGAAACAAAATGTATATCATCCGTGGAAGTAGCCCAATCAGCATTAGAGAATCTCATGACCAAAAAATGAGTAATGGGCCAAAACCAAATACCCAATACCCTTCAAATACCGCAACATTCATTTTAGAGCTTGCCAATTAGTAACAGTAGGACATCGCTGATATTGACTTAAACGGTTGACGATAAAGCAATATCAGGATAAGTATGAACCAAATACTTTAAACCACCCAACAAACTACGATACAAAGTAACATCAGAAAATAGAGGACATGTATCAAAAAATAATAGTTTACCCACTAATGCAGGCGTATCAATTGGTTTTGCCTGTAGCATAACTCATTTTCTGGAGTAGTTGCTTAATGTAGGTTGTTTGAGTGAGAAATAGCCTAGTAGAGTCTCTCCTAGCCTCCATACCTAAAAACATATTTAAATAACCAATATCTTTCAAAACAAAACAATCATTCAATTTTGACACAAAGGTTTGAATTTGTTAAGTGTGTGAGCCAGTGACAATTATATCATCCACATAAACCAAGACATACAAAACCACAGACTGTCACCGATAGATCAAGATAGGATTATCGGTTTTCGAATTCAAAAATCCCCAAGAGACTAATGTAGATTTACCATTTAAAAATGAATTATTAATATACAGCTGACGAATCCACCAACCAAACTGAACACCAAGAGAAAACTTAACACGGATAGTGGAGGCTTTAACTTAAGAACATTTCGACAACATTTCGAGAAGAGGAAAATCCATTTATTATCAACAACATTTTGAGAAGAGGAAACAAGCACTAAAGACCATATTTTAGTCTTGATGAGTGCTTGATGCTCTTTATCCATGACCTCTCTCCATTGAGGATCCTTGAGTGTTATATCAACTAACTTAGAGAATCTCATCAATTAAACCATAATTACTAGCACAAAACACCTTTTTCATAGAAATCTCATTCTTAGCTCGAGGTATCATTGGATGACTATTATGAGGTACCTAAGATTGAAACAAAGTTCTGGAGGGACAGACCTGAAACCAGATACTCCTAGTAAGTCCTCATCCCCAGACTATACAAATGCCTCAGGCCCTAAAGGAGAGATCTAAGTGGACACAGTTTCAAAAAAAGATGTAGGAACTGACAGTGATAGAGTATAAGTGGTCTCTTGAATTGCAGGATACTGAGGAAACCAAGAATAGGAATACCCTCCTAGGATGTAGTCTCTGACTGACCAGAAAACATTAGAAAGAGAGACATATATGGAGATTCATTCTCATTAAACACCACATGACGAGAAATATATAGCCTGCCAGTTTTATGTAGACACATGTATACTTTATGAGAAGAATTGTAACCCAAGAAGAGACATTTCTCTAAACGATATTGAAATTTATGAGCATTGTAAGGTCAAAGGTGAGGATAACTTCCACACCCAAAAATCTTTAAAATAAAGTAATAAGGAGATCAACTATATAACTTCTCGAAAAGTGACACACTTTTCAACACCTTAGTAGGTAGACGATTGATGAGAAAAACCGATGTCTCACAACCATCCCACCAGAATTTATATTGCACATGACAATGAGCTAAAAGCACTAGACTCATTTCAATTATGTGTATGTGTTTTCGTTCAGCACGATCATTTTGTTCATGAACATTGGGACAAGAATGTTGAAGCCCAATGCCATAGGAATCAAGAAAAGGTTTGAATGACCTATACTCACCATCCCAATCAGATTGTACTCGTTTGATGCAAGTGGAAAACTATTTCTCAACAAGGTTTTTAAAATGAACAAATGCAGCAAAAGTATCAGACTTTGACTTTAATGGGTAAATCCAAGTGAATCTTGTACAGTCATCCATAAAATGAACATATTAATTGTACCCACCAGTTGATGTAACTAGAGAAAGACCCCACAAATCAATATGGATAAGATCTAAAACACGAGATGATTGATTCACATTTGACTGAAATGATAATGCATGACTCTTGCCTAATGGAAAACTTGAACAAAACTCAATAGGATGATTATTCGCATTAACCAGCTGTAACACCTTCTTGAATGTATGTTATGCAGGATGTTCTAGTCTAGAATGCCATAATGCATGTAGACTCTTATTGAATGCAACACGCTGAATGTTGAGGAGAAAAAGATGGTGATGATCTAGTGAAGCGTGATGCCATTGTGAAGTTGCCCATGAAGAATAACCTTTTTACTTCTGATATCCTTCACAAAGTAGTCATTGGCATGAAACTCAATTAAAACATCATTCTCCTTAGTCAACTGAGAGACACCAAGAAGATTTTTCTTAATCTGAGGTACCTATAAAGTATTCCTAAATGATAACTTCGAGCCAAATGATGGTAAAAAGAGAGAACCAACCCCAGATATAGTAAGTGATTGGCCATTACCTACAATTAACGACTGATTGCCTTGATATGGAACATAATTGGTCAATCGAGATGGATCAGAAGTAATGTGAGAGGATGCACCACTATGAGCATACCAGGACACATCAGAACCTGGTTCAGAGGCAGCATAGAAGGTATTCTACTATGGAAGAGATTGAGGAAGGAATTGCATCTACTATGATGAAGTGTTAGTTTGCTGATGTTGATTGGAACCAGTTGGAGCACTCATGTATTTCATATCACCTCTATAGTAACATATAGCTACCGAGTGACCAAACTTACCATAGATTTGGCAAGTTGGTCAGTGTTAGTTGAGTTCTTGAGATCTCTACAGCTTCTAAAGCGACCCTCTTTTCTACGGTTATTATGATTATGGCCACCAAAGTTTTGTTTTTGTCCAGATCGTCCTAAAGCGATACCACCATTGGTATGTTTTACTTCAGCTAAGTTAACTGAATGATTCTCATCTTGAATCACTAAAGAGTTCAATCCCTGAATATTTTGAATATGAGTCAATGTTATTCCCCATCCAAACCAACCAGAATATTCGAGATCAGTTTGTCTTCATAAATTGGTACACCAGCTATGACTAGATTATTAGCTAACTCTTTCATTTTGAATAAGAACTCATAAATAGTTTGGGAAACCTTCTTGGTATTCTGGATCTGATGACGATGAACTTGGATCTGGGCTCGACTATAAAAGCCATAATGTTCTTCAATTCTTTTCCATGCTTCATGAACAATAAGAGCCCCAACCATAATCGGTGCTACTCCTTTTAACATAACACTAATCAACCATCCTAAATAGTATTGATCCTTGCTATAACATTCATCATATGTTGGATTTGATGTGACTGAATCATCCAAGAACTCTGGTGGACACACAGTGGTGCCTAGTAAATGACCGTCGAGACAACATCAACGAAAGAATGGAAGAACCATTGCCTTCCAAACAAAGAAATTTGTACGATCTAACTTCAAAGTAACCAATTGGTTTAAGGAATTACCAAATGGTGTGAGTAATGGCATCGTGATGTAGATCCATTACTCGCTGCTATTAATCCACTATTCTGTGACATAGATTTGATGTTGAGCTCCAAATCTGGTGATTTATGTGCCAGATCTACCATGCACCACTATGTTTGGTGTCTAAACCTCTGCTACAAATGCCATTGTCAACGATTGATCATTGAGAGTAGATCTCTCACCAAGAATCTTAACAACGTTAGCGATTAAAGCTCTGATACCATGTTGAATGATAGGTTTAACACTGGAAACCATAAAATAGCGATACACAATGATCTAAAAAAATTAAAAATGCAAGAGTTTCCTCTAGATGTATTAAGGTCTCACTTATATACATCATTTGATCTTCGTACAGTTACACGTATGAAACACACAATAATGAATTACATTCATACACTCATTATACACATACATATTAACCATAGTAAACTCATCTAATGGTTTATTCTCACAAGGTTTAAAATATTAGAGAGGACAGATGTTATTGGAATGAATTGTGGTTTTGTTTAGAAATTTTGATGGTTTCGATTTGAGAAGATAGTTTCGATTGATGATGATGATGATGATGATGATGATGATGATGATGATGATGATGATGATGATGATGATGATGATGATAAGATGGTATAATGAAGTTGTGTTGTTGTGCATTGTTGTTGTTGAATTGACTTGGAATATTGGTCTGGGTTAATAAGAGGGGAGTGATTAAGAATTGAGATGATGATGAGATGTTGTAGTTGTGTATGTGTAACTATTTTTTGTTATTATTGTTGTTAAGTTTCGGTTAAAAAAGGGAATTGTGGTTGTTTTTGTCGTCGTGTGTTGTGACGAGGGTAAAGCAGGTCAGCAAAGGAAGAGATAAGTGATGATGAAGCAAGGCAATAGAACTACTACTATGTTGTTGTTGTTTTGCTATTGATGTTGTTTTGATTGTTGTTGTTGTTGTTGTTGTTGTTGTTGTTGTTGTTGTTGTTGTTGTTGTTGTTGTTGTTTGTTGTTGTTGTTGTTGTTGTTGTTGAGAGAATTAAATCAATAGGTTTTGGTGACGAATGTGACATAATAAAGTTGGTATGTTGTTGAGGTCGTGGTTTGAGAATTAAATCAATAGGTTTTGGTGACGAATGTGACATAATAAAGTTGGTATGTTGTTGTGGTCATTGTTGTTGTTAATGGGATTTGACAATGATGAACTTTGCTACAATTGTTATAGTTGTTGTGGGTCTTGTTGTTATTGTAAGGTTGTTGATATTGTTGGTGATGGAGGTTGTTGTGGTTTCAATGCCAATTGGGGTAATATTTACTGGTGTTATTTATATAAATTGATTAAGGAAATATAATGAGATAATCCAATGAGTTAAATGGCTTTGCACCTTGATAAAATGAGTTCATATGAATTCATTAATGTTCCAAATCAATATTTGAAGAATGTAATAGCCTATGATTTATCAACTGGACTCAAAACTAAATTTGAGGGTGCATAAATTGGTTGATTAGTCATTGTAAAGCTAAATAGGTAGTTAAGACCTATTTTAGAGTCCAATTGGTGATCTAGGATTTAAAGTGATGTACATAGGTGACTAACATTGCTTGCAAGTTAAAGGAATTATTTGGGACTCTAATTGGGAGTTCAAAAAACATGGAAATAAGCTCTAAAATGAGGATTTAAAGTTATTAAAAGACTTGAACTCCATTATGATTTGAAAAATGGTTGTTTTAATCCTATTGTAAGTTGATTAAAATGTGAATTTTAATTATTCAAATAAGTTTATAACTCTAAACCGTGAATTTTATGGCTAAATAGGAGACGTGAAAATATGTGAAAGCAGAAGAATATTGTGCGAGGCTTCGAAACCAGCTTTTATATCGGTTTCACTATAAGTAAAACCTATAGTGGCTTTTACTATTAATGTATTATCTTTGTACTTGCAATTTGTTAAGTTCTTATGCATTTCAATTGCCTTGTTCATCCATTCATGCATCAGAGTGATTGCTACTATTAGGTGAGAGAGAGAATCACCGACTAAAGCAATAGGGTATGTACTAAGGTGTGCTTGACACATTTCAGCTGGCACTTGGGATTACTTATCTGATTGATTACTCCACATTTTCATGATTTCTTAGTATTATTTTTGTACTACTTTTGGAATTCAACATCTTATTGTAGTTAGGAAATATGAATGTGATGGATTGCATTTCATATTGAAATATATCCTGTTGTGTTTCTTTGAAATGCTATTACACGTTGTTGTGTGTTGGACTAACATTTGCGGGAGTACAAGTCAATGTAAGAGTTTACTTACTTGACATCTTCGAATTGTTTTTAATTATTTCAAGTTTCCTGTGAAAATAAGGAAGAACATAAAAGCTCGAAAATCTTGGTGATTATTTGAAGTTTAAATTTAATATTTTGTTGTCGTAAATTGTTTGTATTTACTCTTTTGGGTTTCGGGGTGAGCGTAGGTTATGAAACAACATTGAAAGGTAATAAGAGTCTCCTAAATTATTTTAAAGCTAGTTGAGATATTTATATTTTAGTTTTGGCTTATTTTGAGAATTGTATTGTTGTAACTAAGGTATCGAAGACTCTTAGTAAGTTGATAATGTCAAATACCAAAATTTCTAAATCGATAATTACGACTAATCCGGGATTAACGAATCCTAATCATGGTTTAGGTCGCAAGTCGAGAGTTGAGGATCGATGAAATGAAGATTTATAGGTGATTTTATTATTGTGTGATGTGTGCCTAATGTTATGTATTATATATTATGTTAATTTGTAAAACTTAAAGTTAATTAAATAAATTCGATATTTACGAGGTTTTTGTCTCGAGATACATGTAAAAAGGTCCTGATAGAGTTAAAATATTGATGTGAACCTTCGTTTCGAGTTTCGTGAAAATATTTTTAATTAGTTTTTAAAATTGAATTTTTGAACTTTGAATTTTTAAAATTTAATTAGATTTAACGAGCCGATGTGGGCCCCACACATTGATTTGCATGCTAGATGAGTTGTTCAAGAGTTTTGGAGCGCATTGGTAAATTCTCCATTTTTGGCAGAATCGAGGTATTTTTTGGGATTTAATTCGGACAAAAACTGAAAAGATAAATATGAAAATAATAGAAAAATACCAAATGACCAAAAAAGGCATTGGTTTTATTAGTGAATGGATAATATTGGAAGGGAATATGGGGTCATTTGCTCATATTTTAACTTAAAATCAAAATTGAAACCAGTGAGTACTTTTCACCATCTTCATATTCTTCGTTTCATTATTTTTCTCTTCTTTCTCACTATTCTCCATTTTCACAATCTCTCTCTCTCTCTCTCTCTCTCTCTCTCTCTCTCTCTCTCTCTCTTGGGTTTATCTATGCGACCTCGAACTCACTGTCCCGACGAAGAAGAGGGAGAACCAAGTTTAATTGGATAGTCATTGATTAATTCATTGTTCTGAACTCGATTAAAGGGGAAAATGATTGATTTAGGTGTCGACGAAGGTGTAAAATAGTAGAGAGGACAGATGTTATTGGGATGATTTTGTGGTTTTGTTTAGGAGTTTTGGTGGTTTCGATTTGAGAGAATGTTTCGACTAATGATGATGATGATAAGATAGAACAATGAAGTTATTTTGTTGTGTTATTGTCGTTGAATTGATTTGGAATATTGGTATGGGTTAAGGAAAGGGGAGTGATGAAGAATTGAGATGACAATGAGATGTTGTAGTTGTGTGTGTATAACTGTTTCAATTGTTGTTATTGTTGATGAGTTATTTTCGGTTAAAAAAGGGGAATTGTGGTTGTTTTAGTTGTTATGTTGTGATGAGGGTAAAGCAGGTTAGCAAGGGATGAGGTAAGTGATATAAATCAAGGATTTATGTTTTTGTTGTCGTTGAGGTTGTTATTTGAGAATTAAATCAATGAGTTTTGGTGACGAAAGTGACATAATAAAGTTGTTATGTTGTTGTGGTCACTGGTATTGTTAATCGGGATTTGACAATGATGATTTATTAGAATCATGGAATACCACTAATACAAAATGGTACTCTAGTTACCCTAATAACGAAACCTAAGTTTATCGACTTGAAAAGTGGTCTCGAGTTATGAATAAGCTTAGGATTTGATAAATGGTTTGCATCGTGATTTTGGGGGGTAACAAAAAGATAAAAGACTAAAATATGTTATTTGTTGTATATATTATATCTACGTGGTAGATATAAAAAATATGTCTTTCCTGAATAATAATAATAAGATGGTAGAAATCTATCCATTTATCATGATATAAGAAGGTGTTGGAGGTAAGAGCTCCGGAGAGTCTTAACCTCGAGGATAGACAAAAAGGAAAGATATAAGAAAAATTACAAAGATGAAATAAGACTTTTCTCCAAGTAACATCTTTAGTGGTCTTTCTTCTTACTGATATTATTAGAGAAATAATAGTCAATGAATAAGTATCGATTGAATCAAGATCTTGAGGTATGCATTAGGAGAATGGAAATTATAAAATAATGAATACTGAATGAATTTTGATGAAACCCAAAGATGGCGGACCACTTTGAGAGGTGATTTAATACTAGTATTGAGACTAGTATGGTAGTAATGAAAGTTATTCAGTAAACAAATTAGTGGTAACTGATAAAAGCCTAATGGAGGTTAAAAAACCACTAATGCAGTTATACTTCACAAGTTATGAAGTTGATATTCCAGTAATGGTGTGAATCCATATTGGAATAACAAGTGGTTTATTATGATCTATTAGACTAGTGTAGTCTAAATTGGGGATAATGTGTAGCCAGTGAATCAAAGGATTTATGTGTAGTAGTCGAAATTAGCATTCATTACTCAGAATTGACAACTCCTTCTGAGAATAAGTGAAATCAACTGTTCTCAAGAGGTAGTTGAGATTTGATTTTCAACGTGAAATGATTAGTGCTAAGGATATATATCTTTATAAGATGATTGCAGGCGGGTGCTGGATCATTTTAAATGGATGATGGAAACCACTAGAACTTATTAAAACTCATGCTATTTTAATAAATTAAGGGTGTCAAGTGAAGGAAAACCCTATTGCAATGAAGTTGTTATTGTGTTATCAATAATAACATGAAATCTTTGAAGACTTAGAAAAGACGCGAGCAATTACCTTATAGAATTGTAAATTGTTAACGGTAAATTGGTTTATACCAGATTTTTGCAAATGCTAGTGCTAAGTTTTAAAGGATAATAAATAGTAAGAGTGTTTAATATTAACAGTAAATTATGGGATTTGACTGTGATTGAGACAATATGAGGTTGTCCTATATTCAACACAAACGATTGATCCGGGGATATGTGATATCGTTATGTGATTTATTCAGTTAACTTAAGTCTGTGACAGTTATAAGTTTGAAAAAGGAAATTGTCAGAGTGATAGAAATAGAAGGTAAGAAAGTTACCTAAAAACTTTTGTAAGTATTAAGAACTCACTCTGAAACATCACTCATTAAGGTGATTGTGTTGACGATGCTTTGAAAAGAAAGGGACAGAGGCTATAGTTATAATAAAAGTTGCTCAGTAAATATCTCACTAGTAATATCTCTTTGGTGAGATATTTACTGATGATCAAATGGAAGTTTTGTGCAAGCACATCATCATTTGAGTTGTCTGTATCATTAACTATAAGTATGTTCTTTGGAGCTCAGATTGGAGTTGAGTTAATAACAATTGAAATGAGTGATGTATTATTGAAGGAGATTGATTGAGATTATCAAGTAGGTCGAGGATGATCACTAATTATTGATGTTGGGAAGAATGATATCAGATCAAAACATTGAGCATATAAGAAAAGTTTTCAGAACTTAAAACAAAGAGTGAGACAAGAATGTTGTGAGAATCTCATTGACTTTTTTAATAAATTTATTCAGGTGAGGTTTAAAACTCATTGTAACGAAAATGAATAGTTGGTTAGCTAAAATGAAAAAAAAAAAAAATTGATGGTGTCAATTTTATAAAATAAAATAAAATATGAGATATATTAGTAACTAGAAGCTGAATAATTTTAACCTGGAGGATTATAGTGTTCTTGCTTATAAAAATGATATTTCATGCTTAGAAATTCGTGATGAATTAACCTAAGTTGTGGTGACAACTAAAGGCTATTGATATAATCGTAAAATTGACAGAGTTTAGAAATTTCCTGCCAGTACTGTAGTTTAAAACTTCGTGGAAAAGTAAGTGAGATGAATTGAGCGCCCGCATCCAGAGAATATAGTTTTGAGCTTGTGACTTGGAAAGTATGAATTACTAGAAGAAATATTTATTGTGAGTTACTTGTGTTAACTTTAACTGGTTATATAGCCCGTCAAAGTAATATTGGTACCAACTTATGTTGATGTTATATACTCCTGGACTTGGTGTTGTGGCATGGTGCTATTTGATCAAGGTAAGTATAATGAGAAGCGCCCAGATTTTGATCACTATTCTTCAATCTTCACACGTTCTTCTTGGTTATCCAAAGCAGAAGAAGATCAACAACTTCGCTATGGCGCCCGCACAATGCCCATGATGTGGATCGATTCTTGACCTAGTCCTGTGGTGGCGCCCGCATAGCGCCTTTGATTTTCTTCTTCTTTCTTCACGTTACCGCTTCTTATGTCTAGTCTCGTTGTCCCTTGAACCTAATACACCAAAAAATACACTAAATAAGCCTCAATCATCAATTAATTTATAAATAATTAACTAAATCATACTTAGCACACTAAAAATCTTATTTCGCATCACACCCCAAATTTGAGACTTTGCTAGTCCCGAGCAAAGATGCATGAACAAAATTGATGCAATTTATTTAAATTAACTACACTAAACTACTTAACTTATTTAACAACTCTGATCTAAAGCTCAAACACACCGAGTATATACAAGCAAAACGTATTCCAATATGCATATATCCTTAGCTATTTATCTTTATGTCAACTTCAATCTCTAATTCAAACCAAATACTGACTCAACCCAATGATTTTCAATTGCCCATGAACCTAGCCTTTCAACCTAACCTTCACGAGATCTCACTTTCAACAACCTAAGTGCAGCTCCAAAACTCTAGCTGCTACTACTCAAGATTGTTCACAAAAAGTATTTGAAACCTCAATAATTCTTCATTTAAAGCATCAAATTCCATGAGATTCCATAAGCTTATTTTTTGCTCAACTCTCCACCTATCATCAAACTTAAAAAGACAAGAATCTTTAGGTTTTTGATAGGTTGTAATGGGGTCATAGCTTGGTGTATAAAAAATTGGATTTTTAAGCTCAAACAAAGTTAGATAGAATACACAAACCCTTTCCTTACATACATAGAGCTCTCAACAAGAATAAACTCTCAAAAAATAAATCACCAACATTCACTTAAGAGTTCACTCATAACTCTTCTTTTTCATCACACCAGTCCATATTTTTCTTTTTCTTCGAACTTTATTTGGTGGATTATTTATTCTCTTTTGATATTCCTCTTTTTTGGGTTGATTTTTTTTCACTCAAAATCTACAAGCTTTTTCATCATAGATAAGGGTTGCTCATCAATCTAACTTTTAGGTAGGCTAAGGCTTTTTTTTAGCTTAGGACATTGAAGGGTGTCAAAAACTCATAATAATCAAGGTTCAACGGGGTAACTAGCGATGTAATGTATAGGAAGGAAATACATGATATTATGTAAAACATTCAAACATGGCCTAACTCCTCTCCTCAATCCTTTTAGTTCATAATTTATCGCCTCAAGTGGCTCTAGAATAAGTTCTAGAATCTTGAATCTTCATTAAAGCTTGCATACTTTAAGTTATCCCTTTTTTGCATTGGCATAAGTCCTTCCCTACCCCAGGCAATTCCTAAGAAACCTCGATCTAGCCAAGTTAAACATTTAGGTATGTGTCCTTTACTCTTCCTATGGTATATTGTCTCATTGGTTTGATAAAATGTATCATACACTGTCAGCCACGTAGGAAAAGAATCGAAAGAGTTCTCTAACAAACATGCAAATGCTTGCAAAATACTCAATGCTTCCACCACCCAACATCCCCAAAATAAAAATAGGCACCCCTAAACTTAAGATGTTCATTGTTCTCGATGAACCAAATCATGAGCAAAAAGGAGGACAAGAACATGCATCAAAACATAATCATTCACAACAATCACAATATTAGAGAAGTAAAATAAAATAAAAAGTTTTGAAAGCAAACACTCCCCTGACTAGTGTTGATGCCTTTTAAGTTTCTCTCCATTGTTTCATCATTCCTTTAGTACTCCCCCAAACTTGGATTTTATTCACATTTCTTTAGTTTTTGTAGTCTCTTGCGGTCTACCAATTCCATGAAAATTGCCCGATTTTTCAAGCAAATGCGACTAAATAAGAATTAAAATATAAATAGAAGAACTTTGGGTTGCCTCCCAATAGCACTAAATTTTTCGTCTTCAGCCCGACGTATGCACCACGCTATCAAGTGAACACCGTGGTGCATCATGGTTACTTCAACGTCTTATCTTCACGAAGTTCCTAAATCCTCTAATCATTTGCATGTCACTTCATCCTTCATAAGCCTTACATCATTCGACATTTCTTGCAATGCATAGACAAAACAGATCTTCCTTGGAACCCAACTTGTTCACCATTCCATTGCTCTTGCAAGTGTTGTGGATATGATAACGATGGTACAACAAAGGAATGATCAAAAAGATTAATCGTCCCTTACATAAACCCCAAACTGCGTGATTTGAAGTTTTCATGACATATTTAACTTTTTATTGCTTCAAACCTTTCCGAATCAACACCACTATTATGCGACTCAATGTCCTCGGTATTAATCACATCTTTAGCATGTTCAAGTGAATCTTCTTGTTCAAGTGAAGCACCAATATTGTTGCAATCATTTAGAGTAGGCTTATCCATGTCTTTTAATATTTCATGAAATGTTTCTTTATTTGGCACCAACTCTTCAACTTCTTTCTCATTGGACTTGTCTTCAACTTCTTGCCTTGAATTTGTGAATATTGCAATTTGCTCTAAATTCTCTTCCAAATTCAAAATAACTTGATCATCTTCCTCTTTCTTGTATGAAATGATTGCTTAGACATTTCTAATCTTTCTTTATACTTTTTGAGGTTACACTTGTTCTGCTCCACCATTTCTTTTAACAATTTCTCTAATGATTTGAGAGACGATAGAACATCGAACTCTTGATCTTGTCTTGGTTGCCAATTGTCATGAGAACTTTGTTGTGATTGATAAACATGTTCAATGTAAGGATTGTGAAAACCTTGATGATTATACCATGACTCATCTCCTTGCATGTAGTTGCAATGCCATTGACTTCCAACAAATCCTTGAAATTGATACGGGTTATAATATGGTTGATGATATTTTGTCCATACCACACCATTTGTAACTGGTTGTGCTTGGTATGTTGTATCATTTTGAGTCCACCCTCTTTGATAAGCCAATGTAGAAAGTCTAGCAAGGATCTCACTAGTTGTTTCCCCCACCTGGTAGTTCTACATTTTTCTCTTTTTTCATCCATGAAACACCAAAAACAAAAAAAGTAGATCAAATGCAACATGGTTATTCAAATTAAATAAAAATAAATTAAAATTACTTAAAATAAAATCCTAAACAAACTATCAAACTCAAACTAAAATTACCAACCATCCTCTGGCAACGGCGCCAAAAACTTGACAGCAACCGCAAGTGTATGACAAACATCAAAGTAATAGTGGCACCAACTCGTGTTGGTGTCGGGAATATCGTTTCCACAAGGACGCTTATGTGCTAATATTTAGTCTAATTAAGAAATAGAGTTAGACACTTAAATGTTAGGTTTTGTAAAAACAAATTATTAATTAATTTAAACTAACTAATTGCAAGTAATTAAAATAGGTCTTAAGCAATGAAGAGAATATCCTAGGAAATCTAATTCACCCAAATTGTATCCTTCGAATCCAATTTAATTATAAAGTCTCCCAATTCATGCGATGATAGGTGAATTTTCTACAATTCACTCCATCTCGAGGTCTCGATGATGGAGATTCTAACATCTCAACTCGGACTCCGTCGAACAACATGAATAGCATACGTGAAGATACCGCATTAAAACCAAATTCAATTGCCTCCCTAGTTAATGACCATCGGTCGATGCGTCATATGTTCTAAGGTTGTATTTCCCTTAATCTAGGTTTAAAAGTCCCAATGGTCATGGTGACTCTCAAACCCTTGAATCTACGCTTATTTGATCAAGGTAAGTATAATATAGAACACAAGAACACACAAATCAAAATATTGAATTGAAAGAACAAATATATTCATAATGAAATCAAAAGAATTCAATTTGGGATCTAAAGATCCCTAGTACAAAAAGATTACCACATAAGTGGGTCAAGTTCAACACAATTAATGATAAGAAAGCAAGAAAACATGAAATCAAATCTACAATTAATATAGAATCCAAGAATTTGATCACTATTCTTCAATCTTCACATGTTTTTCTTGGTTCTCCTAAGCAAAAGATGATGATTCTTATCTCTATTAACCATATATATAGAGGGGTATTTTGGTCCAACAAAAATATGTTTAAAACTTTACAAATAGACAAAAATCAACCTTTCTGATTGTGGCGCTGTAGCGATGCAATGGTGCCTGCATAACGCCCATGATGTGATATCGATTCTTGTCCTGGAGGTGTGGTGGTGGCGACGCCCACATAACGCCCATGATGTTATATGCTCTAGACTTGGCGCGTGGTGGAGCTGTGGCGGCGTTGCAACGCCAAGATCAACAACTTCTATTTTCTTCTTCATTTATTCAAGTTACCCACTTATTGTCTAGTCTCGTTGTCCCTTGAACCTAATACACCTAAAAAATACACTAAATAAGCCTCAAATCATCAATTACATTACTAAATAATTAACTAAATCATACTTAACACACTAAAAATCATGTTTCGCATCAGTAGGACGAGAAATAATGATGCAAGTAAATTAGAGTTTTAGTAATTTAGAACTACACAGAAAGGTGTTATCAGACTGTTAGTATACAATTGCAACTCAGGTATATGGAGAAAATGTAGCTATTAATGGAGCTTCTCAGTTTAGACTTTATGAAGAAATGACGGTGATGATGATTTGTGTAAGTTTAGTTGACACGTTATCAACTGAAAGAGCTAATTTTGGAGCTACTAATCTAATCTTTTGAGTTCAGATTCAAACTGAATTGGAGAAGATTTAGTGGTGATTAGTCGTCAGAAAGCTACTCATGATTATATAGTGTGTTAGAGGTTAAAAGCTAGTGTAAATTATCCTGATTAGTCAATTTTTGATAATGGTGCATTATGGTTCAGGAATAGATTATAGATTCTAATTAAGGATCAGGTCAGGTAGGAAGTGCTATGGAAATCTCATAGATCTCTTTACTGCATTCATTTAGATATCAGTAAGGAATATCATGAAATGAGGTGCCCTTATTTATTGTTAATCTAGGATGAAGACTGATGTGGTTCAGATAATGAAGAGATATGAGATATGTTAGCAAGTGAGTGCTGAGCATAAGAAACCCAGAGGTTTACTGCATTCACTTCCTACTCCTGAATGGAAATGAATAGATTGGTGGATTTTGTTTCCAGTTTATCTCAGAGTTAATGTAACCACAATAAGGTAAAATTGTATTTAACGGTTGATGGAGTTTGCGTATTTCTTGCCAGTTTCTATGTGAAGCCCTTTTGACTGTTTATGTAACATATACATAGTTGAGGTGTTAGATTTTAGGGTTCTTCAGTGTTGACTATTTCGGATAGGGATCCAAGATTCACATTTAAAGGATGGAGTGAATTGTTACGATAGTTATGGAACTGATCTTAGCCTCAGTATGGTATATTATAGGTAGACTAATGGGTAACCGGAGTAATTGATTTTGGTGCTAAAGGATATACTTTAAGCTTGTATATTGAAGTTTACTAATAACTGGAAGAGATACATTTCTCTTTGTATGAATTCGTTTATAAAAACAACTGTCAAGCTAAAAATGAATGCTCCTTTAAAACTTTGTATGGTTAATCATGTCATTCATCAGAGTGTTTGGACAAGGGTTGAGATGCAAGTTTATTGGAGCTAGAATTAATTTAGAACTATACAGAGGAAAGGTAGCAAATTAGCCAGCATTTGACTACAATACAACTAAAACAAAAGAGATAAGTCAAAAAATATCATAGTTGGTTGGAGCTTTCAAAGGACAAATATGTTTTGTTGAAAGTCTCACTTATGGAGGAGTTATGTAAGTTTGGATTATGAGGTAAACTAGCTTCAAGGTGTATTGAGTCTTTCAAAGTACAGGAACGATTAATCGTGGTACTTACAGGTTAAAGTTGCCCCTTCAGTTAGTCGAAGTTATTAATGTCTCCTATAAGTCTATGTTAGTAAAACGGAGACTCAGTTCATTCTAAGGATTCGTTGGAATGAATGTGATTTTCGGGAAGACTTATCTTATGTAAAGTAGTCAATGGTATTACTTGATCATAAGAATTGAAAAGCTGAGAACCAAAAAGACTTCTTTGGTTATTGTGAAATAGGGATTTCTTAAAGATGATGAACTAACTTAAGAGCGGAAGTATGAGAAACAGTTCTCGTTTCTTTTGAAAACTGCAGGTAATTTCAGATTACTTTAGTTTCGAGGATGAAATTGCTTTAAATTGAGAGAGACTGTAGTGACCATTACCTTAGGTCGATGATTAATACTAATATAAATCCTAATTATATCGAGTTAGGCTCCTAATTAAGTTTGACGTACCTCGATTAGCGTGTGCATGCGTTTGCATGATGTATGGTGTGTGTTTGGATTATTAATTCAATTTATATATAGGTTGTTGTATAATAAGGAAATTATACACAAGCCTATAAAACGAAAATTACTCAATAAACTATAGTTTACTAAGACACCAAGTGTGACGAGGGAGTCATGGCACGAGTGTGCATGCTCAAGGACACTTGTAGACATGTCCGATGAGTTTATTGGTGAATAATACACGATATATATATTTATATGTTTTTGAATATATAAATATATATTGGAAAATAAAAGAATATTAGAAATATATGGATTATTGGATCATCTCGAATGAAGCGTAAGTGCTTGATGTGTCAAATTTTGTGTCACTTTAAGCTATGTCACTTAAACACATCAACCATGCGATCAGTCTCGAGATAGCACGACGCGTATCTCGAGAAAAATCCATATATAAAAATAAAAACTCATTCTTATCTAAATCATTCGATCATTTGAGAGGTTCGGGAGGTCTGTTTCGATTCAAATCAATGGAGATTGTTCAGGAAGCCAAATTCAACAAAGTTGTGGATCTTAAATGGGTTAGAAGTTAGTGATCATCACTTTGGTAAGTTTGGTTTTTTGAGTTTGTTAATATTTGAAGTTCATGGCGATGATGAAAATTTGTTGAATTGAGGTTATTGTTGATTTGAATGGGTTTATAACCTCATTAGAGGTCCTCCCAAATTGATTGGGAGTGTAATTGTTGAGTTTGGATGTGTTTGGGGTAAAATTAAGTCAACAGAGGTATCCTGTTGTTGAAGGTCTCATACGCATAGCGCGCTAGGCACTGGCCAAAGCCCACTATGCGTACTTGTTGGGTTTTGGGGTTCATACGATGCGGAAATTACAAAACAATTTTGACAAAAACCCCAACAAGATCCGAATCTAATTCCATTAAAAATGTTTAAACCATGAAAACTTAATGATACCTCATTCGCAATGTACCTTTCTGAAGGTTAATCGATCTCTAAGGCGCTGCTAACGACGAACGCCCTCTATCAGCAGTCCACACACGAACGGCGGCCGAGATTTGAAGTGCTAGCTTTGAGAGAATACCAAATCTTTTTGTTTCTCTCCAAACGATCCAGAACATACCAAAACCCTAAGTCGTTTCTTAAACGAAAAAAGAGTTTCGGCCTTTTTATCTTTCGCACGTGTATTCTAACTTAAAGCGTCTATTTATACAACCCTTGTATATAGACGGTTAAGTAAATTACACATATACCCCTACTTAAAGAAGTATAAGTGTAATACACCACAAGAACGTTTCTGTTATGAATTTTATCATATAAAATTCATTTTTCTGAACCATCTTAAAATCTCGCAAAACCATTCTTAGTGTGCGACCCAATAGGCTCGTACAAAGTTGGCAGTGTACTAAAACATATTTTGGTATACAAGACATAAGCAGCCTCTAGTAAGACATTATGACTACCCAAGTTGTAAGAGTATCAAATCGATGCAACCTAATCAATAGTGTATATAACATCCTTTTGTCACACGATATCCTTTTGATCAAACATAAGGCATGGAATTGTCATCCAACATGTTCAATCGTACTAGTCTCGATCTTTAGGTAGACTGAAAACATCCAAGTGACATTGATCAATATCAATTCACTTAGACTAGGCCTTTTAACAGTCTAACACATGGAGGGATCCACTGGATATCTCTATTTATATGAGAGGGACAAATTCTATCTTGATTACATAACTTCATCACATTGCTCACACGGTAACCAATCACAACCTTTATAATCGTCCGGTTAAAGACAACGTTTGATTGTGTCAAATCATTGTGTTCCTAATGTTGAAGTCTCTGGTAATCTCAAGTCGGAGGACTAGAAAATATACCTATCATGAGAAACAACTATGACTTAATCCATGCGATGTCCTCATAGCGGGTCGATCCAGTACTTTGTTCCCTAACAAATACTCGTGATCTTGATTCGTATCCCTATACGTATAATCATCGTATGATCATCAATCAAGACTCACACTAGTCTTTATTCATTATAGTTCCCAGTATAATGATCGACTAGGGACATTTAGGATATTTTTGTAAATACCCATGGATCTTATTATAATGTAGACATGCAAATTAATTATAATAAATAGCAAATGAAATCCTCTATTTTATTAACTAAAAGTATTCATAAAGACAGTTACTGGATTAACCTAGGGCACATGCCCCAACAGTACTGGGGAAGATGACTGACATATGGATATCATGATATCCATGTCATGTAGCAGTCTATTAGACCCCAAAAGTGCGTATGAAGTTTTGTTGTGCAAATAGTGCGCTAGCCCAAGGACGTAGCGCACGCTATCCATACTCAGATCAGTGTATAAAATTGATTTGATTTGGGTAGTTTGTCGAAAGCTTTGAGTCTAGGGGTTCTAATTAGAGTATACTAGACCTAAATTGACAAAAATGATTGGTGATAGGTTAAGGAACATAGAGGAAACGTGAAAACTGGAAACTTAAGGAATTTGAGAGACGAAGACTTAAACCGAGGTAAACACGGATTCGCTTATTTATCAATATTGTTTGGCTATTTAGTATATATAGTTCATATATTTGTTAGAATGAAATGGGGGATAATGTACACTGTGATGGATTTCAATAAATGGAAAACGGTGTGTAATGTGACCATGTTATAACTCCTGGTTTTGAGAATAGATTTATAGGAGATGAGTTCCTTTCCCCGCTATATCTAACTCATGCTCAACTCAATAGGTTGTATGGATTACATATACATTAGAGGGTTTAAGATAGAACCATTAGGCATTAGTGGATGGGCTATAGAGCATATCGGCCAATATGTTGGTCTAGCAATCGCATTAATGGCGTCAGTGGGTAATTGGCCTTAGTTTTATAAAATACATGGGGATCGCAGTGTAATAGTCCAAATTACTTGCTTTGTATCTGATTTTGTATTGAATCCATATGTTTTCCATATTCTTGTTAGATATCATTGGTGCATGATATTATTGCATGGTATCCTTGAATATTATAAGGAATGTTGATGATTAGTGTGAATCTCTACTTACTAAGCAAGTTGGAGCGCTCACCCAATTAACATTATAGGTAGATCCGAAGAGCGCTACGACTACGTGATGGAGAAGTTATAAGAGTCTTAAACTTCTCTTCAATGTAATGACTTTCTCTGGTCTTATATATTTGTATACTGAATTACAGCTTTGTAATATCACATGGGATGGGTGATTATATAAACGAGGTTTATTCCAGTTTATTTTCACATCGCCGCCTGGGTGTGAAGAAAAATGAGCAAGGGTTCCCACACATAGGACATGTGTGGGTAAAAAAGCTAGTCCCTTCACATCATCGCCCGGATGTGAAGAAAAATGAGCAAGGGTTCCCACACAAAGGACGGGTGTGGGTAAAGAAGCTAGTTCAAAACAAACACGAAAACATAAACAAAATTATAGATACAAACACTAGATCTTTTAGACAAAATAGAAATAGAAAAGGAAAAAAATACAAAGGGGAGAAAAAACTCATTTAGGAACATGGAATATAGGAACACTTACGGGAAAGTCGATAGAACTAGTAGATACCATGATTAGAATAAGAGTCAATATTGTTTGCCTCCAATAGACAAAATGGGTAGGAGAAAATAGTGGAGAAATAGGAAGCACGGGGTTTAAATTGTGGTACACTGGTATATATAGAAAATGCAATGGAGTAGGAATTGTGGTAGATAATGATTATAAGGATAAGCTCGTAGAGGTTAAAAGAATGGGGGATAGATTGATTCTAGTTAAATTAATTATTGGAGACGAAGAAATTAACATACTTAGCGCATACGCACCACAAGTAGGACTAAGCGAGAGCATCGAACGCAAGTTTTGAGACAATATGGATGGATTTATGCAGAGTATACCATTAGATGAAAAGGTTTTTATTGGAGGAGATTTAAATGGGCATGTTGGGGCAAGTAACAAAGGGTTTGAGAGAGTTCACGGAGGTTTTGGTTACGGTAATAGAAATGAAGAAGGAGAATCAATTTTAGAATTTGCTTCAGCATACGATCTTGTCTTAGCAAATACTAATTTTAGGAAGATGGAGTCGCATATAATTACTTTTAGTAGTGGTCATAACAAGAGTCAAATAGATTTTCTTTTAACAAGAAAAATACATAGAGACTGCAAAGTAATACATGGTGAAGCACTTACTACCCAACATAAGTTAGTAGTACTTGATATTAAACTAACACAACGACATAATATGAATAAAAGAGTTAGCGACCCTAGAATAAAGTGGTGAGCCTAAAACATAGTAAACAAGTAGAGTTTAAGAAAAACTACTAAAGGAAAATGTTTGGAATCTTGACTTAGATGTTAATACAATGTGCCTAGAAATGAGTAGTTGCATAAGGAGAGTGGGATCAAACATATCGGGTATATCTAAGGGCTTGGGACCTCCAAAGAAGGAAACATGGTAGTGGAACGAGGATGTCCAACGAGCAATTAAGACTAAAAGAGAGATGTATAGAAAAATACATAAGTGTCAAGATGAAGATGTGTACAATCAATATAGAGAAGCTAGAAAACAAGCTAAAAAAGTAGTTAGTCAAGCTAAAACAAATTTCATGGAAGATCTATATATAAGGTTAGGTAATAGAGATGGCGAAAAATATATATATAGGCTAGCCAAATTAAGGATAAAAAGAAACAAGACCTAAGTCATGTAAGATGTATTAAAGACGAAAATCAAAATGTTTTAACGCGCGAGGAAGATATTAAGGAGAGATAGAGAAGTTACTTTGATAGCTTATTTAATGATGGATGTTGATACTATAATAGATGCAAACCCACACCAAAAAAGAAATGTAAACTATACACGCAATATTAGAACTGTAGAAGTCAAAGAGGCATTAAAAAGAACAAAAATAGAGAAAGCATGTGGCCCAGATGAAATACCCATAGAGGTTTGGAAATGCTTAAGAGAAATTGTATTGACTTGGTTAACAAAACTTTTCAATAAAATTTTAAAATCAAAACGGATGCCAATGGATTGGAGAAAAAGCACGCTTGTGACAATCTTCAAAAACAAAGGAGACATTCAAAGTTGCTCGAACTATCGGGAATTAAATTTATGAGTCACACTATGAAACTTTGGGAGAGGATAATTGACAATAAGCTAAGGAGAGAAAAAACAATATCGGAGAACCAATTTGGTTTCGGGCCTGGGAGGTCAACTATGGAGGCGATTTTCTTGTAAGATGATTGTTAGAAAAATATAGAGAAAAGAAAAAAGATCTTCATATGGTATTCGTAGATTTAGAAAAAACATATGATAGAATCCCCAGAGATGTTCTTTGGTGGGTTCTAGAAAGAAAAAGAGTGCATGCTAGATACATGACGCTATTAAGGATATGTATGATGGAGTACTAACGAGTATAAAGACATTTTGAGGAGCTACAAAAGAATTTTCCATTACGATAAGACTACATCAAGGATCGGCTTTAAGCCCATATCTATTTACTTTAGTTATGGATGAACTAACTAGACATATTCAAGAAGATATATCATGGTGTATGCTATTTGCAGATGATATTGTATTAGTCGATGAAACTAAAGATGGAGTGAATAGAAAATTAGAACTCGGAGGAATACATTAGAATTTAAAGGCTTTAAGTTAAGTAGGACGAAAATCGAATATATGCACCGTGAGTTTGGAAACACTAGACATCGAGATGATGGTGTGGTAAAATTAGGGGAAGTAGAAGTTCCTAAGGTAAACCACTTTAGATACCTAAGATCAATCATACAAAATGATGGTAACATTGAGAATGATGTCACACATAGAATTCAAGCTGGATGGAAGAAATGGCGAAGTGCAACAAGGGTGATTTATGATCGAAATGTTCCTACTAAATTAAGAAAAATTTTATAAGACCGCAATTAGGCCAGCTATGCTCTATGGAAGTGAATGTTGGGCGGTAAAGCAACAACAATTACATAAAGTGAACGTAGCATAAATGAGGATGCTTATGTGGATGTGTGGTAAAACTCGAAAGGATAGAATAAGAAATATAGAAATTCAAAGACAAGTAGGAGTATCACCAATTGATACAAAGATTAGGGAAGGGCGATTTTGATGGTTTGGTCACTGCGCAAAGAATGCCTACAAATGCCCCAACTAGAAAACTTGACTCAATAGAAACTGTAGAAATTAGACGAGGTAGGGGCAGACCAAAGTTAACATGGGATGCATTAATTAAGAAGGATTTGAATAGTTTGCAAAGCTCACCATCAATTGCTCTTAATCGAGCACAATGGAAAAGTTTGATCCATGTAATCGACCCCAGTTAATTTAGACTGAGGCTATGTTGTTGTTGTATATGATTTATTTATTACGATAATCGATATACAATAGTGTTTATCATGTGTAGGTGGTAAGGTTGTTGGCTTTAGTTAAGTCTGGTAAGGGTAATTGAGCTTAATTAAGGTTTTAGGGTGGGTATTGCCCTAATCAGGTTAGGGGATGTTACACTTGTAACCGACTTAAACTTATAAAATTGGACTTCAGGGACTTACATGACCGTAGCTCGGTATTAGGGAGCTAGTCGGGTTGGATTTGATCGTTCGAGGAGGTTAGAGTGCGTATTGAGGTGCGTAAAACCCACGAGAATGCTTCACAGAATTCGGTTTGTTTATTTTATATATTTTACGAGTGTCGACTATTTATTTCGATGTTTTATTCAACTGCAAACTATATTGTGTTATCATGATTTATTGTTGTTTTGTTCATATTGAATAACCATGCTTTATGTGTGTACCTTGGTATTATTTAAATACCGGTTGAGTTGGTTCACCGGGGTTATGTGGTGTTGTTGTGTGTAACAAAATGATTTACCAGTTAAGTTGTTCACTGGGGCTTTAAAATACGTGGTATAGGAGTGACTGATTAACTATCGGCCCCCTCGTCATTAAGAAGACTGACCGGCCTAGATTATCCTAATCTCCTGATAATCTAGTAAGCTTAATCCATTCAATTAACTTTAATCTAAAAATAATCTTTATTTCAATCCGAATCATGCTCCAAAGTATAATTTAGATCCTCAATTGATTAGGTTCTTAACTTATTTAATTGGAGCAAATAAGAAATCATATATGTGTTTAGTAAAGATTCGGCAGCACCTTCCCCAAAAGTGGTCCGCCGAAAAATTTACCTAATAGACAACATAATTAGGGAGAGGCTTAGAAGGACTCATAACTCCCTGTAGTTCATAATATATATCAAATTCAAATTTATAAATTAACTTAGAATCTCCGATAGCTTAATCACAACTTCACAATCTCAAATAGACCAAAATTGAATCATAAACCTATCAACGTATTTTAAACTTACTTAAGAGACTCTCATAGCCATTCAAATAAACTTACTTCCTACACTCACCTCCAAAAATTTCAAAACAATATATATAAACAATTTAAATCAAGAATTTACTTTAAATTTTAAAACAATCATCACAATCTTTAAGTCTTGTCCACTCTTTCTTTGTCTTCATATAGAATCTGACATCATCAAAAATAACTTGAAGATGTCAAGTAAGTAAATTTTTACATTGATTTGTACTCCTGCAATTGTTAGTTTGATACACAGAGACATATAATTGCATTTCCAAATAAATAATAAGATTTATGCGTCAACATGACATGCAATCCACTATGTTGCCGTCTCCTAACTATAATCAAATGTCAATTTCCAAAAATAGTACATAGACATTATTAAGATCATGAAATGCATAAACAACTTGTCGGCGTTAGACTCCGCTAGTCTCACTAGACGGCGTAGAGGTAGGAATGAAACCTAGTTTCAATCAAACCAGACTCGAAATAAGTTTATCCCCCTCACTCACTCTATGTATGCATGAACAAGAATGATTAAATGTAATGAAGACTATGATACAATTACAGGAACAAAATATTCAATCAATAGTAAAGATCACCATAGGGTTTACTTACAATCAAGCCAACTTTGAGCTTAGTTTTTGGGGTCCTTGGTGTGTCGGATCACCTTGAAAATAGATCTAATAGCTTTCCTACATACCCAATTATATTGTAGGTCAAGCTTCAAGTGAAACCAAATCACGAAACCCAATGAGAATTGTGGCCAAAGTATGTTTGAGAACAGTTTCCAAAAATATTAATTTATATAACTATTTCAATTGGCTTTCAATTAGCCAATTTGGGGTAGCTTTTTACTCTTGAAAACCTCAATATTTGTTTTGATGACTTAAAAGAAACTTGTAGGACACATGTCATACTTTTCCATGGACTCCAAGAACACTCAAATCGGATAACCGATGGTGAAGTAATGAATTTTCCAAAATGGCATGCCAACTAGGTAAACGTTTGGCCAAGTATGGCAAGAAAATTAGTTTATAAGGGTTCGGTATGTAGTGGATGAAGATAAGATTTTTAGAATTTTAGCAAGATCAAAACCAGTGTTATGAACATTTTATGAGATGGACTATTTTGTCAAGAGTTTGGTTCAATTTGGTGAAAAATTAGATCCAAAATGAGCACCAAAAGCAAAAACACATCAAAATATGAATTTTTGGAATTAATAAATAAAAAAATTAAGTTACTGACAAGCAGCTGAGGTTTATATATAAAAATTCTCAATAGAGACAACGAACGAAACGTTCTCTAAACCCTCTCACTTGGGTTTTCACTCCGCGCGCTCCCGATGTCCAATTTTCGCTCAGTTTCTTTCTGCAAAATTATAAAGCATTGTGAAACAACCAGTTCGAGCTAAATTTTCATGGTGAAAATAAGGTATTCAGCCCGCAATTTGGTAAATGCTCAATACTTGGAATTTTTCTCAATTCAATTTGAATTCTTATGATTTCTCGATTTCTTTTATGGGATATTGATAAAATTGGGTATGAATTGTTGAAAATTGATGTATTAGGTTGATGTGCGATGATTTGAAATAAATTCTACCTACATAAGTTAAGGTTTTGACAAATTGAACCAATGTGATTCGGTTGATAACTATTATGAAGATGTTTATATAGTTGATATTGGTTTATATTTAGATTCAGGAGGAATTGGATTATTGGTTTTTGTCCAAATTGGTTATACAGGCTATGAAAATATTTTGATGTTGGAATCGAGTAGTTTAGTGGTGTTTGTTGCCGAGTTTTGAAGTCTTAATTATGAGAATATTGATTTGGAGAGGTTTTTTAGTTCAAAATCAAATAAAGTTTGCCTAGTTGGTATGCAATTTTGGAAAATTTATAACTTCTCCGTCGGTTATCCAATTTGATTTGTCGAGTCCATGGAAAGTATGACACTTGTATTACAAGTTTGTTTTAGGTCATCTTGATAAATATTGAGATTTTCAAGGTGAAAAAGTTATCCTAAGTTGGCTAGTTGAAGCCAGTTGAAAAGTTATATAAATTAATATTTTTGAAAACTGTTCTCCAATCGTATTTTGGCCAAAGTTTTCATTAGGTTTTGTGATTTGGTTTCACTTGAAGCTTGATCCATAATATAATTGGGTATGTAAGGAAGCTATTGGATCTATTTTCAAGGTGATCCGACGCTCCATGTACCCTAAAAATTAAACTCAAAGTTAATTTGGTTGTAAGTAAACTCTATAGTGATCTTTACTATTGATTGAATGTTTAAGGCCTTGGTGAGATCAAAACCAGTGTTATGGACATTTTTATGAAGATAGACTATTTTGTCAATATTTTGGTTCAATTTGGTACAACATTGGATCCAAAATGAGCACCGGGAGCAAAAACACATCAAAATAGGGATTTCGAAATTAATAAATAAATAAAATTAAGTTGCTGACAAACAACTAAAGGTTTATATATATAATTAAATGAATCATTTCATTTCAATTCTCAACGGAGAGAATGACGCGCGCCGAACGCGTTAATAAAATATATTACCTAGACCAATTATTTTGTAGATAGTGATAAAGGGTCAATCCCACAGAAATTGGTATCTAAGGTCAAAAATAAAATAAGATAAAATAAAATAAAAGAGAAAAATAGGGGCTTTGAGAGAATTAATAAATTAACTAATCTTACTAAGAAATAAAATAAAAAAAAGGTATGGAAATTGTTTTTAAATCAATTAATGAAAAACACCTAGGTCAAGACATACAAGTTCGGTTCGATCAAATATTGGATTTGGTCATCAATCTATGTAAATTATGCAAATCTAAAGTATCATAGTGTAGCTATAGACCCATTAGCATACGCGGTTCCTCGCACTTCCTAATCTCGATAGTCAAGGTATGACAATAACTATTTCCCTAACCAATCATATAACCATATACTCGAACGCATTGGGTTTAACACGATGACTGCAATGGGTTTTGTGAAGGTACTACATTTAGACAACCGGATCACTTGTGTGTCAAATTTATCCTAGATCCCTAAGGTATTTAACCGGTCTCAAAAGAGGTGAATCAATGGGTAGGGTCAATTGTCTCTTGTGTGGTTTTATTGCATAAAGACAGATGCTTACTACTCTCTAGCAAAAAAATCAAGGTTTAAATATAAATTTAACCTTAATTATTCAATCAATAAAAAGGGAATAAAATAACAATGAAAACCAATGAAATTAAAATAGATAAATCTTACAAATCCATGGATGAGAAAGGTCGAACTTCCCTCTTAGTCTTGCCTATTAGTCTCTCATGGTTGAAAAACACAAAATAAAAATCTTCAACCAAACATGCTCGGCTTAGTGGAAAAGCCAAAGGACACACAATCCACTCCATAACAATATGTATTGCATTCACAAAAATTATTTACTCATTCTAGCCTATCTCAAAATTTCAAAATCCTTAAACTATCATTACCTTAGCTCTGCAGCATTCCACTCCATCATAAAATCATTATAACAATTCCAAAAGAGGTCCTAATCGCATACGAACCTAAAAACCCATTTATATAATATTTTATATTAAAAAATAATACATACATACATAGATAAAAGAACTAAGCAAGTCACATACGGTTGGAAAGATTTTCCTTTCCTTTGTCGCCATTAGAACCTGTCATTATCCAATTATAAAAATTCAATAATATCAAATAAGTAAATCCCACACTATGCAGAACACTTATAATAATCAAATGCATAATAATATAAGAGATTAAACGAAGAATATAATCCAAATAATTTAAATACAACCATGAATCCATCCCCTTTTGGTTATCCGGCCACAATCGGATAACTTTCCCGAAAGTGGTAAGTAAACGATAACAAATACTCATGTCCGAAAAGGATAACCAAACAAGTCTCGTTCCTCTAGACTATGAGAGAACGATCTGGCTCAACATGATCTCATGATAATCACGTCATGCAAAGTATAAGTGGCTCCAGCCCTCAAACATAATATAGTGTTCCATAACCATGGTATAGTATATACTATTAGGATACTCGAATCGCCCTTATCCTTTCTATCTATTTATGCATGTACAACAAAAAATGCCAAATAAAGGATTAATACAATTGATATGAAAGTATAATCATACAATGCAAAGGTTATTATGAGATTTACTTAACCTTAAAAATGTGATACCAAAGTTCTTTTACGTTCCAAGTCGGTAAACTAGTCTACACGGAGCTCCAATTTTAGTCCTACAATTCATTTATAAGTTTGATAAGTTTTCATAACCATTCCACAACTTTTTTCTATTTAATTGTTGTTCAATCAACCTGATCGCGTCCTGAAACCCCTAAAATACTTCCAAAACAAATTCTCCAATGCTCGGATTTTATTTTTAACTCAAGATTATTGTTCGGCATTGAAAATTACATTGTCTAGGCTTAAATATAATTTTTCCCCAATTTATTATATCTTATTTGGTCATCATCGACCTAAAAATCTCGAAATCCCTCCAAATCAACTCTTCGGATGCTCGGATCTCAATTTTGACTCCAAATTATGATTCAAAATAAAAAATTAACTCCAGACTAGGCTATAAAATAATTTCAAATTTTAGATATTTTTGTTCTCTTAACATGTTTTACGAGGCAAAATCTCTGGCATAAATCCTCAAGAACATCACAAAATCTGTACTTTTCATAAAAACCCACAATTTCTATTTAAAAATTCCAAATAATATTTTTTGAGTTTTTTTTTCTATTAGTCTGGAGTTTTTTTCCAAATTTCTAGCATTTTCCTCTTTTTTTAATTAGGGTTCGACCCCTGAACTTGACCCAGTTTGGTCCGGTCTGGGGTCAAACCCCATCTTCTTCCTCTAATAACGGGTTTCAACAGTTCCTCTTTTTCTAATTCAATTTCATTAAGGTTGGGCTCCCAACCCCGACCCCGGTTGGGACTGGGCAAGGGAGATAATTCCCCTGCCATCCTCTTCCTCTTACCTCCATTAACAACCCTAACAACACACAATAGCTAACATCAACAACCAACAACGACAAATCACCAACAACTTAACAACTACGAATAACACATTCACCTTATCCTTGCCTCCATCATTGATCTCCTTTCCCTCTTCATCGATTTCCTCTTCATGCTCTTCCTATCGGTCCTAATCGATCTCTTTCTGTATGTGAAACTAAAGTGGGGAGGTGCTTCTATTTCATTTTTAAACTATTTATTAGATTTCCTTCAGATCTACATCACGCGGATCTCGAGATAAATCTAATTATTTCAATTTCATAATATAACTTTAACCTTCATCGAAATACGTACCATATATCTCGAGGTCAATCTTTATATTTAAAAATTGAATAAGGCGGTGTGTTGAAGTGTAGATATATATTAAGACTTTTTTCATATTCGCATCACACAAATCTCGAGACAAATATAATGTTTTGTTTTAATAATATAAATCAAAAATCTTCCTCGATATATGTATTACGTATCTTAAGGTAAATTTTATGGCTATCAACAAGATAATCATAACCTCTTAACGTACTCACTATGCTTAATTATATTATCTCCTCGAGATACGTATTGCAAATCTCTAGGTAGATTAAATGAATTTATGACCATACACCACTTGATTCTCTTCTAGATTAAACATCACGCATCTCGAGGCGCAGACATAGCTTCAACATTAACGTTCAACCATTTCAACACCTTGATGATCATGCTATGTGTATCTCGAGGTGAATCCAATGTATGCTTTTATTTTAATTTAATCTATATGATTGATTATATATATATATATTTGTTTATATATAGATGATATTATATATAAATAGATAAACACCTATTTATTTTCACGGCTATAAATTTGCCACGCGCGTCAACGACCAACCTCGAGCGTGCATGCTATCGTACATCCCACGCGTGTCACTCTCGACCCCGCATGTCACTAAACGCCCACCAATATATTTATTATTTTATTTAATTTCATGATTATCTCTTATTTTTTTACTCTAAACTAAATTTTGAAAAATGCCCAAAAATTATTAAAAATTAGAGAAAATTCTCCAATGCACTCCAGAACTCACGGACAACGCATATACACTCTACTTGACCCTATCCGGCGTCGAAATAGGTTATAATATATCAAATAGGCATGCGACATATAAAAATAATATTAAAATTTATGATATTCAATCTGTAACGCGTAGGTCCCACCTCCAGATACCTAAATACATTATTAAATCTAAAAATACTTAATTAGCCGCCTAATCAAGTTTATAAAATTCTCGAATGTCATAATTTTAATTTCAAAAATATTAATTAAAACATTTTTTATTAACTCGATTCGACCTCTAACTTAATATCTTATCCTAATCTAATTTGAATTTAAAATAATTTGAATCCTTATCCATTATGAATTTGTTATATCTCTCATCTATCTTATAAGATTTGTAATTCTTATCCGATTAAAATTTTATCTCATATCTAATAGAAATATACTAATAGATAACCACAATAAGATATATAATCAAAATCGATTTTGATTCTTATTCATATAAAACAAACAATTGAATCAATAAACGAAATATTAATTATGCGTTCAACACAAGAATCATATTAAATAAATTATATTAACTTAATCATGATTTCTATTATGGAGACATACATGACTTCTACCATGTGAACATACAAAATTTGCTCCGTTCAATATTTAAACATATATTAATCGAAATATTCTAAATACGAATTATATCATTGAATCAAATCATGCGTATGTATCGATATACATGAATTAACAACATGATTTAAAATGAATTTTTGATAACAATTATCATATAACCTATATGTACTAGAGGAGGGCAATGGTTTCCATAAAATCACTCAAACCGCCCAAACCGTCCAAACTGCGTAGTCTGGTGTGGTTTTTTAAAATCGCGATTTGGAAGGGGTTTAGAAAACTTGAAAACCATGATTCCATAGTTTGGTGGTGGTTTTCATCTATGAAAAATTGTAGTTCACCAAACCGCAAAACCACCTCCAAACTTGAAATTGAGTTGAAGCTTTTCAATGTTGTTTTAAATTTGAAAATGAAGTAAGACTCATAATTTTGATTGCGTTAATTTGTTTCATTATGTTTTTGTGGTCATGTATGGACATCTATATGTTTTGTTGCATGTTTTGTTAATGGACATGTATGGAATATGTGACATTTTTTATCTTTTATTTTTTAAATGTGTCACAGGAAAACTGCAAAACAAACCAACCAAACCGCGTAAACCACAATCGGTTTGGTTGTGCTTTTAAGATTTCACGGTTTGGCGACAATTTACAAAATGACCAAACCGTGAATCCCCGTTTAGTTGCCATTTGATGGTTTTCACCACTAAATTGTGGTTTGCCTACTCCTAATATGTACATCATATATACATTAATCAACAAGAGAGATTAAGTTTTTTCTTTCCTCCCAAAACCCAGAGACCTCGAAAATAACAAAAACGAAAATCTTATTCCGTTTTAGGGTTTCAACCTTTATTTATATGTGTAGAAAAGATCACTTAAAAAATATATTCGTAATACAACTATTGTATTTAGGCAATTCAAGCAAATTACATAAACGCCACTATATAGTAATAAGTTATCATATAACAAATTGTAAGGCCTTTTATTTCATGAATTTTACCATATAAAATTCATTACTCTAGAGTAATTGAAATCGTGTAAAGTCATTTTTGTGTGCTGCCCGATAGGTTCATCCGACGTTGGCAATGAACCAAAACCATTCTCGTACACAAATTATAAGCGGTCTCTAGTAAGATATTATGACTACCTAAGTAGCATGAATATCAAAATCAATACAACCTAATGAATAACATATAGTATATCATTTTGTAGTGCGATATCCTTTGATTAAACATAAGGCATGAAAAGTGACCCTTAAGTGACGATAAATCCTCGCCTAATCCCGTAATTAAGTCCTAAAACACTTAAAGGCACTCCTCGATACATGCATTCAGGATAAGTAATGCATAAGTCATAATATCATTAGATTCCAAAGTTAATTAAAACTTTTTATCATTTTAATATTATCATGGAAATCTTAAAGGTTATGCGGAAGCAATTGTTATTTAAAAATCATAAGTGTGGAAACCATGAAACAACATCACATAAATGTAAATATCATAAGGATAATAACACAGTGTGATAATCAAGTCTCAAGTCGGGGAGCTATATGCTCAACCTAATATACAGCGCAAAATGTACTAGAAAGACATAAGCATCAGTAATACAACAAAAGTCGAGTCATACATAAAATGAGATAGGAGAGTCACCGAAATGCTCAAGTAAAGTCGTCGATCTCCTCTTCCTTAGCTTCTGCTGCTGCTCTACGGACCTACACCCATCGTCACAAACTAGACGATGAGCATATATAGTGATATTTAAGTAATAACTAGATAATTCTATACTACATTTCCAAAATGAAAGAAAGTTATTTAAAAGCATAAAGTAGCAGAAAAGTTGTTGAATCAAGTAATGCAAGTAAATACCGTAGTTAAAAATGCATAGATTGACACAGGCTAAGTCGAGATGATCTACATCCGGTCGGCGGTGAGAACTATCACCTATTCTTTTCCATTACTATATGGAGTTATGCTCTACATATTTCATCAATTTATCAATCCTCAAATGGCAGAGCTGTGCTCTACGCGTATAAATCATCTATCTCATTCTTGCCAACAACAATGCCCATACCCCACGTGTCGCGCATGTGTAGTGGTGAGTGTCGGAACCCGGGCAGATCTAAGTCCCCGTGAACCGCTCATCTTTTGTGTGATAGACACTAGATAATCCCTACTTTAATTCTCAAGGATCAGTAGTTCTAAGTCTCTAGCATTTCAAGACTAGTTAAGCTACAAACACAAGAAAATAGAATACAAGTCTAACCCATTACAACTTATCCTAATAGCATGCTTTTGAACAATTATATGTCAAGAATATCATCAAGCTTAAAAATTTGAATCAATGAAATATTTGACAATGCATCATGTTAACAATATTCAATAATGAATAGAAACAAGAACAGCATGATGTGAGATTACAACTAGCAATGTCTACAAATAGACTGTAAATCAATAAAATGAAATAAAATGAAATAAAGAATTCTCACAATTTTACTTACACATATACCCACAATCATAACAATATTGATCGCTACCCGCCTTGGAGTTTGCATGTCCCACACCAAACATCGACACCTAATGTTCATGGATATTATTAGATTGATTCGGGTGTGTTTTAGTTCTTAGTTAAGTGTTTGGACTAACCAAAACTAAAAAAACTTCAAACACTTATCAATAACTACCCTTATTCATAAGTTCTCACTTTCAACTCCATTTTGACAAAGAATATGACCATATTCTCAAAAACTATTAGTTCTATGTTGTCCCTCTCCCTCTTAGCTTTCCAATGGTATGTGAAATGTCAAAATCCAAGTAGAGACGAGAAAGTTATGGTCATTTTGCGAAAACCTGAAAAGTTGTCCCATCCGCAGAATACATAGCGAGATATCTATTATGGATAGTGCGCTATTTGCGTTGCAGACTGCATTTCTGCAGTCGGGATTTGGAGTTTTTTACCCTAAATCCTACCCAGGTCATCTTCATCGCTTAATGGGGTACAACCACCTCAAAAAATAACAAAGACATCACACGCTTCAATATATTGATCAAAATTTTGATTTAAATATGCATGTAAGAGAAATGATCAAGAACACACTTACGCCTTGAAAAATCATAACTTGATCATTTGGAAATCAAATTTAAAACTTCTTAGTTGCTAGATTAGTAGAATTTCATGAAGAATCCAAATATGAACTTGGATTTCATAAAAGAAATCATTTTCTAACTCTAATTTTGAAAAACCAGTTTCATATGAAAAATCCCAAACTTTGCCAAAACTTGAAAATTAAAAATTGGGACTTGTAATCCAAACCAATGCTTCAATTTGCTTATAGGCAGCCTTAAAAAAATATTAAAATTGACTAGAGGTAAAAGCCCTTTAATCTAAAACCAAATTCATCATAGATTGTATGCATAGAAGTAGTATAAGTAAACCTAGGGTTGTAGCTAGACTTGTTGCTTTTAATCCTTCAATTTGTTAAAGAATTCTTCTCATACCACCATTCAAAATCCCAACCCCAAAACCAAGCACAACTATGATTTTTGTTTGAAAAACATGCAAAATGAAGAGAAGACCTACTAGTGTTGCTTTTATACTTCCAACCTCATCACTTACACCCTCATCACCATGATGATCACATGGCCATAATTCAATCCTACCTTTCCATCCAAAGGTCCTAATTAGATCTAGCTCTGCTAACCCACTTTAAGTGACACACAAAGATTACACATATGGACCATAGCACGTATCTCAATGCATGTCTAATAGTGGTATGATTTTTAACTAAACTTTAAGCTACAACTAAATATACATATGTATATTCAATTATAGGCACATCAAATTAGTTTATTTATCACAACTAAGAAATTATGACTCATAGAAAAAATTAAGTTAGTTTCATTAATTCATTCATTTTAAATAAAAGACTCACCATGTCACTCTACCCGGTCCCACGATTGCATATATCTCGTCGCATGTCCCCGCTCATGTCTCGGCACCTACAAATTGGTAAAATGACTTAAATAGTCTACACAAATACATTTCACTAAGGAAACATCACAAAAAATATAAAATATACATCAGCAACATGCCCGGTATCCATGTGTATCATGGTATGGGTCGATGATCATATTTAATGAATTAAACACAATTAGAAATTTTGGGTCGTTACACATACTAGTCTCGATCATTAGATAGATTAAAAACATCCAAATGACATTATCATTAGACTTGACAATTTAATAGTCTAACATATCGAGGGATCCATTGATATCTCTCTCTTTACGAGAGGGTGAGATTTTATCTTGATTACACACCTTTACATATTATTCACATGATATCCAGTCACGATCTTTATAATCATCTGGTAAAAGACAATGTTTGATTGTGTCAAATTACCATGCTCCTAATATTGAAGTCTATGGTAATCTCAAGTCGAATGACTAAATGATATACCTCTCATGAGTAACACCTATGACTTAATCCACATGGTGTTTTCATAGCAGGTCTATCTAGTACCTTGTTCCCTAACAAATACTCATGATCTCAATTCATATCCCTATACACATGATCATTACATGACCATTAATTAAGATTCGCACTAGTCTTAATTCATTATAGTTCCCAGTATAATGACCGACTAAGGGACATTTAGAATATTTCAACAAATACTCATAGATCTTATCATAAGGTAAACATGCAATGACTTAAAATAAAACGACAAATGAAAACCTTTATTTTATTAACTAAAATCATAAGATAAACAATGTTTGTAGATTGACCTATGGCATATGCCCCAACATAGACTACCTTAATCCCCTGATAATCTAGTTAGCCTTAATCTCACCATCAATAAATAAACAAAATCAATTCAAAGTAATCATCAAATATAATACTTTATTAATCATAAAGGATCCTAAAATAAATTCAAAACCTTAAAGTTCATTTAGATTGATTACATTCTCCTTAAAATTCCATAAAAACTTTTTGACAACACCTTATTTGTTTCTAAGCCTACACCGAAAAACTCGACTTTCAAAAAGTCTTCCACAAAACTTGCTCGGCTTTGTGGAAATGCCGAAGGACTCACAATCCACCCATAACAATATGAGTTATATCAATAAAAAACTATTTATTCATTCTAACTTAATTTAGATATACAAATCCTTAAATCAACATTATTTTAGCTCCATAGTTATCCCAATTCATCCTAAAAATGTAACAACCATTCCAGAGGAAATTATAACCACACACAAACCTAAAAACCCATTTATAATATATATAATAATACATACATACATAGAGAGAAATGAAACTGAGAAAATCATAGAAAATATGATAGCTTTCCCTTTTTTTTGTTGTCGTTCGAACCTATCATTACCAATTTTAAAAAACTCAATAATGTTCGATAAATAAATTTCACACTATCCAATACACCTATAATAATCAAATGCATAATAATTTAAGAGATTAAACGAACAATATAATCAAGGAATTTAAATACAATTATGAATTTATCTCGTTTTTGTTATCTTACCACAATCAAGATTACATTTTTCGAAAGTGGTAAGTAACCAATAATAAGGACTTATGTACTTGGAGGGTAACCAAAGGAGTCTCGTTCCTCTAGACTATGGGAGTATAATCTGGTCCAACGTGATCTCATAATTACCACGTGATGCAAAATATCAGTGACTCTAGCTCCTCAAGCATAATATAGTGTTCTCCCATATAACCATGTTATAAGTAAATACTATAAGGAGACTCAAATCGCCCTTATCCTCCCCTCGTGTATGCATGTACAACAAATAATGCAATAGTAAGGTTTAATGAAATTTATATGAAATTTATAATCATACAATGTAAAGGTTACAATGAGATTTACTTAAACTTCAAACAATCACCAAGATTCTCGAGTTTTTTTGTTCTTCCTTATTTCAAAGAAAACTTGACATCATAAAAAACAACTCAAAGATGTCAAGTAAGTAGACTCCTACATTGACTTATACTCCTGCGAATATTAGTCCAACACACCACAACTGTGTAATAGAATTTCAAAGAAAAACAACAAGATATATTCGATATGAAATGCAATCCATCCCTTCCTAACTACAATCAGAAGTCGACTTCCAAAAGTAGTACATAAACAATACTAAGAAATCATGAAAATGTGGGGTGATCCATTAGATAAGTGTTCCCAAACACCTATTGAAATATGCCAAGCTTACCTCGGTACATATCTCTGGAGCCTAAGGTGAACGCTCAAGGCCTCAAGGGAACGACAAGAGGAAGTCCACTAAAATCCATGACTCCATTCATAAACCTTGTTACTTTAGTCCGTGACTCTCTCTTACCTAACACTAGCAATCACTCGATGCATGAATGCATGAACAAGGCAATTGAAATGCGTAAGAACTTAAATAAATTGCAAGTACAAATATAACACATTAACAGTAAAGGTTACTATAAGTTTTACTTATAGTGAAACCGTCATAAAAGTTGGTTTCGAAGCCTCACATAATGTTCCCCGGCTTTCACAAATTTTGACGTCTTCTATTAAGCCATACAATTCATGTTTTAGAGTTATAACTTTATTTGAATACTTAAAATTCATATTACAATCAACTTACAACGGGATTAAAACTCATTTTTCAAGTCATAATGGAGTTCAAGTTTCTTAATAACTCTAAATCCTCCTTTTAGAGCTTATTTCCATTTTTTTGAACTTTCAATTAGAGTTCCAAATCATTCCTTTAACTTGCAAGCAATATTAGTCACCTATGTACTTCACTTTAAATCTTAGATCACCAATTGGACTCTAAAATAGGTCTTAACTACCTATTTAGCTTTACAATGACTAATGAACCTATTTATGCCTTTTAAAATTTTTTTTGAGCCTAGTTGATAAACCATAGGCTATTCCATCATTCAAATATTGATTTGGAACATTAATGAGTTCATTTGAACTCATTTTATCAAGGTGCAAAGCCATTTAACTCATTGGATCATCTCATTATATTTTCGTAATCAATTTATATAAATAACACCAATAAATATTACTCCAATAGGCATTGAAACCACCACAACCTCCATCACCAAAAATATCAACAACCTAAAATAGCAACAACACAAAAAACCGTAACAACAGTAGCCAAAGTTCATTATTATGAGATTTATAAACCATGGCTAATCAAGGCTTTAAAACATATGGCTCTGATATCAAATTGTAGCATCCTCTAACCTGATTAGGGCAATACCCAGCCTAAAACCCCAATTATGCCTAAATTACCCTTACCAAACTTAACTAGAGCCAGCGGCCTTACCACCTACACCTGATAAACACTATTATATATCGATTATCAAAATAAAACAAATCATATACGCAGCAAAAATTTAAAACCTTTTTCGATAACCAAAATAAGATATACAATATTAAAAACAAACCGGAATAAACTTCGATTATATAATCATCCATCCCATGTGATATTACAAAACTGCAATTCAATATAAATATATAAGACCAGATAAAGTCATTACATCGAAGAGAAGTTCAAGACTCATATAACTTCTCCATCCCGTAGTCGTAGCCCTCGTCCGATCTACCAGTAATGTTAATGGGGTAAGTGCTCCAACTTGCTCAGTAAGTAGAGATTCACACTAATCATCAACATTCCATATAATATTCAAGGATACCATGCAATAACAACATGCAACAATGATATCTAACAAGAATATGGAAAGCATATGGATTCAATACATAATTATATGCAAAGCAAGTAATTTGGACTATTACACTGTGATCCCTGTTTATTTTATAAAACTATGGTCATTACCCACTAACACCATTAATGTGATTGCTAGACCAACATATTGGTCAATATGCTTTCTAGCACATCCATTAATGCCTAATGGTTTTATCTCAAATCCTATAATGTGTATGTAATCCATACAACCTATCGAATTGAGCGGGAGTTCTATATAGGCCGGGAAAGGAAACCATCTCCTATAAACCTATTCTCAAAACAAGGAGTTATAGCATGGTCACATTACACATCGTTTTCCATTTATTGAAATCCATCATAGTTTACATAATCTCCCATTTCATTCTAACAACTATATGAGCTATATATACTAAATATTCAGGCAATATTGATAAATAAGCGAATATGTATTTACCTCAAGTTTAAGTCTCCATTTCCCAAATTCCTTAAATTTCTAGTCATATCATGTTTCATCTGTGTTCCTCAACCTATCGCCAATCATTTGTTGTCAATTTAGGTCTAGTATACTCTAATTAGAACCCCTAGACTTAAAGCTTTCGACAAACTACCCAAATCAAATCAGTTTTGTATTGATCTAAGTATGGATAGCGTGCTACGTCCTGGGGCTAGCGCGTTATTCGCATTGCAAAACTTCATATGCACTTTTAGGGTCTGATAGAGTGCTACATGACATGGATAGCACACTATCCATATGTCAGTCATCTTCCCCAGTACGCGCGTAGCGCGCTATGCCCAATGTCTAGCGCGTTATGTGCACCAAACCTGCAACATCTAGCATACCTCTGCTGATTTAATTTTGCCCTAAACACATCCAAACTTAACAATTACACTCCTAATCAATCTGGGAGGACCTCTAATGAGGTTATAAACCCATTCAAATCAACAACAACATCAATTCAACAAATTTTGATCATCACCATGAATTCAAACTTCAACAAACTCAAAAACCAAACTTACCAAAGTGATGATCACTAGCTTATAGTCCATTTAAGCTCCTCAACTTCATTGAATTCAACTTCCAGAATGATCTCCCTTGATCCGAATCGAAACGACCTCCCAAACCTTTCGAATGATCGAATGATTTAGATAAGAATGAATTTTTATTTTTATATATGGGTTTTTCTCAAGATACACATCGCGCTATCTTGAGACCGATCGCGTGATTGATGCATTAAAGTGACACAGCTTAAAGTGACACAAAATTTGACACATCAAGCACTTACACTTTATTCAAGACGATCCAATGATCCATATATTTCTAATATTCTTTTATTTTTCAATATATATTTATATATTCAAAAACATATAAAGGTATATATCGTGTATTGTTCACCAATAAACTCACCGGACATGCTTACAAGTGTCCTTGAGCATGCACACTTGTGCCATGACTCCCTCGTCATACTTGGTGTCCCGATAAATCATAGTTTATTTGGTATTTTTCATTTTATAGGTTTGTGTATAATTTCCTATTTATACGGCAACCTATATATAAATTGAATTAATAACCCAAACAAACACCATACATCATGCAAATGCACGCACACGCTAATCAAAGTATGTTAAACTTAATCACAAGCCTAACTCGGATTAATTAGGATTTCAATTTTTACTAATTACTAGCCTAAGATAACAGGTCATTACAACAAGTGTTTAGATATGTATTAAGTCGAAAATCATCAAAATAGCCCTTAATATTTAGTTTTCATTTGTCATTAGCGTGCTAGCGGGACTGCCTAGAGCGCTAAGTGTAGTTAGCGAGCTAGGGAATTAGTCTAAGATGCTATTGTTTTTCATTTGGAAAAATAGTTGAAAGTCCATACTATGTTCTTTCATAGAATTCTCAAGAATTCTGTCCACCACATCTCGATCGACTAACCTAACCTGATTTAATCACTATCCACAAAATAGTGACTCATAAACTGCTAGGGCATGTGCCCTAGGTCAATCCATTAACTATCTTTATGAATACTTTTAGTTAATAAAATAGAGGATTTCATTTGTTGTTTATTATAATTAATTTGCATGTTTACATTATAATAAGATCCATTGGTATTTACGGAAATATCTTAAATGTCCCTAGTCGATCATTATATTGGGAACTATAATGAATTAAGACTAATGTGAGTCTTGATTGATGATCATATGATGATTATACGTATAGGGATACGAATCAAGATCACGAGTACTTGTTAGGGAACAAAACTACTGGATCGACCCACTATGAGAACATCACATGGATTAAGTCATAGTTGTTTCTCATGATAGGTATATTTTTCAGTCCTCAGACTTGAGATTACCAGAGACTTCAACATTAGGATAACAGTGATTTGACACAATCAAACGTTGTCTTTAACCGGATGATTATAAAGGTTGTCATTGGTTACTGTGTGAGCAATGTGATGAAGTTGTGTAATCGAGATAGAATTTGTCCCTCTTATATAAAGAGAGATATCCAGCGGATCCCTTGATGTATTAGACTGTTAAAAGGCCTAATCTAAGTGAATTAATATTGGTCAATATCACTTGGATGTTTTCAGTCTACCTAGAGATCGAGACTAGTACAATTCAACATGTTGGATGATAATTCCATGTCTTATGTTTGATCAAAAGGATATCGTGTGACAAAAGGATGTTATATACACTATTGATTAGGTTGATATTCGTACAACTTGGGTAGTCATGATGTTTTAATAGAGGCCGCTTATGACTTGTATACCAAAATGTGTTTTGGTACACTATCTGAAGGTCACCCAAGAGGGGGGGTGAATTGGGTTACCGAGTAGTTTTTGCCCTTTTAAAAACTTTGTGCGCAATTTACAACTATGATGTATATATAAGCTATGCAAGTAAAAGAAATGCTGAAAATATAAAGTGACACAAGATTTATAGTGGTTCGATCCAACGATCTACATCCACTACCTAACCTCCTCAGTTAGGATTTCAACCCACTTATATTACCAATAAGTGTTACAACCTAAGCATCACCTAGGATTTTCCCACCTAGCCGCAACTAGGATTTTTCCCACCTAGCCGCAACTAGGATTTTCCCCACCTAGCCTCAACTAGGATTTTTCCCACCTAGCCGCAACTAGGATTTTTCCTACCTAGCCTCAACTAGGATTTTACCCACCTAGCCGCAACTAGGATTTTTCCCACCTAGCCTCAACTAGGATTTTACCCACCTAGCCGCAACTAGGATTTTTCCCACCTAGCCTCAACTAGGATTTTACCCACCTAGACTCAACTAGGATTTTTCTCACCTAGCCGCAACTAGGATTTTCCCTTTCGACTTAGATCCCACTAAGTCTTACAATCTTTCAATTACAACAATTTTGCTGGAAAAACAGAGATACACTTTACAACAAAAGTGGTATCAAATTCAAACACAAGCAAGCCACCTAGAGCCTAACTCTTATGCATGCAAGTGTGAGTATAAATGGAATATGAAAATATATATCACCGATGTTATAGCAAATTCAGATTTGAAATTGTTTCAAAAACTTAATGTATTTGTATGAAACCAATTTCAAGTTTAAGAACAAAAGTTTAGCAAGAATCAAGTTTAAGTGCAACACTTTTGTTCAAATCAATCTCGAGTTTGATGATATAAATTTTAAGTATAAAAACTCGAGAGAATATGTTCAAACACACATACCGAATGATTTTCAAATCAAATACTCAAAATATGAAGATTAAGCACAAATAAGATTTGTAGATCTAGAAATTTCTTACAACGAGAAGAATGAGAAGAGATCACTCGGAGTGATTATTGAACTCCTTTTGGAAGCCTCAAAGGTGCTGGATATGTGAGCTAAAGAACAGCCACTAAGATCTCCTTTGTTTCTTCACAAAAATCTGATTTCTACCTTGTAGATCTATTGATTTTGAGTGTGTTTGCTCTTATTGTTTAAAACCAAGTTTGAGGTGGTTTTATAGTGGTAGGAATTCCAATATAGCCGTTTATGACCGTTCTAGGAATCCAGAAAATCGAAAATTCAAATTTCAAGCTTGATTTCCAAAAGTCAAAAATTGCAAGCGAGAGTGCAATTAGCGCGCTAATATCGTGAGTTAGCGCGCTAACACTGCATCTTAGCGCGCTAATGACATTATTAGCGCTAAGCTAATGCAGGGACTTCGAATAATTAATTTATCCCTTTGTGTTAGCGACCCTTAAACTTGTCCGGGACCTAACCAACCCTTATATAACATGTTATACATGTTTATTATGAGTCATTAAGCCTATTTGGGTGGTCCGGATAATTTTACAAACCCCGAAACGGAAATTCAAAGTTTCACAACTTATTAGGGGCTTTTCTGCAAATTTTCAGTTTTCTTTTTGAATACATTTCAAAAACGAGTTTTTCTTTTTCAAAAACATTTATAATGATCTTCTAATATGTAAATGACCATTCACACATGATTTCACATTGTTTAACTTCATTTACCTATTTAGGTGTTTAAAATCCACTTTTAAACTTTGAAATCAACTTATGACTTTGAGAAATGATTTCGAAAACTTGATGTATGCATGAACTAATGCATTTGGCTTGTGTGAAAGAATTTGTATACCTTACATTGGTTTTACAAATTGCGACTTGAACTCTCTTCTTCATTTCTTCATTGCGGTTTGGGCTTTCTTCTTCATTTCTTCATTTATGCCGAGTCTCGAACTTGTATTGCTTGAGTACTCTTGAGATGTTGTATTGCATCACTTATTCCAACAATCTCTTCATATTTCTTGAGTACCTTTTCACCTTGTTTGTTTGTCTCCATATTCCCTGATGTGTTGTATTGCATCCTTTAACACAAACTGAAATACTTGATTAGTACATTTTCACCTTGTTTGTTTCCATCAAAATCTCGTTCGGAATGTGAGTGACTAACCACTTAGTCCAACAATCTCCCCCTTTTTGATGATAACAAACAATGTGAACTTTAAAGGTGTGAAAACACAATCTAAATGTATATCACATTCAACACATCAATCTTTTCAAGTTTAACTACATTTATCTTCAAATATGGAAGTTCAAAACCAACAACCGTTTCAAATATACCAAGATAAAAACCTTTCAAGTTCAACACCACATTTTTCAAACTTCAAACCTTTCAAGTTCACCACATTTTTCTCCCCCTTTTGATATTATCAAAAAGCGGGATCAAGCATCCACAATTTTTCTCCCCCTATTAACTTGATACCAGTTACAAAAATCAATAATATTAACTTATCAACCTGATACCAGTAAAAATGAGAATTATGAACTCTATACCAATATATACCAATGAAAAGAACACCCTTTCATATCATCCTTTCAAAAAATATCCCAATATCAAAGATATCACAATGTTACAATATCAAGTTAAACCTTTTCTCCCCCGTTCGATATTATTAAACAATGGGGTCAAGTATCAGCAAAGATAGACACGATTTAAACAAATACGAGAGAAATAAACTTCTCCCCCTTACTGTATGCATATCAATAAACAATATACCAGAATAAAAGCATTCTCCCCCTTACTTTATGCATATCAATAAACAACATAGTATACCATGATAAAAACATTCTCCCCCTCACTTTATGCAAATCAATAAAGAACATGATATAAATAGCAAAAGTAATGAGATAGCATAATTGTGGCGTAACATGAGTTTGACAAATTAGAACACCTAAGACTAACATATGGGAACCTAATGCTCATCTAGGTGTATCTAAACGCTTCTTCTAGAAGATGGTGGTGGATGGGCAGAACTAGAAGCGTTGTCATCTCTCACTTGCCGAGCCGGAAGCCGTTGACTCTCAATACGACGTAGCCGATCACTATGACTCCGAAGAGTTGTTTCGACGGCATTGAAGGATTGAGTCATGTAATCTTGCAAGTCATGGACACTTCATTAACATCATATAAAAAGGTTTTGAATAGCTAAAACATATGTAGAAGGTCCGATTCTCGAAACATCCCTAACTCACGTCGAATTCTAGAAAATTGCTCTCTAGGCAAAGGCTTAGTGAATATATCGGCCAATTGATCCTCTGTTGGCACATGGATAAGTTTAACATCTCCTTTTTGGACATGATCACGAAGAAAATGGTGCCTAATCTCAATATGTTTTGTTCTTGAGTGTAACACCGGATTTTTCGATATATTTATCGCACTGGTGTTATCACAATAAATTTCAGCACATCCTACTAGGATTTGATAATCTTCGAGTTGTTGTTTCATGTATAGAACTTGAGCGCAACAACTCCCGGCAGCCACATATTCGGCTTCAGCCGTAGATAAAGCGACGGAATTTTGCTTTTTGCTAAACCATGAGATAAGTGAATTTCCTAGCAAATGACAAAATCCGGAAGTGCTTTTTCTATCGACTAGACTTCCCGCATAATCAGAGTCAACAAAACTACGAAGTTCGAAACTCTTAGTTTTGTTGAACCACAATCCTAAGTCTTGTGTTCCACTTAGATATCGAAATATACGTTTTACGCATTTTAAGTGGGACTCCTTGGGATCGGACTGAAATCTAGCACATAAGCACACACTGAACATAATGTCAGGTCTACTAGCGGTCAAGTATAGGAGGCTACCTATCATTCCACGATAAAGTTTAGGATCTATAGGCTTTCCTAGTTGATCTTTATCCATTTTGATAGTGGGACTACTAGGAGTGTCACATGCTTTCAGATTTTCGAACTTGAATTTCTTTAGCATGTCTCTCACATACTTTGCTTGGTTTATAAAAATGCCATGCTTGGATTGCTTTATTTGCAAGCCTAGAAAGTATGTTAGTTCTCCCATCATACTCATTTCAAATTCATTTGTCATTAATAATGAGAATTCATTACATAGACTTGTGTTGGATGACCCAAAAATGATATCATCAACGTAAATTTGAATAAGTAACATATCATGTTGTTTGATCAAAATGAACAAAGTGGGATCTAGCGTTCCTTTCTTGAATCCTTTTTCAAGTAGAAATGCGCTAAGTCTGTCATACCAAGCTCTAGGAGCTTGTCTTAGTCCATACAAGGCTTTTTGAAGATGATATACATGACCTGGATGTTCATGATCTTCAAAACCCGGTGGTTGTTCTACATATACCTCTTCATTAATGAAGCCATTTAAGAATGCGCTTTTCACATCCATTTGATATAGTAGAAACCCATTGTAGCAAGCATATGCAAGTAACATTCGAATTGCTTCTAGTCTTGCTACGGGTGCAAAGGCTTCCTCATAATCAATTCCTTCTTCTTGATTGTAGCCTTGTGCAACCAACCTAGCCTTGTTTCTTACAATTTCACCTTTTTCGTTCTTTTTATTTCTAAAAACCCATTTGGTGCCTATGATTGTATGTTCCTTGGGTCTAGGAACTAATGTCCATACCTTGTTCCTAACAAAATGACTTAGCTCTTCTTGCATAGCCATTACCCAAAATTCATCTCCTAAGGCATCATCTATTTTAGTAGGCTCGGTTTGTGATACAAAGGCTATATGTCCTTCATCTTGATGTAATTTGGACCTTGTGACTACACCTTTGTTTGGATCACCTATAATTTGTTGAGATGGATGGCCAATTAGAAATCTTGAATTCTTAGGCTTACTTGTGACAGATTCTTTACATTCTTCAACTTCTTGACTATGTGAAGTTTGTCCTGCGGTACCATCATCTTCATCATTGATCTTCAATTCTTTCAAGTTTTGCATTATCTTAACTTTGGGATCCACTTCATCAAATTTCACATGGATAGACTCTTCTATGGTTTTGGTTGATCTATTAAACACCCTATATGCTTTGCTGTGCATAGAGTAGCCAAGGAAAGTACATACCTTTGACTTTGGATCAAATTTGTCTAATTGATCCTTATCATTTAAAACATAGCAAGTACAACCGAACACCTTAAAATAACTTATGTTGGGCTTTCGGCCTTTCCATAGTTCATAAGGAGTCTTTTTCACTTGCTTTCGGACATTTACTCTATTTATAACATAGCATGCCGTGTTAATGGCTTCGGCCCAAAAATGCTTAGCTATGTTGTACTCATTTAGCATAGTCCTACACATCTCTTGGAGTGTCCTATTTTTCTTTCAACAACTCCATTTTGTTGGGGTGTTCTAGGAGAAGATAATTGGTGTGTATAACCTTGTTTAGCACAAAAATCCTCCAAGTTTCTATTTACAAACTCACCACCTCTATCACTTCTAATGATGGTGATTTTGTATCCCTTTTCATTCTCAACTAAAGCACAAAATTTTACGAACACATCAAACACTTCATGCTTATGAGAGAGAAAGTACACCCATGTATATCTAGTAAAATCATCAACAATGACAAAGCAATATGATTTACCTCCTAGACTTTGTGTTTGGGTGGGTCCGAACAAATCCATATGGATAAGTTCTAAGGCTCGAGTTACATCATTTGTTACTTTCGTCTTAAATGACGATTTCACTTGTTTACCGAGAATACAAGGTTCACACTCCTTGTCTTTCTTAAACATGCATTTGGGTAGACCCTTAACTAGATCATGCTTAGTCAATTTTGACAAGTTTTCCATGCTAGAATGTCCTAATCTACGGTGCCACAACCATGCATCACATTCACTTTGTGCACTCAAACATGAAACATTTTGCATATTCATCTCATCAAAGTTAATGGCATAAACATTTTTATCTCTATATGCAATAAACAAGGTTTCATGCTTCTTATTCTTAACAATGCATTTTGATGATTCAAACATAACGTGAAATCCTTTGTCACACAATTGACTAATACTAAGCAGATTATGTTTTAATCCATCAACAAGATAAACATTGGAAATAGATAGTGAATTGTTACCGACAGTTCCGAGACCAATTACTTTTCCTTTGTTGTTGTCTCCAAATGTCACCTTTCCACCATCATGCTGCTTTAGTTCAATAAATTGATGCGCATCTCCAGTCATGTGTCTTGAGCACCCACTATCCAAATACCATGGGGTGCTTTTCCTCGCATCCTACACAATAGGAAACACACTAGATTTTGGTACCCAAACACCTTTGGGTCCGTAAATGTTAGTGTAGTAATCAGTTTTAACTACCCATGCTAGTCTACCCTTTTTGGCCTTTTGTAATAAACATTTCCCGACTATGTGAGTCTTGTTACATTTAGAGCATCTACGATCATCATTTAATAATTTCTTGTAGCTTAACAAATTTGCTCCGTAACCTAAGCCTCTTTTGTTGAGTGCACGTCGTTGTGCTCCCAACATCATATCGAACATTTCTTTACCATTTGTAAATTTATGCACTGTGCTAGTCAAGTCCTCTACTTCCTTGACTAATGCATCTCTTTCCTCTATGACTTCATTCAAGTCATTTTGTAGATCATTAATGATCTCATTTTGTGACTCTATTTCACTAATAGCAATAGTTAAACTCTTTTTAAGTTGTTTAGTATTTTTGACCTCCTTTTTCAACTCTTTTCTAAGCTCATCAAGATTTTGAACATTATTCAAATCATCAATATTATCATAATTAAAAGAGTTAGAACTTACCTCGCCTTGTGCCATGAGACAAAGTATTGCCTTTTCACTCTCTGATTCGGATTCTGAACTTGATGATGAAGATGAATCATCCCAAGTTGCTTTGAGACTTTTCTTTCCTTTTTTTGTCAAACACCCTTTTGGATTTGCAATCCGCCTTGATGTGACCCGGTTTGCCGCAACCGTAGCATATGGCTTCATTTGAATTTGCTCCCTTGCTTCCACTTCGAAGCTTCTTCTTATATTTGTCTCGCTTGTACACTGCTTTGTTGAGCTTTCTTGAGAGCATAGCTACTTCCTTCTCAAGATCATTTTCATCGCATGATTCTTCATTTTCGATGACTTCAACCGATGCACTAGAGGAGCTATTTGCCTTCAAGGCGATATCTTTTCTTGAACTTTTAGCGCCTCCATTTAGTGCTTCCAATCTTGCTCGGTCTTTTAGTTCAAATTCATGAACCGTTAGCTCACCGCATAATGCATCGAATGTATAATCTCCAAGATTTTGCGCCGATTGGATAGCATATTTCTTGGCATCCCATTCCTTAGGCAAGCCTCTAAGGAATTTATATACTGAAGTTTCTTGATCATAATTCTTTCCTAGATTCTTGATCTCATTTAATAGCTTTGTGAATCTAGTGATGGCGGTGGCTATGTCTTCATCAGCCCCAACTCGGAAAGTTTCATAATGTTCCTCAAGAATTCTCAACTTTGTCTTCTTTACTTGCATGGTGCCTTCATAATGTACTACAAGCTTCTCCCATACTTCCTTTGCTGTTTGACAGGCACTTACTCTGCTAAATTCGTTTTCACTTAGTGCACAGAATAAGTGATTCATAGCTTGATCATTAGAAAGCTCAAGCTTTATCTCCTCTGTGGTATACTCTTTCAATGGCTTATCCGGTGGAATGTAGCCATTTTCAATTGCGTCCCATAAAAATCTATTTTGTGCTCGAATGTAAAATTTCATTCTTACTTTCCAATGAGCATAATTGGTTCCATCAAAATATGGAGGCCTACTCGAAGTGGTGCCTTCCCGAAGGCGAGCTGGATCTAAAGTTTGCATCCTTGCACAAAAGCACTCAAAGATACGTTAGTAATACTTTGAGCAATAACCCGCTCTGATACCAATTGAAGGTCACCCAAGAGGGGGGGTGAATTGGGTTACCGAGTAGTTTTTGCCCTTTTAAAAACTTTGTGCGCAATTTACAACTATGATGTATATATAAGCTATGCAAGTAAAAGAAATGCTGAAAATATAAAGTGACACAAGATTTATAGTGGTTCGATCCAACGATCTACATCCACTACCTAACCTCCTCGATTAGGATTTCAACCCACTTATATTACCAATAAGTGTTACAACCTAAGCATCACCTAGGATTTTCCCACCTAGCCGCAACTAGGATTTTTCCCACCTAGCCGCAACTAGGATTTTCCCCACCTAGCCTCAACTAGGATTTTTCCCACCTAGCCGCAACTAGATTTTTCCTACCTAGCCTCAACTAGGATTTTACCCACCTAGCCGCAACTAGGATTTTTCCCACCTAGCCTCAACTAGGATTTTACCCACCTAGCCGCAACTAGGATTTTTCCCACCTAGCCTCAACTAGGATTTTACCCACCTAGACTCAACTAGGATTTTTCTCACCTAGCCGCAACTAGATTTTCCCTTTCGACTTAGATCCCACTAAGTCTTACAATCTTTCAATTACAACAATTTTTCTTTGGAAAAACAGAGATACACTTTACAACAAAAGTGGTATCAAATTCAAACACAAGCAAGCCACCTAGAGCCTAACTCTTATGCATGCAAGTGTGAGTATAAATGGAATATGAAAATATATATCACTGATGTTATAGCAAATTCCAGATTTGAAATTGTTTCAAAAACTTAATGTATTTGTATGAAACCAATTTCAAGTTTAAGAACAAAAGTTTAGCAAGAATCAAGTTTAAGTGCAACACTTTTGTTCAAATCAATCTCAGAGTTTGATGATATAAATTTTAAGTATAAAAACTCAGAGAATATGTTCAAACACACATACCAGAATGATTTTCAAATCAAATACTCAAAATATGAAGATTAAGCACAAATAAGATTTGTAGATCTAGAAATTTCTTACAACCAGAAGAATGACAGAAGAGATCAGCTCTGGAGTGATTATTGAACTCCTTTTGGAAGCCTCAAAGGTGCTGGATATGTGAGCTAAAGAACGACCACTAAGATCTCCTTTGTTTCTTCACAAAATCTGATTTCTACCTTGTAGATCTATTGATTTTGAGTGTGTTTGCTCTTATTGTTTAAAACCAAGTTTGAGGTGGTTTTATAGTGGTAGGAATTCCAATATAGCCGTTTATGACCGTTCTAGGAATCCAGAAAATCGAAAATTCAAATTTCAAGCTTGATTTCCAAAAGTCAAAAATTGCAGCGAGTGCAATTAGCGCGCTAATATCGTGAGTTAGCGCGCTAACACTGCCTTAGCGCGCTAATGACATTATTAGCGCGCTAATCGCAGGACTTCGAATAATTAATTTATCCCTTTGTGTTAGCGACCCTTAAACTTGTCCGGGACCTAACCAACCCTTATATAACATGTTATACATGTTTATTATGAGTCATTAAGCCTATTTGGGTGGTCCGGATAATTTTACAAACCCCGAAAACGGAAATTCAAAGTTTCACAACTTATTAGGGGCTTTTCTGCAAATTTTCAGTTTTCTTTTTGAATACATTTCAAAAACGAGTTTTTCTTTTTCAAAAACATTTATAATGATCTTCTAATATGTAAATGACCATTCACACATGATTTCACATTGTTTAACTTCATTTACCTATTTAGGTGTTTAAAATCCACTTTTAAACTTTGAAATCAACTTATGACTTTGAGAAATGATTTCGAAAACTTGATGTATGCATGAACTAATGCATTTGGCTTGTGTGAAAGAATTTGTATACCTTACATTGGTTTTACAAATTGCGACTTGAACTCTCTTCTTCATTTCTTCATTGCGGTTTGGGCTTTCTTCTTCATTTCTTCATTTATGCCGAGTCTCGAACTTGTATTGCTTGAGTACTCTTGAGATGTTGTATTGCATCACTTATTCCAACAATCTCTTCATATTTCTTGAGTACCTTTTCACCTTGTTTGTTTGTCTCCATATTCCCTGATGTGTTGTATTGCATCCTTTAACACAAACTGAAATACTTGATTAGTACATTTTCACCTTGTTTGTTTCCATCAAAATCTCGGTCGGAATGTGAGTGACTAACCACTTAGTCCAACATTATCAACGTTGTATGAGCCTATTGGGTCTCACACTAAGAATAGTTTTGCGAGATTTTAAGATGGTTCAAAAAAATGAATTTTATATGATAAAATTCATGACAGAAAGGTCTTTGTAGTGTGTTACACTTATACTTCTTTAAGTAGGGGTATATGTGTAATTTACTTAACCTTCTATATACGAGGGTTGTATAAATAGACGTTTTAAGTTGGAACACACGTATGAAATATTAAGGGTCGAAACTCTATTTTCGCTTCAAAAACAAATTACGATTTTCTAGTACGCTCTGGATCGTTTTGGAGAGAAACAAAAAGGTTTGGTATTCTCTTGAAGCTAGCACTTCGAATCTCGGATGCCGTTCATGTGTGGACTGCTGGTAGAGGGCGTTCGTCGTTGGCAGTGCCTTAGAGATCAATCAACCTTCAGAAAGGTATATTGCGACCGAGGTATGATTAACTTTTCATGGTTTAAACGTTTTTAATGGAATTAGATTCAGATCCTGTTGGGGTTTTTGTCAAAATTGTTTTTGTAATTTCCACTGCGTATGAACCTCAAAACTCGAACATAAACATCATTTAAACCAATAACAGAACATCAATTAGCTCAAAACTATCAAATTCCATGCATTCACTCATTTTTCCCAAATTTACTAAAACTCCAATTCATTCAAAACCAATTTAAAATCTTCAATGCTTGTAATTCATCAAGATTTCAGCAAAAACTAGTTATCTAACCTTTAAATTTGAAATCACATCAATACACTCAAAATTAAGTTCATTTGAATGTGTAGAAGATGGAGAAGAAGATTACCTTAAGTTTAACCCCTTGATTGCACTCCAAATGATGGATTTCAACTCCTAAATAACATCTCTTCCTTTGGTTTTTCTCAGTGTTTGCATGAAATTTAAGTTTGTGGAAATGAGAAATCCCACTCACTTGATATATATATATATATATATATATATATATATATATATATATATATGTTTGGTCATGATCAAACATGTTATGCGTATCTTGAGGATTATCTTGTGGTCCTTAAACAAGTTGTCTACACCTTGTTTAATGACTCTAATAGCCCACTTACTATCCTAGATTCACCCACTACGATCATCTAGATACCCGTCCAGGGTCCATATTAATTTATCCCAACTATAGGCCTATTATCATTTAATTAAACTTCATTACCTTATGCTCATTTCATCATATAGTTAGTATTTTTATTCACCAAACTTGACTAATTTGTTGTCCCACCAACCTTCGGCTACCCGATACCTAGTGCCTCGCGTCCCAACATACATTCCGATGCACACCATAGCCAATTGTTCTAACTTAATTAACTTAGCCTATAGTTACATAACTCATTATATTTCATTACTTAGTCATCTTAACAAGAATTAATCGAGTTTTCTACTAAGGCATTGTCAAGCCTTAGTGTTCAGGTGCTTCGCCTACCCGTTACCCACGTTGTCACACTTTTCGAGGCAAACTCTTGGCACACAATCTCACTCGATCACAACACGCTAGTACACACATGCGATGCGATATGAAAATTAACAATTTAAACATTGCAATATAAAAACCATCGTGCAAAAATAACTATTTTTGTGTAGTTCGAGGTGTCCTAAACCTATCCACAGGGTCCATGTGGACCTGGGCTGGCGTCCTAGTCTGCAACTTGTGAATAAATGCGATTAATACAATATTGGGACGTTAGAATTCTTCCCTACTAGGGGAAATCTCGTCCCGAAGTGTTAGGTAAACAAAACTTCATATCGTCAAAACTACTACGGTACTCTAACGAACCAATGAACCTCGATACTAGGTTCTTATTGACGATGAATCTTAGATAGGACTGAGTCATCTGACTCGTCGGGGTAACTTTTTTGCTATAGCTTTCTACCTGCTTTCGGTAGACTGAACTTCTTGACAACACTATCCGACTACTTTTATATGATCTACTATTATTTTTTATATCTCTATAATTGTAATCCTCATACGCTGCCCCACACGCAATGTGCCCTATAAGACCCTTCATACAACTCGTGATGGCCCCAAATTCTAGACCGCCTTGCTACCCGCCACGTTGCATCCCACGTCAACTAGCCTTGCCACGTCATAGCCCGCTTCTCTTTAATGCCTTGCGATCTAACGAGCACTTACACTTTTCTAGCTAACCCTAGTTACCCTAACTAAGCTTTACATAAGCATTAATAATTCAGTTAGCCAGTTACTCAATTTTTCAAGTTATATTATAATTTTACAACGTAAGTCTTTTAATGAGTAACTTATGCAATATTTAACAATCCTAAAAAGTGGAAAACCCGGCAAAAGATACCATATATATATATCAAGGCGAGATAAGTATAACAAAAGTTTCATATACATGTAATCAGTGTTCTATGGTCCCCGAAAACCAACAAAAATAAAATAAATACATATTGATATCACACATGAGCTGGCTCCATAATCTCGAGAGGTAGTCGCCCAATACCTCCTCCTTGCCCTTGCCCTTGCTCGTCGAAGGATCTGCACTCAGTCACCGAACAAATACAGTGACAAGTCCTGAAGGGTAAAATTCTAAGAGAAGTCCACACAAAATTCATGAATTAAAACTAATAAACTACGATACATGCAAGTATAACACCTGGCAATAGTACCTCATATTCTCATGAATGTAGGCAACATATAACAAGCAAAAGCAGTAGCATGAAATAAATAAACAACATATACCAACTAAACCAGCTTAAAAATAAAGCATTAATCAGTAAGCATACATATAATCACGAGAAAACCCTAACCAAACCAGCCAGTAATCAATAAATTGAGTAGGAACCATGTATATACTTACAGGCTTACAGTGACTAAACCCAAACTATGGTTACCGAATGAACCCCTCAGACGTTATTTCAAGTCAAGGGAACACCCTAAATCTAGGGCTGGCAATTTAAACATTTAACACGACACGACACGACACGTCATAAACATGTCGTGGGTTTGGCATAAGTGGGTCTGGGTCATAAACAGGTTAACATGTTTATACACGATTAATAAACAAGTCATTAACATGTTAACTTGTGTGACTCATTTATGACTCGCTTAATTATATACATATACAACTTATAATTTACATATAATTAATCACTCATATAAATACAACTTTTTTGCTCATTAAACTTGAATATATCTCTTATTTCTATGTTAACTTCATATAACCTTGTAGTTGGGTTATTAAACTTGAACTTGACTATTTGAGAACTTGTGTTTTTCCTTGTTAAACTTAGATTTTGTCCATTTCTATGTGATCACATTGATATAACTTGGTAGGTAGGTTTATATTTTATGTTGTTTGTATTGATTTTGTAGTGAGATATCATTAATCTAGTAGCATGTTTAACAGGTTGATAAACATGTACATAAACGAGTCGAGTTAAACAGGTTCAACATGACATGTTTAATAAACATGTCATATACAGGTTACATGTTTATTAAACTTGTCGTGTTTCGTGTTTGCAAATAGTGACTCGTTTAATAAATGTGTCGTGTCCGTGTTTAGGATAATTGGGTCGTGACTTGTTTACGACACAACACGTTTACGACTCACTGACACAAATTGCCAGCCCTACCTAAATCCCTCCCGACGGTCATAAGTATATCCTACTATCATCGACACAAGCACTAAACACAAGTAACATGTGCAAGCGATTTATCCACAACCAATATATACCCTAACCGTAATAGAAAAGAACCCCCATGTGTGCCCACTAGCAGTCACACATGAAATGCGATATCGATAAATCAAAACCATGAATTATGTAAAGCGTTCACAACGAGTTTACGCACCTTAATCTGCATTCCAACTTCCCTAGACTCCCGTATCCGACCCGACTAGATCGCCAATACCCAAGCTACGGTCCCCTAAGTCCCTGAAGTCTAATTTTACATTTTTAGTATGTTTGTAGGTGCTTGGGATATGTATTAAGTCAAAAATCCTAAACCAACCATTTATGTTCAGTTTATATTTGTTGTTAGCACGCTATGTAAATAGCGTAGTGCGCTATGTGTTGGTAGCGTGCTATGGACAAGATGTAGCACGTTACTATTCTTTATCCTGAAGAATAGTTGGAAACCCATAACGATTAGCACGCTAACCATTCTAGGTAGCACGCTACTTATCCTCTGGGACAAAATTCTTAAGTCAAGAATTATGTTTTTCCCTCACATTTAGCTACTGAAACCTATCTAACACTCACTCCATATCCAATCAACACCAAAACAACAACCATAACAATTCATAACATCTATTTGATCAAATTAATCAATTCTATGAAAGTCATTGATTTTTCCAAATTTCAATCAAAACTCCAATTTCATGCAAATCAATTATGAATTCTCTATAAGAATGGTATGTACACATGTAATTCATCAAGTTATCATCAAATATCAGCCACCTATTCTTCAAACTCGAATTACACCAAAACATACAAAAATATGTTCATTTGATATAGTAGAAGGTGAAGATGATGATTACCTAGGTTTAATCCTTTGATTTGTCCTCCAAAACCTTTAAATTCAACTCTCCAGCAATCTCCTTCTTCTCTCTAGTAAAATGTGTATATGATTTGGTTTACATCTTGTTTAATAAACCATCTTATATATTAAGTTGATGTATATTTCTAGCCCTTAATCCTCTTGTGTTTACGTATCTCGAGGTATGTCTTGTGGTCCACCTCTAGCCACTTAGCCCACTAACTTACACTAACTCAAATCCATGTGACACCAATTTATACTCATCTAGTTCCTAGATGTGTTCATGTACATCTCTAGACAAATCCTATAGTTCCCAATTAATTTAACTAAACTATAGGCCTTGATTTGTTTTAATTTAATTGCACTTACTTAGGCCCATTTTAATACATATGGTTAGTGTTTTATTTATCAAAATTAACCAAATTATGGTCCCACTAACCTTCGACTACCCGGTACTCGGTGCCCCGCGTATCAACACTCATTTCGAGGCACGCCATAGCCTATTATTTTAATTTGAATTTACTTAGCCTATGGTCACATTACCCATTTTAATCGATTAACTAGTCATCTTAACGTGAATTAGTTGAGTTTTCTAGTGTACCTGTAGTTTGCCTACCCAACGCCCGCGTTGACATGCCTTTTGAGACAAACACCCGTCACACTAACTCTCCCGATAGCAACATACACACATGTTGTGCAATATAATAATAATAATTTCAAACACCATATATACCAAACCACCATCCATAAATAACATATTTCCTCAGTTCTCATATCCAAACCAATCGAGTTGTCCACGTAACACCCGAACTACAACCGTTAATCCTCGAGATTAATGCTAATCCTAGTTTAATTAATTTGGGCTATTACATAGCTCTTCAGATCTTTGCATAACAGTATTCTCAGACATTGCCCTCCATGCAATGTGCCCTGCTAGGCCATTCATACACCCCTTTAGCTTCTTCATATAACCGTATCCTCAAGCGTTGCCCTGCACGCAATGTGCTCGCTAGGCCTTTCATACAACCCCTTCAGCTCTTCATATAACTATATCATCAGGCGTTGCCCTGCATGCAATGTGCCCGTTATGCCCCTCATACTACCTTTTAACTCTTCATATAATTGTATCTTCAGGCATTGCCCTACGCGCAATATGACATCTCGTCACCGACTAGACCGAACTCGATCCAATTCGACCGAATCGGAGGCCCGAACTCGTTCGACCAGATCATCACCGACTAAATGATAGAGTACCATAAGAAATAAAATAATATTTTTGGTCTACGTGTAATATTTAATAAATAATTAAATAATTATAAATACATACGTGACAAAGGCAAGGCGATGCATGTGTTTCGCCTTAGGATGCATGTTAGGCGGAAAATACATAATTTAGGCTAGTATCATAATCCACTATTAACTTGATTAAATTTGGCTTAAATGGTGTATTAAATTTGATTAATATGCTTATGGTTTGATTGTAAATAAAATGAATTTCAAGGGAAACTTTAAAATTTATGGAATTAGACTTGCATGTAATTAGTTCAAAAGAGCAAAAATAGAAAATGTCTTATGACATGTGTAGGGGAGCCAATAAAAATGAGGTGCATGTTATGTGTCATGGAAAAAAAGACAAGTGGTAGTTTGATTTTGACTAGTGGAATGTGATGGCTTAAATGTGGGCATTTAATTCACCTAAAGATTTGTGAGTGGAGTGAGATCTAAAGATAAAGGACTATATAAAATTCATTATTCTTGTTCAACATGCAAAATAACCTCCAACACCATTAGAGAGCTCATGAGAAAAATAATTCGGAGATCAAAAAAGTTGTAGAAAATCTTGCATTTCATGTTGAAATTTTTGAAGATCCAAGAAGGTTAATGCTATAGGGTACAGATCTAACTTAGTGGAGCTCAAAAAAAAAGGGGACAACTCCATTAAAGCTCTTGGTATATTTTTCTTCACAAAATCTCTACAAAAATTATGTTTCAAGTTATTTGATTGATGATGAGTTTTGATATATATGGGTTCATAAGAGTAAATCAACCTTTGATTAGTCAAAATCCCTTGATAGGATTGTTGTGGAGATCTTCATGATTTACAATTTGTGTTTTGTGAAGAAGATAATGAATAGTAAGTTTACTTAATGGTAATTAGATATTTATTGCATGGAAATTAAGTATGAATGATTGCATGATGATGTTGGAACTCAAGGTGATTTGAATATTTTTAAACTCAAGAATCGAAAGCTTTAGAGTAGCATAAAATTCATTTTGTGTGTTTTGAGCAGACTTAAAGAAGATAAATTTCTAATGTGCTCGATGATGTTACGACTATTAGGAGTTTGAGCTTGCTCAATAGAAATAAAATTGTTTTAGATTTTCGAGCTTGCTTAATTGGAATTAGACTATTTTGACTTAGTTTGAGTTAACTCAAAGTTCAAATATTAGTATTTTAAAGCATGTTGAACGTTATTATTTAAAGCATACTAAATTTTATAATTAAGCAAACTCAAAGATAGCTTGAAGCACCATCAATAAAAAGTAGTTAGCTAAAACTATAATTTCTCACAAATATTCAAATAAGATCTTAACACACCCAACTAATACAAAACGATACCAATAATCGAGAGAACTAATGTCGGGTATCAGACGAGTGGTTTAAGGCAAGTGGTGGCCTACATGCACGACGCCGTAACAGTAAAACTTAAAAAAGAAAATTTAAATGAAACTTTAAGAATTTTCTCGAGACACGTGCACAAGTTTCGGGGATTTTAGGACCACGATTTACGCATTAACATCGACGTATGTGGCTAGAGCTCGACGACAACTTAGCGAGGACATCAGCATGCACTGCGAGGTACGAGGCTCGCGATCAAGCTTCGATATGCCACACACAAGGTTTCTAAACACTTGAAATTTATAAACTTTATTACGCATTATATTATAATGGCATAAGTTAGGTGTGCATCGCATCATGATTATCTATGGTCATGCATATATACACGACAACATATAGGAGCCGTCTCCGAGAATTAGATGGGGTTGCTTCGACGGCAAAGAGTCTCCCCCTCCGGCGCACCTTCGAAGCATGACTATATGACGATTTTCTACCCTCCGGCCAGTGTGGCAATTAGAGAAGGTTTTCGTCCTCCAGCCTTTTCTACAACGGGGTTAGAGTTCGTCGATGTCACTCGGGTTCACAAATTCGCGTGACGAGACCTCCTCGGATCATCGATGTTGAACGCCGCCTGTCCGACGGGATTCTGGCTAAGTTTTTACATATGGGGTTCATGGGAACCACCTATTCATACTAGAAAATGATTGAATCATGTTTAATTCTTGCAATTTACTTATATTATTCCTTTTCGAATTACTTTATGTTGTAACTTTTATAAAACCCTATTGTTCACTAACTGGGGGGCCTTTTAGAACCCAAATCCATCCACCAGTGATCGAGGGAAGGGTGAAATGCACCAGTGAGATGATGACTTCAGACTGCCCTAATATTCACTGTAGGAGTGATCTCTTTTGTGTATATATTTCTTTTTTATGTACCAAACTTATATTTTGTTTAACATATGGCTTATATGATACTTTTAGACATGTTCCTTGACTTGGATTTACAATACTGATGATATGACAAGTGTTTTCCCCACTTAGCTTCCCGTTTACTTTTCCCAGTATTTTTTTAAATGTTCATCGAATTCTGCATACACTTGAATTTAAATTAATGGTAAAAAGAATGGATGAGTGGGTCTGAAACGTCTTTTGAGGTCGATGGTGTGCGAGACACCTCAAGAGACGTTCGGGTCGGTCAGAACGTCGGTTCACGGAACGGGTGTTGACACGCAATGTGCCCGCTAGGCCCTTAATACAGGTCTTTAGTTCTTCACGTAACTGTATCCTCGGGCATGGCCCTGCATGTAATGTGCCCCGCTAGGCCCTTAATGTAGGTCATCATCTCTTCATCTTTATGGGGAGGAAATTGTGGCGGAAACATTCATAATGCCAACTTACTCCTGGTCTTATGTTCTTCTTTTCGTGGAGAGGAAACTGTAACGAGAAACATTCACAAGGCCAACTCACTCCTACTCTTCTTTTTTGGAGAGGAAGCTATAGCGGGAAACATTCATAACGACAAGTCACTCCTAGTCTTTTGTTCTTCTCTTCGTGGGGAGGAAACTGTGGTAGGGAACATTCTCAATTGCCAACTCACTCCCAAACCAAACTAGACGTACTTTGAATTCCATCCCAGGATCCCACCAATGGGCGCACCCAACCGGCTCATCACCTGGTCCTCTCGGTGGTGGTCTAGTTGTTACTCGATCTTGTAGAAGATGAGTCATGTCTACTAACATAGTTAACAATGTTCATGTTCATTATCAGGCTTCAAACATCGACTGTTTCAGTCATGTTTTCATTAACTTCACCTATGTCCATACCATCACGACCATGGTATTGTTGTAGTGTTTCACAAAGCACAAAACTCTAACTTAGGTAATGAAATATGGTCTGATGACACTGTGACTATGGCCATGATGAGTAACTCTTGGTCATGTATAAGTCACGTATTGTCTTTCATCCTGCCCCTTTTTATAGTGTACACTAATAAAGTCATACGCCTTGTATACAGTACCTACTGGAGAGTAACCACTCATCCATTAATGTCTATTGTCACTTTTTTTATTCTCGTGTCTTTTAAAAATCTCGTGTCTTCAGATCCTTAGATCTGCAAATCGCATGGCTCTTCTATTTCTATGTTGCAATGTCATCCGTTTCACTTGCTCTGTACACAACTCTTACATTTTAACCTAGGATCTCATGTGTTCCACTTTATTGCGCTAGTCTCTATCGCCCTGGTCCTCATTGTCCATCTTCCTTGAGCTCGATTTAAGTGTTGGTGTTGGTGATTTGTTTGATGTCTTCTAGCATAATTGTAAGCTTTTACTCAACTTATACGTAGTGAATTGTCATCATTTCAAATGAGGTGGCAATGTAAGCCCCCACCGACCTCGCTGTCTGAGGGCAATCATAAAACTTCAGTAGAGTTACTAGGACTATCATGATTGTGAGACTAACTCCAGTATTTTCGTTGGAGCTAAAGGTGTTTGTCATCACTTTCGTGTACATTCCGTGTCATCTCAACACTATCGATTATCCATAAGGTCTTCTAGCTGCTCCCCTATCTCGTATCTTCTACCTATCCTAGTAAGATTCTACATATGATGTTTCGACTACCTTCTGCTACTTGTACACTTCCAAAACTCTTTCTTCTAAGTCATGTCCTTATTGTTTCTCTATAGGCCTTCCAATCAAGAACATTCTCGACCTACAACTCATGGCCTATATGAACTCATCATCATACCTCCCATGTTATGTCTCAATCTAAGCTGGGTTTTCCTACTAACTGGATTGGGAAATATCATGTCCTCGACAACCGTGTAGTGATTTACAATACATATAGTCTTTACTCGCAGTCATCTATATCCTCTTTAGCATGAAATAAATACATATAAGTAATCACGGACATCACTATCTTCCTTTAGTATGAAAGTTATAGATATAGTGTAGAAAAAACATTAGGTTCTCATTAACTATATAAAATAATATGGCATTCTAAGTCCTTACCCTTAGCGTACCGTCCATACATAATTCGAGCTTGGAGCTTTAACCCGTAACAGCTCTACTGATATCGACGGCATAAAAATCAATGGACATTTGAAATGATGATTACCCTTCACTCCACAATGAGAACATACTAAAAGGCGCTCATGTTCCAAAGATGCAGTCTCGTCACTCTGCAAATTTGGTTTTAACACAGGTAGTTAGTTAATCTATTAGGTTTCATTATAATTTTACAACATAAAACTTTAAAATATATGAGTATTTTATGCATATCATCAAAATTTCTAAGAAGTAAAAAAACCCAAAAATAAAGTAGTATGTATATAAGGAACAAGATAAACAAAAGCATGTATATACATGTACAATGTCTCTCATAGTCCCCTGATACCCATACAAAAATAAAATATATCAAAATATAAACACCTACGAGTATGTCCAAGACCGTCACCAGAAATAGATAGCCGCCTAAGATTCCCCCTTGCCTCTACTCGTAGAAGGATCTACACGCGGTCACCTAACAAATACAATGATGAGTCAAGTGAGTAAAATCTCAAGACAAGTCCACACGATATTCAACAAGGAAATCAAATAAAACTACGAGACAATCAAGTATGCTATTTGGCAATAGAAATACATACTTTCATGAATATATGGCGATACAAAACCAAAACAACAAATAAATAATCAAAAAATGGAACAATAGTTATATAAGTAAGTAGTGATGTAAACACAGATAACCCAGGTAAACCACTTAATCGGTTAATCAGTCGCTCCTATACCACGTCTTCTAAAGCCTTAGTGAACCGTTCAACTGGTAAATCATTCTGTAACACACAACAACACCACATAATCCTAGTGAACCAACTCAACCAGTCTTTAAATAATCCTAAGATGTACGCATAAAGCATGGTTATTCAATATGAATAAAACAACAATAAATCATGATAACACTGTATAGTTTGCGATTGAATAAAACATCGAAATAAAATAACCGACACTTGTAAAATACATAAGATAAATGAACTGAACTCTATGAAGCATTCTCATAGGTTTTACGCATCTTAATACGTGTTTCTACCTCCCCAGACTCCCGAATCCTACCCGACTAGCTCCCCGATACAAAGCTACGGTCCCCTAAGTCTCTAAAGTCCAATTTTATAAGTTTAATTTTGTTATAAGTAGGGGTGCGCAAACTACGGTTTGGTGATTTTCCAAACCGCGAACCACCAAAACTGCAACCAAACCGAACCGCGGTTTGTGCGGTTTGGTTGGTTTGGTTTCGCATGTTTTGGTGTGAAAGGCTGGGTGCTGCGGCGGCGTGGACGCAAAGAACGGTTCGCGCGGTGAAAGGCGATGACGATGGCGATGGATTCGACGGCGGCGGTGAGACGGGGAGTGAGGAGGATGAAGGGCGGCGGTGCGGCGCGTGAGACGGGCACTCCGTGACGGGTCTACGGTGAGAGTGCTCGAGAGGAGAGAGAGAGACGGCGGGCTGTGAGAGGAGAGAGGAGACGGGAGTGACGAGAGTGAGAGGAGAGAGGAGCGGCGGGAGTGAGGAGAGAGGTGACGGGGGGAGTGAGATGAGAGAGGAGACGGCGGTGAGAGGAGAGAGGAGCCGGCGGGGAGAGAGGAGACGGCGGTGAGAGGAGAGAGGAGCCGGGGGGGAGAGAGGAGACGGCGATGAAAGGAGGAGGAGACGGCGGGGAGAGAGTGACGGGAGTGAGGAGCGGCGGGAGTGAGAGGAGAGAGATGACGGGAGTGAATTGAGAGGAATTTTTTTTTGGTTATGTTTAAGCCTTTTAGGGTTTTTGGTGGTTATTTACTAAAATACCCTCGGTTTGGTGAAACCGCGGTTTTTCCAAATTGAAAACCGTGACCAAACCGCGATTATGCGGTTTTTACATTTTCCAAACCGCACCCAAACCGCTAGTTTTAAAAACCAAACCAAACCATGCGGTTTGGGCGATTTGGGCGATTTGGGCGGTTTGGGCGATTTTGGGCGGTTTTTCAAAAATCGCCGCCCACCCCTAGTTATAAGTGTTTAGATATGTATTAAGTTGGAAATCATCAAAACAACCCTTAATATTCAGTTTTCATTTGTCATTAGTGTGCTGATGGGACTGCCTAGCATGTTAGGTGTAATTAGCACGATAGGGAATCAACCTAACGAACTACTATTTTCATTTTGAAAAACAATTGAGTTAGCGCGCTAGCAAGTCTAGTTAGCGCGCTAATTGCGCTCTGTGATGGAATTCTCAATTTGAGAATTATATCCTCCACATCTCAATCGGCTAACCTAACTTTATTTAGTCACTTTCCACACAATAGTGACTCCAATACATCATTTAAACCAATAATAGAACATCAATTAGATCAAAACCATCAAATTCCATGCATTTACTAATTTTTTCCCAAATTCACCAAAACTCTAATTCATTCAAAACTAGTTTAAAATATTTAATGGAAATGGTCATTATATTTTTAATTCATCAAGATTTCATCAAAGACTAGTGATTTAACCCTTAAATTTGAATTCGCATCAACACACTTAAAATTGAGTTCATTTGAAAGTGTAAAAGATGGAGAAGAATATTACATTAAGTTTGATCCCTTGATTGCACTCCAAATGTTAGATTTCATCTCCTAAATAATCTCTTTTCCTCTGGTTTTCTCAATGTTTGCATGAAATTTGAGTTAGTGGAGATGAGAAATACCACTCACTTGATATATATTTGGTCGTGATCAAATGTGTTATATGTATCTCAAAGATTATCTTGTTTAATGACTCTAATAGCTCATTGACTATCCTAGATTCATTTACTAAGATCAACTAGATACCCATCTAGGGTCCACATTAATTTAACCCAACTATAAGCCTATTATCATTTAATTAAATTTCACTACCTTAGGTTCATTTCATCGTATAGTTAGTGTTTTTATTCACCAAACTTGACTAACTTGTGGTCTTACCAACTTTCGGCTACCTGATGTGGTGCCTCACGCCCAACACGCATTTCGAGGTACGTTATAGTTCTAACTTAATGGACTTAGCCTATAGTTACATTACTCATTTTATTTGATTACTTAGTCATCTTAACACGAATTAGTCTAGTTTTCTACTTTGACACTATCAAGCCTTAGTGTTCACGTGCTTCGCCTACCCCTTACCGGCTTCGACATGTTTTTTGAGGCAAATCTCAACTCTCACTCGATTACAACACTCTAGTACACACATGCGATGCAATATGAGAATTAACAACTTAAACATCGCAATATAAAAATCATCACGTAAAAATAACTATTTTTTGTATAACCCGAGGTGCCCCAACCCTATCCACGGTGTCCATGTAGATCTGGGCTAACGACGTCCTAGTTTGAAACTTGCGAATAAATGCGATTAATAAAATATTGGGTCGTTACAAAAGATATGTCAACCATTGATTGAAGACATATATAGAAAATTTTCAAAATGTATTGTATGTTTTCTTTATATATTCATGTAATCAGATATGGTTCTTTGACGTCCCTTCTTTGGAGACCAAAAGTCGATATTAAGATAGTCAAACACTAGTTTGATCTCTTTTTTTTACAAACCTGTCAAAGGGACTTGACTTATAAGCCAAGGGGATCTTAGGTAATAGTACATGTTCATTATAAGGGAAGTGAGGAGTGTGTCAAGGCTCGGTGAGAGATTACTATTTAGGAGCTTTGTGTAAATATGTTGCTCATTTCTTTTAGTGAAGGTTACATATAGGTGTGGCCCTGGAGACGTATAGGACGGAGGTCTGAATTGCATAAACATGATCTTGGTGTTGTGGTTGTCTTGCTTATTTTTATTAGTGTCATTATCGTGATTTGTTGTCATTAGTTATTTTGGTGTAAATGACTCAGCAATGTTGTGTTTCACATGCTCATGAAACCAACTGTGAATTAGTTTGTTATTAATCTCTGAATCATTTTGGTACTTATCCCGAATTAGTTTTGTTATTGATAAGAATATACGTTGCAACAAGGATTTGATATGCAACTACAATAGGATCTCAGAATCGATCAGTTGCGAATTTGAATTCGTCCACTATAACAGAAGATATGCAGTTAATGGAGCAGATGATCTTAGACACATATATTTACCACGTGATCAATGTGATGAGATGTGTTTGTTTCGAAAATGAAGATGCATCATATCTTAGTTATTATGGTTAATATCGTTGGTCTTATATATGTCTATATATATATTCCAAAGTGGAACAGTTTATAACTCATCTACTTTGTATTGTGTGAACGTTCTGAGTTCATTTCTATCTTTGAGTTGCAAGCACTAACTTTGATATTTTTGTGAGAGTGAGCTTAGTTGTGCAAGTATCGAGAAACTTGTTTAAAGTCCATAGAAGGAGTAAAGGAGATGCTAGGAGGACACGTGAAGAGTCATGTATCAATTGTTCTTTACTTAGTGGATTTTACGTCTAGGCGTGACCGCGCGAATATAGGTCGTGGACCGAACTGCGTGAACAAGTTTTTTTGTGTCCTGGTTTGATTTACTTACTGCTTACTTTGTTTAAGTACTTGCATTAATTGTTATTTATTTCTCGTTACAACAACATCCATATCCGATTGGTTATTTCAATTTTCAATTTTGCATTAATTGTCGAGGCATTGATTATATCATAGTTAATTATGATTGCAATCAACTTGGAAATTTTAGGAAGAACAATCGCATTCAAAGTCAAAAGTGAAATATCATTAATTTGAAGCATATGAAATGTTCTCAAAATTGGATCGTTAATTCCTCCAAAATATGTGATTCTCCACCCAATGCATGTGCATATCCAAAATATTCTCAACCCCCACCTCCCACCACCCAAAAAAAAAAAAAAAAAAAAAAAATAAACGGGTAGTGATATTTGGACTAATGAGTCCGGACTTAAAAGTTTTTTTTAATTTCAAAATCACCCTCAAGTTATTAATGAAGCAAACACAATTATTTGTAAAATGCGTAAAAATTTTAAAAATACTAAAGTCAACTTGAAAACAAAATGCATGTAAACTATTAGTGAATGCAACTAAAGTCAACTTTAGCAAATGCAAGTCACTCTATAATCTCTTTTTTTTTTATCATAAGCAAATAATCCAAATTAAGAGCGTATACATAAGTATCTCCTTGGTCATGATCTTCTACTTATCAGGGCCACTTTTGCATGAGTTGTCTTGGTCAATCGCCCTTACGTTCTCTTCGCTTTAGGTGGCAGGCCACCATACTCACCATGCCAACCATATCTCCTCTATTTTATGTGATTGGATATTCTAATCAGACACGACCATACAATAATCGATGCACTTTCTCAGGAGTTAGGCTTATAGATACCATGCAAAAAATTGGATATTTTTTTAAAGTGATGGTAAGGTGATTCGGAATGAGACACTTGAAATGGACACTTGATGAGGTGTCCATCTATTCACACATTGAAATATGTGCACACGTAAATCGATGCATGATATGAATTGATATCATCATCCGGGTGTCCCACCATTACCAAGTCATCCTATTATTTTCTTTTCTTTTTTTTATAAAACTAATTTATCATCCCATGAAACTTGTCCTAACATGATAAGAATCATCTGCCTCTTTACTAATTGACATCGAACTAGATCATTGAGTTACTTCTAATTAGTTGGTAAACCCTTAATCTTGATATTGGATAAAAATTACCAAGCAAGAGGTTGGCTCGTTGATTTGATATGGGTTATCTGGACAAAAGATCAAAAGCTCAAGCCTCATAATCGATAAGTTATGGTTTCTTTCTTATATATCAAAAGAATATCGAATACATATTGAACCATTAGATTTCTCTTAAACTACATTTATTATCAAGAGCTTAATTATATACAACACCCTTTAAGACCTTAACCTTGGCACGAGTCAAACCCTCGATCTTATTTTGACAAGTGGTGCCTCAACCATTTTATAAGTAGCACTAATACCAGTGATTTTTTTTTTTTGTAAGGATGAAAGCACAAACATAATTGCACATATTGAAGATTGAGGCTCGAACTCTAATCTCTACTCATATAACTTCATTCCAAATCAGTGAGCGATTAATATATCCAAGTGAGCCATAGACGACAATGTCACTAATGTTATGTGGTCACTTTAATTTATTTATTTATATTTATAGCAATAATGTGAATATCTCATGTAAATAATTTATTTATTTATTTATTTACAAATAACTTATTTGGATTCTTTGAGTCCAGACTTTAACACCTTTTACTAATAATTTAATTTACTTGACTAAATGAAAAGACTTAATTACCCTCACTCTACCACCAATAACACATTTATCTCTTCCACCATATAATGGGTATTTATGTATTTCTTGTTATTTGGGTCCGGACTCATTGAGTCCACCTAGCACCACCCATTTATTTATTTATATTGAGATCGTTGATCGACCGTCCATTATTTGGTCTACCCTCCTAACTGCTTGAATGTTTGATACAACCAAAGCCAACGGTTGGTCCGTCCGCCGTGTAGTCAATAAGAACAAGGCATTGGTTCCACAAAAATATATCGAACTTTAAATTAGTTTGTTTTAAGAGAACGAGACAGTTTTATTACTAACATATTGTTACTATAATTAATTAGACTTTAATTATTTTATCAACAAAATTAACTTTAATTTAGTTATTCAATTGTATATACTAAAGAATAAATATACGTATTATGTTCTCAATAAATATAAATATATAAATAAATAAATATACGTAGTATTAATTTTACTGTTGCTCTCTAACTATATGTGCTAGTTAATTTGATTTATTTTTGTCAATTTACATATAAGTTTTTTTGCAGGGAGTTGACTCACGTGGAAGTTCATATTTATATATTTGATTCAACTTTAAACTTTCTCGAAAGTTACAAATTTAAAAATAATAAAACATAAAAATTGACATAAATATCTTTCGAACAAGAGATAGGGATGCGGGTAATAGAGATGATTAATTAATAAGGTAGTACTATTCATATCCCTCAAAGAGGTAACTCTAAATTCCAATCATTTGATGGGTATGACTCGCTACTTTAATTTAAATTTGAAAACTTGAATTGCATCTTCCTTGAACTTATAAAATATATTGATTTTTTTTAAAAAAAAGAGTTAATGTTGTTCTAAAAAAGAATTATCAAAGACAAGATAACTCTACCTTAATCGAGTTTAGGATGACAACATAGAATAAGATATGTCAAATAAAAGAATTATATATTAAAAATTTAAATAATTCACCTAAAAAATCAAAATAGAATAATGAGCTAACAATTTTAGTGATTTACAATATAAATTAATAAGATATTGAAAAGTTTTACGAGAATGTTATTGAATTATACAGTTTTTTGTCAAACAAAATAATTATAGTAGATCGCTTCTTAATAATTTTCATATTATGTTTTTCTTAATTATTTTAAAGCAAACCATGAAAAATAAGACAATAAACTTTAAAAAACTTATTTTTACGAGGGTTTTTTGTAATCAAATATAACTAATTTTGTCCTTAATTAATTAAATATTTTAGTCATAACTTTCTCACCACATCTTGGAATTGAGTTCCATATATTTTTAGTGAAACTTAACTTTTAACACTTTTCCAACAAGAGCTTATCTGACCACTAGTTCATGAATTTTACAAGTTACTCCCTTCAGTCATTTATATAAGTTCTTTTTAGCAAAAACTTATTGTTCAAAGGGTAGTGCTATTTGGACTCGTGAGTTTGGACTCAAAACTTTTTTAATTTCAAATACATCCCCGAGCAATTAATGAAACAATCATAATCACTTGTAAAATTTCTATTATACCCTTTAAATATTTACAAAAATTTTAAAAACATCCCTATGAGTCCGGACTCATGAGTCCAAATAGATTTATTGTTGTTCAAAATTGTAAGTTGTTTTTAGAATTCAAGAGCGTATTTATTACATTATTTATTGCATTTTACTTTTACACAATTCAAACATTTATGTTCTTCAATTTTTTAATTCATTTAATATCAAATGACATATATGCACTACAAAAAAATGATCCAAATAGAAACAGTAAATAGCGACGGGCTACTTTCCGTCGTTATTCAGCGACAGATTTGCGACGGGATCTTTCGTTGACCCGTTGACCAATTTAGCAATGGGGTTAGTAACGACCCCCGTCGCTAATTGTTGGGCGAGAAAAATCGTGTCCAATAAAGGATCGTCCACGTAGTAGTGGGACCCACACCCACACTCTCTCTCTTACACCTAACAACAAACCCTAATCCCTCCCACTTATAAACCCCTCACCTCTCCAACCCTATCCTCCTCTGCACTCTCCTCTCCTCGCCCCTCCCCTATCCACCGCCCTTCTCCCTCTTTCCTCTCCACCGCCCTTCTCTCCAACCTCACTCTCTAGTGCCCTCTCTCATGCCTCTCTTTCCACCGCTCTCTCTCCCTCTCTCCATCGTCTCCTCACACTCTCCACCGCTTCCTCCCTCTGGCCGCCTCCTCACTTTAGCTGCTCTCTCTCTCTCTCCACCAATTCCACTCTCCAACTGCTTCCTCTCGCCGGTCTCACTCTCCAGTCGATCTTCTCGTTGCAGGTGACACCTCATCGTCGCCGCATCATCCATTGTCGAGATCCACCACCGCGGGTCAACACTTTCTCTTAGCTTATCTAGATGTTAGATTTTTATGTTTTTTTTTTTTTTTTGTAAATTTTGTATTTGTTGCTTTGATTTTTTTTTTTTAAGGTTTTGATTTTTATTTGTTGTAGTCATTGTTGTTGCTATGTTGTTATTGTTGTACTCATTGTTGTTCTTGAATAAAATTATTTTATTTTTCAATTTTGGTATTGTTTTTTATTTTTTTTGTATGATTTGTTATAAATTTGTTTTTTAAATCACTTTTTATTGTAAAAATAATGTTACTATTTTTTAAAAACAATTTTTTTTATCAATCAGTCAAAAAATAGTAGTCGGGGGGTGGCGACGGGATTAGCAACGGGGTCCTGTCGCCAAACCTGACACGTCGTTGCTAAAAAATTAGCGATAATCAGTTTAGCGATGGGGTTTCCGTCGCTAACATGGGATAACAAAGGAAACACCGGATTAGCGACAGGTTTCGTCGCTAATCCCAGTATCCTTTTGTAGTGATGTAAATTGCGCTCGTAATTAAAATTGTCTTAATTATCTTGTGTCTATACCTTAAACTACTTATATAAATGATTGGGGGAGTAATATTAGTAAGCTATTTTGGTTTCAATACACATACATGAATAATGCAATTTTGACCCACTTGAGCACACTAATTCGACGCGCGCAACTTGATTATAATCATTGATTGTTGCATCGATGTGGATGTATCGATGTGCACATGAAACTTGATATGCATTTAAGAGATTCCCAATGATTGCATGTCAAATCGATGTGTCAAAAGTGAGCTAAAATAGCAAGACTTTATATACATTATTAATTAACATGATAAATTATAAATTTACTTAAGACTCTCCAATTACTTCATATTAGCACCTATATAGGCCATATTTTTAGTCTATAGAGAATATGTCGATCGTAAGGAGGCGTGAGAGGAGCCGAGGGGCGTAGGTGGGGGCAGTTGTGTTAGGGGGTAGGCATCCTATATAGGTTTCGGGGTCACCTTAAATTTATAGCTACAAAAATCTTAATCTATATACGAATAAGAAAAATGCTATAATGACACCCCAAAATCACTTGAGTGACTAAGCGTGTGGGCTCTCGACTTTGAAAGTCGTCTATGCGCGCCTCAATATACATACCCCGCGTTTTATATTATATTGTGCATTTCCATGCGAGCTTGCACATCACGTCACCCGGTACGACTGTAGATGTAACTTTGGGGTGTCATTGTTGCACCTTCCATTTGAAATTATGAATATATCCCACACGCGCGTTTCAATATATATTAGGGTGGCAAAATGTGCCCGGTCTGGTTTGTCGGGACTCGTTTAAACGGGACCGGCAATATTTTTGTGAAAAACAACATGGTCTCGAACAATGCTTTTTGTCCGTTTAAAAATACGGGACCGGATGGACAAAAATTCTTAAAAAACGGGGTGCCCGTTTATTGATTAATTTGATTTTAATGTGATTTTTAATTTGTGAATTGATTTTAATTTATTTAATTTATTTAAAATTAATGTGTAATTATGATGTTTTATATGAAAAATGTGCAATTGTATAATTTTTTTGGTGAAACATTAAATTGTTTGAATAAAATTTTATAATAGTTTTTTATGTTGATACATATTATTTTTTTATATTTTTGAAAAATAAAATGCATGTATGATTGTAATTTAGTTTTTATTGTGATTATTTGTGATGATTGTTTATAATATATTTAATATTTATTTTTTGGTAATTAGTGACTTGTAGACTTGTAAGTTGTAGTTGAGGGTTTTTTTTTAAAATAATTGATAAATAAAATATTTAATCATATTCAAAAGTAAAAAGCGGACAAAACGACGAGACAAAAAAAAATTGCCCGTTTCAAAAATGGGACCGGGTCCGAGCACCAAATTTAATCATTATAGAAATGAGTGTCTGGTCCAATTTATGTTCGGTCCCGATTTTTTGGAGATAATTGAGTACACGTATACAGAGATAGATATATGTAAATGAGTAGTTGATACGTTATATTCCGTTGTATCTTTTCTTTTGTTGTACAGTCTTGTGTGTACTTTCTCATCGAGGCACTCATGTCGTCTCCTAAGTTTTATCCACCCACGACCTATTAAAATAATCAAATCCGTATTTCTTCCAATAAAAACCGAGTTTCTTGATTTCCATTCTAAAGAAACAAAACCTAGCTAATTCACTTTGATTATTAGATCTGCAGTGATATTTGACCAAATTAGTTACACCAATGGATTAAGATTCACAAAAGAGGTCGAATATAATCCAATACCATGAGTGAAAACTATTTTGAACAAGAAATAAGTTGGTTCAATTTGTCGAAGGTTCAAGTCTCCATTTGTGCAAGCTTAAAAAGAGTAACGAGCTTTAAATTTTTTAATTAGAGAGTTTTTAAGACTCACTTACTAAAGAAATTGGAGCGATTATTTTAATACTTAATCTTTTTTTATATAATTTTTCTTTTTTTGAAAACGAGGCTAACCATTGTAAGTTCAACACCTAGTTTGATTCCCCATTGAAAAAAAAAGCCTAATATTCATTTCAACACAATAATCATCTCAAGTGATTGACCAACACAATTTGATTAATTCACGAGATTCGAACTCAAGACATGCATGCTTTTAGCGTAACGAGTACTTTACTACTCAAATCAATCGGTTGTTGATAATCCTAAATTCTTTGATGTAGAAATAGAGAAGTATAGGAATTTATAGACAACCACTAGAGACATAGAAGGAACTATAGAAGTAGGACTATAGTCAGAAAATAACAACTCTCTTGCAACTCTCAATATGCAATACAGATACATTACTATATGTCCACTGCTATTGGTATTATGTATTTGATAACTTTATGTTTTTTTGCACTGCTTGATGTCTGACTGCCGACTAAGAGGTAAAAGCCCTTCCTTGAAAACTACTATATTTGTGAAGTCCAAAAATAAACCCTATTGAGAACCGAACTATTAAAGCCAACATTTTTTATTTTTTATTTTTTTTCCTCACATGGTGTTCGATACCGATTGCACCGATTAATTTATGCTTGAGCATTTAATAAAGGGGAACCAAGCCCCAAACTTAGGGTATCGATTTTTTGGGTCCGAAAGAATTAAAGTCCCGAAGGTCATAATTAGTATAAACAAGCATATTCATTGTCCGGGACCGAACCTAGGGCCAACTGATTGTTGGTTAACATTATTCTATGTTTATCTGAAACTTGTATTATTATTATTATTTTGAATCAACTAGTAAATGAAAACTTAGATTATAATAATAATTATTATTTTGGAACATAGAATAGTAGTAATAATGTATGTATGTAATGTAATAATATAATGAGAGTTGCAATATTAGTTCTTGTCCTAGTTCTCTACTCCCTCCTATCTTCCTCTGCCGCTTCTTACTAAAATTCTCATACCTCTCTTTTACTACCTCAAAAAGAATTCTAGGGTTTACTTTTTGTAACAAAAAATAGTTCTTGTTGTTGTTGTTGTTCGATTTCGTTCAATCTCTTCTATTCAATTTAGGGCTTAGTTTCTTTGGAGGGAATCTAGGGTTTTGAACTGTCACTCTTCAATTTAGGGTTTTCTGATGCAATTGCAGTGGTTTTCTTGATTCTCTGTTGGGGAATTCGAGTCAAATGTTGGGGATTTTCGATTCGGCGCGATAATTGGGGCGAAGGGCGTTGGATTTCTGGAGGATTTTGATGGGTAACAAGCTTGGGAGGCGGCGCCACGCCGTCGACGAGAAGTATACGCGGCCGCAAGGGTTGTACCAGCACAGCGATGTCGATCACAAGAAGCTGAGAAAGTTGATTCTTGATTCGAAGTTGGCTCCGTGTTATCCCGGCGACGATGAATGCGCTTGTGATCTTGAAGAGTGTCCAATTTGCTTTCTGGTATGTGATTTTAATCAAGAGTCGCGAAAATCTGCTTCTTTTCGATGTTGTTGGTTTGATTTCGCGCGAAAGTTGTGTAATTTTTGAATTGTTTGTTGTTTTGGTAGTTTTATCCGAGTCTCAATCGTTCTACGTGTTGCACTAAAGGCATTTGCACAGGTATGTAGCTAGATAAATTGATTGTTTGGTGGTGTTGTGAGTTATAATCCGAGTCGCGGAATCGATGCGTGTAGAATCATGAATGTGGTGTGTGTTTTTCTTTCAGAATGCTTTTTGCAGATGAAGCCTCCGCATTCGACTCGTCCTACGCAGTATCCTTTGAATGAAATAGTGATTCATGTATTTTTCATTGAATTCTTTGGTTCCCTTTGTGATTACTTAACAAACTAGGTGCCCATTTTGTAAAACTTCGAATTATCAAGTGGAGTATCGCGGAGTGAGGTCGAAAGAGGAAAAGGGCATTGAGCAAGTTGTAAGATTCACTTTACATTGGATTTGCATTTCTTTTGGGGAGGGGGATGGTCGAAATGTGGTTCTTTTCGTATACAATGAATGTTCATACATTCTTTTTCCATCTCCAGGAAGAACAAAAGGTTATAGAGGCGAAAATAAGGATGCAGCAGCAGGAACTTCTGGACGAAGAAGAGAGACTGCAGAGGAAACAAAATTTTACTCCTACTAGTAGAGTTGCTGCTCTGGAGAAGGCTGGGTACAGGGGCGCATCAAGTAGCTCACTAACAGGTTTTTTTAGCATGCAATTCTTTCATTTCATTTTGCATAATTTTCTTTAGCGCATAACTTGATTTTCTTGTACGCTTGCTCATTTTGTGATGACTTGGATTGCTCGCTCTTTTTCTAACAGTTCCACATGTGGAGTCCCTTGCCGGAGCTGATGATGTCATCTCTTCTCAAGGTTCACGGGTTGCCCCTTCAATACGAAGGCGGCTGCATTTTAGACAGAATGGGTAACATTTTGTTCAATATTTTCTCTGCATGCTGATAACTTAATCTTCTTTCATAGCCACTTTGTCGCTCCTGGTTCAATGGGATTTCTTCCTTGGACTTAAGAATTTCTTGCAATTTTGTTTGTGCTGTCGTCCTCGGTGTTCCTGCTTGATTCAGCTTCTAATTTTTGGAGGTGAGTTGATAATCATAAACATGTTCAAAGTAAACCAAACTGAACCAAAATATCATTCCTAGATTGCAAGAAATGATGAGTAAATGAGTTGCATTCTATGCTCTCTTGGTTATCTACACGTGTATGGTCGATAAGATATCAGCTGCAAGGTCCGAGCCTAGGGATAGAATTGAAGCCTATTAAATAAACAATGTTGAGCAGTGGAGCACGAAACTTATGAGTTTGCAGATTTTCACCATGGGGCAGTCAAACTGAATGGGAATAAACCATTTTTAATTAATTATGACTGTGAAAATATGCATTAAGGGTTGAGTTCTCATTCTTTGTTGGTTACAACTTATAATCTGTCTTTGTCAGAGTTAACAATGTCAAAATTGCTCCTATACTGTGATTATGATGGCTAAAGGGGTGAGAATGAGAGGACTACTGGCAGCCAAATTGAGTCAAAACAAAACTAGTTTGAAATTTTGTATGGTAGTAAAAATTATGCATAGTGGTATTGATGGGTGAGAAAGAAAAGGCTGCTCATTGACAACAATTGAAGTGGTAGAACAACCTTTAGGGAACATCTTAACAAACTTGGAAAAGTAAGAATTGAGAAGTAAGAGAATGTTGTTTGGTGTGGATGTATACACTATGCATTCAAAAATTGAAGATGAGGAATGCAGTGGCCGAGGATATAGTGATAGAGAAGGTAGAAGTGGGACGAAAAGTTATGAATCAGTCCTAATTGTTTTCAGAGCTACTTGGGTTAGTTGAGGTGTGGTGTATGCAGTTGATTGCTTGATTTTTTTTTTTTTTTTTTTCTGAATCAAGAGGTGCTTAGCAAAGTTTTTGTTGGCAGGCCTATGGATGAATTTGGTTCTCATTGATTGTGGAGACTTAACTGTCGCATTGGGTGCCATTTTAGCATGGTTCTTCCTGCTGCGATGAATGGAGCTTGATGAAGCAAGTTAGAGTAGTGTGCATTTAATATTGGGGTTTTCCAAGGCTACTCCTAAAGACCTTGATTGTATGAATCAAGTTCTCAAAGACTGAAATTTGGAAACTAGATAATGGAGAGAAAGAACGACTCTATACAAAATTACTCTATATGCTATAGTTTTGGTTATTGAAAATAAACATAAAAAAATATTGAGGAAATTGAAGTTTCCAAAACCATAGTTTTGTGGCTGATTATTATCTTAGGATGATTTGTTATTTGCAGATGATATTGTCCTAGTGGACGAAACAAGAGATGAAGTGAATAGGAAATTAGAACTTTGGAGGAATACATTAGAACCTAAAGGCTTTAAGTTGAGTAGGCCGAAGACCGAATACATGCACCGTAAGTTTAGAAATACTAGACATCGAGATGATGGAGTGGTAAAATTAGGAGAAGTAGAAGTCCTAAAGTGAACCACTTTAGATATCTAGGATCAATCATACAAAATGATGACAATATTGATAATGATGTTACACATAAATTCAAGCTGGATGGAAGAAATGAAGGAGTGGAATAGGTGTGATATGTGACCGAAATATTCTTACTATGTTAAAAGGAAATTTTATAGGACGCAATTAGGCTAGCTATACTTTATGGAAGTGAATGTTGGGCGGTAAAGCAACAACAATTACATAAAATGAATGTAACATAAATGAGGATGCTTAGATGAATGTGTGGTAAAACTAGTAAAGATAAAATAAGAAATACAAAAATTCAAAGAAAAGTAGGAGTGACACCAATTAACACATAGATTAGGGAAGTGCAGTTGCAGTGGTTTGGACACCTACGAAGACGGCCTACAAATGCCATCATTAGAAAACTTGATGCAATAGAAACCGAAGAAATTAGATGATGTAGGGGTAGACCGAAGTTAATTTGGGGCGCATTAATTAGGAGGGATTTGAATTGGTTGGAAAGCGCACCATCAATTGCACTAAATCGAGTGCAATGGAAGAGTTTGATCCATGTATATGTTGTTTTCGTTGTTGTTGTTGTTGTTGTTGTTGTTGATTTGTTTTCAGGTAATATAAGTTCGTTTATGGAGTTTGCAAAAGAAGAAAAAACCCGAAATCCTACAATTTATGATTTAAAACCACCTCGACTTAAGGATTTTGGATTTTGATATTGATTTTTAACAACTGCAGTATAGGTCTAAAAGAATTAGCAGCTCTTTGCATGACTTGTGTTCTTTCGTTTACTTCTCTTTGACATGATCTTGTTTCCCTATTTTTGTCTAAAGTTCTTATCGGACCTATGTAATAGATTTAATAATTTCATTTTGTCTGCAGTGGCTGAAGGTGGCAGTAAATTGATGATTTTCTTTTCAACTGTTTTAGTTTTCATGCATAATATGAAAGAAGGCTTATTTTATGGTCTGTTGATTTCTAGTTTAAAATTGTGTGATCAGAGTTTTGTAAGGCATATATCATATATATCTAAGCATAGTGTGGTTATCTTGTTGTTGTGGGCCTTGTGGCACCCCTTTTAATGTATAAATGCAGTCCATCTTTGTTCAGCGTTTTCCAACTCTATTCCTGAAGTCGTTGTAGACTGAGAGGTTGGCTTGTCGTAATATGATACACTAAACTCACTACTTATTAGGCCATTATGTTGTTATGGTCAAAATGCAGGGAAGAGCAGTTTGATGTGGACCTTGAGGACATAATGATGATGGAAGCTATCTGGCTCTCTATTCAGGTATTTTTTTATTTATATCTGAATATTCATCTTGAGCATCTGAAAATTGAGATTCTCTCATTGCCATTTATTGACGACTATTTGATTATTCTGTACCTGCACAATTATGTTATGTATAACACAACTTATTCTGAACCCTGTGGCTATGCAACTACTGTGATTGATTGAAGAATGTGAGGGTTGGATAAAGGGAGAAAGTAATGATGTTATTGGTATCTTCTTATCAAGTACAATCATGTAGCCAACCCCAACTAATATGTGGTCGAGTACAATCGAGTGTGTGTTTGTGCGTGCTTGCCTTCAAACCATGCAACCAGTAGTATTCCACGATACTTTTTTACAAACTGCATCTTATCTTATCACCACATTGTCATGGAAATCTTACGACGGAATTGAAAGGTTTTGGGGTACGAGGGACTCGTGTCTTCTGATGCTTGAATTCTTTATATAATCTTAAAACATTGACTGCTTTAACAGCGTACCTTTGATTTTGGTGACTACTATAGTATTTTTCAATCTCCTTTTTTTTTTTCTAAAGTCGTCATAATTAAATTACCAAAAGAATATGAATTCATAGTATTTTTAGGGAAAAAAATTATCCATTATTGTGGGATCAAATGAGAATGTCAAGCAAAGCTGACTGAGAAGTCATCAATTTATAAACAGGTAGGTAAAGTAACCAAGATCTTTGGTATCTAGATTCTAGAATAAAATAATACAAAATCTTTGAAGTGTTTGACAAAGTTAGCAATAAAAGCATTGATAGAGATTTAATATTGATGTGACATTGTAATTGCCCTAAATGATAAACTTTTGACAGTTTCTAGTAATTGGATATGCTGTTGATAAGGTTAGCTATTTGGGTAGAGAGAATTATTGGTTGGCATTCATGCAGTTATGTAGGCTTTCTACATGGTTTGAATTCAGGTCAATGATTTTGAGAATTATAATAGGTACATAAACTTCGGGTTGTCTTCCTTACAAACTGTGCTCCTAAAATGCAAAATTTCCCCTAACTCAACTGTTTGTAGCACTCTCAAATGAGGCAAATACTTTGGTATCATCATGTGCTTTACAAATGCTGGAGGCAGCAGCAGCAGCTAAGCTGCAACAAACTGTTAGGCCCCTAATATACTTGAAGTACTCACGAAAGCACAAGAAGGCTGACAAGACACATGGCAATGGACCTATGGTGGCAGGACAGTGAAAAAGTATTGGTGGGAAATGTAATTAGCTGGACATGAGAGTATAAATGGGTGAATAATGTAAGAATTGAGGCATGCTTTGTATGGCAATCATTTGGGGAATGCAAGGCAACTCGAAGTGCCTACCCTCCATTTTGTTTTCCCTTTCTATCAATCAATATCTCTCAGTTTCTCGTGTATTATGTGTATTGCTTGCCTTAGTTGTTTGTGATCTTATCAATTTGGTATCATTGTACTCAGTTTGTTTGTGATCTTATCAATTTGGTATCATAGTACTCAGTGCTCGGGGGTGGTCCAAAACAACAAGATGCTAAGTTTGAAGCAATTGAGAAAGAGATGGAGCAGATCCGAGGAGAACTGAATCGTTTGCCCACAATTGAGAAAACCATGGAAGGATTGGTGCAGAATCTTGCTCAAGTGTTACAATCAATGAGTGAGACGCAATGATCAGTTCAATCGCTCTTGCGAGGCAAAGGAGCGGTTGTAGATGAAGCCTGGCAGTGGCGTCCGAATGTGTGTGTGTTCCGCTGGGGGAATGTAGATCTAGGAGGTGGCGCTGGAGATCTACATGGTAAAAGCTAGATCGGTGATGAACAAGTGGGGGTTTACCCTCCTTCATATCGTCCCTTAGAGTTTGCATCAATGGGCAACATGAGCGAGACGTTCACAACTTCGGATGCTTGGCGAGGTGGTCGTAAACTCCAATTGTCGATTTTCAATGGTGAGGATCCGAAAGGTTGGTTGTTCCGTCTGAATTATATTTTGAAATTAACAAGCTAATTGATGCGGAAAGGATTATGGCGACGGGAATTTGTTTCGACGATGAAGAATTGGCTTGGTTTGGCCGGCTGATTCAACAATTCCGTTTGTGAGTTGGTCCGATCTCCGATTCCAATTGTTGAAGCGCTTTAGTGAGACTCATTTGGGAACATTGAAGGAGCGTCTCTTGGATATTAAACAGACGGGTAAGTTTGAGACCTTGGCTGCCTCTCGTCTGCGAGGTACCGGAAGATATCCTAGATGGAATTTTCGTCAAGGGGTTGAAGATGAAGTTCCACACCGAAATTCGTTTGTTCAAGCTTGTTGGGCTTGAAGCTTTGATGGAAACGACCCAACTCATTAAAGATTGTTTCACAGCGTATGGGCCAACCGGTCATGGATTTAGGGGTGCGAGCCCAAAAGAAGTTACCACCAAAGCAGTGGGCCTTAGCCCAATTATTTCTCAAATTAAATCGATTGCTTTGGGATCTACCATCAGTGCTCCATTGGCAAACCCTCCTATCGCTTCATCTTCCAAACCACCTCACCGCTGCCTGCAACTCACGAAATCCGAGTTTCAAACCAGACGAGCGAAGGGTTTGTGTTTTTGTTGCGATGATAAGTTCAGCCCTGGCTATACATGTAAGAAAGTGTTGCAACTACTGTTGGTCGAAGATGACGACTCAGGTGCGCCTCATAGCCATGATTGTGTCGATACGGAGCCTGTGCCTGAGGAGATGGCCAGTGTTGACACCATTGAGCTTTTCATGAACACCAGTGTTGACACCATTGAGCTTTCCATCAACACAGTTATGACTTATGTGATTGACTGTCTCGGGTACTATGAAATTCGTGGGGCATTGGGGTTAAGGAGATAACGGTATTGATCGATTGCGATGCGATCCATAACTTCATCTCTCAAGATTTAGTTGATGAACTTCTACTTCCATTATTGGAAACTGCAAGTTATGGCATAATTATGGGTGCAGGGTCCACTGTGAAGGGTCGGTGAATCTGTAAAGGTGTACGACTTGTTGTTCAAGACAAGACCTCGAGGTATTACATGATTTCCTCTGGGCAGGACTGATGCTATACCGGGTATGGAGTGGCTGAGGGAGTTGGGTAATATGGAGGTTAATTGGTGCACTCTCACAATAAAGTTTAGTTTTCGTGGCCAACAATTTATTTTGAAGGGAGATTCGAGTTTATGTAAGACAACAATTTCTCTCAAAGTTTTTTCTAAGGAATTGCTCCATCATGGTCAAGGTCTTTTAGTTGAGTTATGTGCATTGTCCACTTCTGATACATCTATTGCTACTAATTTATTTTGAAAGAGATGTTGTTGCGTGTACGATTAGGGCTTTTTTCTTCTTTTTAACAGTTGTTGGGTCGGGCCGGGTACCCGACAAATACAATGAAAAGCACCCATCACCGACCCGAGCTATGTCAGGCCATTACATGGAATGCTCGACTTTCAACCGACAAGAGCCTGGACCCGGCCCAAAATATGTGCGGGCTTAGCAGGCTGGGCGGGTCATTCGAGCAATCAGTAATATGCTTTGCTCTAGTCCTAATGCAACACCGACCTATAGCATATTTCAGCCAAGTTCTTTCTCCCCGCAACCAAGTGAAGTCTATTTATGAAAGGGAGTTAATGGCTATGGTGTTGGCAGTCCAAAAATGGCGTCATTATTTGTTAGGGCGACACTTTATCATTCACACTAATCAACGTAGTTTGAAGTATTTGCTTGAGCAACATATTGTGCAATCGGATTATAAGAAATGGGTAATTAAACTCTTGGGTTATGACTTCAAAATTCACTTTAAACCCGACGTTACCAACAAGGCGGTTGATGCTTTATCGAGAGTTTCCCCGGTTGATTCCTCCTTGAATTTCTTAGTAATGCATCAGGTTTTGGAGGCCAATGACCCTCATCTCTCTCATATTTTCTCTGCTTTGGAATCAGGCTCAACCAGTGTTGTCAAACTCGTACGAGTTGACTCGTTTTGTTGTTGAACTGAGTTGAGAGTGACCTCAACTTGGTCCCAATAAAGAATTGCACGATTCTTTTTTAAATCGTGCGATTCGATTGGATTTGAATCGCACAATTCTAAAAGAGTCGCTGAACATGTCCATAATCTGAGAGGGTTTAACTAGTGTGACTCCAGAGAGGGTTTATGATCGTCATCTTCATCTCTGAACGTATCATCTAGGTTTTTGTTCGTGTTCATCAATTTCGAAGGCGAGGAAAGAGAGGAAAGGAACCTGATTGATTGCCCCACGAAAGAGAACCTAATTAATTGCCGCATGAGAGAGAAGAACCTGATCATCTAGGTCTTCGTCCATCCTCTTCACTTTATCTCCACTTAGGCCCACATCCCACATCACTTGTTGTCAACTTAGACTAGATAACATTTTTTTTATGTATGCATCATGCTACAAAAAACTCTAAAGTCTACACACTAACACACAAATACACTAATAAAACACCCACACGCAAATACATGCGAACTCAAAAAAAAAAAAAAAACACAAATGCATGCTACAACTTAAAAGAATAGAATTTATAACGCACATTAGTCCCTTTTTACTTATCAAATACATATTATAAATTTATATGTATATTTAAAAGTATTTAGAAGTATTTATATTAAATCGAAAAAAATTTACGATTTACGATTCGATTGAAACTCAGCCCTACCAATTTAACGATTCGATTTTGATTTGACAACTATGGGCTCAACGGCCAAGGTTCGAAACTTCGACTTCGCCTATGAGTTCGTTCACTTACAATTCGGAATTAATTCGAGAAAGTTAACTTCGATGATGGAAGTTTGACAAAAATTAGCCGGTGTACGGAAGTTTACAGAAATTCACTTTAAATGCTAGAAAACTCAAGTTTCTTCGTAGAGATGCTAGAACTATACTTAGTCATACAACAATAATGCATAAAACTCATGTCACCGAATGATATTCCGAATTTAAGTAATTTCTAGCATAGGCGAAGTTTCAGTCAAAGTTTTAGTCGAAGTTTGCTCAACTTCCATGAAACATAACAATTTTACTTCATGTTATATTGAATTCCATCGATGTTTTCGAAGTTCGGTCGAATTTAGGCGAAGTTGTGTTGAAGTTTTTGCAATTTTTCTATTGCCTTGAACTTTGCTTCGCTCACCTCAAAATCGACATACTTCGCCCAAACTTCGACGAAGTTTGTTGATTTTTTAAACCATGTCAACGACTTGGCCGGATTACACCATTCGCCATGGCTTGTTGCTTTTCAAAACCAAGCTAGTTCTTCCTAAAGGGTCCCCCTTGTTGCAGCGAATCCTTTTTGAATATCAAGATAGTGCTTTGGGAGGTCATTAAGGTTTTTTGCATACTTATAAGAGGATTGAAAGGGAACTTTACTAGATGGGAATGAGGCAAGATATTAAGAGAGATGTGGCTGAATGCTCGGTTTGCCAACATCGCAAGTATCAATCTTTATCTCCAGCGGGACTTCTTTAGCCTCTTCCTAGTTCGAACCAAGTTTGGGAGGATGTGGCTATGGATTTCATCGAGTGCTTACCTTGATCCAATGGGCTCTCGGTCTTTTTTTTTTGTCGTGGTTAATCGTTTGATTAAGTATGGTCATTTCATTGCCCTTTCTCATATGTTCATTGTTAAGTCTATAGCAGTAGTCTTCATTCAAGAATTGGTTTGTTTGCACGGGTTTCCAAGGTCTATTGTTTTCGATAGGGACAAGGTTTTCCTTAGCACTTTTTGGATTGAACTTTTCAAGTTTCAGGGCCCACGGTTGCATCATAGCATGACTTATCACTTGCAAACAGATGGGCAATCGGAGGTGGTGAACCGCTGCCTTGAGACTTATTTGCGTTGTTTCGCATCCGACAAACCTATGCATTGCAGTGGTTGGCTAGCGTGGGCTGAATTTTGGTATAACACCACCTTTCATGCTTCGACGAAGATGCACCGTTCAAGGCTATTTATGGGTGCGACCTTCCTCTAATCATTCGTTTTGGGGCTTATGTGATTGCAATTGCTGATTTAGAGGATCAACTGCGCACTCGTGATGTGGTGCTGGATGAGCTTAAGTTCCATCTTGCTCGGGCCCAAGCAAAGATGAAATCGTCTATTGATGGAGGCCGTCGTGACATTGAGCTCATGATCGGCACGCCTTACCGCCAACAGTCCCTAGCACGCCGAAGTTGTCTCGAATTTTTTTGGCCCTTTTCTAGTGGTAGAAAAGGTTGGTGCAGTTGCTTATAAGCTCAAGTTACCCGATGACGCGTGTCGTGCGTGCCAAATATAACTGACACGGGGTTGAATCCGCAGGACTTGAGTTTACTCTAAGTTAACTAAATATGGGAAAATCAATAAAATAATTAATTAAACAAGCAACAATAAAAAGTTCACACAAATTAATATCAATAATGAAAAGTTCACCCAAATCTCCAGCCCACAAATCGAATCAAGATTCCTATGGTCTTCAATCTTTCCCAAAAAGTTATTAATTTAAATTCTCCTAGATTAGTGAATAAGAAGTTGACAGGGTCTCAATTTTTTGGCTCTAACTACTTCCCTAATTTGTATAACCCAGACATCCGCCAATAAGGTTTAACACACTAACCGCAGTAATATGGATATGTGGGAACACTAATCCTAGATAACCGGGTCACAACCGCTACCGATTTAACCTAGATTCAATTGTTGTACATTCAAACACCGAAAGGGTTTTAGGAAACATGGTGAATGTTTGTTACTTTATTGGTCTAAAAGGACAATTACACGGATACTAATATTTGGCCTCATACGTACCGTAGATCTAAATCATAAAGGTTAAATCAACAACAATGAAATAGGAGAAATTAAATTAATTAAATAATAAAATAAAAAGATCTCACATAATATGCTTTGAATCCATAATTCAGACTTGCTTCCCCTTCGACTTAGGCAAGAAATTGATTACCGGACATCATCTTCAAAAATCTATACTAAAAACTAATAATTAATCTCCAAAAAATACTAATTGGTTCCCTCCCTAATAATACCTACGTACTCCAATACTGATTTTAGGGTTTTAGTACGTGACACGTGCGTCGAGGACCATCCTAGGGATGTTTTTGGCTTGAAAAATCGACTCTGCCATGTGTCATAGCGTGTTTCGCTGAATTTCTGCGTCTTGCCGACGTGGCACGCTGTGATTGGACCGCTCCGTCGTCACCTTGCGTGGATTTGTCGCCGCTCCATTCGCCGAAAATATGTGCTATTTTGTGTGTGGGGGGAGTCACCGCCACGTGGCATCGTGTGATTAGCCGAACCACGTACTAAAGACGCGCTGGACAAATGGGAGAGCGCCACGTGGCTCGGAGAAAATCGCGTATGAGGACCGAAAAACTGGGAGTTTGTGCGAGCACGGATCTCGAGGCAGATCGACGTATTCTGAAACGAGGAAATGATTGCTTGCGGGTGACGTGGCGTATCCTCATTAGTTGAAATCGGCGTGTTGACGTGCTTGCTGGTTAGAACGCCATGTGGCAGCGTCTGATTGGTCGTGAGGTGCTTTTCTCGCTGATGTGGCATATTTTGATTGGCTGAAACACCATGTCCGCTATTCGACCCACCGCGCAACGCGCATTTCGAGGCAAACTGTCCGGCATCCGATCACTGCAAGTAAATATTCCATTTCGAGTATTTTTCCGCCACGAATTCAACCGCGCACTCCGTTTCACCTAAAAATGATCGAAAAATATAAATAAATATATATTTTAAATACTTTTAATAATTAAATATACTAAAATAGACTATTAAATACCTATAAATACCGACTTATCAAATACCCCCAAACTTAGGACTTTGCACGTCCCGAGCAAAGGTGTAGATGACAACACATATTAAACTAGACTCCTAATATAATAACGCACTGACTCGACTAATCCTATACCCAACCCAAATTCATGGAATTCCTTTGGTTTACATAGTCACCAAATTAACAAGTAACTCAGAAAATTTCAAAGTTATGATATGTCAAGTCTCGCAAGTCAAACACAATTAAGATCCCACTTTCAAAACATAGAATCGGTCAAAACAAAGACCATCAACTAATCACAAGTTTTATTGGTCTATACAATGAAACCGCGCAAGTTCAAAATCTTACTTAATATAGTGAAAGCACTCGAACTAAATCTTTTATTTGAGGAGTTTCACAACTTCCGTCTTTATTCATTTTATTCATTTTTATTTTATTGTTTTTTTTTATTTTCATATTTTTTTCTTCTCCAATTTTTATTTTTTTTTCAATTAATACAGTCCCTGCTCCATTTCCTATGGACCGATTTTTTCACTTTTTCCCACCACAAGTTTCCCTGCTCCATTTCCTGTGAAAACCTGTGGGACTCTCTATATTAAGAAAACTCCTGTTAGTACTTCTCACTTTCACTATAATCAAGCAAATCTCCCGATGTGGGTTAAATAATATAACTTGCACAAATTAGACCTTCTAGTCATTTTCGTTATTTAGCACTAAGTTTAGCTATCATCCAAGTCTCTAATCACGAAATCATAAAGATGCAAAGCTACGAACTTGATTAAATATGTCTCCTAATTTTCTCTAAGTTTCAAGCTAAAAAGGCAACTGTAATTTACTCGTCCACAACCAAAGGCATGAACAAAGTTTCGGGTGACTCTAAAATAAATAAAACATACTAAATATATACATGAAAGTGTATCAATTCCTGATGAAATGAGAATGGAATGTGAATGGATAAGAAATGAAAGAAATGAAAAAAATGATATAAAACACCACCATTACCATCCAATACCCGCATATAACCGCATAAAAAAAGAAAAATTAAAACGATCTCACCTGCGGTCTTTCGCAAAAGAATCCCTCTAAATCAATCCACAATCCCTAAAACACCCCCAAACTTATTCCGAACCTTGTCCTCAAGTTTTAAAACAAGTCAAGGCATCCATATGACAAAAAAAAAAGATAGTGGTGAAGAAAGACATGGATAAGAAATGATACAAATGCATGCATAACAAAAAGTCTCTAAAAACTAGTGAACGCGCAAAACTCTTATGTGTGGGTGACTAAGGAAACTATGAAATAACAATCATAAGAAGAGCAAGAACTAGTAAGCATAGGAGTTAACTAAAAAGATTCCAATCAAGTCTTGCGAGCTCGAAGTCTTTCAACTAAGGGTGAAATCAACAAGATGATGGAATGAAATTTAGGGTTTTGGGTCTACTAAAAAACCTGCCACTAATGCAGCGACTTAAGTTAGGTATGTCCAACCAAGTCTCAAAACACCTAAAATTCTAAAAACATGTTAAGTCCTAAAAAATAATGCTCAAATTATGTTAAAAATGTAATCCAAAGTCAAACTTACAAAATTCAGTGCTCCAACCCTCTATCACCTGTAAAAATAAAGAGACCAAATTAGAGTGGTAATAATAGTAATAATAATAATAATAATAATAATAATAATAATAATAATAATAATAATAATAATAATAATAATAATAATAATAATAATAATAATAAAACTAAAATAAATGCAAGAAATAAATAAAATAAAAGAAAAATAAAGTTGGGTTGCCTCCCAACGAGCCGCCTTTCTTTTAAGTCTTTGGCTAGACTTAGAATGATTGATCACGTGATGCCCTCTCCTTTAGAGATGTCGACAACGAATCGCGCATCTACGTAATTGGGCAACGAAACATGCATGCACTCTTTCAGATTTAGGAGCTCATCCGGAACTCCCAACACGAATGAATCTATCGTATCAGGATTGTCCAACACAAAGGTGTCGGCAGTGTAGAAGATCTGCAAACGCTGAAATTACTTCCACCCCCTTATAAGGTTTACCAAATGTGCATGGGCGGGTGGGTGGTTGTACCAACACCAGAAGTTGGTCTTCCTCGCTCTCTATCTGCGGCATCTCCGACATGTCTGAATCGACATCAATTTTCATCTCATCTTCTCCCTCATTTAAGGCAATGACAATCTCTGGCTCAATTTGAAAGACTTGGCATTCTTCTGATATTTCTATCACATAGTCTTCCGGTTCTGTATCCTCCCGCACCTCAAGATTTGTCAATGTATCATCACGCACATCCTCCTCCGGGTGAAAAGTTGGTTGTGTACTGCACAACTCTGCTTGATCAATTTTTCTTTGAAGAGGCACTATTTCGATCGAAGGAAGTTTGCACGTCCTTCAAGGCTGGCAAAGTTAAATCAATATTTTGAATCTCATTGCAAGTTCGCCAACCTTCAGGCACACTTTCCATTACTTGCATCATCATATCGTCCAAGGAGAGGCTTTGATAAAACTGTTGATTTCTTTCATGTTGAGGAGCTCGTGGGTATGACATGAATCCAGAGAAGTCAGGTTGTGGCGATATATGGCTAGAATAGTGATAATTCTCATACTGTGGATGATATGGATAATTATGCGCGGAATGAGAATAATCTCCACAAATTTCGCAAACCTCGACCTGTTCCACAAAAGAATTCATGTTAATATATTGATGTCTATTTTGTGACATACCTACCTCATTCACATTATAATAATGTGAGTCTTCGTATCGACCATAATTATGGGGGTAGGAGGAGTCCATCGCGAGGTTGACTTGCACTTCACCGGAGGAGAGGAGATGTTCCATTATGGAGATTAGTAGGTCAAGTTTCTGGTCGGTGGAACTCGAGATATTGCCTGGATACATGTTAAAAGCAAGGGACTAGATATACAAAATAAAAAAAAATAAAAAAAGAGGAAAAGAAAATAGAGTTCAGGGGTTATAACTAAGCTAATTAATAAAAATAAATAAATTAATTACTAATCTAACTAACAAAGTAAACTAATAAAGTAATAAAAAAAAACATAAATAAACTAACAAAAAAAAAAAAGAAAACTAAAAACGTAAAAGAAAGAAAACTAAAAACGTAAAAAAAGAAAAAGTAAACGTAATAAAATAGATTAATTACTAATCTACTCAAACCAACTAACAAGATAAATAGATTAATTAAACTAATGTTAAAAATAATTAATATAACTAACACACACCTAAACTCAGAGTAAAGACTAAGTCCCCGGCAACGGCGCCAAAATTTGACGCGTGTCGTGCGTGCCAAATATAACCCGTAATCGAGTTACCAACCGCAAGGGTGTAGTAGTGGTAAATACGGGGTCGAATCCGCAGGACTTGAGTTTACTCTAAGTTAACTAAATATGGGGAAATCAATAAAATAATTAATTAAACAAGCAATAATAAAAAGTTCACACAAATTAATATCAATAATGAAAAGTTCACCCAAATCTCCAATTCCACAAATCAGAATCAAGATTCAATAGCAATTATGGTCTTCAATCTTTCCCAAAAAGTTATTAATTTAAATTCTCCTAGATTAGCTATAGAAAATCGACATCCGCCAGAAATTCCTAGTTCCCCTAATTCCGATAGCCAGGACATCCGCCACTAACTACTTCCCTAATTAATGTATAACCCTAGACATCCGCCAATAAGGTTTAACACACTAACCGCAGTAATATGGATCTGTGGGAACACTAATCCTGGATAACCGGGTCACAATCACTACCGATTTAACCTAGATTCAATTGTTGTACATTCAAACACCGAAAGGGTTTTACGGCAAACAGGTGAATGTTTGTTACTTTATTGGTTTAAAAGCACAATTACACGGATACTAATATTCCAAATAACAATAGATTGTCCATCTAAAAGCATGCACAAGCCTCATACATACCATAGATCTAAATCATAATCAGTAAATCAACAACAATGAAATAGGAGAAATTAAATTAATTAAATAATAAAATAAAAAGATCTCACATAATATGCTTTGAATCCATGATTCCGACTTGCTTCCCCTTCGACTTAGGCAAGAAATTGATTACCCGGACATCATCTTCAAAAATCTATACTAAAAACTAATAATTAATCTCCAAAAAATACTAATTGGTTCCCTCCCTAATAATACCTAGGTTCCTAATATATAAAAATACTCCAAACTGTACTCCAATACTGATTTTAGGGGTTTCGGTACGTGACACGTGCGTCAAGGACCATCCTAGGGATGTTTTTGGCTTGAAAAACCGACTCTACCATGTGTCACAGCGTGTTTCGCTGAATTTATGCGTCTTGCTGACGTGGCACGCTGTGATTGGATCGCCTGCTGTCACGGCGCTGATTTGTCGCCGCTCCATTCGCCGAAAATCTGTGCGTTCGGTTGTGTGTGGGGGGAGTCACCGCCACGTGGCATCGTGTGATTAGCCGAACCACGTACTAAAGACGCGCTGGACAAATGGGAGAGCGCCACGTGGCATCCACGTGGCTCGGAGAAAATCGCGTATGAGGACGGAAAAATTGGGAGTTTGTGCGAGCACGGATCTCGAGGCAGATCGACGTATTCTGAAACGAGGAGATGATTGCTTGCGGGTGACGTGGCGTATCCTCATTAGTTGAAATCGGCGTGTTGACGTGCTTGCTAGTTAGAACGCCATGTGGCAGCGTCTGATTGGTCGTGAGGTGCTTTTCTCGCTGATGTGGCATATTTTGATTGGCTGAAACACCATGTCCGCTATTCGACCCACCGCGCAACGCGTATTTCGAGGCAAACTGTCCGGCATCCGATCACTGCAATTAAATACTCAATTTCGAGTATTTTTCCGCCACAAATTCAACCGCTCACTCCGTTTCACCTAAAAATGATCGAAAAATATAATTAAATATATATTTTAAATACTTTTAATAATTAAATATACTAAAATAGACTATTAAATACCTATAAATACCGACTTATCACCTGACTTCTCCTCCATTCACCCTGTTTTTCATGCTTTACAATTAAGAAAGGCTGTTTGGATTGCTGATCGTGTGCAACCCTGGCCCCTACGTTATCTGCCGAATTGGAATGGGTGGTGGAACTTGCTGCAGTGTTTGGTTTTCGTTGACTTGAAGCTGGTCGCAAAGTCCTTATGCAATGGAAGGACTTACCTATTTTTGAAGCTATTTGGGAACCAGTTGAGATGATCAAGAAACAATTTCCTTCCTTCCCACTTGAGGACAATGTGATTTCTTGTGGGGCAGGTATTGATAGGCCCCCAATATACTTGAAATACACAAAAGCAAAGAAGGCTGACAAGACACTTGGCGATGGACCTATGGTGGCAGGACATTGAAAAAGTATTGGTGGGAAATGTAATTAGTTGGACATGAGAGTATAAATAGGTGAATAATGTAAGAATTGAGGCATGCTTTGTATGATAATCAATGGGGAGTGTAAGGCAGCTAGAAGTGCCTACCCTCCATTTTGTTTTCCCTTTATATCAATCAATATCTCTCTAGTTTCTCTAGTGTATCCTGGGTATTCTTGCTTTAGTTGGTTGTGATCTTATCACAAATTAGGGGATCTTTTTGTAAATTAATTACTGATGCAGGTTGAGGCGAATAAGCATACCACATGAGGGAGTGTCAAATAGCTACATGGCTTGGGGCCGCGGTGTGCATGTATCATGTGCGCAGTCCAATGTGTGGCACATCAAAAACATATTAATTTGCTTTTTATATATTATGATAGATTTTAAAAAGTTCAATTAATTAGGTGTCATTTTTTTGGAAAGCTTATATTAGGTGTTTTAGTAGAGTTGAAATAGGTGTCTTGATTAGTTAATTGAGACGCCAGATTAAGTTTAATTAGATTTTTTTTTTCTTTTTTTTTACCTATTTAATTATAATAAGTGTAGAAACATTAGGAGTTCCATTTACATTAGAAATTTGAGATACAAGTGCTTATGAAAGCACAAACGAGAGATGTATTGAGATTGATTGATTATGAATAAAAAATTTGATCTCTTTTTAGAGAATTGGGGTTTTAATTCTCAGTGCCCTAGATTGTATTATTCATGGATTTTTGAATAATCAATTTGGAAGATCATCGCAGCGTTAATTGGTATCAAAGCCTCCGTCACATAGATCCTCTCTACGTGATTTGGAGATAATCATGAAGTCGCCGAAGAATAACCAACAACGGGTTGAAGATATCTATGACAGAGACAAACATGCCCCAGAATGAGCATCAATTTACCTAGTTTGAGTCGCAACAGCGTATGCCGAGGCATAGGAACGCATGCAGGCGAAGCTGGATGAATTAGCTGTAGGAGTGGCCAAAGTTCTTAGGGGCTTCGACTAGGAACCCTACTCGAAACTGTCAAAGAGAACTTACTATTTGTGAAAAAACAGAAGGGGATCCTCCTCTGCTGGGAAGATGAGTATAATGTAGAAGATTGTCGATCATAGGAATGCATTGATCTAATCGAATGCAACGACGATCTCACATCTTTGACTTCAACATGCTGCCAATTTTTTATGAAAATAATGATTTCATTGTTGAAGAAAAGATGGTATTTGGTAATGACGACCGTGTACTCGAGGTAACACAATTGTCATCAATACCCTAAATGTCGGTGATGGTGTCGTGTGATGAGATGCCAACGAAGATGCATGGTGGTCGTCGGGATGAAGTTGAAGGAATTACTCCTCGCATATATGTTACACCTGTTGTTGATGATTTCATTGAGGTTGAATTCGAGCAAGAATTGTATATTTTTGAAGATTTTATAAAAATTTGTCACATCCATGAAAAAATAAAAATTCGACAACGAATTTTCGTCAACGAGGGAGTATGATGTAGGTTGAGGCGAGTAAGCATATCACGAGGGAGTGGTCGGATAGCTACATGGCGTGGGGCCACTATTTGTGCTCGTATGATGTGTGCACAGTCCAATTTGTGGCACACCAAAATCATATTAATTTTTGTATTAATTAGGGTAGATTTTATAAAGTTTAATTAATTAGGTGTCTCTTTTTTGAAAGCTTATATTAAGTGTTTTAGTAGGGTTGGAATAGGTGTTATGATTAGTTAATTGAGACGTCTGATTAAGTTTAATTAGTTGTTTTAGTTTTCTTTTGTTACCTATTTATTAGAATATTTATAGATACATTAGGACTTCTATTTACATTAGAAATTTGAGATACAAATACTTATAAAAGCACAAATGAGAGATGTATTGAGATTGATTGATTATGAATAAAGAATTTGATGTCTTTTTAGAGAATATGGGTTTTTAATTCTCAGTGCCCTAGAATGTATTATTTGTGCTTGCTGCATTAATTACTTAATAAAAATATTAAATACTCCTCAACCAAAGAACACCATACTCCCTTTTCGTGATAGCACTATCCGTCCACAATCCACTAATGACTGATGTATCTTCCCTCTAGTAGTGATTCTTTTAGTAATCAATGGTGGATATGTCATGAAAATTATTATTTTTTTGGGGTCTTGGACCCCTTAGCCATGTAGAGCCTTAATTAATCTTGTATTGAGCCACCTCAATTCTCATAAACAGGGGATGATCCCCCTACATTGTTCCTTTGTTCTCAAGGCTTGTACTTGAGACTTGGTTTAGAGTTCTAGATGTTTACGTGTTATAGCTAGACTAGGAGTATATTTTTTGGGTGTATACAAAAGACATCTTGGTCATTGTCTATTGCCAATATGATTGATAAGTAAAGATCGAGTTTGAGTGTTTGTGTTAAGATAATAAGATTGATTGTGTTTCATTTTTTGTTACAACAAATATGATGGTTATTTGAAATTCTTCCTCTAGTGCTTGAATTGAAGAAAAAAGAGTTATGAGCCATCATGAAGATTGAGCTTGATAATGGAAAGATTGATTGATTGTGGAAACATGTCTTTGAGTAACTACTCAAGAACCTTTGAGGACCTAGGAATTGATGGATCTTGATTGATATCTTCTATTTAATGAGAATAATGGGAACTTCAAGGACCTTTTAAGGAGAATGAAATCTTCTTTGTCAGGCAAATAGCGATAAGGCTTAGAGCATAGATGGTTTTACCATAAAATTCTTTCAAAGACATTGGAATAGTTTTAGTCAAGACCTTATGAAGATTTTGTGAGAGTTTGATGATGATAGGATTGCGTTAGAATTCTGGAATTTTATTGTTGAATTGATAAACGAAAACAACAAAACAAAACCCAGAGAAGAGTTTTAAAACTCTCTCAGCCCAAACTCAAAAGAGTTAACCCCATTCAATTACGCTTTTCTTAGTACCTATCTCGTCTCTCACCATCTATTTATACTCTCACTCCCCCCCAAAATGGACACACTTACATTTATGTTCCCACCTAAAAGTCTTAATAAACTCATTCATGATTTTGGTCCCTTGGACTCTTATTGATTGGGTCTTATCAGATTGTCAATGGACCAGTGAATGGGCATTTTTGTTTGATAAAGAAGAAATAATTTGTGGAAATTAAGTAAATGGATTTTTAGCAAGTCCCTACATGGTCATAGTCACCATTATAATACGGTATCCCTTCGAGTGTTTGTGAAAATCTTTGCAAGTCCAAGTTTACTAGAAATGAATTGAGACATATATAAGTTCCAAATCTACCTCAAGAGTCGACTATTATATGCACAAAGGTTGTTGATTAAGGTGAAGGTGTGGCCAAACCCAATGTCCTATTATGATATTCAATCATCTCTTCTTCAAAAGATTGATTCATCTCAAATCTTCCCATCAACTTATAATTCAATGTTGTAAATGCCTTTTCTTAATTTAGCCTACTCATCTTTCTCAATTTACGCTCTATAAAAACTAAATTTAACTTCACCGTTCTAAGAATGGATATCAAAGAGCAAAACCAATAAACAAAAATAAAAAGGAAAGAACTAAGAAATTAGACAAGTTGGCAACGTTGTCGAAATTAGATAATGATTCCTCTATCTAACTTTGATAGATTTGCAATCATGGTGAGACCAGGTCGCCGGACCCAACCTCCACCCCGCCCCACCCACACGCTCACATGTGCATGTGTTGTTGGTGCGTGTATAAAATAACATGGCTTATGACTTTAACTTTTCATGTAATGAGTGTAGAAGGAATTGAAGAACTATTATGGGTTGTGTGTGTTTTTGTTGTTGCATTTCATTTTATATTTTCGTATTTTTTTTACTGATGCTTTCCTTTAGGCCCTTTACCTTTTTCGATCGTATGATTTTGTTTTTCTAAATTTTCAATTAAAAGAAAGAAGAAAAAAAAAAGGTAATGATCAATATAAATTCTCACTTGTGGCCTAAGCCAAAAATATTGGCTTTGAGTTTTGATCAAAGTGGAACTAACCCAATTCTAGATCACAGATCGTAATGCGTTGCTATGCTTATTAGTATTCTTGAAATATATATTGAATATGGATCACAAAGGCTAATGGACAATTAAAGGTATGTAAGGACCTATAAATAAATAAGCATTCAAAAACATGTATAAGAAATAGTTTTTCAGCCGCTCAGGGAAATCGCCTCAAGATTGCCTTAGTGCTTTGCGATTCTTCATCTAAAGCAAATCAATAAGGTCTGGCGCAAGTGTGGATCCATTAGGCCTAGACCTACTTAATGCCCACGATTTGAACTTGTCTAAGTACAGTAGACCCTTTTAGAATGACCCAATCCGACACTCAGCATGTTTTAACTTATTTAAGGGCCCTTCCTCTATTGGCATTTTCGAGTGGCTTGTTGTGAATGTTAGGTTGGATTTTTGCAGCAAGCCATTTGGTCATTGAGCTCTCAAACTACAAATAATAGAAAAATCTGAATACCATCAATTGCACTAAATCTAGCACAATGGAAGAGTTTGATTCATGTAGCCGACCCCAACTAATTTGGGATTGAGGCCATGTTGTTGTTGAACTGAACCTTGTCACTCACCTTTCTTTCCTTGTCAGCAGGAAGCATTCCAGTAGTGTGTATGTTGTGTTATACACTATTGCTACTCTTTTTTATGCCTGCTAGGACTAGTAATCATAATCTTATGAACACTAATCAAGATCCAGACCTCTCATTTGTTCTAATCTCGAATCCATAGGAAATAGATAATAAAGACTCTTTGCCTTAGTGAAACTGTTGCAGTTTATTTTCCTTTTCGGGAAAAGATACAGTGAACTTGGTAAGGGCCAAATAAAGGTGAGTGTTTTGTAGTTCCGTCAGGCAATTTATCCCCTTCTCCTGGGTGTACGAAGAGATGCATAAGATTGAGCTAATAAGTAGATCACATCAAGATCCTTTACAGCGCATCCTTTGGGCTCTCCATCTCCCCTTGATCACTCTTATCAATCCTTCTCTTGTGTCTCATTTTCCTATAATATTAGAATAGACGACTAGGACTGCTTTATCTTGATTCTTGACATTGAATTTGACCAATAGAAATGTGTGTTTTTGTGCTACCAAAGCTATGCAACACATCACTTGTAAATATGACCTATTTTGCCTCTTTTTGTGTGCCCTTTTTTTTAAAAAAAAAAGTTGAGGCAAACTTGGTATAGGGAAGGGCAGTAGATTAACAACTAGCGTAAAACTGTCACTTTGTATTAACATGGATCAAGCAAACATAAATGCACAAACATCTCATCTAAGCAACGTGCATTGGAGCTCGAGTGTAGTATTAAGGGTGCAAGAGTTTATGATGTTAAACTTTTTTGAATGGAAGCGTTTGATCCATATAGCTAGCCACAACTAATTAAGTATTGAGGCTTTGTTGTTGTTGTTGTTGTTGTTGTTGTTGGAAGCGTTTGTTGTAGGCTTTTTGTATTTTTGGGGAGCCAAGCAAGCCACCAGAGAGCATCAGCTTTCTTCCTACCAATAGAATATAGTTAATGATGGGGAACAAAGTGGGTTTCTATGATACGTTGTGTTATTTTTATATGATCTTGCTGATATTATCTACAATGCTAATGAAATATGAACATTTGAAATTTTTTGTGCTCACCAAGGTGTATCACTGAGATTTGATATATGTAATCAATAATGGTTCTTCCTAATTTTAGGGGTTTTTTCAATAGGTAGTCAGATTTTAGTAAGGCATGTGAAATACCAACAGTGTTGGGGAGATTCATTGCCATTAACGTAATTGATCAGTTCTGAGAAAGTTGCGTCTGTCCAAGTTGTTCCTTTTGTCCTTTTGAATGCGAAATGAGATACTTGCGTCAAATTTACATTGATGGAATATAGAAATTTGAAATCAAATTTACCTGCCTCTCACTATTTAGTTATTGCTAATCTTATGTACGCAATATTGAATTGAGTTGAATGGAAACACTGGATCCATGTAGCCAAATCAGCCAGTTTGAGACT